>OY728157.1:542240386-544740386 GCA_963277665.1 Viscum album
GGAGCAGCACCGGTGTCCATTCCTTTTAATAGGATGGCTACACCAGAGTGTAGGAGGTCAAGAGACAGTTAGAGGAGTTGCATGCAAAGGGATTTATCTGACCCAGTACTTCTCCTTGGGGTTCACCGGTCCTTTTTGCAAAGAAAGAGAATGGTACCCTCAGACTTTGCGTGGATTATCAGAAGCTTAACCAGTTGATGGTCAAGAACCGATATCCCTTGCTGAGGATAGATGATCTGTTTGATCATATTCTTGGAGCACGAGTGTTCTCAAAGATTGACTTGAGATCAGGATATCATCAGCTGTGTGTGAGACCATCAGATATACTGCTTACAGCTTTTTGGAGCCGATATGGTCTGTACGAGTACTTGGTTATGCCGTTTGGACTCACGAACGCGCCAACAGTTTTCATGGATCTGATGAATCGTGTGTTCCATCCATATCTTGATTCATTTTTGGTAGTATTCATGGACGACATCTTAGTGTACTCTCACACTCGACACGACCATTCCACCCATCTTGAGATCGTATTGAGTACACTGAGAGAGCATCGACTATATGCTAAGCTCTCAAAGTGCCACTTTTTTATGGACCAGATTCACTTACTAGGTCACATTATCTCAGAGGCAGGAGTTGCAGTAGACCCATAGAAGGTGAGAGAAATAGTTTCCTAGAAACAAACTAAGAATGTGTTTGAGATACGAATTTTCTTAGGGCTGGCTGGTTACTACAGACGTTTCACATAGGACTTATCATGCTTAGCAGCACCATTTACGGGTCTGACTAAGAAGGGTGTGAAGTTCGTTTGGTCAGAAGCTTGCGAGACAAATTTTCAGGACCTGAAGGGAAGGTTTACCTCAGCACCAATCCTAATACTCCTAGAGTAGGGGAAGAGCTATACAGTTTACTATGATGCATCAGGTATTGGGCTGGGAGTAGTGTTGATGCAGGGTGACCGAGTTGTTGCATACGGGTCTCAGCAGTTGAGACCAAATGAGCGGAATTACCCGACGCATGATATCGAGTTGGCTGCAGTTGTGCATGCGTTGCGCTGTTGGAGACATTATCTATTGGGAGAGAATTTTGCGGTTTTCACCGACCACAAAAGCCTCAAGTATATCTTTACTCAGTGTGACCTGAATCTGAGGCAGAGAAGGTGGGTTGAGTACTTACAGTCCTTCAATTTTGAGCTTGCCTATACACCTGGTAAAGGTAATGCAGTAGCTGATGCACTGAGCAGGAAGACTCAGATACAAGCAGTTCAGGAGGCCAGTGGTGAGTGGGAGCTTATGGATTTGTTTTCTGAGATGCATCTGGAGGTGCACGATAGTCAGGGGCAGACTTATCTTTTATCTTTAGCTGTGACTTCTACCCTCCTGGATAGAGTGAGGATGAGACAACTATTAGATTCAGAAATCCTAGTTCTACGGGAGTTGGTGGCAAGTGAGGACCCTCCTACTGGGTGGACGATAGGTGATGATGAGGTTTTGCGTTTCCATGGACGTGTATGGGTTCTAGGGGATATACGCGCGGAGCTGATGCGAGAGTTTCATGCTTCAGCTTGGGAAGTTCATCATGGGGTTACCAAGATGTACCGTGACTTGAGGCATCAGTACTAGTGGCCGGGTATGAAGAGAGAGATAGCTGGTTTTGTTACGAGGTGTTCCACCTGTCAGCAGGTGAAGGCGGAGCACCAGAGGCCAGCTAGGCTGTTACCACAGTTACCCATTTCGGAGTGGAAATGTGATGATGTCGCGATGGATTTCATGATGGGATTGTCGAGGTCCCCTCAAGGCAATGACGCCGTGTGGGTTGTTGTGGAAAGACTCATGAAGGTAGATCATTTCTTACCAATCAAGGAGACCTTCAGTGTTGACGATCTCAGACGGCTGTATATCCGAGAGATCGTATGCCTTCATGGGGTCCCTCATTTTATAGTTTCTGATAGGGACACCCGCTTTACGTCTCGTTTCTGGCAGAGTTTTCAGAGGGCACTGGGTACTCAGGTGCTTTTGAGCACAACATACCACCCTCAGATAGATGGCCAGTCAGAGCAGAGGATACAGGTGCTTGAGGACATGCTACGCGCATGCAGCCTAGACTTTGGGGGCTCTTGGGAGAAGCATATACCCTTAGTTTAGTTTTCCTATAACAATATTTTTCAGGCAACTATTGAGATGGCACCATACAAGAATTTATATGGTAGGCCATGCCGATCACCTTTGTGCTGGTTAGAAGCAGGTGAGGCAGCTTTACTGGGGCCAAAACTCATGCAGGAGACATCTGAGCAGGTCCAGTTGATTCGGAAGCAGATGGATACCGCACAGTCTCATCAGAATTCATATGCTGATCGCCGCAGACGAACATTAGAGTTCGTGGTCGGGGATCAGGTTTTCTTGCGTATTTCACCGAGGCTAGGACACAAGTAGATCAGGAGACAGGGTAAGCTTTCACCGAGGTATGTGGGGCCATTTGAGATTCTGGAGAGAGTCGAGTTGGTTTCCTATCGGTTTCAGTTACCATAGTGGTACCGAGAAATGCACGACGTCTTCCACGTGTCTCAGTTGCATCGCTACCATTCAGACCTGTCTCACACCTTTCAGCCAGAGGAGGTTGAGCTTCATTATGATGCATCCTTTGAGGATAATTCGATCCGTATCGTTGAAATGAGCACGAAGGTTCTCCGAGGCTGGTCTGTTCCTCTCGTATGGGTGATATGGAAGCATGGCTGAGTGCAGGACAAGACCTGAGAGCGGGAGGCTGACGTATGTGCTCAGTGGTCAGAGCTATTCTGAGCTTTATCTTCTCCACCCTTGGAAGGGCAATTCAGGGACGAATTCCTATAAGGGGGGATGTTTGTAAGAACTCGGTTCTTAGTTTTGAGGTACGAGCTTATTCTTTTTCCTTTTCCTTAAGTGTTTTTGAGAAAATATGGAAAATGGGGAAAGATCCTAAATTTTGGAACTACACGCCGTGTACTTTTTCACACGCCGTGTACTTCTGGCCGTGTGGGGATGAGTACCCGGGGCATGTAGCCTTGTCGGCGAAGAGGGGTATAAAAACCGACTACATGCCATGTAGTGGTACTTACACGCCGTGTAGTCAGTCGGCAGTCCAAAATAGTAAGGTGGTGGAGTCGCCGCCAGCTGGGCGACAGTACACGCCGTGTACTTGGGAGTACATACCGTGTACTCATGTCGACGGATGAATAGTGTGGCGGTGCCGCCAGAGGAGCAGTTAAATGAAGGAAGTACACGTCGTGTACTCAGAAGTACACACTGTGTACTTTTTTTTTCATCTCAAAATAGGCAGTAGCCTCCTCATTTGGAAGAGGAGGCATTTGAGCCATTTTAGAGCCAAGGAGGATGGTCGAACCTTTGAAGATCCACCAGGTGTTCGTATGGAATCCAATTCGGCTTAGGAAGATATCATTAGAACCGCATGGGTAAGGCCTATCCTCTCCTGGTATGGTTCTTACCAATTATTTCCCTAATAGATGTTATTTACGTTTGAATGGGTTTTGTTCTTTGTTAGATCTATGCCGTTCTTGGGCGTTTCTTGGATTGGTGTTCATGTATAACGTTCGTTGGAGTATAAGGTAGGTGTCTTGGTGTTTATTTCCAAATGTCGTGCGTTTTTGTGCCACAAACCCTTGTTGGGGTGTCGTGTGGCTGAGGCCGTTGCCATATTTAAACACCTAGAATTGATTAGGTATTTAAATATGATATTAAAATGCTGTTTGGGATCGTTGCTTGGATCCGGAACCACCTCGGGGGTGTGTTCCACTGTTTAGCCATTTGGCCAGGATACCCGAGGGTATTCCTTTATAGTAGTAATTATAGAATTTCCTTGAGAGGAATTGCTTGTTTACTACTTGTTAATATTTTGGGCATGGCCCAGTTACCTGTTTAGCCTGAGAGAGTTGTTGTGATTAGCCTGTGGGCACTGCACTGTTTAGCCCAAGGGCTGTAGTTATTTCGCCTGAGGGCAACCTTTTGTGCTAGAGGGCTTGACCTATGTGCCTAAGGGCGACACTTCCTACTCCTGAGGGCAATTTCTGTTACACCTGAGGGCTATACCTGCGAGTTGGATTCTGCTTAACTGAGGGTAAGGTTTTCTTGTCTGAGGACGTGGACTATTTTCTTAGAAATGCACTGTGGTGATTTCTAGTATATAATGGATTAAATTAATAATAAAATTGAAATTTAATTGTAAAGTTAGGTACTTTTCAGTACTGCTTACCTTATTACATTTTACTATAGCACACTTTTGTTGCATGATTACACGCAGTTGGGCACGTGCCTTTGGTGGGTGCCTACTGAGATATATTTCTCACACCCTATTTAGGTCACACTTTTCGGCCCAAACAGATTACGTCTCTGTAGGTGTAGATAGGGTCAAGAGTCCGTATACAGGTACTTGACTGTTTCTGAGGAGTAGGAGGGAATGGGACCAAGCCTAGGCTCGCGATGCCGCTACCAGCTGTTTGCTTGTTTTGCTGTACTCGGCTTTTTTCTGTACTGTACTGATGTATAACATGTTCTGGCTGTTTTCTTAGAACTTGGGACATGTAGCATCATTGTTATCTATTGTTGGTTATATCCACTGCTGTAGTTTATTTCAGTTGTGTATGGTTTACTGCTTCTGCTGTTTGTTGTATGTTTTATTTCAATTCTGCTGCTCTACACTTTGACAAATGAGGGCATAGTTTCCCCACTATCAGACCTGGTCCCTCGCTGCTAGTCGGCAGCCTATGGCGTTTGGGGAAATGCGCTTGAGGTCATGTGGTGAACCAGGTTCGGGGCACCCGTTGAGTGGTACCCGGGTCCGGGATGTTACAGTTTTATCTTCATAACTCAATCGAAAGAAGACTTTTTCTTTATAAGAAAAATCAAGAGTAAGTTTCTTGATGAATAAAAAAATAATAAAAATAATAAATATATTAAATGATGAGAATAAATACCATATTGAAATTATTGATCTAATAATCGATAAAAATTTGATGCGAATCAAATAGGTTGGAAATATTGAAAAAAAGAGATATAAAATTTATATAAACTAAACTAAAATATATTTAGTGGTGTTGTATTTCAATTTTAACATGATATTAAAAATTGAAATTCTCAGTGTGAAACAATTGAAATACCAAACCTGCACATTCAAAAAATTAGTTTTAACTTTAGCTATAAAAATAAATAAAGTTAAAACACTTCTTATATTAGGGTTTTAAAGTTGTTTATATATATAACCGATGTTAAAACCAAATTAAAATAAATTTTAATGTCGGTTATATATATAACCAATGTAAAACCAAATGAAAAGGGTTTTAACATCAATTATTTATATGACTAATATTAAAACCCAAAGTTGAAAGCTTTTTATATTGGTTATATAAATAAAAAATGTAAACACATTTTTAACATCAGTTACTTAATAACCAACATTAAAACACCGATGATAAATGCTATTTTTAGCTAGTGAATCCTTTTTATCTCATTAGATATCCATATTTATCCGATTCATTGGAGGGTTATATATTTTCGGGCCCATCCATTATATAATGAAAATCATAGATATATGTACCACAATATGATAAAACATTCATCATAGCATAATCCATGAAAAGTAAATGGGTTTCATAAACATTTCAAAATTTTATCACAGTATAAACCATAATAAATAAATAAGATTCATGAAAATTTCATCATAGTATAACCTGTGGAAAAGAAATGAGTTTCATAAAGGTATTATCATAACTTAACAAACCTATGAGAAAGAAATAGATTTGATAGAATCATTATTCAATCATCATCATAATAAGAAATAAAAATAATAAAATTGGATGGTATTATTGGATCATGTACCCAATAAATCATAAGTAATATCAGAGGATGTTATCATAGATTAAAATTCCTTTAAAAGATCATTGGAACATTTCTCAGGGAAAATAAACTATTCACTTTGAAATCACTTGTATAATATCTAAAAATATCCCAAATATTATGGAAATTTTTTTTATTTGAATGGTACCATGGAAAATTATAATTTAATCTTCTAAGAATTGAGAGGTCATGACAGTGAGGAATTCTATTCATGCCATGTTTGTTAAAACAAATATTCCTTTCACATTTTTGATAAAAAGTCAAAAGTTCTTCATTTAGAAAATAACAAGAAGATTAATTTTTAACCAATTTATAAATATTAAACATGGGTAAAAATTAATTTAAAAAATCATAGGATAATAGTTAAAATATTATTGAAAACATTTTTAGAAAACATGGACATAAAAGATGAAATGTTTTTTGATGAAGGAGAGAAATAAAGTCAGTTTTACTTAAAAATGTTCTTTCAATCGCTTGAGTAATTAAAGAGAGTAAATTTAAAGTAAAATATGTAATACCTAGAAATAACTAAAGGAGAATAAAATTAAAGAGATTATTTATAGGTATATCATGAAATTTTATCATCATAAACTTAATCATAAATAATCCCGATAAACAATGAGATTGTATCATAATTCACTTACCAATTTTATAACTTTTAAATAAAATACTCATGAAAGAGAAAACCTTATATGGATATATAAATAGACATAATTTTAATAAGAATCATCATAAAATAAATTCATGGGAATTATATACACTACACAAAATAAACTAGTGGTGAATATGGCATGTGTCTCATTTAAATAAAATTGAAATGGAAATATCTTACCTCAAGTTCCACATACATTGAAAGTGATGTAACCTCATGTATAATAAATTTAAATTTATTATAATTATGTAAAATAATCATGAACATAATATATATTATATCTGATCCAATTATAACATTTTAACACCCATTTATTAATAATTCTTTATTAAAATAGTCTTTTCCAGGTGTTAAATATTTCATTTTTCTTGGATGTTTCGATTTTGCAGCCCCGGTCCTTGAAATTTGATCATAGTTCGATCATATAAATAATTTTAACCAATATTTTAATATAATATATTTTCATTATATATATATATTTATCCATAAAAGGCATAGATACAAAAAATGAATGACATTGTTCATAGAGATGGTAGGTCATACATGCACAGGAACGCTATTTCCATTTCTTGATGGATGGAATGAAATAAAGATAAAAAAATAATTAACATTTATAAAATTATTATTATATCATATTTATTCATTAAATATATCCTTATTAAAATCTATTTGATGCATAAATGAAAAATGTATCACATCGCTTCGTGGAAGTGGTAGTCCACACGTATGCATGGGTGACATTATTGTTTTCCAGTAGATAGGAAAGTAAGAAGGTATATATGATATTATAATTAAAAAATAATAATTTTTTCATAAATATAATATATAAACTTTAAACCGATCATAATAACTATCCCTGAAATATGGTGATGGAAAATGAATAGTATCACTATGTGGAGGCGGTAGTCCACATGTATGTATGGGTGATACTTTCACTTCTATATGATGGAAAAGAGGGAGGATAATGGTTGTTCTATAATAATAATAAAATTTTAGTATATTTAGGATATTTAAGTTATTATTTTATGATCAATACCACATATTTAGAGATGGTATAAGAACAAATAAATTGAAAGATTTCAGGTAGGGAGATTTCCTCTTCTTCGGTAGGCCTCATTTAAATCCCTTCTTAAGGACACTTGGAATGGTATTTAAAGAATACCAATGCCTATAATTTATGTGTATGAAAGTTTAGAAGATAATTATTTAGGGTTTTTTTCAAGATATTTGGCTCAAAGTGGTGTAAATAAAAGAGTGAAGGGGTGTCCTTTTATAAGGGAGGGAAAAGACACACTTGGAATTACTAAAAATATTAAAATATAATTATATCATTCTCAAGAAAAATGATTGAAAATGGAAATATATTCCAAAAAAGAATAAAAGGTAAAAATATAACCATAAAATTAAATTAATATAGGTTTTGGTGTCATTTTTAATCTTTTTTTTGGTTTAACCCCTTTGTTAACCGATTTTAACCTTAATTACGACAACAACCTTTTCAATTTTAAAGGGTTATAATTATACTTATAAGTTAATAATCAGCTCATAAATAACCAATTGGTGAAATTTTAAACCATTTATCATCCTAATTTTACCCTTCAATATTTTTATGATTTTAAATAATTTTAAAAAATATTTTTTAACATAAAATATCATTAATGTCATTTTTTACACAATTCATTTAATTTGACTTTTAATACATGAATATAATAATGTAATTAGAATATAAACCTTTTAAATATCCCTAATATGTTATATTTATCTATAAAATTCATTGGGTACTATAATTCACTAAAAACATTACTTTTAAAATTTTAAAAATCATTTACTTTATATTAATACAACTTGCGCAAGCACTATATCGAAGTTGTGTAATCATTTAAGGTAACTTTATTAATAAATATTTTTTTTTAAAAAATTAACATGATAAATAAATTAATTCATATTTCATATAAAAATTCATAACTTAACTTATCCTTATTTGATCCATTTGTAAAATTTTTATAGATATTAATTTCAAGAGAGTTATATTTTAAAATTTTCATTATTTAAAATAATATAAATTTTATTATCAATGGAAAATGGAACCTAAATGAAACATATTAAAATTTGATATGTATATGATATAATTTATTCCATAAAATTTTATAAATGTAAGTGATGGGTTGATTTTATGACCTTCTCTCATGGTTTTAACCTCATCCTACCCATTTTACCTTTACGAGGGTAATAAAAATTTACTATGCTTTCTATCCACAATGACCAAAAATAAAAGAAGCCCATTTACTAAATATGGACCTCCTAATTGAAAATATGGAATTAATTTTTTATGAATCAATTTTTATATGTGGAATAAATTAATTTAAGATAAAAACCAAAAACACAATGAGAAATATTTTTTTTAGAAAAATCCTTCTTATGTATAAAAATGTTTTTATGCCAAATTAAACCATAAAATTGATTCAAATGAATTAATTAGATTATTAATAACATAATATAAGTAATGTTACTTTAAGAATATTTAAAATAATGGAACTTTGTAAATGTTTGAAATAAAAATACAATTTTCAATAAGAATTAGTATTTTTACTATTTACTAGATTATCATTTTAAAAAAAATCCAAAATATTCGCTCTATGATAATTTTGAAATGATTATTTAAAATTTAAAGTTAATTTTTTCAAATAAATTGTCTGAATTATACAGAAACTAATTACATATTTTTTCACAAAAATAAATTAAAACCATTTTTGAGGAAAAAATATATTTTTAAAGCATATATTGAATTTTATAAAAAAAGAGTAGATATTTGTCAATATATTTTATTTATATAAAACCATTATAAATATTTTTTAAAAAGTTGTTATTACTATTCATTTCACTAATTTTATATTTAGGTTATAATGGTACACTATATTAGAGTTCATTTAGACTTGGGGTTGTGTGTATTATAAGGCATCAAAGAAATTAAATTTATTTAAATATAAATATATCATAAAATATCAGGGTGTTAAATTCTACCCCACTTAAAATGAACTTTTACTTTGAAATTACATTACTATGATACAAAAAATAAGGATATATCTATTTAATAATATCCTTGGGTTCCCAAGTAGCTTCTTTAGATTCCTGATTCTTTTAGAGAACTTTAACCAGGTGAGTAGACTTATTACATAACACTTTATCTCTAAAATATAATTTTTAAACCAATTTTTATTAGTAGGAAATATCATGATCTAGTGGTATAACCTATGAGTTTAGTATATATTAAGAATCAATTATATACTTCCTTAGGAGAGATACATAGAATACATCATCAACATGTGAAAGGTTCAATGTAAGTGCCAATAAATAATCTACCATCCCTACTTGATCAAGAATATCAAGGGGGAAATATAACTTGGGATCAAATTTCAATAATTTCCAAATATCATAACATTATTACATGAAAAAATTCCTAGTAATACTTTCTCACCAACATTGAAAATCCAGACTTCACTAATGATTTTCAGTAAAAAATTTATATCGACTCTTGGCTACCTTGATGTGCTACTGAATAACTGTTACCTTATTTTACATTTCCTTAGCCAAATCAGGTCCTAATATATTTCTTTATCCAACTTAATTCAAAAACATTGTATTTCAACATTTATTTCCATAGTGGTCTTGATAAGGATTCATCTAAATGTTTGAGTAAAAGCTATTATGGTAAAAAAACTCGACTAGAAGAAGGTGTTGATCCTAACAAAATTTAATATCCATAGAACAAGATATTATCATATTTTTTAGGTATTTAATGCTTATCTAAGACTAAACATCTTTTTGAGGATGATAATTAGTAATAAAACACAAATTAGTATCCAGAACCTGCTGAACACTTCCCTAGAACATCATGGTAAGCATCAAATCCTAACAAGATATAATAGAATGTGTTAGTCCATAGAAGATTACTATTTATTTAATGTATATTATATAAAGATGATCAGGAGAGAAATATTATCGAATAGTAATGAATTTCTATTACTTTTTAATATGATTAACTATAATGAAAAAAGAATTATGTCCTTTAGAAATTTTAGAGAGTCCAAAGACAAAATCCAGTGTAAAATTTTCCCATTTCCATTATGGTATGGTTAACAGTTATAATATACCCTTATAAATTTATATCATACCCTTAAATTTATAACATACCAAGAATTAATATACATATTCTACAATATCTCTTTTCATGTTATCCCACCATTAAATATTATTTTAGATCTCTATACATTTTATACTTCTAGGATGAATAAAAAATGATTAACTATGAGATTCATCCAATATCTACTTATTTATATCTGGTATAGATGGGGTACATATATGGTTTTTTATCCTCATCATTTTATCATAATAAAATTTGAAATC
Organism: Viscum album; assembly: GCA_963277665.1. Lineage (NCBI taxonomy): Eukaryota > Viridiplantae > Streptophyta > Magnoliopsida > Santalales > Viscaceae > Viscum > Viscum album. Next base: position 542,251,325 of record OY728157.1, read on the forward strand.
AAGAATATTTCTTACCTTATTTTTCTATTATATATCTTCCTTATATGCCTCTTTAATATTCTCTTAGATAGATAGTTGAACACACATTTGAGAAAGATAATATTTTTCCCATTTCTTTAATATTTCTAGATCCATACTTTGAAAATATGGAAACATTTTATCTTTTCTTATCCTAATTATAGATAATCTAGTACGATCCTTTTGAATTAAATCATTGTCCACCATATTCAATTTCATGAGGTGGTAATGTATTGAGCATTAATAATCTTTAACCAACACCAACCATCTTATCTGGCATATATTCAACTCTTTTTGAGTGAATATAAAATTTAAAATTTTATTATCGATATATATTTCAAACCCTTCTACCTAAATATATTTTATATGTTGCTTCAATACAAAAATTACAATAACTAACTATAAATCCTTAGTTGGGTAATTTTTTTCATGAATATTTGATTTTTTGATGCATAAGCTCTCACCATATTATTCTACATTAGGAGGCATCCTATTACCTTATTTGATGAATCACTAAAGATCATAAACCATTCTCTACCACATGGTAGTGTAAGAACATGTGTGTTGAATAACCTTCTCTTCAGTTCCTTAAAATTTTATCCGCATTCATTTATCTAAAAAAACTTGGCTCTATTCTGAGTTAACTTGGTGAATGGATTAAAGAGCTGTGAGAAATTATTAACAATGAATTGATAATATATAACCAAACCAAGAAAACTATGGATCTCAATAGTTGTGGTTGGTTTAGGCCAATGTTAAATAACTACCATCTTTTATAGATCAAAAAATATACCATCATTTGAGATTATATGACCCAAAAATGAAACGTTCTATATCCAAAATTCACACTTAGTATATTTTTCATAAAAAATATCCTTTCTAAGGGTCTTAAGTACAATTATCATATGATATTTATGATCTTCTTTGATCTTGGAATATATTATAATATTATCTATAATGACTACCACAATCTAATCAAGGTGATCTATAAAGAATATATTCATTAAATCCATGAAGACAATAGGGGAATTAGTAATAAAAAATGACATCACTATAAATTTATAGTATTAATACCTTATATAGAAGGCTATCTTGGGTATTTAATCCCTTTTAAAGTTCAAATAATATCATCCATATTGAAGATAAATCTTGGAAAAATATTGATATCATCATAATTGATCAAAACAAATCATCAATATGAAGAAGATGATACTTATCCTTGATTTTGATCTTGTTAAGTTATCGATAATAAATTAATATTCTCTTATTCCATATTTATTTATAAAAAAAAGAATAGGTGCACCTCAAGGTGATGAACTTAGATTAATTAATCCATTATACATATTCTTAAAGAGTTACTTCTTTAATTCCAATACTTCAATAAGTTCTATTCTATAAGGAGTATTTGAAATATGTGTAGCACTAGGTATGTGTTCTATTGGAAAATATTCTTCATGATTCAGTGTAAGAATAGTAATTATTTCTGAAAAACACAAAAAACTCTCATACAATAGGAATATCTTCTATGTCGAGTTTCTCCCCAACCATATGAGATAAACAACCCATTTTAATATTAATCAATACCTATATAATAGATTTAAAATCCATATAATGTTCATATTGATCATCACACTATTAGATAACCATGGGTTAGTTCAGAATATCAAACACGACTTCCCTTCCATGGAAATTGATGTGGGATTTATTTAAATAAATCCAATACATTCCTAATATTACATCAAATTAATCTATATAGAGAATAACAAAATTTGAAGGGAGTATATCCCCAAAAACTTAAATCGAATAAGAATCATAGACTTGAGATACGATCAACATACCATTTGAAGTTTTCCCTACCAATTAAACATCTAATTGTTAAAGATATAAATTAATATCCCTATATACTTTTCATGATGTATAGGAATTTATATGACTAATATAAAATAATATAATTAAATATTTGAGCATACCTGTAACCACCTCAACTTCATTTTTCTATCTTCTATCTATTTCTAAAACCAAAATTTTTATCATGATCACCAAGAATAATTAATTCGAGGGATCAATCATGAAAAATAATTCATAGGATATCTAAATTATGACATATTATTTTCAATATATGACACCTTAGGTTTAACAAGGGTCATACATGGTCATCATCTACTCAAATACTTCATAATGATTCAAAAAGTAACATGTGAATTTACCCATTAAAATCTCTTTATAATGTCAAACCAGGTACGAAGTAAGGGTACACTCATTGTGAACTATAATGATGGTTGAGATATACTTGAACATATATTTTTTTGTTTATTTACCCTCGATGTATCTGTGTAAAAACCACATCCACTTATAGTATCCATATATGGATGTTTTTATAGGAAAACCAAACTCATTTCTTTACCATAACATAGGATTTTCACATATACATAGAATTATCCTAAGGGTTCTGACTAATGTTTCCCCATACTAGTTTCTAAAGGTAAGTAAACCTTTATATAATACCAACTATAGTGACCCATACTTTTTAAACATAAATATTATATAATATTATATGAATATTCAATACATAACATTATAATCCACACTAGAATCATATAAGTTTAGTTTATTTTAAAAATTAGATACATAAAAAACTTATTCATAAGAGATCTACATAATATCCCACTAATATCTTCATAACTAAAACCGTTCTTAGACATATCATACTTAAAACCTTTATTAATAACCTAGGGATATGGAACATAAGAAAGGATGAGGTCAAATTCTTAGTAAGGTAAAAAAAGAGAGTTAACAATGTTCAATTAAACATAACATGAATAGAAAGGTATAATAACATAAACTTAATATTTAAAAAATACACCCTATATATCATAGATCATAATCTTGAGTCACGAAATAAATCTTAGTAGTTCATAAGGCATGAATCATAAAGGAATCAAAGAGCATGATCAATGAGATAATAAAATTGATATAATACATAAGTTTATAGAATAATCATAATCCTGGAAAATAATTTCTTTATTCAAGGATCATTTCCAAGACTATCATAGTGGATTGGGTTTACTCCCAATTCAATCATATCATTATTCAAGGTTCACTCCCATAACTATCATAGTGGAAAAATTCTCTTACTAAACTGGGTTCACTCCCCATTAAATTCCTTATTATCTCATGAGATATATATATTTCCCCAATGCCTTGGAGGGCTATATAATTATGGACCCACCAGTCACATAATAAAAATCATACATATATATGCGATAAGATCATGAAAATTCATCATAGAATAACCCATAGAAAGGAAATGAGTTTCATAAAAATTTAATCATTTCATTATAGCATTACCTGTGGAAAATAAATGGGTTTCATAAACATGTCATCATTTCATTATAGCATAACCAATGGAAAAAAGTGTTTAATAAAGGTTTTATCATAAATTAATAAACCCATGGTAAAGAAATAGATTTCATAGAATCATTACTAAGTAATAATCATTATAATACATCTAAATAATGAAAGTTGATGGTATTATATGATTATATATCTACTAAACCATAAGTAATATCATTTTATGTGATAATAGATGAAAATTCCTTTAAAATATCACTAGAACATATCTTGAGGAAAATACCATTTTCACTTGAAATAACTTATTTAAAATCTACTTTTTCCCCAAATATTATGTAAATAATTTTATTAGAAAGGAACCATGGAAAATTTTAAATAAATCTTCAAATCATTGATCATTCATGATGATGGGAAATTACATTCATGTTGTGTTCATTTAAACTATGATTCCTTTCAAATTTTCGATAAAATGGCAAACTACCACATTTAGAAAAGGAAAATAAGATTCCTTTTAAACCATTTTTTAAAAATTAAACATGGGTAAAAATTAATTTAAACAATCATATGATAATATTAAAAACATTATTGAAAATATTTTTAGAAAACATGGATATGGAAGAAAATTTATTTTTGACCGAAGATAGAAATCAATTCAGTTTTCCATAAAAATATTATTTTGAACTATTGAGTACTTATAGAGAGGAAAATTATAGTAAAATATGTAATATCAATAAATACATATAATATAATAAAAAAAATGAGATTATTTAGTGGTATATCATGTAATTTCATCATTGTAAACTTAATCATAAATAATACCAACAAATAATGAGATTGTAACATAAATCCATTACCACTTTGGTAAATTTTGAATCAAAAACTCATGAAAGAGATAACCATATATAGATTTGTAAATCCAAATAATTTTTTAATAATCATCATAAAATACATTCATGGTTAGTATATACACCACATAAAAGAAACAAGTGGAAAATATAGCATGTATCTCATAAAAATAAAAGTGAGGTGAAAATCCTTTACCTTAAGTTTCTATTTCTTTGAAAGTTCTCTAGCCTCCATTATAATAAATTTTAATTTATTATAATTATATAACAGAATCATTTATATAATTTTAATATCATATATTATTAACTTATTAAATTTCAACAACCATTTATTAAATACTATTTATTAAAATCACCTTTTTAGGTGTTAACTGTTTCGTTTTTCATGTAAGTTTTAGTTATGTTGTTTCGGTCCTGTACTTTTATCACAATTACATCATATAAAAAATGTTAAAAATGATATAAATATAATATATATTCATTATATATATATATATTTATATTCATATGTAAAAGGTTGATATAGAAAAATGAATTACACCGCTCATGGAGATGGTAGGCTACACACAGGCATGAACAATGTTTCCATTTTTTGATGGATAGAAATAAAGAAAGGTAAATAATAATTAACCTTTAAAGAATAATTATTATATCATTTATATCATATATATTTATTAAATCTATCCTTATTTAATTTATGTATAGATAAAATTAAAAACAAATCACATCGCTTTGTGGAGGTGGTAGTCCACACACACAAGAGCGGCATTATTATTTTTCAACACATAGGAAGGTAAGAAGGTAGATAATATTTTATAAATATATAAGAATAATTATATAATAAATATAATATATAAACTTTAAACCCATCATAATAATCATCTATGAAACATGGTGATGGAAAATTAATTGCATTGGTACGTGGAGGTGGTAGTCCATATGTACGCATGAGCGATACTTTCACTTCTAATTTGATGTAAAAGAGGGTGGATAATGGTAGGTACATAATAATAGTAAAATTTTATTATATTTAGTATGATTAATATGTTATTTTATTATTAATAACACTGATTTAGATAATTTAGAAGAAGAAATAAATTAAGAGGTTGGGTAGGAAGATTGCCTCTTCTTTTGTAGGCCTCCTTTATATCCCCTCTTAAGAAAACATGGAATGGTATTTAAAGAAGAAGAAAATCTATAATTTTTATATATACTATTTTTTAATATAATTTTATAGGTTTTGGTTTATATAGATGGATCAATGTGGGGTAAAGAAAAGAGAGAAGGGGTTTCCTTTTATAAGGGAGCGAAATGACACATTTTGAATTACTAAAAAGATTAAAATATAATTAAGTAATTATCAAGAAAAATTAACCAAATGGATAGATATTATAAAAAATATATTATAAGTCTGAAACATAATCATACAATGAAATTTTTATAGGTCTTAATATCATTTTAAACCTTATATTTTGGTTTAAACCCTTTGTTAACTAATTTTAACCTTAATTGTGGTAACAAATTTTTCAATCTTAAATTGTTATAATTTTACTTATAAATTAACAATTAGATAATAAATAGACCAAGGGTTAAATTTTCAACAAATTTTCATCCTAATTTTCCTATTTCAAGATTTTATTATTTTTAAATAATTTAATAAATTATTATTTAACATAAAATATCATTAATGTTATTTTAACACTATTAATTTAATTTGACTCTAAAGACATGAAGATAGTAATGTAATTAGAATATAAACCTTTCAAACATCCCTAATTTGTTATATTAATCTATAAAATTTATGGTTTACTAAATCAAAAAAAAAATTACTTTTAGAGTTTTCAAAATCCTTTACTTGATTTTTCTACGACTCTGAAAAGCACCATGTCAGAGTTATGTAAGCATTTAAGGTAACTATTTCATAACTAAAAATTAAATATAAATTAACATTATAAAAAAATAAATTAATATTTTAAATAAACATTCATAACTTAACTTATACTTTTTTTATCCTTATATAAAAGTTTTAGAGGTTTTAAATACAAGCGAGTGACATTTAGGAAGTTTCTTTACTTAAAATAATATAAATTTTATTATCAAGGGAAAATGAAACCAAAATGAAATATATTATAATTAAAATTTATATGGTATAACTTATTCCATAAAATTAAATAAATCAATGTTTATGGTTGATTTTGAGACCTTATATCCTGGTTTTAACCCTGTTATACCCATTTTAAATTTACCTTTGTAATAAAAATTTACAAGGGTTACTAGTCATAATGAACAAAACTAAAAATTAATTTTTTCCAAAAATTTACCTCCGGAGATAAAATATGAAATTCGTTTTTAGGTATCAACTTTTATAATTGGAAGAAATTAATTTAAGAAAAAATGAAAAACAAAATGATTTTTTTTAGAAAAATACTTTTTTAAGTATACTTTTTTATACCAAATTGAACCCTAAAATTGATTCCAATGAACTTAATTTGAATATTAATAACATAATAGAACTTATTTTACTTTTAAACCATCTATAATTAAAATGGATATTTTTAAATTCTTGAATTAAAAATACATTTTCAATAAAAAGTAGTATTTTGTACTATTCCCTAGAAAATCAATCTTCTCAGAAAAATCCCAAAAAATCACTCTAAGATAATTTTTTCATGTTGATTTCAAAAATGAATCCAATTTTATCAAATAAATTTTCTATACATGGAAGAAATTAATTATATTATTTTCTCATAAAAATAATGAAGGGCCATTTTTTAAGAAAAATGTATTTTTAAATCATTTAATGGATTTTTTAAAAATTGAGTACATACTGGTTAATATATTTGATTTATCTAAAATATTTATAAATATTTTTTAAAATTTTATTATTCCTATTCATACTACTAATTTAATGGCTAGGTTATATTTATACATTATATTATAGATCATTTAGACTCAGGGTTGTGTGTATCTTAAGCTGTCGAAGAAATTAAATTTATTTAAAGAGAAATATATCCTAAAATATCAAAGTGTTAAAAATATATTAAAGATAATATTAACATATCATCACAACTCATAATACTTCTTAATGATCAGTGGTTAGAGACAACTCAAAATTTAGACTTTGAGGATATATTTATCATTTGACCATTTATGTAAAATAAATTACAACACACATGAATGAATTATAAATGTAGATTTACTTTATTATAATTACATGATATGTTTACAACCATTAAAACTAATATATTAAGTTTTTAATGTCTATAGATTCTACATGTATCTCATGTTGTTTATATAGTATTGGTTTTTAAACATTGCATCCATATGTAATTCCATTCATATCCTTAAGCGACCATCTGATAAAATAATCACACTATGCTATTAGTGAATAAAATTTATGAAGTAAGCTAGTTTGAATAACAGTGATACTTAATAGTCACATTCATGATGCTAAACTCCTTGAAAATATATTCAAACTCCTTTACTTCACAACATCAAATGTTACAATGTCAACTTCTATTGTCTACTTAGAACTATTTCTAAGTTCATTATCACCATGATTTGAAACCTATTTCATCAAACTTTTGTTTAAAATAAATATAAATATTTATATTTTTTATTATCCAACATATCCTAAACTGTTTTAGGTTAAATTAAAATTCAATTCATTATGGTAAACAAATGTAATCATTTACATTTATCAATCCCATTATACCCTAAAATTCTTAGTATATCAAGTGAACTTTACATTGTAAATTCATTGGAATAATCCTATAAGAAATAGTGATATTCACTTTCTCATAGTAATTAAATGTAACCACTTACATTTTTCATTAGAATTACATATCCTAAACTTCTTTAGGATATTAAATGGAAAATAATTCAATCATATACATTTATAATTATTTATTTATTAAATTTTAATTTCTCTATGTCCAAAAATACTCCCACTATCATTTTAAAAAATTTATTCGTATCAAAATATCCATTTAGGATTCAGTACAAACTAATTTATGTTAGAAAATAACACTTATTTTTTAATAGTATGAATATTTAACAAATAAAATAATTCTTCCATATATCATATGGTATTTTATGTGATTATAACATTTTACTTTATTTATAAAAAGACTTATATTAAAATATACCACTAATGGGTGGTGGGAACACATTTCCTCATAGTTTAACAAACTGGATAAACTCTTTATTTTGGAATTTTTAATATATCTCTTCCTTTTCAAATATGTTATTGTTGGGAAAAAATACCTCAAGGTAACATTGAATTATTTTTAGGTTGATTGTGTTTGTTGACAAAGAAGGTTTCCATGGATAATTGTCGAGTTCTCGAGAAGTTGTTGACATTCCATGTTGACAAAGAACGATGACAAAGGAAAGGACAATCTGGAGGCGGTACAAAAGAGCAGTACAAGGTGGCGCCGTTTCCCAGTGTTTGCCAATTTTTTGGGGTCCAAAATTTGGAGTTTGGTGAGCATCGCGAAAAGTGGATTTCCATGAAGAGCATAATTTCATATGGCAAAGGCATGAATTTCGCGAAGATAGGATGAATGGTTTGGAAATCGCGAAGACCGGAAGAATGGAGGCGGTGATGCTTCGCGATTACATCAAGCTTCGCGAACAGCAGAGGCTGAAGCACATCGCGGCGGTGAAGGGCTTTTTGAGGGAGCTTCGCGGTGAAGGCGCAAAGGAATGTTGGGCTTCGCGAGGGATCTTCGCAGCGAAGTCGCGAAGGTATGTTGACGGTGATTCTTCGCGACTACGTCAAGCTCTGCGAACGGAAAATTGCCGTGGAGCTTCACGATTTGGACAGAATTCCGGCAGAAACTTTGGAGCTTCGCGATTTGAGATGATGTGGCATTGACTTCGTGCGGAAGGGACGAGGGTCGGTGGAATCGCCTATAAATAGAGGTCGAACCCTTCGAGAGAAGTAGAGATAATTTTCAGAGAAAATCCATTGCTCTCGGTTCACGGAGGTGGTTCGCGAAGGCAGTGTGCTTCGCGAAAGGGGAGCTTCGTGGCGGCTATTCTAGCTCCGCGAAAGGCGTGTGCCCCACGTTGTCTCGGTGAGCTTCGCGGAGAGGCAGGAGCTCCGTGACAGACTAAGCTTCGTGAGGGCCGTTGCTTTGCGACGGCTTGAGCATCGTGAGAGTGCTTCGCGAGAGTGCTTCACGAGTGATCTTCGTGAAAAGGCAGGAGCTTCGCGAGGGCTTGTTTGAGCTTCGCGAAATTGGGAGCTTCGTGAAGTAGGGTGCTTTGCGAAGGTACTTTCCAAATGTGTTTGCCCAATGTTCAGAGGCAAAGAGGTATTCATCTACGGATGAAAGTTGAACTTCAATAGAGAATCTACATACAGAGAGAGATGCATTTTTTAATGGAAACGAAGAGACCTACATGTCTATAAACTGTGATTGGATTCCCTTCCAAGAGCAGTGAGCTTAGGAAGAGGAAGAAGGTGATCCTGTCCACCGGCAGTGAGCCAGAGAGAGAGAAACAGGGAGTGACCCTTGGGAAAGCAGTGAGCTAACCCTAAACCTTGTATAGGCAGTGAGCCTGGGCATAGAAGTGATCTAGCCCGAACATTGTAATCCACAGCTAGTGAAGTCTAGTGGAATTTGGTACGAACCGGAAACTTGTCGGCGTATAATCCTTGGACGTAGCCCTTAGCGGTGAACCAAGTAAAATCTCTATGTCTTCCTGCTTACTTCCATGCATTTCATTCAAAACATCATCATCAGGTAAAGGAGACAAGTGATCATAGTAACCGCACAAGTGCAAACAAAGTGACCCTTGTAACAAAGAGGTCAAGATCCAGTGGGGCAGGAAGAACTTTGAAAAAGAATATCCATACCCTGATTCATCCCCCCTCTCAGGGTATATAGGCCCCTATTTGCCCTAACAATTAGTATCAGAGGGAAGGTTGCTTTTATCAGATTTGTTTTCTTCGACTTGGTGTAGTCTTTCTGTGTAGTTGAAGATATTGTTTTCGCTTATCTCGGTCTATCATGGGAAAAAGAAAATCTTCAAAGAAGAATCAGAAGTCAGGTGGTATCCCTCAGTGTGGAAGTGTTTTTGGAAAAAGTGTGATTCAACTAAAAGAATCAAACATCTTACTGAAGGAATCATGCAGTGAACAGAAAAATGATTTGGATAAATCATACAACAAAAATACTTACTCATTCAAAGATGCAGATGGAATGAGTGAAGAACCTGACTTTCCAAGTGACGTTGGAACCACTGACGATGAATAAGAAGAAATTGAAGGAAGAATTGATAAGCGAGCTGAGTTGGAGGCTGCTCTTGAAGAGATAGATGTTTGGAGGGCCAAAACCAAGAAAGCTAACAAAATTGTTCGCGATGCCAAACTCTATATGCAGCAGCAGGAAGAAGAGAAATCTGAGCTGATGGAAGAAATTGAGAAACTTAATTTATCAACATCAGAGAACTCAGAATCTGTTAGTAAGTATAAGCTGAAGGTTGAAGAATAGAAAAGAGAGATCGATGGCCTGAACAAAAAGGTGGAAGTTGTCCATGGGACTGAAGAATTGGATCAGAAATCCACTGAAGAAATTAAATCTAAAGGCATACAGATCCATGCTCTGGAAACTGAGGTCAACAAGCTAAGAGGCTTAAATCAAAGGCTTATTGATATAGTTACTGACCTAACAGAGAAGAATGATTCTCAAGGTGAGGAACTACAGAAGCTGGCTAAAGGAAAAGGAAAACAAAAGGCTGGTAAGTGTGAAGAGAATCAAGAGTTTGATGAAGTTCGGAATCTGAAATCAAATAATGATGATCTAGCTACACAGCTATCTGAGTTAGTTCAGAAGAATCAAAGACTACAACAAGAGAATGCATGTTTCTCCGATTCTCTTTCTCACGAAAAATTGAAAGTAAAAGAGAAAAATGACGTGGTTAATAAGCTGAAGCATGAACTGGAAGATGAGATGAGTTGTGGAAAGAATCTCAGAAAAGAACTTGATGCTAAACTTGTATCAAGATATTTGAAGATTCAAAAGTTGGAAGAAGAGCTACAATCAGTCAAGAAGGAAATGGAGAAGTCTAAATCCAAAGATAAGCCCAAGTTGAAGGATGCACTGCACTTATTATTTTATCATCCTTCGGCAGGTGATGATAAAATGAAGTCCAAATATGCTGCATCAGAGGAGAAGCATGAAAGGATTGTATCTTCCCAAAGGTCAACCTTTTTGGGAAAATCTGGAATTGGATATGATAATCCCACTCCTATGGATGATAAGAAAAATGCAGTGAAAAATTCCAAGGGTAAGAAAAATCCTGTAGGTGCTGGAGATAGGCCTATGAGGATAGTTTCAAGGAGTGATGATATGTGCTATTTCTGCGGAGTTCATGGCCACACATCAAACTTCTGTACAGAGGATCTGGAGTACATTTCAGGCTGTGAAAAGAGAAACATTGATAAATCTGAGAACATGAAGAAGCATCATGAGAAATTAGAAAGAAGAGCTTCTCAGAGGAAAGCATATATTAGATGCTATTACTGCGGAAGAATGTGACACACCATGAGCATGTGTCAGGAAGCTCAGGAGAACAATATCAGAGGAAGAACTCAAGGTGCATCAACATCTCAGCAGAGAGATGATAAAATGAGGTATGCCTTTGAGGGAAAATGTTTTATATGTTCTCACTATGGGCACATGGCGAGACATTGCAGTAAGAAGAAAACAGGAAAGGGAAAGGAACAAGAAAAGAGATCTCCACCACAGGAAGTGTACAAGAAAGAAGCCTGTACTGGGAGACAAAGTGGTAAGGAGAAGAATAGGCTTCGAGCCTCGGGGAAATCACATGGAGCTGAACGAAAGGTGTATCAGTCACCTCTTCTGTCATACTCACAACAGCTCTCAAGGAGAGAATGTGAGAAAACCTAGAAGATTAAGGGGAGATCTACTCCAGCGGTGATAAAGAAGAATGGACGTTCAATGGAGGACCCACCACCAATGAAAAATAGGGTGGTGACTCATAAATCTGATAAAAGGCAGATAAGAAAAGAACGCATTGAAAAATCTGCAAGTCATGTGCCACAACAAGCAGTGGAGAAAAGGGGAAGATCCCTGCAATGGAAAAAGAAGAAGAAGGGGAAGATGCCAAACAGAGAGGTTCCTACTCAGAGAAATAATCAAGGAAAATGGCATATTGATAGTACATCAAATACAGAAGTGTGTACAAGTGGGTTCAGACCCCATATTGTGAAAAATGTCAGGCCTGCAGAATCTTTATACCAGAAAAAGACTCAGAATGTGAGTAATGAATGCTTAGTCATATGGCCAGAGCAATTGAAGTTGGCTAGGTAGCTGGAGGAAGCAAGAAATGAGTGTGATTCCCTCCATGAAAGAATCAAAGGGTTGACCCATCATGAACAACCATCATCCTCATCTTGAGGATTCCAGAAGAATCCCCTCTCCCTATGTATATAAATGCTATTAACTGATGATTAATGTGTTTCAGGTTTTAGGGAGATACAATCCAAGGGGAAGTGGCATATAAGGATGCGAAGTGGAGAAGTGATATGCTCTAGAGTTTCAATTGATTCAAATCAGGTACTAGAGTTGAAGAAGAAAGGGAGAAAAAGAGCACAATAGGAAGTGATTGTGTTATTAACTTTATCTCTTGTTTCCTACACCGAGTTTCAACTCAGTAGGATTAGAGATTTTGTTAATGGATCAAATCTGAGTGGAAGATGAGAACAAATGATGCAAGAGGAAAAGACGTGTTATGGGTCTAAACTGTTGGTCCTAACAACTGGAAGAGTTGCATAACACAGGGGGAACATTCGATATCCTAATCAGATTCATGATCTCAATATGCTCATGAAGAATGATTGGTGTAAAAGCAGCAACACATGGGTTTTCATGATTATCTATTTTGTTCTAATAATGTGGTATCAACTGACTACTTTCAGGATACCAAGAAGCTACAAGAGAAAATCCAAGGTGTGTCAACAAAATCCTGAAGGAAGATGTTCAATGAAATGGAATCATTGAACAATGACACAGTGAAAAGTTCTCTGTTAAAAATGAGTCAGTGAACAATTTCCTGATGAAAGTGTTGAGGAAGAAAGCAACACAGGGGGAGAAGAAGTGGACGATGCTGATTCAGAAGAAGACACTGATGATTAACATGAAAGTTTCAAGTGTGTGTCTACAAGGATTCCAAAGAGATGAGCTGAAATTGATAGACAGAATATCATTGGTGATCAGGAAGCTCCAGTTCAGACAAGGGAAATGAAATCACTGCAGCATGCATCTTTTCTATCTTAGGTTGAGCTAAAATGCATTGCTGATGCAGCTAATGATGAAAACTGGGTTCATCCATGAACGAAGAGATAGATCAGATTGAGAAGAATCAGAATTGGAAGATTGTTTCGAGGCTAGTGGATAATAAAGTCATCGGGACTAAATGGGTCTTTCACAATAAGATGAACGAAGATGGCACAATGATTCGAAACAAAGCACAACTGGTCTGCAAAGCATATTCCCCAAGAGTATGGTACTGAAGGCTATATCAGTATTTGAAGAAGATTGGTTTTCAGCGTGGGGGATTTGATTAAAATCTTTATTTCAACAACAATAGTAATCAGAGGATGGTGAGGCTGGTCAAGGAAGAAGACATAATATTTGGAAGATCAGATTAAGCATAGTGGGGACAATCTTCTGAATTCAAGAAACATGAGTTCGAAATGTCTATGATTAGTGAGCTGTTGTTTTTCCTTGGTTTACAGGTTACTCAAGGTAGGAATGACACATTCATTTCTCAATACAAGTATGACAAGGAGGGTTTGAAATGATTTGGAATGGAAAATTCCAAGGATATGAAGACTCCAGTTTCTACCCGGATAAAATCATCAAAAGATTACAGTGGCAGGCCAGTTAACTTCACCGAAAACAGGAAGATAATCAGCAGTTTGTTGTACTCGACTGCAACAAGGCCTGATATTGATTTCGCCACATGACAAGCAGCGAGATATCAGAGCAATCCCAAGGAAATCCACATGCTTGCAGTGAAAAGAATACTTCGGTATATCCAGGGCACAATGTATTTTGGCATGATGTATAATGGATAATATCAAACGATGTTATTGGGATATACTGATGCAGATTGGGCCGGTTCAGCAGATGATAGAAAATCAACGTCAGGTGGTGCATTCTATCTTGGTGTATTGTGTATTTCTTGTCTAAGCAATAAGCAAGATTGCATTTCATTGAGCACCACAGATACTGAGTATATTGCGGCCACTCAAGCCTGCACACAGTTATTGTGGATGAAGCAACAGCTTGAAGATATGGGAGTTGAAGTGAAGTCTCCAATCGGAATCCAGTGCGACAACTCATGTGCTATAAATCTTATCAAAAATCCCATCCATCATTCAAGGACAAAGCACATTGAGATTAAGTATCATTTTATCAAGGAGAAGTTTGAGTAGGGAATCGTGAAGTTGGAGTACGTGCCTACAGAGCTATAGGTTGCAGACATTCTGACAAAGGCCTTACCCAAGGAAGGTTTTGAGAGGCATCGACTGGCTCTGGGAGTTTAGTCGATTCCCCGCACTTGAAATAGTGTGGATGTGGGACCCCCCCCTCTCCCCGAGGTATGATGTGTTTTTCCCTACTGTGTTGATATGTGTTCTCAACTATGTTACAGACTACAAAGGAGTGACCTTTGGGTTCGTTGACAAAGGGGGAGAAAAGTGTTTGTTAAAGGGGGAGAAAATAGTGATTGTTCAAGGGGGAGACAGTGCGGAGAGTTGATAAATCATAATTGATACGGGGAGAAGCTGACAGGTGGAGCAGCCAGAAAGGGGGAGCAATGAGAAAGGGGGAGAGTATTAAATCTGACGATGCTAGAAGTGATCGATCAAAGCAAAGAAATCACGACAGTTGAGGATCGTGATAAAAGCAGAACAGTGATGTTGGAATGGTGTGAGATGGTGTCCAACTATCACCAATAGGTATCAAATTAAGAATTCACCAATTGGTATCAATGTGGTTCAACAATTGGTATCAATTTAAGAACTGGTATCAGGGTGGAATCGAAAATTGTGTCTGACATGAAGTGATTCATTGATGAACTTTTCATACTACTCTTGTTTCTCACGCCGAGCATTGCTCATGTGGGCTTAGAGTACGTGTTAAGTGAATATTTGAACGCTATCAGAATCGCAAGAGGCGGATGGTGGTAGTGACTGGAAGAAGACGCGGTGAGGTATCAAAGTGCAGAAAATCATTCTGAGCAGAGTTGTAAAGAGTTGTCAACAAACCCAAAGGGGGAGATTGTTGGGCAAAAATCCATCAAGGTAACATTGAAGTATTTTTGGGTTGATTGTGTTTGTTGACAAAGCAGGTTTCCATGGATAATTGTCGACTTCTCGAGAAGTTGTTGACATTCCATGTTGACAAAGAACGATGACAAAGGAAAGGACGATCTGGAGGCGGTACAAAAGAGCAGTACAAGGTGGCTCCGTTTCCCAGTGTTTGCCAATTTTTTTGGGGTCCAAAATTTGGAGTTTGGTGAGCATCGCGAAAAGTGGATTTCCATGAAGATCATAATTTCATATGGAAAAGGCATGAATTTATCGAAGATAGGATGAATGGTTTGGAAATCGCGAAGATCAGAAGAATGGAGGCGGTGATGCTTCGCGATTACGTCAAGCTTCACGAACAGCAGAGGCTGAAGCACATCGCGGCGGTGAAGGGATTTGCGAGGGAGCTTCGCGGCGAAGGCGCAAAGGAATGTTGGGATTCGTGAGGGATCTTCACAGCGAAGTCATGAAGGTATGTTGATGGTGATTCTTCACGACTACGTCAAACTCCGCGAACGGAAAATTTCCGTGGAGCTTCACGATTTGGATAGAATTCCGGCAGAA
This sequence comes from Viscum album, assembly GCA_963277665.1. NCBI lineage: Eukaryota > Viridiplantae > Streptophyta > Magnoliopsida > Santalales > Viscaceae > Viscum > Viscum album. The sequence goes on from OY728157.1 coordinate 542,267,453, forward strand.
ACTTTGGAGCTTCGCGATTGGAGATGAAGTGGCGTTGACTTCGCATGGAAGGGATGAGGGTCGGTGGAATCGCCTATAAATAGAGGCCGACCCCTTCAAGAGAAGTAGAGAGAATTTTCAGAGAAAATCCATTGCTCTCGGTTCGCGGAGGTGGTTCGCGAAGGCAGTGTGCTTCGCGAAAGGGGAGCTTCGCGGTGGCTATTCTAGCTCTGCGAAAGGCGTGTGCCCAGCGTTGTCTCGGTGAGCTTCGCGGAGAGGCAGGAGCTCCGTGACGGTCTAAGCTTCGCGAGGGCCGTTGCTTTGCGACGACTTGAGCATCGCGAGAGTGCTTCGCGAGAGTTCTTCGCGAGTGAGCTTCGCGAAAAGGCAGGAGCTTCGCGAGGGCTTGTTTGAGCTTCGCAAAATTGGGAGCTTCGCGAAGTAGGGTTCTTTGCGAAGGTACTTTCCAAAGGTGTTTGCCTAGTGTTCAGAGGCAAAGAGGTATTCATCTACGGATGAAAGTTGAACTTCAACAGAGCATCTACATATAGAGAGAGATGCATTTTTAATGGAAATTAAGAGACCTACACGTCTATAAACTGTGATTGGATTCCCTTCCAAGAGCAGTGAGCTTAGGAAGAGGAAGAAGGTGATCCTCTCCACCGGCAGTGAGCTAGAGAGAGAGAAATAGGGAGTGACCCTTGGGAAAGCAGTGAGCTAACCCTAAACCTTGTATAGGCAGCGAGCCTGGGCATAGAAGTGATCTAGCCCGAACATTGTAATCCACAGCTAGTGAAGTCTAGTGGAATTTGGTACGAACCGACAACTTGTCGGCGTATACTCCTTGGATGTAGCCCTTAGTGGTGAACCAAGTAAAATCTCTGTGTCTGCCTGCTTACTTCCATGCATTGCATTCAAAGCATAATCATCAGGTAAAGGAGACAAGTGATCACAGTAACCACACAAGTGCAAACAAAGTGACCCTTGTAACAAAGAGGTCAAGATCTAGTGGGGCAGGAAGAACTTTGAAAAAGAATATCCATACCCTGATTCACCCCCCCTCTCAGGGTATATAGGCCCCTATTGGCCCTAACAGTTATATAAACTAATGAGTCATAAACCATGTGTATATAATTTATCATCTCATTTTTGTCATATTAAATCTTTATTAATGAAAATAAATCTCCTATAATATAATTAAAATGAGATAAAGATACACATCCTTTACTTAGTTTCGTCTTAATTTGACACATTTCTTTGCATTCAAATCCTTACTCTAAAAACTTCATGCTTTATTTATTGGATGTAAATTATAATCTTTTTCAATTATTCATTTTATTATAAAATCTAGTATATTCACAATACTTGTAAATTATACATTTTATATCACATACACTTCAAAATAAAAGAATAAATTTCTATAAAATTAATACCTGACATAAGCATTCCATGAAGTTTACTACAACTCCTTCAAGTATTCTAGATAATCAATTCATATATAATTATTAATCCTCACTAAAAATACCCATAGGTATCAAATAAACTTAATTTTATTCTTGAAGAAATATTTTTGTACCTTTATAACTAACTTATATTCTTCTAGTTTGAAATTTTACACACTTATACTTTCTACATAGGACTTAAAATTAGGAATTATATACCTTGTTCATCTATCCAAAATAATTTTATAATATTATATAAACTATTATCAAACTCATTTATCTTGTTGGAACATTTCAAAAAATTAAAATAAAATTAATTTAATAACCAGAATAATTCTTATCAGAATTATTCAATATCTCCCTGCATATTTAATCATATTGAATATATTGGAATACCCAATCATATTGAGTATATGAGATTATAATTACTTATGGAAATTAGAATTTAGTTCATTTAAAACCTTAAATAAATCATTCCATACTTCTATGAGAATCTTTATTTTCTTATTGAACAACTTCAATACTTGGTTAATCTTGAAGGAACTATTCTAATATATAAAATATTTCTATTGATCAATAAATTTTCATCTTCAAGGAGTTAATTAATTTAAGCTTATCATTTAAAGGATTAATTTCAAAGGGTAGTTTGTTGATGATGATGTATTTATATACTAATTTGTTTTATCATATTAACATCAAGTATTATATATTTTCATTAAGGAATTTTAATGACAATTATCCCACTAAAATTGATGAATCTATACATCATATCAATTTAGTAATCAAAGTTACATATTTCAAAATAACTTATACGAGATTATTCATGTAAATAAGATAGTATTATTTAGGTATAGAATCATCCCAATAATTAAAGTTATGACTCTTCTATTGTATAGTGGTAAACCCTTTATCCTAATCGATCTCATATATAAACTCAATATCATTACTTTAGAATACTTCCTAATGGTTTCCCATATAAGTGTCACCCAAAGAAAATGAAAAGAATAAGATAACAAAGGACAATCAAGGGATACTCATACTGAGATCGACAATATAGAATAAGATAATCCAAATTCACATAAATTTTCTTCTACTCATGCAAGATAATTTAGTGGTACTCATGTTGAGCTCGATAATAGCCAATTAAATGATTGAAGTCTTGACAAGTTCCACTTTAGAAGTAATCAGACACTTAGTATTTGAGGGATTTTTTTCCTTTTAAGACTCTCAAATTTAATATAAAACATATACATATTAACTTAAAAATTGTTACATCTTATGTAATTATTATGTTCTCATATTTAATTCCCTTTTTTTGCATGTATTATTCTAACCATTTATTTTTTTAACTCATATTCCATCCACAAAATTAATGTGTTCACACCAAAATAATGTGTAACTCTTTACAAAACCCATGGTATGTGTTACTCACCAAAAATAGAAGTTAAAAATATTCATACATATCCAAATGCATCATATGTATAAGGTATATGAAATATTCATGTAAAGGAATAAATAATCATGATATTTAAACTCTTTACATGAGTAATCTTATTGTGACAAATATCCAATCCCATTAATTTTTCTAGAATAATGAATAAGCCTCAAGGATGGTAAGTGTTCTGACCCCATGTCCCTCCCCCTAAGGAGACCTTACTCAAAAGATAATATAATTCACAATTTCTATACTACCTAATATATACATTCTATTATCAACAACTAAATTAAAGATAATAACTTTAATTATAAAATGAGGATAAGGCAGATGAAAAATAAATTTTATAGATCCATACCTAGCATTTAATGTAAGGATATATCTCCTAGAATTAGTTTAACAACTAAATTAAATTATACACATTTATAATATAATTATTTTATCTATGAATAAAATAAGTAATAACCTTTAAATAAATGATAAATTCAAATATTTAAATATGAGATAACCATTTATGAATAATTCATAAATAAAATCTATCTGAAAACCATTTATAAATTAGATAACATTATAGATATTCAATAATTTTTTATAAAAAATATTTTATACTAGATACAATATGAACTGTATCATATTATTTATTATATGTAATTTCAATTTATTATTTAAAAATTGTATTAAATCATCAATAATTTTTTTATGTAGTTTAAATAATATCTTTAAATAAAGTCCCCTTTTAATTTGAAAAATTTTAAACTCAATTAATTATGAAAAATTCATAATTATATATATAAACACCATTTTTATTTTGAAATTATTTTGGAGATTTACACACTCTTTTACAAATAATTTTTTAAATTATTAAATAAACACTCTATTTAAAGATTATAATGATTTAGTATAATTTTAGGTAAAAAGTTTTAATACCCTTTATGATGATTTATATAATTTATAAATAATATTAATGTGAAAAGATTATTATTAATATTAACTATTTAATATTAAAAGGATATTTTTAATAAATATTTCAAAATATCTCAATCCATTAAGAAAAAATATTTATAGTTAATTAATTTAAAAACACTCTTTTATAAATTTCATAAACATTTTGTAAATTTTTTTAAATATTTATAAATAATTTATAAATAACCCATTTCAATTATTAATTTAATTTTATTTATAAGTAAACAATTTATTTATTTATCAAATCATTTTTGATAATTACTCAAAATAAGGCCCCTTTTAATGTGAACAAAGTTAGATTAATTATTTCTGAACTTTTAATAATTTTAAATATAAAATTATTTATATTTTGGAATTATTTTATAATTTATAACCCTTTATAGATTACCCCTTATGATTTCTAAATAAAAATTTTATTTCTAGGTCAAAAGGCATACCAAATAATTTGGTGAAAGGTATTTTAAATAATAACATACAATATTTGGAATATTTTATTGATAAATGTTTTATAAAAATTTATATAATTAATTATAAGTATTTCATAATTAATTAATCTATAAACCTTTTATAAATTAAAATATTTCTAAAATACCATTTTCTATAAATTATAAATATTTTATAAAACATAATATAGGTTACCAAAACAATAAAATTTCTATAAACTGTTTTATAGTTTTGAAAATTAATGATTTAAACCTGATAAAAACATTAAGAAACTTTTCTTCAAATAAATTTAATATATTAAGTTTATTATTTTTGATTAATTAAATCTTTTATTTTTGATTTTAATCATATAAAAAAATATAGACCAAATCCAAACTCGTAATGTTTCATGAATCATGTTTTTTCATAAACAAAGATAAATTCAAGTTGATCCAACATGGAAGATCACATGGATACCACTATTAAGTGGGAATCAGATTACCTCATATGGACATATCCAATGTGACCTCTATATGAACTTATTAAAGCACTCCATTACCCCAAAACTTATGTTATGAAACTCTTTGAATTAATAACGCTGCCCTTGGGTGGAGAGCCACACTTGATCACCGGTCATGCATAAGAGTTCCCAAGATTTAGTTAACCCTTTAGACTTTTCATTGATACCACAATTAGGTTTTCAAGGATCATCACATGATCCTTTGGTAGAATAAAAATAAACAAAAAGGTAGGAACTGTCCTCAAATAGAAGCAACATGCATCATAATATATATATATATATATATATATATATATATAAACATAGAGCATACACAGTTCTTATTTACAACGAATTTATTTTAATTTTATTTGGGGAGAATTCTTGAGTAAGATCACTAAATCATCATATAAATATATCTTACCTTTAAGGGTGGAACACTAGCTGCTGGATCCTAATCTCAATCAGATGACTCTGATACACTCGAAGAGGTGCTAGTATCTTCACTAAGGGTGATGAATAAGCTATAGGAAGGAAGTGGTATTAGAGAGGCTTGTATATAGTTGGTTTTACTCAACTGGATGGATTCCATCCATTTATATATTCATACTACCATGTTTCATTTAATGACCTACTTCATCCATATTCAACATATCGACATATGTTAATTCCCATTTCCATTTATTTATTGAACCCATTTGATAATTATTAAATCCATTCATAATGTATTATTATCAATGAAACTATGTGAAAGATAAATTCACCAAAATTTAAATGTTCCATTAAATACTTTAGTGCACATTCAATATTGTGAACATAAAAAATGGGGAGATCATTGGACATATTAATGTTTTTCCAACATATCCCAATTTATTCTATTTTTTAATGATCAAAAACCACATTTATTTTACTATTGATTTTATATTCAATGATTTTAGTTCATTTAATTTTTAATAAGTTGTTTATATACTTAGAGATTATTTTTTATGGTGGTGAAAATTGGTTTAAATTTTTTTTCCAAGTATTGATGTTTATGAAAGACCAGATTCATGGTTATATAGACGATTGATTCTTATATAGGATAAGAATGATGGGTATTTAGTAAAGATAATGGTTGTATAGAGAGGATTCATTCTTAAATGGACAACATGGTGCCTACATAGATAGAATTATTCCTACACAAACAATATTGATTATTATATAGAGGAAATTCACGGTTACATAGGATAAGCTTATGGTTACGATAGATGGTTTGATGGATATATAGGATCAGATGATGTATACACAAAATAACCCTTATGTAGGATAATATCTATGCATAATGACCATAAAAATGATCATGTCTACTTAGAATGACCCCTACGTGAGTGATGATTATTATGATAGTTATTATTGAGGTATTTATTACCATTGATATTTTTTATAGAAAATATGCATGCTTCTTTTGTCCTATCAAAGTTTGAGTTAATAAAAGAAGGTATGGATGATTCATTTAAGACTGTCATTTCCAAGAATGTATACCTTCTCCATTGAGCATTTTTGTAACTATTGTTCAGGAAACATTAATTATTGGGGTGATATAGAAATTCTTACCAACCCGTAAGTTCAAAAAAATAAAAAGGTCTCTCATATGATAATAAATAAATATCACAAGTTTCATACTTTAAAAATATTAAATAGAGTTGTGTACCTAAGTATTTTTGTAATTTCTATAGAAGTTGAAATCTCTTCTTCATGTATGATCTCCCAGTTTTTGATAATATTGAGGAGGGAAAAGAAATTGTAAAAGTATTTTAGTTGAGTGATTTCAAGGTTCCATATATAGAAAATGAACTATCTTTAAATATAAATTCAAAATTTACACTTTATTTGAATAATCTCGATCATCTATCAGCTACTACTTGAAATTGTGTACTGAATTGAAACTCTTTTCTACACATATTTTCTTTGATATTGTAAGTGAATACTCATTACACCAAGTGTAGTTGTAGGTTGTGTATAATCCTTAGAAGTAGGATCCAAAAAAATATTCAAAGTATTATACTATGTGATATATTATTTCACTCAGGTGGGAATCCTATAAGAAAAAGTTTGGTTTATTGAAAATTACCAAGCTCAAATATAGTGTTGGTGGATCGAACTTGGGAATATTTGCACCCTGAACCAGTCTGAATTAATTTGTTTCCAAAATTTTATTTTCTTTTTAATATTTTCTATATATATTATTTAAAAGATTATGGATATTTTCAAATCCATTTTAAGAGAGTGGTTTTAATTTAGGAAGAATTTTGTAACTTAATTCACCCCCTCTAGACTCGTTGTGAAAATAATCTAGGGGAAAAAATAACATGACTATAAAAGGATAATTCATAAAGGTAATTTGATAAAAAGGTCCCATGTAGATATAAACATATTAACCCAACTCATATGGGAAATGTAAAAGAGTTTAGTTCAATTTTGGGTCAACTGAACATGGTAGATAATACTATATATCACACGTCATATGAATCATGTATAAAACATCAAGAATGGTTAAGAAATAGATACCTTGGGATAATATATCCCTTCCCATTGAATATCACCCAGTGATAAACCTCAAATGGAAATGATCAAGAAATATAGAAAGTACCTTGAAATTAGGATTTACTGGTGTATGATGCCAAAACAATGGGAGAAAACATGAATAGAAGAAAGAGGAATGATAGAATTACTATAGGTGATCTCTTGCGATAAATGAAATCCAAATATGATGATGAATATAATATATTCCACTCTTAAAGGAAGAATAAACCCAAAATATAAAGGGGGAAGGGTGTGAAAATAGAGTAAATAGATAATAGGGGAAAAGTGTTATATTTTTATAAATTTTAACAATTAGCTAAATTAATTATTTTTAAAAAAATAAAGAAGGTACCTATAGAGTACCCTCTAGGATCCCAACAAGTATTTGGTATCCATTGTTTACTCTCTCTAGGTCCATTAGACACCTGATGTCCCACTTGGAGTTACTTCCCCACTACCAACCTCCACTGGGTACACGATACTAGTCCATTGGGTACCTGGTTGTAATGATCTCATACTTTCCAGGTGCGTTATTCATTATTTTCATCTATTTTTAAATGTTTATGAGTTATACATTTTATGTGTAATGTATTGGGTAGATTTTGGTTAGTTTTATAGGGTTTTAAGAGCCTTTAAGGGGGAGCAAAATTTGATCATGGTTAGGGGAAACTATCATGTTTCCCCTAGCTAACCATATAACTTGTTAGAGAGGTGTAGTGTGTGGTACATGGATAGAAAAAGGTTAATTATAACCATTATATGTTACCCATATAACCATATAACTCATAATAGAATCAAAATAATTATTGAGGCATGATTTATCATACTATGCAACCAAACTGTGAAGGTTCCCTAAAGAGGTAGTGAGCCTCACACAGTTTCCCCATGGTTTGGGAAACCATGAGACTAAACCATGAATGTGGTATTAATTAATATGAAATTTTTTATTTTGACCTATAAACTACCTAAAAACCTTATTCTTCCTCATACACCTAGGGACTTCAAACCTAGGGACTTCTATTATGGTTTTGGGTAAATTAAATCCCTTCAAAGAGTAATTCTATAGGATCTAGGGATGTAGATCCTAGATATTTCAAGGTGAGTGATCATTTATCCTTTATTCTTATTGTTATTATGAGATCTTATCCCATATACTTGTAAAATACATTAGATCCGAATGTTCATGTCAGGATCTAGTATTTACAATATGATTTAATATGATTCCTTTTAGATTATCAAGGAAAAGGAAGGTGAAATTCTACTTTGACATGATCATTCATGGATTCATCTAGATCTATTATTTACATTGGATATTATTAGGTAAGTATAAACTAATTCTATCCTTATTATTCTTGTACATTCACTCTTTAATTCTCATGTGGTAATTTGGGGATGGTTATGGGGATAGTTGGTGTGTTATCTTGATTTAGGTCGCAAACCTTGACATTGGGATTCAATATTCTTATGGTAGGAAGTTCCTTACTATGTTATGGATTTTTTAAAACTATATCTTATAACATTATTGTGTGTGTGAGTGTCCCATGATAAATTTATTGATATGATATGATTATGCACATGTGTATTTATGTATTGTGATACCTCTTTTGATATTACATACTTATGTGTGTATAAATGTAGACTTTCCTTGCGATGGGTTGTGTATGTATATAAATGTATGGCTCGTAGAGTTATGCTATCTAATATCAAAGGGATATGTGAACCCTTCATGGCTTGGTTAATCCATTATAGGGGGATAATATGTGATGTGTTGCATAAAGATCATGTTAGGGTCTTGAATGACAGATAAAAGGGCATGATGGAATTGAGACCTAAACTAAGACTAGCTGTGGGGCATGATGTCCATGTGGCCTAATTTGAGATAATTGGTGGGGAATGATGGCATTTTGGCCTAACCTGAGGCATGATAACCTTGTGTTCCATTATGAGACTTATTTTTTTATTTTGTCTTGCTCCTTGATTCATGGAAACCGTACATAAATTCTCCTCCAGCATGAAGCTAAAGCAGGTAAATCTAGGATTCATGGTAGCCTAGTTAGCACATGATGACCCAACATATGGTTTTTTACTTATGTATCTAATTTCCTATCATTGTATAAACTTTTATATAAATTCCACACTCATGTTAAGGAGACATAAATGGTGTACTAATAAGTTTTACCTACACTTTTCATGGGTACCTTGGCCCACATGCAGAATTTATAGTCAATGATCCAGTCAAGGGAAACAACCTTGTATTGAGTGGTTGGGTTGGATCATCATGGTTGATGGGTGGAGTTACAATAGAATTCAGGTTTCTTATAATGACATATCTTATTATCTTATATCTTTATTTTTATTTAGTACTTGACATATAATTTGTTGGATGTTGGTTTTCTTATATGAAATATTGATACAATATGGTTTTATCTCTATTTATTTCATTGTATAGATTTCTTTTTTTTCTTCCCAATGTATATGTGTTGATTAGATATCTTTATTGAGAGTCCAATATCCCTATGATTTGATTTAGCACTCACTAATAGTCAACATCCTATTATGTATGGGGAGGTTCAAATGAGGTCATGTGACACTCAATCCTAGACTCGATCATTTAGGTCAAGGTGTTACAAAATAGTATCAGAGCCTCATTTTTTTCCTTTGATTTGATTTTAGAATTTTATATAAAGGAGGTAATAAAGTTGGGACTTAGGTAGGTGAGTTATGTTTTTTCCTAGATGGTTCATGTGTAATGGACCTATGAGTTAGAAGTTAGGTGGAATTAATAATTAATCTATTAAAGGTGGGACATCCCAACTTGGGTGCCACTTAAAGGTGCCATGAGAAGATAGTCTATATGACCTCCAGCGCACCTCCCCATACACCTGAGGATGTCAAATAGTAGTGAGGGCCTATGATATGTCCACGAGGATACTATGATCTCATTCCATAGTAGACCAAAATAGATATAGATATATAAAATAGATGGATAATAATAGAAGAAACATAATAATGAATAATTTTTTTAATGGAAGATAGTTTTAAACATCTATAAAAATAACCAACTAAAAATCTTAAAAATACAGTATAAAAATCATGATGATGTAATTACATGTCTCTAAAAAGTAGGGAAACATGTTTATATAGAAGCATGCCGTATGTACAATACATGATATACCAAAGAACAAATGAGACAAAAAATATCCATGAATCCCGAGCTTCTACTCGATCATCTACAACCAATATCCATCTTAATAAAGTAATAAAGTTAGGTGTTCAAGGTGGGATGATTCCCTTGTCCATACCTAAGATCATATAATCTACTCAGGTACCAATATAGGCCCATATTGGGTGTGATATAAATCTTATTAGGCCATGAGTAATGGAATATAATGAATCCAGTATAAGAATATAAATTGAGTATTCTGAAGGTATATATAAATGTAAATCAATGAAAAAATAAAACTCATACCTATTTCATCCTTATTTGGTATTGTATATGAAAATGAGATCATTTAATCAATTAATTTAATTTCATTTTATATAGATAATTCATGTAAAGGTTTGAAAAACCCTGAAATAGATCATAATAATAATAAAGAGGGTCTGGGTGTAACTAAGGAATCGCTGACCTCAAGGGTTAATCCAACTCCTATTAGCAACTCATACAGTCTGGAAATAAAGGGTTTGAGTGTAATCCAAGGGGATTTCCTAGGGAATTCCACTGTAAAAGTGTCTAATTGAGTCCATGGATCTTGTCTATTGTAATCTCAAGCTAAGTATGATTGGGCCTAATGTAGTGAATCTATGGAACTGTGCGTTCGAAGACATCAAGCTAGATCCAAGTAGTGTGTCTGAGGAATCCTAATATCTATAGATACAGTGAATGGATCTTATGAAATCATGTAGGGAATCCGATAGTGGATAAGGACCATATTACAAGGTGCCTATATCCATTGGAAACTGGTTCCTCGAATCAAAATATAATCTTCTAAGTGATCAGGGCATTACCTCTGGATTCCAAGGTTAGAAAAAGTCTGACCACTCCTATAAAGATATAAGAGTCCATATTAAATAGGTACCTTATACGTATTCTATTTATAAAATATTTAATCATAGGCCATATAATACTCATGCCTTTTAATCATTTAATAGGTTCATTCCTTTAATGTTCACAAAAAAGACAAGGTGGGATAAGGAAATGAAACCCATACCCAATTCAATTTCAATAAAAATTATTAGGTTCATACCTTTTACTTTCATTTAGTATGAAAATGTAGTTTAGGTATTGGAAACCAGTATCAAATTAAATTATAATTAACTACGACAAGTGATATCTAATAATAATATACATTACATTAAGCAATTTAAAGGTTTATTAATTAAATCAAAACACGTACCTTAGAAAGTTCAAGTGAAAATTTTATACAATATACATGTTATAGTCATTTTAAACTCATAATTAATTTTAATTAAAAAGGAGTTACAATTAGTAGGGTCAATCCCACACACCTGAAGGGTGTCTTGAATATTTCTAAAAAGGGTAAAAGACATAAAAATGGATCACCCTACTTGGGGTGGATGGTGTTGAGTTCACAACCTACAAAAAAATGAAGAAAATATATAGAAAGGGATCTAGAATATGAGAACCATGATTATAATTATACTATATCAATTTAAGGGGAAATACCTGGTGAAACCAGCATGCATAAACATAATTTTTTTTATAAAGGTTGGACTTTAAGGGATGAATCATATACCACCTACCTCAAGCCTATATAACTCTTCTCATCCAATATCAGATCATAGTTTGTAATGGATTAGAATAAAACTGAAGAATGGATCAAAAATAAAAAAAATAGTGCATATAATCCTACATCAAAATAGTATAGAATTAGGAAAGAGAAGTGAGGAATATAAGGTAGCAGATCAAAGCTCTTACCAAGAGGGATCCAAAGAGATGAACAATGCTTTGATCGAAAACTAGATGATGGAGGTTTGAAAGAACCTAGATTAGTAATATTGATGATTTCATCATGGGATGATAAATATTCATCCAATATAATTAATAATAAATAATAGGGGTGTTTAAGTTTTAAGGACACAAGGAAAAAATGGCCTTTTACCCAGAAATTACTGGGTCACGTAGTTTGGACACATGGTTGGCTAGACCATACACCAACCATGCCCCATGAACTACCCATATAGAGGCATTACACAGTCTGACCACATGGTTAGACAAACCATTCACCAACCATTCTTAGCTCACCATCTAAGAAGGGTACCCACATAGTTTAGTTGCAAATTTTGAGAAACCGTGCACCAACTATTCCATTTGGATTTTCTAAACACTATAGAGTTTCTACATGGCCATGAAGACCTGTTAACATGGTTAGGGAAATATTTTCATCCTACTTTTCCCTCTGAAAACACCCCGCACAGTTAAGAGAAACCATACAGGCTGGGATGCATGGTTTCTACTAACTGTGCGGCCTAGTTATTTTATCCACCGACCAGGGTTCTGAGCTCCAAAAAATCCATTAACACCCCCCAAAAATCTATGACATAATTATGAATCCATAATAGTTCCAACATAAAGAATTAGAGCAAAATTTAAAGGATCCATACCTTATAGAAAAACTTGGATCTTGTAGTATCCCCCCTTAAAGAAACTCATTCCCAAGTTACCCTTCTAAGGGAGGTGAAAAGATATCTGAGAAAAAATATAGACACTAAGAAGGTATGTCAACCACCCACTCCCAAGTCTCATTTTGTACACGACCATTATTATATAGAACCCATAATAAAGTGGAATACTGACCTTATAGAGCCTTCAATATCTGGTCAATGATGCATATTGGATACTCTTCAAAAGAATCATCAACATCTAACTCAACCTCCTTTGGATAAAAATTATGTGATGAGTCAAAATAATATCAGTGAAGCTATGAATCATGGAAGACATCATGCCTGAAATGGTACCACTAAGTTAGAATAAACTAATAGGGTACTAGATCAACTCTATCCAAGATCTCAAATGGGTCGACATAATGTAGATATATCTTCCCTTGCCTATGTAACCATCTATTCCGAAGTCTGGGTGATAACCATAGGAAATCACAATCCGCAACCTCGAACTCCAAAGTTCATCGACAATGATTTTCATAAAATTTTTATTCATACTGAGTTGTATATATAAGATTTATGTTCAACTGCACCTTCTCTAAAGTCTCCTACATGAGACTAGGACCTTGTAGGGCTACCTATCCTACCTGTAGCCTGCATAGGGGTGAACATAATGACATACCATATAAGACATCATACAGATCCATCTAAATCATCTCCTGATAGCTATTTTTGTAGGATAACATGATGAGAGGGACATGCATCTCCTAAGTACTAATGAAATTATGGATTCAAGCTTGGAGCATGTATTCTAACACATGTATTGTCCATTCTGATTGACCATCTTTTTGAGGGTGAAAAGGTGTGCTTAGAAGAACCTATGTACCCATAACTCTATGTAACCCCTTCCAGAACCTCAATGTGAAATGGACATCCCTATATGAAATGTTAGTACAAGGGACCTTTTGTATCTATATGATCTCTCAAAAATACAGAATTTCTGTAATGGACCGAGTTTTGGGGTCTATTACTTGGTAAGAATCTGATGTTGAGGTGTTCTGGATGGCCTGGAAGGCTACTTGGTGACTCCTAGCGGTAGCCTTGGCCTACCGATAGCCTCGACCTACCAGTAGACCTATCCTACCAGTGACCTTGTGGTACCAGTATCCCTCGGCTACCGGTAGCTCTCAGCTACCGGTAGCTGTCGCCAACCGGTAGCTCTCGGCTACCGGTAGCTCTCAGCTACTGGTCGCTGTCGCTAACCGGTAGCTCTCAGCTACCGGTAGCTATCGCCAACCGGTATCTCTCAACTACCGCTAACTCTGGGCTACCGGTAGCTCTCATCTACTGGTAGATGTCGCCAACCGGTATCTCTCAGCTACCGGTACCTCTGGGCTACCGGTAGCTCTCAGCTACCGGTAGCTATCGCCAATCGTTAGATCTCAGCTACCGGTAACTCTGGGCTACCGGTAGCTCTCAGATACCGGTAGTTGTCGCCAATCGGTAGCTCTAGGCTACAGGTAGCTGTCATCAACCAGTAGCTCTCGGCTACCTGTAGCTCTTTCCAACCCCCCATGGGTTTTCCAGTAGCGCCTCCTTTTTACGCAAATTGGCTTTTAAGCCGCCTTTTGACCTCCTTTAAATCCATTAATGGGTTTTAATTAAATGTTGGTGGGGGTTTGAGTCCATTTTAACTGCTAGGGACCCTTTAATGACATGTGGGGTGTCCCAGCCACGTGGTCAACCCACGATCCCTCTCCTTACGCGGTTTCGAGTTTTTCTCTCCATATCTTAACCATTCGAGGCATGCTGTATCTCAGCCCTTATCAGCCTTTATAACCTAAAGGCTTCTCTCTACGTTTCTTTTTCTCAATCCCCCTACGCTTGAATACCCTTCCTCTCGACGAGTTGTGAACCCATGAAGTTTTCCTTGATCGTGTTCCGTGGAGCACCTACTTCTCACGTGGGGAAGTCGATCCTTGATCATTCAGGTAGGGGTTTCACCTTCGTCTCTCATTTCTGTGTATCTTTCGGGGTGGGTATGCTACTAATTCTGTAGAATTGGATGAACCAAACTTTAATGAAGATAATAAACAAATTCTAAATAATGAAGGGGTGGGGTGTGATCGATGATGCTGCTCTATTTTTCTCCTCTTTCATGATTAATGATTTCTGAATTGTGCGGGCTTACGCCTACTGAAAATCATGGCCGTTGGTGGTCTTTCTCTGTGCACTAATAAACCCTTACCTCTTGTTATGTTTAAATGGATAGTATCTTGGTTTTGAACCTTTTGTTGTATAATGGAAATTTGTTAATTACATATATTAGGATAAATAAATTGGGAGCACCAGGATCAACTCCTTTTCCATGATAACCCTGGTTTAAGCCCAGTGGAATTGAAATCATGGAGTGTGTGAAATATTTAAAATATGAAAATACCCATTGATCCTGCCTTGTGTTGGTAGTATTGTTTTGGTTGTTTCCTCCATGTCCCGAGTACGGGTGACCTTATGGTTTCCTTGGATTGGGGCTTAGATTGCTGGGGTGATGTGGGTGAGGATGAGATCCTCTGTTTATATCACGAATTGGGGTGGGATCCTCTTCTGTTTTGAAACCTTCTTATTCATAGTTCTTGGGACTGTATCTCACTTTGACCTGCTTTGGTTCCAATACTTGGGGGGGGGGGGTCTCACTTGATGTGTTTTTACAAGAGAACCGGGTGTGAATGTTTAAATTTCCGTTGGGTGTGCTTTTTCCTTGGCTTGTGCTTATGCTTACTAGTTGCCCATGTTGGTTCAGAAACTTATTTAAACATTATTACTGAACATGAAAACAATAATGGAAAAAATGGGGATTTGGTTTGGTGTGAGTTTTTACTTGGGCATGGGTGTTGTTCTCTTCTCTTATGAATGAATGGTAAGTATAGTGTCCTTTAGGCTGGCTGAAGAAAAACCTAGATTTGGGTGAGTTCTTGTTACCTATACATATACTTTTAGTTTTTGTGTTTCTTATTCGTGCCCCACCTAAGATGAGCACTTAGTGCCGAACACCCCCATTTCACGGGGGAGGGTGTTTTTCCCAACACTCCCCTAAGTGGCTGGTTATTTGCTCATTTTCTGCTCCCTTTCCCGAATAGACCAAGACTCTACGTCAGACTGTGATGGCCTGAAGTCCATTATTAGCCCAAGAATATTTGGGCAGGGTAGTGTGGTGGGTGGCCCAGGTGTGTGCGGGTAAGTGGTTTCCCAAGTATCTTTAGGATGAGGCCCAGGTGTCTTCGGGCATGGTAGTATTTCTTCTAGCCTAGGTGTCTTCGGGCGTGGCAGTGATTATTTTGACCTAGTTGTTTGCAGGCGTAGTTATGTATGACAGTTGTGACCCAGGCGTCTGTGGGCAGGTTAGTGGTTGTGGCCCAGGTGTTTGCAGGTGGGATGTGTGGTTGTGGCCCAGGTGTGTGCGGGCGGGGTATGGCAGTGGGACTGCGATGAGAATGGTGGGATTGGTCTGATGCATAGGATTTCTTCAATAACCAGTGGGAAAGTGGCGTGGGGTACCCAAACCTTGATGTGATATTACTATACATTACTTGATTTGCGTTATTTGGGGAGTGTGCCTTGGTGAGGCTCGGGTGGTTAGTTTCCTTGTTAGGTGCTTTCTTATCTCTTTTCTCATAGGGAATTAGTATGCCTCCCCACTTGTGCATGAGAGTCTTTGGTTTTTCCCTACTGAGTATACTTGTATGCTCACCCTACATATATAAAACTGATTTTAGGTTTCCAGGAGGACTTCAGGGATCATGAAGGACCGTACTAGCATGGACCTTTGAGGCAGTTGCTGTTGTTGTTTCCCTTTTTCTTGGTATCTTTTTACCTTTGGAGTTTTGTGACTTGTATCTTCTACCTTTGAACATGCAAATGGGAATGGTTTATTTTCAGCTGTATTTTCACTTTTAGTTTTGGTGTTGTGGGATTTACTATCTTATCTCCCGATCCTATTAAAAGAAAAAGGTTAATGAATTCCATTTAGTGTGTGATTCTATACCCTTGGTGCTAGTCACCACTCCGGGACCTATTGAAGGTGGGTTTCAGGGGTCATTATCTCTCCTTCAACTTAAATAAGGAAGGGCCTGGCAATCTGCTGACCCTTCACTCCTTTTGGTGAAGGCGGGTCGTGAGGTGCTTCGTCTGTGGGAGCCATGGACATCTCCAGAATCAGTGCTCGGACCGATTATAGCATGGCGGTGGTGGACAAGCCCAGCACCCGCCTCAACAGAAGCTTCCAGCTAGGCCCTTTCAGCAGCAGCAGTAGGGGCAGCGAACTCCCGCTCCTCCGAGGGCAGACGTTGCATTGGGAGGCCGAACTCAGGGCACTTATCAGGGACCTCGACCAGGGTGTGGTCGGGGAGGCGGCCGATAGCCGAGAGGCAGAGGAGATGGGCGTGGACAATTGTATGCCACAGAGGCAGTAGTTTCAGCAGGACCGGAGGTCGTTCGAGGTACGATCATTTTGTTTAGCACCCTTGCTTATGCCTTGTTCGATACCAGAGCTTAGAACTCCTTCATTGCACCCAGTCTAGACCATGTTTTGGGTCTAGATGCTGAGAGAATTCCAGTGCCCCTGATGCTGAGCACACCAGTCGAAGGTCAGACCAACTTGTTATATGTTTGTCAAGGATTCAGACTGATGATATGGCCACATCAGTCAGTTAGGGATCTCCTACTATTGCAGATACAACCATACGATGTCATCCTAGGCATCGACTGACTGTTCTCTATGTGTGCCATCATCGAATGCTTCTAAGAAAGGGTCATGTTTTTAGACTTGGGCGGCTGACGTGTTACTTTCACCGGCGAGCGGAGTGGTCAGAAGGGCAGCAGGCGAGAGGAACCCCTCCTCTCCTTGTTAGCTGAGATGTCAGTAGAGTCAGTAGATGATGAGATGGTGGAGGTACCAAGGATCTTTAGTGAGTTTATGGACGTCTTTCCTAAGGAGGTAACTACTCTACCCCCTTGACGGGATATTGAGTTTGGGATAGAGTTGCAGCCTGGTGCTCGTCCGATTTCGATGGCACCTTCAGAGCTACGGGAGATGCGGATTCAGATTGACGATCTGATGAAGAGGGGTTATGTTTGACCAAGTGCGTCACCATGGGGTGCTCCAATCTTGTTCGAAAAGAAGGCATATGGTGGTCTCATGTTGTGCATAGACTATAGGAGGCTGAATCAGGTGACGATCAAGAATCGCTACCCACTTCCGAGGATAGACGATCTTTTCGACCAGCTGAAGGGGGAGGGATGGTTCTCTAAGATCAACCTACGGTCTGGGTATCACTAGTTGAGGGTAAAGGAGGGAGACATCTTGAAGACGGCCTTCAGGTGCAGATATGGGCACTTCGAGTTTGTAGTCATGCATTTCGGTGTTATGAACGCCCCAGTTGTGTTCATGGGGCTTATGAACTCCATCTTCTGGGAGTACCTGGATCGATTCGTGTTCGTGTTCATCGATGATATCAGGATCTATTCAAGATCAGAGGAGGACCACGCGGATTATCTGAGGACAGTTTTATAGGTCCTTCGACATCACCAAATCTATGAGAATTTGTCGAAATGAAAGTTTTTGATGCGAGAAGTACACTTCCTTGGGCACGTAGTGTCCGAACAGGGGGTAGAGATGGACCCATAAAATGATGAGGCGGTTGTTTCTTGGGAAGAACCCAAGAATGTGGCAGAGGTTTGTAGTTTCCTCAGGCTGGCAGGTTACTATCAGAGGTTCGTACCCAACATCTCCTGAGTTGCAGCCCCTTTGACAGCATTGACCAAGAAAGACCAGGTTTTCGTATGGAGTAAGCAGTGCGAGGCAGCCTTCAGCTATCTGAAGGAGAAGTTGGTTAGTGCCCCAGTGCTCAGACTACCAGTAGAAGGGGCAGCGTATGAGGTGTTCTGTGATGCTTCAGGGGAAGACCTCAGATGTGTGTTGATGCAGCGCCGAGGGGTGATCTCTTATGGGTCTAGGCAGCTACACCCTCATGAGCATCATTATGCCACCCACAATCTGGAACTTACAGCGGTCGTTTTCGCATTGAAGTTATGGCATCATTACCTCATCGGAGAATGCTTTGTGGTCTTCATAGATCACAAAAGCTTGAGGTATGTATTCTCCCAGTGGGACCTAAACTTACGATAGTGGAGGTGGATGGAGTTCCTCCAAGATTACGACTTTGAGATTTCCTACACTTCGGGAAAAGGGAATGTAGTGGCCGATGCTTTGAGCAGGAGGTCGCAGAAGGATGCTGTCTGAGAATCGGCAAACACCTGGAAGGCAATGGAGGAGTTGGCTGCCTTGCACCTAGATGCGAGGATGGATAATGGTAGAAGTTGCCTGTATCAAATGACAGTGCAGTCTTCTCTGTTGCGGCAAGTGGAGGAGTCTCAACAGGGAGACCCAGAGTGCGAAGTGATGCATGACCGAGTTGACCAGGGTAATGCTCCGGAAGGGTGGACGAAGGATGGTCAGAACCGGATGCTTTTCCAAGGGATGTTTTTTGTTCCAGAGGCGATACACGGCCAGGTTCTTAGTGAGTTCCACAACTCACCCCTAGCGATCCACCCAAGAGTTTCCAAGATGTACCATGGTCTGAGGAGATATCTTTGGTGGCCTGGAGTAAAGCGACCAGTGGCAGAGTTTGTGGCGAAATGCCTAGTGTGTCAGCAGGTAAAGGCTGAACACCGTGTTCTAGGAAAACTGCTGGAACCTTTAGATGTCCCCGAGTGGAAGTGGGATGACATCTCGATAGATTTCTTCACGGGACTACCCAATTTTCAAGGGGGCTACAAATCCATCTGGGTAGTAGTGGACCGTTTGAAAAAATCGGCTCACTTTCTGGCAATTAAGGAGTCAAGTTCCGTAGACGCTCTAACACGGAAGTATGTGGATGAGGTATTGCGGTTGCATGGAGTTCTGAGTTCCATAGTCTCGGTTAGGGATGCACGATTTACCTCGTGAGTCTGGAGGGGTTTTCAGAATGCTTTTGGAACCCAGCTGTGCCTTAGCACTGCCTTCCACCCCCAGACAGATGGGAAGACAGAGTGCACCATCCAAACCCTAGAAGATATGCTCCGAGCATGCGCTCTGGACTTCAGAGGATCATGGGTGTGACACTTGCCTCTGATAGAGTTCACCTACAATAATATCCATCACTCTACCATTGGCATGGATCCATTCGAAGCCCTATATGGAAGGCTGTGTCGCTCGCCCGTGTGCTGGACTGAGGTTGGGGAAGCAGGTGTTCTTGGCCCGGAGGTGGTGCAGAGCACGACAGAGAAGGTTCATCTTATACTAGAAAGGATGAAGGCGGATCAGGACTGAAAAATGTCATATGCTGATGATAGGAGGAGACCCTTGGAGTTTGAGGTCAGGGATCACGTGTTCTTGAAGGTCTCCCCTCGACGTGGGCAGCAGAGGTTTGGGAAGGGGAGTAAGCTCTCCCCTAGGTTCATTAGACCTTTCGAGGTGTTGGGATGAGTTGATGATGTGGCATATCAGCTGGCATTTCCACCTCAGTTGGGGAAAGTTCTCAACGACTTTTACATTTCCCAGCTTCGTCGATATCTACACAACGACTCCCATGTCATAGATTGTGGAGAGTTAGATGTGGAAGAGGACGCAACCTTCATAGAATGACCAATCAGGATCAAGGACCATAAAGAGAAAGTGCTTCGAGGATGAACCATCCCCTTGGTTCGTGTGTTGTGGAGGCATGGTGGCCTGGAAGAGAGCACTTGGGAGCGGGAGGCCCAGTTACGCGTTCAGTACCCAGAGCTGTTTTGACTTCCTTGTTGTTCTTGTTCTGATCCTTGTTGAGATATTGTACCTTGTGCTTTAATATATGAAATGCTTGTTTTCCTTAGCTATTAGATGATCTGTTCCCTGTTTTCTATGTGTGTGTTCGAATGTGTGATGATAGGAAAACCTGACTGCTAACTAGGACACATTAATGTGGATGTGATTAAACCCGTGCGGGCGAGTCAGTGCCACCCAAAGCAGATAATATCCTGACATGTAGGAAGGTAATTTCTAACTCATGGGTTGGGAAATGTGATTCTTGTTCTTGTTGTGAATTTTTGTGGTTGATAACTCTTGGGGGAGTATTCTCGGATATAGGGGGAGGCTTCTGTCACAGCTTTTGAACAACTTAGGGGTTTTCCCCTGAGAAGTATCTTTAGAGGGTGGTTGTTTGGACCCCACTTTTCTCCCTTCTGGGTTGTTCTTATATTCTCGAGGATGAGAATAGTCTGAGGAGTATCTGATGTAATGGCCCGGGTTTTTGGGGTCCATTACTTGGTAAAAATCTGATGTTGAGGTGTTCTGGATGGACTGGAAGGCTACTCAGTGACTCCTAGCGGTAGCCTTGGCCTACCGGTAGCCTCGGCCTACCGGTAGACCTAGCCTACCGGTGACCTTGGGGTACCAGTAGCCCTCGGATACCGGTAGCTCTCGGCTACTGGTAGCTCTCAGCTACTGGTAGCTGTCGCCAACCGGTAGCTCTCGGCTACTGGTAGCTGTTGCCAACCGGTAGCTCTCAGCTACTGGTAGCTGTCGCCAACCGGTAGCTCTCGGCTACCGGTACCTCTCGGCTACCGGTAGCTGTCACCAACCGGTAGCTCTCAGATACTGGTAGTTGTTGCCAACCGGTAGCACTCAGCTACTGGTAACTTTGGGCTACCGGTAGCTCTCAGCTACTGGTAGCTGTCACCAACCGGTAGCTCTCAGCTACTAGTAGCTATCGCCAACCGGTAGCTCTCGACTACCGGTAACTCTGGGCTACCGGTAGCTCTCAGCTACTGGTAGCTGTCGCCAACCGGTAGCTATCATCAACCGGTAGATCTTGGCTACCGGTAGCTCTCACCTACCCCGCATGGGTTTTCCAGTCCTTTTTACACAAATTGGATTTTAAGCCACGTTTTGACCCCCTTTAAAGCCATTAATGGGTTTTAATTAAATGTTGGTGGGGGGTATGAGTCCGTTTTAACCACTGGGGACCCTTTAATGACGTGTGGGGTGTCCCATCCACGTGTTCAACCTACGATCCCGCTCCTTACACGATTTCAAGTTTTTCTCTCTGTATCTTAACCGTTCTGGGTGTGCTGTATCTCAACCCTTATCATCCTTTATAACCTAAAGGCTTCTCTCTACGTTTCTTTTTCTCAATCCCCCTGTGCTCGGAATACCCTTCATCCTGACGAGTTGTGACCCCGCAAAGTTTTCCTCTATTGTGTTCCGTGGAGCTCCTACTACTCACGTGGGGAAGTTGATCCTTGATCAGTGAGGTAGGGGTTTCACCTTCGTCTCTTCTTTCTGTGTATCTTGCGGGGTGGGTACACTACTGCTTCTATAGAATTGGATGAACCAATCTTTAATGAAGATAATAAATGGATTCGAAAGAATGAAGGGGTGGGGTGTGATCGATGATGCTGCTCTGTTTTTCTCATCTTTCATGATTAATGATTTCGGAATTGTGTGGGCTTACGCCCACTGAAAATCATGGCCGTTGGTGGTCTTTCTCTGTTCACTAATAAAACCTTACCTCTTGTGATGTTTAAATAGATTTTATTCTGGTTTTGAACCTTTTTCTCTGTAAATGAAATTGGTTAATTACGTATATTCGGCTAAATAAATTGGGAGCACCAGGACCAACTCCTTTTCTATGATAACCCCGGTTTAAGCCCAGTGGAATTGAAATCATGGAGTTTGTGAAATCTTTTATATCTAAAAATACATGTTGATTCTTCCTTGTGTTGGTAGTATTGGTTTGGTTGTTTCCTCCATGGGTCGAGTACAAGTGACCTTATGGTTTCCTTGGATAGGGGTTTAGATTGTTGGGGTGATGTGGGTGAGGATGGGATCCTCTGTTTATATCACAAATTTGGGTGGGATCCTCTTCTATTGTGAAACCTTCTTATTCATAGTTCTTAGGACTGTATCTTACTTTAACCTTCTTTAGTTCCAATACTTGGGGGGGGGTCTCACTTGATGTGTTTTTATAAGAGAACCAGGTGTGAATGTTTAAATTGTCGTTGGGTGTGTTTTTTCCTTGGCTTGTGCTTATGCTTACTAGTTTTCCATGTAGGTGCAGAAACATATTTAAACATTATTAATGAACATGAAAACAAGGATGGGATAAATGGGGATTTGGTTTTGTGTGAGTTGTGACTTGGTCATGGGTGTTGTTCTCTTCTCTTATGAATAAATGGAAAGGATAGTGTTCTTTAGGTTGGCTGAAGAAAAAAATATATTTGGGTGAGTGCTTGTTACCTATACATATACTTGTAGTTTTTGTGTTTTTTATTCACGCCCCACCCAAGTTGAGAACTTAGTGCCGAACACCCCCATTTCATGGGGGAGGGTGTTTTTTCCAACACTCACATGAGTGGATGGTTATTAGCTCATTTTCTGCTCCCTTTTTTGAATAGACCAAGACTCTACGGGCAGGCTGTGATGGCCTGAAGTCCATTATTAGCCCAATAATCTTTGGGTAGGGTAGTGTGGTGGTTGGACCACGTGTGTGCGGGCAGGTGGTTTCCCAAGTATCTTCGGGATGAGGCCTAGGTGTCTTCAAGCGTGGAAGTAGTTCTTTTAGCCCAGGTGTCTTTAGGCGTGGCAGTGGTTGTTTTGGACTAGGTGTTTGTAGGCGTGGTTACGTATGACAGTTGTGGCCCAGGTGTCTACGGGCGAGTTAGTGGTTGTGGCCCAGGTGTTTGCGGGCGGGATGTGTGGTTGTGGCCCAGGTGTGTGCGAGAGGGGTATGGAAGTGGGACCGGGATGAGAATGGCGGGATTGGTCCGATGCGTAGGATGTCTTCAATAACCAGTGGGAAATTGGTGTGGGGTACCCAAACCTCAATGTCCTATTACTATACATTATTTGATTTGCATTATTTGGGGAGTGTGCCTTGGTGAGGCTCGGGTGGTTAGTTTCCTTGTTAGGTGCTTGGTTATCTCTTTTCTCACAGGGCATTAGTATGCCTCCCCACTTGTGCACAAGAGTCTTTGGGTTTTCCCTACTGAGTATACTTGTATGCTCACCCTACGTATATAAAACTACTTTCAGGTTTCCCGAAGGACTTCAGGGATCGCGCGGGACTGTACTAGCTTGGACCTTTGTGGCAGTTGCTGTTATTGTTTCCCTTTTTCTTGGTATCTTTTTACCTTTGGTGTTTTGTGACTTGTATCTTCTACATTTGAACATGCATATGGGAATGGTTTATTTTCAGCTGTATTTGGAATTTCAGTTTTGGTGTTGTGGGATTTACTATCTTATATCCCGATCCTATTAAAAGAAAAAGGGTAATGCCTTCCATTTAGTGTGTGATTATATACCCTTGGTGCTATTCGCCACTCCGGGACCTATTGAAGGCAGGTTTCGGGGGTCATTATCTATCCTTCAACTAAAAGAAAGAAGGGCCTGGAAATCTGCTGACCCTTCCCTCCTTTTGGTGAAGGCGGGTCGTGACAATTCCTATCTAAATTACCAAGAAATTCTCCCAAATAGAAAGGAAGTGAGATACCTTTTTCAATCGATCCATGACTGCCTAAACTGTGTCACTACCTCAAGGTGACCTCAATAAGATAACTATAAAATCCAATGTAATGTCTTCCTATTTCTATTTTGGAACAGACAATGACTATAACAAGACATCAGGATACCAGTTCTCTACCTTCATATGCTTCTAGGTGGAACACCTAGTGATAAAACCTACTATTTAATGTTTCACCCTAAGACACAAATACTAGCGATTCATATCACGATACATCTCAGAGATTCCTGAATGAACTGCCCACTAAGATGTGTGGTACACCCACATGAGTTTCTCTCTCATGTTAGTAGGAACCTAGGAACACTCATGTATACCTAGGATGTCTTCTCCATCAATATACCAATCTGGAGGTGGCTCCACACTTGAGATACACTCGTAGAGAACCAATCCCCCATGATCTATAAACTGTGAATTATTCACCCCATTTAGAAGGGAATAGGTAACTACCATGGTTGAAATAAAAGGTTTATAATGACTATATTGAAACTCCATATGTAACTCAAAAAATAGGGCCATCAACTTATATATATCATTGGCTTCTTTTATGACCTTTTCTTGAGTTTTATTGGCTCAATGTATCAGCTACTGTATTAACATCTACAAGAATATAAGCAAACTAAAAGTTTAATAAATGAAGGAATTTAACCCTATTTACTATCTAAGATTCAAGCCACACTATGTAAAGATATATTTGAGGCTCTTGTGGTCCATATACAACACAAAGTGATCAAACATCAGATAGTGTTTGTAGCAGCATAAGGAATAAAGATCTTCTAATTGCTCAAGGTCATGTGTCGAGTAATTATTATCATGAGGTCCCAAATGGTGGGACCTGTATATAATGACTCTACCCACAAAAATCATCAACGCACCCAGATTTATGCCTGATGCATCATAGAAAACCATGTAGCCTCATCTAGTCTCTAGAAGAATTATAATTAGTTCCAAAGTAAGCCTTACTTTCATCTCTTGAAATTATTTCCCACACTCTTTATAATAAAATAACTTCACACCCTTCTTAATAAGACCAGTAAGAGGTGAATAAATTCATGAGAATTTTTTGGGAAAAAATCCCTCAAGGTGTCCTATCGGTAAGTTTTGGGTGTGATTTTGTTTGTTGACAAATTCAGATGACCATGAATGAGTATGGTTGGTGTTTTCCGAAGACATGTTTTTAATGTGATGTAGTTTCCTAGTGTTTTCCAAATTTTTGGGTCTCAAAATCAGGATTTTGTGTTTGAAAAAATAAGGTTTTCATAATAAGAGTAAATGATATGAAGAAATGTGAAAAAAATTGGCAAAATAAAGGATATGTGTACCTCAAATCATGGTCCGCGTACCATCTCCGGGAACAGTTTGCGACTGCATACCAGGAAGTAGGAATAGTATACAGAGTAGAGGAAATGGTTCTTTCAATGGTTTGCAGCAAAGGATATGTGGTATGTGGAAGGTGTGATGGTTTGTAGTGAAGGGAATGTGGTATGTGGAAGGTGTGATGGTTTGTGGGATAACATAAGAGAATGGAGTTGCGTAGGAGAAAAGGCAGTACGCAGACCGCGTATGAAAAATGGTTTGTTGAAAGGCTTGTGGTTCGCAGTGGAAGAAGCGGTACGCAGTAAAGGCGGTGCTAAATCAAAGATTTGGTAATTATCAATTTATCAGATTAAGAAGATATCTTTGCCTATATAAGGATATCTAATCCTACTGATTAGATTTGAGGAAAAAAATCATTAGAGAACATCTCTTTGATCTGAAAATTCAGTGAATTCCAAAAGTGCTCTGCAGAAAGCGATTTCACAAAGGCTGAATAAGTTCATGGAACAATTCATGAAAGTGTTTTTGCAAGATGTTGTAGTATACAAAGAAAGAAAAATACACGGAAGAAGAATGCAGTAAGCATAGGGGTAGCTCTAATACGTGGAAGCTAAGGTAGTGCACGAACAATGAACAACTTGCAGACAGAGGGTTATTCATAGAATAGGTTCACAGAGTCGGTCCGTGGAGGTGGTATGTGAAAGTGAAGGAAGAGGAGTCTGTAGATAAATGGCGGTTTGCGGAAGCAACAGCGGTATGTAGAGGAGGTGTTCCATGTACCATACCTGGTACACAATACTTGGGAGGAGAAGGTGGTTCACAAAACACACACTGGATCTTGAAAAAGCTTTAAATCATTTTGTGAAAGTATTTTTCGGTATCTAACATTACCTAGGAAGGAGGAATTAATCTACAGGGTGAAAAAGGGACTTCAACTGAGCTTATACCTATAGTTGAGAATGAAACACTCATGAAAATGAAGGGACCCACATGTCTATAAATTGTGTTTGACCTAAAAGTATATAAATTGTGAGTGGATTCCTTTCCAAGAGCAGTGAGAGAAGGAAGAGGAAGAAAGTGACCCTTTCCACTAATAGTGAGCTAGAGAAAGAGGCATAAAGAGTGACCCTTGGGAATGTAGTGAACATACCCTAAATCTTGTAAAGGCAGTGAGAATGGGAATAAAATATCTATCCCAAACATTGTACTCATTATTGGCAGTGGGCCTTAGTGAATTTGGTACATCGGCACACCACTATTGTATGCTCCTTGGATATAGCCCAGTGAGGGTGAACCAATTAAAAATTGTTGTATCTCATGCATGATTTAATTTTTTTTGTACTTTGCAATAAAAATGAGAGAGAATATAGTTTTGTTTAATGATGAAACAAGATCTGAAGGTGAATAAATTTTAATATGTCACACCCTGATTCACCCCTATTAGAGTATTAGACCTAGTGTACCTAACAATTGGAATCATAATGAAAGGTTGAAAGTTAGTGATTCTCTCTTATTAGAAGAAACAGAGGTGGTCAGTCATAAAGGAATTACGATATTTGATGGAAATAATTTTCAACTAAGGAAGAATCAGATGTAGCACTACTTCTGATCAGTAGGAATGGATGTCTTCATAATAACTATGCATAAAATATTAGCTGACATAAATAGTGGTGTTTTATCAGAAGACTAAAGAAGTAAATTGGATACTGATTCTAAAGGGATCAATGCATTAGGGGGAGCCCTATAAAATGCAATTTATATGAAGGTAATTTCTTGTAAAACATCAAATACTATGTGGATTTTTTTTAAACATTTATGAGGGTGGAAAAAAAGTACGAGAAGCAAAGCTGTAGGTTATGTGGAACAAGTATGAGGATCTCAGAATGAACCCCAATGAGACTGTTGATGCATTCTTTGACATGGTAAATTTTATTGTGTAAGATATGTAGGGTCTTGGAGAAGTCATTGAGGATATAAATATTATGAAATGAATATTTAGGAAACTTCCACCATGGTTCAATTCAAAAGTTTCAATGTTGGAAGACAAAGACCTGAAAGAGATGACACTAGATAACCTACATAATACCTTTATAGCATATGAAATGAGAAACGATGATTACGATGCAGTGAAAAAGGGGAAGTCCAAAGAATTGGAATTCAAGGCCATAAATAATCTCTCTGTTGAATATAGTCATGATGAGGAGAATTTGGATGATGTCATATAATTTCAATCCCTAAATATGCAAAGGGGAAAAAAGAAGTTCAAAGGTAAACTTTCATTTTCATGTTTTCTATGTGGAATGATTGGGCATTTTCAGTATGGTTTCCTAAGAAGTTTTATGGTGACAATGAATACAATGATGAAATCACCCAAAATAAGTATTCATAAAATGTGAAAGTAAGGAGAAGTACTAAGATAAATTTCTTCAAAAAGAAGAATATTCTTTCAAAAGAAGAAGAAATTTCTGAAGAATATGAGGCAGAAGAGTTGAAGGACTTCAAGGATCATAAATTATATGTTTTGGTGGTAGTTGTAAAAAATTCTTTAAAAATAGAAGAAAGTGACAATAAATAAGGTGAAATTAAATGAAGAGTTGATCTTCAGGCCGAATTAGAAGCTTCCCTTGAAGTGATAGATATTTTGAGATCCAAAACAAAGAAATCTAACAAAGTTATTTGTGATTCAAAACTCTATATGTAGTAGTAGGAAGAATAGAATTATAATTTGAATTTAAAAAATGAAAAAGATGAGTTCTTCAATTCCATAAATCTCAGAAAAGGTGGTTGAGTACCAAATAAAAATTGAAGCACATAAAATAAAAATCGATAGTTTGAATGAAATTGGAAAATCTCAAATCAAAAATATTGAGGAACTAGAAGAGAAATTTTTTGGTCTGTGATGAATAGTTAAAGATCAAGAGAAACTGTTAACTCTCTATTGGAAATCAGAAAATAAGATTATACAAGAAACAAATAAGATTAAATTTTAGCAGAGTGGTCTAGAAAAACAGAAGCAACAATCAACTCTAAATGATAAGGCTAGCATGGGGATTGATCTAAAATATAAAGTAGTTATGATTCAAGTCATACCACAAGCACCCACTATAATATTGAAGATTTATTTGGGGATGAAGTAGAATAAAAAGATTTAGAGAACCCAAGATACAACTAGTGGTTCATCATTTCCAAAAAAAAATGTACCTCGCATGAGATACTATTATTGTGGTAAGATGAGACACTCTCAAAATGTGTGTTCCATAGAAAAGAGGCACCAAAGGGAACAAGACCAACAAAGGTGGCCGTACAGAGCCCAATATTCAAGGTCATTATTTGATGGTATTTTTTTTCATGTGTAAAGGACTCAGATATATGGAGAGATATTGCACATCAATAATGTAGAGGAATTTTCCAAGTCATACTGAATTTTTTCATAACAAGTAACCAAATGTATCATCAAGAGAGCTAAAAATTCAAAATTGGTTTGCAGATCTATAAGTTGAAGCAATTCTATCATATACCGAGGAAGATCAAGATTATCATTCTATGATGGGTATGAAGTCAAAGTCTTGGGTCAGAAATAAAAGGGTTGAGTAGACAGTGGATGAAGAAATTGCATTCAAGGCATCAGATCGCACCAGGATATGAATCATTGACAGTGGATACACTTCCCATATGATGGTAATTAAGGGTCTAGTGACTAGAATCAGGTATGATAAATAAGGTATCATAAGATTTAGTAATTATGAGGGCCTAAAAATTATTGGTTTAGGAAAATCCAAGTTTGGATGAAAAGACATGAGACAATCAGATGTCTTAGTTGCTAAAGGACTTAGTCACAAATTGTTTAGTGTTAGTAAATTGTGTGACTTAGGGAATTCCATAAGTATTTCCAAGAAATTATATATCATCAAGGAAAAGGATGGTGTTTTTGTGTTGAAAGGAAAGTGTACAAAAGGGAATCTCTACCTCATGATTGGAGAAGAAGATATGTTCTTTCTGTCTAAGGATGAATAAAACAAGTTATGGATTATGCATATTGGCCACATAATCCAAATGGCCTTGAAAGATCTTGTGAAATATGATGCTGCTCGAAATCTTCCTAGATTATCCCATGATCATACTCACACATACGATGACTTGTAACAAGGGAAAATCATTTGAAAGACATATAATCCAAAGGATAAAAAGTCAATAAGATTGATTGAGTTGGTATATATTGATGTGTGTGGGATAATTTTACAAAGGGCTATTGATGGGAGGAGATATTATGTTCTCTTTATTGATGATTATAGAAAAATGGAATGGGTTTCAATAATCACCCAAAAATTTGAAGTGTTCATTTACATTAAAAGATATCGACGGGAATGTGAAAAGATGCTTGGTCAGAAAATTCAGATGATTCAAACAGATGATGCAACAAAGTTCACAAACAGCCAAGTGGAGGATTATATTGAGAAACATGCGATAAAAAATAAAGTTTCAGTGGTAAGAACTCCATAATAGAATGGAGTAATTTAGAGAAGAAATAAGATTATCAACAACATGACCAGAACAATTCTCATTGAGAAAGACCTTCTGAATAATTTTTGGAAAGAAGCAATGATGACAACAATCTACACTTCAATTAGAGATTTACTTTGTCTTAAGAAGGATAAAACTCCATACGAGTTTTGGTATAGAAATAAGTCATCATTGAAGTACTTTTGAGTCTTCAGAAGTAAATCTTTCAATATCAATTAGGAGAAACACAGGAAGTTTGAATCCAGTGGGGATGAAGGGATATCTCTTGGATACTTAAAGAAAATAAAAACAAATAAATGCTTCAATAAGAGGCTAGAAAAGATATTTGAAAGTAATGATGTGACTATAGTGGAGAATTAATAGAATCTTTAGCAAATACATGATCATAATCAGGAGTATAGTGATGAATAGATGAGCCAGTAAGGAGACACTCCTGCTCCAGAGGTTGATTCATAAGAAGACTCAGATGATGAGAATAAATCAGTGTCTGCCCAGAGGCCAGTGAGAAGAGATGAAATTGATAGGCATAACATAATTGGTGATCAGACAACACCAGTGTAGACAAAGAGAATGAATACTCTACAATAATCATCATACTTTTCATAGGTGGAACCTGAATATTTTGATGAAGCAGTTAGAGATAAGAACTGGGTTCAAGCTATGAATTAAGAGCTTGACCAAATTGAAAAGAATAAAACATGGGAGATTGTTTCTAGACCAACATACAAGAATGTCATAGGGATGAAATGAGTCTTTCACAACAAAATTAATGAAGATGGTGTTGTGATTTGAAACAAAGTATGAATTGTGTGAA
Source organism: Viscum album (assembly GCA_963277665.1). Classification (NCBI taxonomy): domain Eukaryota; kingdom Viridiplantae; phylum Streptophyta; class Magnoliopsida; order Santalales; family Viscaceae; genus Viscum; species Viscum album. Next base: position 542,298,621 of record OY728157.1, read on the forward strand.
AAGGATACTCCCAGATAAAGGGTATAAATGTGGATGAAACATTTTCACCTATTTCGAGGATAGAGACAATCAGATTATTTTTAGCCATAACAGTGCAAAGAAAGTTCAAGATTTTCTAGATGGACTTCTAGTCAACATTTATGAACAGAGTACTAGAAGAAGAAGTTTATATTGAGAAGCCATATGGTTTTCTCATTCATGAGGATGAGAACATGGTTTTTAGGATGAAAAAAGATTTATATGGTTTCAATCAAGCACCAAGAGCAAGGTATTCAAGACTTGGCCAGTTTTTGAAGAATATCAGTTTCCTGCATGGTGGAGTTGATTATAATATATATTTTAAAAATTTAAGTAATCAAAGTATGATGGTTCTAGTTTATGTGGATGAAAAAATATTTGGTGGATCAGATGAATCACAATGTAGACAGTTTTATGATTTCATGAAAAGTGAGTTTGAAATGTTAATGAATGGTGAATTAATGTTTTACTTTGTTTACTGGTAACAAAAGGAAAGAATGGAACATTCATTTCTCAATTTAAATATTACAAGGAAATTTGGAGAAGGTTTGGAATGGATAATTACAAAGCGATAAAGACTCCAATTTCTACCTGGTTAAAACTATCACAAGATGATGAAGGCAAGGTAGTTAATATCACAGAATATAGGAAAATCATTAGAAGTATATTGTACCAGATAGAGACAAGGCCTGATATTGTATTTTCCACATACCAAGAAGAACAACATCAAAGCAATCCCAAGTATATCCACATGATTTCAGTGAAAAGAATAATTTGGTATATCAAGGGAATATTGGTTTTTTGTTTAATGTATAATGAAAAATCTCAACTAGAGTTATTGGGATATACAGATGTAGATTGGGCTTGATCAGTAGATGATAGGAAATCAATATCCTAAAGGGATTTCTATCTTGGTGGATTGTGTATTTATTGGTTGAGAAAGAAATAATATTTCATTTCATTAATCATTTTAGAAGTTGAGTACATTGAGGATACTGAAGCATTCACATAGTTACAATGGATGAAGAATCAACTTGATGATATGAGAGTTGAAGTGAAGTCTCCGATCAGAATCCATTGTGATAATTAAAGTGTTAAAATATAAGAAAAAATCTAGTGCATCACTCAAGGACAAATCACATTAAATTAAAATACCATTTTATCAGGGAGAAGGTGGAGCACGGGCCGGTAAAGTTGGAGTATGTGCCAACAGAACAACAAGTTAAAGATATTCTTATGAAGGCATTACCCAATGAAGAATTTTAAAGGCATTGACTCACTCTAGGAGTCTAATCGACTCTCCGCACTTGAAAAAGTGTGGATGTGGGACCCCCTTTCCCTGAGGTATGTTGTGTTTTTCCCAAATGTACTGATATGCGTTCTTTAACCTATTTCAAACAACCACGAAGTGTCCTTCAGGTTTATTGAAAAAGGGGTAGAAAGTGTGACTATTCTAGGAGGAGAAAGACACGGGGAGAAGCTATTAAGGGGAGTAGTGATATGGGGGGAGTTGAAGCCAAGATGAAGCTATTTGGAGGAGCTGTAACATAGGGGGAGCATTAAATCTGATGATGATATAAGTTTTCGATCAAATATTACATATCACAACATCTGAGGTTCATGATGAAAGCTGGTGATTGGTTTCAAGATTTGGTGCCAGGAATGAAGTGATTCATTGATGAAATTTACATTATACTCTTGTTTCTTATGTCAATCATGGATCATGTAAGATTAGAGTATGTGTTGAGTAAATCCTTGATCACTATCTTAATTTCATGAAGTGAATGGTGGTTGAAGATTGAAGGAGTTTTAACAAGGTATTAAATGCGAAGAATTGTTATGAGAATAGTTTTAAACAAACCCAAAGGGGGATATTATTTGGAAAAAATCCCTCAAAACGTCCTCTTGGTATGTTTTGGGTGTGATTATGTTTGTTTACAAAGCTATATGAATGCAAATGAGTATGGTTGGTGTTTTCCAAAGATAGATTTTTAAGGTGACACAATTTCCGAGTGTTTGCCAAATTTTTGGGCCTAAAAAATTAAGTGTTTGTGTTTGAAAAAAATGAAGGTTTTCATCATAGGAATAAATGTTATGATGAACTGAAAATAAAATAAAATAAATAAAGGGAACTACGTACCTCAGAACATGGTCCACACACCATGTTCGGGAACAATTTGTGGTTGTGTACCAGGTAGCGGGAACGGTACCTAGAGAGGAAAAAAAAGTTCATGGAAATGGTTTGCGGTGAAGGGTTTCAGGTATGTGGAAGGCATGATGGTTTGTGAGATGGTGAAAGATAATGGTGCTTCATAAGAGAAAAAGAAGTATGAAGACCGCGTTTGAAAAATGGTTTGCTGGAAGGCCTGCAGTTCGCAATGGTTGAAGAGGTACATGATGAATGTGGTGTTGGATCAATGATTCAGTAAATCTAGATTTAGGGGATTAAGCAGATATATTTTACCATATAAGGAGAGATAATCCCACCAATTAGAGGTGAAAGAAAATATCAATAGATAACATCTCTTTTCTCTATAAATTTGGTGAAGTTTGAAAGTGGTTTGTGGGAAGCAATTCCGAAAAGGCTGAAGAAGTTCACAGAATAGTTCATGAAAGTATTTTTGCAAGACGCTGTAGTCCTCAAAGAAAGAACAGTCTATAGAAGAAGAATGCGGTATGTGGAGGGGGATCTCCGGTATGTGGAAGTAAAGGTAGTATGTGAACAAAGAACAGTTCATGGATAGAGGGTGATTCACAAAAGAGGTTTGTGGAGTTGGTATGTGGAGGCGGTATGCGACAACAAAGGAAGAGGAGTCCACAGACGAATGGTGATTCACGTAAGCAGTAGTGGTACGCTGAGGAGGTGTTCTATCCACCATACCTGGTACGCAGTATGCGGGAGGAGTAGGTGGTTCGCAGAACATTAAAGGAAGCTTGAAAAAGCTTTAAATCTGTTTGCGAAATTATTTTTTGGTATCTAATAGTACCTAGGAAGGTGGAATTAATCTGCGGGTGAAAAAGGGACTTCAATAGAGAATCTACTTATTGTTTAAGATGCAAAATTCATGAAAATTAATGTACCTACATGTCCATAAATTGTATTTGACCTAAAATTCTATAAATTGTGAGTGGATTCCTTTCCAAGAGCAGTGAGTGATGGAAGATGAATACAGTGACCCTTTCCACCGAAAGTGAGACAGAGAAAGAGGCATAGGGAGTGACCCTTGGGAATGTAGTGAGAATACCCTAAACTTTTTAAATGTAGTGAGCCTAGGCATATAAGATCTAGCATGAACATTTTACTCATTATTTGAAGTGATCCTTAGTGAATTTTGTATATTTTCACACCACCATTGTATGCTCCTTATACGTAGCCCAGTAAGGGTGAACTAAGTAAAAATTGTTGTGTCTTGTGCATGATTTAAATTCTATTCATACTTTTCAATGAGAATGAGAGATAAGAGAGTTTTTTTAATGATGAAAAAAGATACTAAGGGGAATAAATTTTAATCTGTCATACCCTGATTCACCCCCCTCTCAGGGTATTTGACCTAGTGGACCTAACAGAAGTCCTATATAAAATTCCTGTAATATCCATATTTCCCCATGAATATCCGTATATCAAACATGTTATTGGGATGATCTTAGTAAACCATGGAACTTACCTTCCTAGGGTCAATAGATACTTCTAATTCCAAGATAATATGGCCCAATAATTAAACCTTGTCAATCCAAAAGTGGCAGTTAGAAATATTAACATATAGATGATTCTATCTCAGTGTATTGAAAATGATCTCAAGAAGTTTAGCATAGTCGTTTCATGTATGAGAATACACCAAGATTCTATCCACAAAAACCATGAAAAAAGAATGCAGATAGGGGTGGAAAACCCTATTCATCAAGTCCATGAAAATAGAGAGCACATTCATATGACTAGACAACATAATAATATACTCATATAAACTATATCGACTTTGGAAACTATTATGTGGAATATATAAAGGCCTGAATCACACTTCATGATAGTCGGATATCAGGTAAATTTTTAAGAACACCCTAGCACCTCAGATTAGTTCAAAGAGATCATATATTCAAGGGAATGGATACCAAATTTTAACCGTAAGTTGGTTCAACCATTGGTAATCCATGTTAAGCCTAATGTTCCCATACGCCCTCATGGAAAAAAAGCATGGGTGAACCCCAAGATGAAGTGATGGGTCAGATAAAACCCTTAGATTTAAAATCCTTTAACTATATCTTGAGATCCTAGAGCTCAATAGGTACCATTATTGTAACATCCCCAAATGATAAAGGGTTAAATGACTAAATGATATGACTCATGTCAACAAGGTGCACCTTCCTTTTCGGGAACCTGTTTGATTAGAACTCTACAGTTAAGCGTTCTTGGCATGGAGTAGTGATCAGGATGGGTGATCTTCTAGGAAGTTTCCTAGGGTGTGTGTGAGTGAGGAAAAAGCAGCTTGGAAAGGACATGTGTTGGCCTGTGGGGACTGTCATTAGTCAGATGACCCGTTCAGGCATGTGGGTGGACCCTGCGGTGGGCCCCACGTGTCTGCGGGGCAACTGGTGGTACCTAGTGGGCCAGGACCTGACGACCATGTTAAGGCGGGGTGGTTGTGCTGTCACTGGGACCCAGTTGTCACATTTGGTATCAGAGGAGGAACCCAGCCTTAAGTGCGGTGCACTGCCTGGGTTGAGATGCAGGGCCCACAATGAGGGTGTTGTGCTCTAAAGGGGGGGTGATTGTAACATCCCCAAATGATAAAGGGTTAAATGACTAAATGATATGACTCATGTCAACAAGGTGCACCTTCCTTTTCGGGAGCCTGTCTGATTAGAACTCCACAGTTAAGCGTGCTTGGCATGGAGTAGTGATCAGGATGGGTGACCTTCTGGGAAGTTTCCTAGGGTGTGTGTGAGTGAGGAAAAAGAAACTTGGAAAGGACATGTGTTGGCCTGTGGGGACTATCATTAGTCAGATGACCCATTCAGGCATATGGGTGGACCCTGTGGTGGGCCCCACGTGTCTGTGGGGCAACTGGTGGTACCTGGTGGGCCAGGACCTGACGGCCATGTTAAGGCGGGGTGGTTGTGCTGTCACTGGAACCCAGTTGTCACATTTGGTATCAGAGGAGGAACCCAGCCTTAAGTGCGGTGCACTGCCTGAGTTGAGATGCAGGGCCCACAATGAGGGTGTTGTGCTCTAAAGGGGGGGTGATTGTAACATCCCCAAATGATAAAGGGTTAAATGACTAAATGATATGACTCATGTCAACAAGGTGCACCTTCTTTTTCGGGAGCCTGATTAGAACTCTACAGTTAAGCGTGCTTGGCATGGAGTAGTGATCAGGATGGGTGACCTTCTGGGAAGTTTCCTAGGGTGTGTGTGAGTGAGGACAAAGAAACTTGGAAAGGACATGTGTTGGCCTGCGGGGCAACTGGTGGTACCTGGTGGGCCATTCGGGAGCCTGATTAGAACTCTACAGTTAAGCGTGCTTGGCATGGAGTAGTGATCAGGATGGGTGACCTTCTGGGAAGTTTCCTAGGGTGTGTGTGAGTGAGGACAAAGAAACTTGGAAAGGACATGTGTTGGCCTGCGGGGCAACTGGTGGTACCTGGTGGGCCAGGACCTGACGACCATGTTAAGGCGGGGTGGTTGTGCTGTCACTGGGACCCAGTTGTCACATTTGGTATCAGAGGAGGAACCCAGCCTTAAGTGCGGTGCACTGCCTGAGTTGAGATGCAGGGCCCACAATGAGGGTGTTGTGCTCTAAAGGGGGGGGGGGTGATTGTAACATCCCCAAATGATAAAGGGTTAAATGACTAAATGATATGACTCATGTCAACAAGGTGCACCTTCCTTTTCGGGAGCCTGATTAGAACTCCACAGTTAAGCGTGCTTGGCATGAAGTAGTGATCATGATGGGTGACCTTCTGGGAAGTTTCCTAGGGTGTGTGTGAGTGAGGACAAAGAAACTTGGAAAGGAAATGTGTTGGCCTGTGGGGACTATTATTAGTCAGATGACCCGTTCAGGCATGTGGGTGGACCCTGTGGTGGGCCCCACGTGTCTGCGGGGCAATTGGTGGTACCTGGTGGGCCAGGACCTGACGACCATGTTAATGCGGGGTGGTTGTGCTGTCACTGGGACCCAGTTGTCACATTTGGTATCAGAGGAGGAACCCAGCGTTAAGTGCGGTGCACTGCCTGAGTTGAGATGCAGGGCCCACAGTGAGGGTGTTGTGCTCTAAAGGGGGGGTGATTGTAACATCCCCAAATGATAAAGGGTTAAATGACTAAATGATATGACTCATGTCAACAAGGTGCACCTTCCTTTTCGGGAGCCTGTCTAATTAGAACTCCACAGTTAAGCGTGCTTGGCATGGAGTAGTTATCAGGATGGGTGACCTTCTGGGAAGTTTCCTAGGGTGTGTGTGAGTGAGGACAAAGAAACTTGGAAAGGACATGTGTTGGCCTGTGGGGACTATCATTAGTCAGATGACCCGTTCAGGCATTTGGGTGGACCCTGTGGTGGGCCCCACGTGTCTGCGGGGCAATTGGTGGTACCTGGTGGGCCAGGACCTGACGGCCATGTTAAGGCGGGGTGGTTGTGCTGTCACTGGGACCCAGTTGTCACATTTGGTATCAGAGGAGGAACCCAACCTTAAGTGCGGTGCACTGTCTGAGTTGAGATGCAGGGCCCACAATGAGGGTGTTGTGCTCTAAAGGGGGGGTGATTGTAACATCCCCAAATGATAAAGGCTTAAATGGCTAAATGATATGACTCATGTCAACAAGGTGCACCTTCCTTTTCGGGAGCCTATCTGATTAGAACTCCACAGTTGCATGCTTGGCATGGAGTAGTGATTAGGATGGGTGACCTTCTGGGAAGTTTCCTAGGGTGTGTGTGAGTGAGGACAAAGAAACTTGGAAAGGACATGTGTTGGCCTGTGGGGACTATCATTAGTCAGATGACCCGTTCAGGCATGTGGGTGGACCCTGGGGTGGGCCCCATACACCCCGCCTAGGGTAAAGGGCACGTTCCAGATGCAACCATGCCCTCAGAATTCCGTTCTGAGCTACCGTTTAGGAGATACCACACCCCCTCCATGTGCATAGTATAAAAATACTTAATATTTTTATAAAATTAATTCCAGGCACACCGGGCCTGTGGTGGATAGCGCCACCAGGGGCGTTTTCGTAAATAAATGGAAAAGTTTATTTACGAGCGTCGACTCAAATAACTTCTGAACGGAGTCTTGGATTGCAATTCTGAGTCCTCCGTTGCGTTCAAAACACTGTGTTTACCCTAGGCGCGACATAATTTTAGTCGGCGCCTGGTGCCGGGTCGGAGGCGAGTCAGCAGGGGAGTTAAAATGAAGTTCTTTTAATAAAAAAAAAATAAAAGAAATCAATCACTCCCCCTCCCTCACCTTGTACGTGCAGAAGTTAGATGAAACCCTCCCCCTCCCCCGTTTCTTCGTCAGATCGAGCTCCGGGCGTCCGTTTTCAGCGCCGATCGTCAGCAGATCGAGCTTTAGCGCGTCGCAAACGTCGTTCTGCACCCAAAACATCAGCATTTTTCCTGTAAGGTAGGCGGTTTGAGCTTTAAAATCCCAGACCCCGTTTATGTGTTGTTTTTCTTCAAATATTCATAAGGGTTGTGTAGTTCGGGTCCCGAGCTTTCCGAAACTTTTTTCGGATCTGAATTTGGAGCACCGGGGTGCTCCCGGTGGCTCCCGAAAATTTTCCGGTGAAAACCCGGTTTTCCGGCGAGACCCGCAGTGGCCATGGCGGAATCCGGCGAGTTCCGCAGCGGCGCGGTGGCGGTGCGGTGGTTTCCGGCTCCGGCACGGCGGAGTTCGGCGGCGGCGCAGTGGTTTCCGGCGACCCGGCGGTGGCCCGGCCAGATTGTTCCGGGGGTTCTTTAAACCCCTGTAACTCACAAACTGTAAATCCGATTTGCGAGCCGTTTGCGGTGACGTGTTCCTTGCGTCGAGACAGACCTTTTGAACTCACTTTGAGAATTTTGTGAGTCGGGATTTTGGCCCGGGGGCTTGAAATGTCGAATAAAATAATAATATTTTATTATTTTACGGCTTCAGACCGTTGTAACTTCTACCCGGAGCGTCCGATTAATGTGCCGTCAGTGGCGTTGAGACCCTGATGGTACGACGTACTTTTTGAGATGGTTTCCGGGTTTTGGGACTAAGAATGGGGGTGTGGGCCCCACGAGGCCGAGTTTTGGCTTTTGTGGAGAAACACAGCTTTTGCACCAGACGTCCGATTTTGGCGGATGATTAGTCGACCCTATGTGTTTTTCTGAGAGGATCGCAATGGTGCGATCCGTTCAGTGAGATTCAGAATCAAGACGTGGGCCCCGCCCGAGCTGGCTTCAGTGAATAGTATCTTTTTTACTGGGTGTTCGTTTCGGGCGAGCAAGTAGTCAATTCCACTTGTTTTTCCGAGGGGATCGCCGTGGTATGATCCGTTCGATGGGTTTCATGATCGTTGTGTGGGCCCCGCCCAAGCTAGCTATGGTGAATAGAGCCATTTTCACCGGTGCTTCGTTTCAGGCGAGTAAACAGCCTATCCTGCGTGTTTTTCCACGTAGATCGCGATGGTGGCCTCGGTATTGGCCTTAGATGTGTGGAGTGTGGCATTGTTGTGAGTCACTCGGGTTAGCGACATTTTGAACCAGCAGTGGTTGAGGGTTCTCCCTTGGTTCATTTCCACGAGGGTTCATGTGACATCACAACCTTCGTATAGGTTTGTAATATTCTCGATGGGATGTTTAAACTGTTAGAGTTGTGGCATCCCTCAGGTGGGCCCGGAGCGGGATCCTCTAGCATCTTTTCCCTAGATCGGGTTCTTGGTATCGCTGTGACCGCTTATTCACCGGCGACGATCCCCTATCTAGCTGGTTAACCCCATAGGGTTTGTGGCATCATCAGGATTATGATCCCCTACACGGTGGGCCGTGCTTAGTAGGGTTGTGGCATCGTCGAGTAGACGATCCCCTGCTCAGCATGAGGTGTATAGTAGGGTTGCGGTATCGTTGGTTATGCGGCCCCCTACTCAGCACGTGGTTCCGGCAGGGTTGCGGTATCGTTGGTTATACGATCCCCTACTTAGCGTGTGGTTTCGGTAGGGTTGCGGCATCATCGGTTTGATCCCCTACATCGCGAGTTATACCAGATAGGGTTTCGGTATCGTCATGACCACCTTTATATGGGTGATGATCCTCTATCTGAGTGATGTTCTTCTGTCGAGCGCCAGACCGGGTTGTGGTATCCCCCAGCGGATCCTGGGTGTGATCCCCTATATGTGAGAACTACGTATGCCAGATCGGGTCATGGTATCCCCCGGTGGACCCTGGGAGTGATCCCCTATCTGTGATCTACGTATACCGGAGTGAGTTTTGGTATCCCCTAGCGGACCCTAGCGGGGATCCCCTATCCGAGGAGTTTGGTAGTTATGTTGTTTCGGTGAGTTATCCTCAGTGATGCCAACCGACGAGCGTGATCTCTCGGGTGAGCGACTGTGAGGTTCGTGAGAAACCCGATGGAGTGTATCTCTCAGACGAGTGTCATCGGGGATAACAGTGATCGTGGGGTGTACTATCCTGGTTGTGGACAGTTGCTGGTGATGAGGTCGGTACCTCTTGTGGCTTGGTGCGTGATCTGATTATATCTGGATTGTTCAAGGTGTATGTATGGGCATACACCTGAGTTGAGCTGACGAGTTGTGTTTAGCTGAGGATGGTAACGAGATGGAGTTTTCTCTCTCGTCTGGGTTCCCTCTGGCTGGGATGAGCGGACTGTTGTCTTTCAGTTGCTCTCTTTGGTTTTGGGTTTTTGGGGTGCCTACTGAGTATGTTTATACTCACCCTTGCATGGGCTTTGCCCGCACATGTTTATGTCTTGTGCAGACCACATGCCTTTCGATGGAGTCCCAGGAGGACCCGGAGCAGGCGGAGCTAAGTGAGCAAGATTGACCGGGGTGTTTGCCGGTGCGGTGCCGAGGGAGCTTTCCGGCGGGTGCTTGTGGCAGCGCTCTCCTTTTGTAGAGCAGGTTGGACGTGCTTTTGTAGTTTTTTTTGGTGGGCCCTATTTTTCCCTTTTGTACTTCTGTTGTACCCTAGTTTGGGATAGATGTATGCATGCATTTTCTTTTCAGTTTTATATATCTCTACACTTTTTACATGGAGGTGTTTGTGGGTGCGTGTGTACAGGTACCTTTGGCTAATGCCTCCCATGTGTGTGATAGCCTACTCGGCGCTAGTCGCCAGCCCCTGGCCTATTGGAGGCAGGCTTGGGGAGTCGCGGCTCGATCCCCGTTGGGTTGAGTCATGACAATTATTTATAGAGGAATAGATATTGGAGTTTCTCCTAGATAAAGATCGATCATGGACTCTACATCTCTCCCATTAGGATATCTAGAAAAATATTCATGAAAAACATCCCTAAAATGATATACTATGAGAGTAAAATCTATCAGATGTATTCTATGATCCTCCAAATAAAGGCTAGATATCTGAGCAGTCACCCCACCTAGTCCACAATGATCTGGTCTAGCTCTACTAGCTTGGAAATCCCATTCACCCTTGTGAAGATAACTACCTCCCTATGGTGATGTAAATGATACCCTGTAATGATATTAGTCCACATAAGAATGATAGGGAACCAACCAATCCATCCCAAGAATGACATTGAATTCCTTCATCTCAAGGATGATTAGGTCCCATAAAATTTATAAATACCTATCTTAAGGGGATTATCCATACACTAGTGTATTCCATATAACCTCACCCCAATGGTGTGTCCAGGGTCATCACCCGATAGATGTACTGAATCTCTAGCCTGCGACTTTCCATGGTTTATAAAGAGATAAAGGGGTGAGAAAAACCTATATCAAAAAATAAGATACAATAGGTAGAGGAAACTATAATAATACCTTGTACAATCGATGTTCCCACACTCTGATCCACAGGTATTGGATATAAATCATACAGCTAACTTGATCCACTGCCCTATGCTACAACTAGACTACCCTGAGAAGGTTCTCTCTACTATCCCTGATAATCAGAAGTCTAGATACCATGGAAATGACCTCCTTCTTAGCCTATCCTATTGATGCTACTCCCACTACTTTTTTTACATGACACAATTGAACCTACCCCTGAAGGTGGAGCTGGTTCAGATCTTCTTCCACTTAATGTAGGTGTAAAGGTCTGATATAATCTCTAAATATGACCAATATGTATGAAATCATGAAACTCTAGAGAGTATATATGACACTAAGGCTTTAAAAATTCCGCTACGTCCACACTAATTAAATATAACAGAGATTCTTATACAGATAATTTAGTTTCCACTACCTTGATAAGAAACCTCAAGGCTACACTGTATGCTACAGGGAGAACTATTTCCCTGTGTCGACATTGAACCTCTGTGCCCAATACTGTTGGCTTGTCTTAGGTTTCACTTAATTATAATATCCTGATTAACAATTTTAGAAAATGTAGATAGGAGAAAGGCATTCACCTGTTAGTGGATGGCATACTTGATCTCATCCACAAAACCTCTCACTCGTGACAACTCATCACCGACTAGATGCATTTAAAAGCATTAAAACTTTTCAAAACACAATGAATAGTACATTAATGACATAACAACCTGATCTAGGTGAATGAACCCTCTAGCTTGGTCAGTTCTTAGTATCTGAGGGAAAATTAATCATAGAAGGTGGTCTGGAAGTCCGCCCATCCCATGACCCGATGATGACCAGCCTGAGTAATGACATCCCACCAGCGCTTAGTAGATTCATGCAACATATAAGTAGATAGTCTAACCCTATGATATAGAGGAATATACAGATGCTTGAAGATAAAAATAATGGCCTTTATCTAATACTCTTCAGCCTAAGGACTGTCGTACCCTGAAAATATGGGAGGATGTTGCTGATGGAACTCGAGAGTCAGATTAGACATAATTGATGCATGTCATGGAGAACACTTCATGGATTGAATCATACATATGAAACTCTCTAAAACCTAAGAATTAGTGCCTAGTTATATAATAATAGGAGATGCCTCAAGTGGAACTACTGGAGGGATCACTGCTGGCTTAGGGTCCACCACATTTGGAGCATGATATTCACCATCATCATGGCACATGAATAGATAATTTCAAGGGGACATGGCTCTACAAAGTCCAAGAAAAATCCTCAAAATAGATTTAAAATAGATAGAATAACAAGTGAAAAAATATCAAAAGGAAAAGGGATAACTACCAAAGGTATACTACCCCAACTACCAGATTATACAACTTGGGTATTGGTAAGTGTTTGAATTTAATTTATAGAGTTTCCAATTTATGGAGGGTCAATTATTAGTCAAGGAAGTAACGCTATTTAAATTTAAGTCAACCTCTCCATTTAATAGAAACCATCTTATTTTACAAGTCAAGATTTACATTTAAATATTGTATTTTCTTATATACATATATCAAGTTTAAACTAAATGGATGATAATTCCCATAAAATAAAAGTCCATACACTTTATAACTGAAATCAAAACCCATTTACTGTTAATTCTTCCATATACAATTTAGTTTCATAATGTAGTAGGTAATATATGATGGCTCAAATAAGTTAATTACCCATTCCAATTCACAAGGTCCCATACACATCATGAATTGAAACTGGTAGTCACTTATTCACAACCAAATCCCAGTTCATATAACCATGGGTACACAGATGACATGAGTAGAAATTTTCTATTTAAGATTCCACCATCAACCTATACATAAAAACACTATTTAGATTGGTGTAGACACTTCAAATAACAAATTTCCTTACCCTTTAGAAGATATTAGAAACATATGCATATATATAACAACCATGTCTTACTGAATAATCATAGGAAACACAGGAAATGAAATACTGAAATGCACCTATATGGAATGATATATGCATGGAATGTGAATTCTAGGTGCCTATAATGATTCATGTAACAATGATCATTACTTTACCAGTCCAAGGTAAATATCCATAATGCATATAAAATACCAAAATTCATGTTTATCACCCAAAGGTAAAATTATATCAATTGTAATAAGAGAAATATTGAACAACAATTTCCCATTCCTAGAAAACATGGTATTTATACTAAATGTGGGTTACCTACTCCCAAAAATAGCTCATTATCAAGTTAAAACATTTTACTAATATCCTATATATATCCCCAAACAATAAGAAAAAAGAAAAGAAATATTCGATACCACTTTCTGACGTCCTGACCTGAGTGCCACTCAAAGGTTCCTTGAGCTAGTGGGCCACATGGCCTCAAACATTCCTCCCCATATTCCAGAGGTTACTGATTAGCAGTGAGGGCCTAGGGTGTTTTCATGGAGAGAATATTACCTCATGGAATAGTGGATCATACAGGATATATATATATATATATTTATATATATAATATGGTTAAAAAAAGTGAAATCATAATAATGAATAAACAAACTAGAAGAAAAAGATAAGGATAAACTTCCATCAATAATAACCAACTCGAAAACTAAACATTATAATATATAAAGGAAGCTAATTTAATTAAATGTCTCTAAAAATTAGGTAAATAGGTGTACAAGTAGTATAAATTAAGTAAAATACATTCTATAAAAAAGAAAAAAAGTGACCAAAAACTATACAAGCATCCCGATCACCTGATCGAGCATCTACTACCAAGATCCATCCTAAGAAAGCAAGAAAGTCAGGTTTCTAAGGTGGGATGCTTCCAATTTTCCATACCTATGATTATAAAATCTTCTCGAGTACCAATTAAATATTGAATAGGGTGTGAGATAAATCTCAATAGTATACTACTAACAACATCTAGATGAATCCAGTCGATGATTATAAATCGATTAGTGCGTAGATATATATAAATGTAAAGAAATGCCAAAATAAAACTCATACATTATTCAACCACAGTTGGAAAAGTCTCTAAACATGATGTCATTTAATTAATTAATTAATGTTTAGTTTATATAGATAAGTCATGTGAAAGTGTAAAAAACACTAAGATAGATCACAATAGTATTACAGAGGGTCCAGGGTGTATCCAAGGAATCCCTAACCTCTAAGGTCAAGCTAAATAATATTAGTAACTCATAAAGTATGGAAAAAGGGTCTGAGTGTTATCCAAGGGAAATGCCCAAGGAATTACACTACAAAAGAGTCTAACTGAGTCTATGGAGCTCATCCATAATAATCTATGGCTAATAATGACTGCTCCCAATGGGGTGAATCCATGGCACCGCATGTCCAAAGACATCAAGATAGATCCAAGGAGTGTATCTAGGGAATCATAATATTTTGATAGATAGTGAAGGGATTATATGAAATCATGATGAGAATCCCTTAGGAGACAAAAATCATGTTCCAAGGTGGGTATCTCCCTTGAAAACTGGCCTCTTAAACTGGAATGGTGTCCTTTAAGTTCTCAAGGCATTCCCTAGGGAATCCAATGATGGATAATTTTTGAACACTCCAATAAAGATAAAAGGGTCCATATGAAATAGGCACCTTATAATTATTCTATTTATATCATTTTTAATCATATTCCATGCAATACTCATTCATTTGAATCATTTAATAGGTTCATTCCTTTACCTTTCACTAAACACGATAAGGTGGGCTAAAGACATGAAACCCATACCCAATACAAATATAATAGCACTTATTAGTTTCATACATTTTACTTTCATTTAACATGACTAGGTATTTTAGGGATATTCAACCAATATAAAATTCAATTATAATTAAATAGGACAAGTGATATCTAATAATAATATACTTTCCTTTAAAAAAATTAAAGTTAATCAATAATTATTTTTAATTTAAAATGACATACTATTAGCATGGTCAAGCCAACACACCCAAAGGGTGTCTCAAATATTTATGACAAGGGTAAAATGAATAACAAAGGGAGAACCCTACTTGGGGCTGACAAAATTGAGGACACAATCAACAACAACATGAAGAACATGTATAAAAAGGGCTCTATAATATGAGAACAATGATTATTATTAAGGAATATTTATTTAATGGGAAATTATTGGTGAAACTAGTATGTGTCACAACAACAACAATTTAGAAAGGAAATAATTTAAGGGATGAGTCATAGAATACCTACATAGATCCTATTACACTCTCCTGGTCTAGTATCAGCTCTTAGTTTGTCATGGATCAAAAGAATATTAGATAATGGATCAACCCCATGAAAATAGGACATATGAGACTTCATAAAAATAGCATAGAATCCAAAATGATAAACAAGTAATAGATGTTAGAAGACTAGATCTCTTACTGGGAGGGATCCAAAGAGACAAACAATGATTTGATCAGACACTAGATAAAGGAGGTATAAAAGAACCCAGATTAGGCAACTTGAGGAGTTATTCATGGGAGGAGAAAGGTTTTGATACTATAGAAAATAATAAAGAATAAGGGTGTTTATGTTTTAAGGACATATGGAAAAATGATCATTTTACCCAAAAATTAATGGGCCACATGTTTTGTCTGCACAGTTGGACAAACTGTGCACCAACTATATGTCATGCACTTCCCATAGAGATGCTTTGCATGGATAAACCATATTTTTAGACAAAACATGCACCAACCGTGCTTAGATCACTATCCAAGGAGGGTACCCACACAATTTTGGTGCATAGTTTGAGAAATCATGTTCCAAACATGCCCGTTGAATCTGCTAAAAACTATAGAGTTTCTAAATGGGTATGATAACCTGGGCACACAATTAGAGAAATATGCGAACACTGATTTTCCTTATGAATTTCCCCACAGGTTAGGAGAAACTGTGCGTTCTAGGAGGCATGATTTATTTTGACTATGCAAACCATTTATTTCTTCTACCGGTTGGGGTTCCGATCTTCGAACAAGACCCAAACACCCTTGAAACTTCATAAACTCAATAGGCATCCATAATATCTACAAGATAAATAATTAGAATGATATTTAAAGGAATTTTACCTCATAGAAATATAAGGTTCTTAAAAAAGTTATTTTTTATCTTTAATATGTCATTTTAGATAATTATTCATTGATGTTGTCTTATGGGATCACTTAAGGAAGAAATCCAGGATGCTCCTATCCTAAGAAATTCCCCTGTAGTTCCTTAAAACATGTAGTAGAACCCAATGGAGTATGATCACATAGTATCCTTAGATGGTTAGGTGATAAAACTTATTCAGGATGGATTCTTTTAGCTAATACTTATATAATGTGGAGGATCCCATAGGTGTAGGCCAACTATGGTCATTTTTCTTTATATTTCCAATTAAAACATCTCCCAACAATCTAGGGAATTGGAGGCCCCTAGGATAATTTGGTCTCAATTAAGACCATCAAGGGTATTTTTGATCTGGAAGAGACTCCTAGAAAGATGTTAGTGAAATTGGCTACTAATATACTGACATGCATGGAGGTTGTGGATGTAATGACCCAACATTTTAATATATGTTTCCCTATAATTAAGTAAACCATTTTTGATAGCTTGATCTATAAAAAAACCAAACTAAAAAAACAATGATATTATTAAACCATTAAAAACTGTCCATTGAATTAGTAGGTATGAATAGAAGTAACCAAATTATGGAATATATTAAAATATATTTATATATGAAGGATATTTTATATAAATTTACTTAATTAATTATTATGTTTAAGAATGTATATTTTTATTCACCGTAATTTATATTAAAGAAAACTAATTACAATATTATTAAATTATGGTGTCAATAAAATATAATATTTATTGATTAATTCTATCTTTACTAACAGTTTATATAAATTAAGAATAAGAATTACTAGTATTTTAAAAAGTTATTTTCCAATAAAAATAGTTTTTCTCTATGTTTTATAATTTTATTTAAAGGATAAATTTATATATTTTAGGATTTTAAATTGAAAAAATAAAAATAAATTTTTTATTCATCATAACAATATTAACTTAGGATATTTTTTTTGGATTTTTCAAAAAATATTTATTTTTAGGTAAGTAGTGAAAAATACCGTTTTTATAAAAAACATGACTTTTATAGCTACCAAGGGTGGAACCCTGGAGTAGCTCTCCTCCCTTCGGTGACGATGGAATTTTTAGCGCCGAATCCTTCCCCCTTGGTGGGGGAGGGGGAATTTTTGTCCCATGAGAGAGAAGGGTTTTTCCGACCATTCTACAACCCATATTTTCTTGCCCCATTTCAGAAAGCTTCATTAAGACCTAAAGCTCTAGATCTTCTTTATGGATTCCCTAATCTCCAAATCTAGACTTATGAGTTTTCTGAAACCACTATTCTCTTGAATCTCACTCTGGTTTCTTGTTTTAAGCAAAGGAGACCTTCAGTTGATGCATTTTACAGGTTCGTCTTTGCCTCTTGGGACCTTCAATAAAGGGAGATTGTTGGCTTGATCGAAAGTCACGATATCATGATTCAGTTTGAATCAGAGGAGGATCTCATCAAAAAATGGTTGAGGGCACCTCATAGATTCAACAGATTTCGTTTCTTCATCTTATGTTGGTCCTTTGATTTACACAAGAATCACAATTTTCCTTCAATGTTGGTTGGGGTAAGATTCCCTAATCCCCCTTTACCTTTTCAGAACCCTTATGTTATTCAAATGTTTGGAAATATTATAGGAATATATCTATGCTCTGATAGCCACACTGAGGCCTTGTGTCACCGGATTAACCCCCCAAGTTTGTGTAGAAATGGATGCATCTCTTTTGCCTTTCGATTATGTGTGGATTACTATTGGTGAGGAATACAGGTGTAAGAAATGGGTGATTTATGGGAACTGGATATATTTATATCCGTCTTGCAATCGTTTGGGTCACTCTTTAGAGGTTTTCTGAAGGGGGACCCCCACTCATGTGATGGAGGTATATCATCAGAAGCACTAGGTTACTGCAAGAATAGGGGATGATTCAAAGGGTATAAATCCTGAGGTTGGTGTGATGGAGGGTCTGGATCAGGAGGGTTCTGGGTCAAAAGGAAGAGGTTGGGAACCTCATCCATTGATCCCAGTGGTGAAGGAACTTCTAGATGGTTTCCAAAAGGTGACTGTTGAGGATGTTCATGGATCTGAACCATTAAGTGCTACAATGACTCAAGTTATCCATAGGTATCTGAACTGTTCAGCAGGTTACGGTAGGATTTGGAGGCCCCCTCTAATCTCAATTTTCGGGAGGATAGTACATCGTTTTATTAAGAGGATCATATGTAGAAACACATGGATGGGGAGAAGAGAGTTAAGGAATAGAGGGTGGGGGTGAGGGAGACACCAATTCAGATGTTCCCAACCCAAACAGTGATGGGGAAGCTAGGGGATTAGACCCTTCGACCATACCCTTTTTAATTTTGATAAATAGATTTGAAGGCATTTCTGAAGGAATGTTTAAAGAAGGTTTTGATGCTGATGTTGGGGTAGGGGGTGATGATGATGGTGCCTTCTTGAAAGGGCACAATGTTGGAAGGTTGGGCCATGAGGAATTTTCTATGGTCATGGAAGAGCCTACTAATGTGGTTAGGTGTCTTTCTTTAATTGATAGTAACACGCCAGACCAGAGAAGGGGCAATAATAATGGATGCAAGGATAATGTCTCGAAGAACCTCCTTGGAAAAGGGAGGGACTTTTCTGGGGCTGGTAAATAAAATGTGAGTGTTCCAACCAATCTTTCCAATAGTGACATTGTGCAGAATGGGAATGAAAGGATGACCGAGTGTGAAAAAGATTTGTATGATACACCAAGAAGAATAATAATAAATGACTACTCTTACCTACCACAACCGGTGAGTACCATATCTTCCTTTAACCAGGATAGAGGGGTGATTCTTGCTTTAAAAAATTACAGCTTGGTAAAGAAACCTTTCCCAGTGCCGCTTTCACTAGACCATCTACAGAGCTGGGATCAAAGTGATAATATTTTTAGGTGGCATAAATTGGCTTCTGAATGGGAATCAACTACTGTAGAAGGGGACTCCTGTGTGGGATGCGAAGATGAGTATGGATATTATGATATATAGTTTTGTGCGGGTCTGTTTGTCTTGTGGTTTGAATTTCATGTGCTTATTTTGTGAATGTTGTAAGTCGTGATCCTGTACGGTTTAAGGGTTTTGTAGTTTCTCATTTTTCTTAAAATTATTTGGAAATAAAAAATTTAATTTTCAGTCAGTAAAAAAACTTCACTTTTATGACATTATATGTATATAATTATGAATTGGAAATTCATGAAACCATTAAATAATAAAAAAAATTTATTTTATATGTGAAATTATAATTTTATAAATGTTTTTTAAATTTAAAACCAATATTTAACATTTTAGAAATTAATTTATATTTTTCAAAAATGTTTTTAATACATTATAAATTTAGTATTTTAAAATAATTTTTTTATCATTTTTAAGAATAGAATGAAAAAATGGATTTGAAATTTAGAATCATTAGTTATAAATTATATAATAATGACCATTTTTTTGAGCATAGAGGATAAATTACCTTGGTAAAAACTAGTTATCATAGTGGAAACCAAAATGGTAAAAATGAGTAACGTAAGAGTTAAAAGAATAAACATGTTAATTTTTTTTAAATTATTGGTTGATTTTTGGATAGATATTATATATTAACCAATCCATTATTTCTCAATTATAGAGACACTTTTTTTATAGTGACTTCTCATTATTGACAGGTTTTACATTTTTACAAAAATGAATCCCTTTTCACTTATAAAAGGGGTTCTCCTCTCTTCACTTACCCTTAAAAAAACCAGTTATTTTAGACCAAAATATACCCAAAACACTCCTAAAAATTACTTGACACATTAAATAGGTACTTTTATTCTAAAAGTGAATTTCTCAAAGGATTAACCCCCTTAGAAAAGGTTATAATTCAAGTAGTGAGGTATAAATTTCTATAATTTTCTTTCTCATTTATATTTCATTATGTGGAATACTTATTAATCAAACTCCATAACACCATATTAAAATGAAAACATTGGTATAATTAGTATAATTTGATGTATTTATAATTATAGTACAATAATTAACCACATTTTTCCCTTTTCTATTAAGAAAAAGGAAACCATTAATGATGGGTTGTTCGGACTACTAGATCCATAAAGTAACACATTTTTTCCTTACCAAATTTCAAGGATGATAATAATTGTGAATTTAATATATAAATATTATTTTTAGGAAATATTTTAGATTATAAAATGATGAACCATATTACTCATTTTTCCCTTTCTATAGAAAACAAAATCATTATCCATGAATACATGTGGACTACTGCCTCCATGGAACGATTGATTTCCATTTTTTATTTTAGCCCCACATTTCATGGATGGTAATTTGAATGGGATTAATGTATAAATATTTTTTTATAAAACTATTAATTTTCTATAAAAAATTTTTTGAGAACCTATTATCAATACAATCAATAAAAATCTGTGGTAAATTCAACCATCCAAAAGAGCGTTCTATAATAAAAAATAATTTCTTTTTACTATAAAGTAACATCATATAGATTATAATCTTTCGAAAAAAATTTAAAATTCTAACATATCACACTAATAAATCTTAAATATGATTATTATTATTATTTTATAATTATATTATAACTAAATCACTTCATAATCATCCATTAATTATGGTATGTTCTTGTTTGAGTTGGTTTAACCAAATACTTTATCAACGATATAAATTTATATCATGAATGAATATGAAAATTTAATTTAAGGTAATATATTATATAAATAAGTAAATAATGAGTTTTTTTGGTTCTATAATAGTAATATAAAAATTTTACACATTATTTAAGAGTAAAATCTCTATTCACTAAGAGTTATTGAAACATGATCATCACTAAATTCATCATTAATGATCCCAAAAAAATCTAATAGAATGAAATTATAAATTTATAAACTATCATAATAAATCACTTTAAGTACAATATATTAATTAATAATGATTAAATTTGGTATAATAATGAATAAAAACACCACTGTTATGAAACTAGGTCAAAATGATCAAGAATACTCACAACCGATATTGAAAATAGATAATAAATAACTAACATAAATATAGAGAATAATTGTAAATTAAGTTTATAAATGGTTATATACATGAATAATGTTTTTAAATAGGTGATTTAGATGGTTATTTTTGTTATACATGATTCTATATTGTGATCAACTAAGTGGGAATTCAAGTTAAGGGATTATTTGTCTCATTTTCAAATTCACGAGACATGATTGATATTGCGCACCATAATTTATTTTATATGATGTATTCAATGACCTGTTACATTCAAGTATAATTAATATATCTTATTTCATAATACTTGAATTTTAATTTTATGGCAAGCCTCTTATTCTTACGTTACCATTACCGTAAGTGTTTTGGAAACTCAATTCTCATTCATTGAGTTATGGATGTTTCTCTTGAACTTATTTCCTAAATATTGAGTACTATCTAAAATTTGAATTAATTATGTAGTTATTTATCTTTTTTTACTAGGGATTTATATTATTACTATATAACCACTTTCTAAATACCCTTTTCTTAGTTAACTTAAATTTATTTTCTTTTAGTTAAAATATTATTTCCGGCACTTCATTCTTCTATGTTTGATAAATAATTATATTTCCTATTTCATAATATATTTAGTATTTTATCTCAATGAAAAATGGTGTTTTTAACTCAAATACATTTTATTTATGAATTTATTTATCATAAAAGTGCAACATTTTTAATTAAAAATATCATATCTTTTAAATATGGTTTTCCCTCTATTTATATGGTAATTATTACCAAAAATGTTTTTAATTTATTATTTTGAAACCCAAATACTTTTTTACATATGTGAACTCTATATATCCCTTATAATCTTTTAAAATATAAGTTTTTCTACCTCTTTTATGATGTGTGTTTTAAAAAAAAGATTTTTAAAAATATTTAAAAGGATTTCCATCCATTAAAAATCAAATACTTTATCTTCCACTCCACATTTCTTTTTGATATCCTTTTTTTAATTTCAAGAATATGTTATTAATTTTACTATTTTTTTTAAAATTAAATGTTTTCCAAATTTTCACAACATATTTTTGAAACTTTATTTCCTTTTCATGGCTCCATTTTAAATATTCTTTTTTTAAAAGTTAATGGTTTTAAAAATTCTTTCACATCACCTTTTAAAATATTGATTCCATTTTCAAGGTTAATTATTTAATATTTCTTTTAAAACTAAAGTGTTTTAAAATAATTTCACTTAAACTTTTAAAAAATGACTTTTGAATGAGATTCATAACTTTTTCTTTTATAATAATGATAAAAACGTTTTATAAAAACTCTTTAATGGGTTTTCTTCTATTTTTCTATTTATATTTATAATTATTATTTCCTTGGAAGTTACTTTTCTTGAACCACCCACAAAATTTTCTTATAAAATACTATTTTTGGGTGATTGAATTTTGTGAATCCACCATTTAAATTATTGACATTAATTTTGGAGATACCCACTGTAAATGTTATGAAAACCATTTTTGTTTCCACGGGTTATTTATAATGCATTTAATGACGTTTTTTTTTCAAGTGGAACTATATGTATAGATTATTAATGGGTGGGGTCCTATATCACCCTCCAATGAATTTTCAAGGATTTATATCTCATGATAAAAGGATGTTAATCAGGTGCATTTTGTTTTTTCACAATATAAAGTGTGAACATTTTTTTGGTCACAATACAAAGAGTGAATATATTTGTTTATTCATAACATGAAGCATGAGGCATTTTTTTTTGAAAACATAAATTTTGGAATTTTGTTTAATCACATGAAACATGAAAATTTTGTTTTTCACACATGTTATAATTTCATTATTCTTATGTTTTTTATAAATTTATTTGTTAGGCTAGGTTTAAAGGGCATGACATATTTCCAAGACACATGCCTAGGATTATGCACTCAAGGATCATGTTTATTTACTTATGTTTGAACTATATTTTAATTCATGTTTTATGATATTATAATCCTTATGAAATGATTTATGATCCATTAATTTTTGGTTTTAAGTTTCTTATGTATCATGATTAAAACCATATTTATATCTTATTCTCACTTATGATATTTGATTGTTAAGGATTATATTTACCCTTATTAAGAATATTAGATCACTTTATTCTTATGTTTCCACCCCACAGGTTATGAAGATAATAAAAGTATGTAATATTTAGAATATTTAATTATATGGAGAATTTGTGTGAGATGTTTAAGAATAATTATGGACTAATAAATTTACCTCAAAAAAGAAAAAAATGTCTATTAGTTAAAAGGGAATGAGTATTATTACTTAATTTTTTATT
Source organism: Viscum album (assembly GCA_963277665.1). NCBI lineage: Eukaryota > Viridiplantae > Streptophyta > Magnoliopsida > Santalales > Viscaceae > Viscum > Viscum album. The sequence continues at coordinate 542,322,094 of OY728157.1, forward strand.
CTAATTCTAAAAAACATTAAACCTAAAAGGTCTTGGGAATGTATTATAATGAAATATTTTATTTAAGTAATTTAATTTAGATGGTCATGTTTATGGGATGATATAGTTTGTATCAAATAAGTGTTTAAATAAATTTAGAGATTAAGATGATATTAGCTGTGGATAAATTGGGAGTTAGAAATGTCATAAAATGTTGATAAGTTATGGTTGATTATAATTTAAAATTTATAGATAACCCGTTAAGTTTATTGAGTTAATATTATAGGGATTATGATAAGATAACTTTAGTGAAAACCCTAGGGACAAGTTTAAGGGATATGTTTAAGTATATGATAACATCCTAAAGTTTTGGTAAAGTTGAGATTATATGGTTTTGTTGGAAATAACATCCATTTTTGGATACTACAAGTGGATACAGGCTTTGAAATATATGTAGAAAGGGGTAATAACCCTAAAAGCTGTATGTTGGGTATTAACTCAATCATCACCTGGTGCATGAAAAAGAGTTTGAATTGCACACATGGTTTGATACTTGTGAGAGATATTATTTATTCAATCACACTCTCTTTACAAACCATTATGAATGATTTATTTCCTTATTACTTTTAGGGATTAGGTAAAGAAATATGAGATAACACAACTTAAAGTAACTTAGGATAAACCAAGATAGTTATATGATAAACCAAGTATGACATAGTATCATAGGTTGAAATAAAGGTGTCATTAGAGAAGACATTTTAAGATTGAACTTTCTTATTCATATTGTCTGATTCTTTTGGATATTATCATAACCATTTTTGTTTTAGTATTTGGTTGAAATAGGACAATGAAACGAATCTAAGAAATTCATATATCCAAAACCACTAAGTCTTATAACTGAATAAGATACAATAATTAAACCTCAAATAATTAGTGTTTACTTTTTATGATGGAAAAAAGTGAGTTTCATTATCTTACATATTTTATTTAGTGATTAATATTTATTGATTCTATTTAGATATATTCTAAAAGCAATGAGGATTATGTTAAACATATTAATATTTTTCTTTAGTATTTTTTCTTTAAAAGAACATAAAAATATATTAAATGGTATAAATAACCTTGAAAAGTTATTTTAGTATAATGTTATTTTTTTTGGGGATAAATATTTAAGAACACATGATTGAGTATAGATAAATATTAGGTTGAATATATGGTTTATTCCAAGGTAATAAAGGGTTTATTTATATCGATAAAAGTTAGTTAGATAGTATTGATAGACTTGAATTTGATATTGGATTTAATGAAAAAAGATTTATGATATTTTTGGTGAATTTTATCTAATTTTTGAGATTATGATATATATAGACTAGTGAGTGACTTTATAAACTAGTGGTTGGATATAAGAGTTAATTTTTGAAGGAATATATGTTTTATATATAGTTTAATGTCTTGTATATTCAAATGGTTTTGGGAAAGATATGTAATTATGGATATATGATTATTGTGTATACATAATGGGTTATAGGGTTTTATAAATTATTAATGTGATTTGAAGAATTATATGTAGATTTTATAGCCTAAGAAAGAATGGTAGATGTCATATTAGAAGTTATATCTCAAATTATGAGTATTTTAAATATACCATCACCTAATTTCATTAGATAAGAATAATTAAAATTGTAAGGATGCAATTTATTTAGGGGGGAATGTAATGACATGGGATTTTAATATATATTTTCCTCAAATTAGGTCAAATATGTTCAATATCTTACTCCACACACAACACAAAACTAAAAAAATGTAATATGTTTATACCATTAAAACAAGACCATTGAATTATTAGGTATGAACATGATTGACCTAATCATGAAATATATTAATATATATTTATATATAAAGGTAATTTTATACAAATTTACTTAATTTATTATTGTGTTTAAGAAACTATCTTTTTATTTGTTGAAATTTTTATTGAAGGAAAACAAGTATACTTCTATTAAAATATGGTGTTAATAAAATATATTATTTATTTATTAATTATATATTTATCTATTTTTTTATAGAAGTTAAGAAAAAAAAAACTAGTATTTTAAAAATTTATTTTTCTATAAAAGTATTTTTTTTCTATGCTTTATAATTTTATTTTAGTGTAAAATTTATGAATTTTATTTTTTTAGATTTATGAAATAAAATTCATTTTTTTGATTCAAAATAAAATTATTATCTTAGGAAAAATGTTTTGGTTTGTTTTTCTAAAAAACCTTAATATTAGGAGAATAGTGAAAAATATTATTTTTACAAATAACTTGAATTTTATGAAACTATTAGTATATAAGTATGGATTATAAATTATTTAAATATTTTTATAAGACCAAATATATATTTTATAAGTGAAATTATAATTATAATTTTTTTTAATTTAAAAACCCATATTTGACATTTTATAACATAAGTTATATTTTTCCAAAAACAATGTTTCTAAAATTAGTCTTTTATCACTTATAAAAATTTAATTAAACAAAATTAAATTAATATTTGATAAAAGTAGTTATAAATTATATAATAAGGACCATTTTATTTTACAACATCAAGTACAAATTACATATGTAAAGACTAGTTACTTTGGTGAAAACCAAAATGTAAAAAATGAGTAACCTAAGAGGTAAAGGGATTAACATATTAAAAACATGTTTTAATTAAGTTGTTGTGGTGTGTATGTAAATAATATCTTCCATATTCCATTATTTCTTAATTTTGGAGCCACTTTAATTGAGAGTTACTTCCCATTATTTATTTTTTGGGCATTTACAAAAATTCCATTCCTTTATATTTATAAAAGGGGCACTCCTCTCCTCACTTACCCTAAAAAAATGACCCACTTATTTTAGAACACAATATTTCTAAAAATATTCCAAAAATTATTATCCACATTAAATAGGTTCTTTTATTTTCAAAATAGCATCCCTCAAAGGCTTAATCCCCTTCATAAATGAGATAGTTCATGTAGAGAGGTATAAATTTATAACCACTTCTTTCTTATTTATATTTCCTTATATTGACTAATTATTCCCAAAATTAAATTAAACCATATTAAAATGATAAAATAAGTATAATTATTATACTGGTATGTTATTATAAGGACTGTACAATCATTAACCACCTTTCTCCCTTTTCTCTTAAGAAAAGTGAAACTGTTAACCATTTGTTGTTCGAACTACCGCATCCATGAAGTAACATATTCATTTTTCTTAATTAACTTACTAGGATATTTCAAATAAGAAATTAAATATATAATTATGATTTTATGAAATATTTTTGATTCTGAAATGATAAACTGTATCACTCCTTTTAATCGTTATATGGAAAATAAAATCATCATCCATGCATAAGTGTATACTACCACCTCCATGGAATGCTTGATTATGTTTTTATTTTCATAAACACTATTTATGGATGGCCATGAGAATTATTTTAATGTATAAATAATATTTTTATGAAATAATTATATTTTTAAAGGAAAATTGGAAAACCTATTAACAATATGAGAAATAAACAACCGTGGTAAATTTAGCTATCCAAAAAAGAGTTCAAAGAGAAAAAACGTTTTCTTTGTACTATAATGTAACATAATATAGGAAATAATATTCTTATAATAATTTAAAATTATGATATATCAAAGTAATAAGCACTATATAATATCATTACACTTTTTTATAATGATATTACAAATAAATCAATTCATAATCATCCATTAATTATGGCATGTTCTGGGTTGGTTTGGTTTAACCATCAACTTGAAAAATACTTTAAATCTATATCATGGATGAATATGTGAATTTATTTTTTGGTAATATATTTTATAAATAAATAAATAAATAGTTGTTTTTGTTTATATAATATTAATATAAAAATTTAACTCATGATTTAAGAAAACACCCTTTGTTCTCTAAGAATCATCCAAACAAGATCATCAACAAATTCATCCACAATGATCGTAACAAAAGATCTCATAGAATGAAATTATGATGTTATAAAAAATTATATTACATAAATTTATGTACATTAAATTATCTTTCAATTATAAACTTTTGGATAATAATGAATAATAACACCACTATTAGTAAACTAGTTCAAAATGATCAAGATTACTCACACCCGATATTGAAAGAGATAATAACTAACTAACATAAATATAGGGAATAATTGTAAATGAAGTTTTTAAAAGATTATAGAAATGAATAAGTTTTCGAAATATGTAATTAATATGGTTATTTTTTTATACATGAGGTTAGAGTGTGATTATCTAAGCTGGAATTTAAGGAAATGGTTTCTTTATCTCATTTTCAAATCAGGGGGAAATGTTTGATATTGTGAAATAATTTATTTTATACGGTGTATTAAATTTATTATTTCATTAATGTATAATTAATATCCCTCATTTTATTATTATTTAATTTAAATTTCATGGTAATACTCTTATTCTTTTATTACCATTACTGTAAGTCTTTTGGAAACTCATTTCTTATTCATCGAGTTATGATTATTCTTCTGGAAATTATTTTATAAATTTTAGGTACATTATTTAATTTTATTTTATTCTATAGTAATTTATATATTTTTTATAGGGATTTAAATTTTTACCATATTATCCCTTTTTAAATTTCCCCTTTTTCATGAATTATTACATATTTTAGGGACTTTGTTAACTCAAATTTTCTTTATTTGAGTTAAAATGTTATTCCTTGGGTATCATTGTTCTATGTTTGATAATTACTTATATTCACTATGTAAAAATAAATTTACTATTTTCTATCTTGGTAAAATTAAATTTTAAACACAAATATTTTTTATTTATGAATTTATTTTATATTAAAGTGTAATGTTTTAAATAAAAAAATATCATATACTTTAAATACGAGGTTTCCTTCTTTTCTATGAGAATTTTTCCCAAAAAATGCTTCTATTTTCATAATTTGAAACCCAAATTTTTTTACTCATGTCAGCTCCATATTTCCATTCTTCTCTTTTAAGATATAATTTTTACTACCACTTTTAGGATCTGGGTTTTCAACTAAGGCATTTCAAAATATTCAAATGGTTTTCCATACTTTCAAAATAAAATGTTTTATATTAAACTCCACATTTATTTTGATAACATTTATTTAATTTTAAGGATATATTATTTATATTTATTTAAAAAATAATAAATATTTTCCATATTTTTTAGATCACCTTTTTAAAATATTTATGTCATTTTCAAGACTACTTTTAAATATTTTTTTTAAACGTAATTGTTTTGAAAATGTTTTCACATTACATTTTTGAAATCTTGATGTCATTTTCAATGTTAAATTGTTTAATATTACTTTTAAAAGTATTTTTTTCATTTTTTTCACTTTACCTTTTCAAAAATGTCTTTTTAATGTGTTATTTAACTTCTTATTTTATGATAATGATAAAATAATTTTATAAAATATCTTTATTGGATTTGATTTTGTTTTAATCTTTATCATTAAAAGTATTATTTCCTTGGAAGTTATTTTTCATTAACCACCTGCTAAATGTTATTATGAAATAATATTTTTGGGTTTTTAAATTTTTTCTATCTACTATTTAAATTATTTACATCAATTTTGGTGATACCATCTTGAAATGTTGTGAAACCCAATTTTCCTTCCATGGGTTATTTATGATATGTTTAATGATTTTTAAAAGTTTCACATTTATATATATGGATTATTTATGGGTGGTGTCATATATCTATAAACAATTCATTGGTCAAGAATTTGTATCTCATGATACAAGTATGTTAAGTTTGAAATTTTTTTGGTCATAACATGATGTTTGAAAATTTTGTTTGTTAAAAATATGAAGCGTGAAAATTTTGGTTTATTCCTAACATGAAGTGTAGGAATTTTGTTTATTACCAAAGTGAAGTATGATATTTATTTATTTCCAACTTGAATCATGGGATTTATTTTATTAATTTTTTTATAATTTCCAAATGCTTCTATTTTTACAATGTTCTTTGTTATAATAGGTTTAAAGGGAATGTTACAGTTCCAAGCCATATTCCTATGATTTATTTCTCATGTATCATGTCAATTGAATCATGTTTCTACACTTTTTTTTCATGTTTTATGATATTAAAAGACTTATTCCATGATTTATGATCTAGTATTTTATAGGTATAAGTTTCTTATGTATGCTAATTATACCCATATGCTCATCTTATTCTCACATATGATATTTGATTGACAAAACTTATGTTTACCATTACTGAGCATATGAGATACCATTTTCTTATGTTCCTATTCCCCATGTTATGAATATATGAAAAGTATATAAAACAGAGAAGAGTTTATTATGTGGATAATTTGTGGGAGATGTTGAAGACTCACTATGGATTAAGCAATTTCTAACATAATGGGGAAAGAATAAAATGTTCATTAGTTAAAAGGGTATAAGGTTTTAGTTAATGTTTTGTATTAATTATCTAAAACTATATAACTAAAATTCCTCAGGAATTTATTGTAATTATATATTTACTTTAATTCATGAAATTTATATGGTAACATCTATGGGATACTATAGTGGAGAGTGATGAACCAGGATGGGAGGTATGAGTCTCTGAATTGGGAGACCATCATGGATGTCTTTTAGAAGAGTTATTCCTAGATATTTTTAAGTTGGATAGAGGCCATGAGTTCATGAAACTTCAGAAAGGAATGATGATGTTAACATGTTATTTTTTTTATGGATTTTATGAATTTTTATCCTCTTTTTACCATGAATGAGGCCCAAAATCCGGAATGTTTGAAACTGCATTATGACTCGAGTTGAGGCACTAGGTGCAGAACTTTTACCTAACTAAAAAAATCATATTTTCATCACAATTCCTTAAAAATTGAGAAGGGTTTAGTGGTTGATATATAAGTAGGCATTCTGTATGTCCTAAGTGGACCAATAGGTGGGTTATCAAGTGAATATATGAGTTCCTTGTCTAAAAAAAAGAGGACGACCAAGGTGGTGATCTATAGTGGTGATAGGTAGATGGAGAAAAAAAGGTTTATTCGGATCCCTTAATGGGAGGAGGAATCTCCTAGTTCTTTAACTATAGAAAAAATATACATACCACAAATAATTCCTAGATAATTAAATTAAGTTTCATTAGTGTGGTTGTATGGGTCACCTATAATGTTTCTATTCAAGGGAATCATGATCGGGTTCACATAGGAATACTAGGAAGATAAAGGCTACAAGGGCATGGCCATGATAACATTAAATAGAGAGTTAGGAAACTATAGGAGGGTCGGGACTAGAATTAGAAAATGGGTATATGTATCAGTTACAAAATCTATATATTTTAGTGTATCAAATGGACCAAGAATCATGGGGACAATGACATGAATCTGATTCCAGTAGATTCTATAAAGTGGTTTAAATTTTAGCTGATGGAGGATAAGGGCCTTTGATAGTTCATGTTATGATTTTTATTACATCTATGCTCTTGAATACATTATTTGATATAGGATCTTATCATTAGTTTATATCTTCTCAAGTATTTAAGGACACATTAGTGGTGTTATACTGGGTTTTACTCACACCCTACATGACTACCTTTGTGTGTATACATATTTTTTGTTCAGGGATATAGTAAAGGGAAAGTAACCTATGTCCAGTGGTTGAGTTGGAGGAGTAGGGAATATGGGTGGAATTATGATGAACTCAATGTTTCTTATTATGGTATCTCTTATCATATTATATATTTTGTTTTCTTTATTAATTGACTTACAATTGGTTGTTTTTTAGTTTTATTGTATAACATATTGACATGACATGGTTTTATGTCATTTACTTCCATTTTATGGATTTATTATTTAATAATCACTTCCAAATGTATATGTGTTGGTTGGATATTTTTATTGAGTCTATAGTATCCATATGATTCAATTTAGGCCCTCTCTACTAGTTTAAAGCCTCTTTCATATGGTCCAACATGCATAAGGTCATGTGAAACTCTATCCCGGACCTAATCATTTAGGTCAGGGAGTTACACGAGTAGAATCTATCAAAATGATAGATATATCACCACATGGTCTATTCTTTAGAAACCAAATCCCAACTCCTAAGCCCCACTAACACCTCTAACATTCATAATACCCCAAAATAAATGAGTTATGGATTAAATTATATCAAAAACACACCTTGAAATATGTGAGGGTGTTATAAGATACATCACATGAAAATATTTCAAGGTCATCCACTTACACTTAACACTTTTCATGAATAAAAAGATAAAGACTGTGAGACATGGGTTAACACACACCAATCATCTAGGAGTAGACACACATAAAAAGCTAGATAACCTAGTAAAAAAATATTTTTACTATTCTTACTTAAATTGATTTATTATTCATCATGATTCAAAAGGTAGAGAAAAATTAAAGAGATTAACTAATAATGTGAAAACATATGTTTGAAATTGAGAATAGTTGTTGCGGTCATTGATTATATTGATATGAATAGATGTTTTGGTATATTGTTCATCCCCTGAAGAAAAAGGTGAATAGAAAGAGATTTTTGAGACCAAAGGATATTTTTCTATGATATGGAGTTGATGAAGTATCATCTAGCATTTTGTATTTTTTTAGATATGAAGATTTAGATAAATGAAGAAGTGGATATATTTATTGTATAGTTTTTTGTTTTCAATACATAAATCATATCTAAACTCACATGAAATAAATTTTATAATGTAAGGTAACTATTATTAAAGAGTTTGCAGGTGTCTGGAAAAGGTCTAGAGAAGTTTAGAAATATTCTATTCATTTTTTAAGTTGATTAGAATTAAATCATAAAAGTCTTCCCAATTATTTCATTCATAAGTTTTTCATATTAAAATATGATGAAAATAAATTAAGACATAAACCTTACTAAAAGAATAAGGGTTTTATTATAAATACTTTAATATTCATCAAAGGAAAGAACCTACCCTATATGTGTAAAGTTTTTATTCTCAAAACACTTGTAAATCAAAAAAAATTCCAATTTTTAAGGTTTTTAAAAACATTGAGTAATATATTTAAGATATATGAAATATTTTTTTGGGAAACAAAAGTTTTTTGTCAGTAAGTAAAGAATTAGATAATCCCTTAGATATAGGGTTCATTCATATGTTTTTGTATATATTATGTGTCATGTAATAATTTTTTTGATTAGGTAATTATTTATAAAGATGTAAAATATTTTATATTATAGATACGATTTTTTATTTGGATAAAATTATAAACTCTATAAGTTACTATAGAGGTTTATAATACCTATTTATAGAAGTTAAAATAATCCTAGGGTATGATTTATCTATCATACTAAAAAAATATGGGTTTAATAAAATGTGAAATATATAAAAATATCCTTATTCTATGATGAGAAATCTTGATAATTAAAATTCAAGATTTTCTAAGTGAGAATGATGGTTTATGTTGTCATGAAATTTCTTTATTTATGAAGGAAGTTTCAGTTTGGGAAAACTAATTTCCATGCCCTAGTGTATGTTACAGTGATGTGAATATCTATAAAAATACAAGGACTAAATAAAGAGAGGAAAAAAGTGAATAATAATTTAAAAGTTGTTTAAAATAGTTATTTTTAAAATATTATAATTTGAAATTCAAATTTAAAAGTGTAATTTATTTCTTCTATTGCTGAAAGAAAAATATACTCACTATTATTGTGTGAATATATAAAGTATGTGATGAAGATATAAAATATATAGAGAATTAATAATAGAAGTAGAGGAGACTTTATACTATTCAAGTAGAATTGTAAAATAAATAATTAGAAGAAAATTAAGAAGTATTACACCAATAACTTGATATAAGTCTAATTAAGAGGTATAATCTCTTATTGTTTTTTAAAACAGATTTGATATTTTTTGATTTGTGGGAGAACTGTACACAACTGATTGGAATTTTTATATCTTTAGTAAAGGATAAAAAAATCATTTTTAATATACACGATGAAACTAGTGGAATATATGAACTCCAATAAATATAGATCATCCCAAGAACTAGCTACTCGTTTTTAGTAGTGAACATTGAAAATCTATTATGCATACTATGTCTATTCATTTATGTGTATAACAGTGATCTAAAGTTCACTTTAACAAGGTATGGAGGATGTTTCAAAATAAATTTAAAAATAACTTAATTCAATTATTCACCCCTCAGTGAATTCCCATTGATCATGAGGGTCCTCTTAAAGTGGTATCAGAGCATTCTAGTTTCCTTCTAAGATGCTATGCAATTTGGAGTTCAAAGAGAAAAAATTACGTTATGTTTAGATATTTAATAACTAAATTTATATTTTTAATATGGATAATATTAATTCAGTGAATATAAATTATATTCCCAATTTTATGGGAAAAATTACTATATATGGAAATATTGAGCACTGTCTTACTTATTATTTATCATTTTGGATATTTTGGATGCCATAACTAATGATTTTACTCCTGACATTGATAGTGTTTCAATGAAAAAAATTAATATAAATAATATGGTAAATCATTTCCATGATTGAAATTATATTATGTCATCTCTTTAAAAGAATAATTTTCTTAAGTTAAAAGTGATCAAGACAGCAAATGGAATATGAGATAAGTTTAAAAATATTTATAAAGGTAATGCAAAGGTAAATCAAACTAAACTACATGTTTACAGATTGATGTATAATGATATTAATATGCATAATGATGAAACAATGGATGAATTATTCATTAGATTAAATTAAATTCTAAGAAAAATCAGGGGTTTTGGTGAAATATTGGAGAATTCAATGGTTATAGAGAAGATACTACAAATTATTCTAGACAGGTTTGGTGAAAAAATCTCAGAAAATGTAGACCGTGATTTGGGTACACTTACTTTAGATAATTTATATAAAATTATAATTTAATATGAGAAACATAAGTGTATTTTCTTAAAAAGTAAGATTAAGGATGAAAAGGAAATTTATTTTACATTCTAAAAAATATGATAATTATAAGAAAGAAGTGGTCTTGGAAGAAGAATATTCTGGTGGAGAAGAAAATTTTGATGAGAATTTTGACAAACTCATGTCACTCATCTCTAGAGGTGTGAAACTTTTCAAAGTAATGTTTTGGGGAAATATATCACTAAAATGTTTTATGTGTGTATTTCTTAGAAACTATTATAAAAACTATCCAAATCTTAAATAAAAATAATTTAGTTAAGATAAAGACGAGAGGCTAAGGAGATCCTCTAAGAAGAAAGAGAAAAAAAATTATAAATCACAAATTTCTTAAAAATGTATGAGTAATAATTTTCATAAATACAAAAAAAATATTATCAAAATTTAATGATGATGAGAGTAGTGATTATGATTAGAAGTTGAAAATTTTAGTGATATTGATGGAAAAAATACCTATTTCTAAAGTAAGAGGAATAATTCACTAGAGATGAAAGTAATGATGCATAGAGTGTCTAAGAAATAGATAAAAAGTTTTTTTGATGTAATAAATCTTGGAATTTATTTCAAAGTTGTAAAAATTGGAGAAGAATATAAAAAGATTAAATAAATAAAATCAATCTTCTATAAAAAAAATTCTACTTTTGACGATAAAGAGTCAAGTATGAATAAGGAGACTGAAGACTCGAAGAAGCTTATTACGAAAGAAAATAAATTACAAATTGAAATAAAATAAAGGGTAGAAATAAAGTATAAATATCTAAAGACATTGAATTTAATCTATACTAAAAATGGAATTAAACAAGTAAAAATCCAACATTCAAAATTCAATTCAAGATGTTGGAAAAAACTAAAAGAAGAATTCTATGAAATATATTAAAGATTCATATTATGATGAGGCTTAAGATGATCAGTAATTGTGACATCCCAGACCCGAATGCCACTTAATAGGTTCCCCAAGACCAGTGGTCCACATGGCCTCAAGCGCATCTCCCCAAATACTAGAGGCAATCGACTAGAAGTGAAGGCCTAAGGTGTGTCTGTGGGGAGACTATTCACTCATTACCAGAGTGTAGCACAATAGATAAATATAAACATAGGTAAGTAGCAGAATCAATATAATAAAATAGTGGGAGAAGACTAAGTAATAGATAACAAGGATAGAAATAACTGAAATAACTGGGATAAAATTCAATAATAGATGATGACATATAATGTACTAGAAAACTGGAAAGCATAGATACAAACAACAGGCATAACATGTTTTAAAAAGGTATAAAGAAAATCAACAGACTATCCCAAGCACCCTGAGATCTAACTTGTTCATCTGATATCAAGATCCATACTAAATGACAATAAATCAAGTGTTTTAAGCTTTGTACTTCCCTTTGTCAACACCTGAAACCATGTAATCTACTCTGGGTATAAAACGACGCCTGAAGAGGGTGTGAGATAAATCCCAGTGGGCCACCACCAACAGTGTCTATAACATCTGACCCGTGTAATGGAAATGTAATAGTGTGTAAGAATACATATATAAATCAAGCAGTACAATGTAACTAAAAACCTAAGTACCTACTTTATCCCTCAGCTAGTATCTGAAAACATATCCAGTTCATTAATTTAGTAATTACCATTTTATATTAATAGGTCATAAGAGTCATAGCCAGAACCGACATCACCTCATGATGGTAAAAATAATTAATTTTACAATATGTAACAAGGAAAACACAATTGATAATTAATAAGAAAATGGTTCTATGGTATTCACCAAAGAAACCTAGAACTCAAGGGTCCCTAACTCAGTTGTGACTGGGTCTAGCTAAGGGTAATAGTTTTATCCAAGGATCATAGTTCAAGGCATTACATAATAATATGCCTACCGAATCCAAGGTGATCAACTAAGATAAAATGGGGACAAGTAGTAATAGGGCCCTATGGTATTTAACCATGGAACATACTTATCAATGCTAGATCCAAGGAGTGTATCCAAGGAATCCTTCAATTCTATGGGAGCGATCCAACAGTGTCTTATCGAACATCCAAGAATAGATGAGGATTGAGATCTAGGTTGGTCTCAACCTAATCAAGCTGCATCAATGAATCAGAATGGGGTTCTAGAGATTTCAATCATTCCTTAATTAGAATCTAAGGAGATCTCGAGTTAGGCCACTCCAACTTGATAATGAAGTCTTGTATAATTTTAAATTGTTCAAGCCTTGCCTTTTATTAGTGTGACAAGGTCAAGTTTCATGTAACCTTTAATAAATCCACTCAAGTCAAATTTAATAATTAAGTTTCACTCCACTACCTTCCATCAACATGGTAAGGGGTGCAACAAACATGAAACCTATTATTTTATTTCAATTAATCCAGTCAAGTTATATACTAAGCATACTTTCCAATTTCCCTTTATCATTAATTTATCAATTTAATGCACTTACCTTAGGTGGGTCAAGTGGAAGTGACATGGTATAATCCATTCACCAATTCATGATTCAATAATCATTTGTTATGAGGAGGCTTACCATTAGTATGGTCAAGCCCAATCACATCCGAGCGATGGATCAAAAGTGTCAAAACACTAAAATGACAATTATAGAATGTCATTCTACATGGGATGAATGGTGTTATGGGAATAAAACCTAAAAACTAATCACATATTTGAAAATATAATAACTATATGGTTCTAATGAATATAAAAATGACATATAAATTCAATAAACGACACCTGATGAAATCGGTGGGCCCCACATGACAAATCCAAAACCAACGAACTCGAGGGATGAGTTATAGACCACCCAGCTTAGGGTTTTACAATCCTTATCCCCTAATATCAACCTATAATTCATCTTATATTGGAGTATATCTGATAAGAGGGGGAAATTTTTCACACCTTGATAACTAGGTTGAGAGCAAGAGAGAAGAAAAGATGCTTAAACGAGGTTGAGTACTTATCGTTGTGTATCCAATGTGATAAAATAAATCTCGATCATATCCCAGACAAAGGATATCTTTCAATCCCTATCTTAGTCCTTAAAAGAGATCTAAAATGAGAGTAAAATAGTTTAGTCCCATTGGATCTCATTTTAGGAGGAAGGAGGAGGCTTAATTAGATAATTGAGGGTAAAAATATCATTTTATCCACAAAATAGCCTATACACTATTTGGCCGCATGATTTTACAAACCATGCGCCAACCATTCATGGGAATATGGGAAGAAAGGGGGACTCACATGGTTTGGCCATATAGTTAGGGAAACCATGTGCCAACCATGAGGTAGGGCTCTGTCCAAATGTCACCATATGAACAGTTTATTCTAACCATGCAGCATTCCCGCATGGTTAACTCTAAACCATGCGCTAGGTTTGTTTTTCAAAAAATACGGGTTCCATGCTCTGAACAAGCCCCAAAAACCCTTGGGTCCTTCACTAATCCATTAGAAATCCATATAAGGTCCAAAATAAGGGATTATACTGAAATTTTGGTTAAAATCAGGTTCTTATAGTGTTCCCCCTTAAAGGAACTCACCCCCGAGTTCACCTTCCAAGGGAGATGAAACACTATCTGAGAATATCTATGGCCATTATGCACATACGTCAATCTCCCTCTCCTAAGTCTCATCCTATACACATCCATGTTTCTATAACACCCATATCATAGGGACAGACCGACCTCAAAGATCATTTGTGCTTCGGTCAATGATGCGTATAAGATATTCCCCAAAGGTAGCATCAACATCTAACTCAAATTCCTCAAGATAAAAGGTATGAGATGTATTAACATGATACTAGAGAAGCTACGATACATGGAAGATTTCATGCATGACATGGTACCTATAAGGTAGTAGCAACTGATAAGATATTGACACAACTCTCTCTAGAATATCAAATGGGCCTACATAATGAGGAGACATATTACCCTACTTCCATAACCATCTTTTCCCTAACATGAGAGAATCCCGAAGGAAAACACTATCCCCTACCTAAAACTCTAGAGTTTATTGATGACGATAGGCCTAAGATTTCTATCTCGACTGAACAATAGTCATACACTTTTTGATCAGCAAGACTGACTCTAAAGTCTCCTGAACAAGATGAGAAACTAGTAGGGCTGCCTTACCTACCTCTAGCTAACATAGGGGTGAACAGTATGACCTACCATATAAGGCCTCAAAAGAGCCATCTGAATTGTCACATGATAGATTCTATTATAGGCGAACTTGATGAGAGGGATATGCTTCTCCCAAGAACCACCAAAACCGAGGATAAATTCTCGAAGCATATCCTCTATAACCTATATCATCCATTCCAATTTTCCATCAGTATGAGGGTGAAAATATGTTCTTGGAAGAACCTATGTTCCCATAGCCTTATTCAATCCCTACAAGAATCATGATATGAAATGAGAATCCCTATATGAAATGATAGTATGTGAGACCCCATGTAGTCATATGATCACTCAAACATACAATCATCCTTATATCATCGATTGAGAAATCCTCCCAAATAGGTATGAAGTGATCCACTTTTGTTAGTCAGTCAATGAAAATCCATATAGTGTTGCTTCCTCTTGGTGACCTAGGAAAACCAACTATAAAGTCTATGGAAACATATTACTATTTACATTTTGGGATTGTAAGTGGCTGTAACAAGCCTGTAGGTCTATGGTGCTCCACCTTCACCTACTTACAGGTAGAACATCTAGTGATAAATCCTGCAATCTGACGTTTCATACTAGGACACCAATACTGGTGTCACATATCTCGATACATCTTGGAAATTCCTGGTTGAACTTCCCACTAAGAAGAATGGAAGTCATGCATAGAATCCTCTCTCATATATGTAGGAACATAAACACATCCATGAATATTCATGTTTTTGTCTCCATTTATAAACCAATCCAGAGGTGGGATATCTCCTGATATACTCTCACAGAGAACCAAACCTTTAGGATCTAAAAATTGTCTACACCTCACCCTATCAAGGAGGGAAGAGGTAACCACCAAATATGAGAGATAATACTGGTTGTTACTATCATGTAACTCTAAATGATGCTCAGAAAATAGGTCCATTAACTTCCATTCATAAATGGTTTCCTGCGAGGCCTGTGTTTGATTTTTCGACTCAATGCATCTGCAACCACATTTCCATTCCCAGGCGTATAGGTAAGATAAAAATAAATGTATTATAGATATTCAACCCATATATACTATCTTATGTTCAAGTCACACTATGAAAAGATATATTTGAGGATTTTGTGGTCTGTGTACACCACAAAGTGCTCACCCAATAGATAATGTCTCTAGAAACGTAAGTCATGGAAAAATTATTCTATCTCAAGGTCATGCGTCAGGTAGTTTCTCTCAAGAGACTTATATTTTGGAGACCTGTATGCAAAGACTTTGTCCTCCTGCATCAGCACTGCTCCTAGGTCGATGCCTGATACATCATAGAAGTTGGTATATCCTATGACAAGCTTTGGAAGAGTCAGAATAGGTGCTGATACAAGGATCCCTTTCAGCTCCTAAAAGGATTTATCGCATTCTTTTGACCATAGGAAATTGGAACCCTTATTTTTAAAACCATTGAGAGGTGAAAGAAGGAAGAAAAATCCCTATATGAAACACCTATAATATCAATTCAACCCCAAGAAACATTATATGTCAAACACATTATTAGGATGCTCCTAGGAAACAACAACACTATCCTTTTTAGGGTCAACAGAATACTCCTGATTTTGAAATTATATGACCCAAGAGGTGAAATTTTTAGATCTATAAGTGGAACTTAAGAAATAATGGAGTAAATATGATGCTCTCTCAGTGTTCTCAGAACGATCTTAAGATGTTTGGCATGCTCACTACAAGTGTGAGAATACACCATGATGTTATCCACAAAGACCATGGAAAAGCATCCAAACATGGGTGGAAAATCCTATTCATTAGATCCTTGAAAATGGAGGGTGAGTTATTAAGACCGAACGACATAACAAGGTACTCATATAGACCATACCTACTACAAAAAGATGTACGAGGTATGTCCAATGGCCTGATTTATACCTGATGATAACTTGATCTCATTTTAATCTTAGAGAAGACATTTTCTCCTCAAAACTGGTTGAAGAGATCATCTATTCTAGGAAGTGGGTACCAATTCTTAACCATAAGTTTGTTCAACTATCTGTAATCCTCACATAGACATAAGGTTTCATTATCCTTCTTGGTGAAAAGAATGGGCGAACCCCAAGTTAATGTATGTATAAGTCTCATTTTGTTTTATATTTAATTACTATTTCCAGTCCTTTACCTTTCATAAACGTGACAAGGCAGAATAAGGATGTGCAACCATTTCATTTTAAAAGTCATTTTTTACTTTGTAATGGATAGTCATTCCCAGTGAATCAGTTCCCATACAACTTATCCCTAAAAATGACACCCATTCATTTATCATAAAATGTATTGACTAGGTAAATTACTCATCCCAAACCATGGGGGCCCATACACCTATTGAATTGAGATAGGAAATCACTCAATAGCAACAAAGAGTAATACCAGCATAATCTAACTATCATGACATCAATCAACAATCATAGGCATATCAAGAAATGAAAAGCAGTGAAATGAACCTATATGGTATGACAATATGCATGACATGAAAAATCTAGGTGTCTATAATGATGCATGAATTATTCTCCTTGACCTCATATCATCGGTACATGGATGAAATAATTACTCAATCAGAGTAATAATCAACAAATCCATACAACAAGAGCATCACCCAATGGCGAAATGATATATACTTTAATATCCAAACAAAACAAAAAAATTATAATGGAAATGTAATAGTGTACATGAATACATATATAATGTAAGAAGTACAATGTAACTAAAAACGCAAATAGTAAAAGGAAATCAAAAGACTATACCAAACACCTGAGCTCGAACTCAGTCATCTTCTATCAAGCTCCATACCTAACAACAATCAAAGTTGTGTGCTTCTCTTTATCAACACCTGCAACCATGTAATCTACTCTAGGTACCAAACATCGCTCAAAGAGGGTGTGAGATAAATCTCAGTTGGACACCACCAATGGTGTCTATAAAATATTTCCCATGTAATGGAAATGTAATAGTATACACGAATACATATATAAAGTAAGCAGTACAATGTAACTAAAAACCCAAGTACCTGCTTCAGCCCTCAGTTGGTGTCTAAACACATATCCAGTTCATTAATTAAGTAATTACCATTTTATATTAATAGTTCAAGTGATTCATAGACAACACTGACATCACGTAGTTATAGTATAAATAATTAAGGTTCCAAGATGTAATAAGGTAACCACAATTGACAGTTAATACGAAAATGGTTCCATGGTATTCACAAAGGCAACCCAGACCTCAGGGGTCACTAAGTTGTGAATGGGTATAACAAAGGGTAAGAGTGTAATCCAAGGATCATAGTATAAGGAATTCCACAATATTATGCCTACTGAATCCAAGGTGATCAACCAAGGTAACATAGGGCCAAGTAGTGTAAGGTCCCTATGGGATTTAACCATGGAACCTACTTGTCAATGCTGGATCCAAGGAGTGCATCCAAGGCATCCTTCAATAATATGTGAGGGATCCTATAGTTTCATATCGAGCATCCAAGAATATATAAGGATCAAGATCTAGGTTGGTCTCAGCCTAATAAATTCACATCCTTGAATCCGAATGTGGTTCCCAAGTGCTCAAGGCATTCCCTGATAGGAATCCAAAGTGATCTCGAGTCAGGAAAATCCTACTTGATAATGAAGTCTTGTATAATTTAAAATGGTTCAAGACTTTACATTCATTAGTATGACAAGGTCAAGTATCATGAAACCTTTAAAAAGTCCACTTAAGGAATATTCAATTATTAAGGTTCACTCCACTATCATCCATCAACATGGTAAGGGGTTCTACATACATGCAACCTATTATTCTCTTTCAATTAATTCAGTCAAGTTATATACAAAGCAAACTTTCCAATTTACCTTTATCATTAATTTATCAATTTAAATCCCATACCTTAGGTGGTTCAAGTGGAAGTGACATGGTAAATTCCATTCACTATTTTATGAATCAATAAGAATTTATTATGAAGAGGCTTACCATTAGTGTGGTCAATCCCGAGCACATATGAATGATGGATCAAAAGTGTCAAAAAACTAAAATGAAAATTATGGAATATCATCCTACATGGGATGGATGGAGTTGTGGGAATAAACCCTAACAACTAATCACATATTTGAAAATAGCATAACCATATGGTCCTAATGTATATAAGAATGGCATATAAATTTAATAAAGGACACCTAATGAAATCAGTGGGCCCCACATGACAAATCCAAAACCAACGAACTTGTGGGATGAGTTATTGACCACCCAACTTAGGGTTGTACGATCCATGTCCTCTACTATTGGCCTCAAATTCATCTTAGAACAGAGTAGATCTGAGAAAACGGAAAAAATTCACACCTTAATAACTAGGTCGAGAGTAAGAGAGAAGAATAAAGTATTAAAAGGACTTGAGTACTTACTGTTGCACATCCAACATGACAAATGAAAGATCGATTAGATCCCAGATGAAGGAGATCATTAAATCCATATATTAGGCCTTCAAAGAGCTACAAAATGAGAGAAAATAGGTTAATCATAATGGATCTCATATTAGGAGTAAGGGGGTGGCTTAATTAGACCATTAAGGGTGAAATGGTAATTTTACCTGCAAAATTTCATGTGCACGGTTTGGCCGCACAGTTTTCTAACCCATGTGCCAACCATGCACAAGAACCTAAGAAGAAAGGGGAACTCACAAAATTTGTCTGTATAGTTGGAGAAACCGTACGCCAATCATGCGGTAAGGCTCTTTACAAAAATTCACCCTCCAAACGATTTATTCTAACCATGCGACCTTCCCACATAGTTTTCTCTAAACCATGTTCCAGACTTATTTTTCCAAAAATATGGGTTTCGAGCTTTGAATAATCCCCAGACACCCTTGGGTCCTTCACTAACCCATTAGGCATCCATATAAGGTCCAAAATAAGGTATTATACTGAGATTTAAAGGATCCATACCTATTTAAGACCTGGTTGTTACAGTAATGATCACAATCAAAGGGTAGGAAAGTTATTGGTAGTGTTGGTAAGATGTTTGAGTTATATTGAAATGTTAAGAAAGTCATGTTTGTGGTAAATTATGATGATTCTATAAAATATATAAATTGAGTGAACATTGAATTGAATAAAAAACTCCTAAAAATAGTGATTTGAAAAAGGATGGAAAGAATCATAGATCAAAGAATAAAGTATTAGGAGTCTATAATTTTTTTCATAAAAAGGATTCACAAATTATGACTAAAGGGTGTAATAAGATCATGTGTCAATATCTATACAAAAATTCATTTTCAAATGTAAATATGAATTTTATTGTTATTATTGGAACTATGGGGGCTTTGGTAACATGGTATGAAATTTTTGGTTTTATTACCAATATTCATATGAGCCATGAATGTATAGGAATAAAAATTTAGAGGCATTTTTCCCACTCAAAAGAGAAAGTAATAGAAGAAAACTAAAAATGTTATACAGAAGTTTGAGAATAAATTTCAATTATTAGAATAGGTTTATAAAAGATGTGACCAATATAGTCACTTTGTTAAAGATTATCTCACCATCATACAAACTCAATTGAGTATGGATTATAATAATCAAAAGAATTAGAATAATAATGATAAAGGTGTTAGGTTATAAAAGGGATGTTTCCAACATTGGGGGGGGGGGGTGAGAGGGTGGGGGAGCGAATAAATGTTGGTATAATTTTAATCCAAATAAATATATTATCCCATGTTACCTCATCTGTTATTATGTGAATGAATTTATTTTTGTTTCCCTATATTTCTTTATCTTACATTTGGTTTGTATGCATGAAAATAAACATGAAAGAAACAAAATTGGAACACCAGTGTTTGTTGATGAGGTTAAACTCCCTAAGGATAACTATTTCCCTCATGTATGGTGGTTATTATCCCACTTACACACATCTTCCTATTTTTCATCATAAGAAGTTTGAGAAAGGGTATGGACTTGGTACCATAAAAACACTATCACTGTAACACCATGCTATTTTGTATGAATTTTACTTTAAATAAATACTATGTTTAATAGCTTTCTTTACATGCAACAACAAACTAAAAATTATTATGACACATTTTATTTAGATAAAACATTACAATAAAAGTGCATGAAACTATGTATTACATAACATAGTTGATTACATCCATTAAAAATGTATAAATTAAAAGGGGATAATTATAGAAATGAATAATATAATTAAAACTAAGAGATACCTTAGAATATCTTCACTATTTAGAATAACCATTAGTAAAACTAATCTTGAAATGAGAAATAAAACAATGAAAGGAGAAAGCATTATCCTAAATATGGAATGTAAAGTGTGACTTAAGAAGTTAGAATTGAATGAATTATAAATATGATTTTTGGAAATATGGTCATTTGAAATATTTTCATTAGAGACATGGTTGTTTCATATACATGTATCCAATTGGTATATTGAAGTTTTTTATTTTTAGTAAAAAATTTCAATATCCTATTCTAGAAATAATAAATAATGAAACAAAACTATAATATTTAATGATAATATTTTATTATGATTTTTTTATAAATTAAAAATATTATTATCAATGAATGATAGGATAAAATAAAAATAAAAATTTTAACATAAATTTATTTATAAAATTAAAATACTAAAATATAAATAATAAATTTTAATTTTAATTTTATTTGGGTTAAAATCATTTAATATAAAAGACATAATTTTTCAAAGAACTATTTTTCTAAAAGTGTTGTGTA
This sequence comes from Viscum album, assembly GCA_963277665.1. NCBI lineage: Eukaryota > Viridiplantae > Streptophyta > Magnoliopsida > Santalales > Viscaceae > Viscum > Viscum album. The sequence goes on from OY728157.1 coordinate 542,343,970, forward strand.
TATTTATCTTAATAAAATTAATCTTTAGTAAATAATGATATTAATTAAATTTATTGTTAATATAAAAAAGGAACTAAATTAACAATCATACAATAATTATTAATAGGTATGTAATAAGAATAAATTAATTTTATGATTAAAAATTTATTTTACGAAATTTTTTCTTTTTATATGTTATGAATTTTTATTTCAAGAGAACTAATATATTATGGCTAAATAATGATAAAATATTTTTTTTGATATTAATAATATATTAACACAAATTTAATTAGTAATTGATAGGAAATAAAGTAAGAACAATTAATATATGAAAAATTCATTTTCCTCTAAAAAAATGTTTTTCATTATATTTTAAGTTTCATTTTAAAAGTTAAATTTATAAATTTTATAATTTTAATTTGATAAAATTAGCTTCATTTTCTGATTTATTCTAACAATTTTATCTAATGATTAATGTTTTATATTTTTATAAAATGATTGATTTTTAGGTAAATAGTAAAAAAATACAATTTTTACAAATTCTGTGACTTATATGACATAATTAGGATATAATAAAATATAAAATTTATAAAACATTTTTATTGAAAAAATAATTATTTTATAAGTAAAATTATACATTTAAAAATATTATGTTTAATTAATAAACTATATTTTACATTTTATAACTTAAGTTATATTTTTCTCCATAAATAATTTTAATGTGTTATACTTTTATTATGTTAGAATTAATTTTTACCACTTTTAGAAATTGTATATAATAAAATGGAATTCATATTTGGAATAATAAGGTATAATTTATTTAATAATGTTCAATCTTACTTTTAGGCATAAAAAATAAACTACTTAGGTAAAAATTAGTTACCATGGTAAAAGTCAAAAGGGTAAACGAGTTAAATCTAAAGGGAAAAGGCCTAAAACATGTTAAAAAATGGTATCCAAATGAGTTTTTATGGATTTATTGACCTAAAATCATCCTAACCTCTATTATTTTTTCCTTTGGATTGAATTTCCATATTAAAAATTATTTATTTTTTATATTAAGAAATTATATTTATAAAAATAAAATTCCCTTCACTTATAAAAGGAGCCTCTAAAAAACACTTCAAATATAAGAAATAAAATTTAATTCTTCCCTATAATAGCCCCATTGTCTTCCCAAATAATCCTATTCCATTTTATTTACTTTATGGTACATATATATTTCTCAAATATATTATAAATCAAGAACGTTTCGAAGAAGAAATAAAACTATAATATATATTATTTTCTCCTCTATAGTCATTCTTCCATTTCAATTTATTCTACATCATATTGAATATAATTTAAAAACTATAATATAATGGAAAAAATATTATTAATATACTATTTTTTATATTAATGGAATAATCATTATCTTCCTTTCCCTTTTCCATAGAATAACAAAAATGACGTTCATGTTACGTTCAAACCACCGCCTCCATGAATATTGTGTTTTATTTTTTATCACAAATATACATGGATGGTTTAAAAGGGTTATTTAATTAATAAATAATTTATTAATAACATTATTGTTATTATAAAATTATAAATCAATTTTTACTTTCTTTTTATTCTATGGAATTTGAAAACATCATTTGTGTGTATATGCACACTACCACCTCTATGGAATGATGTATTTTATTTGTCATCACCACCCAAATTAGATGACTATAAGAATTTATTTAATGTATTTAAATAATTTTTATGAAATTATTCATAATATGTGTAGTTTATATTAATATTTAACTCATTATTAATATAACAATTTCTGTCTGTCAAAAATGACCGAAATAAACTCATCATATATTCTCTCTTCACAAAATGTGACTAAAATTCCTATTTAATGAAATCATAAATTTATAAATAATTATAAATAATATATTACTTTAACTTGTATATTATAGGAATGGTCAACCTGATATTAAATAAATAGTATTAACATTGAAATTTTAAATCATGCCCGAAACAATCAAAATCACTAATATCTGATGATGGAAATAAACAATAACTGACTAATAAAGGTATAATGGATTATTATAATTAAAGTGTGAGAAAGGTAATAGAAATGAATAAGGTTATTGAATGTTTTCTTAGGATATTAATTTTTATTATACATGATGTTAATGTGTTTTTAGGGAAGTTGAGAGTTAATGTAAAGGTGTTTCTGAACTATATACCCTTTCATCGAGTTATAATGTTTCTTCCCAAAATAAATTATTATAAGTTGGGTAAATTATGAAATATAATTGCATTATATTTTATATCCCATATACTATTTACAATTTTATTTAATTTCTATCACATGAAACCCATTTTTAATTTTTCTTAATGAATTGCTATATTTATAAGGGTTTCTTTTCTAAAAATTTATTTCATTGAGACCTATTTAATATTATGAACCTAATTTATTCTATATAGTGAATATAATCCATATTTTTAATATTTTATCATTAATATATTTATATTCATAGTATTTAAATATCTATTTCAATTTTAATCTTTCAAGGTAATTCGATTAAAAAATTACGAAAGTCGTAAGGATTTTTACTAACTCAATTTCCATTCCCCATGTTATGACCATTGTTCTTGAACTTTATTTCTATAAGTTAGGATAAATATGCCTTGTGATTTAATTATATTTTACTTCATGACATGTTTATTTGGATTGAAATTTCATTCTAATTAAACCATTTACAAAGGATTTATATATTAATTACTCCTTAATGGTTATATTTATTTATCTGAAATGAAACATTGTTATGAATAATAATCATCATATTTTATGGTTGTTTTCATTCCATGTAAATAATATTTCAATATAAAAATGTTTTTCTATATTATTTTAGAAACTAAAATATGTATTATATCATGGAATATTATAATTTATCCTTACTTACTTTTGAAATAAAATTTTGTTAGCCTTTTTATGGTATGGGTTTCAAAAAAGTTATTTTAAAATATCAAAGATTTTTTTTAAATTCATGATCCTTTGTTTTATCTTCCAATAAAACTTTCTTCTGTAAAACCATTATGTATTTATCAATTATACATTATTAATAGTACTTTTAAAATAGTGTTTGAAGTTTTTTTCAGGCTAACTTCTTGAAAGAAAATTTTAAAAGATATACATAAGTTCATATTTTTTTATGATAATGTTAAAAATGTTTTATGAAATATCTTTTGATTATTTCACTTCAATTTTACTATATATATCCAAAATATCAATCTCATTTGGAGTAATGTTTCATAAATTACCCTCTAAACTACTCTTTGTAATATTCCTTTTAGGTTGATTGAATTTTGGGTATCAATTGATCTAACTCTTGAGGTTAGTTTATGTGATACCATTTTGAAATGTTATGAAAACAATTTTCATTCCATGATTTCTTACTGATATGATATATAATGTATTTCATGCAGAAAACATGTATATGTATTATCATTATTATTTATGTGGGGTCCTATATATCCTTATAATTCATTGTTTAAGGTTTTATATTTCATGAGATAAGGATGTTGAGTGTGGACACAATGTAGTAAGCTATGATCACAAGATTTATTGTGGACATGATGTGGTTAGTTATGTTTATAAGATTGATAATGTACACAATATGGTTAACTATGTACACAATATTGATCATGGTCATGATGGGGTTATCTATGTTGATAAGATTGAGCATGCACATGATACAATTAGCTATATTCCTATGTTTGATCATGGACATGATGCAGTTAGCTATGTTCATAAGATTGAGAATAGACACAATGAAATTTGGTTCACAAGATTAAACATGGAAATACTATAGCTAACTATATAAAAATATTGAGCGTAGACACAATTAACCTTTCTATATTCACAATGTTTTTATTTCCTATGATTATTATTATTACACATTTCCTTATTATATTCCCATGTTATGATACATGGATTATGATTATTATATCATGGCTCCAAACTCTTATGACATGGTATATGTTTGATCATTTGACTTTATATGTCTATATATTAAGCCTTATAGATGAATCTTATTGTTCTATGTACTTTTTAATCATATATTTCTCTAATGTTCATGTTTTCTCATACTTATAATCTAATCCTTGTTGACATGTTGATAATTTTCCCTTATTAAGAATTTGAACCCACCCCTTTCTTATGTTTTCCATTCCCCAGGTTACGAAGATGATTATAACCTAAGAGATTTATAGATGAGGATATATTATGGTGTGATTATAGAGAAACATTAATAATCATGTGAAATAATATTTTTATATAGATAATCTTGAAATACACTAAACCCTTTGGGTTCTAGGACTGTGAAATCATTTGTGACATATAATGTTTATATATTGGAAATATCTGTAAGTTTTGATTGAGGCATCTCACTTGGAATCAAATCTAGAAATTAAAGTATTTGTTTTAGAACTAGTTTTAAGAGTGTGGGTATAGGGTGTTTCAGCTGATATCAGAGCATATTTCAGTTATTTTTAGGTATTAGTTTAATTACTTTTAAGGATAAAGACTAGATACTATTAGTGAAAACACTATGGATAATCCTAAATGTAGTAAAACATCATTAAATTTTAGTAATATGTAAATTTAATGGTTTCCTAACAATGAAATACATATTAGGATACAAAAAAGTGGATCTATGATTTGAAACAGATGAACCTAGGGGTAATTACCTTGAAAAAGGATAGTTGAGTATTAACTCGAACTTCACTCAATGAATGGTGAGTTTTACTGTACACTAGGTGTATATACATTGGTAATTCACATGCCCTTTATAAAGCATTGTAAAGGATTTAAATGTATGTTATTGATATAACATTACCATGTAAATCCTAGGATAAACTCAAGGAGTTATTGGTTGATCTAACTATAACATAGTTGAATTAAAATTATCATGGTTGAAATAAAGTTGTCATTAGGTAAAGAATCTTAATATTCAATTTCAATATTTATATTATAATTTACTCTATTTTATTGGATATTATCATAACCATTTTGTTTTATTATTTGGATATAAATATGATCATGAAAATGATTCTATGAAAGGTATGTCTCTAGAAACTCCTAAGTCATACAACTAGCTAAGGAGGCATATTCAGCACAAATGGTTGAGACTCTTAATATATGACTATTATAAAGGAAGAAATTTTTTTCTCAAAATTAACTAGAATATTGGGGTTAATATAACATTATAAATTATATCTTCAGTCACATCTATCTCATGGATACCCTTATACATTTTTATTAGTAAGTGATAATTAAAATCGTGAGGATGCAATTTATTTTGGGGCGACGTAACACCCGAGGATTCTGTATGAATTTTAATTTTAAATAAATACTATATTTAACAGCTTATTTATAACGAAACACCCAAATGAAACAAACCATGATAAATTTAATTGAGATAAAAAATTATAACAAAATTATATCAAACCATATGTTACATATCATGGTTGATTAAATCCATTAAAAGTACAAAAATTAAAATGGGACAATAAATAAAACAGATAAAATTATTTGAACTAAGAGATCCATTGAATCATATTCAACCTTGAGAGACACTATTAGTAGAACTGAACATGTAATAAGAAATAAAATATTGATAGGAGAAATCATTATCCTAAATAATTAATGAGAAGTGTGACTTATGAAGTGAGAATGAAATGAATGATTTTAGTAAGTCAATATATAAAAATAAAATCTCACTGTTATAAATATGTCCATTAGAAATAAGTTCATTATAGATATGGTAATTGGATATAAATTTATCAAATAAGTATAATGAAGTTTTTTGTTATTAGTAACAAATTTAAATAGTTTTTTAGAAATAATAAATAATGAAACAAAAATATTATGTTTAATTAAAATATTTTCATATAATTTTTTTATTCATTAAAAATATTATTATCAAAGAATGATATGATAAAATTTAAATAAATATTTTAATATAATTATATTGATAAAATAAAATGATGAAAATATAAATAATTAATTTTAATTGTATCTAGGTTAAGATCATTTAATATAAAAGTGATATTTTTCAAATAACTATTTTTCTAATTTTTTTTGTGTATCATTATCTTAATAAAATTAATCACTGTGAAAGAATTATTTTAAGGAAATATTGATAATATACATAAGTAAATAAATTACTAATAATTCAATAGTTATTACTTTGAAATTAATAAGAATAAATTCATTTTATAATTAAAAATTTCTTTTTTATGCATAATTCAATTTTATTTTAAGAAAATAAATATATTATGGATAAATTATGATAAAATATATTGTTTATATGAATAATAATTCAACACTAATTTAATTAGTAATAGATAATAAATAAGAACAAGAACAATTAATATATGAAAATTTTATTTTCCTATAAAAACATCTTTCATCATATTTTTTTTATTTAAAAGATAAATTCATTAATTTTAGATTTTTAATTTGAGAAAATGAAATTAATTTTTGGATTTAGTATAAAACATTATATTAGTATAATTATTTCACGTTTTTTGCTGAAAGGATTGATTTTTTGGTGAATCATGTAAAATACCTTTTTTAAAAATACCACAACTTATGAAATAATTAGGATTTAAGAAAAATTTAAAATATATGAAACTTATTTATTGTCGAAATATGTATTTTATAAGTAAAATTATAAATTAAAAAAATATTTATTTTAACTTAAAAAAATATATTTTAAATGTTACAACTTATGTTATATTTTTTTATTTAAAACCAATTTAATACATTGTACATTTATTATTTTAGAATTAATTTGTATCACTTTTAGAAATTGTATCTAATAAAATGGAGTTCATTTTTTGAATCATGATGCCTAATTATATAATAAGGTCCATTTTCTTAATAGGAATAAAAATAAATCACTTAGGTAAAAATTAGTTACCATGAAAAAAGTCAAAAGGGTAAAAGGGTTAAATCTACTTGGTTAAGGACCCAAAACATGTTAAAAACATTTCTCCAAAAGAGTGGTTAAGGGCTCGATCAAAATTACCTTATCCTAACCTCTATTATTTTCCACTATATAAGGATACTTATTAAGTAAAAATGGTTGATAATCTTAATATATTCATATTATGAATGAATATATGAGTTTCATTGTCGTACCAAGGATAATGAGGTTTAAATCCCATTCAAAATTATATCTTCATTCATATCTATACTGTGGATATTCATTTTATATTTTTATTAGTAAGTGATAATTAACATTGTGAGGAGAAAATTTATTCAAGGGAGAAGGGGAATGCAACACACCAAAATTTTGTAAGATTTTTTAAATAAATATTTTGTTTAATAACTTACTTTACACACAAAACAAAAGTAAAAAATAAAAAATACATTTTATTAGGATAAATTATTACAAAAAAGGTACATTGAAACATGCATTACATAAAATATTTAATTACATCCATTAAAAGTTCCTAAATTAAGAGGGGTTAATAAATAGAAAAAAATAATATCTTTGAAACTAAGAGACCCCTTTGATGATATCCACCATTGAGAGTCACCATTAGTAGAACTAAACTAGAAATGAGAAATAAAATAAATTAAGGAGAAATAATTATACAAAATAAATAATTATAAGTGTGACTTAATAAGTGACAATGAATTGAATTATTTTAGTAATTCGATATATATGAATGAAATCTCATTGTTATAAATATGGTCATTGAAAATATGGTTGTTTAGAGAGTGGAGATATGATCATTGGAAGTACATGTATCCAATATGTGTATTTATTTTTTGTATTGTTAGTAAGAAAGTTATATATTATGTTTTATAAAAAATAAATAATGAAACAAAAATATAATATTTAATTAAAATATTTTATTATAAAAATATTACTATCAAATAATGATATGGTGAAATTCAAAGAAATATTTTAATATGAATATATTTTAAAAACTAAAAATTATAATATTAATAATTAATTTTAATTATCTTTCCATTAATATCATTTAATATAAAAGGGATATTTTTTCAAAGAATTATTCTTCTAAAGGTGTTGTGTATTTTTATCTTAATAAAATTAATCAATACTAAAGTATTATTTTAATGAAATTTATTGATAATAAAAATAAGGAAATAAATTAAAAATCATCAAATAGTCATTACTAGGTAATTAATAAGTATAAGTTCATTTTATGCTTAATAATGCATTTTACTAAAAATTGTTTTTTAGTGCAATACAATTATATTTTATAAAACTAAATATATTGTGGTTAAATAATGAAAAATTATATTATTGATATTAATAATATATTAAAACTAATTTAATTAGTAATTGGTAGGAAATAAGAATAAGAAAAATTAATATAGAAAAAATTATTTTTCCTATAAAAAACTATTTTTCATTATATTATATGTTTCCATTTTAAATTTAAATTACTGAATTATAGAATTTAAATTTTAAAAAATTAATTCGTTTTTGGATTCAACCTAATAATATTATCTTAATGTTTTTAGAATTTTTCTGAGAAGATTTATCTTTAGGTAAATAATGAAAATACCATTTTTACAAATACCGTGACTTTTATGACATCACTAGGATATAAGAATAACATAAAATCTTTGAAACCTTTTTATTAACCAAAGAATTATTTTATAAGTAAAATTATCCATTTGATATTTTTAAGTTTTATTTACAAACCTATATTCGAAAATTTTGAACATAAGTTATATTTTTCACTAAAATTGTTTTTAAAGAATTATACATTTGTTGTTTTAGAATTTTTTTCTTAATGATTTTAAAATTTTTATCTAATAAAATTAATTTCATATTTTTAATAATAATTTCCAAATTATTTAATTAGTTCTATTTTATTTTTATTTACAAAATTAAATTACTTAGGTAAAAATTAGTTACCACAGTAAAAGACAAAAAGGGTAAAATGGTTAAATTTAAGGTGTAAAAGCCCTATTTTTTTTAAAAACATGTATGAAAATGAGTGTGTGATGTCTTTATAAATCTTAAATTATACTAAAATCCATTATTTTCTAATTTTTTTTTCACTTTCTAGGTTAAAAAAGATTTTTTTTGTATTAAGAAATCATATTTACAAAAATGATATTCCCTTCACTTATAAAAAGTGCCTCCCACTACACCTTCAAAAATCCACAAAAAATTAAATTTATTCCCAATACTATGCCTTATTTTCTTAAAAAATTACCTTTTCCTAAAATATTGATCTTATGGTGCCTAGATATTTCCTATACACATTCTAAATAAAAAATCATTCCATGAAGAAATAAAATTATTCTATGTAAGTATTTTCTCTTATATAATCATTCCTCCATTTCTTCTTATTATAACTATTATTAAAACTATTTAATACATTTATAATATAGTTACTTAAATATTATTAGTATATTTATTTTATTATATTTATTTTATAACCATTATCCACCTTTCCCTTTATATAGAAAAACAAAAACATCATTCTGTGCATACGTGCGGACAACCGCCTCTATATAATGACATATTTAAATTTTTCATCACGATCCTAATTAGATTATTATAATAATGTATTTAATAAATTTCTATGATTTTTTTTAAATAATTAAGTTTATTTAAAGGTTTTATCAATATTTAACTCATTATTAATATACCAACTTTTTTTTACAAAAAATAACTGAAACAAGCTCACCATCGATTCCATATCCATGAATAGTGACTAAAATTATCATGGATTGAAATTATAAATTTATAAATAAATATAAATAATATATTATATTACCTTTCTTAATATAGGAATGAAACATTTTATGATATAATGGGGATCATCATCAAAATTTTAAATCATTCATGTAAGAATCAAAATTACAAACATCTATTGATGAAAATAAACAATAAATAACTAATAAAAGTATAATAAATGACTATAAATTTAGTTTAGAAATGTTAATATATATTTATAGGTATATAAAATTAGTTATTAATAATTTTATTTTTATTATATTGGATGTTAAATAACTTTCATGGAATAAGAGAGTTAAGGTAACGATGTTTCTTAACTCAATATCCTTTCAATGAGTTATAATGTTTATTAGTAAAATCCATTATTATAAGTTAGGTACATTCTTACCTATGATTTTATCATGTTTTATTTTTTATTTTATCTTATGGATTTATATTTCCATCAAATAAAACCCTTTTTAAATGTTTCTTATTTCATGAATTATGATGTCCGTAAGAGTTTCTTATTTCAAAATTTCATTTTTTGAAACATTTTTCATATTATGCACCTATTTTATTATATATAGAGTATATAATATCTATTTTGAATAATTAATCATGATTGTATTTTTATTCATTTTATTTACATATTTATTTCATTTTCACTATTTCAATATCATTTAATTAAAAATTACCAAATCCATAAGGGTTTTTGGTGACTCAATTTTCATTCATTAAGTTTTATTCATTCTTCTTAAACTTTATTCTTATATATTTGGAGAAATATACCTTATAACTGAATTATATTATAATTTATATTATGTTTTTATGGATTTATATTTCTTTTTCATGAAATCCTTTTTAAATTAATTCTATATCAATTCTCCCTTTAAGTAATTCTTTCTTTAAAAAGATGCAACGTTTCTAAGAATAATACTCATCTTCTTTGATGGATATGTCTCTTCCATAACTATATTATTTGTTTGATTTTTTTATTTCTTATTTTTGAAACCCAAATATGTATTATCTCATAAGATGTTCTTATTTATCTTTAATTATTTTCAAAATAAAATCTTGTTATCATTTTTTATAATGTGGGTATCAATAAAGGTACTTCAAAATACTAAATATTTTTTAATTTTATAATCATATGTTTTATATACAAATCCTCATTTAATCTATAAAACCATTATGTATTTTTTTTACATTCCATTTTTTTGATTCATTTTCAAATAGTTTTTGAATTTTTTTTCATTTCAACTTCTCCATAAATGTTCTTGAAAGTGACTCCTAACTTTTTCTTTTTATGATAATGTTAAAAATATTTTATAAAATATCTTTTTAAATATATTTCTTCTATTTTAGTATTTATCTCCAAAATATTAATCTCTTTTGGAGTAATGTTTCATGAATCAATTTATAAATTCCAATATTAAATGATTATTTTGTATGATTGAATTTTCTGGTATCAACATATCTTAATCTTGAGGTATTTTTTTGTGATACCATTTGAAAATGTTAAAAAACCATTTTATTTCCATGAGATATTCCTGATATGATATATGATGTATTGGTTTTGGAACAATTATATATGGATTGTCATTATGATATGGGTGGGGTCTTATATACCCCTCTAATGCATAGATTAAGGTTTTATATCTCATAAAATAATGATGTTGAGCATGGACATGATGTATTTAGCTATGTTTATAAGATAGAGTATTGATATTATATAGTCAGTTATGTTCACAAGATTAAGAATTGATAATTTGTAGTTATCTATGTTCAAAATATTGAGTGCAGACACAATGCGGTTAGCTATGTTCACAATATTGAGCATGGACATGATATAGTTAGATATGTTCACATGATTAAGAAAGGAAACAAAACAATTATTTATGCTCACATGATTGAGCATGGAAATGATGTAGTTATATATGTTCATGGGATTGAGCATGGACATGATGCATTTAGATAAGTTAACAAGATTGAGTATAGACACGATGTGGTTAGCTATGTTCCTAAGATTGATCATGGACATGATTCAATTATCTATATTCACAAGATTGACCATGGAAACAATGTGGTTAGTTATGTTCACAATATTGAGCATAGAAATGGTGTAACTATTCATGTTCAAAATGTATTGATTTACTATGATTATGCTTATGCCACATTTCTATGTTGTTTGCCTATGTTATGTTCAAATGATTATGATTATTGTCTCATGATTCTAAAATATTATTCCATGGTATATGTTCGATAATTTGATATTAAATTTTATTCTTTTATTCCTTATACACAAATATTACTGTTCCATGTTATTTTTAATAATATATTTATCACATGATCATGTTTTCTCATTTTAATGTTCTAAACCTAATTGACATGTTGATAATATTTTTCCATATTGAGAATTTTAGATCATCCATTTACATTGTTTTTCATTCCCTAGGTTCTAAATATGATTATAACCTATGATATGTGTAATATACCTATATTTTATAAAATATAAAATTTAATTAATAGCTTACATCGCACGCAACACTGATCCTAAACAAACCCCAAATTATTATTATTTAAATGGGATCATTTTAACCTAGCCTCTAAAATGGTAGAAATGAATAGTATTAAAAACTTTATGAAATATTTAATTTTACAACTCATTTTTAATGTAGTAATTAATTCTCTATGAATATGTGTTTAATTTTTTAGTAAAATCATTTTATTCTTCAAAAAGTACATTTTCTTTAAAAATGTTTTTATTTAATTTTTTTTCTTCTTTTTATGATTAAATATTATAATAAATTTTTAGAGATTTTATAAATTTTATTTTATAAAACTAATATAATTTTTTAAATTATCATATTTAAATTTAATTAAGGTAAATTTTTGAGAATTTTCCGAAAAGATTGATTTTCTTGTGAATAGTAAAAAATAATGATTTCTATTAAACTATCAGTTTATTTATATTAAAATTATATTTATGGTTTTAATTTGTTATAAAATTAACTTAAGTACTATTTAGTTATAAATAATCTGATTTATTTCATTTTAACCATAATTTTGCCTTATTTTGGTATAAGTACATTTTTTGGATTAAAAATGTTTTTTTAAGAAAAATAATTTTGATTGAATTTTGTGGGATTACTTTTAAATTAAATCCTGAAAATTATTTGTTTTTAATTATAAAAAATGGATTATATATTTGAATTAATAAGTTTCAAATTTATTAAATTGGTCACTTTTAATTTTGGCCAAAATGAATAGTAACCTTGGTAATTTTTTTACCATGGTAAAAGGTAAATTGGGGAATATAGGTAAAAAATAAAATGATATGAACTAAAAATTGACCCTAAAACTTTCCCAAATTTTATTTTTAGATTAATTTTAATCCTTAAGAATTCAATTTTTCGATATATGACCATTTGTTTCCATTAGGAAGGAATTATGAACCTTATAATATTTTATTTAAAGAAATTCCTATGATGTCAAATTCATGATTTTAAAAACTATAAAATTTTTAATATGGTGTAATACAAAAGATAAATTAGACTATAAATATTAATTTTAGATAAAAAATATTTATATTCATCATGGGATTTTTTTTAAATTTTTGGGTAAAAATAATTTCCTTAAATACTCTCATAATGTTGGTGAAATAATTATTTAATTAATGAAAAAATCATGTAAATGATATTTAAAATATTAAAATAAATCTAATTTTAGAAAATTAATGTGATTAAATAATTCTATTTATGAACATTAAATTTTATTAATTTAAAAAAATAGATTTTTTCTAATTATAAGTGTTATATTGATATTATTAGAGTATAAGTAATGAATAGTTCTTAAAATTTACAATATGAATATTTTATCATAAATAATATTTTATTAAATGATATAAAATTCCTAAAAATCTAAAATACTAACAAATAATATTGATAAGGTTTAAAATTTTATACATGATCCATTTTTGGGTTTTTTATAATTTTATAGTAACTACAATAACCCTTAAATAGTAAAAATGCATGTTGTCGTGGTAAGAGTAAAAGAAGTTAAAAAAGGGTTAAAACCAAAATATAAGGGTATAAATTTACTAAAAACTTATCTAAATTTTATTCTATGAGTATATTTAGACCCATAATCATATTATATTTTAAATTAATAAGTTTTTATCCATTTTTAATTGAAAATTAATTTATATTATATTAATATTTTAAAAAATTCCTAAAGTGACCCTCACCTCTATTATAAAAGTGAACTCTTTACTTAATTTATTACACAACTTTGAGCCATCTAGATCAAAAAATTCATACCAATTAATTTTATAAAATTTCATATACAAGTTATGGAGGTGATAGTCTCCTCAAGATACTGACCCTAAGTCCCATAAGAATGGATATAAAGGAAGTCCACCGAAGAAGAGGTAATCATTTTTATTAACTCTTTCAAGTATATTTCTTCTTCTAATTCATCTTAATGTGTTGCTTTCATCCTAAGATAAAAAATCTGATATCATGTATATTATATGTTATTTTTATTATTAAAAAATTATATTCCACCTTTTATCAATCCTTTAAAAAATGAAAGCACCGCATGTGCATACATATGACACACCGTTTCCATGTAGTGGTGTAATTCATTTTCATCACCACTTTTCAAGGATGATTATAATGATTGTAATAGTAGATATATATGGAAATTATAAAATTATATTGATTCTGGAAAATTAATATATCACTCACCTTCTTACCATTTCACCCATTAATGGAATGATATTGTCACTCGTGCGTATGTGCGGCCTAACGTCTCCACGACGCGATGCGATTAATTTTCAATGTTAAATATTAAAAATTTCTTATAAAAATTATATATAATGAATAAATATGGTGTCTATGATCTTAATATCATTCTGGATATGATGGAACTATATCTTATTCACAAGAACTGAGACTTACACAATAAAACATGCCTTGGAAAATGACGCAATTAACACATGTAATAAGGGTAATAACAAAATATTATTAACAGGTGATAAAATGATATAAGAAGTCCCTATATGATATAAAAAATATGAATATGGTTATCGTATAAATTAATAGCAATATTTAAACTATTATGAATGAGGTTAAATCATGTTCACATAAAGAAAAATTCAAGTTAAGATATTTCTTATCTCAATTTCTATTCACTAGGTTAAACTTGTACTTCATTGATTATATAATGATAAGATTATGTGTAAAATAATTTTTTATTATATTATTTTATATTTACAGTTGTTTTATAAGGTGTATATATTTATCCATTGAAATTTTATATCATGAATTTATTTATTCTCATGATATTTAAGGTTTTTTTAAATGTTATTCTTTCATAGGGCATTTTATTTGACTGATTATAAAGTGGTAGGAGTTTATTTATCAACCACATCATTATTAAGGATTATTTTTGTTTAAGTTTACTTCGGGGAAATTATTTATATTTTAAAATCAATATATTTTATTCTTCTATAGACATTAATGAACTTTTCAAGTAATAATACCATTTTTTTACTCTGTTAAATTAAATTATTGTGAAAATGATTTATTGAAAATTCGGCTTTATTTCTATTCGGTCGATTTTTTTTCATAAAAACCCATTTTTTCTAAAATAACGTCTTAAAAAATGCTTTATACATTTTGAAAATTATATATCAAAGACATTTTTACTCATTTTTAATTTTTAAAAAATGTTTTAAAAGGAATTTTCATATCGTTTTCAAAACAATACCCATTTGGATTTTACCAAAAATATGAAAGGAATATTTGTTTTAAACTGTATATATTGAACATTATTTTCCAATAAATATTTTTTAACTTATTTCAAGGTTATTATCAATGTAAATTATTTTCAAAATGTTTTGTGAACATTCTTTTCTAAAGGTGATTTTCAAAATGAAAATTTTGGCATCCCACATTTTTATTACAAAACTTTTCATTACATTATACAAACAAAGGATCTTTAAAGTCTAGAGTCTTGGAAATAAGGTACATTATACCTAAAAACATATAAAATTATTTTAATATACTTTAAATTCTTATTTAAATGTCTATCCTAAGTACAATTATGACATCTTATAACCTGGGGACATACATCAAAGGAAAGGTTGAGCTTAAGGCCTAGTAAGGGAAAACATTTTACAACTGATCTTGAATGAATATAATAAGAACTTAAGGAAATATCATAAATGCATGATAAATAGGAATATCATGAAAATGATAACCTGAATCATATGTTGAAAATGTGGCTACAACATTTAATTTAGACATTGATAACAATATCACTGAGGTCCATCCCCAAGGCATCATAAATATTATCAAGGTTATTCACCAAGGTATCCAAAAACTCGTCATCTCTAGAGATTAATTTATTTAACCAATTTATTAGAGATATATCAGATCAAAAAATTAATATGTATTTGTTTTCATGTGATCCACATATATCATAATCAAAAATTTCATAAATAACCCAAATAGAATAAAATAAATGGGTTTCATATCAAAATAGTGGCGTTTTTAAAAAGTGCTTAAAAACATGATCGTTATGTCATTTATAACCCAAGAAAAGGGAATGAGGGTTTTATGTAAGTAAATTAAAGAATAAAATAGATAATTTTTATTTATTTATGAATACCTATGGATATGAAAATGGTTTTGGTGTTCACATAAAGAAAATAAAATAATTTCTTGAGAAAAAGAGTGAGTTTTTGAGACGAAAATTCTATATCATAATAGGTCTGAAACATAGTTTTATAAAACATTTTAAAGAGAGGGTATAGGTTTAAACCATTCATAAAAGACTTAAAATATAGTATAGGGACAAAATAAAATAATAATAAGAATATGGTATGGAAATTTGAAAGACAAACCACATAAAAGATAACTTGAAAGGAAAAGAGAAGTTTGAAATTCCCTTACCTTGAAGAGTAACTTCTAAAACTATATGATTGGGACCATGAGAGCTTGAGGACACATTTGGATGACTCCTTGGGAAGTATAATTAGAATAATTAATGGTGTATGAATTTTTAATAAATATAAATAAAGGAATGGGTGGATATTTATAGTAAAAGAGAGAGAGTTTTTTATTAATTTCAAAGGACACCTCATTAGTGGTATTTGAAAAACCATGGCTTGACCATTGTATTTTCATTTGGTATTAGACACTTGGGATGAATTATATCATATTTTAATCCTCAATAGTTAACCAACATCTTATTTTACTCATTACATCATTATGTCATAGTTATGATATCATTATATCAAAATTTTAAAACTGTATTTTCACTATTAATAAAAAAATCAACTATTTCAGAAAAATACCAAAAAATCACCATAACCATTTTTCAACATTTAGAATTCACAAATAAACACTATTTTATAAAAATGAATTTCATTTTAAATTATATTAAATAAATAAAATACTAATACTTAATAAATAATTTCTAAAACATTTATTTACTAATACAATGATACAATTATATCAAATTACCTTTTAAGATGACTAAAATATATTTATACTTACTTAGGTGAGGTTAATATTTCATTGGTCAAATTACTTTTCATAAGGGTAAAATTACTATTCCAAAGGGTCAAGTTACTATTCTCTAAAAAATAAGTTGATCCCATTTGACTATATATATATCTTATTGATCACAACTGTTTATGTCCATTTTTTAAAAATTATTTCATAGAATAAATTATTTAATAATTCTTTAAAAATATATTTTTACTATTCATAACAAATACTATTCATCAAATACTATTAATCAAAAAACAATACTATTCATCTAAAAGTTGAAACTTCTTAGAAAACTACTAAAAATTCACCCTAGATTGATTTTTTACATTCGAAATTTAAAAATGATTTTTATTTTACATTAATAATTCTCTATGTATGAGAAATCCCTAAAAAGTAAATATTTTTTACTTCAAAAACCAATTTAACAATTTTTTCTCAATTAAACATATATTTTATTATGAAAATATATTATTAAAACAAAAATGATGAAATAAATATTTATTAAAACAAAGGGATTACATTTTAAGTATCTAGGGCCTTGAAACACAACCCCTTAAAACACCCACATAGAACCAAAGGGTAAGGTGTGCAATGATGATTCACTCTTGGAGTGGCTCAAATTTATTCAATATTAATATGTTGAAGCTCATCTTGGGCTTGGTCAAAAGCGAAGCCTTGTGATGCTACCTCTTTCCCAAGCTCTGAAAAATGGGCTTCGTACGACCAAAGTCTATTGGATGAGGCCATCGACTCTTCTTTCTGCATTAATTATCCATTATCATCTCTATTTATAAATAATAATTATAATGTTAATTTTTTTCCAAAGGTCATATTAACCAATGGTCATATAACAGTCAAAACCCAATGGTCACATTTAATTTATAATTTTTATTTATTATAATACAGTAAAACATACATTTTCAGGAAAAAATATTTTATTCAAAAGTTCAGGTCATTACATTCTTCCCCCCATAATAAATTTCATCCCTGAAATTTCAAATTGTACCCACAAAATAGAAAATTTTTGGGTACTTCTGTCTCATAGTCTCCTCCGGTTCCTATGTGGCTTATTAATATTTATGGTTCCTCCACAATAATTTAATAAGGAGGGTAGTCTTGTTGCATAGAATCTTATATATACGATCTAATATATCCATCAGCTTCTCCTCATAAGAGATATCATGGTCCAATTGTACCACCTATGGATTCGGTACATGTGAAGGGTCAGGTATGTACTTCCTCAAGAGGGATACATGGAATACATCATGAACTTGAGCTATATTTGGAGGAAGCGAAAGCTGATAGACCAATGCTCCTTCATGATCAAGGATTTAATAGGTACAATGTATCCAGGTATGAGTTTCCCTTTATTCCCAAACCTCATGACTCTCTTCTATGGAGAAATTTTAAGGAAGAACTTATCATCAACATCAAACTCCAAGTCCCTTCGATGGTTTTCAGTATAGCTCTTCTGCCGACTCTGAGAAACCTTAATGTGTTGTAGGATGTCATGAACATTTTCTATCATCTCTTGCATAAGATTAGGCCCAAGAATCTTTCTCTCACTAGATTCATCCCAACAAGTAGGAGTTCTACACCACTTCCCATATATAGCTTTATATGGTGCCATTTGAATGCTCGAGGGGAAGATATTGTTGTAAGAGAACTCAAATAATGAGAGATGTTGATCCCATCCACCTTTAAATTACATTGATAATGTTCTCACCATGTCCTCGAGTGTGTGAACAGTCCTTTCAGATTGGCCATTAATTTTAGGGTGATAGGCCATATTGAAATTCAATTTGGTATATAGAGCATGTTGAATAATTATCTAGAATTTTGAGGTGAACCTTGGGTCACAATCAGATATGACAGAAAGTGGAAATCCATACAACCTTACCTCCTCCATCAAGTAAATCTTGGAAATTTGATCAAGAGAGAAATCACACTGAATAGAGATAAAATGGGTAGTCTTGTTGAGGTGGTCCACTATAAACCATATCACATTATTTCCTTTAGAAGTTCTCGAGAGACTAGTAAAAAAGTCCCTAATTATATTGTCCCACATACATGCTTGTTTTGGTAGTGGTTGTAATACAACTTTAGTAATTTGTTGCTCTGCCTTAACTTTTTGACACACCAGACACCGTTTAGTGTAGTCGACAATATCACTTTTTATGTTATCCCACTAATAATGATCATGAAGGTCCCTATACATTTTCTTGTTTCTTGGATGTATAGAGAACGTATATCTATAAGCTTTATCCATCAGATCCTTCTTTATTTATAGAATAGATTGAACACATAGTCTTATATGAAATTTTAGAACACTATCTTTATCAATATTGAACTCAGGAAACATCCCATCCTTTTATAGCCTCAAACATCTTCTGTAATTAAGGATTTTCTTTTTGAGATTTCTTGATCTTATCTAGTAATGAAGATTGAGAAATTATATGGGATAGGGTTGATCATGTCCCTTCCCTTACGATTCACATGTCTAGATCAACTAGGTATTTGATCAAGGGATCTATTTGAATCCTCATTATTTCAAGAAAAACAGGGTCCTTACTACTTAAAGTTTCAAAAACTTTGTTTTATCTTCTGGGATGATAATGAATTGAACAATCACACTCTTTAATAAGTTCCAAACATCTCCTATATCTCATGTACAATTCCTTATGTGTGAAAATATACTTTAAATTTTGATGGTCTGTGTATATATCACATTTCTCCCCATAATGATAGTGCCTCTATATATTCAGAACAAAAAAACCACAGCTAGATCAAGATCATGCGTTGGGTAATTCTACTCATGATTCTTCAACTATCGATATGCATAAGAAACCTCCTTTTAATTTTTAATGAGGACACACCCAATCCCTTTCAGAGATTCATCACTAAAAATAACGAATCCTTCTCCGATTGAGGGTAGAGTTAACACAGGTGAAGAAAACAATCTATTCTTCAGCTCTTGGAAACTTTATTCACACTCCTTTGTCTAGATGAACTTGACCCCTTTTCGAGTTAACTTGGCTAATGGATTATAAAGTCATGAAACGTTTTTCACAAACCTCATATAATATCCTGCTAAAACAAGGAAACTACAAATCTCAGTTACTGTTGTAGGATGAGGTCACTCCTCTAAAACCTTTTTCTTTGTAGGGTAAATTGAGATTCCTTCATTAGTTACAATGTTCCCCAAGAAAGCAACTTGTTGTAACCAAAACTCACACTTTATAAACTATTGAAATAACCTATCCTTCCTCAAAGTTTTAAATATTAACCTTAGATGATCTTCATGCTCTTCCCAGATTTTAGAATATATCAGTATATCATTAATAAAAACCACCAAAAAGTTGTCAATGTTGTATTTAAAGACTCTATTAATAAAATACATAAAAATATCATCTGCATTAGTCAATATAAAGAGAATAACAAAAAATCATAATGCCCATATCTTTATTGGAAGGTGGTATTTGGAATATCTTATTTATTTACCCTCAATTCTTGGATGAGGGTACTTATTATTTAATGTGATCCGATTTAGTTCTGTATAATCAATGCATAATCGTATTTATCCTTCATTATTTACAAATAGAACAAATTCTCCCTAAAGAGACACACTTGGATGGATAAACCAGTTCTCCAAAATATCTTGGGGTTTTTACTTTAATTCCTCTATCTCTATATTCACCATTCTCTACGGGGGCTTTGAAATCGTCTTGAAACTAGACATGAGTTCAAGGGAGAACTCTACCTCTCTTTCTAAGGGAGGTCCAGGTAACTACTGAGGAAATACATGAATGTATTCTTGAACGATGGGGAAATTATCTATCCTTATAATCTCATTCACTTCTTCCTATTCACTGATAAACTCTATAAAAAAGGATATAGTAGGTTCTTCTAGACCAATATCAGGTCGAGATATCTCTCCTTGGAAGTTAATTATAGGTTTTCCTTTCATGACTTTTGAGATTCCTTACTTATGAATTTTATTTTAGCATTATACTTTTAGAGCCATTCCATACCTAGTATAATGTTTAATTCCAAAAAGGGAATGACTACTATATTTTCAATAATATTGTGCTTGCTAAAGAAAATACTAGAGTTTCTAAACACTTTTGATTCTTGGATAATCCCTCATGGAGTCTTTATTGATAACTCTACTTCTAGTAGTTTAGGAATTGATTCTATATTCTTTGTAAACTTGGAGGAAATAGAGGAATGTGTATAACCGGAATCAAATAAAGTACTTTCTATATTTTAGAGAATAACAAGAGTACCTGCCACCACATCATTTGGAGTTTCAACTTCAACCTTTGTGATAACAAGCATACAATCTTTCTCCCTTAGCCTATGTTGAGGTTGATGGTGATTCCCCTCTACTACCCTCAGATTCAGAAAGTGATCGGGAAATTTCCCAAGTTGTCCACACTCGAATAATTGGACTCCAGGTAGAACCTGTACCATCTTCCCTTTATCATTTGTGTTGGTAAGTTGAGGCTTCACATCACTACGACAATTCTGAGTGATATGGACATTTCTTCCACACTTGTAACACTTCCCACTCCCAAGAAGTTAGTTCCCCAAATGATTATTCCCACATTTATTACACATGGAAAGTTTTAATTTATTTCCACTGATTCCCTAATAAAATATCCTCACCAAACTTGGATCCATTTATATTTTCCTTTAATTGGATTTATGAGACCATTTCATCTCACTGAACTCTAGTTCTACTTTCATAGCACATCAGAAAATCTCCTCATAGATATTATAGTATCAGTTGGATAGATTTATCTGTAAATGAGGTATTATTCCACCAAATAATCTATCAACCTTACCATTTGGGTCCATGAAAAAGGAAGAGGTGTAACATGAAAGCCTTGTGAAGTTCATCTTGTAACATCCCATAGATTCATTCTCCTTCTGCTTAAGCATGAGAAATTTATTCTCTATTTTCATTCTCATCAAAAAAGGAAAATACTTGTTAAGTAAAAACCTTATGAACTCTTCCCACTCCATAGCTTCAATATCCCCTCATGGACTTGTGTTTTTATTTAGTTCCCAGCATTGATCAACTTATCCCTCTATGCGTTAAACAACCAAGTTGAATTTCTCTTGTTCAGAACTACAAAGTATAAAAATGATATTTTCTACAGAGTGTATCCACTGTTCTGCAATCAATGGGTCAATAGATCCACTAAGCATTGGTAGTAGTTGATGCATAAAGGACTCAACATAATGTTGTTCCCTTCTTTATGAAATTGGTCTCTCATCTTGATACATGTTATTTCCCATAACTTGAGTTATTTGATTCATCATTCTCTTGAAAGCTTCCATTCTAGAATCTATTAGAGGGTCACCAGTTCATGGTCCATTATAGTCACCATTTTCATGGTTCCTCCAATTTCCCACTATTTCTTAAAATAATAAAACCTTAGTGAGAAACTTGTTTCATTTAAAAATATTATAATTATAAAGGATTTTTATATTTTAAAAAATCATGCGTAAACCCGTTATTCATTATCAATGATTAAATTTTCTATAAATCATTCATAATGGTTCATACAAAGGTTGTGATTAACCAAAAATATCCCCTGGGAGTGTCAAACTAGAAGTGAAACAAGGCCCTTTTTCATGCACCGGTTCCCATTCGAGTCTTGATCAAAGTGGGTTTTTTGGGTTTTACCCCTAGATACATCTATTCCAGATCCACATCCACTTGATTATATCCAGACAAAGATTTTTTTGTTTTAGAAACCACTTAATTAATATTTTACCAAAATACCAGGAAATGTTTCTATACTTAAGGTTTTTCTATGGGGTTATTCTTAAATTTTTCATATCCTAATTTCCACCAATAAATAAACTATTATTGGATACCAACTATGACATCCCAATTTTTTATTACAAAACTTTTCATTACATTTTACAAACAAAGGATCTTTGAAGTCTAGTGTCTTAGAAATAAAATACATAATACATAAAAACTTATAAAACTATTTCAATTCACTTGAAATGATTCTTGAAATGTTCATCCTAAGTAAAATTACTGCATCTCATAACTTGGGGACATACGTCAAAGGAAAGGGTGAGCTTAACACCGAGTAAGGGAAATAGGGACAATAGTTTACAAGTGATCTTGAGGGAATACAATAAGAACTTGTGAAAATATCATAAAGGAATTAGAAAAGGAATACCTTGATAATAATAACATGACTCATATCTTTTAAATTTGTCTACAAAATTTAATTAATACATTGATAATAATTTCACCAAGGTCCATCTCCAAGGTTTCATAAAAATTACCATGGTTATTCACCAAAGTATCATAAAACTTGTTATCTCTAGAGATTAATTTCTTTACCCAATGAATTAGAGAACTACTAGGGTGAAACCTTAATATTTATTTATTTTAATATGAGGCACATAGATCATAATATAATATTTTATAAATAACCCAAATAGAATAAAAGAAATGAGTTTCATATCAAAATCACGGTGTTTTTAAAAAGTTCTTAAAAACATGATCATTATGTCATTTATAACCTATGAAAATGGAATGATGGTTTTATGTATGTAAATTCCAGATTAAAAAAAATAATTTTTATACCTTGATAAATACCCATTAAAATTAAAGTGGTCTGGTTATTCACATAAATAAAATAAAGTAATTTCTTGAGAAAAAGAGAGAGATTTTGAGACGAAAATTATGCAGCATAACATGTATGAAATATAGTTTTATAAAACACTTAAAAGAGGATGGATAGGGGTAAAACATTCATAAAATAGTCATAATATAGTATAGAGATAGAATAAAATTTAAATAAGAACATGTTATGGAAATTTGAATGGCATACCACATAAAAAAGGACTTGAAAGGAAAAGAGAAGATGAAAATTCCATTACCTTGAAGAGTAACTTCTAAAACTCTAAGATCTGGACCTGGGGGGCTTGAGGACACCTTGGGAGGAATACTAGGGAGGTATAAATTGTATAAATTCAAGAATTATGGATTTTTTATAAAGATAAACGAAGTAATGGGTGGGTATTTATAGTAAAAGTGAGGGAGTTTTTTTATTAATTTCAAAGGACACCTCATTAGCGGTAACATGGGCTTTACCATGGTAGTTTCCCAAGGTATTGGCCACTTGGGACACCTCATATCATATTTTAATCCAAAAGAGTCTTCCAGAATCTTATATTACTCATTAAATCATTATTACATAGTTATGATGTCATTAAACATAGCAAAAACTCAAAACTGTATTTTTTAATATTCATCGAAAATTCAACTATTTCAGAAAAATACAAAAAGTTACCCCTAAATATCTTTCAATGTGTATAATTTAAAAATGAACTCCATTTTATAAAAATTGAATTTCATTTTAAATTAAATTAAATAAATAAGATGCTAATACTTGACAGATAATTTCTAAAACATTTATTTACTTATACAATGATATAATTATATCACATTACCATTTAAGATGACTAAAATATATTTATACTTCCATAGGTGAGGTTACTATTTAATTTATAAAATTACTATTCATAAGGGTGAAATTATTATTCTAAAGGGTCAAGTTACTATTCACCAAAAAAATAAGTTGATTATATTCGACTCTAAATATCTTATTAATCGCAACTGTGTATGTCTATTTTTCAAAAATTATTTCATAGAATAAATTATTTAATAGTTATTTTAAAAAACTATTTTTTACTATTCATAAGAAAATACAATTCATCAAATACTATTAATCAACAAAAATGACATTCATAAAAAAATTGATACTTCTTTTAAAAATACTAAAAATTCACCCTAGATTAATTTTGACATTTTAAATTAAAAAAAGATGTTTATTTTACTATAATAATTATCTATGTATGATAAATCCTTGGAAAGTTTAATTTTTTTACTTCTAAAATAAATTTATCAAATTTGTCTCAACTAAACAAATATTTTATTAAGCAAATCAAGTTTTAGAATGGAAATGATGAAATAGAAATTTTATTAAAACAAAGGGATTGAATTTTAAGTATCTAGTGCCTTGAAACATAACCCCTTAAAACAATCGTATACGACCTAAGGGTAAGGTGTGAAATGGTGATGGACTCTCGGGGTGGCTCGGATAACATCTCTTGAGTGGTAATCTCTACTAACTTGAACTTATACCATATGTGATTTTGTTCAATCTTAACATGTTGAAGCTCTACTTGGGCTTGGTCCAGAGCAAATCCTAGTGACACTACCTCTTTCCCAAGCTCCAATAAATGGGTTTCATACAACCCATATATAATGGATGGGGACATCAAATATTCTTTCTACATTAATTATCTATTACCATCTCTATTTAAAAACAATAATTATAAAATTAATTTTTTTACAACGGTCATATTAATAAATGATCATATAATGGTCAAAACCCAATGGTCACTTTTCATTTATACTTTATATTTATTATGACATAGTAAAACATACATTTTTAGGAAACATCATATTATTCAAAAGTTTGGGTCATTACCCAAAGTATATTTTCCTCAAAATGTTATTAAGGATCTTTCCATGGTATTTCTATTCTTCAATGACATAAACCCTTTACTATACTTATAATCCACAATGTATACATTATATTGATATCATCCTTATTCTTTATTTGGATGTTTTATGATCAGTTTAGATATAAATGTTCTATTTTGATACAATTATCCATATTACTTTGGATAATTTATGGTTATTTTTATTGATTGGAGAAATTATTCACATTTCATATGCTGGATTTTCAATATAAATGTTTATGTTTATTATGTTTCACCCATTTTATATGAGGAATGAATTATACTTAATAATTCATGGGATGATCCCACTATAGTACCTGGATGCATCAGTATGCATCATGAGACAAACTAGTTTGGGTATTGGATGATGTCTTACCCATTTAAGTATGGTTTCTTGGCCAAAGCTTGATGGTATTTTTATGATGTTCCACATTATACATTACATAATTATGAATTTATTTATTAACATTCAATATGAATATTAAATTATTATAATATCTAGGGTTAAGTTTCATTATCATGTGATTATTTAAAAGGAAATATTTTATCATTTTTTATTCCTGCCATATTATGCACAAGTTATTTATTAAATGACATGTGTTTCAATTATTTATCTTATGATATTATTAATGACTTATTTATTCATATCTTCTTATATACACATACCCTTACCAAGCATTTGAGGTCACCCTTTTCTTATGTCTCATTTTACCCCAGGATAAGAGGAAGTGTTTTGTGATGGATATACATGGATATACTAAAGAGCATAATGGATTTATCAAAGACATTTTTTTGTATTTTATATTTTAAAATTTAATATGAATTTCATGAATGTATCTAGTTTACTTGGACTACTAAACTATTCGTTCCTTTAGGATGTGATTTATTTTATCTTACGCCATTGTAATAAAGTGACCATTGAATTTGGGTTACTAGGGTCAGGGACTCTATAGTGGGAATTATAGGATGTTCAGTAGAAACCTTGGGAACAAGATTTAGGAAAACATAGATTTGAGAATGAAACCCTTTATTAGAATTTGTAAATGTATCCAAATAAACAAATCTTATTATTTATAGATTGGTTATAACTAAATTTTCAATTTATATTAAGTGTATCACTAGTTTTTAAATTATACATTATTTTTCATAATTTTATGATCTAATTTAGTGTATTAAATTTTTTAGAAATGGTGAATAGTGGAAGGAATGGTAACCATATCAATTCACATACTCTAAGAAGTAATAATTATTATTTATTTTATGGGTTTAAGAAAATATCTCGAAAAGAACTATCTCCCAAACACTCTCATTATATAAGGACCTAATATCATGTAGTAAAAAGGTTGAAAAATAATTCTCTAAGTCTTATTAATTTGAAGGGAAGAAAGAGAAGATGAGGATTATAGAGAAAATGATGGATAAAGGGAATATGGTAAATAAGGATTTTATATCATGTGATTCTTGAGGAAGTAAACTCCTTAGTACATGCTTAAAAGGAAAAGGATTTTGTTTAAAATATGGGGAAATTATCTACAATGCTCATGATTTCAAGGGTAAGAAAAAAAATTCCAATGTGAAATTATTCTACTATAAGGATATGGAGGAACTATGAAAATAACTAACCCAAGAATCAAGGGAATATACCTTAGATGAAGTAAGTGGATCAAGGTAAATCTTATGTTATTGATACAAATGAAGTGAAATGATTAATGTGCTTGTGTATTTGAATCTAATAAATATTTTGTAATTTTTTTACATTATCATTATAATAATCATGAAACATATAAGGATTATACTATAATACCTTTTTCTTTAAGGATTTGGTGGTATGTGATGAATACTACTGATAACAAAGAGAAGTGATTCTATGGAAAGTTAATCTTTTTCAAAACACATGATTTGGGGAGGATAACTTTAATATGCAATTAATGTTGAGATAATAATGAGAAAGATATGTTTATGTGATACTATTGTTTACCATTAAGGTGGTTATTGATATGATAGTTTATTTTATCTTTGCAGGTTTATTGAATTTTTGGATTTAAGGAATATATTCAACAACATGAGATTTTATTTTTGGAAGCATGTATGTTTTCATTCAATTTTAAAGGTGATAAAGGTATTAATATATTTTATATGTGAAAATAAGAGATAAATTATGTTGTTGAGGGAAAATATGATGTTATGTTGATTTTGTCAATTTAGTGACTTGCTTCTAAATTTTTGGACAGATGTATTTTGGATGAGTCTTAAGGTTAACTACTTATGGAATGGATTAAGTTGAACATTAGATATTATTGTTTGAGGTTAAAATATGATTTATTATATTAGATAAAATTTTATAACTATTTTCATTTTGGAAAATATTTAGAGTCTGAAGGAACGACTTATGGATCTTTTGATAAAAGTGATTCAGGCATTAAAATTTATCTTTAATATCCATCTCTAGGTGTATGAAATGAAGTATAAATAGATCAAATCATAGAAAAAGTATTTGATTATTCAATGGATTGAAATAAAGTAAGTTTATTATATTATGTGCCTTATCTAGATAGTAAAAGAACCCCTCTACTCTTGGAAAAGGATTTTGGAATAAAACGTTATCTATTTACTTTTATTTCTGAGAAATCAATGGTCTTTTAACTAATCATAGATTTATGGTTTTGGGATGGTTAAATTTATAATGACCATATTCTCTATCACTCTACATCTTAACTTGATAGTTATATTTCTCTTCCTTATCGATATTTTCACTTCTTACTAATTTTTTCCTATTCAGAATCCATGTTTTCTGTTGATCTTTTCATTTTCATTTTCCATTTTTTAAGAGGAAGTTTTATTAATAATTTTACAATGTGGGTTTCCCATAAAGAAATGTTCAAATATCAATATTTTATTTTTAATTTTAAAATTAAAATTGCAGGATTAAATTTATTAAATTTGGGGAGAATGTAACATCTTTATATTTTAGAATAGATAAAATTTAATTAATAGCTTACATTGCATGCATCACCAAGCCTAAACAAACATCAAAATATTATTATTTAAATGTGATCATTATAAACAAGCCACTAAAATGGTATGAATGAATAATATTAACCATATTATTAAATATTAAATTTTCCAACTCATTATTAATTTATTAATTAATTATTTATGAATAAGATCTTAATTTTTAGTAAAATCATTTTTTTCTTCAAAAAATATGTTTTCTTCAAAAATGGTTTTCTTGATTTTTATGAGAAAAAATTATAATAAATTTATGGAATTTATAGAAATTTTATTTTATAAAAATAATATAATTTTTTAAATCATAACATTAAAATTAACTTATTGTGAATTTTTGGGAATTTTTTGAAGATATTGATTTTCTAATGTATAGTAAAAAATAATTTTTTTTATAAAATTGTCAATTTATTTATATTAAAATCATATTTATGACTTGAATTTTATATCAATTTTAATTAATTAATATTTATTTATAAAAAATATAATTTATTTCATTTTAATAATCCTTATACTTTATTTTTGTATAAGTACATTTTTTGGATTAAAAATGCATTTTTCAAGGAAATTATTTATTGTTGTATTTTAAAAGATTAATTTTAAATTAAATTATAAAAATTATGTGTTTTAATTTTTAAAAATGGATTCCATATTTGGATTCAGAATTTATAAATTTATTAATTAGGTCCCTTTTATTTTTTTCAATATGAAAGGTAACCTTTGTAATTTTTTTTACCGCGGTAAATGGTAAATTAGGAATATTGGTTTCAAATAAAATTATAAGGACTATAAAATGAAAATAAAAATTACCCCAATTTTATTTTATGAGTAATATTTGTCCATAATTATTAAATGTTTTTATATATTACCATTTTTTCCATTATGAAGTGATTATGACCCTAATAATATTTTATTTAAAGAAAAGTCAAATATGTCACATTCATGATTTTAATAACCATAAATTTGTTATTATGAGGTTATAAAGAGGATATATTAGACTATAAATATTAATTTTAATTAAAAAAGATTTATATTCCTCATGGAAATTTATTTTTAATCTTTATGGAAGAAATAATCACCTTAAAAGCTTGCAGAATGACGATGGAGTTATTATTTAATTATTAGAAAAATAAATTAAATGATATTAAAATATTAAAATAAATATAATTTTAGATCACTAATGTGATAAAATAATTTTTTATACTAACTTTACATTTTATGGATATAATAAAATTGTTTATTCTAATAATAAGTATTATATTTATATTGTTAAAGTCAAAGTAATGAATAGTTATTAAAATTGACATTATGAATACTTTATAGTAAATAATATTTTATTAAATGATATAAAATTTATAAAAAAAATTAAATTGGTAAAAATGATTTGGATAGTGTATAAAATTTCAAATATAATCAATTTATCTGTATTTTGTTTTCATTTTATAGTAACTATATTAACCCTCAGATAGTAAAAATCCATGTTGTCACGTTAAGAGTTAAAGAGTTTAAATAATGATTAAAACCAAAAGATAAAAGTAAAAATCTAGTAAAAAATTATCTAAATTTTATTTTATAAAGTTATTTAGACCCATAATAATATTATATTAAAAATTAATATGTTTTTATAAATTTTAAATTAAAATTTATTTATATTAAATTAATATTTTAAGAAATTCATAAAGTGACCTTAACCTCAATTATAAAAACGCACTCATTCTTTCACTTCTTACAACACTTTGAGCCACTTATCTTGACCATGTAATGATAATTAATATTATAAACTTACTTATAAAAGTTATATAGGTTATAGTATCCTTAAAATACCGACCCTAAGTCTCTTAAAAAGAGATCTAAAGGAATTCCACTGAAGAAGAGGTAATAATTTTTATCAACTCTTTCAAGTTTATTTCTTATTCTACTTCCTCTTTATGTGTTGTTTCCATAAAAAAATATTTAATATAGTATCATATATATATATATATTAATATGTTATTATTATTATTTAAAAACTATATTATAACTTTATCCTTCCTATGAATAATTAAATCACCACATGTGTGTGTATGCTTTTCCATCTCCAAGTAATAGTGTAATTTATTTTTCACCACCACTTTACAAGGATTGTTACAATGATATAAATATTCGATATATATGGTAATTGTTAAATGATATTTAATTTTTAAAATTAATATATCACTCAATTCATTACCTTTTCACCCATTAATGGAATGATATCGTTGTTCATGTGTACATACGACTTACCATCTCCACGATGCGATGCGATTCATTTTACTTTTTAATAATTAATGAATGATTATAAAAAATATATATAATGAAAAATATAAAATATATTAACTTAATATCATTATTTATATGATGTAACTATATTATATACACAATAACCATGACTTACATGAAAACATGTATTGGAAAATAACGAAGTTAACACCTGAAACAAGGGTTATAAGAAAATATTATTAACAAACAAGTGATATGATGATATAATATGATAATATATGATATCATGAATATGAATATGGTTATAGTATAAATTAATAATATTCTTTAAACCATTATACAGAAGGTTAAATCAAGCTAAATTAAATGTAAAGCATAAGGTAAGGGATTTATTAACTCAATTTCTTTTCATTAGGTTAAACTTTTACTTTGTTGATTACATTATTCTAAGATTATATGTAAAATTATTTTTTATTATATTTTTTTATTTTAAAATTTTTATGTGGATTCAAATTGGATGTACATAATCTATTCAATTTATTAATTCTCACTTAAATGATATAATCTTTATAAGGTACTTCATTTCAATTTTCATTTTTTGAGCATATTTTGATGTTATACAAACATATTATTTTATATGGTGCATATAGGGGAAATTTTACATGTTGTATCATGATTTTTTTATTCTCATGATATTTATTGTTTTTTTAAATTTTATCCTTTCATGGTGAATATGATTCTACTAGTTAAAACATGGTATGTGTTTATTTCACAATCCTATCATTATTCAGGATTGTTTTTGTTCAAGTTTCTTTTGGGGTAATTATTTATATATTAAACTCAGTCTATTTTATTCTTCACTAGACATTATTAAACTTTTAAAGTAATAATACCATTTTTTACTCATTGGTACTTAAAATGATTATGAAAATGTTTTGAAGAAAATTCAACTTTGTTTCTCTTTGATCGAAAAACCTTTTTCATCAAAACCCATATTTTATAAAATATTTTTTTCAAAAAATGTTTTAAAATTTTTCAAAAATGATTTATGAAAGAATTTTATTACCAATTTTTAATTTTTAATATTTTTTAAAAGGAATATTAATGTAGTTTTCAAAAACAATTCCCATTTTTATTTTACTAAAAATGTGGAAGGAATGTTTGTTTTACAGTGTATCGATTGAATAGAATTTTCCACTAAATATTTTAAAACTTATTTCAAGGGTATTATCAAAAGAAGGTATTTTGAAAATGTTTTTTGAATTTTTTTAAAGGTGATTTTAAAATTTCAAAGGATATTTTCCTCATATTTTTTAAGGATATTTTCATGGTATTCCCATTCATTAATGAAATAAAAACTTTATTGTACTTATAATTAGAAAGATATATGTTTTATTGATATCATCCTTATTCTTTAGTTGGATAGTTTATGATCAGTTTGCCTATGGATGTTCTATTTTGATACCATTCTCTATATTATTCTAGATGTTTTATGGCTATGTTTATAGATTAGGGAATGTATTCACATTTCATATGTTGGTTTTTCAATATGAATTTCTATATTTATTAAGATTCTTTCGTCTCATATGAGGAATTCATCAGACTTAGTAAGTGATGGGTGAGGCCCACTGTAGAACCTCGATTCATTAGTAGATCTCATGAGAAAAAATAGTTTGGATATTAGATGATGTCTTACCTATTTATGTATGGTGTCTTGAAAAAATACTTGATGGTATGTTCATGATGTCTCACATTATGAATTTCATAATTATGAATTTAGTTATTCACATTCCATGTGATTATAAGATTAGTAGAATATCCATGGCTAAGTTTCATTATCACGTGATTATTTATATTGAAATATTTGATTATATTTTATCATTCCATATTATGTTCAAGATATTGATTAAATGAAATGTGTATCAGTTATTTACCTTTACCTATTTTTATAACTTATTTATTCATAAATTTTACTATATGCCTTCCCTTACTGATAATTTTATCTAACCCCTTTCTTAAGTTTCATTTTTCCCAGGATATGGGGAAGTCTTTTGTGATTGACATGTATGTATACATGAAGGAGAATAATGGATTTCTAAAATGAATTATTTGTATATTTTATGCTTTAAAATGTAATGTTAACGTCAAGTATGTATCTAGTTTTCAAAGACTACTAAACTATTCATTCATTTGGGATACAATTCCATCTATCTTGTGGTAACGTAATAAAGTAACCACAAACTCTAGGATATTGGGGTTGGATTATTTACTATTGGCATTAGAGGATGTTTAGTAAAAACCTTGAGAACTAGATTTAACAAAACATGGATTTGAGAATGAAACCCTATGATAGAATTTGGAAATATATCCAAATAAACTAATCTTATTATTTTAATATTAGTTAAACTTAAAATTTTAATTTATGTTATGTGTATCACTAGTTTTGAGATTATGTGTTATGTTTCATAATGTTATGATCTAATATAGTGTATTCCATTTTTTATAAATATAACCTAGTAGAAGGAATGGAAACCACATCAATATACATAATAAAAAGAGTAATAATGATGATTTCATTGATGGGTTAAAGACAATGTTTCAAAGGAAACTAGTCTCCCAAACATTATAATCATATGAGGAAATAATATCATGTGATAACAAGAAATAAAAAGAATTCTAAAAGTCTTATGACTTTGAAGGGAAGAAAGAGAATAAGAGGATGAAAAAAAGGACGGATAAAGGGAAGAAGAAAAAGAAGGATTTACAACATGTGATACTTGTGGAGGGAAACACCATAGTGAATGAGTAAAATGAAAAGGAATTTATTTAAAGTGTGGGGAAAGAAGCCACAATGCTCAAGATTTCAATGGTAAGAAATAATTTTCCATTGTTCAATGCTTCCATTGTAAAGATATGGGGAACCATATAAATAAATTCTCCAATCATCAAGGGAATATACCTTATAAAAAGAAAATGTGTCAAGGTCAAGCTTATATTATTGATACATCTAATGTGTAATGATTACTGTGCTTGTGTATTAGAATCCAAGAAGTATGTTGTAAAAGTATTTTTTACATTCTCATTATAAGAATAATGAAACATATAAGGATTATACTGAAGTAACATTTCTTTAAGGACTTGTAAGTATGTAGTGAATAATACCAATAACTAAGAGAAGTAATTATGTGGAAATTTGTTCTTTCTCAAAACACATGATTTGTGGACGATAACCTTAATGTCTTATTTATGTTGAGATAATAATGATAAATAGATTTTTTATGGGATAATATTGGTGATCATGAATGTGATTAGTGATTTGATGGTTTACATTATCTTTGCTGGGATTATTTTAAGATTGGATTTAAGGAATATATTCAACGACCTGAGATTTTATTTTTTGATGAAAAAATGTTTTAATTAAGGTTTAAATTTGATCAATATATTAATGTATTTGGTAAAGAAAAGAAGATATGAATTATGTTGTTTGGGGAAAATATTACATTAAGTTGTTTTTTGGAAATGTAGTGACTTTCCTTCTAAATTTTTGGACATATGCGTTTTGGATGATTCTGAAGGTTAAATAATTATGGAGTGGATTAAGTTAAACATTGTATATTATTGGTTGAGGTTAAAGTATGATTTATTATATTGGATACCAAGTGATAACCATTTTTATTTTGGTAAATATTTAGTGGCTGAAGGAATGACTTATGGAACTTTTGATAAAATTTCTTCAGACATAAAAATTTGTCTTAAATATCCATCTCTAGTGTAACACCCAAAGATTTTATAGTACATTATCTCATTAAAGTAATTCAATAGCTTGCGTTACACGCAACACTGAGTTCGAACGCACCACAACTTATCGAACTAGCCGTTCAAAAAGCAGTTATGAATAATATTATCTGCATTTTGAATCTAATATAATCTATAATTCTAAAATCCATATTATGTGTTTCTTAGACATAATATAAGAACAAATTCATTTTTTCATATAAAAGAAGTATTTTTAAAAAAAATGCAATTTTACCGCCTTTTAATGGTGAAACTTTTTTAAAACCAATATTTGACACTTTTATATATTCAATTTAATGAAATTAAATTCTTTTTTAGAATCGGGACATAAAAATTTAGTTTGGATAATTTTTTTGTACTTTTCTGATAACTTTCATATTTTGATGAATAGTGAAAAATACTATGTTTTAATTAAAAATAACTTTTTTAATCGAAATAATTTATAGTGTTAAATTATGAATTTGAATGGTTTTCAAGTATAATTAGATTATATTTTTATTATTTAATACAATTTAGATCAATACAGGTAATTTCACATTTAAATTTGACATAAACAGATGTCAATCTTTTGATAGCTTTTACTTTTTAAAAACCCGCCTTTTGGTTTTGACAACGTAGATTAATTTTAAATCAATAAATTAAACTTATATGTTTTGAATTTTGTAAAATAGACTTCATTTTTGAATTCAAAATATCAAAATTATCTTAGGGTGAATTTTTGGTATCTTTATGAAAACTTTCAATTTTTGATTAATAGTGAAAAACACTACATTATTATTTAAAACTGAATTTTTTATTTAAATAATTATTTATCTTATATAAATTTATTTTAAATCAAAATAGATATATAATACATATATAAGTTAAATTTAATTCATTTGAGTCATTTTATAATAAAATTAGATGTATAAAATTTTATTGAACTTTTTAACTTATTTTACCAACCTTCTAGGAGAATTTGCAAATTTGTATAAAACATAATTTTACCGCTTCTGTGAGTTAAATTTCAAAAATATGAGAGACATGGTTAATATCAGTAAGTAAAATATGGTTCAATTAGATGAAAATAATTATTGGTGAATAGTAACTTTTTTACTTTTATTTACCACTGTTAATAGTAAATAGGGTAATTTAGGGAAAAAATGATATTATAATTACCCTAAAAAATGTATTAATTCTATTGGATAAGTATAATTAGACCTTAAGAAACCTTAGGAATAAAATATGATCTTTTTAGTTCCACTTGGATTAGATTAGGACATTTATTATTATTTTATTTAAAGAAGAGTCAAAAGTGTTAAATTCAAAGTTTATTAGCTAAACTATTTTTAATATAGGGTTATACATAAGATAAATTAGACTATAAATATTTATTAAAAAGATAAAAATATTTCATACATAATTGTATTTTATTTATAATTTTTAGACTTTAAATAATTAAATTTATTTATGACACAATGATGATGCAGTAATTACATTTTTAATGAAATATTAAAATAATTGATATTATAAATATCCAAATAAATATAATTTTATACTTTTGATAAATTACACTAATTTTATAGGTTAACATGAAATTTTAGGGTTTATTAGATAAATTTTGGTCTAAGTGATAAGGTAGTTATGACTTTCAAAAAAAACAAAATACCAAATGGTGTCAAGATTGACATAAATCAGTTTTTAAAACAAACACTATATTATTGATTGATATAATATTTAAAAAACATAAGGTTCAGAAAAAGGTCTTAAATAATATTATATATGTCATTAATGAACCACTTGAGGTTCTCTTGGAGTTTTATAGTAAGTTTGTTAACCATATAGTGTAATAATACAAGAAGAGACAGTAAAAGTTAAACTATTTAACTAAGAGTTAGATCTAAAAAATAAGGTTAAAATGGTAACTTAAACTTGCATAAAACCTATTGGTTGAGATTATTTCTACCCATAACCACATTATACTCTAAATAAATCATTTTTAGCCATTATAAATCGAAAATTATTTTATTATAAAATAATATTTTAAGCTTTTCCTAAAGCGACCCTCACCTCTTTTATAAATGGGTACTTACCATTCTCTTAATTTCACACCTCCAAAGCCATTTTGATAGGCCAAAACCTGCCCAAATATCCTCCCAACTTTACTCCCTTCATCTTATATGCCTTACATCGGTCATAAATCCAACCAAAGGATCCTTTTTAATCAAATCAAAAGGAATAACCCAAAAAAAGGTAAATATTTCATCACCTCTTTTAAGTTCTTTTCTTCCTCCACTTCCTCTTTCTTTGTTGTTTACATTATAAAATAATAAACAATTTATATTCATTATAATGTGATGTTATTATAAATATGGTACAACCATATTTGTTATTCTATCTATCCTATAAATGACAAAGTCACCATACGTGCGTACGTAAGGCTTACTGTCTCCACGTCATGGTGTAGTTTGTTATTTAAACACTTAATTATTTGGATGGGTATAATAATGAGTATAACTCATTTAAATAATAAATATAACATTTTAATGATTATAGATATATGATATAACAACCAATTACATACTATTTCACCATCAATATAATGATATTTTCGCTCGTGCGTACTTACGGATTACCATCTCCACGACGCGATGTGATTCATTTCCACATTCACCATTCAACGATGATTATAAATATATACATATATCATTAATAATTATGTAATATATTACATAATAATTCTACTGGATATATATATATATTTACTTACATATATCTCATTCACGTAGTTCCGTTCAATACGATATGAAAATGGAAACAACATTTATGCGTACGTACGACCTACCGTCTCCATAAATGATGTTTTCCATTTCATATAAATTTCTAATATAAATATTTATATTCTAAATATATATGATATATAAATCATTTTTTATATTCTATAAGTATTTAAATCATGATCTAAGTGATACCATCAAGAGTGACAAGCTAAAACACGTACGATAAAGAAAGTGATTATTACCCAAAATGTTAATTTAACATGGTAATTATTATTAAATGGTAGTATAAAGTCATAAATTAATCATGTATGATATCATAAATATTAATATGGTTCTGGTATAATTTAATAACATACTACGATCTTTATACTGGAGGTTAAATGTACCCTCGACTAAAGGAAGTACAAGGTAAGGGTTAATTTAACAATCTCTTTATTATCCGAGGTTGTTTTTACGTGTGTATCTACTGGTACCTCTTTATCATCCACATCCATGTTTCATAAAAATATTTTCAAAAGGAATATTTTAAGGTTTTATGGTAGGTACTCCTTAACTATATCATCATTTTAAATGGTTTAAATATTTATTCTTCTAAATCATTCTCATTAATGTCCATGTTTTCAAAATGGGTTTAAATGATTTATTTATATAGACATGAATGTTTTAAAAATATTAAATCCTTTCAAAAGATTCAAAGTGGCATGGGACACTGATTCAAAAATGTCATTCAATATCTTCCTTTTTAAATTGTGTGACTTTTAAATGTATTCATGAAAAGGTATATTTCTCTCAAAGAGTTTTACAAATCATTTTCATCTATGTCAACATCCTTTGATGGATTTTACACTTGTTTGAAGTTGATTTATTATGATACAAATATTCCATATTGTATTTAAGGTTTTGTGATATGTTTGAATGTGGATGTGTTATTTTTACACCATTCATGGTTTATTGTTCAAGTATTGATATTTTGTATTTTAGTTTTAATATGAATGTTTATGTTATGTTTCAACCTATTGACATGAGGAATGTATTGGACTTAGTAAGTGATGGGTGGAGCTTGCTATAGCTCCTCGATGCATCCGTAGGTCTCATGAGACAATTAGACATGGAATTGGTTGAGGCCTTTCCTAATTTTGATATATGGTTTTGGTCGAGGCCTAAATCATTTTTAAATGTCTTGGCTGAGGCATTGAAAAAATGTTTCAGAATGTATGACATTATACATTCCCTCATTATGAAAATATTATTGATGGTTCATGGGGTTATTCGACTAGTCGAATACCCATGACTATGTTTTTTTATGGAATTATTTACTCTGCTCATATTCCTTCCATAATGTGTTAATTATTATTATTTGTAAAGGATTGTGTTTTCAATTATTCACCATGCCTAATGTTTATGTTATCTTCCTTTGTATTTCTTACCCTTACTGAGTGTTTGAGCTCACCCCTTTCTTATGTTTCATTTTCCCAGGATGCGAATAAGTATATTATGAATGACCTACATGGATAGTCTAATGGATATGAATGTGGTTAATGGATACAATGTTGTTATTGTTTTTTATTTTATAATGTAATGTAACATTCATGTATGTAATCTATTTTCCAAGACTGATAAAATGATCGGTCCTTCAGGACTTGATTTCTTGTAATCATGCCAATGTAATAAAATAAGGCACTGACTCTGGGTAACTGGGGTTGGGGCGTTACAGTTGGTATTAGATGAAGTTTAGAAATAACCTTGGAAAATATATTTAGATAAACTCTGATTAGAGAACATTACCCTAAGATAGACATTGGGGATTATTATAGAAGAACTTCCTAGAATTTTGGTAATGTAGGGATTTTGTGACTTTTCCAAGCAATACATCCATGTCTGGATACAAGCAGGCAGAGGCGGCTCTGGCACAGATGTACCTAGGAGTGAAAACTTAGACAAGGAGTTTTGGGCTTGACCT
The DNA here is from genome assembly GCA_963277665.1 of Viscum album. NCBI lineage: Eukaryota > Viridiplantae > Streptophyta > Magnoliopsida > Santalales > Viscaceae > Viscum > Viscum album. The sequence goes on from OY728157.1 coordinate 542,383,583, forward strand.
GGGTTATCCTGGTATATGGAAATGGGCCTTGATTCACTCTTGGTTATGACACTCTCGGGGGATATGCTTAGGATAATTCACATTTTCTTTACAGGCCATTATGAAGGATTTATGAGTAAATACTTCATCAAAGAAAACATTTTATGATTATAGATTATATGCATAATCTTTTTAATTTATGTTAGGTATTTTACATGTTTGGAATTATGAATTATGATTCATAAACTAACCTAGTGTATGTCATTTTTTTAGAAATGGCGCTTAGTAGACAGAATGATAATTCCAACAATACGCATGATCAAAAGATTAAGAAGGATCATATCTTTCATGGTATTAAGACAACATTTAAAAGGGAAATAGTCTCCCACATATTCTCATCATATAAATAAATAGTATCATGTGTTAATAAGATAAGTAAATAATTTTGTGAGTCCTATGGATTTGAAGGGAAGAAAGAGAAGAAAATGATGGAAGACAGAAAGATGGATAAAGGGAAGAGGGGAAAGAAGGATTTTACCATATGTGATAACTGTGGAAAGAATCAACTTGGTAAATGCTTGAAGGGAATGAGAGTTTGTTATAAGTGTGGAGAAAAAAGACACCATGTACATGATTTCAAGGTTAAGAAAAAGGTTTCCAATGTACAATGCTTCATCAGCAAGGAGTTGGGACACTAAGTGAATCAATGTCCAAATCACCAGAGTATACCCCAAATGATGCTATTTGATAATAATCACGTTATGATACTACTGAAGATAAAGCGGAATTATTAGAGTTCTTATGTTGTTATTAAAGTATTGTTTCATTTGAGTATTACATTAATGATGTACATGTTATAAGAATTATAGAGTATAAAAGGATTGTACTCCAGTACTATTTCATTAAGGACTTGAGATTGTGTGGAACCAAGAAAAGTGATTCAAAAGAAGGATAATTTGTTTTGAAAAATATATGGTTGAGATAATGATAAACCATAATATGGTTCTGATACTGAGGTAGTGATTTTGGAATAATATATTATTAATTTGGATAAATTATATTGGAAATTCTTGACTACCTTGAAACTGATTAATGATTTATATATTCCATCATTGTTGGAGTTTAAAAAAATTTTGGATAGAATGAGTATGTCCAGTATTCTATAAGGAATAAGGGAGTATGAAAGTAACCAATAGGGTTTTATGGAAATTTAGGGTGTTATAGTGTTTTAAAATAGTACATGATGAAGGTATTCACATTTTATTACACGGAAAAAAGGATCTTCATTGTGTTTACCTTCCTTATAAATTTTGAACTATGTGTTTGGATAGAAGTATATTGGATAATTCTAATGGTTGGAATCAATTAAGTTTGACATTGGATACTATTTTTAAGGTTAAATCATTTCTTTATATTATTTTTGGATTATCATAAAAGGACAACCCCAAGGTCGGGAGACAACCCGTCACGTCCAGCAAGGCTGTGAGACTTGAACCCGCAACCGAAGGGCGAGAAGGGTGGATCGCCTACGACTGGAATACGTGATGTCCTGGATTTTATAATGTAGTTTTATTAAATATATTTACAAATGAATTATAAATTCATTATTTTGGAACCCTATACGATTAGGATAAATAGAATATTTTTGATTTCTATTATCTTTTGGAGTGAAAGATGAGTTGTGGTAGGAATTAGTTGAAGCATAAAACTCTAATTGTCAAGTATATTTTTTCCCTCTTATTCTATGAATAAATTAATTCTTAAACTTTAGGTAAGGGATATAAAAACAAAAAATGTGTCATCCTAATACCTTATGTTTTTTTAAACTAACAATATTTTAAATCATCATAGATTGATGTCTTTGAGGCCTTCAATTTTACACTTGATTGTGATTGATGACTTAAATCACTACCTTTAAATATTTACATTTTTCCTCCAATTATGTGTCTATAATTTCAACCAATGTTCCTCTAATCGAGATCATAATTTGGTGGTGACTTTTTCATTTCCCTTTCCCTTTTATTAAGACTAAATTTTATTAACCCAATTTTTGATGTGGGTTTTCTACAAAGTTATTTTTCTATTTTTAATCATTTATTTTTGAAGAACAATTTCAAATTGCGAGGACACAATTTATTTAAGGAGGGTAGAATTTAACACTCTAAGATTTTATAGTACATTATATCATTAAAGTAATTCAACAGCTTGTGCTACACGCAACACCAAGTTCAAACGCACCACAACTTATCAAACTAGCCTTTAAAAAAGAATCTATGAATAGTATTAACAAAATTTTTAATCTTATATACTCTATAATTATAAAATCCATATTATTTGTTTCTTATACATAATATAAGAACAAATTCATTTTTTCAGATAAAAGAAGTATTTTTCAAAAAATGCAATTTTACCACCTTTTAATGGAGAACCTTTTTAAAACACAATATTTGACACGTTTATATATTAAATATAATGAAATTAAATTCTTATTTAGATGCAGGACATAAAAATTTATTTTGGATAAATTTTTTGTACTTTTCTGATAACTTTCATATTTTGATGAATAGTGAAAAATACTATGTTTTAATTGAAAACAACTTTTTTAATCGAAATAATTAATAGTGTTAAATTATGACTTTGAATGATTTTAAAGTATAAAAAGATTATATTTTTATCATTTAATACAATATAGTTCATTACAGGTAATTTCACATTTAAATTTGACATAAACACATGGCAATCTTTTGATAGTTTTTACTTTTTAAAAACCGACCTTTTGGTTTTGACTACGGGAATTAATTTTAAATTAATAAAGGAAACATATATAGTTTGAATTTATTAAAATAGACTTCATTTTTTAATTCATAATATCAAAATTGTCTTAGGGTGATTTTTTTGGTATTTTTCTGAAAACTTTCAATTTTTGATGAATAGTGAAAAACATCGCGTTATTATTTAAAACCGACTTTTTATTTAAATAACTATTTATCTTATTTAAATTTATTTTATGCAAAAATAGATATATAATACCTGTATAAGTTAAATTTAATTAATTTGAGTCATTTTATAATAAAATTAGATGTATAAAATTTTATTGAACTTTTTAACCTATTTTACCCACCTTGTAGGAGAATTTGCAAATTTTTATAAAACGTAATTTTACCGCTTCTGTGAGTTGAATTTAAAAAATTCAAAAGACACATTTAATATCATAAAGTAAAATGTGGTTCAATAATATGAAAATAATTTTTGGTGAGTAGTAACTTTTAACTTTTATTTACCACAGTTAAAAGTAAATAGGGAAATTAAGGGTAAAATGATATTATAATTACCCTAACACATGTCCTAATTATATTGGATAATTATAATTAGACCAAAAAAACCTTAGGAATAAAATATGATCTTTTTAGGTCCACTTGGATTAGATTATGACATTTAGTATTACTTTATTTAAAGAAGAGTTAAAAGTGTTAAATTCAAAGTTTATTATTTAAACCATTTTTAATATAGGGTTATGCATAAGATAAATTCGACTATAAATATTAATTAGAAGGATAAAAATATTTCATACATAATGGTATTTTATTTATAATTTTTAGACATTAAATAATTAAATTTATTTATGACACAATGATGATGCAATAATTACCTTCTTAATGAAATATTAAAATAATTGATATTATAAATATCCAAATAAATATAATTTGAGACTTTTGATGAATTACACTAATTTTATAGGTTAATATGAAATTTTAGGATTTATTAGATAAATTTTGGTCGAAGTAATATGGTTTTTATGACTTTCACAAAAACAAAATACCAAATAGTTTCAAAATTGACATAAATTAGTTTTTAAAACAAATACAATATTATTGGTTGATATAATATTTATAAAACTCTAAGGATATTCCAAAGGTCTTAAATAATATTATATATGTCATTAATGAACTACTTGAGGTTATCTTGGAAGTTTAGTGTATTTTTATTAACCATATAGTGTAAGAATACAAGAAGACATGTTAAAAGTTAAACTATTTAACTAGGAGTCAAATCTAAAAGACAAGGTTAAAATGGAAACCTAAACTTGTCTAAATCCTATTGGTTGAGAGTATTTCGACCCATAACCACCTTATCCTTGAAATAAATCATTTTTTATGCATTAGAAATAGAAAATTATTTTATTATAAAATAATATTTGAAGCTTTTCCTAAAGTGACTTTCACCTCTCTTATAAAAGGGTACTTCCCCTTCTCTTAATTTCACACCTCCCAAGCCATTTATCTTGGCCAACACCTGAAAAAATATCCTCCCAACTTTACTCCCTTCATCATAATAACTTTTTTCAGAAATAAAACCTAAGGATCCCTTTTGATCAAATGAAAAGGAAGAACCCAAAAAAGAGGTAAATATTTCACCACCTCTTTCAAGTTCTTTTCTTCTTACACTCCCTATTTCTTTGTTGTTTCCATTATAAAATAATAAATCCAGTATCTTATATATAATTTTATGTTATTATAAATATGGTACAACCATATTTGTTATTCTATCCATCCAATAAAAGACAAAGTCACTATACGTGTGTACGTACGACTTACCGTCTCCACATCGTGGTGTAGTTTGTTATTCAAACACTTAATTATTTGGATGGGTATAATAATTAGTATAAATGATTTAAATAATAAATATAACATGTTAATTATTCTGTATATATGATATAACAACCAATTACATAAAATTTCACCATCAATATAATAATATTATCGCTCGTACGTACTTACGGATTACCATCTCCACGACGCGATGCGATTCATTTCCACATTCACCATTGAACGATGATTATAAAAATAAATATATCATTAATAAGTATGTAATATATGACATAATAATTATACTGGATATATATATATATGTATGTACTTACATATATCTTATTCACTTAGTTCTGTTCAATACGATATGAAAACAGAAACAACGTTTATGCGTACGTATGACCTACCGTCTCACTAAACAGTGTTTTCCATTTCATATAATTGTCTATTATACATATCTATATTATAAATATATATGATATATAAAACATGTTTTATATTTTGGAAGTATTTAAATCATGATCTAAGTGATAAAATCAAGAGTAAAAAGCTAAAACATGTACGATAAAGAAAGCGATTATTACCCGAAATGTTAATTTAACATGGAAATTATTATTAAATAGTAGTATAAAGTCATAAATGAATCTTGTATGATATAATAAATATTAATATGGTTTTGGTATAATTTAATAACATACTATTATCTTTATAGAGGAGGTTAAATGTACCCTCGACTAAAGGAAGTACAAGGTAAGGGTTAATTTCACAATCTCTTTATTATCCGAGGTTGTTTTTACGTCAGTATCTATTGGGACCTATTTAATTATCCACATCCGTGTTTCAAAAAAATATTTTCCAAAGGAATATTTTAAGGTTTTATGGAAGGTAATCCTTAACTATATAGTCATTTTAAATGTTTTAAATATTTATTCTTCTGAATCATTCTCATTAATGTCCATGTTTTCAAAATGGTTTTAAAGGATTTATTTATATGGACATGAATGTTTTCAAAATGTTAATTCCATTAAAAAGTTTCAAAGTGGTATGGGACACTTTTATTCAAAATTTTCATTAAATTTCTTCCTTTCTAAATTCTGTGACTTTTAAATGTTTTCATAAAAAGGGATATCTCTCTCAAAGAGTTTTACAAATCATTTTCATCTATGTCAATATCATTTGATGTATTTTACACTTGTTTGAAGTTGATTTATTATGATACAAATATTCCATATTGTATTTAAGGTTTTGTGATATGTTTGACTATGGATGCATTGTTTTTATACCATTCATGGTTTATGGTTCAAGTATTGACATTTTGTATTCTATTTTTAATATGAATGTTTATGTTATGTTTCAACCTGTTCATATGAGGAATGTATTGGACTTAGTAAGTGACGAGTGGAGCCCACTATAGCTCTTCGATGCATCAGTAGGTATCATGAGATAATTATATATAGAATTGGCCGAGGCCTTTCCCAATTTTGATATATGGTTTTGGCCGAGGCCTAAATCATTTTTAGATGTCTTGGTCAAGGCCTTGAAAAAATGTTTCAGAATGTCCGGCATTATAAATTCCATCATTATGAAAATATTATTGATGGTTCATGTGGTTATTCTACTAAAAGAATATCCATGACTATTTTTTTTGTGGAATTATTTACTCAACTCATATTCCTACCATAAAGTGTTAATTATTATTATTTGTAAAGGCATGTGTTTTCAATTATTCACCATGCCTAATGTTTATGTTATCTTCTGCTATATTGCTTACCCTTACTAAATGTTTGAGATCACCCCTTTCTAATGTTTCATTTTCCTAGGATGCGAAGAAGTATATTATGAATGGCCTACAGGGATAGTCTAAGGGATATGAATGTGGTCAATAGATACAATGTTGTTGTTGTTTTTCTCTTTATAATGTAATGTAACGTTCATGTAGGTAATCTATTTTACAAGACTGCTAAACTGATTGGTCCTTCAGGACTTTATTCCTTGTAATCATGTCAATTTATTAAAATAATGCTCCAAATCTGGGAAATTGGGGGTAGGGCGTTACATCCAGGTGTAAGAAATGAAGTGGAAATACATCAAATCAAAACCAAAGGATGAGATTATTCCTGGGAATGAAATAAAGTAAGTTTATTTTCTCAACTGATTTATCTGGACTATAAAATAATCCATAAACTCTATGAAATGTATTTTAGGTTTACAAATGTTATCTTTTTTACTTTTATTTTTAAGAAATCGATGGTTTTAACCGATCATAGAATTACGGTTTTGTGATGAATAAATTTATAGTGTCCATGATATATATCACTCTGCATCATAACTTGAAAGTTATATTTCTCATATGTGTCTATATTTTCACTTCCCAATAATTTTTTCCTATTAATAATCCTAGTTTTATGATGACCTTCATATTTTTATTTTCCTCTTCTTAAGAGAAAGTTTTATTAACACTTTTTACAGTGTCGGTTTCCCAAAATGAAATTTTAAAAAATAGAGATTTGATTTTTTGAAGTGAAATTTAAAATTGAGATGAAAGAAAATTATTTAAGGTGGTGATAACATAACATCCTATGATTTTGGAATATATAAAATTTAATTAATAACTTACATTGCATGCAACACTTATCCAAAATGAACCCCAAAATATTATTATTTAAATGTGATCATTATAACCTAGCTGCTAAAATGGAAGGAATTAATAATATAAAAAATGTTATGAAACATATAATTATATAAATAACTTTAAATTTAGTAATTAATTCTTTTTCAATAAGTGCTTAATTTTTATTAAAATCATTTTATTCTTCGAAAAATACATCTTATTCAAAAACGGTTTCCTAGATTTTTTGAGTAAAAATTATAATAAATTTTAGTAAATTATATAAATTATATTTTATAAAAATAATATTATTTCTCATATTATCATATTAAAATTAAATTATGGTGTTTTTTTTGGTATTTTCAGAATAATTTATTTTCCAATAAATATTGAAAATACTGATTTTTATAAAACTGTAAATTTCATTATATAAAAAGTATATTTATGATTTTAATTTTATATAAACTAAAATTCAGTAATATTTAATTATAAATGATATAATTTATTTAATTTTAATAATCCTTATACCTAATTTTAGTATAAGTACATTTTTTGGCTTAAAAATGGATTTTTCAAGAAAACTGTTTTTCGTTGCATTTTACGGGATTAATTTTAAATTAAATTCTAAAAATTATGTGTTTTAAATTTTGGAAAATGGATGAAATATTTTTATTCAAAATTTCCATATTTATTAAATATTTCCCTTTTATTTTTGTCAAATATGAAAAGTAACTATGGTAATTTTCATTACTACAGTAAATGGGTCAATTAATTAATATATGTTAAAAATAAAATAATAAGGACTAAAAAATGACCCTAAAACTTGATCCAATTTTATTGTATGAGTAATTTTTTTACATAAACACTCATGTTTTGTATATATTTCCATTTATTTGCATTAGGATGTGATTATGACCCTTATAATATTTTATTTAATGAAAATTCAACGATGTCACATTTGTAATTTTAAAAAATAAAACATTTTTAATATGGGATTATCCAGAGGATACCATCAAATATAAATAGTCATTGAAAATATAAAATATTTATATTCATCATGGTAATTTATTTTCAATTTTTATGAATAAAATAATTACCTTAAAGTCATTCAAAATGTTGGTGTAGTTATTATTTAATTAATTGGAAAATCAAGTAAATGATATTAAAAATATTAAAATAAATATAATTTGAGATAATTAATGTGATAAAAGAATTTTATTGATTACATTGACATGACAGGGATGTAATAAAATATTTTTTAATTATATGGGTTATCTTGAAATTATTAAATTCAATGTAATGAATAGTTATTAAAATTGACATTGAATATTTTATAGTAAATAATATTATATTAAATGATATGAAATTAATAAAAATATTAAATTAAGTAATATGATTAGGATAAGGTTTAGATTTTAATCCACTATCAGTTTTTTTGAATTTTTTAATTTTATATTAAATATATTAATCCTTAATGAGTAAAAATCATTGTTGTCACGGAAAGAGTTAAAGAGGTTAAAGAAGGGTTAAAACCAGAAGATAAGGGTATAAATTTAGTCAAAATTATATATATTTTATTTTAAGAGGTGATTTAGGCCCATAATAATATTATATTATAAATTAATAAATTTTTTATCCATTTTTAATTGAAAATTAATTTATATTAAATTAATATTTTAAGAAATTCATAAAGTTCCCTTCCCTCAATTATAAAAGGGAACACCTTCCTTCTCTTCTTACACCACTTTGATCCATCCATATCGATGAGGTATTTCCCATTAATTTCATAAAATTCCTTAGAAAATTTCTTCAGGTGATATTCTCAATAGAATAAAAACCCTAATTCCCTTAAGAAGAGATCTAAAGGAAGTCCACTGAAGAAGAGATAATCATTTTTATCAACTCTTTCAAGTTTATTTATTATTATACATCCAATCCATGTGTTTTTACAACATAAAATAACAAAAATAGTATGATATATATACTAATTTATTAATATGATTATGAAAAAATCCTTATTTTACATTCTATCCATCCTATAAAAAACAAAAGCGCCACACGTTTGTATATACAACATACCATCCACATGCAGCAGTTTAATACATTTTCATCACCACTTTAAAAGGATGATTATAATGATGGAAATGCGGGATATATATGGTAATTATGACTGTATATTGTTTTTATAAATTTTTTATATCACCCAATTCTTTACTATTTCACCCATTAATGGAATGGAATCATCGCTCATGCGTACGCACGACCTACCATTTCCACATCATGATGTGATTCATTTTCCATGTTCAAAATCCAAGATTACTTATAAAAAATATATTTAATGAATAAATATGACATATATGACCTTAATATCATTATAGAGTTTATTGAACTATATCATATTCCAAATAACTGGGACTTACATGACAAAACATGCATAGGAAAAATAAGCAGTTAACACCCAAAACAAGGGTAATAATGAAATATTATTAACAAAAAGGTGATAAGATGATATAAAAGAATCATATATGATATCATAAATATGAATACGATTCTGTTATAAATTAATAAATTTATTTAAACTATTATACATGAGTTTAAATCATGTTCGAATGAATGAAATCATAAGGTAAGGGATTTCATAACTCAATTTCCATTCAATGGGTTAAACTCGTACTTCATTGATTATGCCAAGATAAGATTATGTGTAAAATGACCTTTTATTATCTTATGTTGTATTTAAAATTTTTTATGTGGATTTATAGAAGACACATTTAATCAATTCATCTTATTAATGTTCACCTCAATGATATGATCTTTATAAGGGACTTCGTCTCAATTTTCTTTCGTTGAGGTATATTTTGATGTTATAAACCTATATTATTTTATGAGGTGTATATAGTTACCCTTTGACATGTTATATCATGAATTTATTTATTATCATGAAATTTAATGTTATGTTAAATTTTATTCTTTTATGGGGCATATGATTTGTCAGATTATAAAGTGGTAAGAGTTTAGTTCACAACCCCATCATTATTCCAGATTGTTTTTGTTAAAGTTTCCTTTAGGAGAATTATTTATATGTTAAACTAAATATTTTTGTTTCTTATTTTGATATTAATGAACTTTTCATGAAATATTACTATTTTTTTACTCTTTGGTACATAAAATGATTATGAAAATGTTTTAATGAAAATTTAACTTTATTTCTCCTCAGTTAAAAAACCTTTTCATCTATACCCATGATATCTAAAATAATGTTTTAGAAAATGTTGTAAACCATAAAAAATTATTTTTCAATGATATTTTTACCCTTTTCACTTTTTTAATTTTTTTTTGAAATTAATATTCATGTTTTTTAAAAAAAAAATTCTTTTTTTTCATTTTATTGGAAATATGAAAGGAATCGTTTTCTTGATGTGTATTGATTAAACACAATTTTCATCTAAAATTTTCAAAATTATTTCAAGGTAATTTTCAAAGGAATGAATTTCAAAATGTTTTGTGAACATTTTTTAAAGATGATTTTAAAAATGAAAATTATATTTTCCTCAAAATGGTTTTAAGTACATTTTCATGGTATTTCAATTCATCAATGGAATAAAATCTTTATTATAATTATAATAAAAAATGGATACATTGTATTGATATCATTATTATTATTTATTTGGATTGTTTATGATTAGTTTGATCGTGGATGTGATTTTTGGATACCATTATTTATATTACTTTGGATGGTCTATGGTTATGTTTATTGATTGGGGGAAAGTATTTACATTTCATATGCTGGTTTTTTTATTTGAATGTTTATGTTTATTATGTTTCATCCCTTTAATATGAGGAATTATTTGTACTTAGTAAGTGATGGTTGGAGCCCACTATATCCCCTCAATGCATCAGTAGGTCTCATGAGACAAACTAGTTTAGGTATTGGTTGATGTCTTACCCATTTAAATATGGTGTCTTGGACGATGCCTTGATAGTATGTTTATGATCTACGCTATAATGAATTTCATCATTATGAATTCAGTTATTGATATTCCACGGGATTATTCAATTATTAGAATATCCATGGTTATGTTTCATTATCATATGATTATTTATATGTAAATATTTTATTATATTTTATTCCTTCCAGATTATGCTCATTTTATTGATTAAATGGATGCATTTCAGTTATTTACCTTACCATATTGTTTATGCCTTATTTATTCATAGCTTCTGTTGTATGCTTACCCTTACTAAGAATTTAAGATCACCCCTTTCTTATGTTTCATTTTTCCCCATTATGGGAGGAAGTGTTTTGTGATTGACATGACGGGATACACTAAGGAGAATAATTTATTTCTCAAAGAAATTATTTGTGTATTTTATGCTGTAAATTGTAATGTGAATTTCAAGTATGTGTCTAGTTTACCAATATTACTAAACTATTCCATACTTTACAATGTAATTAATTATATATTATTCAAATGTAATAAACTAACCACCAAATCTGGGCTATTGAGGTTAGAGTATTTACAATATGTCTATAATGGGATCTATTATGGTACTATTATGGAGAAATTTAAACAATTATGTGAAATAATATTTTATATAGCTAATCTCCAAAGTCACTAAAACTTTGGGTTTTGGGATTGTATGATCATTTTTGTGTTGTAATATTTATATTCTAGAAATATATATGTGTTTTTCTGGATTTATATCACTTGATATCGAAGACAAAAATCAAAGTATCTCTTTTAGCACCAAATTCAGGAATGTGGGTCAAGAGAGATTTAGGCACCAACCAGTTTCACAACAATACTAAGCTCAATTTTTCAAGTACAAGACTATGTATATAGAAATTTCAATTTGATCAAAAATATGAACCTTTATTTCTTATGATCCAAATTAATAATCTTATTTATCCATTTTTATTTAACCTATAATCGTTACCTTGAACACCTTTAGATTTCTATAACATGAGAAAGCTCTAAGCTGGATATATCATCTTATTAGCTTGAATATAATTAATATAAGTATATCCCAAAAAACCTTCTCTCATTATTTTTATTCAATTTATGAATGAATAAAACTTGGTATCTCTTCATGTATTTGATACATTAGATCTAAAACTGGGAACTATATTAGGTATTCTTCTTCTCTTTATCAACTTTTAGAGTATGAAACAATATATTAGTGTAATGGGTTCCATTATTTTTTATCTTTATCTCATACATATATACATACATACATACATACATACATACATACATACATACATACATATACATATTCATAGAAAAATATGTGAATATTTTCTCATAATAGTAAGCATTTACTATATAAATCTAGAGAATAAACATCTCTTACATTTATGGTCTTTAGTTTCATGAAATTTTATCTTTCAAAAGATTCATTCATTTTTTTCATTCACAAAAAATATATAATTTATTTTTACCTAAAGATCTAAATTTTATTTTTCCCACACTCTCTAAATTAATTATGAATTCCCCTACTACCTTTAAATATCCAAAAATACCACAAATGTAAAATAAATCATTACTGCTTGTGATAATGTTTCAAAACAGAGATAGTGTATATCCTTAAAATATGGGGAATACATTTCCCATAATCTTATCCATAAATCATGTAAAGCCACATGAAATTATTCTTTATTTTATAATAACTCATTTTCTTTATTCTTTATTCTATGATGATAAATACTCCATAATCATCATTTTATTTTTATCTTGGAATATTTGAAAAATAATTTTTATATTTAGTTCCTCATAACATATTAATAGAAATATCATAATGAACATATGGATAAATAATCCTTACGATAACTAAACTGTTATAAATTTTATAAATATAAATTGATCATTACAACTTTATTCATCCTAAAATAGAAAAAATATACTCACAGTATGATATTTATGATGTTCTATAATTATTATTATGCATATGACCCTTATGATGATGCTAATGATCCTTACACATCTTAGAATTACTCATAAATAATATCTACCTATGATAACCTCATACACAAATCATATTTTACTTTTAAGAACATAGGTCTCTCAACCTTCTCCTTCAGATGCATATAGAGAATTTAAATCAACTGTAATTTCATGGCCCAACCTTCTTGGATGTAACTGGAGAAATTCATAATCTTTCATAGAGATCAATTGATCTATTGAAGTCTCAAACTGATCTCTCATAGTGACGTGGCTTGAAACCAGTGGCATTAAACACTAGTATAGTGTGAGGTTGAAGAAAATAAATATGATTTTCCCTAGTTATATCTTCTCACATATTCGTTTTTTTTAAATGAATGAATGATAACCTTTATTCATATATCCCACATCATATATTGCTTTGGGAGAATACTGGTTTATTAATATCAATGTTCTATTTTCAATTGTTTATATCTCTTGAAATCAATTCATAATAATAATTTATAGTACCTCCCTATGATACAACAATTCTTATGTTCCATGTGTAGCACCTCAACTCAGATTCCACTAAAAATTGTGCTCTCAACCAATTGAACAATATGACTTAGACATGACTCCTTGCATGCCAAAGGACACCGATTAGCAGGGAGGGTGTAAAGAGGTGGTAGTGTGGGGGCTATAACCTTATATGGTGATAATAATAATGGTATATGTATATAAAATAGTAGAATAAAGAGCATAACATAGTGGAAGTAAGTGATAAAAACAAAATACTCAATAGAAGATAATTTAAAGCATTAACAACAAAATAATAAGCAAGGCCAAAGGAAATAATAAAAAAACATACCCTTTGTAGAGAACATGCCATAATAGGTCATACAAAGCAGTAAAAAACAAGGTCACCCATGGACGAACATCAATATATACATATATAATCATGCTAAAAATAGGCGAGTTAAAAGTAAACTCCAGCTAAAGAAGGAACTACCATGGTCCCTTTCCATCCATCCCTTGAAAGAGGTCTAACTTTACAACTATGGTCAACATCCTATGTTTATTACCTTACTTGATTGAAGAGACATAATGTCTAAAATGTCCCGAGGGGCCCATGTAGGGTGTGAGAATAAATCTCAATATACAACTACCAACCTGTGTGTGTCTTATATCCATGATAATGAAGGATTATAATAAAAATGAATAAAAGGGGACCACATGCATATTTGATATTAACCTACTTCCCTTGTGTTCAGTAGCCACAAGGAATCTATAACCTACTTCTTCCATCATAAAAAATATCTCAATATATTCCCCCAGTTATATATATACATAGCATAAAAAATGATATATATATATATATATATAACAATAGTGGTGAGGATTATTGGAATAAGCCCAAGGAATCCCCTGATGAAAATTCATCCTAGGTGAAACCTTAGGTTCTACCTCCAATCAATCCATCAGAACCTCGTGCCCACTCACATATAACCAACATCCCAAAGACATGCCCAATCAAGTACATGGTCATTTAGACCTCATCTTATAAATCCCTTTTTGATCTAAGACCAATGCCATGAGGCACCGTGATATTTTCCATCCAATATATATTCATCGCCTTATCAACAACTAATGTCCCAAGGCATGGTGATATCCATCCTCCCAAGTTTAGGCCTAACAACCTCAAGCATACCAATGAGACTTAGTTCCCAACTGATGATCTCATCACTATCAAATGGTGGTCCCTCACCATCCACATGGCTTTTTATGATGTAAAACCCCAATATATCCAATGAACAACACCATCACATAAGTCTCATAGTCTATAGGGACCTCCACCCACAACGAGTGATCAACACCACCTCATATGAGTCCTATCGATGTACATAAGACTCTAATACACTACAGGAAAACTAAATATTTGCGACAGGTGATTTGCGACGGGATCCCGTCGCAGAAGGTATTTTGCGACGGGGCTCCATCGCAAATCGCCCGTTGCAGAAAATGGCGTCGCAAATAGGTGTTTTTGCGGTGGTCCCATCGCAAAAAGAGTATTTGCGACGGTATTTTTTCCCCGTCGCAAATGGGTTTTCGTTTATATATAAAAAAGGTATTTGCGACGGGTCGTCACAGATATATTAGTTGCGACGGGTTTCTAACCCGTCGCAAATGCGAAATTTAAAAAAGGTATTTGCGACGGACCGTCGCAGAAATGTTTTTACGACGGGTATTCTTCCCGTCGCAAATGTTACAGTAAAAAAATATTTATGACGGGAAATCCCGTCGCAAATATTCCTGTCGTAAATACTAAAAAAAATAAAAATAATAAAAATAATTAATACAAATCGTATAATATTATATGAAAATAATAATAATATTAATAATATAAAAAAATTATATTATTATAATATAAATAAAATAATATATAAAATATAATTATGAAATATTAATATAAAATAATAATAATATGAATATAAATAATATAATATAATATTATAATACTAATATTAATAATATAAAAAAATTAATATAATATTATTATTATTAAATTCTATATATAATAATAATAGTAATATTAATAATATAAATAAATTAAATTATTATAATATTAATAATAAAAAATATATATAATATAATTATGAAATATTAATATCAAAAAATAATAATAATATGAATATAAATAATATAATATTATATATTATGAAATATTAATATCAAAAAATAATAATAATAGTACTAATATTATTAATATAAAAATTCAATATAATAATATTATTATTATTAAAATAAACATACATATTTATGAAAAAATAATTTTAATATTATTAATATTAATAAAATTATAAAATTATAAACTTCTCAATATTAACAATAAATATAAAATATTAAAAGTAATATTACTAAAATAAGCAGACATTAAAAATAATACTAATAGGTAATAAAATATTGAAAAAAATAAAAACAAATTAAATCATGCAATATTCATACTAATATGAAAGGGGAATTGTAAATATTTAATATGACAATAAACTACGAACTCAAATGTTTATTACATCTAAAAAAATCACTAGGGGGTGGATAATTTGGAGAACCTGGATGAGGTGGTGGATGAAACTTCATCCCTAAACTATGAGTCAGATGACGCATATACTCCATCTGCTCCTGATGTTGCTCCTCATATCGACGTCTCTCCTCTTCCTACTGCTGACGCATATGCTCCTACCATTGACGCATCTCCTCATCGTGCTGCTGACGCATCTGCTCCTGCCCCTGACGCAAATCCTCTATAAGCTGACTCTGAGCACACAACTGCTCCTGATACTGTGAGGCAGAAGATGATTCCTCTCCACGAGCTCCTCTCGAGCTGGGCGCCGACATCGCAGTAGTACCATAATAAGGTGCAGGAGTCAAATGAGATCTGATACCAACTACTTGGACCTTTTCAAAGCCATACTGGGTCGCCTGCATCCATGTCGTCTCATCAAAATGGTGGGCACTAGTCTGATCACCCGTCTCGTCTTGAATCTCAGCCTGTTTCAGAGAGGTCGTGGCCTCATATGAGTCCTTAAGTTTCAATTAGAAATTAAAATAATGAAAATATTATATGTATTTAATTTGTAAACTGAAAAGAAAATAATACTAACCACAATCTAAAGCTGGCAGTCACCTCTAATCTCTCTAGTAGCGGGGTCAGTGTACATCCTCTGATAAACGTCGTACGTTGTAATACCAGGCTGCTCGGCTTCCTATATGAATATAAAATAAATTGTTTATATTTAAAGTTGTATAAAATATTAAAAAAAAGTACTTACCAGACGCTCTCTATGTGCACTGAATGTATGACTACCGGCTCGATGCGTCACCTCTTGTCTCCCTCGATTCTGTCGACCCAATGCAGATCTCCTATGAAACCCACCACCCAACCAGTGTGTACATAATCCATACCAAATGTGAGATGAAATGTACTATGGTCGGTGGTCTCTATAGGACTCATCAAATTCTGTCACTCTGGCTTTCTTCACAGTCGTCTTTCTCAGATTATGCAAAAACCGACGGAAACGGTCATGCATAGACACCACCCATGCCGTGTGGATAGTGGCACGCATGCTATCGTCGATGGGATACCATAAACCCTGATAAAAAGTTATTAATGAATTAAATTTCAAAATAAATATTATTTAATTACGTACCAGCCAATGATTGAACATGGCGGCCTACACATCAGTGGGAATCTGATCCCATGTGAGCCAGGGCTGAGAAAAATAATTGCGCAAGATAGCGCTCCCCTGTCCAATAGATATATGTGTAAAACTGTTGAAAAAGAACAAATAATCAAACAATTATAATATTAATAAATTATAATGAAAGATATCTAAAATACACAGGTTACCATACCACCACGTGTGTGCATCGAATCCAAGAGGTGGATGTCGTTCCGGGATAGGATATGGAATCATCAGTCTAGCAAGACCACGCCCCCTCTGAGTGCTCCCTGTAGTGCCAATAGCCTGAGGGTCAGATGACTCAAGAACCTCATCATCCATAGGTAGATCAGCCTCCAGAAACTGACGAAACGTTTCTGAGTCCATCTGAAACATGAAATTATTCTTATTAGCAAACAATTGAAAATAACTATTATGTATAGATATATATTTGTTATGATTCTAACCAGAATTTTACTGTGTCAATGTTCATATTCATCATCATCTTCATAGTTGTCAATGTCAATGTCTTCATCTTCCTCATCAACATCATCAATTTCCATATTAGTTTCACTTTCATCATCTCTTGTCATTTCAAATTCAGTTGTAACATCATTAACAACATCGTCACCATCGACCCTTAACTGTGGGGTGTCATCCTCGATATTCATGTCTCTTTGTGAAAAAGATGTGTTTTGAGGAGTGTCCTGAAAAATTTTATTTACTTTCACTTCAGTGGAACCACATTCAGTTTGAGTAAACTGATTTTCTCGAGATTTAACTTTTATTATACTCCACCAATCATCCAAATATTTTGCAGTAGCACATTATTTTTCATAATAAATTTGATGTACCTGATGAGCCAATAAAAATGGTTCATTTACTAAAAGAAGAATTTTATGTTTAATATCAATAATTCCATGAGTCAGATGAATACACAAGCCTCTCTCAGTATCAATCCATCGACATTTAAACATTGTTACATAATTCTGTCCCAAATAACACAGTTCAATAATTTCTTCAAGCATGCCGTAAAAGTCAACTTCAATATCTCTATGTTGTGATCCCTTTAAACAAACTCCACTATTCATTGTTTTCTTTGATTTTCCATATGCACGTGTATGAAAGTGATAACCATTCAACACATATACATTATAAGATTTAACCATTTTGGATGGTGGGCTACTCAATATACGCAATCGACTATCAATCTTATCAGCATGTACAGATACCTGAAAATTTGAAAAACATTTATCACTATTACAAGTAATAAATTTATTTTATATGTAAAACCAAAAAAAGAATGTATGTTACTATTTTTTGAAACCAGTAGGCAAATTTTTTTTGCCGACGTTATTCTAAGTCAGCTGCTGTAATTTATGGAAATTGTTTCTTGATATGATCATCATATAACCTACAAATACAATATGATTAATTTACTATAATAGAATCTATAGAATAAGGGATAGGAGCACTCATTGTAAAATTGGTGAAATTTCTTCACAGTTGAGTAGAACATATGTATGAGCTCTATGATGTTCATCATATGAAATCCATCTATCATGAACTCCACCAAGGCCAAGTTCGGGCTGATTGTCAACTGATAATTGATTGTTCATATCATCATCAACATTCCCCTCGTTCTGGCCCATGTTGGTAAATTTTGAGGGATATTCAGATTCAAAATAATGAGAGCAGAATAAAGAAATTTCCTCTTGCAAATAAGCTTCAGCAATTGAGCCTTCAAATGATGCTTTGTTACAGACTTTTTTCTTCAATTTCTGCATGCATCTCTCAATGGGTAAATCCATCGAAACTGAACCAGACCTCCACATTTTGCTTCATGTGGAAAATGTAATATCAAATGTTCCATTGAGTCAAAGAAATCCGACGGAAAGATTTTTTCCAGTTTTCATATATTTACAACAACAACTTCTTCCATTTTGCTTAGTGTATCGTAGTCTATTGTCACCACATACATGTCTCTAAAAAAACATGATATATCTGTTATCGAATCACAAATCTTATAATTCAACAATCCTCTTAATCTAATAGGCATAAGTCTTTCCATTATAACATGAAAGTCATGACTTTTTAATCCGGTAATTTGACCATTTTTAACACATCTTCCCAAGTTGGAAACATAGCCATCTGGAAGTCTCAAATCTGCAATCCACAGACAAAATAATAAGCGACTCTCTTTGGTCAGTGTATAAGCTGCTTTTGGCTTCATTAATCTCTGTGATCTGACATTTTCAAACAATTCAAGTTCTGGTTGCCTGCAAATTTGGGCAACATCTAATCATGCCTTTACATTATCTTTGGTTTTACCCGGTGTATCCAAAACTGTATGAAATAAATTATCAAAACAATTATTCTCAATATGCATGACATCCAACATGTGTCGGACCAACAAATCAGACCAATATGGAAGATTCCAAAAAATGCTCCGTTTTGTCCAATTGTGTTCTTTCCCAAAGCCATGAATTTTATGTTGGTTTATTGTCAGTCCAAAAGTGATGGATGGTAATGAAAATACAACTGATTGTAACTCTGTACCTGCGATCATTTTTTGAGGTTCATCTCTTTCAATTATGAATTTTCTGAAATGAGATTTATTCCTCTGAAAAGGATGATCGATTGGAAGAAATATGTGATGACAGTCAAAATAACAAGGTTTTTTTCCATTCACGAGCATAAATTCTTTTTTTTCTCCCATACAGTAAGGACTTGATTTTGGACCCTGTGTACTCCAGCCAAATAACATGCCATATGCCGAGAAGTCACTAATTGTCCACATCAAAGCAGCTTCCATTACAAAATTCTATTTCGCAGCAGCATCATATGTACCAACACCATGACTCCACAATAAATTTAACTCATCAATAAATGGTTTCAAATAAACATCAATATATTTTTTCGGATGTCCTGCGATTAATAATGTCAAAAAGATATAAGGCTCTTTCATCAATATCCATGGTGGCAAATTGTACGGAGTTATAAAGACAGGACAATAGGAATACTGACTACCAAAAGATCCAAATGGACAAAACCCGTCAGTATAAAGACCCAATCGCACGTTCCGGGATTCTAAAGCAAAAGACGGATGCACTTGATCAAAATGTTTCCATGAATCACCATCAGATAGATGAATCAAGCTTTTACCATTTGAAATATTGGTTTTGTGCCATGACATCATTGTCGCTGTGTTCTGAGACATAAATAAACACTGCAACGTGGGTGTAAGCGGGAAATATCTCAACTGTTTTACAGGAATCAATCCAGACTTCCCTGATTGAGCTTCTTTATACCTCGATTTTCCACATGTGGGACAACTATCCAACGAATCATTTTTACCAGAATATAAGATTAAATCATTTGAGCATGCATGAATCTTCTGATAACTAAGGCCCAGATTACGAAATAGTCTCTTGCTCTCATAATAATTAGCAGGCAGCACATTCCTTCAGGTAACAGTTCTTTAACCAAAAAAAATATCTGATCAAAACAGTAATTTGACATTCCATTATCTGATTTAATAGCCATAAATTTTGCAACTGCTTCTAATTTTATTATCTTGTAACCAGGATATAATTCATCCTCAGTAGACCTAAACAACTCAGAAAATTCAGATGGTGCCAACTCGGGAGGTAAATCAACATCATCCTCGATTTCTGTTTGTTGAATGGATGACCCTACAACATCATGTACTAAATTCTGAAACCGTGATGGATCCGGAATCAAATTATTACTATCTTCTCTGAAACCGCGTTCACCGTGTTGATACCAAAAAATATAATCTGATTGAAAACCATAACACAAGAGATGTTGGCCAACGATGTCAAATGTCTCAAATGTTCTCAGAGCACATTTTTTACAAGGACACTTAATTGTCCCTTCTGAAACAAATTCCGGGATTGATGATACAAATGATAAGAAAGCTTCAACACCATCAACATATACAGGATTTAAACTAGAACCATTTGGATTTTTACGCTGATTTATCCAAGCACGATCATCTAATAATGATTGATGTCTATTTCCTTATTCCATATTCATATATATGTTTCTAAAAAATTTAAAACCATTACTGTTGTTAAATAATTTGATATAAGAAAAACAATATCCTAAAAACAGAAGATACATAATTACAGTTATTTCTTAGTAATTACCAATAATTATAGGTGACATAGTTATTTTTAATCATCCCCACTAATTATTATTAATTTAGAAATACTTAGCAATACTTGGAAAAATGAAATATGATTGAATAATGAAATAAAATTTTGTAATCATCGTTGTGGAGATTATATTACTAATTATTCTGATTTTTCCGACGGCTTATCTCTTTTTATCTTTCTCCCGACTGAAATCAGTATGAAAAACTTGCTCTGAAATACGTTAGAGCACCTTTTTCATACTAATTTTAGTGGGAGAAAGTAGCAAAGATATGAGACGTTGAACAAAAGGTAACCGCCAATTCGCTGGAAATTGTGCCAATTTATAACCATGTACTTGAATTTATTTGATTTTTGATTAATTATTATTAATTATTACTAATTATTACAAAGCTCAATATTTCCAACAGATTTTGCTCTATTCTCATCATGTTCAAATCTTAAAGAGTCATCAATTTTCAGGTCATTCCCAATAAAAAGTTTGTGTCAAACATGTCCAATTTAAACTCTATAATTGTCCTTACATAGTTGATCACCTCGCAAGTAGGGTTGCAATAGGATGACACAAGTAATGAGAAAGACATGACTTGGGTTGTCCTATTGCAACGCTACTTGCGAGGTGATCAACCAAGCAAGAACAATTATAGAGTTTACATTGGACACGGTTGACACAAACTTTTTATTGGGCATGACCTGAAAATTGGCGACCCTTTAAGATTTGAACATGTTAAGAATAAAGAAAAACTTGTTGAAAATATTGATAATTGTAATATTTTATAAATTTTTTATAATTTAAATAATATTAATATTTTTTTATAAATATTAAACATATAATAATAAAATAACTATATTATTAGTATTATTTAATTATTAATATTAGAGTAATATAATATTTTATATTATGTTACTGTTTATGTTACTATTTATGTTACTAATTATATTACTAATTATGTTACTAATTAGAAATGCGAAGATATGCATATAGGTTGGGTGGTTAATCAATCATTGAATAGAAAAACAAATGTAATTAATCGCTCATCTACCTCAATTTTCTTTTCATTTGTGTGTTGAGCCTTGAAAGGAAACTTCTGCCTCCACATGTAATATCTGCTTTTACTATCAAAATTATAAACCTCCTTACCTCTATGTTGGTGAGGAGGTTGATAATTTTGACAGTAAAAGCAGATATTAAATGCGGAGGAAGAAGTTTCCTGTCAAGCCTTAACATACAAATGAAAAGAAAATTGAGGTAGATGAGCGGTCAATCACGCTTGCTAATTTTACTAATTCTTTTTAAGTTTTTCTTAATTGTTTTTAAGTCTTTCCTAATTATTTTTAATTGTTTTCTAATTATTTTTAGTTGTTTCCTAATTATTTTTAATTGTTTCCTAATTATTTTTAATTGTTTCCTAATTATTCTTAAATATTATAATTGTTTCTTAATTATTATAATTGTTTCCTAATTATTATAATTTTTTCCTAATTATTACAATTGTTTCCTAGTTATTATAATTGTTTCCTAATTATTATAATTATTTCCTAATTATTATAATTGTTTCCTAATTAAATCTAATTGTTTCTGAATTAAATCTAATTATTTCTTAATTAAATCTAATTGTTTTCTAATTAAATCTAATTCTTTCCTAATTAAATCTAATTGTTTCCTAATTAAATCTAATTATTTCCTAATTAAATCTAATTGTTTCCTAATTAAATCTAATTTTTTCCTAATTATTTAATTATTTCCTAATTATTTCTAATCAATTAAATCTAATTATTTCCTAATTATATGATAATTATTTTTATTAAATCTAATTAAATCTAATTATTTCCTAATTATATGATAATTATATATTTATTTTTAATTATTACCAAAACATCCTCTGGGAGTGTCGAGCCAAGAGTGCAGCAAGGCCCGTTGTCGTGTACCAGGTTACCCCGAGTCAAGCTCGAAACACCTTGTCAGAGTTTCCACTCCTAGGTACATCTGTCCCAGAGCTGCCTCTACTTGTTCGTATCTAGACAAGGATTATTTGGTACAACTACTTAATCTAATTATACTATATATCTACTAGAAATTATATTAAAAAAATTAAAATTAAGAATTAAAAATTAAAATTAACAATTAAAAATAATTTAACAATTAAAAATAATTTAAAAAATAAAGAAAATATAAATACCTTCGATATTTTGAAGTAATCTACGTCTTCTAACTCCTTCTCTCCTCTTCTCGAAAGAAAAAATTAAAACCAAAAAAAATTTCTACACAGAACTGAAAGTTAGAGAGAGAGGGGAAGAGAGATCTGAATGTTATTGAAAAAAAACGGGTGGGGTGTATATATAAGTTAGATTAGTTGCGAAAGTATTATTTGTGATGGAATACCTCCACAAATACTAAGTATTGCGACGAGATACCATCGCAAATACCTTCGCCCGCATTAATTACGGGTGGCGGTTAAAAGGTTTTTTGCGACGGGCCCGTCGCAAATAGCTGCCTGCCGATACACCCTTAGCGATGGGTGGATATTCCCGTCGCAAATTCCTATTTACCGCAGCCGGTATTGGCAACAGGCCCCGTCGCAAATACCTTCGCCCGCATTAATTACGGGCGGTGAGTAAAAGGGTTTTTGCGACGGGCCCGTCAGAAATATCTGCCTGCCGATACACCATTAGCGAGAGGCGGATATCCCCATCGCAAATTACTATTTACCACTGCCGGTATTTGCGATGGGTCGCATCACAAATACCACCCGGTGAATATTTTTTGTGACAGAACAATTTACCCGTCACAAATAGTATTTACCACCGCCGGGTAGTTGTGACGGTTCGAAGGTGACCGTCACAAATAGGCTTTACCACGACCGGTATTGGCGATGGGACCCATCGAAAATAACACCTGGTGAATATTTTTTTTGCGATGGGACAATTTTCCCGTCGTAAATACTATTTACCACCACCGGGTACTTGCGACGGGTAGCATTCTACCCGTCGCAAATAGGGTTCCCGCATTTTGGCGCACAAACCGCACCATTGCAATTACAACGGGTCCTATATTTCCATCGCAAATAACTGACCATTTGCGATGAGAATATATTCCCGTTGCAAATACACTTTTCATCATAGTTGTTGCGACGGGAATAAAGCCCGTCGCAAATAAATCGTCGCAATAAGCGTTTTTTCCCGTAGTGATAGTGCATCGGCTAATAAATGGTGCGCAAAAATCACCCAAAAAACTCAAGAAAATTCATCCAATACCTCATACCCCTAGATCCATGTCACTAAATCATGATGGTAATCACCATATCAACCTCCTAGAGCCAATCCATCAAACTGATGACCAAATCACCTCAATCTGACCACCATGTCACCCAAATTGGTGATCGACATCAACTCGAGTATCCTAGACCAAGACCATCCTAACAAACAATGTATCCTCATTCCAAGTGATCAAAATCACTTCAATCATTGGGACAATCCCATCACATTCCTATAGAACCATGCAATTCAATATAAATAACTCAATTTAATTTAAATAAAACACATGGAAAAAAATTCCTATGTTGGTCCAAGCCCCTCAACAATTTCTTCCAATTTTTGTATAGAAGGATCATCCCATAGGAATCTCACACAATCCATTTAGTAATTTTAAATGAAATTAATTAATTAATTTTGGTCTCCTGGAGACAACCCACATGGAGTTTATAGAGCGCACCCCCAAAACAACCGCAAAAACATAGAGAAATCTAGGAACCACCAACCCCATACACATAGGCATACAATCATATGATATCTATATCTAAATCATGTCAAAATGAATATAATTAGTGTTTTATATGAACACTATAAAAATAAGGAAAATATATCGCATGAATTTAGCACATCATATTAAGATTAAAAAGAAGAAAAGATGCTAGTGGATCAAAGGCCCTACTGAAATGAATCTGTATCCATCAACAGATCGATGATTGGAGTCTGGAAGGAAGGATTGTTTCAAATATTAAGAAAATAAAAAATGGGATAACCCCATATTCTCTTCGTGTGAATGTGATAAGGAGTAAGAAAATAGGTAAATAGAAGAGAGGGCAGTTTCATAATTTTACATTTTAAAAAGAGGCCCACGGTTAGACCACATGGTTTGGATAATCATGTTCCAACTATGCACATATAATATCCATGATAGATCACCCCTCACATGACTAGGCACATATTTTACCAAACCATGTGTAGCCCGTGCAAATTCCATTGTTCAAGGGACCACCTTATACTATCAAGCTCATGATTTTTCAAAATATACACAAAACATGTGAATAACATCTTATAAAAACTATAGAGGCAATCACATGGACATGAAAACCCACCTACATGGTTTTAAAGACCATGATCAATGCATTTTTAGGGTTACATAGTTACTCATAGGAAACTGTACAGTTTTTCCAAACTGTGTGCCTCTACTAGTGCTTTCCTGAAATAGAGTTTCTAGGCCCCACCGCACCTGAAACTCACCCAAAACCCCAAGAATCTTTTTGGGAATTAAATTGAATCTAAAAAAATACCATGGGTCAAAGAATCTCTCAAAATTAGGTTATTAAGATCATGGAAATAGTTTTCTAGCTCACAAAACACAAAAAATATTATTTTCCTAGAAAACGACCCATTCCAAAAACCTGAGACATTAAAATCTCCCCAATATAACAAGGATCATCCCTGAGTTATAAAAAACTACCCATATATGGTACCAAATATAATAATATCTTTAGAATCAACCCAATATACTCTGATCATTAGTCACAGGTAAACTCTCCTCAAGGTGCTCTCCAACTTAGGAGTTACCTACCCGGTCACATCCCAACCCAAAACAAGCATTCTGATGATCCAACGACCATAATGGTACTGAAAATTCCTCTCATAATGCATCATAATTCCATTAACTCATTAGGTTTTATATAGTTCCCATTTCATATCTAACAGAAATCATATCCTACATCTCATCAAATCCCCATACCATCCTGGTGCCCCATACCTTATATAGAACCACGTCGATTTGATGCCCAGATGCTAACAAACCTCAAATATAACCCACATTGTATTGATGAATAGATGCCTATTCACCTCATATTGATCCAAAATTGCATCAATTCCCACAAGAAGTCACATTGTTAACACACCTCTTACATAAAAATATCATGCATCATTACTGATGCAACCTACTAACTAGTGAAAGATTTGTCCAAAAACAATACATACTCATGTAGTTCATCAAAATGTCCAAATCCAAAAAAAATTAATCCCGTCATGCCCCTAGAGTACCTCAAACTATAGTAGGCTCCCTGAAATACTATGAACCTGGGACCTCTACTACGTGTCCCTAGCATAAAGCTTAACTAAATAATGCTTGGCCTTCCTATAGAGCTTCACCAGCTACCAACCACTAAACCCACAGTTGGGTCCCACTATCTCTACCAAAACCTTCATTTGTCAGTGAATCCTGGTTACAAGATCATGGTATCGATCTTGATCCTTCCTCAAATTCTTGATTCTAACCCATTCCTTAGATGTCAACTACCTAAGAAGGCTTCCTGCATAACATATCTAGATTCCTGATCTGGACACATACCTGACACTCATTTGGAGGAAACTCACACTGAGTCTAGAGATTCCCATACTGTTCACACTAGAAGAACAATGCTAACACCCACTCATTGGTGGTCTACCTAAATCTATGTCCTAGCTATCCTGATAAGATTCCTCACAACCCCACTTCTTATTACCTGAAGCATCCTTTCTTAGATCACCTAAAACTATCACGCAGCTCATATAAGACCAGTCTTTAATGTTCCCCTCGGCTGTAAATGCCTGGTTGAAAACTTCTAAAAATTAGGTTAGCCTAAAAATACTGAACTTTACCTTGATGGTGTGCCACAATCCATCCTCAAATCATCACACCTTAGCGATGTCATATCCCCTCATATTAGGCGAAAATTGTGATAAGTCTATGAAATTGGTTGCGTAGTCTATGACTAGTGTATCCTATTATATATTCATGAAATACTATGCTCGGTTATCCCTCAATCTCAACAAAAAGAAATTCTCAAAGATCCTAACCTCAAAATATTTTTAGGCTAGTCCTTCATGTCTGCCCACCTATACATGTATATCCCACCAGTGTTTTTCCAGTCCTCTGAGCATATATATAGCCAACTTCATCGTTTGACCTGGGAAAGTCTCAAACTGGTTGAAGATTGTCTAGATTGGATCGACCCATTTCTCATCCATCTTTGGTCTACCCTTACACTAAAACATCAATGGGTGCTGCGACTGGAACTCTTGATTCAGGTATGCCATCGATGGCTCAGCTCCCTAAGCTCCTATATCGATTCCTTGGATAACACAAACCAGACTTGCCCAAAGATTCTCATCAAGATATTAAAAAAATAGTCCATATCTTGTGCCTATCCCACCTATACCTGAGCCTATAATTATTCCTGTAGCTACAGCTCTTGATCAGCCCTACCCTCTGGGGCCTCATCCCTTACACACTCAAGCGACACCATATCACTACACTCCTATCACTCCCCCAAATCCCATCTAGGTTGCTTCCCAATGAATACCAATAAAATGTTCAAAAAACCATAATAGTTTATATATACAATATCGTGGATAGAGAAATCTGTAACAAGCAACACAATCTCACCAACCTCAGACTCCCCCACCGCACAATGTCACGTGACATCCAGCCTTATGGTACCTTACCCACCCACATATGTGTTAGACATCAAGTGTATCATCAAGACTCATAGACCTAGAATAACCCCATTAGAGTCAATAATCAAATATAACCCAACCTCATAGCTCCTTGACTACCCACATCAGGGTCAGGCATCACATATAATTTGACATACTAGAGTAAAAATACAAAAAATAGGCTATAAAGCAAAACAAATTAGATTATTTTTTGATACTTTAAACGGCTCACCCCTATCATCATCCCTACCTACCCATATTAGGGACATGACCATATATCATAGCATATAGAATCTCACATAGATTTCATTGAAACCACATGCCTATTCTGTATGAGTAGAATTCCAAAAAAGAGAGGCTAAGAAGTAAAATACTATTTAACTTCCTTTGTTGAAACTTTAAACAACCCAACCCCTCTTTGAAAAAACTAGGTTCCCAATGAAAATCACAAGAAATCATATATCATATGAGCCTAAGTTCCTATCATGATGGATAATCAAAACATCCCTCACTATACCAGGCAAAGGGTAAAATCTATATAATAGATTACCATCAAACCCAAGTGCACCACTCAAGGTGGAAATCAAATCAATTTTCAAAATATACAATAAGAACATAAATTTACCACCCCTAAAAACTTGGTCTATCCCCCATCAATGGGGATGTAGGAACCCAAACACAAGATCTATACCCATTTTTGACTACATCCCAACCTCCAATCTTCCATTACCCAAATAGTAAGACCCAAAAATAAAATGAAAACATTTGATACCATTAGTATCCAACTGAACGCTGCTACTCAATAATAGTGAAGTAAACACCTCTGATACAATTTATAGCACCCCATCCCAGATTCCACTTTAAATGGTGCTTTGGGATGGTTGACTACCATGAATTACACATTCCTTTTCATATAAAAAAGGTTACTCGCTCGTAGAAAGGGTGTAAATAGGTGATAATTGGTAGACTATACCCTCTAATGGAAATAATAATAATGGTCTATGTATATAAAATAGTGGAAGAAAGACCATAACACAGTGGAAGTAATAGATAAAAGAAAAAACTCAGTGGAATAAAATATAAAGTAGCAACAATAGAATGATAATAAATTATAAAGGCAATAATACCAAAACATTCCATTTATAGAAAACATGCCATAAAAAGTCATACATAGCAATAAACAACATGGTCACCCATGGATGACCATTAGTACATAAATATATAATCATGTTGAGAAAAAGGAGAATCAAAAGTAAACTCTATATAATGAAATAATCACCATGGTCCCTTGCCCTACATCCCTTGAAAAAGGTCCAACTTGACCAATAGGGTCAACCTACTAAGCTAGGTCCCTTACCTAATCACATAGACATAAAGACTGCATGAATCCTAAGGGTCCCGTGTAGGGTGTGCTAATAAATCTCAGTAGGCTACCACCAAAGTGTTCATGTCTTACAACCATGATAATACAGTCATATGTTAAAAATATATTAAATGGGTAGCACATGAACATTTAATATTAACCCACTTACCTTCTTCTTAGTAGCCATAGGGAAGCGATCACCTTCTTTGGCCATAGTTGGAAATTTCTACACACAGTCCCACAATTATATATATAACATAAAACACCTATATATATATGTATAACTATGGTAGAAAAGACCTATGAAATAAAGCCCAAGGCATCCCCGGATTAAAATGCATCCTAGGTTAACCCTCAGGTTCCACCTCTAATCAAATCACTAGAACCTCATTCCCACTATCATGTAACCCACTTCCCAATGGAATGCCTAGTCAAGTACCCAAACCCTTGGAACTTATCTCAGAAATACCCGTTGGCTTGACGAATGACATCCGAAGTCACAATGATGTCTTCCCTACAATATATAATCACTATTGGCTCAACAACCGACATCTCAATGCCTGATAATATCTATCATACCAAGTCCCAACCCAATTCCCTCAATAATATTAGTGGGACTCAACCCCCAACCAATGGTCTCTCACCATTATCATATGGTCTATCACTATCCATGAGGTTTTCTATGGTGAGAACCCCCCCCCCCCAATACAATCTATGGTCAATACCGTCACCTAATATTCATAGTTTATGGGGGCCTCCACCAATAATGAGTGGTCAAAACCACCTAATCTGAGTCCTATCTGTATGCACACAACTCCAACGATGTGTTGACAAAAAAACAGTGAGTGGAAATTACCTAAACAAACTAAGAAACATCATATGACACCTCATTCCCCCAAAAATTTTTGTCAAAATCATCATAGTCATCACCATCTCAACCTCCGGGAGCCAAGACCTCAAATTTATGATGATAAAACCTCAATACGATGACTATGTCACCCAACCTAGTGATCAAAATTACCCTAAGTATCTCGGGCCCAACCCATTATAAATAAAAATGTCTCCACAGTCGAGGTGATCGACATTATCATAATCCTCAGGACAAGACCGTCACGTTCCCAAAGAACCAAGAAATTTAGTATAAATAAATCAATTTAATTTAAATAAAACACAAATCCAAAACTACCCAAGTTCATCCAAGCCCCTCACATGGCTTACACACTTATAGTGTAGCAAGAGAATGCCCATAGGAATCTCACATCATCCCTTTAATAATTTATAAGACAATTAATTAATTTATTAGGGTCTCCCTTGAACAACCCTCAATATGCATATAAAGTGCACCCCAAAAACAACAACAAAACCCTATTGAAATCTAGGAACCACCAAACTCAAACTCATAGGCATATACATGTTTGATATCATCATCTAACTCAATCGAAAATGAGAGAAATCAAAATTTTATATGAACTCTCTAAAATTGGTCAAAATAGCTCCCATATATTTATCATATCGTATGGTGAGAGAAAAATAAGAAAATAAGTGGATCAAATTCCTCACCAAGATGACTCTATAGCCACAAATGGATCAAATATCAGATCTCATACATAAGTATTGTCTTAAAGACTAGGTGAGACCAAAATGTGGGAACACCCTCTACTGTCAGTGTAAAAGGGATAAGAAGGAGGAATACGATAGGTAAATAGAAGAGAGAGAAGTTTTTTAATTTCACTTTTTTTAAAATAGTTTCATGGTTAGAACACATGGTTTAACTAACCATGTTCCAACCATGTGAACTCACTATCCAAGAGGGATGAACCCTTGCATGGATAGGCACACAGTTTACCAAACCCTGTATATCCTATGAAAATGCCATTGTCCAAGGCACCACATCGCATAGTCAGGTGCATGGTTTTCCAATTCATTCATAGACCATGAAATTACCCTATTTTAAAAATTAATGATGTGCTCACATGTCTATTAACCCTCTCTTGCATAGTTTGACCAACCATTCTTAGTGTATCTATAGGGTCACACCATTACTCATGGGAGGACACATAATTTGTCTAAACTGTGCGCCTCTTCTGGCACATTCCTAAAATGGAGTTTCTAGGCCATTCCAATATTGATTCTCACCCAAAAATATGAGGCACTTGAAAAGCCTTAAAACCCATCCAAAAAAAGGCCTTGGGTTAAGTAAACTCTCTAAATATGGTTCTGAAGATCAAGAAAATAATTGTACCACTCATCAAACATGAAAAATTCAAATTTACCTGGAAAGAGACCCATTCCAAAAAACCAAAGATGTTACACCATGATACAGACATCATTCCCATGATGAAGAGAATTGGATATACACCCTCAATGATACTATAAGTATAAACCCATCTTAGAGCTTGTATGACCATATTCACGATGGCCTGACTATTCAGGTGGTGGAGTTGGGAAAGAGTTTTCCACATTTTTTTGTTAAAGTACCAATACAAATGACTAATAAAAAGTCATATAGTGATCTCAAAGAAACTCAGAAACTAATAACCAAACCTATATAATTTATAAGGATGAAGTTACCCTTAAAAAATAAAAATCCCTTTTTCAAATACTTATAGTTAACCATTTATGATTTATTTACTGATACCAACACATATGTAAAATGAAATAAACTCAACTAAATTTCATTATTTTAATCATAAAAAAATAGTTTTATATATTTCAAATTCATATGAATATAATAGTAGAAATTATAATCTTCAATACATTCCTTTGTTAATTCACACACATGGATTGATGAATTTAT
Source organism: Viscum album (assembly GCA_963277665.1). Classification (NCBI taxonomy): domain Eukaryota; kingdom Viridiplantae; phylum Streptophyta; class Magnoliopsida; order Santalales; family Viscaceae; genus Viscum; species Viscum album. The sequence continues at coordinate 542,415,976 of OY728157.1, forward strand.
TTTTATTTATTATTAGGCTTGAGAATACTAAAGAAATTCCAATAAATTATTTATTAACAAATTTGAATTATGTTAACACTCAAAGTCTATTAAAAACAAATAAAAAACTAAAAACTGTTGTAAAAAATCTCCCATTTTTATTTTTTTTCAATATTATTGATAGAAAATTAAATTTCAACATATTGTCAACTTATTTATTCTTTAACTAAAATATATTATTATCTTCTTAGTTTTGTTGAATTTTCTCATTTTCTTCTTCCCCTCATATAGATAAAAAATACAAAGAACATAGAATATCATGCTATTAATTAGTTATGAAGCCATGTCCCATCCATCATCCCACTCATATTCTATGTGATACATGCTCTGTATAAAAAGGATTAGGGTTTTATTTACACTAAAAAGCTATCAATTGGTCAATAAAATATGATAAAGACTAATATTAATTCACAATTCTCATTACCTTTACTCATTTAGGGGTAGTTAATGTGTCCTCAATCCATCAAAAAATTATTATAACTGATATATTTATTTATATTTATAGTAAAAATAAGAGTTTTAATACTCATCTTAATATATATATTTGAAACATTCAAACACATGTAGCATGTTTTAGAAATCATCTATGAGATATCCTCAAATTTTCTAAACATGTTATAATTTATTTAATCAATTTATACACATTAAATATTAGAATTTATTCTTGGCCAAGTATGATATAGTATTCATACATACCTATTCCATGAAATGTTTTTAGGAACCTTCCATTATTCAGATTTAAATGTGAATTATAAACTTATGGAAGCTTCACAAGAAACTCCCCCTCAAGGGATACTCTAAACCTCCACTTCAAAAATGGTGTATTCTTTCATCATATGTTCTTTATACCTATAATTTTTATGTTTTAAACATAATGGAAACTTTTTTATTATGTTCTAGATTTTTTACATATTCTATTTCTTCTTTTGTTCTCCACTTGAGAATAAACTTAACCTCCAATTCCTTGTATGGTTAGAAAAAATAAAATAAAAATGATATGGGAAAAAGGGGACCCATTTTTTATTTATTAATGTGAGAAAAACATATAAGAATATCTTCTCAACCATGAAACTCTTTATTTTTATACTTCACTTCTAGGAGAACACTTTATGGGGGCACTTTTAGGATTTAAGTATATCTTGTAAAACCTGGATTATTCTTTTCAACACCTTCATTTCCTGGGATATTATTTTTAAAATTTTCTATAAAACCATATACATATCCTAGTATAGTTTCCATATCCATCAAGATTTCATTTTAGGTTGGTGTGATTTTTATACAATCCTTTTATTTGTGTCCATCTTCTTTACATGTCCCACATATCACCTCATGAGATATAATGTTGTTCTCTTTTGATAAAATATCTTGAAATTCGGCTTATTATTTATATAGAATCCATACTTTTCCTTTTTTTTAATTCCCTTATCTTGTGCTTCTTCCATTTTTTTTCTTCTTTAAATTGGGCTTTCCAAATGATCATACATTACTTGGATGTGTGCTTCGCCTTTTAGGTTCTACCATATGGAATCTCAAGAGTTTTCTTCACCAAATCAACCATATTGTTTTTTATTTGGGATGATTTTATTTTAATTTCAAACTTTATTTTATCAAAATTAATTTTCATAACATGTTTATTATAATACATGTAATTTACTATTTTCCCACAAAAGAAGCATATTTTTATCTTTAGTGAATTATTATTCTTTGACTTATTTTTCATTATTTATACTAGATTCCTTTTCTATTTATCACCTAAGGATGAATCATCTCTTTTATTGACTTTATTTTCCTTTTTAATTTCTTACCTTATTCATTTAACACCATTTGATACATGCTTAAATGTGTTGAACATGCATGCTCCACCTTTGTGACCACCACCATTTCCTTATCCGTAGAATTATTTAATACTTTCATATCTATTTGATGTAATTTTTTATCTTTATCATGTGTATTTTACTTCATCACAACTTTAATATCCATAAATATTACCTACTAATTCCATCTAGTTTTTTTCCAATTATGCTAATAATATAATGATTTATGCCTTAACTTGTTATAATATAAATAATTTCCTAGAAACCTTATTCTTCTTTGAGAAGCAGTTTGTCTAGATTTAGCTCCAAACTAATTTTTCACCTCTCCTCCATTATCTAGGATTTCTTTGGAGAATATATGCTCTCACACTTGATTATAACCACTTTTTATGCCATGATGGACTCCTCTATAATTTTATTCATATATTTTGTACAGGTTTTGAGTTTAATTTTGCATTGTGTACACAAATAGATTTAGAAAAATAAACATTTATATATGTGAATGGTACCTTTACTTTTGTGGATACTACATAATGATAATTATATTATCTCAAGATGTTATTCCACTAGTTAAATATCTTTTTTATAAGAAATATCCTTGGGATTTCATGTGGTATATAATCTCTTTTCACATTGTAGTAAATAAAAATCTTGAACTAATTATATATTATTCAAATTAACTTCAAGATCTAATAATTTTATATTGAGAATAAATTTATCATCCTCTATTTTCTTAAAATTTTCTTCATAGATCTTTATCATATATTGAACGTAGTATTTATTCATATTAAATACCACTTTTAATAATCTTCCAATATATTTAATCTTATTTTCTTCACCTATAGTTGAAATTTTTTGACATCAATAATTTATTATTTTACTTTAACTCAAATGAATGGTATATTTTATCAATAATTTACATATATTTATATTTATTAAGGATTATTTCACGACAATAATTTCTAACTTTAGATAAGTTTTCTTCAATGACCACATTTTTTTTCACTTTTAGCATTCTATTACTTAGTTATATCTACACATATCACCACATTCTACTCTAGTTCTCTCTTGATTTTATTTTCCTTTTAGTTGAGGTTGGTGATATTTTTTTAAAATCTTTTGAAAGATCCAAAAATTTAAAAGACTATATATATTAACAAAATTATGTAATATTTATTTTAGAGGATAGATAAACTCATCCAGTGAATCATCATAAATGTGATCTTTTCCACATATGCTTGGATCTTCCTTTGAACAATATTTAAAGTAGATTTTAGTTATATATTATTCATGAAGATATTGTGAACTTTTAGAGGTAGAATCATTGTATAAATCCTTATATGTAGATCTAACTACAAGATATTGTTCATCTATGAAATATTTATGTACAATAGAATCACAACATAGGGAAACTACCTCAATATCCCCTTTGTATAATAGTGGAACTTTTGTTATTTCTCTAAATTAAATATTCTTTTTTTCTTAACTTTCTTAGAAGAGGAATAATTTCTATCATCTATTTATAAAAATTCTTCAAGTTTTAATTACATGTTTCATTTGTAATAGAACCTCATGTTTTTTAAATTTTGATATTTGCAGAAAATATAATAAAGGTGCAACCTGAGTCTTTGAAAAAATTATTAGGATATAAAATGTATGCGTCAAACATTATGGTGGGGGGGGGGGCTGAATTAGTGTTATTATTATTTAAAGACAATTTAAAAAATTATATACCTTATAACCTATTCACTTATTTAGTGACTCAATTTCACATTATTTTCCTTTCCTTATTTATCTTAACTTTGGTTGGTATAAATAAAAATAAACATGGAAGAAACACAATAGAAAAAGCAATGTTTTTATGAGGTTTTCCTCTATAAAGAATAATATATACCTAGTGTATCGTGATTATTATCCCACTCCCATAGAAATTATTATTATTTTCTCAAAATAAGATCGAGAAGGATATAGCCTTAGACTCGTAAAAATATTGGAACCAATATGTTTTACAAATAGATTCAATTTTATTTTCCAAGTAAAAGATGAATATTATAGAAACCTAAAGTAGATCAAAAGTCTAAACCTATGTTCTTCATGATTAGAATGTATGATCTTCTCCATTAGTTTTGTAATAGTCAAGAATCACTTCCTCAAACACCTTCAGACTTCTATAAAATATAAAATTTGTAGGCTGGATATATAATATTCTCATATTGAATGGAATTAGTAGAAGTGTAGGATGAAAAATATTATCTATTTCCTTTTTTTCAGTTCATAAATGAAGAACATTGGTCCTCTCATCCTACCTTTGATACAATAAATCTCAAACTATATGTTGTATTGAGTTTTCTTCTTCTCTTTATTGAATTTTAGAATATGTAGTAATATAGAAGTTCAATGATTTTCCTGACTCGACCCAATGGGGCCTGAGTCGCAACCTCCCAATCCCATATCAAATAGGCTAGGGGCTGGTGACTAGAACTGAGTAGGCATATCAAAAAAATGGGAGGCCTTTTCCCAATGTACCTGTACACACGCACCCAAAAGTACCTCGATGCAGCAATGTAGAGATATAGAAACCATTAAACTAAAAGGGATGAATAAATCTATCCCAAACCAGAGTAAAACATAATTAATGTAAGTATAAAAGGAGAAAAGCACAAAAAATAAAATAAATGAATTTACCATACTTAGAAGGAGGGGATCACTATAAAATTCAACTTCCAGAAATATCTTTGGCCCATATCTGGTAAACACCTCTATTAGTCTAACTCTCAAAGCTCCTCCTACCTCAAGTCCTTTGAGGAATTATTTGGAAGATCATTGGTATGCACAAGACACAACATAAGTAAGAAAATACCATACCTATGTGTGTATAAAAATACTTATTAGGTTTTCTAATAACACCAAAGAAATGGGATCAACTGAAATAAAACAGTCCACTAAACCTAGCCAGAGAGAACCCTAAAAATAGATAAAATCCAAATAAAAAATACTCAGATATACATGACTAGTCAGCTCAATCCACAAGGGGTGTCATCCAAGACATGTGACAACACTATAAGGATTCTAAGAAACACAGAAATATACTCATCTCAAACTCCAAGACTCATGATATTTTGACCTCATATCCAACTATAGGATTCTATCAAAGGCACTAAATGTAACAAAAAAATATTATAACAGACTCTATGATCCCAGACATGCCAGATGAAACTCTTCTGATAGATATTCTTCATTAGGAATAACTCACTTGGAAACAATTTAGCTCCTATCACCAGAGGTACTTCCATCGATAACTTGCACCATGTGTATGGTTATAAGAACCCAAGTGAAGGGGACTACACCTCACCACTTCATATATTTTGGGAGAAATACTCCAAACTATAAACCATGTTCATCCTCTCTAATGAGAGAGAACATAGGGACCAACAACTCACTACTACCCCATAATCGAGTGAGTATTAACTCTTAACCAACTCATGAAACCTTTTTTTCTATTGTATAGAGTGGACCACACCTTACTCTGTTGAGGGAGAACTAACTCCTAACTAGGAATCACATATTACTATTGGGGCCCCCTCACCGTGTAACTATTCTCCACAATCAAGGGAGCTCTAACTCCACTAGATGAAACACTTCCCTCTACTGCTCGAAGATGAGGGAGTATAACTCCATAAATGAAGAACCACACCCTGGTAGGATAGGGGAGTACCGATCAAAGGAATAGAGGACCCACACCCTGACATGATAGGTGATTACCACTCAAAAGATATTAGGCCCACACCCAGATACGATAGAGGAGTACAACTTCATAGATATAGGATCCACACCCAAGTATGATAAGGGATTACAACTCTGTAGATAGAGGACCCAAACCCTAGTATGAGATTGGAGTACCACTCTACTAGCATGATCACTATAGAGGAACCACACCCTAGCATGATAGTGGAGTAATGACCCCCATCTAGAGGAACCACACCTTAGTATGAAATAGGGAGTACCAAATCTACCGAAATAATATGTATAGAGTACCCTCAACCTAGAGAAACAAGGGAGTTACAACTCCAAGGATAGAGGACCCACACCCTAACATGGTATGGGAGTACCCACTCTATCTATACATAACATATAGAGGACCCATTACCTGACATGATAGGGGATTCATGGCTCCATGTATAAAGGACCTACACCCTTTTCCAATAGGGGAGTACCTACTCTATATGGACAATGAATATGATGGGTCTATATGATGACATGATAGGGGAAAGTTGTATCCAACCAAATGAATGATATAAGGATCTTGCACCCTATTTGATCAAGGGAGTACTGACCCCAAGAGAACTACCCAATGGCTTGGGAACCAACACCCACAATGTGGGGAGTCCCATCTCTAATAAAGAAGAGAGTTAAGGGAAACACACACCCTAATGTCATAGGGGAGTACTAGTCCCAATGTCTCTCTCTCCAAAAACTACATCGATCACTCGTATCGGTAAATAAAAGATTAAAGGAGAATCACGCTCATCATAAATCAATTCACAACACTACCATGGGTAGGGTATATGAATCCTGGTGCAATAGGGGGCATTGATCTACCAGCCCAAAGAGTATAGGTTACCCACATCCTAAGGTTATAGGGAAGGGTACCGACCTCGACGTTAACCCAGTTATCCACCCTAATCACCAACCAAGGTTAAGCGCTGCTACTATAGTTTTGTCCTTGAAACACATCACATTGTATCTCATAGGACAAAAAAATACCACCATCACGTTCTACATGGAAAACTGCTCAGGATAGGTTACTCGCATGCCTGAATCCGAGTTCTAAAGAAGGAGATATGCAAGGTGAAATATCCCAATAAGATCTAAAAAATTACATGGAATGAATTGGGGTCCACATGACAAGTGAACCCAAAAAATCACCTAGTATTTTCCTTGTATTTCATGGGTTGGCTGGCCATGTATTCGTGAAGGACATGTATGGTTTGTACATGACGTGTCCTGCCTCACCCCAAACCCAATCCATGTCATTCCTCACATGGATGAACTAGATACATCTCATACAAGTTGTGTACCCTAGGTAATAATTCTTACAAGATAATAAACCATTTTTTCATGTCAGTTTCTCGTGACCGTGTCCATAACCACATGCTTGTGTACTTGTACATGACCATGTACTATCACACAGATACCTTAGACATGTCCTCTGGTCAAACGATATTGGTTCACTACACTACGTGTAACCCCAGTACATGACATATAATCCCCAAAAGTCATATTCCAAAAATTGGAAGAACACACGGTGTGTCCCACTAGTTTACCCTCTATGTAAATGGAATTCAGATAGGAATTTCCCTATTAGTTTCCCAGTTCACAACGATTTCCCCTAAAGCCTCAAAATCAACCTAGAAGGGATATATAACAATCTTAATTGGGATATACAACCTTAAAAAAATTAATAACAAATGGGATCTATAATGAAACTCAAATTAAACTACCTTATGGCGAAACACTAATTCTTTAGGTCTAAAACGATGCCTGAACAGTACTAATCCTTGATCTGATGATGATTGGTGCAAATAACGGAGATCGGTAGCACATTGTTACCTCAATTTAGCCTCAGTTTCATCCAATTATCCAAATGGGGAGGAGGGTTGAAAATATCTTCTAGGTCTTGTGTACCAGAGGGGTGATGGAGGGGTTAATTTTTTTAATTTATTAAATCAATTTACTCCCTTTTAACCCCTCTACCAACTCTCCTTTGGTCAAACACTCGAGAGTGACAAATTTTAGGTCATGACTAGGGTAAACAGAATATTATAAACTCAAATGCGGTCTCATAACGTGACTCCCCAGACATATTTATATTTATAATAATAATATTTCATTATTTATTATTATTATTATTGTATTGTTTTATTTAATTTTGGTTTCATACAAAACATATGCTTGCAAAATAAAATAAGAAACCTTTTATTCAGTAGAAACACTGAAACATTACATTGCAATAAGGACAAATAAAGATCACTGAAAGACCACCAAACACAACAACTAGGACAAATAAGTAGTGCAAATCCTTTGAGTTTTTCACAATGAAAAACATTATGGAAAGTACTACTGCAAAAGTACTAAGCATTAAAGGAATATAGAGCACCATCCTTATAATGAGAAATGGTTTCTGATGTTTGGAACACCCTAAAAAGGTATTTATAAGGCCTTTTCAATTGTTGAAGACAATTATGACAACTAACTCTCTTTATATCCATTGGGGTTCAAAATCAAGTGACCGTTAGTATTATTTTTATAAAAACCTTTATAATTTCATTAACTATAACAACCCCTCCTCTTTATTACACACTTAAACAAGCTTTATTACATAAACTTGAATTTGAGATAACTTTGAGGATCAATAGGTCTATTGTATTAGGAAATTAAGAACAATACATGAAAAATTAAGACTTAAAATACAGCATATTTATTGAAAACTTCCTTTACATAGCCACAACATTCCTTCTCACTTAGCATTGCATGGGATAACCTAAGGACATACATAAGAAAAGGGTGAGCTATAAAGCCCGATAAGGGAGTAAAAAAGTCATAACATGAAGAATACAATACATGTTAGGAAATAGGCATATCAATAGAGCATAAGAGAAACATGAACATAAAGACATGATATAGCATGATTATCATAACATGGAAATGTGGCAACGACATACAACATGACATTAGCATGAGCCAATGCACATTGCACATGAATTGTCATGAGTAAAACCTCATTGCACATGAATTTGCATGAGTAAAAACTCATTACACATGGATTATCATGAGTAAACCCTCATTTCACATGGCGTATAATGATACTAAACATTACAAAATGCATTGGAGCACTATCAGGGTGCACCCTTTAGAAACATTTCATTTCATGCCTAAGTGTGCCATATGGATCATATAACATAAAATAATTCAAGATCATAAGTTATTACAAAATTAAGGAATATGTAATACATACATCTATGTACCATTAAATATGTATATGCACATAAAGGTGACTACTCTAGATATATAAATAGGTATGGTATTCACTACATGATGATTTTGGATTAGAAAATCATGGTGCAATTTCGGTAGCATAACGTCATCATATGGAATTTCATAAGCTGGGTTTATGAGAGAGAAAAGTGTCTATCATCATTTATAACTAAAATAAATATTAAGGGGATCATGGAACATAATATACCAACATATTAAATGGAATTTAGATGCATAATATGGGAGAAATACTTTAATGGAAATAAGAAGAGAGAAATCCCTTACTGAATTTACGCATGGTAACGAGTATACATGGAAGGAATTTATGAGAGATAAAATGGTATCTCATCATTCAAACATAATGAGGGAATTATGGTGGAGGTGAAAAATCATACCAGAACATTCTAAATTGAAATATAAGTGTATATAAATAAATAATCATGGAAAAAAATAAGAAAGGAAGGAATCCCTTACTTGGATGTGTGATCCCAAAGGCTTGGGAGAGGCTTGATAGACGCTTATTAGAAGCATGGAAAGACTTGGTAGGACTATAAGGAGTGTATAGAAGAGTGGGGACCTGATTCATGAGATTTTAGTTAAGAGTAATGGGACATTGGGTGGGTTGATATGGGAAATGAGAGGGAATTCTTTATTATTTAGGCTTTGAACACTACACACTAAAATATTCAAAATAAAAAACCATACCACGGTTTTTGCCCATGTTTTCTACAAAAGGAAAGTCATACAATATATTTTATAAGGCCAATATCCAAACATATTAAAATATTAGGATTTATTATGTGGAGGTGATTCAGACTCTCAAGGAAATCATTTTTAAAATGTTAAAATATTTTATAGTCGTGGAGGGTCCACTAAAGAATTATAAAATTAATAAAACAAATAAAAAATCACATTATTTTAAATTTAAAACATATATTTTATGAATATTCCTTTTATACTATTTTATTATATCACGATTTTTTCATTATGATGTCATAAAACACATTATATATTTATACGGTATTTAATTTTTACCCAAAAATTCAATTGTCTCATAAAAATATAAAAAAATCACCATCAGATAATTTCGAAGTCATGATTCCAAAAATAATATTGATTTTTTATAAATAATTTTCTAAATATATGAATTTTCACATTTAAAATAAAAACTGACATTTAATGAAAATTCTTGGGTTTTGACAAAAACAGTTTTCAAACCTTAATAAAAATTACAATTGTATTCATAAAAATTATACAATCATTTATATTTAAAAAATAATTTAGTAATAATATTTTATTAAAATATTATTTAATTTAATAATACATTAATTCATCAAAATATATTTCTTAATTGAATTTGAATATTAACTAAAAATACTATTTGTGATTTAAAAACCATTTACAATGTAACGATAATAAAATGAATGTATATACTTTATTATATACAAAAATAATTCACATAGTAATAATGACATGGTCTTGTTACATATCCCCTTATTACACCAGCATATTCCCTAAGAGTATGGTGAGCGATGGTGGGGCTTTCTTGGGGTTGTTTGGTGAACATGGTTTGGGCCATGATCTCGATGATGTTGAAATTATACTATAAATGGTTTTGCTCATGATTAAGTTTTTGGGTGTCAGATTGGGATTAGTCTAGGGACACTACAACATAAAACGCCTTTAGCAGCGTTTTTTAGCGGAAGTTTATGAAAAACCACCGTTAAACCCATTTAGTTTTTTACATCGATGACACTGCCCCCCCCCCCCACCCGGGCCAATGCTTTCTCCCCCCTACCCTGCAAGGCTTCTCCCCCCTCCCCCCGACGAGCGCGAACCATAGCTTCACTCCCCTTTTATTCCCTCTCGTGCCGACGGTGACCTCGTCGTCGGTCACTGCTGACCCCACTTCTCCCCCTGACACCCGCGACGTCGGCTTCTCCCCTGACCCCATCGAGTTCGTACCCTAGGTATGCTCCCCTCTCCTGCCACCAGTGGGATCATCCTATTACGATGGATTTTGTGTGTGTAATGTTTAGAGGAATCTTGTGGAGGAAAAATGCATAAGGTTTTACATAGTTTCATTATTGTTGAGTCATTTCCATAATTTATTTTGGTTTATCATCAAATTTGGATGAATTCATTTAATGGGTTGATTTCATATATATGGGTATTGTTTAGAAATGAGCTCAGAGGTTTTCCAAGAGTGATCCATACCCCATTGCTAGAAGTTACAGTGAGGATACATAATTGATGAGATGTACCTAAAGGATGACTAATTAGATTAATATGGATTAATTATCTTAATTAATTATTATTTATTTATAATATATGTTGTAATTTTATGAGTTAGGGGATTGAGATGGTGTTAGTTCCTAGAGATGGCTTTGATGAGGATGGAAATATATTTCTTAAGGGGATAACTCTATGGTCAAGGTAGTTTATGACTAATATTACCATAGGATATGGTTATGCATTTATTGTGTGGATTGAAATTTCATGTAGGTGGGTATGTGACATGAATGGAATCCATGAGTTATTTACCTTATGAGACATGAGGATAGAGATTCATGTTGGGTTCATAGAATTCCCTTTAGTATGATGCATTTATTATACAACCATTTATGGATTTGTTATATATGTTATAGGATTAACTATAGGGAAATTAAAACCCCAATAGGATGTCCATCATGTATTTATGGGTCAAGTTATCTATAAAGGTATTGTTTTAGGTAATTGATTCTCTCCTAAAGAAATGTCTAGGGGAGAGGCTATGGGATGGTGTGGTAATGGTTATCTATGGTATGATAATCTATGAGAACATATGAATGACCCACTATAGAACCAAGTTTGGTTCCTTTGCTCGATGAGCAATCAATATAGACTAAATGGATAATGATAGGTTCTCCAAACCTTATGAGTTGGAAATGTGGACCTTGATAGACATTTATCCCTTAGGTATGGGAGAGATACCCTGGGAATGGAACCATAAGCGGTATCTTTATCATCCACATTAATCAGTTTGCACAATATCAATATAAATTCAAAATTATATTCATCATGTCAATAACAACTTACCAATCACACTGAAACCACACTAATCATAGTAAGGGAATAACTACTTCCTCCTCTAAATATTTCTTCTTTTTAGTGGTATAATTCTACTAAATTCAGTGCTTGATATCCCTTGTTATAAACCGAATTCAATATGACATCATTGATTCTATTAGTTAATACTTCGAACCCTCTTTTTATTCTAGAATAATCCTTTTTATGTAATTCTAGATTCAACAAGTGACTTTACTTCAGCATGAAACTTCTAGATCATGTTTTGAAGAAAAAAGTGGTTTCTTAACACCACTTGCTAATTCATGATTAGCCATGACACGTTCTGATCATATTTTATATCAAATGAGACTTGAAATAATTATTACATCACTTATTTCATGCATTTTTTTGGATTTAATCAGTTCTTCCTTTAGCTGAATAAAATGTACTTTATTAGCACATCCACCCCATGGATCATATAGGAAAACTTTATGTAAAATATTTATATATTATTTCAACTAGTATATATGAATCTCTTTCCCTGTTTAGTAATAGTTATGTGTTTTAATTTTTTTATATTGTGTAGGAACATTGTGATATACATGGATAAAAGCTGGATCACATTACCGAGGAACACACCTCAATATATTAAGGGTTTGAATGATTTTTTAGATTTTGCAATTTCCAATCAATCCATTAAAGGGAGAATAATATTTTCATGTCCTAAATGTAAATTTATAAGATGTTTGAAGAGAGATAATGTTTATGAACATTTAATATTGAAGTAATTCCCTGGTCAATATTTGCGTTGGATTTGGAATGGATAATCAAATGTTACAGAAATGTTGAGCACTGATGTCAATCCACAGATTGACCTCCCAACTTTGTTGAAAATGGAAAATGAAATGAAAAACGTTATAAATGATGTATTCGGCACTGCAAGAGACCAACATCAACATCAAAACATATTAGAACAACCAGATTAGGGTGCTACAAATAGCAATGAGACAAGTGATGTTTTTGAGACTGTAGGACAACTATATCAACATTGTAACATATCAGTGGATCATCATCTTGATTCTGTGGAGATTAATTTAAGAGAAAACTTCACTGAGAAAAATACATTCCATGATTTAGTTGACGATGGAAATCAAGAGTTGTATAGTGGATGTTTGAAATATTCAAAACTTTATTTTTTGCTGAAGTTGTACTATATCAAATGTCTACGTGGAATTACAAATAAGGCAATGTCCATGATATTGGAATTGTTTCATGATGAATTTCCTAAAGCAAACATCCTCGAGTCTTTTTATAATATGAAAAAAGTTTTTAACATGCTTGGTCTGAATTATACAAAAATACATGTGTGTCCCAATGATTGTATTCTTTATTGGCGAGAGGATTCAAGTAGACATGATTGTAGAAAATGTTCTTCTTCTAGATGGAAATCAATGGGTGATGTTGGAAGTCTAAATCAAAATACTTTCATGAAGAAGAATAAAAGGAACAAACCTACAAAGGTTTTGCGTTACTTTCTTTTAAAGCCTCGATTGCAAAGATTATTCATGTCATCGAAAACCGCCGAACACATAAAGTGTAATTCTGTAGATAATAATAATGATGGGTTAATGAGACATCCACGAGAATCACAATCGTGGAATAAATTTGATTCATTACATCCATATTTCTCAGCTGATCCTTGGAATGTTCGATTTGGATTGGCTACCGATGGATTCAACCCATTTGGGACTTTGAGTACCAGTTATAGCGTTTGGCCAGTTGTTTTGATCCCTTACAATCTTCCTCCGTAGATGTGTATGCAACAAACGTCTTTTATCATTTCGATGATTATTCCTGGAAAAAACAGTTCCTGGAAATGATATTGATGTATACTTTCAGCCTTTAAGTGATGAATTATAGGAGTTGTGGAGCAACGGTGTTGAGACATTTGATGCCTCTTCTAAGACAATGTTCAAAATGCATGCTGCTTTAATGTGGACTATTAGTGACTTACCTGGGCTTGGGAATTTATCTGGTTGAAACACTTACACATTTTTGGATTTTCCTGTTTGTAACTTGGATTTTGATCCCAAACATCTTCATCATAGTAGAAAATGGTGCTTCTTATTCCATCAAATATTTCTCGATACATCTCATAGATTTCGGCTGAACATTTCAAAGTTTAACAGTTTCATTGATCATAGACCACCTCCAAAGTTGTAAAATGGTTCTAAAATATTGACACAACTTGGAAATGCTGAAACAGAATTAGAGAAGGTTCTTCATTTTAATGATAGAGGGAAATGGGTTTGAAGTGCATCGTCAAGCAAAATCAGAACACAACAATGGAAGAAAAAAATTATATTCTTCAAACATCCGTATTGAGAATTTAATTTGTTGTGGAATAATCTTGATGTGATGGATATTGAGAAGAATGTCTGTGGAAATTTGATTTTCACATTGCTTAATGATCATGGAAAGTTGAAGGATCATCTCAATGCTCACAAAGACTTACAAGCAATGAACATAAAATGTGATCTCTGGCTAGATGAGAATGAAAAGAATCCTCCGGTAATTTTTGCAATGAAAAATAGGGATAAAGATACATTCCTCCAAAATTTAAAGAATATTAAGGTATCTGACGGGTATTAAAGTAACATCTCGAGGTGTGTTGACTTGAATAATCAAAGTTACATGGATTGAAAAGTCACGATTCATATATTTTGTTACAACAGTTACTACCATTGGCATTGCGTACATTATTACCTGAAAAAAATTATTCCTGTTGTACTCCAATTCTGCACATTTTTCAGACAACTATGTGAGAAATCTCTACATCCATTTCAGCTTGACAACATCTAGGAGAGGTTATTATTGACCCTTTGTGCAAGGGAGATGATCTTTCCTCCATTTATTTTACCGTAATGATGCATTTAACTGTGCATTTGGTTGAGGAAGCTAAATTAGGAGGCCTCGTTCATTATCGATGGATGTATCCAATTAAGAGGTACTTTATTTATATGTTTTTTAGTTAAGTAAAAAAAATTTGGCACTTAATTAAATGCATAATTATGTTTATTTTATTTCACAGATATCTTGGGTATTTGAAATCATACGTGAGAAATAAAGCTCAACCAGAAGGCTCTATTGCTGATGGCTATTTGGATGAGGAGTGTCTTATCATTTTTTCTAGATACTTGGATGATATTGAGATAAGATTTAATTGATTTTGACGTGTTTATGACACATTGACTCAATCTAAAATACATCAGAAATCAAAAATATTTCCTGCTATTAGCTGATCAGTTGGGAGGACCTCAAACGTGACACTGACAGAATTGGAATTATTACAGGCACATAGATATGTGCTGCTGAATAGTGAAATTACAGATCCATTTATTGAATAGTTTAGGATACAAACAAAGAGACAAATGAGAGACTGAACACAAAATGAGAAATATATAATGAAAGATGTTAATAAAGATCTTGTATAATGGTTTTCACAACGTGTAAGTTTTATAATATTGCAATAAATATGAATATTAGTTTCACACATATATTTTGTAAATCTAATAAAGTATATTTCTTTTTTTATATCATGAATACTGATACTCGAGCAGAGGTTTCAGAATATTTGAAGTTTCTTGCTCGAGGTCCTCTAAAACAAGTTATAAAGTTCGATGCTTACAACGTGAATGGCTTTAGATTTCGTACAGTCAATCGAGAAGAGGGTTTGAAAACACAGAATAGTGGTATATTTACATTTGATGAAGTGTAATACTATGGAAATCTAGATGATATATTGAATTAAACTACCACATGCATTTTTCAGTTGTTTTATTCAAATTCAATTGGGTTGATATTATCAGATGTTTTAAAATAGATTCCATGCAATTTACTTCTGTGAACTTCTCTCACTTGATGGATGTTGTTGATCATGAACTACATGATCCATATATCTTATCATCATAAGAAAAAATGTTATATATTATTTGAATGATATTTTGGATGAAGGGTGGAGTGTGGTTGCTCACGTAATACAAAGATATTTGTATGATATGGGTGATGAAGTGGAAGATTTGACCTCTAAAATTAAATCTCATCAACAAAAAGAAGCAGAATTATTTGTCCATCATGATATTGAAAATATTAGTCTAGCAAGGATGAATGAAGTGTATGAAGTAATGGAGTAGGAAACAGAAATGATTGAAGGGGAAAATGATTGTATGTACAGTTATTTATTCATTCAGCAACCACTTATTTCATTTATGCAGTCATTCATTATCATTGTTATGTATATTTTGTTTGTTAGTACTGGGAATCTATTATCATTTTTAATTTTTTTTCGACATATTTTTTTTCAATATATGTTTTGAACTTAATTTTATTTGATTAATTGATAGGAATGTGAAAGAGGAAGCGATACACTCTTTCATCCACTACTGCGATAGATGACGATCCATCTATCTCCCTCCCTATGGCATCTGAGCCATCAACTGCCTACCCCATGCACCATCTCTCAGAACATCTGTGAGCCTCCCTTTAGAAGCTAAGTCGTCGACTCCCCCTTCAGTTGCCTCATCAGCTGGGTGGTGGCGTGCCACTTCCAGTTCATCCCAGACATACTGGAGGGTCATTGTCATAGGTACAAAATTTAATTAAATAAATTTATTACATTTTGTTTATACAAATTGTTTGATCATTGAATATGAAAACACTGCAAACATGGAGAAAAACATAAAACGTTCAGATGTTTGGAATATGAATGGAGAGAAGATAGTCATTCCATTTGATTGTTATGGGGTCCCTACGGATGACGCCACGGGGTTACTTGGCCAGATTATAGGCCAGCTGGCAGTAGAGCCCATTTCCATTCCTATTTGTTATGATGATTGGAGACATATGACCCCAAGCTGGAAAAATGAAGTTTTTGATTCCCAAATAAATAAAATTTTATTAAATTATGGTTTAATTTAATGTCATGTTACTAATATGTTCAAAATGTATTTCTGTATACAGATGTTCTTACACTTTACAGTTGCTGATATGATAGCATGGAAGTGGAAATCGAAAAATCTTGGTAAGAAATGGAAAGATTTCAAATGGAGATTGTGGTGTGATTTCAATTATACTTCTTTGACCGTGCAAAAAATGTATGAGAAGCTACCCAGTGGGGTACCGAAAGAACAGTGGAAAGTTTTTATTGACAAACATCGTGATGAGAAACGGATGGTATTGAAATATATATTATTATATTATCCTTATTTTACATTTATACATGTATATGAAGAAAAGATGACACTGAATACATTACTATTAAATTGAATTTTATTTATTTCAGGATCTCTCAAGAAATAATGCATCAAGCTGGGCAAAGCAAGTCATCCCTCACACTATGGCCTCAAAAATATTTTCTAGAAGCTGATCGTCTCTGGTAATCTTTTAATTAGTTTAAATATTTATAATAAAATATTATCTATTTAATACATTGAATTGTTGATTTATCTTTTCTTAATGCATTCACAGAGTTTAGGGCACGAACCATCCCGAACTGAACTATGGTTGGATGTTCATAAAAATAAGATGGATGCTTTGTTAATGAGCCTGCTAAGAAAGTTGGGGTATGGAGTCAATTTTTTATCATAATAACTTATTGTTAGTTTTTACTGTGTTAATATATATTGATATTTTATTTATAGGTAAAAATTAAAGAACTATGGGATTCCAATCCTGGGAAGTCCTACTCAGTCTCCCAAGATGAGCTGGTTGCTAAAGTACTTGGGAAGGAGCATCCTGGTAGAGTGCATGGGATGGGTTTTGGACCCATACCATCTGAGGTTTTTAGTAGGCCAACAGGGATGGAAACTACATCTATTCCTAGCTGTAGTCAGCACATACCTGGAGATGATAAGAAAGAGATTGTTTCTCTACGAAACACAGTTCAAGAGAAAGGAGATCAGATATCTACGTTGTAGAAAGAGTTGACTGAAATACATCAGCAAATGAGCAGATATTCCCTCGGTGGTACTGTATCGACTGGTGGTGAGCAGGTAAATCACAAAAATTCAAAATCATTTAGTTTTAAATCTTCTATTAGTTTTAAGTTCAAATATAAATATACAACACTATTTAATTTTCAATATAATGTTCTTACATGTGGTAGCCAGAAGTGGAGATGGAGGTGGAGAGGGTGATGATGTGTGTTCATCATCGGACAGTGATTAGTTTTATTGTTGATATGTTGGAGGTGGAGAGGGTAATGATATGTGTTCATTGTCGATTTGTATATGTATCATGTGTGGAACTTAGTTTCCACCAAAAATTATCATGACCTAACATTTTCTTGATTTTTCATGTTTTTTATGTATTTTATTTATTTATGATGTTTCCTTTTATGTCTTTATTTCTTGAGTGTGGTACGCATATTTAGGAAACAAGAGCTTGCATCAGTCCCCTACCAAAGCATTAACAGAACCAACCATTCTCTTTCCAACAACTGTACCATAGTGAAGAATAGGCAAAAAATTAGGAATGGAAGGGCTGAGGAATGTCATGGTATGCATATTATATATTTTTTCTCATATATCTTAATTATGTTATTATACATAACAAAAAAGTGTGGTTATGTGGGTAACTATGAAAGGGTTGAGTAATGTCTTGGAAATTCAGTGTTCATGGGATGAGAAACACTCTAAGTGGTTTTGGTATTTAGTTCAGGAGAGAGGGTAGGGTCAATTGGATAACAATCCTTATAGATTGAAGTATTAGTTTGTCAAGATAATGTTGAGAATAAAATTAGTAATAATACTAAAATACCCATAAGGATTAAATTTTACAACCTAGTTGCAAGTCACCTCAAGAAGGTAATAAGAAGTGTCTAAGCTATCATAAGTCTTTATGTACCTGAACTACTTAAACTTCCCATATTATGTATTTCCACCTAGAATAATAGTGGGTCTTATACAATGAAGAGGTACACACTTTAGTTTAGAGATTACTAAACCATTTTTTCAAGACAAATTTTCTAAACCCACATCACCTCTAAGAAACAATATCAAGGATTCCAACCACACAAAGTCATTGGAGTGTCACCTTTTGGTATACTAACCCCATTGGAGGACCCAAATCTCATTGAGAAAACCACATTGAAAGCAGTGGTACCTATCTCCCAATATAGATGACTTACACATCATTGGTGGGAGAGTTCTAAGATTTATGATCCATTATATGGGGGAGCCACACCTTGTCAGGTCCAAGAGAGAGTTGATTATATGCCTTAAATTGGAGGACCCACAATTTGAGTATATGGGGGAGTATCAATCCCTATGATGAATGAAGGATAAACATGCCTTATAATAGACACATTGCCAAGGGAGTAAACAACCCCATGTATTCTCCAATCATCTTTCCCAAACCTAGTCATTAGAACTATAGAGATAAAGAACACAAATTTATTGAATTTCTAAAATTTTCATCTCTAATTCCAAAGAGGATCATAACATTGTGATATATATGGAAAATGCATCGAATGGACTACTCACATTCCAATATCCAAGTCTCAAGATGGAAAATAGGGAAATACTATAGAATTCCCAATATATGTAATTTACTATCATGTAGACAACATGTATGTATCAGGTTACAACTAAGAGTTCCACTAATGTCTCTATAGTGTGATGTCAACCTCGACTGCATGTCCTTGTGGGATGATCAATTTGTGAGACCTATGATTTAGTGAGAAATGTATCTCTGATACACACAATCATGTAATCCCAATATATATGGTGTGTTATCCAATGATACATGAAATGTGACTCTACAAGGTTAGTTAGTGTGTATAACCATGACCTTATTCATGTTCATAAAATTATACAAAACATGCATCCCTACCGATATGACATGTTTGGACAGAAAGAAATCCATGTGGATGCTATATTCTTGTAATTGTTTTTTTTCAGGGCATTGGTACAGAAGCTGCAGAAGATGCTGTTTTTTTTTGTAATTGTGGTTTTAGTGGAAGTTTAAACCGCCGATACATGTCAGCATTTTTTCTATTCATGGCAGTTATAACCACCACTAATTTTCGTGGTGGTTATAACCGCTACTAATTTTCACGGTGGTTTTGACCACCGCTACAGTGGCCCATCTTCCGCGTGAACTTCATGGTAGTTATGATGAATTTAGGGGAGGTTCTACCGGCTAGGGGCTTACATTTTTTTAGTGGCAGTTAAAACCACTCCTAAAAAAATGTAAGCCCCTGGCCGGGACAATCACCACTAAAAGCATCATAACCGACGCGAAGTTCTCCATCTACGACGGTTTCTAAAAACCGCCATGAAACGTCTATAACCACCAGCAATAGTTTACTGACAGACAATTTAGCAGTGGTTTTTAGAAACCACCGCAGAATCATTTAGCGGCGGTTTAAACTGCCACGAACAATGAATTTTCTTGTAGTGGGAAAATCCCAGAAATGCTTTCTCCCTCTAAAGATCTGATAAATGGGATTCAAAGGGAATGATCCTACTGGTCGAGACTATCACCTCCTTTTTCTATGTTGAAAGGATTTTTTAAAACCTTATATTTTTACTAGTCTTATGGTCACTATTCAATGGATATATTATCAATGATAATCATACGTAACAGTCATTTAAATTCAATAATAATAAAAAAAGAGTGCATATGTTTTCTATATCCCTAAGACATTAAAAGAAAGGGAATTTTATTCATAAATTTTCGGGTCATTACAATATTCCCCCTTTAGAAATTTTTCCCTCAAAATTTCCTTTCCCCACACTAAAACAAATGAGGGAAACTCTTCCTCATCACTTCCACTAGATCCCACGTTTCTTCTTCAAACTTGTAGTTTCTCCACAATTCTTTGATGAGGGGCATTGTATTATTTCATATAAATTTTTCCATTTGATCTAAAATCTTTATCGACTTCACTTTCTAGGAGAGTCCATTCTCAAATGGTACCATCTATGGATTGAGTACATGCGATGGTTCAGGTATGTACTTTCTCAAGAGTGATACAGGGAATACATCATTTACTTGAGACAGGTCTAGTGGGAGTGTTAGTCGATAGGCCACTACTCTGATGCGATCAAGGATATCAAAAGGGTCAATGTACCTTGAAATAAGCTTTCCCTTCTTCCCAAATCTCATAACTCTCTTACATGGTGATATGCAGAGGAATACCATGTCTCCATCATCTAACTCTAGGTCTCATTGACGATTTTCAGCATAAATATTTTATCAACTTTGAGAAACTTTGATGTGTTTATGTATGGTATTAACCTTCTCCACCATTTCTTATACTATTTATAGACATATATGTTTTTGATCCCCAACTTCATTCCAACATTCTAGTGTTTTTAATCTCTTCCAATAAAGGGATTCATAAGGAACCATTTGGATAATTGAGTGGAAGCTATTATTTAAAGAGAACTCAACTAGAGGAAGATGTTGATCCCATCCTACTTTAAAGTCCATTGGGAATGATCTCAATATATCCTCAATTGTTTGGATTGTCTACTCAGATTGTCCATCAGTATGAGGATGATAAACCGTACTGAAGTTCACCTCAGTATTTAGAGCATGTTGTAGACTCTTCCCAAACATAGAGGTGAATCATAGATCTCAATCAGATACAATAGATTGTGGTACACTATGAAGCCTTACAAATTCTCTAATTTATATCCATTCCAGTTGATCCAATGAGAAATCCTCCCAAATTACAATGAAGTGTACAGTCTTTGAAAGACGATCCACAACAAGCCAGATAGAATTGTTTCCGTTGGATGTCTTCAAAAGTTCAGTAACAAAGTCCAAGGTGATGTTCTCCTACTTCCATGTTAGTATGTGTAATGGTTGCATCATCCCCTTAGACATATACCTCTCAGTCATCACTTGATGATATATCAAGAACTTTTATGTACACCCAATGATCTCTTTCTTAATGTTATCCCACCAATAATGCTCTAAGATATCTCAATACATCTTTGTGTTTCCTAGTTGAATGGAGACATTCGAACTATGTAAAACATCCAAAAGTTCTTTCTTTAACTCCAGATTTTATGGAACACTTAGTCTGGAACCAAATCTCACAATTCATTCTTCATTAACATTGAACTCTGATGATTTCCTTTTTCTGATAGTTTTCACTTTCTTCTGAATTCCCACATCATCCATTTGAGCATCCTTTAAACTTTCCAAAAGAGATGGTTGAGAAATCATTTATGAAAGGATTGATGGTGTTCCATTCTTTATGATTCACATGTCTATCTTCATCAAATCTAAGAGTATTGGATCCTTTTTAATTCTCATTAATGAATGATTTGTTGGATCCTTTCTACTTAGATCATCTTCCAACTTGTTCAATTTCCCAGGGTGGTAATGGAATGAATAATCATAGTATTTGATCAGATCTAACCTTCTTAGTTGGTTTATATTCATCTCTTTCTATATGAATATATATTTGAGACTTTTTTGATCTATATATATTTCACACTTCTCCCCAAAGAGATAATACCGCCAGTTTTTCAACGTAAAGATCACAACTGCTAACTCCATATCATGTGTGAGATAGTTTTTCTCATGAACTTTTAACTTCCTTGAGATGTAAGCAACGATTTTATCATTTTTCCTAAAATTCCATCAAAAGGGATACTTATAATATCTTCAATAAGAACATTCCCACAAACTTCAACATGTGAAACAACACTTATATAAGTTTTACCTAATGATTTAATATCATTTCTGGTGGGGGCACAATGTTCTTAGAAAACAAAAAAGATATACTAATATGACATGAATTGAAATACATTATGACATACAGTACTTTAAAGTAGTGGTTACATGTAATTAATTCATCGTTATCCATATTAGCATATGAATTCTACCCTGACATGGAGAATGTTGATGCTAATTATGATTCTCATCCCTTACAGTAGTGCATTGTCTTGGATAATTCCCGACTTCTCCACATTTTTGACATATAACCATGTAAGATGATTTAGATGGAACTTTGTTTCCATCCATCACATTATCCATTCTTTCATGGAAATTGGACACTTTGTACCCTTCCTTTCCACACTTAAAACATATCCTAGACCCTTTGTGACATATCCCTTAGTGCCTCTTTCCATATTTGTTGCACAAAGGGAATTGGGTCTTCTTTCCCTTATCACCTTTATCAGATAGAATTTCATGATATGCCATCTTCCTCTTCCTTGATGTCCCTGGGAATTAAAAAAAGTGCCAATTGTTAAAAGTTATTTTTGATATATAGTTTGGCATAATCACAATATTTCCTACTGGAGCTCCCATTTTACTGGGGATATCATTGGTACATTCATCACATTACCCTTCACATAGATTGTTAGCCCAATTCCTCCTATTATTGGATATTGGCTCGAATAAATGGAAAGTTCAGGGTAAGTATTTTAAACTATTAAACACATAAAGGGGAATCCAATGATAAAAAAGGATATATTATAAATTATATTGATTTCCTTAACTTATGAATTTATAGGATTCAATCCAAGTTATCCATGATATACTTCTGAACATATATTTTTAGGGGAAATTTTTTATTCCCTTAATAATGGTTCATACTAAGCTTATGAATTTACCAAAGAATCCCCCAAGAGTGTCGAACTAAGAGTGCAGCATGGCCTGTTGTCATGCACCAGTTCCCGTTTGAGTCTAGATCAAAGCGATGTTTTCATGTTTTACCCCTAGATACATCTGTGCCAAAGTGTTAGAACCCAGATCCTCATTTCAAGTATGGATCTTTATTTCAGATATTTTTGAGAAAAAGGGGAGAATTTTGAAATTTTATAAGTACATGCTGTGTACTTAGGAGTATATATTGTGTACCCTGTTACCACATCCTTCCGTGCCTTGGGCATGTAAACAGCTGAGATAGGGCCGTGTGGGGTGAAATGATAGACCACTAATGTCAGGGGCCAGTTGAGTCTTGTACACAGGGTGTACATTAAATGAACAGGTCGTGTACTTTTCTTTTTTCTGATTAACCAGACTGGGGTCACATCTAATCTCTATATTCATCTTCTTCTAACACCATTTCATCCAGGAGCGACCAAGAGAAATGATTCTTCTCCAAGCCACCAATCTGTCATCCATTCTATGAATCAAATACCATCGGTTGCATTGGAATTACCATGGTGAGATCTTACATCTTCTAGAGCCTCTCCACCAAATTTCTATTTTTTCATGAGATATTCTAGGTTGATAGTTTTTGATTTTTTTTGTAGATCCATGACATTCTAGTTAAATTCAAAGGCTGAGGTCCAACTATATTGATCTTACTACATTTAGGTAGGTGGTTTTTTGAGTTTTTTGGTTTGACTTTGTGTTTATATGACAAAGTGTCGATTACCCATGATTTTGGTATTTTGAGTTAAGGTAATTGAACCCTGTGTTTTCTGCCATAGATTAATTGTTATATTAAGGGTTGTTGTTGTAGTATTATGTGAAATTTCATGTTGAAGGAACACACATGGGTGAATTTCTTTGTATGAATTCTTAGGTCCGTTTAGACCTAGTTTCCTATGAGGCAAACCCTGTTTCCTTGCCTTACCTGATAGGATGGAACTAATTGTCTCTTGCTACTTGTTACATTCTTGTGATATGCATTGGAAATGTTTAGCCATATAGTAGTTGAGATTACTTTGGTTTTCTTGTTGTCATATATTCATGATTGAATTACACAGGGCTGTGAGAACCTGGTGTTCTTAGACCACCAGGGGGATTGACTATGAGTGATCCCTCAGAGTGTCTATAGTTAAGTTATGAGACCACAGAGGGAATTGAAGTTGAGTGATTCCTCAGAGTGTATGATATAATTAACACTATGAGACCACAAGGGGGATTGACAATGAAATCTCCCTCAGAGTTTCTATAGTTACGTTACGAGACCACAAGAGGAATTAACATTGAGTGATTGCTCAGAGAGTCTGTAGTTTTGTGGAAAGACCATTGGGGGAATTGACTGTGAGTGCTTCCTCAGAGTGTCTTTACCTTTTATTGCATTATTCCACAAGAGGGGTTAGACTATGCGAGCTACCCAAAGGGTTAATATAAATATTTAATGTTTGTGGAGTGTCTTCCAAGCTAAAGCACATGCTTGGATTCTGACCAGTTAGGTAGTCTTATGAGATACCTGTTTGATATACTTTCTTGATTAAATGTTTAAAATTAAATGCTAATGAATGTAAATGGAAACTATAGGACTGGTTACATTTTTGTACTCCTATCTTCTTTGATACATTTCCATTTTTACTTACTATATATACTCATTGACAGTTAGGCATAGATATTGTGGTGGTTTCCTACTGGGATTCGTCTAACACCCTATTTGGGTCATGTTTTTGGACCCAAAAAGATTATATGGTTGTAGGTATAGATAAGGGAAATCACCCTTATACTTCAGATACATGATTACTGGGGATATAGAGAGCATGGGACCAAGGTGATCCTTGGGATGTTGTTGGAGTTATTTATTGTTTCAACACTTTGGTTTTAGTATTGTATTTCTAGTATTTTGACTTGTTTGGAAACATTCCTAGATACTTGTGACATGCATCATTGTTTATATATATATATATATGCTACAGTTGTTTATATTATCAGTCTTCCAATTTTTACTAATTGTATGGTATTACTTATTCCGCTACTATTTATTATTGTTATTCCATAATGCAGACTCTTCCAATGAGGTAATAGTTTCCCCACAATCTCACCCAAGGCCCTCGCTACTAGTCCGCAGCCTCTAGAATTCGGGGAAATGCGCTTGAGGCCATGTGACCAACCAGGTATGGGGAACCTTTGGGAGGTACCCAGAACCAATACATTATAAAGTGGTATCAGAGGAAATTATTTTCTTCTTTGACTTACTATTTGTAGACTATAGATATGGATAAGATGGAATAGTTAGTTGGTAATAAGTTGTTCCTAGGAGTAGCTAACCCGTGTACAGGGAAAAGCCTATATGCCTCAAATATTGCATTTTTTTTCTTCTAGTTTTGTAATTATTATAGTTGATTAGATTTCACCATTAGATGATTCACATGTTTTGTGTTGTTATCATTGATATTATTGAGGTTCTATTTCTATTTTATCCTACTGAGATGAGGGTATTCCATCTCATGAATTATATATGCACTTTTTAGAGATCACATGTCATGCATTCTCCTCATTCCATTTAGGGTGAATTCCTAATTTCATGTTGTTGTGATATATGTTGTGCTAGATATGCATGCTGTTGTGATAGATTCCTTGATAGAATACCTTCTATTTGATAAGGTATTGTAAAAATTTACAATTTCATTTGAATGGGTGCCAAACTTTGGTCCCTAAGGTGTTATGGGCCCTCATGGATTGGAATTTGGTGGATCATGTGATTGATTGAACTTTTATACTTGTGATATACATGAATATGATGCCAAGCTCTGATTCATAGGGAGTATGTCCCCCCACAGATCAGAATTTGGAACTTTAATGTTTTTTCATTGTTTTTATGGGGTTCCATAGTAGTTTTCGCGGCTTACTGTCCATTAAAAAAAAGAATACACGGTGTGTGATGATTAATACACACCATGTATCCTTCTATTCGGGAAGGAAATGTTTTTCTTAAGTACACTTCGTGTACTATTTGTACGCACTGCGTAGTCCTTGACTATGTGATTGACTGTGTGAGTAGAGACATGGTGTTGGGAAACCTGGTTAGAACATGCTATGTTTTGGGAGTACTCTTCGTGCCAAAGAGGCCATGTATCCGTCCATGTGACTAATGACACAAATGGATGAAACTCAGGTAGTACACGTCATGTCCAGCTTGAACACGCCGTGTAGATTCGACCGAGTTTTTGGACGTGTGACCAACGAAACAAGTCAGTGAAGTCCTTCTAGTACACGCCATGTCTATCATATGCACACCATGTAGTTTTTTTTCTAAGAGAACTAAGTGGTTTATCCATGTAGAAGAACTCGAGTAGGGGGAAATGATTCAGGTACACAATGTGTCAAAGGAGAACACGTTGTGTGTATGGGGTGTTACACGACTAGGGTTGGCAGAAGTACACGCCCATGTAAAGGCTAAAGGGAACATTCCATGTAGGGTTCATACACACCATGTATCCATGTTTTTAAAAACATGAATGTTTTCTTTATCCTATTCCTCTCTGGTACTTCTATGTTTCAATCCTTGAAAATCTTGAACTGAGGTGTATGCTAGACCTTGTATAGTCATGCCATGGAGATGTCCTCTTGTGGTACACCAGATATAGGGAAATGATTAGACATCAAACTTGGTAGATAAAAAAAATCAATAGATCCTCTCATCATGCCTATATTGGAACCAACCATCATTCCAGATATAGGTAATGATGCACAATTTTAATAAGGATTCCTAAGAATGATACAAACCTTCCAAGAAGCACCACATCCTTCCATCTTTAAGGAAGAGTCGATGCATGTTTTTCAACAGAATCATCCTCCCACTTTCTCAGGGGATGGAGGACCTTAGTCTTTAGAGTCATTGTTAGTAGCCATGTTATCTATCTTCGAGAATCTGGAGACACCTCCATAGAGGAGGGTGAATCTCACTACATACATGATTCAGGATTCCGCAAAGAGATGGTAGGATGTGATATCATAGGTGGGACGCCAGGGAGTTATGTATTGGGATGAGTTTTAGCATACTTTTTTTGACTACTTCTACTCGGAGACCTTCAAGGTCAACTGAGCCAGAGAGTTCATGAGTTTGGAGAAAGGTACACTCTTAGTCATGGAGTATTCTACTCACTTTACAAAGATATAGTGTTTCACACCGATTTTGGGGGGTGATGAGTAATTTTTTATGAGGAATTTTGAGGATGGTCTCAGGCATGACAACCAATCTCAGGTGAACATCTTCAGGTTGACTTCCATATCTTATATAGTAAACCAGACACTGATCATAAAGCACAACCTAAGGGATTCTAGAGCTGTGATCGAGGGCAGTTCGGTATCAAGAGTTGGTACCATTACGACTGATAGTAGGAAGTACCACAGTGAGTCTGTGCATGGAGAGACTAGTGGGAAGGATTTTCCTTCAGGTGGCCATGTGGTGTGCTACCAGTGTGGGAAGGGCGGACATAAGAAAACTCAGTTCCCTATGGACCAAGTTGAGTGCTGATCTTGCGGAAATATGGTACATATTTAGTGTTTCTATACCACCCTACTTCCAATAGCTAGTGAGGGAGGATCTATTTAGACTCCTCGTACTGGTGCAGGACCACCAGTCCCACATCAAACCAGGGGCTGGAGTTCTTTAGGTCGTTCAGGTCGAGGTGATGGTCGTGGCCACAGTGGTTAGACACAGGGTTTTCGACAGCCATAGGGTAGATCAACTTAGGGATCATAAATATCATCATAGGGCCATGACATAGGACATACTTTTGCACTAGAATAGATCCAGCAGAATTTGGATCCCAAAACCTCTAAAGTTAGAGGTATGATTTTGGATACATTAATTTTATCTTCTTCACTATTCGATACAGGGGATTCCCATAGCTTTATATATGTGCCTATTGTGGAGAGCCTTGGTCTCTGTATCTTTAATTATGCTGATATTATGATGATAGAAACTCTGTTGGGAACTAGAACAACTATTGTATGTTAGTGCAAGGAGTTCCCTCTTGAGGTTGGTGGGTCTCACTTCTTATGGGACCTTTATGTCTTAGATATGACAGGATATGACGCCATTATTGAAATGGACTGGTTAGTTACCTTCTAGGATATGGTTGATTGATATCATTGTAGGGTGAGTTTCAAATCACCAGAGGGTGGATTGTTTCTACATAAGGGAGAATGAGATGTCCAGGCGAGCAGAGCTGGAACCAATCATTATGGGTTGGGAGGAGTTACAACACATATTTATAGTTTATATATGGATGACCAGGGGACTTCATAGATGGAATTTCCTCCAGTGGTCGATCGTTTCAGGGGTGTCTTTCCAGAAAACTTTTTAGGTTTACCTCCAGACCGAGAGGTATATTTTTCAATTGAGCTTGTTCTAGGAGCGGCACCAGTGTCCATTACTCCTAATAGGATGGCTAAGACAAAGTTACACGAGCTCAAGAAGTATTTAGAGGATTTATAGGAAAAGGGATTCATCTGACCCAATAACTCTCCTTAGGGTTTTCCTATCCTGTTTTCAAAGAAGGCGGATGGTACCCTCAAACATTGTGTGGCACTACTACAAAAACGGGCAAGGGAAGCGCCCCCTTATATTAGCGCTAAGCAAAACCGCTGATAAAGGTTACCCTATATCAGCGCTAAAATTTTAGCGCTGATAAAGGAGTTCTTTATCAGTGCTTTTCTAGCGCTGATATATGGCCTCTTTATCAGTGCTAGAAAAGCGCTGATAAAGAAACCTTGTATCAGTGCTAGAAAAGCACTGATAAAGAACTCCTTTATCAGCGCTAAAATTTTAGCGCTGATACAGGGTAACCTTTATCAGCGCCAAAATATTGCTGATAAAGAGACCCTTTATCAGTGCTAGAAAAGCACTGATAAAGACTCCCTGTATTGACGCTAAAATTGTAGCGCTGATACAGTAAGGATTTATCAGCGCTTTTTTAGTGCTGATAAAGGGTACTATTATCAGGGCTAAAAAAGCACTGATAAAGGACACCTTTATCAGCGCTAAATTTTAGCACTAATAAAGGTAGTCTTTATTAGTGATTTTTTAGCACTGATAAAACCTTAGTTAATTTTTTTATAAAGTCGGTCACACAGTGCCCTCGTTTTATCGCGACCTAAAGCTCTCGCGGTACTGGAACCCTGCGACTCCCCTCTGCTGCCCGCTGAGATCACGTTGTCGGACCTCCGCCGCCCTCGTTTCTCATTGTCAGACCTCCGCCGCCCGCTGAGTTCGCATTGCCAGACCTCCACCGCCCTCGAGCTTCAGTTTGCCGGACCTCCGCTGCTCGCAACGCTTTCAAGCTTCAGTTTGCAGGACCTCCTTTAAGGCATGTTTTCCAAATCTTTTTTCAATATTGTTCTCCTCTCCCATTTGTATATCATTTTTTTAACATGATTTTTTATTCTATGGGTGAGTATTATGGATTGATCGATTGAAGAAAATGGACCGTACTTGATGGAAAATGATGTAAAGGGGATAATTCACATGTGTTTACTAATTTTCATTATATTTCTCAAGAACATGGTGCTTGTTTACTTTTATTGTTGAAAATCATCATTGTTTTTTGGTGGGGTTGTTTGAGAAGTTTTTTATTAGTTTAGTTGTGATATATTCCATTGGGGGAAAATGTGAGATGGTTGAGGTGGTAAATCGTGCAGTGGGGAAGCATCAACCTTTCCATTGTTAAAAAGATGTAATGAGTGGGTTATTGTGGGAGATAACATCGTTAGTTGATATGGGTTTTCCTTTTAGTTTCCCAGTGACATAGAATATAGTTGTTAATGATTAAATTGAAAAGGTTTTGGTGGGAATTGAATAAATTCGTGGATAAAAACGAAATGGTGGCTATAAAACTATGCTCACCCCCTACGCGATGAGTGTATCAGGTGGTTCCCTCTTCTAAAATTCAAATATGTGAGTTCCTTTACCAAGACATAAACCTATGACCACTCTTAATTCAAGAAACATCCAACTCTAGGTGATAATCCTAGGTTGCCTTAGGTGACGAGAATATGAAGTCCCTATGTTATGGGAATATGAGATCTTCTTTATCTCCCAAATAATTTTCCCTTGATTATACCTCATGAGATTATAAATAGATTCATTAGAGGATATGACTAAGAATCCCCTAAGTGATGATCATAAGATCTCTTATTCATATCCTAGGTAATGATCCTAGGATTAAACCTCACATACGGAGCATGAGATTCCTTAGGCGATCTGCCAAAGAATCCCCTATATGAGAAAGCATCGATGTAGTTGGAGATGTATGATGTTATTCATTGGAGCAGACTCATTCAGATTCTAAGTGGGTGTTTCTATACTATATCTTATTTTTGGGATTCATGTGTTTCATGAATTCATATTTTATCCATTTTAAGTTTGTTAGACGTGTTTTGATAATTTTGAAGCACAAAATAACACTATTTATGAAAATAATATATGGAATGGATGGTATCTTGTTGTGAATTAACCTTTTTCATTGAAATAAATTAGGTTTCCTTCTAGACAACATGAAATCCACTAACCTATTCTCAAATACCATGTTTTTCCGTCTTGTTTGGGGTATTTTGATTCACTCCCCCCTTTGGGTTTCCATTTCTTCTTGTCATGATCATCAGGAACAGTTTCACTTCCACCAGCAGTGAGTATTTATGCATGATGAATAAATACTAATGGTTAGGCTCTATTAATATCCATTTTTATAAGGAATTGGTTCTCTTCTACTGTATTTGGAATTCTTGTTTTGTGTACTTGAAACATAAATACTAACATTTTAGATTCAAATAGGATGGAGATGAATAAAGATTAGATGGATGCTAGTCGTTTAACAATAGAGTACGAGAACAGAGTGAAATAGTTCATCATGTTTTCAAAGGATCACGCAAAGGATCCTTCTCAAATCCTTTTTCCGTGTTTATGTTGTTGTTATTCTAGACTACATACTCCAGAGGAGTTTGAAGAACATTTGATATGTCACGGAATAGATCGGAGTTATAAATGTTGGAATAAACACAGAGAAAAAGCGAATGTAGCTACTGGCTGGGATAAAACTGCATTTTATGGATCATCAGATATGAATACAAATATGGATAATGAATAAGAACGTATGGAGGATGTGATTACAAATGTCAATGATGGTGAACATCATATTGAGGAAATGACAAAGACAATTCAAGATGAACTCTGTGATTTCCCAAAATTGTTTGAGAAGTTAAAGAGTTGTGCAAAGACGCCATTGTATGCTACTTGCACTAGGTATACAACATTGTCAGCTGTACTGAATTTGTATAAATTGAAAGCAGGAAATGGATGGAGTGATGTTATTTTTATGTAACTACTTTCTCTCTTGAATGATATGCTCTCGGAAGATAATGAGCTCCCAAGCCGGACATATGAAGCTAGACGAATGCTACACTCGATGGGAATTATTTCTGAAAGAATACATGCCTGCCCGAAAGACTGTATATTGTTTCGTAAAGATAAAAAATCACTTACAGAATTCCCAAAGTGTAGTGCTTCTCGATACAAGAAAGATAAATCCAATCCTATGAAAGTTGTATGGTACTTTCTAATCATTCCAAGGTTTAGGCGTCTATATGGAAGTGAAGAAACTGCAAGACAATTGTCGTGGCATGCAGATAAAATAAATAAAGATGGGTTATTAAGTCATCCGACCGACTCTCCTCAATAAAAGAAAATTGATCATGAGTATCCTGAATTTGTAAAAGAGCCGAGAAACCTTTGTCTTGCGTTATCTACAGATGGAGTGAATCCTTTTGTTTTTCAAAGTAGAACTCATTGTACACGACATGTTATGTTGGTAAATTATAACTTTCCACCCTGGTTATGCATGAAACGGAAATTCATCATGTTATCTATACTTATATCAGGACCAAAACAACCAGGTAATGATATTGATGTTTATCTGGCTCCTTTGATCAAGGATTTGAAGTTATTGTGGGACTTAGGTGTAATGTTGTATGATGCTTATAAAAGTGAATACTTCACGTTGAGAGTGATGTTGTATGGGACAATAAATTATTTCCCTGCTTATGGAAATTTTCAGGGTATAGCATTAAAGGAACTCAAGGGTGTCCTGTGTGTGAAGAAGATACAGAATCAATTAGGTTGAAACATTCATCGAAATCTGTGTTTCTAGGACATCGTAGATTTCTACCTCATCGGCATAAGTACCGATCTTGGACAACATCATTCAATGGAAGTTAAGAAAAATGCGCAACACCATCTCCACTAACAGGTGATCAGCTGTTTGAGAAAGTAAAAGATATGAACACTATTTTTGGTAAACCATTTTTGAAAAACCTTACGAAAATCGGTTGGAAAAAGAGATCAGTTTTTTTTGAATTACCATACTAGAATTGTTTGTACGTTAGACATTTTCGTGATGTGATGCATGTGGAAAAAATGTATGTGATAGTGTTATCGGAACATTGCTAAATGCCCCGGTAAAAACAAAAGATGGAATTAAGGCAAGGTTGGACATGGTTGACATGGGAATACGAGAAGAGTTGGCTCCCGTGAAGGGTGAAAATTGAATTTTTCTTCCTCCAGCTACTTATACTCTTTCTAGGGCAGAGAGATATCAGTTTTGCAACTTCTTCAATGATGTAAAGGTTCCAGAGGGGTACTCATCAAATATCAAGAACATTGTGTCAATGAATGATTTGAAGTTAAAAGGTTTTAAATCACATGACTTCCATGTTTTGATGAAAGATCTAATTCCTATACCTTTACGTTGCATTTTGCCCAAGAATGTTCGTCATACGTTAACCAAGATTTGTTTCTTTTTCAAAGCTATATGTTGCAAAGTTTTAGGCCCGGAGAAATTTTCAGCTATGGAAAAAGAAATTTTCATCATATTATGTGAATTAGAAATGTTCTTCCCACCAACATTATTTGATATGATGGTTCATTTGATGATTCACTTGGTGAGAGAGATTCGACTTTGTGGTCCTATGCACTATAGATGGATGTATCCTGTTGAATGGTATATGAAAATTTTGAAAGGGTATGTCAAAAATCGAAGTCGGACAGAGGGTTGTATAGTGGGTGATATATTGTTGAGGAAGCCATTGAATTTTGTACTGAATACCTATATGATGTGGAAAGCATTGGTCTCCCGAAATCTCATCACATTGGACGCATTGAGGGTGAGGGAATTTCTAGAAGAGAAGTTGTGACAATCAGTATTATAGATCGGGAGCAGGCTCATCTTTATGTTTTGCATAACAGTTGGGAGGTTGCTCCATATATTAAAACTCACAAATAAATTCTTAGGTAGTTTAATCCATCGAGGGATGAAAAATGGTTATCAGATACACATAATCACCAGTTTATAGGATGGTTTTAGGACCATATTTTTAAGTAGTTGGATGAAAATCCAAATTCAATTTCAGAACGTCTTCGATGGATAGCCGCTGGACCAAGTGTGTATATATTATCTTACAGTGGTTATGTAATTAATGGTTGTACATTCTATATAGATGAACATGATGAAGATAGTACCATGAAAAATAGTGGAGTTACACTAGTGGATGAAGCGATGCATGATTCTAGTAGTAAGGAAAGAAATCCAATTTATGCAAATATGTCATACTTTGGAATTATCAAACTAATATGGGAGTTGGATTATACAACATTCCAATTGCCGATTTTTCAATGCAAATGGATTGATAACAACAATGGTGTTAAAATAGATGAATGGGGATTTGTGAAAGTTTATTTTAGTAAATAAGGGTACAAAGACGAACAGTTTATAATGGCATCACAAGCGATACAAGTTTTTTATGTTCCAGATCCCGCAAAACGAAAGTGTTCGATTGTTCTGTTATCGTCCAAAACTACCGAAGGTTTTGATGAAAATTCCAATGAGGATGATCCTTTTAGTGGTACGTCGCAATCATTTCAGAGCAGTCCCAATGCATATGATGTTTTGTATGTTATAGGAGACCACAATGAAGGGATTTGGATAGTCGGTAGAGGTGTCAAATCCCTTCAACCTTTGAAAAAAAGAAAGGGATTTCAGTAAATAGGTTATATTTTGTTTGTAATATAGATCTTGTTATCTCATGTTATTATCTTATCATTACTGAATTTATGTAAATTGAATTAACTGTTCCACCACTTTTGCAGATAATGACTTCTTCATATTCTGATGCTCTTAACCATGAGGCTGAACAAGTCTCTCAAGCAGCTGCTGCTGCGGCTGCTGCTGCTGTTGCTCTTGCTACTGCTCCTGCTGCTCCTGCAACTCATGCTACTGCTATTGTTGCTCCAGCTGCGACTCCGGTTGCTCCTGCTACTGCGGCTCCTGCTGGTCATAGTGTTGATGTCCAACAACAATCAAAACATGTCGTTGATACCATTATAGATGAGCATATAGATGATGTTGATATTGATGAAATGGTTGGGAATGAAGGACCAGTGTCACAGATATCATAGGTGCATCGTAGTTTGACGGTGTTAGCCAAAATTCTTAAGGCGAAAAGAAAAGGCATCAAAATTGAAGTCGGATGGAATGCACGAGGCCAACATGTGAATCCCAAAAAGGCTATGTTTAGTATCTACATTGGAGTTGTCACTCGGCAACGCGTGCCGATTGACATAGATTCATGGCACCATGTTGTGTCCGGGCTGAAGGCTGTGATCTGGGAAGAAATTATGGTAACATTATGAATTTATTTCTTTAATCTACTAGAAAATAAAATAATGAAACAATTTATTACTCTTATCAATCTCTTGCAGAGTACATTTATAGTAGACGATTCACACAAGGATTATGTACTAAGGCTTGCAAGAAAGATTCATCGTGGTTTTCGCACCATTTTAAAAAGATGTCATCTCAAAGATTCTAAAGGTAAAATAAACCCACACCCACCCATTGTCTATGCTCACCTGATATCCCAAGAAGCATGGGATTCATTTATTGGACATCATGGGGATGAGAAGTTTCAGGTACATTGTGAGTGATAATACATTGTTTAAGGATACCTGTATTCATCACTTTGATTTTCAGTATTTCATTTATGAAATAGAAACTCTGTACTGAAAATAAGGAACGTGCTTCAAAACCAACATACCCCTATCGTAAAGCAAGGATGAGGTATGGTTCATTAGAAAAGAAAATGGTACGTCTTTTAAATTTCTAATAATATTGTTAGGTTCCAATAAACAACATCATAATAATTTTTCTATGTCTATATGTAGATTGACGAGTCTAAAACCAAATGCACTTCCATCCCACGTCATGTGCTATGGAAGGAGGCACGTGTGGAAAAAGATGGAAAGTTAGTAGATGAGAACACACAGAAATTGTGGGAAATATGTGTAAGTATGACACGACGATAAAATAATTTGTTTAAAATTGCCATTACATAAAAATAATTAGTTATTTTCCTATATCCGATAGTCACAGGAATCAACTACTCCTGTAGCTGATACAGACCTATTATCGACGGCTTTGAAGCAGCTAGAAAAATACGGTCGTGTTAGAAGTGCAGGGTTTGGGGTGACACCCCATGTATATTTTGAGAAGAAGAAAAAAATGGATGATACAGATGAAAAATTGGAACAAATGAGCGAAAAAATAACAACCCTTGAAGAACAATTGAAATGGAAGGGAGAGTTTCTAGCAACTTTTATGGGTGGGAAGCAAAGGGAAGCCACAACTCAAGAACAACCACCACATGAACATCCCACCCCACCCTCCACCAGCTTTGATGTGAGCCATTCACCTCAAAGAACTGTCTTAGCCGTGGTAATCAATATTCTAATAATTGTTCCCATGAAATATGAATCAAACAAACACTGATAATTTTTCTATACTCATCTTCTATAGGGTGATAATGATTGTGATTTATATCTGTCAACACCCACCTATCACCTTGTAGTGAGGGCTACAGTGTTCAATATCCTAGATGCCACACTGCATAATAGACCACTTCTGAAAGATCATCTGAAAGTGATGATTACTGTAGCTCATGATCCAGAGGTAGAACTACCTATTCCACTTCATGACGATGATATTAATACGGTCGGAAAGTCTATTAAGACATTCATTGCATGGCCGTCACAACTTGTAAGAGTACATGCAGACAAAGAGGTATTTATTTTATTTTATTTTCAAGCTAAACCCTTAAATATTAATGAAAAAAGGGTTTGAACCAATGATTGTTTTTATAGACGGAGAAAGGGAAGGGGGTGACAAACGTCGGCTCAAAACCATCTAAAAAATCGACCAACTGATCCCAAGGAGCTACTGAAAGCCCAATAACACCACCTGTTCTCTTTCCACATTTACTAGCATTGAAGACTCATGTGGATACGAAGCTAAAATATGGTAATAGTCATATAGTGGTTTTCGAAGAGAATATATACGGAGAGGAAAGTCAAGATTTTGTTGCTGCTAAAAATGTAAATGAAATCCTTGAAAACGGTTGGCTAGGAATCACAGTTGTAAATGTATATATGAGGTATGTTTCCATGAATTGATTTTCCAAAAGCTGATATAGCGTGGAAATTATGACTAAATGAATTTTATATTGTTGACAGGCGCATTTATGAAAAAAAATTGAAGGAATTTTCCCATGAGCCAAGATTTGGACTGGTTAGTCCTCATATCACATCAACAAACCTAACAAAAATAGAGCCATCAAAAAGGGATGAAATAGTGAACGACTTACTGAAAACATTTGAATGCAAGATTATAGATGACCGACTTTTCCTAATACCAACCATGCATGGGTAATACTCTATGATTAAAGCATATCAAATATATTTTCACTTATTTTTTTACTTATTACTTTTTGTGTTTTTAGGAAACATTGGTTTCTAATTACGGTGAACTTGGATACTACAAAGATTTATTTTCTGGATTCAAAGCAAGGATATCCATCAAACCGACCACACATGATGGAGTTTGTGAATCTGTAAGACACTACATATTACGTTTTAGGTCTAAACATCAAGTAATATAATTTATATTATCTTTTACTGATAGGGAGGTGTATCATTATCATCTAAAAAAAGTAATGAGGCCATGGGCTAAGTATAAGGAGGCGAGCAAGTACTACGTCTGGAAAAATATCAGGGTATATATAATAATATTTCTCTATCCAAAAACATCTCAACACAAGTTACTAATTCTCCTAATGATAAATTTTTTTGCAGTGTCCAAAATAAACAAACGATAATGATTGTGGTTATTAAGTTTGTAAATTTATGAAGGAGATAATTTTTCATCATCAAACTAGCATCACTAAAGAGGTATTTTTAAAAACAACCACTAGTTCGTTTAAGTTATTTATTAATTCTTTATTTTTTTATTTTACAGTACTACTATGACTGCCGAAAAGCCTCATACCCACAAGACGATATAGATGTGTTCATAAATGAGTGGGCCACATACCTGATGGAAGATTATACACAAATACAATGAAGATCTGACTTGGGGACATGTACAATTTGTGGTCATTTTTGAGAGGGGTTAAGGGGATCAAAAGATGAAACACTGTTGTATGAAAATGTTTGTAGGAAAATTTTAATTTTTATTAAATAAAACAGCCTTTCTCCAATGATTCATTTTCCCATTTTAACAGATGATATGCACTAGCAACATTCTAGAATGCTGAACCACAAAAAGGGTCTCTATTTTGTTTAAAATGGACAAGATTTTAAGTGAAAACAACAACTGACCTACAAAAATTTGACCAAACACATTAGGATTGCATTTATATTTTATAAGAATGATCCAAGGGTCCTTGGTGACGTGTACGAGTCAACCCCGCCTCAATCCGAGGCATGGTGTGGCCGCTAGCACTCAAAGGGTCTCTATTTTGTTTAAAATGGACAAGATTTTAAATGAAAACAACAACTGACCTACAAAAATCCGACCAAACGCATTCGGATTGCATTTATATTTTTCAAGAATGATATAAGGGTCCTTGGTGATGTGTAAGAGTCAACCCCGCCTCAATCCGAGGCACGATGTGGCCGCTACCACTCAAAGGGTCAATATTTTGTTTAAAATGGACAAGATTTTAAGTGAAAACAACAAATGACCTACAGAAATCCAACCAAACGCATTCATATTGCATTGATCTTTTATAATAACGATCCAAGGGTCCTTGGTGATGTGTATGAGTCAACCCCTCCTCAATCCGAGGCACGGTGTGGCCGCTATCACTCAAAGGGTCTCTATTTTGTTTAAAACGGACAAGATTTTAAGTGAAAACAAAAACTGACCTACGAAAATCTGACCAAATGCATTCAGATTGCATTTATCTTTTATAAGAATGATCCAAGGGTCCTTGGTGACCTGTACCATAGTTTAACTTCTTAGAGAAGAGTTTCTGGAAGAGTATAAGAGACATGAAGCAATGAAGATCATTAGAGTGTTGGAGGAAATGTGGTTGCTACAAATAATGTGGCGATCGACTTGTGCAACGCGGCCTAAGTTACAACTTGCAGGTATTGTACTTTATTTTTTTCTGGAGGGTTTCAGTGTAAATGCATTTTGGAATGATCATTGCTATTCATTGTCTTTATGGTTTTTTTGATAGCCGAGGGGAAAGGGTGGGGTCTGCCGATATTTGAGGATATGTCGAAGGGTGATTTTGTGTGTGAATATGTTGGATAAATGGACTCTTTGCCCTTCAAGCTCTCCGAACCCTGATCACCATCGGGGTTCGAGGAGCTTGAAGGGGAAATAGGCCATTTGGTTAGATGTTAGATACAATGGAAATGTTTCAAAAAATATAGGATGTAATTTCCCATAAAGTCACCCTTCAACATATCCTCCAATGTATGCAGACCCCACCCTTTCCCCTCAGATGTCAAAAAAAAAACTAAAAGACAATGAATAACAATGATCATTCCAAAATTCATTTACACTGAAACCCTCCAGAAAAAAACAAAGTACAATACCTGTAAGTTGTAACTTAGGCCGCGTTGCACAAGCCGATTTCCACATTGTTTGTAGCAACCACATTTGCTCGAACACTCTAATGATCTTCATTGTTTCATGTCTCTTATACTCTTCCAGAAACTCTTCTCTAAGAAGGTCAACTATCGTGTACGCATACTCACCTTCAAATTCATGGGTGCAAGTACAAGGCACTGATGAAGATAAACAATTTGTAAAACAAGTTGACCAACATGCATCATCCTCGATGGAAGTAAGATAGAAATTCACATGGACATTCTTAAAGATATGATTTTAATGTATACAGTGAAAGGGTGGTAGATGTTCATTGTTGATGTTGTTCGTCTATGATACTTTCACCTTCTCTTATCCTCTCACTATGTCTTGGACATAATGCAATAGCCTTATATCATGTGGGGTAAATTGAGGTTGCTAAGAAACTATGGCACTGCATGATCTTTCATGTCGAGTGCCCTCAAGATTGTTTTTCTAATCAAGCTTCCTCTAATCATTAGTTTCATGTAAAGGTGGTACGACAGCCTCCATGATAGATTGGATGTTGACCAATACATTTGATGAACAAGATGGGATGATAAATTTGACATTAAGAGCATCCAATACAAGAAATTGTTCCAATGATTTGGCAAGTGAGGATACATTTAATGATATTTCCTGTGATTCATCAAGAAAGTCAGTTACTAGTTCCAAAAAGCATTCACAAACATCACTCATCAGTTTCCTCTAGGATAAACTTGGGTTCATGTCTTTGTATGATCAAAGAGATATATCCTCTAATACTTTTACAACCTATGTGGTGAATGTTTCAAATTCCTCCAGGAAAAAGGAACAAATGTGGTGAGTTGTAAGCCACATTTATTTGATATTTTGAAATGTTAATTATTTTTTGAAAATGGGTTCAATCTTTGAGGAAAAGTTGAATTGTCCTTGATTAATGTATGGATGATGGATTCACATCCATTCCAAGTGATTTTGATGGAAAGGATGGATGATAACATTGGTTGGTTTTCTCATGGATGTCTAAGCACAGTAAGTTAGAAAACATGTTGGGTATGTTGTGGAGTTTTAGTTGGGGTTCTAGTGGTTCTTTCCCGATGATGGAGGTGTTAAGCATCAGATGGTGGTGTTTGTGAGCTAAAGCATATAGTGGGGAGCACCATAGAAATTAAGTGGTTGGTTGATGACATGATCTGTGTTTTGAATTAGATAGTCTTGGGTAAAATCCATCTTGGTGTTTAGATCGGTTGAGTACATTGAGATGAAGGTTGTGGCTGGGTTGTATTATGGGTGTTTGGGGAAATGTAAGTATTTAATGGTACCTTTATGTTTTTCATAATGAATAATTAGTAGATCAAATTCGGATTGCATTGATCTTTTATAAGAAAAATCCAAGGGTCCTTGGTGACATGTACGAGTCAACCCCGCCTAAATCCGAGGCACGATGTGGCCTCTAGCACTCAAAGGGTCTTTATTTTGTTTAAAATGGACACGATTTTAAGTGAAAACAACAACTGAACTACGGAAATCAAACCAAATGCATTCATATTTCATTGATATTTTATAATAATGATCCAAGGGTCTTTGGTGACGTGTAAAAGTCAACCCCGCCTCAATCCGAGGCACGGTGTGGCTGCTATCACTCAAAGGGTCTCTATTTTGTTTAAAGTGGACACGATTTTAATTGAAAACAACAAATGACTTACATAAATCTGACCAAACACATTCGTATTGCATTGATATTTTATAAGAACGATCCAAGGTTCCTTGGTGACGTGTATGAGTCAACCCCGCCTCAATCTGAGGCACGGTGTAGCCGTTATCACTAAAAGGGTCTCTATTTTGTTTAAAATGAACAAGATTTTAAGTGAAAACAACAACTAACTTATGGAAATCTGACAAAACGCATTTGGATTGCATTTATCTTTTATAATAACGATCCAAGGATCCTTGGTGACGTGTAAGAGTCAACCCCGCCTCAATATGAGGCACGGTGTGGCTGCTAACACTCAAAGGGTCTCTATTTTGTTTAAAATGGACAAGATTTTAAGTGAAAACAACAACTGACCTACGGAAATCCAACCACACGCATTCAGATTTCATTTATCTTTTATAATAAGGATCCAAGAGTTTTTGGTGATGTGTACGTGTCAACCCCGCCTCAATCTGAGGCACGATGTGGCCGCTAGCACTCAAAGGGTCTCTATTTTGTTTAAAATGGACAAGATTTTAAGTGAAAATAATAACCAACCTATGGAAATCTGACCAAACGCATTCAGATTGCATTGATATTTTATAAGAACGATCCAAGGGTCCTTGGTGACGTGTTGAATCCAAACCCGCCTCAATCCAAGGCACGGGGTGACCGCTATCAGTCAAAGGGTCTCTATTTTGTTTAAAGTGGACACGATTTTAATTAAAAACAAAAAAATGACCTATGGAAATCTGACCAAACACATTAGGATTGCATTGAAATTTTATAATAACGATCTAAGGGTCCTTGGTGATGTGTACGAGTCAACCTCGCCTCAATAAGAGGCATGGTGTGGCCGATATCACTCAAAGGGTCTCTATTTTGTTTAAAATGGACAAGATTTTAAGTGAAAACAACAACTGACCTATGGAAATACGACCAAACGCATTCAGATTGCATTGATATTTTATAATAACGATACAAGGGTCCTTGGTGATGTGTACGAGTCAACCCCACCTCAATCCGAGGCACGGTGGGGCCGCTAGCACTCAAATGGTCTCTATTTTGTTTAAAATGGACAAGATTTTAAGTGAAAACAACAACTGACCTACGGAAATCGGACCAAACGCATTCATATTGCATTGATCTTTTATAAGAAAGATACAAGGGTCCTTGGAGAAATTTATGAGTCAAAAATACCTCAATATGCGGCACGGTGTGGCTGCTAGCACTCAAAGGGTCTCTATTTTGTTTAAAATGGACAAGATTTTAAGTGAAAACAACAACTGACCTACGGAAATCTGACCAAACGCATTCGGATTGCATTGTTCTTTTATAAGAACTATCCAAGGGTCCTTGGTGACATGTACATGTAAACCCCGCCTCAATTAGAGGCACAGTGTGGCCGCTATCACTCAAAGGGTCTCTATTTTGTTTAAAGTGGACACGATTTT
This sequence comes from Viscum album, assembly GCA_963277665.1. NCBI lineage: Eukaryota > Viridiplantae > Streptophyta > Magnoliopsida > Santalales > Viscaceae > Viscum > Viscum album. The sequence continues at coordinate 542,458,733 of OY728157.1, forward strand.
AATTGAAAACAAAAACTGACCTACGGAAATATGACCAAATGCATTCATAGTGCATTGATATTTTATAATAACGATACAAGGGTCCTTGGTGACGTTTAAGAGTCAACCCCGCCTCAATCTGAGGCACGGTGTGGCCGCTATCACTCAAATGGTCTCTATTTTGTTTAAAATGGACAAGATTTTAAGTGAAAACAACAACTGACCTACAGAAATCCAACAAAACACATTCATATTTCATTGATATTTTATAAGAACTATAAAAGGGTCCTTGGTGACATGTACAAGTCAACCCCGCCTCAATCCTAAGCACGGTGTGGCCGCTAGCACTCAAAGGGTCTCTATTTTGTTTAAAATGGACAAGATTTTAAGTGAAAACAACAACTAAGCTACGGAAATCTGAACAAAAGTATTCAGAATGAATTAATATTTTATAAGAACGATCCAGGGGTCCTTGGTAGCATTTACAAGTCAACCAAGCCTCAATAAAAGGCACGGTGTGGCCGCTAGCACTCAAAGGGTCTCTATTTTGTTTAAAATGGACAAGATTTTAAGGGAAAACAAAAACTGACCTACGGAAATCTGACCAAACACATTCGGATTGTATTTATCTTTTATAAGAATGATCCAAGGGTCCTTGGTGATGTGTAAGAGTCAACCCTGCTTCAATCCGAGGCACGGTGTGGCCGCTATCACTCAAAGGGTCTCTATTTTGTTTAAAGTGGACACGATTTTAATTGAAAACAACAACTAACCTACGGAAATCAGACCAAACTCCTTCAGATTGCATTGATATTTTATAAAAACGATCCAAGTTTCCTTGGTGATGTGTACGAGTCAACCTCGCCTCAATCCGAGGCACGGTGTGGCCGCTATCACTCAAAGGGTCTCTATTTTGTTTAAAATGGACAAGATTTTAAGTGAAAACAACAGCTGACCTACATAAATCCAACCAAACGCATTCGGAATTCATTTATCTTTTATCATAACGATCCAAGGGTCCTTGGTGACATGTAAGAGTCAACGTCGTCTCAATCTGAGGCATGGTGTGGCCGCTAGCACTCAAAGGGTCTCTATTTTGTTCAAAATGGACAAGATTTTTAGTGAAAACAACAACTGACCTATAGAATTCCAACCAAACACATTTTTATTGCATTGATATTTTGTAATAATGATCCAAGGGTACTTGGTGACGTGTATGAGTCAACCCCGCCTCAATCCAAGGCACGGTTTGGCCTCTATCACTCAAAGGGTCTCTATTTTGTTTAAAGTGGACACAATTTTAATTGAAAACAACAACTGACCTATGGAAATCCGACCAAACGCATTCGGATTACATTGATCTATTATAAGAACGATCCAAGGGTCCTTTGTGATGTGTATGAGTAGACTCCACCTCAATCCGAGGCACAGTGTAGACGCTATCACTCAAAGGGTCTCTATTTTGTTTAAAATGGACAAAATTTTAAGTGAAAACAACAACTGACCTACATAAATCATACCAAATGCATTCGGATTGCATTGATCTTTTATAATAAAGATTCTAGGGTCCTTGGTGATGTGTAAAAGTCAACCCCACCTCAATCTGAGGCACTTTATAGCCTCTAGAACTCAAAGGGTCTCTATTTTGTTTAAAGTGGACAAGATTTTAAGTGAAAACAACAACTGAACTACAGAAATCCGAAAAAACGCATTCGGATTGCATTGATAATTTATAAGAACGATCCAGGGGTCATTGGTGACGTGTACGAGTCAACCCCGCCTCAATCCGAGGCATGGTGTGGCCGCTAGCACTCAAAGGGTCTCTATTTTGTTTAAAATGGACAAGATTTTAAGTGAAAACAACAACTGACCTAGGGAAATATGACCAAATGCATTTGGATTGAATTTATCTTTTATAATACCAATACAAGGGTCCTCGGTGATGTGTACACGTAAACCCCGCCTCAATCCGAGGCATGGTGTGGCTGCTAGCACTCAAAGGGTCTCTATTTTGTTTAAAATGGACAAGATTTTAAGTGAAAACAACAACTGACCTACGGAAATCCGACCAAACGCATTCGGATTGAATTGATCTTTTATAAGAACGATCCAAGGGTATTTGTTGATATGTATGAGTCAACCCCGCCTCAATATGAGGCACAGTGTGGCCGCTATCACTCAAAGGGTCTCTATTTTGTTTAAAGTGGACAAGATTTTAATTGAAAACAACAACTGACCTACGGAAATCCAACCAAACACATTCGGATTGCATTGATATTTTATAAGAACAATCCAAGGGTCCTTGGTGATGTGTATGAGTCAACCCCGCCTCAATCTGAGGCATGGTGTGGCCGTTATCACTCAAAGGGTCTCTATTTTGTTTAAAATAGAAAGGATTTTAAGTGAAAACAACAACTGACCTACGGAAATCCGACCAAACACATTCGGATTGTATTGATATTTTATAAGAACGATCCAAGGGTCCTTGGTGTTGTGTATGAGTAAACCCCTCCTCAATCCGAGGCATGGTGTGGCCGGTAGCACTCAAAGGGTCCTTGGTGACGTGTACGAGTCAAACTATATTTTTATAATGTCAACACGATCCTTGTGAAATGCTTGGTAAAAGTTCAGCACTTGGAAAATTAATTTGGGTTTAATCATGGTCATGGATTTGAGGATCAATGATGATTTTTTATTAGTTTTATTCCAGTTCTTTCTCAACTAGGTTATGCATATTGCCTGATCATGCACTTACAATAGCCTATTGTAGGTTTAATATTGGGGGTTTATTAATGAGATTCACCCCCCAAGTATGTGCACCTCAGTGTGTGTACAAACCTTATAACTTATTTGAGGTTGAGAACATGATGCATAGTGGATAGAGAAAAGTCCAAAGATTTATGTATTGATAAAACACACCCATGTGGAGCCTTAAGATTGAACTGGAAAGCCCCCCGGATACCCCCTACCCCCCTTGGACAGCCACCCCAAACCCTTGAACAGCCCCCAAACCCCTTGAATTCTAAATTGATTTCTTTAAGTACATTATTAACTTATAAATTATGTGTTAATGGTGTATGGGTATAATTGTTGTATGGGTATACTTGGTCTAATTTGCTTATGATTTATGAGTTAATTTTGTATGGGTATACTTGCTTTAATTGGCTTATTGAGATGCTGTTTTTTTGTAGGTGTTTGGGTGTGCTGCTGCAGATTTATCATAGCAGCAGAGAGGGAATTTATCAGCGCTCTTTTAGCACTGATAAATCGTGCTTTTATCAGTGCTAAAACAGCGCTGATAAACTACACCTTTATCAGCGCTAAAGAAGCACTGATTAAAGATAAGTTTATCAGCGCTCTTTTAGCGCTGGAAAATCGTGCTTTTATCAGCGCTGATAAAATACACCTTTATCAGCGCTAAATAAGAACTGATAAAAGATAAGTTTATCAGCGCTAAAGGAGTGCCGATAAAACAATCATTTATCAACGCTAAAGAAGCGCTTGTTTAGTGTTGATAAAGGGTTGTTTTATCAGTGCTTACTAAGCGCTGATTAAGGGGTACCCCCTTTATCAGTGCCGATCTTTACAGCGCTTTTTTAGCGCTGTTAAAGCCTGTTTTTATTGCTGTTAATGCCCGTTTTTGTAGTAGTGTAGATTATCAGAAACTGAACTAGTTGACGGTCAAGAACCGATATCCCTTACCGAGGATTGATGATCTCCTTGATCAGAATCAAGGATCTTGGGTGTTCTTAATGATTGAATTAAGATCTATTTATCATAAGTTGTGTGTTATACCATTAGATATACCTCTTACAGCCTTCCAGAGTAGTTATGGTCTATATGAGTATGTGGTTATGTCGTTCGGTCTCATTAACACACCTGTAGTTTTTATGGAAATGATAAAATGAGTGGTCCATCCATACATGGACTCCTTTGTGGTGGATTTAATGGAAGATATATTGGTGTACTATCACACCCAACATGACCATGCTATCCATATTGAGATCATTTTGAGTACACTGAGATAGCATCAGTTATATGCTGAGCTCTCAAAATGTCACTTTTGGATGAACCAGATTCACTTCTTGGGTCATGTCATCTCAGAGACAAGAGTATTAGTAGACCCAAATAAAATGAGATATATATTTTCTTAGAAGTAGCCGGAGAATGTATTTGAGGTGCATAGTTTTCTAGGGATGGCTTGTTACTAAAGACGTTTCATATAAAAATTTTCATGCTTAGTGGCGCCACTAATGGGCCTGACTAAGAATGGTGAGAAGTACTTGTGGATAAATTCATGCCATTCATCCTTTTAGGAGATAGAAGGGAGGTTGAATTCAATAATGATACTAGTTTTTCTATATCTAGGTAATAGTTATAATATTTTCTGTGATGCATCAGGAATTTGACTAGGAGTAGTTCTTTTGTAGGGGGAGGTAGTCATTGCGTATGGGTCTCAGTAGCTGAGGCCACATGAGAGGAATTACCTGATGCATGATCTTGAGTTGGCTCTATTTGTTCATGCCTTGCGCTGTTAGAGACATTACCTTTTGGGAGAGAGTTCTTTGGCCTACAATGACCAAAAATGTCTAAAGTATATATTTACCCAGCATGACTTGAATTTGAGAGAGTAAAGGTGGGTTGAGTATGTTCATTCCTTTGACTTTGAGCTTTCCTACATGCCTGGGAAAGGCAATAAAATGGCTGATGTGTTGAGAAAGAGGACTCAGATACAGCTAGTTCAGGAAACCAGTAGTGAGTGGACGCTTATGACTATGTTCTCTAAGATGCATTTGGAGGTGTACGATGGACATGGGTAGACATTTATTTCTTCTATTGCTGTTACCTCTACTCTACTTGATCAAGTGTGAATGAGGAAGATATTAGATTCTTAAGGCCTATCTCTATGAGAGAGTTTGTCAGGAGAGAAACCTACTCCTGGATGGAGCATAGGCGAGGACGAGATCTTGCATTTTCATAGGCGCATGTGGGTGTTAGTAGACATACGTGAGAATCTTTTGCGAGATTTTTATTGCCTCAGTTTGGGAAGTTAATCCTAGTGTCACCAAGTAATATAGATATCTACACCTTTAGTACTAGTGGCCCAGTATAAGGAGACATGTTGCTGCTTTAGTGATGAGTTGTTCCACCTATTAGTAGGTGAAGACAAAGAATTAGAGACTAGTGGGGATTTTGAAGTAGTTACCCATTCACGAGTAGAAAGTGGAATAATGGCGCGTTGGAATTTGTGATTGGTTTACCAAGGTTGCCTCAAGGGAATGATGTTTTTTGGGTTTTCATTGACAGACTCATGAAAGTTTTATATTTCTTACCAATCAAGGATATGTTCAATGTTGATGAGATAGGAAGGTTTTACATCCGAGAGATTGTATGTTTACAAGGGGTTCCGCAGTCCATCGATTCATATAGGGATGCCCGTTTTACTTCTCATGTCTGGTAGGGACTATAGAAGGATTTTGATACAGAGGTACATCTGAGTACATCTTATCATCCCCTGATAGATGGCCAGTTATAGCGCATGATTTAGGTGTTGGAGGACATTCTTTGAGCATGCAACCTAGATTTTGGGGGATCTTAGGAGAAGCACATAGCTTTGGTGGAGTTTTCCTACAATAATAGTTTTCAAGAAAATATTCAGATGGAACCTTATGAGGATTTATCCTATATTGGATAGAGGCAGAAGAGGAAGATATACTAGAGCCTTATCTTGTCTAGGAGACCACAAAGTAGGTGGAGTTGATTCGAAATAGGATGGCTATTGCACAGTCTCGGCAGAAGTCTTATGTTGATCGATGAAGATGACCTCTAGAGTTTGAGGTCGGAGATAAGATTTTCTTATGTGTCACATCAAGGTTGGGAAATATAAGGATTAGGAGAAATGGGAAGCTTTAACCAAGATATGTTGGGTCATTTGAGGTTTTGGAGAGAGTCAGGTCAATTTCCTATCAATTGCAGTTACCTTAGAGGTATCAGTCTATGCACGACATCTTCCACTTTTCTCAGCTACGACATTACTTCTCAGACTCATCTCATGTTTTTCATCCCGAGGATGTTGGGTTGGAGGTGGAAACATCATTCAAGGAGCATATTATCTAGATTTTTAATCACAGTATGAAGGTTCTCCATGGTAATTCTATTCCTCTGGTACAGGTGTTGTGGTAGCAAGGGTGAGTATAAGACGAGACTTGGGAGAGGGAGGCTGATGTGCGATCTCAATGGCCGGAGCTATTTGAGGATTCTTATTCGCCACCTTTTTTGGGAAATTTAAGGATGGATTTATTTACGGGAGGAAGTTTGTAAGAACCCAGATCATTATTTTAGGTATGGATCATGATTTCAGGTGTTTTGAGAAAAAGGGGAGAATTTGGAAATTTTATAAGTACACGACGTGTACTTAGGCATACATGTCGTGTACCCTGTTACCGCATACATCCATGTATTGGGAATGTAAATGGAAAATACATGGCCTTGTGGGGTGACATTACAGAATGATAATGTTAGGGGGGCCAGTTGAGGCTTGTACACAATGTGTACATTAAATGAACACACTCTGTACTTTTCTTTTTTATTTGATTAATCGAACTGGGGTCATGTCTAATCTATATATTCATCTTCTTTTAACCCTGTTTCATCTAGGAGTAACCGAGAGAGAATATTCTTCTCTAAGCCACTGATCCATCATCTGTTTTCTAAATCAAACATTGTCGATTGCGTTATAATCATCTCGGTGATATCTTCCTTCTTTAAGAGCCTCTCCTTCTAATTTCTATTAATTTGTGAGATATTCAAGGTTGAGCATTTTTTATGTTTTTATAGATCTTGGACGTTATAGTTAGATTCAAAGGCTGAGGTCCAACTATATAGATCTTACAACATTGATGTAGGTGGTTTTTTGACTTTCATGGTTTGAATTTGAGTTTATATTCCAAAGTGTCGATTACCCATGTTTCAGGTATTTTGGGTTAAGGGAATTGAACCCTGTGTTATCTTCCATAGATTTATTGTTAGATTATGTGTTGTTGTTGTAGTATTATTTGAAATTTCATGTTTAAGGAACATCCATGGGTGTGTTTCCTTTTTTGAATGTTTAGGTACGTTTGTTCCATGTTGCCTATGAGGCAGGCCCTGTTTCCTTGCCTTGCTTTATATGATGGAACTGATTGTCTCTTACTGATTGTTACATGCTTTTGATATGAATTGGAACTATTTATCCATGTATTATTTGATATTAATTTGGGATTATTTTTATCATATATGCACGATTTAATTGCATAGGTTTGTGATAACCTGGTGTAGTTAGACCACATTGGGAATTGACTGTGAGTGCTCCCTCAGAGTGACTATAGTTTCATTACGAGACCACAAGGGGAATTAATGTTGAATTCCTCCTTAGAGTGTCTGATATAATCCGTTCTATGAGACCACATGAGGAATTGACTGTGAGAGCTCCCTCAGAGTTTCTATAGTTATGTTATGAGACCACAGAGGGAATTGACTTTGAGTGCTTCCCCAGAGAGTCTATAGTTTTGTGTAAGACCATAGGGGGAATTGACTGTGAGTGCTTCCTCAGAGTGTATTTTCCTTTTATTAAATTATTTTACCATAGGGGGTAGACTTTGTTCGCTACCCATAGGGTTAATATAAATATTGAATGTTTTTGGCACATCTACCAAGCTAAAGAAGAAGCTTGGATTCAGCCAAGTTGGGCAGTCTTCTAAGATACCTTTTTGTGATACTTGCTTGATTAAATGTTGAAAATTAAATTCCAATGAATGTAAATGGAAACTGAAGGATTGGTCACTTTTGTGTACTCCTATATTATTTTCCACATTTTCCATTTTTACTTGATATATATACTCAGTGACAGTTAGACACAAATCTTGTGGTGGTTTCCTTCTAGGATTTGTCTCACACACTATTTTTGTCATGTTTTTGGACCCAAATAGATTATATGGTTGTAGGTATAGATAAGGGAAAGTTCCCTTGTACTTCAGGTATGTGATTACTGTGGAGATGGAGAGCATGGGACCAAGCTAAGGCTTGCGATGTGGTTGGAGTTATTTACTGTTTCCATACTTTGGTTTTAGTATCGTATTTCTAGTATTGTTACTTGTTTGGTTTCTTTCCTAGATACTTGTGACATGCATCATTATTTATATATATATAATGCATTTTTTTATATTATCAGTCTTCCTCTCTTTACTTATTGTATGGTATTACTGTTTCCTCTACAGTTTATTGTTGTTATTCCGCTGTGTATACTTTGCCAATGAGGGAATAGTTTCCCCACTATCCTAAAAAATGACTTCACTACTAGTCAGCATCCTCTAGAATTTGAGGAAATGTTCTTGAGGTCATGTGACCAACCAAGTACGGGGAACTTTTGGGTGGAACCCGGAACCAGGACATTACACAAAGCCACCTCTACTTGTTTGTATCCATACAAGGATGTATTTTATTGATAAACCACTTAATCTATACTGAAAAAAATTTAGGGATGTTTTTCTTATACTTAGTCTTATCTTTAAGGATTTCAATAGGGTTTTGTAATCCTAATCCAAAAAATAACTAAAACTATCCTCTGATACCAACTTTAACAACCCTACTCTTTATTACATACTTAAACATGATTTATTACATAAACATGAACTTGAGACAAATCTGAGGATCAATAGGTCTAGTGTTTTTGGAAATTAGGAACATTACATGAAAAAATAAGACATAAAATAAAAAATCTTTATTGAAAACTTATTTTACATGACCACAAAAATCCTTGATATTTAGAATTGCATGAGATAATCTAAGGACACACGTAAGTTAAGAGTGATCTATAAAGCCCATTACGGGAGTAAACAAGGAATAATATGAAGAATATGATACATGTTAAGCAATAGGAATATCAATGGAGAATAAGATAAACATGAAAATAAAATCATGATATAACATGAATATCATAACATGGAAATATGGAAATGACATACAACATGATATTAGCATGAACTAAGGAAAATTGCACATGGATTAGCGTGATTAAACACTCATTTCATGTGGATTATCATTAGTAATCCCTCATTACACATGGAATATCATTGGGACACCTTGGAATGACTCTAGGGAGTGGAGATAAGGGAGAGGAAGTTCTTTATGATATTTGAGTGAAGAGTAATGGGATATTGGGTGAGTTTATATAGGAAATGAGAGAGAATTCTTTATTATTTAGGCTTTGGACACTGCACACTAAAATGTTCAAAGCCACGAACCATCCCATGTGTTTATTCCCATGGTTTCTACCAAAGGATAGTGGCATACAATATTTTATAAGGACCCGGCCCAAATATATTAAAATATTATGCTTTCTTATCTGGAAGTGAGTCACACTCTCATGGAAGTCATATTAAAATGTTAAAATATTTTATAAGTCTTGGAGGGTCCACTAAGGTATTATAACATTCATTAAACACATATAAAATCACATATTTTGAAGGAAAAAAATATATTGTCTGAATATACCCTTTATATAATTTTATTAAATCACTATTGGGTCATTTTGTTGTCATAAAACATATTATATATTTATACTATATTTAATTTTTACCCAAAAATTTGATTCTCTCAGAAAATTATGAAAACTTAACCATTGGATAATTTTGAAGTCCTGATTCCAAAAATAAAATTCATTTTATCTAAATAATTTTCTAAATATATGAATTTTAAATTTTAAAATAAAAACTAACATTTATTGAAAATTCTTGGGTTTTGACAAAAATGTTTTCAAACCTTAATAAAAATTTCAATTGTATTCATAAAAATTATATGATCATTTATATTAAAAAAAATTTAGTAATAATATTTTATTAAAATATTATTAAATTAAAAAATCCATTAATTCATCAAAATATATTTCTTAATTGAATTTTAATATTAACTCCAAATACTATTTGCGCCTAAAAAACCATTTACAAAGTAACAATATTAAAATGAATGTATATTCTTTATTATTTACAAAAACAATGCACATAATAATAATGGTAGGGTCTTGTTACATGTCCCATTATTGCACCAGCATATGTCCTAAGAGTATGGTGTGTGATGGAAGGGATTTCTTGGGGCCATTTGATGAACATGGTTTGGGTCGTGATCTTGATGAGCATAAAATTCTACCGTAAATGGTTTCGATCACACTTACGTTGTTTGGTCTCGGCTTGGGCTTGGTCTAGGAAAAATCCCAGAAATGCTATCTCCCTCAAAAAATCTGAAAAATGGGTTTCAAAGGGAATGACCATACTAGTCGAGGCCAACACCTCTTTTGTCTATGTCGAAAGTATTTGTTAAAACCTTATATTTTTACTAGTCATGTGATCACTATTCAATGGCTATATTATCAACAATAATCATACTTAACAATCTTTTAAACCCAATAATAATAATAAAAAGAGTGTATGTGTTTTCTATATCCCTAAGACATTAAAAGAAAGGGAATTTTATTCATAAATGTTTGGGACGTTACAACATTCCACCTTCATAAATTTCACCCTCAAAATTTACTTTTCCCATACTGAAAAATGAGGGTAACTCTACCTCATCAATTCTTATGGTTCCCATGTTGATTCTTCAAACTTGTGGTTTCTCCAAACTACTTTGACAAGGGGGGTTGTCTTATTCTGTAGAATTTTTTCCTAATGATCTAAGATCTTCACCGACTTATCTTGCTAAGTGATTTCATTTTCAAATGGTACCACATCTTGATTGAATACATGATATGGGTCAGGTATACACTTCCTCAAGAGTAATAAATAGAATACATCAGGTACTTGATACTGGTTCGGTGGGAGTTCTAGTCGATAGGCCACTGCTCTGATGCGATCAAGGATCTCAAAAGGACTGATGCACCTTGGACTAAGATTTCCCTTTTTCCCAAATATCATAACTCTCTTCCATGGTGATATGCATAGGAATACCATGTCTCTAACATCAAACTCTAGGTCTCATTGACGGTTTTCATCATCGCTATTTTTTCTACTTTGAGAAGCTTTGATATGATTTTGTATTGTCTTAACATTCTCCTCAATTTCTTCGACCATTTCTGGACCAAGAAGTTTTATCTCCCCAGCTTCATCCCAACATTCTGGTGTCCTATACCTCTTCTCCTAAAGGAATTCATAAGAAACCATTTGGATGCTTGATTGGAGACTATTATTGTAAGAGAACTAAACCAGAGGATGATGTTGATCCCATACTCCTTTGAAGTCTATTGAGAATACTCTCAACATGCCCTCAAGTGTTTGGATAGTACACCCAGATTGGCCAGCAGTGTGAGGATGACAAGCCGTATTGAAGTTTAGCTCAGTATTTGGAGTGTGTTGGATATTCTTCCAGAACATAGAGGTGAATCATGGATCTTGATTGGATACAATCGATAGTGGCATATCATGCAACCTTACCACTTCTCTGATGTATATCCATTTCATTTCAACCAATTATAAATCATAACTAATTGCAATTAAGTGTGTTGTATTTGAAAGATGATCCAAAAAAATCCAGATAACATTGTTTCCTTTGGATGTCTTCAGAAGTCTGGTAAAAAAGTCAATGGTGATGTTCTTCCATTTACATGTTGGTATGGGTAATGGTTGCATCATCCCCTTAGACTTATACCTCTCAGCCTTCACTTGATGACATACCGAGAACTTTGATGTATACATAATTATATCCTTCATCATGTTGTCCCACCAATAATTCTCTCGGAGATCTCGATATATCTTTGTGTTTTCTAGGTGAATGGAGAAATTCAAACTATGTACATCCTTCAAAAGTTATTTCTTTAACTCTATATTTGATGGAACACATAGTCTTCACCCAAATATCAAAATTCCTTCTTCATTAATATTGAAATCCTAGGATTTCCATTTTCTAATAGTTTCCACTTTCTTCTAAATTCCCACATTATCCTTTTTAGCATCCTTTAAACATTACAGAAGGGATAGTTGAGAAATAATCTATGAAAGAATTCATGATGTTCCCTTAATTATGATTCCCATGTACATCTTTATGAAATATAATAAGATTGGATCCTTTTCAACTCTCATCAATGAAAGAGTTGTAAGACACTTTCTACTTAGAGAGTCTTCCACTTTTTCGCTTTACTAGGGTGGTAATGGATTGAGCAGTCACGATCTTTGATATGCTCTAACCATATTTTTTGGTGCATATTTATCTCTTTCTGTGTGAATATATATTTGTGACTTTTGTGATCCATATATATTTCACAGTTCTCTCCAATGAGATAATGCCACAAAATTTCCAATTCAAAGATCATAGATGCTAACTTTAGATCATGCGTGGGATAGTTTTTCTCATGAACTTTCAAATTCCTTGAGACGTAGGAAACGAGTTTGTCATTTTCCCCCAAATTCTATAAAATGTAGAATTATAATATTTTTAATAAGAACATTCCCCAAAACTTCAAAATGTGATACAACACTTATAGATGTGTTCCCTAATTATTTAATATCATTTCTGGTGGGGACACAATGTTCTTAGAAAACATAGAAGATATTCTAATAGGACATGAATTGAAATACATTATGACATACACTACTTTGAAGTAGTAGTTACATGTAATTCATTCATAGGTATCCATATTAGCATATGAATTTTCGTGGTCCATTGATCATGGAGATTATTGATGCTCATCATGATTCTCAGCCCTTACAAAAGAGAATTGTCTTGGATAATGCCTGACGTCTCCACATTTATGACATAGAACCATGTAAGATTACTTTTATGGAACATTGTTTCCATCCATCACATTATCCATTATTTCCTGGAAATTGGACACAATTAAGTAATTTTGAATATATATATATATATATCTATGTAACATTAAATATGTATATGTGCATAAAGATGAATATCCTTGATAGAGAAATGGGTACCGTATTCACTACCTAATGATTTTGGCTTGGAAAATTGAGGTGCAATTTCGGCAGCATAACGTCATCATATAGAAATTAATAAGTTGGGTTTATTAGAGATAAAGGAGTATATAATTATTTATACATTAAATATATTGTAAGGGGATCATGGAACATAATATACCAACATATGAAATGTAATTTAGATACATAATATGAGAGAAATACTTTAATGGAAATAAGAAGTGAGAAATCCCTTACGGAATTTCTGCATGGTAACAGGTATAAATGGAAGGAATTAATGAGAGAGAAAGTGGTATATAATCATTCACACGTAATAAGGGAAGTATGTGGGAGTTTTAAAATCAAATCCCAACATTTTTAATTTAATTAAAAGGGTATTACAAATAAATAAACTTGGATAAAAATGAGAAAGGAAGGAATTTCTTACTTGGATGCGTGATCCGAAGGGCTTGGGAGAGGCTTTATAGAGGATTTATAGGAGCTTGGGACACATTGGGATGACTCTAGGGAGTGTATAGAAGATTAAGGATGTAATTAATGTTATTTTAGTGAAGAGTAAGTGTGAGTTGGGTGGGTTTATATAGGAAATGATAGGAAATTCTTTATTATTTAGGCTTTGGACACTACACACTAAAATATTTTAAACCATAAACCATACCATGGTTTTGCCCATGGTTTCTAAAAAAGGGGAGTGGTATAAAATATTTTATATGTCCAAGGGACTAAAATATTAAAATATTAGACTTTGTTATGGGGAGATGAGTCACACTCTCAAGGAAATAATTTTAAAATGTTAAAATATTGTATATGTCTTGGAGGGTCCATAAAGGAATTATAAAATTAATCAAAAAAAATCAAAAATCACATTATTTTAAATGTAAAAAGTATATTGGACGATTTTACCTTTTATAACATTCTATTACATCACTATTGGGCCATTATAATGTCATAAGACACATTATATATTTATATAGTATTTAATTTTTACCCAAAAAATCGATTGTCTTAGAAAATTATGAAAAATTAACCATTGGATAATTTTGACATCCTGATTCCAAAAATAACATTTATTTTATCTAAATAATTTTCTAAATATGTGATGTTTTATTTTTAAAATAAAAAAAGACATTTATTGAAAATTATTTAGGTTTTGACAAAAAAAATTCAAACCTTAATAAAAATTACAATTGTATTCATAAAAATTATACAATCATTTATATTTAAAAAATAATTTAGTAATAATATTTTATTAAAATATTATTTAATTCAAAAATCCATTAATTCATAAAAATTGATAACTTAATTGAATTTTATTATTAACTAAAAATACTATTTGTGATCTCAAAATCATTTACAAAGTAAAAATAATAAAATGAATGTATATTATTTATTATATACAAAAATAATGAACATAATCATAATGCTAGGTTCTTGTTAGATATCCCTTTATTACACCATCATGTGACCTAATATTATGGTGTGCGATGGTGGGGATTTCTTGGGGCCATTCGGTGAACATGGTTTTGGTCGTGATCTCGATAAGCTTGAACTTCTCCCGTAAATGGTTTCTCTCTTGCTTAAGTTATTGCATCTCGGATTGGGATTAGTCTAGGGAAAAGCCCAAATATGCTATATCCCTAGAAAGATCCGATAAATGGGATTCAAATGGAATGATTCTATTGGTTAAGGTCCTCACTTCCTTTGTCTATGTCGAAAATATTTGTTAAAACCTTATATTTGTATTCGTCATGTGATCAATGTTCAACGACTATATTATCAATGGTAGTAAAACATAATAGTCATTTAAACCCAATAATAATAAAAAAATAGTTCATGTGTTTTCTATATCCCTAAAACATTAAAAGAAATGGAATTTTATTCATAAATGTTTTGGTTGTTACATTAAGTATTTAAAATGTTTTAAAAATGATTTAAAGTTGTATCTTGGTTAAATGATGACTTGGTTTTAATTAAAGTTGTATTTATATTTAGATTTTCAACATCTATTGTTTTAAAAATCAAAACTAAAACAAAAAAATGAAAATAATGACATTTAGATTTTTGATTAACTATGATAAATAACGTTTTTATATAAGGAAATTAGAATATATGTTCTATTTTATTAACTATTTTCATTTAATAAAAGTTTGAAAAAAATTTGGGGTAATGTTTGATAAAAATTTGGTGAGTACCCTATCCAATCGAGGAAATCCTTGGAGCATAAATCCATGAGGTCAGTGGGCATCTCATAGAGGAAAATGAAGTCAGGCCTAGGCCGAGCACATGCTGAGCGCACAAAAGACCCATGTATAGGGCTTACTCAGGCGTGAGCAGAGTGTGAGCCAGGTCATGCACCAGTGCGAGGGAGTGTGGGCCAAGGCTCACAGGTGGGGATCCCGTGTATAAATACCCTATTGTGCGTGATTGTGTCATCAAAATGAAGGCAATGAAATCAAGTATTATAAGGAGGTCTAGAAACTCTCCATGTTTCGATGTGGGATGAAGATTTTTCTGTAGAACACAATACGAGTCGTTCGATCTCGCCGCACGAGATCCTCACCATCTGAACTAGTCCAACCTTGGAACCCCTGTCTCTATGGTTTAATCACCATGATTTTATGAGTCGTTAGATCAAGACACACTAAATCTCGGACATTCAACCTTTTTAAAAAACCCCAGATCCACCACGACCGTCTGATCAACCCACAATATAATCTAATCTCATCCATTCATTTTTTTTAAAATGATTGGAGCCACCATAGCCATCCAACCAGACTCATTCGATCATAACTATACATCATTTTTCTTCTTATTTTCCCTTCTTCTTCTTAATCCTTGTTCCACACTAGTCGATGTCTCTCTCGTCCACAACTCATCTTCAACATGTGACCCTCTATCCAAATCCATGGCCCCTATTTTCTTTTCTTTTATCCACAGATCCAAAATGTCACTTTTATTCTAATTTGAACCAATGGATTCCCCTACATGTTTCATTTACTGACTGATGGAATGGCTCGAAGGCCTATTTTTTTCCATTCAATATATTTAAATTTCATCAATCAACCCAGTTGACTATAATCCTTTACTAATTATCACCTTCATCATATTTTGATTTAGTCAATTCAAAATTTATTCAAGATTTATTTGTTTATATTTAATGTTTGAACCATGGTGTATATTAATATATATAAACAACCTATATAAACCTCCATTTCACACATAACCCTACATTTTTTCTTCTCCCCACCCTTCCATATACCTCTGCTCAGCTCAACTTCACCCTTGAAGTCAGGTAAAGATTAATTTATCCTTTTTATTGATATGCAAAACCCTTATATAAATTTTATGTATATACGGATATATATAAATATATACATAGTTTCTAATCCTAATATAATCTAAGTTTTCATATAATTTATATTAGGGATTAACTAATGTTTTTTATTTATGTAATGCTTGTAAGGAGTTATTAAACTTCACCTTAGTTATGAAAATCTCATAAATACACTTTGTGTATATACAATTTTAAACACCTCCAAATCCTAATCTGTTTTAGGTATTTCAAGTTATTATTATCAGTATTCTACTGAGGTTTTTTATACATATATCACTTGTAATGGTTTAATAGGAGTTTTTTTGAATTTTATAAACTCATAGTTATATATACATATACATAATGTTTGTATAATTAACAAATCAAATCTGATTAAGTTTCTTTTCAAGTTAGGCAATTGTTGTTTTAGGTGATCCATGTCAATATAATAATTCATTAAATTATTGTTGGAAAACCTACATGTATATATAAGTACCACAAATATATATATATATATATATACATGTCTTGTTTCATTTGAAGATGTTTTGATGGTATCAACCTTGTTATGATTTTATGTTTTGAAAGTTATATCTTCATTTGTTCAGAATGTTTTATAGAATAAAAATGTGGTCATATCTATAGTTAACCATTTAAAAAATAATAATAAACGGAAGATAAAGTATTTTTAATATAATTATTTTCAAATTCCTCATCGCTTCAGTGAAAAAATAATCAAGCTAAGATACTTCACAAAGAAATACATGTGTTTATATTCCTACATGTTTTACATTTGTAATCAACCCTTGAGTTAGATGTTTCCAATAAATGTCTTAGCTGATTATATGATCACAAAGACAATTTTATATTGGAAAAAAATAAAAAAACCTTTTTTTGTTATTGTGTACCTAGTTTTTTTAAAAAAAAAGAGGTCATCACCTTGTTATTACAATTAATATTACATGCATGCATCTCAATTAATAATTTTAGGATAAATGGTTGGAATTATCTTTTGTTTAATATATATATATATATATACATGCATAAACACATATAGTGAAGTGTGTTTAATTCTTTCTTTATGTATTAATATCTCACATTAAATGAAAGTTTTGTATTTATAAATGTTATATTTTAATTCATGATGAATTTTCCACAATGAATACTATTAATTATTAAAGTTTGTGGTTTAATTTGACTGAAACTTCCATTTTTCAATGTTTGTGTTAAACATGAATGATAAGCATATTAAATTCAAAAACATGTATTTTTTCATATAAAATATTTACTTTCACGAAACAAGGGTTTTGAATTTAATAGTTATTATTTTATGTTAAAAACCACGAAATTTTTAGATTAATGCTTACATTCATTTCATGATTCACTTTATTTATGAATATAGAGAGTTATTGCAAAAAATGAGATTTATCTCCTATGATAACTTATGGATTAAGAATTTAATTATTCAAAGTGGTATGAGACACTTTGAATAAGAGACATTTAATTATTCAAAGTGTTAGGAGATAGTTTGAAAGAGTTATGGGACACTTTGAATAAAAGACACAAATTTAATTATTCAAAGTGCTATGGGACTCTTTGAATAACAGACCTACATGACATATGAGGAATTCATATGACTATTTATGTGACGGGTGAGGCCTAATATAGCCTCTCAGTGCATTTTTAGGTCTCATGAAACAAACTAGGCCATGGCAAGAGGCATTGACAAAATTATTATGTATGGTCTTGGCATGAGGTCTTGATAGAATGTTTATTATTGTCCAACATTATGCATTCCCTCTTTATGTGATCAGTATTTAACCAACCATGTGATTATTCGACTAGCAGAATATCCTTGGTTAAGAATCTTTTACTTATGATTTTGGTAATAAATTCACATGGAATAATGATGTAATTACTTATAAAATCATTTATAAAGGAAGTTTATCATCTATTTTCAGAAATTTCATAAAAAATATAGAAATTCATCTTCCATGTCATGAATTTCATTTTATGTGACAAGTATTTTATGATTTTGATTCTTATTCAACACTAAGAAAGTATTATTTCATGTGATAATTTATACTTTCACCCTTTCATGTCAACCTTAATTTAGTTTGATCAAATCCTGATTTATATGCAGCATTCCACACATTTTTGTAAAAGTATGCATGTTTTGAAATGTGTTTTATTTGTATATTTTGAATAAATATATAGATTATGGTGTATAAGATTTCCCAAAAAATTATTTCAAGTAACCTTTGAAAAACTGTGATGATGTACTACAAGAAATATTTTTTCCATGTTAGAAAATGTTTTATGAATGTATAAACATTTTAAAAGAATGTTTATAAAAAAGATTTTATTAAATATTTTTAAAACTCCTTTCTGAGCATTTTAATTGATCACCCTACATTTTAAATTTTATTTTTATAGTATTATTAGATTTTTTATCTTTGAGTTATGTGGTGGCTGCACTATGGAGTTTATCTCATACAATTTTGAAGAAAATTATCATTTATATCCGATTTTCCAGAACCTAAACTGAGAAAATCCTCTATGATGAGATGTGATGTGTAATTTTATCAGCATATTTCTATAAAAAAAATTACACACCTTGTTTTTGGAACTAGGTTTGTGCTTCTTGGGTCAGGTAATTACATTTGGTATTAAAGGAATGGTTTAGACAATTCTGAAAAATTAGAACAAAACTAAAAATTTATCTATGCTTTTCTGAATAGAATTTTTCTTAAAATTTTCATATGGAAGATGAGAGGACACCAAAAAATCTTTTGTATATTCCAAATGAGGAAATAGAAACCATAATTTTAAAATCATGTTTAGATGACTTTGTTCCCTTTTAAAACCTTCGTTTGACGTACAAATATATTTAGCACATATCTAACACTCAAAGTATACTTCACCTTCATTGAGGATCATGAATTGTTTATTTCCTCATGGTGCATGCTCAACTACCATTCTATGCACGTCAAGGAATGTAAATTGAGGGCCTCATTAAATGTTTCACCTGAGCTGATATTTTTTTGTCCCTGGGGGATTTACAAGAAATTGCAAGTGAGGGTGACCTCTGCATGACATGTATGTGTCAAATCTTGTCCTAGGGTCTATATGGTCGAGTTAGAGACTTTGAAATTATGGAGGTCAATCATTTTCATTTATTTTATAGAAATCAAGTCCATACTGGTGTCTCCAAACTTTATACCCCTCATGAAACTCTCTCGAGATACTATATTTGTATACATGAGTTTGACCTGAGTTGCTGAGGCTGCATTTGGACCACATAAATAGAGGAATTTGAAACTATACTGGTAATTCATTTAACTAAAAATAACTAGGAAAATCACTGACACTAGTGGAACTGGTGAAGGTATAAATAAATTTTTTTCATTCCTTTATTAATTATTAATACTTAAGATGGTTTTATAGGGATATCGAGGTGGATATTATAAGGTCAATGCCCATAAGTCTGTGAGAGCACGATCGAATCGTGAGGATGCAATTATTTTGAGGGGGAATAATGTGACACCCTAGACATATTTATATTTTTAATAATAATATTTGGATAGTAATTAGTAATAATAATATTATTTTTTATTTAATTTTTCTTCCATCCAAAACATATTCTTGAAAAATCAAATAAGAAACTTTTTATTCAATAGAAACACTGAAACATTAAATTTCTGTAAATCTAAAAGACCATAACTATTTGATAATACCTACTTCAAGGCCTATCAAGATCACCAAAATACCACCAAACACAAAAACTAGGCCAAGTAAGTAGCATAAATCCTTCGATTATTTCAAAATGAAAAACATTATGGCAAGTACTATGACAAAAGGATTAAGTATACAATGAATGTAGAGCACCATCCTTATAATATGAAATGGGTTCTGATGTCTGGAACACCCTAAATAGGTATTTATAAGGCATTTTCAACAGTTGAAGATAATTATGAGCATTACCTATCCTTCTAGCCATTGGGGTTCAAAATCAAGTGAATGTTAGTATTTTTTATAGAAACCTTTATAATGTCATTAAGTATTACAAATGTTTTAAAAATTATTTAATGCTATATCTTGGTAAGATGATGACATAGTTTTAATTGAAGTTTTATTTTATATTTATATTTTGAACTTCTACTGTTCTAAAACTCAAAAGGAAAACATACTTATGAAAATAATGACATTTATATTTTTGATTAACTATGATAACACATGTTTTTTTATAAAGAAATGAGT
This sequence comes from Viscum album, assembly GCA_963277665.1. Lineage (NCBI taxonomy): Eukaryota > Viridiplantae > Streptophyta > Magnoliopsida > Santalales > Viscaceae > Viscum > Viscum album. Next base: position 542,479,244 of record OY728157.1, read on the forward strand.
ATATATGTTCAGTTTTCTTAACTATTTTCATTTAATTAATGTTTGATAAAAATTTGGGGTAATGTTTGATAAAAATTTGGTTAGTACCCCATCAGACCAAGGAAATCCTTGTATGCCAAGCCCTTAAGGTTAGTGGGCATCTCACAGAGGAAACTAAAGTCAGGCATAGACTGAGCGCATGCTGGGCACATGCAAGACCCGTGTATAGAGCCTGACCAGGTACGAGAATAGTGTGATCTAGGTCACTCACCAGTGTGGGTGAGGGTGGGTCAAGGTTTTGGGTGGGGGTCTCGTGTATAAGGACTCCTCTGTGTGTGTTTGCGTCATCAAAATGAATACAGAAACATCGAGTATTATAAGGTGGTCTAGAAATTCTCCACATTTTAATGTGGGATGCATATTTTTCTATAGAATTCAATCTGAGCAATTTGATCTTGCCGTATAAGATCCTCACTGCCTGAACCAGTCTTGCCTTCGAACCCTTATCACTAAGGTTTCATCACAATGACTTTCTGAGATGTTAGATTGGGACACGCTGGATCTTGATCGTTCATCCTTTTTTAAAAACCCTGGATCGACCACAGTTGTCCAATCAACCCACGATCTAATCTCATCCATTTTTTTAAAATGAGCAGATCCCCCATAGCCATCTGATCAGACCCATTAGATCATATCCATCCATCCCTTTTAATATTTTTTTCCTTTCTTCTTCTTCTTCATCATGCCACACCAGTTGATATCGCTCTCCTCCACTACTCCTCTTCAACCAATGACCCTCTATCCCAATCCAAGGCCCCACTTTTCTATTTTCCCACTGATCAGACAAGGTCGGTTTTATTCTAACCTGAACCAACTGATTCCCCTACATGCTTCATTTATACATATTTTAATTACATCAATCATCTCAGTTGATTATCATCCATTACTAATTATCTTCTTTGTCATATTTTGATTTAGTCAATTCTGGATTTCTTCAAGTTTCTTTGTTTATATTTTATATCTGAATTTTGGTGTATAAGAATATATATAAAAAAACCTATATAAACCTTTGTTTCACACATAAACCTATGGGTTTTCTTCTCCCTTTCCTTCCATCAACCTCTACTCAGCCCAACTTTCCCCTTGAAGTCAGGTAAAGGTTAATTTAGCCTCATTTTTTACATGAAAAACTCTTATATACATTTTGTGTGTATAAGGTTATATATATATATATAGTTTCTAGTCCTAATATTATGTAAGTTTTCATATATTTGATATTAGATGTTAACTTATGTTTTTTGAGTATATAATGCTTGTAAAAAGTTATTTAACTTCAATTTAGTTATGAAAATCTCATATATACACTTTGTGTATATATGGTTTTATACACATTTAAAACCTAATCTTTTTTAGGTATTTTAAGAGATCATTATTAGTATTCTACTTATTTTTCTTATTTATATATCACTTGTAAAGGTTTAATAAGATTTTTTTTGAATCCTCTAAACTCATACTTATATATATTTGTATATATGGTATAAATAATTAACAAACCTAATCTGATAAAGTTTCCTTTCAAGTTAAGAATTTTTTTCTTTAAGTGATCCCTGTCCTTATAATTATTCTTTAAATTCTTATTGAAAAACATATATGTATATATAATTTCCACCAATACATATATACACATCTTGTTTCATTTGAAGAAGTTTTGATGGTATCAGCCTTTTTATGATTTTATATTTTGAAAGTTATATTTTGATTTGTTTAAAATGTTTTATAAAATACACATATGGTCATATTTGTAGTTAACCATTTTCAAAAATAAAATAAAATAAATGGAAGATAAATTATTTTACTATAATTTTTTTCTATGTCCTCGTCATTCTAGGGACTAATTAATCAAGCTAAGATACTTTACAAAGAAATACAAGTGTTTATATTCCTACATGTTTTACATTATCAATCCACCCTTGAGTTGGATGTTTCTAATACATGTCTTAGTTTATTATATGATCAAAAATAAAATTTTATATTGGAAAACAATAACAAAACATTGTTTTTTTGTTGTGTGTTTAATTTTTTTAAAAATAGTTCACCACATTATTATTACAATTAACATGACATGCATGCATCTCAATTAATAATTTTAGGATAAAGGGCTGGAATTATCTTTTTTAATACACACACACACATATAGATATATATATATATATATTCATGTGTAAACACTTATAGTGAATTTTGTATAATTATTTTCTTATGAATAAATATATCATAGGAAATGAAAGTTTTACATTTATAAATGTTATATTTTAATTAATTATGAATCTTGGAGAATGAATATTATTATTTAGTAAAGTTTTTGATTTAAGTTGATTGATACTTCCATTTATCAGTTTGTTGTTTAAACTTGATTGATAAATATCTTATGTTCAAAAACATGTATTTTTACATATAAAATGTTTAATTTAAAGAAACAAGGTTTTTCAATTTAATAGTTATTATTTTATGTGACAAACCATTGAATTTTTAGATTAATGTTTACATGTATTGCATGATTCACTTTATTTATGAATATAGACAGTTATTGAAAAAAATGATATTTATGTCCTATGATAACTTATGGATTAAGAATTTAATTATTCAAAGTGGTACGAGACATTTTGAATAAGATACATTTAATTATTCAAAGTGGTATGTGACACTTTGAATACAATATATAATTTAATTATTCAAAGTGGTATGGGACACTTTAAATAATATAAATAATTTAATTATTCAATGTGGTATGAGACACTTTGAATAACAGACCTACTCAACATATGAGGAATGCATAGGACATTCTATGTGACAGGTGAGGCCCACTATAGCCTCTCGGTGCATCGGTAGGTCTCATGAGACAAACTAGGGCATGGCATGAGGCCTTGAAAGATTGATTATGTATGGACTTGGCATGAGGCCTTAACATAATGTTTATGATTGACCTATATTATGCATTCCCTCTTTATATGGTCAGTATTTAACCAACTATGTGATTATTTGACTAATAGAATATCCTAGGTTAGAATATTTTACATATGATTATGGAAATAAATTGACATAGCATAATTATGTAAGTACTGAGAAAATCATATATAAATGAAGTTTAGCATCTATTTTCATAACTTCAATTCAAAAATTATAAATTTATCTTTTGTGACATGAATTTCATTTTATGTGATAAGTGGTTTATGATTTCGTTTCTTATTTAACACTAAGAAAGTATTATTTCATGTTCTAATTTGTACCTTCACCCTTGCATGCCACCCTTAATTTAGTTTGATCAACTCCTGATTTATATACATCATTCCATGATTTTTTTGTACAAGTATGCATGTTTTGAAATGTGTTTTATTTGTAGACTTTGAATAAATATATAAATTCTTGTGTGTGAGATTTCCCTAAAAATGATTTCAAGTAACCTTTGAAAAAAAATGATGATGTACTACATGAAATGTTGTTTCCTTGTTAGAAAATGTTTTATGTATGTATAAATATTTTAACGGGCTGTTTATAAAAAGGATTTTATTAATTATTTTTAAAACCCCTTACTGATCATTTTAAATGATCAACCTACATTATAAATTTTATTTTTATAGGATTAGTATATATTTTCAGCTTTGAGTTATGTGGTAGATGAACTATGAAGTTTATCTCATATAGTTTTAAATAAAATTATTAGTTGCATCAAGTTTTCAAGAACCTTGACCGAGAAGATCCTTTGTGATGAGATGTGATGTGTAATTTTATCAGCATCTTTTTGTAAAAAAAATTACACACCATGTTTTTTTGAACCGACTCCAAGCTTTGGGGTCGGGGTTTTACACATAATTCTGATAATAGAATCTTCTTAATAGTTATACCATGTTTCAAGAGAAACTACACTTGGGTAAAAAATATATTTAATATTTTTTAGTATCACCATGCCAAGGCTCTTTGGGACCCAGAATCTCACTCTGACTCAGTGCCTATATTCAAAAGTATTCTTAGAAAAATTAAAAATCATTATAGGTAAAATATTGATTCTTTATATTATCCACACATTAAGTATTTTCATCTTGGAAAAGTGAAATCCTAGGCATAAGGGAAAGAAATTGATCTCTCCATTGAAACTCCCATGCCGCTGATCTCACTAAGGGTTCTCGTGTTTCTTAAAAGAACAAACTCAAGGAAACCACCAAGGGAAAACCACACTCAAGTCTAGATCTAACTAGGTAAACATCATGAAACAAGTGGGAACATGTCTCTTCATCTTCAAAATGTGGAAAACACCAAGCACTACAGTCCATCTACAGTTATAGGGTCTAGTGGTACAACAAATTTCTAACCTGACAAAGATACTGACATAACCCCACAGTTCACATCCACCCTTAGATGAAGTAAACCATGAACTCCTAAAGAATATTGCATAGAAGTTTTACACAAAGCCCATGATGAGACCAAAAAAATAGGGCATCCCAAGTGTAAACACTGAGTCTTACCAGAACCTTCGACTACAAACCTCCAACTGTAACACAACTCTACAAACTAGAAACACTTCCACACCCATTAGTGGAACACTAGCTGAGTATAGATGGTAGAAAACCATTACACACTACAGAAACATCATAGGTTCTAACTCTACCATTAAATAATGGTTCTATGAAAGGATTTTCCCCCACCAGAGCTTCTAAGTATGTAGGTCAAGCAAAAAAACACCAAAGAAAATACCAGTACCTTCTCCAATACTCCGACACACAACCTCTCACCAAACACACATGTCTAAGGAAATTGTACACCACACCTTGAAATAATCTTCTTTGGGAAGCACTAAATCACTCTCATGGTTTTGATTGTGTCCCAAAAATTATTATCGGTGGGGAAAGCATCCCGTTTCTTTGTGAGTCCAAATATATGTCAAAAAAAACCAATATAGGGTCTATCAATGACTCAAATCACCCTGGTTCAACCTCAAGCAAGAAGTAGAATGAAATGAGTACCTCATAATATTTTCTAACAATACTATTAAATAAATCATAAAGGACACATTATATAAATCTATTTATCCTCAGAACCTCTGGGTTAAAGGAATATATGGCATTCAGCTATCCTCACCCCGTCCTCCAGCTCTCTGAGTTTGGAGTGGACCACATAGTGGTAGTGGTGGAAACACCTCAAACTACCTACCACCTCCTATTGCTCTCCCCACTCCCCTACTACATCTACCATCATGTGGATCTCCCTGCTCCAAACTCAACCTCTTCCAAAGTGGTCCATCAACTGGATCCCTCTCAGTAGCCTAGAATATTGAAGAATATCTTGCAATATTTCCCCATCCATCACAAGCATAACAAATCTTCTTCTGTATATGAACAGATCCCTGTCAGGACACCTATGCTAAAGGCTCATGTGTCTTGGTATGGGAATGGGTTTTCCTCCTACACTGAGATCGTACCATATTTTTTCTGCCAACTACTATAAATGTCTCAGCCTTGTGACAACTACTCTATAAAAAATCTACTCAACCCTTCACCAGGAAGCTCTCTACTACCAAATCTTTCTCTAGTATCGCCACATAAGAGGGAAGGAACATGTAGACCCCACTTGCATAGAAATATTTGTGTATACCCTTCTCAAAGGTTTGAGCTCTGAGGAATGATTCTTGAACGATATATAGAGAGTATCATGATAGGTTTGTGAACCTTTCTATGTACTCTTCCCTGATCATGCTACCCTACCAAAGTTGTATAAGCTTCTAAATACACACTGACTTAATGTGGTTGGGTAAAAAGCTTCCCAAAAGAGCTGCTCAGACTCTTCCCAAGTGAGTGTCGCCTTATTGTGCGTCTTTATCACCAAAATCTACCATCTCCTTGAAGAACCCTATAGAATGCTTTCTGCTAAAACCACCATATGATCGAGATGTTTCCTCACAAGGTAAACAAATGAGTGACTTCTTCAATCTAATCATGATATTCTTGGGGGTATAGATCACCATGATACCTCAGAGGTCCCTACCTCTAAAACTCGTACATCACACTCATCCTCCCTGCATCCCTGGCCTGAAATTCTGGCACAACCAGCTGCTCAACAGGTGGTGGATCAACTGGAATAACACCTATAGGTACTGTCTCAGAACCACTTCTTCACACTAAAGCCCCAAATCAGGGTGGATCTTAATCGCAATCCCACCATGGAACTCTGTCTGGCTTTTGTCGCGGTGACATCCTACTCAGATTCAAGATGTGGCATGGTCAATGTGTATAGATGGGGAGGTGACTCAATAAGGATAATTAAATACCACAACCTAGTTATATATGATGAATTTACCATTTTTTACATATGACCAGTGTACTAATATACCAAGTCAAGAAGTAGGACATTAGAGTCCTAGTAAATTGATACGTCAACCACCACACCAACACTGGATTATATGGCCTAATATTCGAACTTGAAACATTTTAAAATTGTCACTGTGCAACCCAACCCAACCACACAATACTTCTATACTAAAGTAAAACTTAGATAGGATACCACTATGTCATGAACCAACCCAATGGGATTCGATCCACAACTCCTTATGTTTTCCTCAAATAGGGTAAGGGTTAATGACTAGTTCCAAGTAGGCATATCACACAAATGGGAGGACTTTGTCTAAGGTACCTATACAGAAACTCCCAAAAACACATCGATGCAGTAGTTCAGAGATATAAAAATATATAAACTAAAATGAATACATACATATATCCCAAAATAGAGTAAAAAATTAGTACTAAAAGTGTAAAAGGAAAAAACACAAACCCACCAAAAACTGTATAATCATACACCTACACAAAAGGAGAGGACCAATGTTAAATTCAACTGTTAAAAAGATCCTTGTACTGGATATGGTAAATAGATCAGTCAGTCTAGCTTGCTAAGATCCACCTTCCTCAGGTCCTTCATAGACTCTTTCGAAAGGCGTGTGGTCCACACAAGACACAAAACATGTAGAGAAATCCATTGCATTGGTGAGTATAATAATACACATCATGTGCCCCAAAAACTGAAAAGAAAAGGGAGAAAATGAAAGGAATGATTCCACTCAACATATCCAGAGGGAACCCCAAATGAGAGAGAAAATGCATCTTGAACCATCCTAATATATACCTGAATATTCATCTCTGACTATAAGGGGTGTCAAACCAGAAACATGGAAACACTATAAGGACTCCTAGAAATTCCCATATATACTAATATCTGACTCCAAGTCTCATGAGGTTCCAAACTCATATCCAGCTACAATATTCAACTCGAGGCTCGAATAGTAACAAAAAACAAGGATAACCCACTTCACGAGGTCATCCATACTAGTTTTAACTCGTTTGAGAGATACACTCCATTAAGAACAACTTACTATGTCAAAATCTAGTTCCCAACACCAGAGGTCCTACCATCACTAATTTTCACCCCAAGAAATGCTATATAAACCCAAGAAGAGAGGCATACACATAACCACTTCACATAGTTTAGAGAACCTTGCTCCAGAATATGCAATACATGCATCCTCTCTAATGAGAGAGAATGGAGGGAACCATAACTCACTAATTCCATATAGTAAAGGGAGTAATAACTTATAAATAAACTAATAAACCTATGTAACTATTATATGGAGTGGAACTCACCTTAATTTTTGGCAGAAGCACTAAATCTTAACCAGGTATTGCACATAACTAGTGGAGGGTCCCACTCCTCGTAACTATTCTCCACATACAAGAGAGATATGACTCTAGTGGAGAACCTGATCCCCACTACTTCTCGAAGACGGGGAAGTATAAATCCATTGATGAGGACCTGCACCTTGGTACGACAGAGGTGTACCAGTCAAATGATAGAGGTCCCTCACTCTAATATGATAGTAGAATACCACTCAAAGGATATAGGAATTGCACCCTGATATAATAGGAGAGTTTAACTCCTTAGATAGTGGAACCATGCTCAATTATAACAGGGGAGTACAACTCTGTAGATAGAATACCCACACCTTAGTACGACAGGGGAGTGCCACTCTACCATCACAATCACTATAGGGGGCCCTCCCCCTTGAACAATGGGGGAGTAATAACCCCAAGATTGAGGAATTTTTCCGTTGTATGATAGTGGAGTACAAAATCTACCATAAAAATTCATATAAAAGACACATACATTGGAATTAAAGGGGAGTTATGACTCCAAGTATATAGGACTTTCACCCTAACACAGTAGAGGATTACCCACTCTATCTATACATCACATATAAAGGAACCATGCCATGACACAGAAGGGTAGTAATGTCTCCAAAAATAAAGGCACCACACTCTTGTCGAATATGGGAGTAAATACTCTATCTGACCAATGAGTATAGAGGGCCCACACCATGACACAATATAGGATCACTGTCTCCAACTACTAAAATTATATAGGGAACTCGTACCCTGGTACATCAGGGGAGTACCAACACCTGGAGAACTTCCCCATGGGTAGGGAACCCACACCCACAATTTGAAGAGTCCCATATCTACCAATGTAGAGAGGTTAGGGAATCCCACACCTTGATTCCACAAGGGATTATTATCCCCAACGTCTCTCTATCTAAGAACTAGAATGATCTCTCACATCGTTCAAGCACCATTAAAAGGAGCATCACTCTCATCATAACTCACTTTAAAAAATTCCAAGTGTAAGGAATATGTGCCTTGAAACAATAGGGGAAAACCAATATACTAACCCAAAGAGTATAGGGGAACCAAATACTAAGGTGATAGGGAATGGAACATACCCCAATGTCAACCTAGTGATCCACCCTGATCACTACCCAAGGTTAAGCACATCTATAATAACATCATGCTCGAAACACACCACATTGTATCTCAAAGTCCAAAATAGATTCCCCCATCATGTTCTATGTGGAAAAATTATAAGGATGGGATATTCACAATCATGAATAAGGAGATATAAAAGGTAGAAGGTCCCAAAAAAATCTTGAGAAAGTACACACCATGCCCTAGGGTCCACACGAAATGTGAACCCACCTGAGCACCTGGTCATGTCCTCTACTTGCACATCTCAGCTGGCCATGTAGGCATACATGACATGTTTTGACTCACCCCGACCCCGAGCATTGTCATTCCCCACATGGCTCGGCTAGTCTTATCTCATGCATGACGTCTACCCTTGGTACACGACATGTCTAGGATAAATGAACATTTTTAAGTTTCATTTTTCCATGTCCGTGTTTGGAACCCTGTGCACTTGTTCTTTAGACACATACTTGTACATGACCATATATTGTGACACAACTACCATGGTCAGGTCCTTTGGCCACGTGATATGGGGTCACTACATGGCGTGTCACTTAGGTACCCAATGTGTCACCTCAATACATGGCGTGTAGTCCCCAAAATTCATCTTCCATGAATGGTAAGAACACACATCATGCCCAACTAGTTTACAAGATGTGTAAATTATAATTATGATGGGAATTTCTCTACGAGTCTCCCAATTCACCCTAGTTTCCCCTGAAACCTTTAGATCGACCTAGAATGGATCTGTAGAAATTGTAACTGGGCACTAAAAACATAAAAAATGCATAAAAAAGTGGATCAATAATAATAATAATCAAATCATCCAACCTTGTGGTGAAACTAAGATGCTTTGCATCCATAATGATGCCGATGTTATTATACTCCTTGATCTAATGATGATCAGTGCTAAGAATAGAGATCAACAACACCTCATCGCCTTGATTTTTCCTCAGTTTCATTTGACGCTCAAAAGGGGGAGGAGGGTTGTTTCTATCTTATATGTCATGTGAACCAAAATGGTAGGGGAGTGGTTAATTGGTCTCAATTTTTTAAATAAATTAACTCCCTTCTAACCCCATTACCCAACTCAGCTTTGGTCAAACACTTATCCCTAATAAATTTTACGTCACACGGATGGTAAACATTACATTCTAAACTCAACCGGTGTCTTAGAATTATGATTTCAGACTCTTCTCGTGATTTATTCCATGTTTCAATAGAAATTTTTTGCATGCGAAAAAATATATTTGATATTTTTTAGTATCATCATGATGATTCTCTTTAAGCCCCAAAATACCACTACAACTCAACATCTGGATTCAAAAATATTCTTAGAAATATCACAACCTCTTATAGGTCAAAACCCAAGACATTAATTTTTTTATTTATTTTATTTATCATAGATACATTTTTAAACAATCACGTGAAGTTATTTTAGTAAATTTTATTATTTATTCCACGAATCTCAAGTATCCAAATATTCTATATTTATGGTCTTCAGTTTAATGAAATATTATCCATCAAGTGATTGATTCATCTTTATACTTCATAGAAAATATCTCATTTATTTTTTCTTGAAGGACCACCATATATTTTTTCTAATGAAAAATAAATTAATCATGGATTATTATCTCACTTTAAAAATAAAAAAACTAATCATATATAAAATATATCATAAATACATGATAAAGTATAAAAACAGATGTGGTGTGGATTCTTTAAATGCATCGTAATACTTTCCCACAATCTTCTCCATCTATCAAATAATTCCTTATAGAAATATTACTTATTTTATGATTAGTAATTTTCTTTATTAATTTTTTAACTATGATAAACCATAATAATCATCATGGTATTTTGTTATTTGAAGATCTATATAAGAATTGACATATTCATTTCCTTAGAATATAATACTGGAAATATTAGCATCTCTGTAAGGATAAATCACCACAATGGTAACTTTATTCTCACAAATTTTGTAAGTATTAACTAATACTTATAGTTTTATTTATCCTTACATAGTTATAGGATCCTTATGGAATTATCCTTATGATGTTCTATAATTATTCTTTTGTATATGATCTTTATGATAATGCTACCGATCCTTACACTCCTTTGAATTACTTATATATGATATATTCATTTTACAAACTCATACACAAATAATATTTTAATTTTAAGCACAAAATGTTATTAAACTTATTTTTCAAATTCATGGATGAACTTAGACTCAATTTTAATGTTGTGGCACAACCTTCTTGGACATTCCATGAGATACTCATGATCTTTCATGGAGATCACTCGATCTTTTGAAGGATTAAAGTCATACTCACAGGGTGGTTTTTTAATAAGTGTCTTGTAAGTATATCATAATGTGAGGTTGAATATGAGTAATAGGGTATCTTCCCAATTATAATATTTATCATTTATATATTTCTAGACAGATGATAAATAGATGTTATTCACATATCCAACATTGGATATTGGTATGGAAGCCTACTGCTTTATTAACCTTGGTGTTCAATTAAATTATATTAAAATATCTTAGAAAAAACCCATTATAGGCATTAAATGTACCTCCCCATTCTCTGGATCTTCCTAAGTTCCACCATATGCACCTCAATACCATGGCTACCTATATTGGATATGAACCCGTAATGTCGCTCTCTGTTGGATCCCATCTTAGAGGTTGTTTGATTTCTTTCACAGTGACCCAATTACTTAGTTGTTTGATCTAGATTGTAGTTGGCCATATTTTTTGTTAAATCCTTAATCCAAATGACTTATACAAATTCATTTTGTGATCTCAAAAAGACTCATACACAAACCACCAAGCCTAACCACTTTGTAAGGATGAAGTTTCCCTTAAAAAATTCTAATACCTTTATCAAATACTTAGAGTTTACCCAATATATATTTAGTTCAATATTACCCAATATATATATATATATCAAGTGATAGAAACTCAACTAAATTTCATTCATTTCCTCATAAACAACAATGGTAGCTCTTTCAATGTTATATGAATATAACAGTTTCTCTTCAAAGCTTTATTATATTATTTTGACCCTTTAATCATATGGATTGGGTACTTCATTATTCATCATCAATTGGGTTGGGAACCCAAAAAAAATTCAAGCACTTATTCGTTAATATATTGAAATCATTTTAATATACAATGTATATTGGAAAGAAAATCAACACAAACCACAAAATGGTTTCAATAAAAGGCAAATAAAAGTTGAAGTTGAACATAAATCATCAAAAATAGAATTTTCATGTATTCTAATTTCTTTATGTTCTTAAAAAATATTAGGATATTTAAGGATTTTTGAGGATGATAAAAATTTTAAGGAAGGATCAGCAACCTTTTTAAATAATGGATAAATTAAAATCAAAGGATTTGGATAAGCAATTATTATAAAGTGGAAGTTGATGTCCAATAATAATTTATATATTGATTCACTAATTTTTTTTGTTAAGGGTATATTAGATATGCGATGAAGGTAATGAAGTGGTTTTATAGAAATATGAGTTATTGGTAAAGATGTAAAAATATTTATGTGTTTTGATAAGAGGAAAAAAATACAGGGTAACTTGTTTTGGGTTGGCGATACTGAAAATTTATTCTAGTTAATATTAAAAGAAGAAAATAAATTATGGCGTAAATGAATTTTCTATCTTTGAAAAAACATCATGAGTAATATTTAACAAGGAGAGATTGTTCATGATGTTATGACGATAAAAAGAGATAGAAATTTTACATGAACCACACGTCAAAAAATAAATATTGTTAATTCACCATATAAGAAATTATAGATTCAAACATCTTATCATTTCAAGATTATTCATTATGAAATTTTTGGGCTTATGAAAAATAAATAAAATAGTGGAGATAAGTATTTTATTTTCATTATTAATGACTTAAATTGTGTCATGTTTTTTATATTTATGAAGAGTAAGTTAAGGGATTTAAAAATGTTTTAGATATTCAGTATGAGTGCTAAAAAGGAGTGTAGTTTCTCCTTGAAAATGATCCATAAAAATTATAGAAGAATATACTAATAGAAGATTTTAAGTATATATTGAAAGTCATGGTATGGAATATGAACTTAGTGAACCACACACAACACAAAAAAATGGGTTTTTTTGTATTCAAGAATATATTTTTGGTAGAGATGGCTTGTACCATGTTGAGAATGAGGGTGAATGTTATGAGAATATTGTAAATTTAGATGATGTAGAGATTGAAGATGATGATTTAAACATTTAAATTTTTAATAAAAATCTCATTATTCACATAAAAGGATTAAAAATTAAGTTTAGGTTTAAAATATCATTATAAAATAAGGAAAATAAGTTCAAACTAAAAGATATTTATGGGAAATAACATATACCTCACTATTTTATCATGTTAAACAAAGTGACGTGAAAGATGATTTGAAGCATCAAGAGTGGATTAATGTTATAAATGATTAATTAGATAATATTGAGAATAATAAAACTTTATATTAGTTACCTAATACATAAAACAAAATATTATCAAAACAAAGTGGGTGTTTAAAAATAACTGAATAAAATTGGAGAAGTTATAAGAAATAAGGAATGCATTGTGTGCCAAGTGTACTCATAGGTTGAAGGAATTAATATTGTTAATATTTTAAACTATCTCCTAGACTAGATACCATAAGGATATTTATTTCTATTATAATAAAAAGGTAATACAAGATTTCTCAAATGCATTTCAAGTCCGCTTTTCTCAATGTAAAGTTGGAAGATGAAGTTTACATTGAGAAACCTAGTGGTTTCTTGGTTGATGAAGATGTAATTTAAATTTATAGTTTAAATAAGGATATATATGGGTTAGAAAAGATCTAATAGAATGTATTTAAGAGTACTATTCTTTCTTAAAGTGGTTAAATTTCAATAAAGGAAGAGTGGACAACAAACTCTCTATTAAATATGATAAATAGGTAGCACCTATTGTGTAGAAAATATCATTTTTTGACTTAAATGAAGTAAGTGTTTGTGTTGGATATGAATAAGTAAATTTAAATTTACATTCTTGGATAAATGAGATAGTTTATGGGTTATAAATTTCTTAAGATAAAGATCACACCTTTCTTTCACAAGTGAAATATGCTCGAAAACGTATAAGGAAGTATGTCATAGAGGATTCAAATTCAGTTTCTAAACCAATTTAAATGGGAACCAAACTATATAAGGATGAAAAATAAAAATAATTTGACTCAAAATAATTCCCTAGTTTAATTAAATGTTTTTAGTACTTTACCTCTCCAAGATAACACATTTTATAGACTGCTATATTATGTTATAGGTATAAAAGTTAACCGAAGAAGTATAATTTAATTGATGAAATTGAATTAATAGGTACGTTAAAGGTATAGTGGACTATAGAGTTAAATATGATAGTAGTGGAAATATCGATCTATTTGGATATACAAATCCTGGGATTTAAATATAGATGACTAAAGATCAATTTCTATTAGAGTTTTATTTTAGGTGCAGGATGTGTATGTTGGAACACACACAAATAAACCATGATAAACTTGAGTACTACTAAAGCACAATATATGGATGTAACTCAAGATACAACCCAATTTATATTGATGAGGACCCAATTGGGAGATCTCAATGTGGAAGTGATGTTGATACTACTTATCGGTTTTTATAATCATAGAGTTATCAATATATTAAGAAATCCTATTTCACATTCCTGATCAAATTATATAGATATAAAATATCACTTTATTAAAGATATTGTGGAGAAAAATATGTCAAAACAAGAGTTCATTACAACATAGAAGAAAATAGCATATATTTTCACTAAAAACTACCAAAGTATACATTTAAATGATTGAGGTTGATGATAGTGGTTCAACCACATTCCTCTCAAGTATAAGGTATGGTGATTCCACAATCCTTACACTTAAAGACCACATAAATCATTCTTTATTTATATTTATTTATTAATTTATAAAATTTAGTTATAAATGGGGAGAAACTATTTTAGATATAATCCAAATACATGTGTTTAACCAATAAGGGGAGATATATCTTATTTAAGGGGCGCATATATTTAGAGAGAATTATTAAAAGGGGAATGTTGTGAGTTTAACATGGGGTGTGTGAGTTTTGTTATTTGTGAAATATTATAACAATTTTGGTGAGTATTTTTTTACTAACTTTTGATATATAGTCTCAAAGGACAAAATTTTGAATTATTCTCAGATTTTATCAAGAGGCATCAATAATTATAAAGGAGTAAAATATAAGAAAATTTTATGGAATTTTTTATTTTATTGTTCAATTTCTTATTTTCTATATATAGATAGATCATGTAGGATTAAAATAATTGAATATTTATTCATTCTATGTGTGATGGTTTTTAAAGTGATTTATGGTCCTTTTTTGATAAAAATACAAAAGGGGATATTTTATAGACAAAGAGATGTTCTAGGAGATTTTTAATACCATGAAAAAGAAGGTGAACTTGGGGAGATTTATAAGATCCAATGAGTGTTTATTATGATATGGAGTTAATAAATTATCCTCTATCATGTGGTATTTGTGTAAAGAATAATATTTAGAGAAATAAATAAATAGTTATATTAAATATGTTGGTTTTTGTTGTCAATAAACAAATCATATTTAAATTCACATAAAATAAAGTTTTTTATATAAGTTAAATAATGATAATTAGTTTTTTGGTTTTTGGAAAACGTTTGGAGATGTTTGAAAGTATTCTATATGTTTTTAGAGTTTAGAAGAATCAAATTTGAAAATTAAACCAAAATATTTTATGCATAAGGTTTTTATATTTCGATGTGTTGAAATCCAAAAATGATATAAACCTTATTCAGTGCATAGGGTTTTTATAATAAGTTTCAAATATTTAACAAAGGAAATAACCTACTCTATATGTGTCAATATATTATTCTTAGAATACTTAAAAATTATAAAATTCCTCTAATTCGTAATTTTATATATAGCGAATAATATTTTTATGATGAACATAAATATGGTAATGAAAGAACATATTTTCTAAGATGTGTAATATTTTTTGAGATACATAATATTTTTTTGAGATACATAATATGTTTTGAGATATGTTAGTTTTTTATTCAATATAATAATTTTATAAGCCCTTTGATACAATGTTTATATATAATTTTTATATATATCATGTGATATATAATTTTTTAATGATAATTTGTAAGTTATTATAAGGATTTTTATGAATTTCTTTGGTAAGTATGATTTCAGAATTGGCTAGAATTATGATTTTTGGAAGTTACTAGGGAGGTTTAGAAGAAAAATTCCCAAAATTTACAATAATCCTGTGGTATTATATATCAATGATACTAAATTATATGGACAAATTAAAATTTTAATATTTATAGTGATTTTCTTGAACCAGATGATTCTTAAGTTGGTATTTATAGACAAAATCTAAAAAATAAAATTCATGACTCAAGTGGTGAAGTATATGTTTTTATTCATTGAAATTATATTTTTTTTGTGACTATGTAGTATTATATAATATTATAATAAAATTTTACCATGATGTAAAACCTTGAGAATAAAAATCTGGGATATTCCAATGGATAAATATGGTTTCCTCTATGAAGAAATATTTTTCACAGTAAAGAAAGTTTAAGTTTGAGAAAACTAATTTGCTATATCACAATGAATGTTGCAGTAACATGATGATTTGTAAATATAAAATGATAAGATATGGATAGGGAAAAGGTGAAAAATAATTTAAGAGTGGTTGAATATAGTTATTTTTTTGAATAGTCGAATTTGAAATTCAAATTTTAATATGAAAGACATTGTCATTATTTATGAAGAAAAATATATTCACTAAAGTGATGAAAATAATTGGAGCATGCACTGAATATTAAAAAAATACATAGAATGAAGAATAAAATAAGTGTATAATTTATACTATGACAGTTTAATATTAAGGGTAATAGGAAGAAGAATAATTATCACAACTACAACTTGATAGATGTTTAATATAGATCCATACTCTCTTATTGTTTTTAAAATAGATTTATTATTTTTTATTATACAGGTTCACTATACATATTCATGATAAATTTTTGTATCAAAATTAAAGGATAAAACCTACTCATTTGTAATAAATATGATGAAACTACTGAATTATATGATGTTGGGTGAATTTGGACCATGCTGAGGAGTAGCTACCAATTTAGATTAGTGAACCTTGTAACTATACTATGTTTGTCATGTGTTTCATTAGAGGGTGTGACATTGGTATATAATTCAATTTAACAGGTTAAAAATTTTGTTTCAAAAATAATCTTGAAAATATTTTATTTCACTGATTCACCCATTCTCTTAGTCAATTCCCACTGATCTTAAGGATCCTTTTCAAATGCATCCCCATCCTAGTTCACTATATACCTATTTGGAAAAATTGATTGGCATAATATCCCCAAGGTTTTATATTATGGATCATGATTATTTTGTTTACTATATATCTAATCAATCGTTTATCTATTATAAATCATATGAATTATATTAAAAATAAGTGGATCCCAGTATTCAATGAAAAATAATTTTATCTTTGGATGAAGGTGATGATTCCTTATTTTTGCCAGGACTATATGTGGTTGGGATCTCTATTTAAGGATTTATACAACATAGATTAAGGGAGAATTATAATTGGATTAACTGGAATAACATTGAATCTTATTTAATAGATTATAATAAATTACTTTCATCTCTCTATAAGAAGAAATTAAAAGAGGTAATGCCTTGTAAAACCATTAAATCTATATGAGTTAAACTATATGGTATTCAAAAATAAAAAAAGAAGGTGAAAAAAATATTGATTTTAATTTTACCATTATGAATTTAAATATATATTAATGAATGAGGATAAATATATAAGATATTTTTTTAAATGGGTGAATATAATTGTTAGAAAAATTCATAACTACAGATAAAGTATTACTGAAGATCCATTATAAATAAAGTAATTCAGATTATTGTAAGTAAATTTAATTTGAAGATCATATAACTTGAGGATTAATATTTTAATGAATTATAAATTGATAAATTTAAAAATATATTTATTACATATTAAATTATAAAATTTACATTATTAAAGATAAAGGAATATTAGATAAAGATATTCCATTTAAACATTTCAAATTCTTGATGATTGATGAACAAAATAAAGACTATATAAAGAATATGATAATAAAGAGGATGAAATGAACTATAATTATTTTATTTCACCTAAATTAAAATGATTTTGGAAGTATAAAGATATTTTTAAGGGTATAATTCAATTTAAATGTTTTAATTATGAGATGATTAGATAATTCTAAAAAAATTCAAAGAGAAGACCCACGAAGGGGAGGGTAATTATAACAACCCATATCTTTAATACACATTAATTCATGATTAATTGTATAAAGACACACATAATAGAATCCAAAAATATAAAAAGTGTTTTTTGTATTTGTGTGATTAGATACGTAACATAATAACTTGAAATAGGGATACAACAACATTATTGAAAACTCTTTAACATGGTGTGAAAATTCTACTATTTTTTAAAATTGAAAGGGAAAAACATTGGATGTACATAATAAAATGGTGATATATTAAGCCTAGTAAGGTAATAATAAAATAATAACATGATAAAAGTAATAAATTTTAGTCAACATGAATATCAAGGGGACATAAAGGGGGTTATAATCATAAAAATGAACATCAAATCATGATATAGATGATAATATTAAGGCAACATAGTAATGTGGTAACAACATAAAACATGACATCATAAACATAATTCAATGATAAATGTTGATAAATCATAACATAGTTTACTTAGAATAACCTCTCATGTATCATACATGTAATATCATGAGATAAAACTTTACCCAATGCATTGAAGGGATATATAATTTTAATCCCACCCATCACATTCATATCATGTACATGCATTTGCATACGACATAGATCATACAAGATAAGGATGCATTTAATCCATTTTAATACCCAAATTAAAGAGTGTGGGTTACATAAATGTTAGTATCCAATAAATTATGGATAGAAAATCAATGTGAATACCCTGAGTGTAAATGGGTATGTGTATTCACTAAAAAATGTTTGTCAGGGAAAATCATAGGATAATTTTGGCAGCATAAATAGTGTATATAAATATTCATGGAAGGGTTTAATGAGAGTTAAAGGGGGTATATAATTAATTTTACATAATAATGAAATTAAAATCTATGTGTAAAAACCTATTCCAAAATAAAAAATTGGAAATAAAAAGGAATAACTCAAATAATGTTCTTGAATAAAGAAGAGGAGACAATACCTTAACTTTAGAGGGTTCTTCTAAAAGCATGTGAGGGGCTTCTTTAGAGCCTAGTAATATATTTTGTGGGATTTAGAGGGATATAGGGAGAGTAAATCCATGATCAATGGATTTTTAGTGAATATTATAGGGATGTTGAGTGGGTATTTATATAAAAAGAGAGAGGAACTCTTTCTTAATTTATAAAGATAGGTTTTGGATACTAGATGATAAAATAATCAAAACCACATAACTTAACATTGTTTTTTACATGGTTTCTAAAAAAATATGAGTGTTTTTTAATGTTTTATAAGGTAAAGAATAAAATATATTAAAATAACACCATTGCTGAGGTGTAAGTGATTCATGTTAATAAAGAATTGATTTAAATTCTTAAAATATATTATAGGTTTTAGAGGATTCATTAATGGATTATAAAATTTATTAAATAAATTAAAAAAAACACATTATTTTAAGTTTGAAACCTATATTTGGTTATGTATACCATTTAAATCATTTATTACATCATTTTTTTGCTATTATGATATCATAATATAGACCGTATATTTATACTATATTTAAGTTTTACCTAAAATTTCAATTGTCTCAGAAAATTATAAAAAAAACAACAATTCGATAATTTTTAGGTTTTGATTTCAAAAATAGTATTTATTTAATAAAAAAATTCCTAAATTTTAATTAGAAATCCTTATTTTCTTAAAAATAGTAGTTTTTAGGATACTAACAACTATTTGAACCTTATAAAAATTACATAGGAATTCATTAAATTATTTAATAATATATATTTAAATAATTGTTATTTAAGAATAAAATTTTATTAAAATATCATTTATTCCAAAAATTCTGGAAATTATCAAAAGAGTGTCTTAATTAGGAGTATATATTTCCCAAAATAGAATTTTTATTTCTTCATATAAAAATATTTTCTTTATCAAAGTCATTATATAATAATTAATAAAGTAATAACAAAAAGGTATAAATATAATCAGTATTTCATTAAAAAAATATATACAAATTCATATCACTAGGTTCTAGATATATAACACTTTATAACACTAGAGTATTGTATAAGGGTAAGGTGTGGTTTGGTGGTTCTTTTTTGGGGTGGTTTGATGAACATTATTTGAGCCATGATCTCAATAATCTTGATCTTCTCCCATAAAAAATTTCCCTCAAGTTTCATTTTTTGAATTTATGTTTGATCTTGTTCAATGGAATATCCCAATAATTCCATCAATATTAGAAGCTCTGATAAATGAGGTTCATAGGGTATAACCATACTGGTTGAGGCCATCACTTCTTCCATCTATGTCAATTGGACTTTATCATAACCCTTATTATATACTAATATTAATGGTTACTATACAAAAACTATATTATAAAACATTAATATTATTAATGATATTTTAAATCTCATAATATATATTTTATAATGGTCTAAAATAACTAAAGGAGATCATGTGTTTTCTATAACTATATTACTTTATATGGCATTTATTCACTAAAAAAAGAAATTTAATTATTAAAAGTTTAGGTCATTACATTCTTTCCCCCTTCATAAATTTCTCCTTCAAAATTTCATTTCATACACTAAATAAGATAATGTTACTTATGTTTTGTCACAACATTTAGTTCCCAAGTCACTTCATCAAAGTTTTGGATTCACCATAATACTTTTAAGAGGATGTTTTTCATGTTTCATAGAAATTTGTGTCTATGATCTGTGATATTACTCATATTATCCAATTATAAAAAATCATTCTCCAAGGGTACCACCTCTAAATTCAGTATATGTAATGGGTATGGTATACTCTTCCTTAATAAGGATACATGGAACACATCATGTAGATGAGATTGTTTAGGTGGGAGTGTTAGTTGATAGGCCATGACTCCAATGTGATCAGGGATCTCAAAAGGGGATGATGTATCTAGGACTATGATTTCCCTTTTTCCAAAAACCTATGGAATTTATTCTATGGAAATATACAAAGGAACAACTTATCTCTAACCTCAAACTCCAGGACTCTTCAATGATTGTTTTTATATCTTTTCTATTGACTTTGTATAAATTTTATATTTAGTTAAATAGTTTTATCCTTATCTATCATATCTTGGATAAGACCAGTTACCATAAGCTTTTGTTCTCAAAATTCATCCTAGAACATTGGAGTTTGACACCTCTTCCTATACATATCCTCATAAGGTGCCATTTGAATGAAAGAATAGAAAATGTTGTTATTTGAGAACTACATCACGGGAAGGTTCTGATCCCAACATATTTAGAAATGAATTTAATATGATCGAGAAATATCCTCTAGAGTTTCAATGGTTATCTCCGACTGAAAAATCATCTGAGGGTGATAAGTAGTACTAAAACTCAACTTTGTATCCATTTCTTGAAAAATGATTCTCCAAAACATTTAGATAAACCTCACATCTCTATTAGATAAAATGGATAGTGGTACTCCATGTGGTCTTACCACTTCCCTTAAGTATATCTTATAGAGTTTTTCAAGAGAGAAATCCGCCTTAATAGTAATGAAATACATTTAAATTTTAAGGTAATTGATTACCAAAAAGATGGAATTATTTCATTTAGATGTCATGGGGTGTCCTCTGATGAAATCCATGGTTATGTTTTCCAATTTCTATAATGTTATGGGAAATTATTTATTCATACACTTATACTTATATCATTCATCCTTGATTTATTTTCATACCAAGCATCAAGATACAAATTATGAAATCTCCCTCCATATTTTATCCCAACTAAGGATTTACTTCAGATATATTTACATCTTAGGTATTTATGGATAAAAAAAGAATAATGACTAATTAATATCATCTAGAATTTATCTATTCAGTTCTGGTTTTTATGTGACACAAATTCAGGTTCCAAACCTTATAAATACATCTTTAGTAAATTTTAACCATGTAATATTCACAACATTTTTCTATAGGTTATCATTTTTTGGGCCTCATTGATCCCCTCAATAATGGATGAGCAGTTGTTTGAGTAAGGTATGAAAGATATACTTTTATTATTCCATGTCTATCCTTTGCATATTCATCAAAACTGGATCCATTTAAATTCTCATCATTGATAGAGTTTCAAGATCATTTATACACAGACCATATATTACTTTGTTCATCTTTCCATGATGTTAATATATTGAACAATCATAATCCTTTATTACCTCCAACCACCTTCCTTGGCACATATTGGGTTCCTTTTGTGCGAATATATACTTCTAGATTTTATGATCCATATACATGTTACAATTCTCCCTATGGAGATATTGTCTCTAAATATTCATCATAAAGATCACAAATTCCAATTCTAGATCATTCATTGGGTATTTTTTCTCATGGATCATTAATTATAGAGATATACGGGCGATAAAATTTTCATCTTGTATGATTACAAAATACAATAACTTTTTGTAAGAATTACTATTGATCAAAAATCCTTCTCCAAGGAATGTTACTAACACCATCCAAAGCTCACACTTACCATACATCGAATATATTTTTCCTTTCATAAAGTCTCTAGTATAGTGTTCAAATGATCCTCATATTACTCCATTTATAATGGATAAAAATTTCATTTATAAAGACTACCACATATTTACCGAGGTAATCCATAAATACTTAATTCATTAAGTGTATAGAGTGTTATCCATGGGGAGTGCTCTCCATGATCGTCTTCTCATTTCCTATTATGTTTCAGAGTTCTTCCTCAGCTTCTCCACTTTTCTACTGGCTCTGACCCTTGGTTCACCGCTTCTCCCCTCCACTATTAGTCTCTTCTATCCTCTAGTGCTTGACATTATGGGATTTCTACCATGGTTCTTTTGTTTATTCCATCGAAAGTATGTGATTTGGATGCCCTCCATCTTCTTAACCTACTATGGTCTCAAGTTCCTTCATGCCTCTCTAAATTGGGGATGGTGTGGAGTTAACCTAGAGACATTGGGATTGAGGTTTGGGGTATTTTGGGTTTTCAGCTGCTACTGGATTCAATCTTTCATCCTTAGCCACCCAACCCGTTCTGACCTAGGGTTTCACCCCTCCTCATCAGGATGGAGTTGGAGAGATGCATACATAGGGTTTTGGGCAATTCAGTTTGTAGTATTCAAGTTTCTTTTTTGGGTTTCAAACCCGATATTATTTAGGGTTTAATTTATAACCTTTTTAGGGGTTTCCTTATTTTTCTATTATACTTTTTGGTCTTCTTTCTCAATGGCAGTTTTTATTTTTGTTGGTGGTCTCATTTTCTTGTGTTGGTTGTTTGTGGCAAGAAGTTGAGATTGTGGCTTCTGTAGTTGTGTTTTGTTGTTATGTTTGGATGTTTGAATAATGACGATGGTGGTGATGATGGATTGGAGTCAGTGATGTTTTTTGATGTAGGTGGTGTTAAACAGTGTTGTGGATTCCAATGATAACTATAAAACGATGATGCTCGATTTTATGTCATGATGGAGAAGGTGAAATGATGGTGATGAGGCATGGAATTTCTAGGGATTCATCCAACCATTATTTTATTAGTTCTCCACTCTGGTTCCAAGTTTCCTCCATTCCCTCTGAGGTAGAGTAGCATGGTGTTCTTCGTGGTCTTTTGGGACATGAGTTCGAGTGGCCAGTTCAGGGAGATTGATAGAGATGACAACCTTTTTTTCATCGAAGTAGTTTGGTTCCGGTGACGTCTTTTTTTGGTGCAGGAACTGGACATTGGAGAAGAGGCCTATGATGACGAGGCATAGAGGATAAATACCATGGTGATGTGTTGACATAGAGTTAGTGATGGTTATTGGATGGAGATGTGATGATGGAGGTTAAGTGAGTGGTATTTGATGGTTAGTGCCTCAAACAGAGTGCATAACATGGATCGATATCAGTTTAATGTATTTTTGGTTACTTATTGGTTTTGAAATTTTGAAAATTTTCATGGGTAGTTTTTGAAATCTAAAATGGGTGGGATATGAGGCAGTATTTGGAAGTTGGTTATATTTTGAATTTTGATTGAGAAAGAAAACAGAACACTACAATGATCAGCTCCAAATGAGGATACAAATTAGGAAGGATTTCTTCATATCATGGACATTCATATTTGGAAGAATGTGAGGGTATGGATTTACCATCATTATTGGGCTCTGGAATCCTAGCACGGGATAGCTAGCCAAGTGGTCATGTGAAGGTGGAGGATTGACATAACAAATTAGTCATTGGGAGGGTATGTTCCTAGTATTCTTGATCTTGGTTATCTGATTTTATGATTTTATTGGATGTAATTTTTAGGATTCACACTTAGCCTTTAAAAGTGCCATTTGAAAATTCAAAATATAGATTGGTGGTGCTCATTAAGTCTATGAAGATAAATGAAACATTAGTGATTGCATGTATATTCACTATGAACGTATAGTGCTCGTACCTTGTACAAAAAGTAGTCTTGGGGATATCTTCATTATTCACCTTTACATGATAATATCCTAACCAAAGATCCACCATAGAGAAGTATTGTGATCCACATAGCTAATCTAGTATTTCATCAATCTATGGTATAGGATATTTATTATTTATCATGATCTTGTTGAGATAAAGATAATAAATAAAAAGGCACATTTATTCATCCTTATTCATGATAAAGTGGACCGATATACCCCAAGGTGAATCACTTAGGCATATAAACCCTTTATCAGGATTATCCTACAGTTGCTTCTTCAGCTCATCAAGATCAATTTGGTAATTATATATGGAGTCTTTGATATTGTAAAATCTCTAGGTATAACCTCAATTTAGAAATAAACCACATGTATTAGAGGAAGACTAGAAAATCATTTAGGAAACACTTTATCATATTCCCTTATAACGGGCATTTCATCAAGGGTGATATTTTCATCAGTCTCGATAATTTGATCTACTTACGCTTAATAATAAGGAAATAATATCCTAGCTTGAGATGATAATACCAAATAAGACTAATACTCTTTCTTTAACTTGTATAGAATTATAGGGTGATCATGATGTGGTAATAATTTATGTCTCCGGACAATTTATGTTCTCTCTAGATAAGGAAATACATTCCAAACCAATAATAGAATCAAATTTCACTAAAGGGAGTATAACATGGTTCCCTGGGAAATTCATCCCACAAATACAGATAGGGGAGAATTTACATAAATGGTATATAATAATGGACCCATTTTCCACTTTCATAGATAAATTCACATCAATGTTTTGTGGTAGTGTTTGAATATTTATACTAAATATACATGATATAAAAGAATGTATAGAACCATAATCAAATAGTACATTCACTATCATTGAATAAATAAATATTAAACCTATTACCACATAATTTTCAGGATCCACCTAAATTTTTTTAATAGAATTAGCTCTCCCTTTCTTTTTAGGCCTTGGTGGTTGTTGTTGTCAGTTATCATTGACAAGCCCTGAATTAGTGCAATGATTTATATAGTGTTTGTGTTCTTTAATATTGAAAAATTGGAAAAAAAGTTGAGGGCTGACCACAACATTATCTTATTAAATTAAATTGTTGGGTTTATCCCATAAAAATTCACTTTCTAGGCACCCTTACATCCTACACATAGTGAATTTCCTTATCACATTCATGAAATTTATAGGATTCTTCTTCTCACACTTTTTATAAGTGGGATGTTGGAATTTATTACAACCATGAGAATTCTACATCAATATTATATAATTTAAATAAATAATCCACTTCATATATCCTAATCATTGTGATTCAGTGATCTCTATGTTGACTTTGAGGGTGCATCTGATAATTTCCTCACAGTTTTCAAAGTCTCGAATCACCAAATCTCTTCACAGATTCATATTTATCCCAAAAAATAAGCGGTCCAATTTATATTCAATGTCAACAAAAAAGATGAAGTTATATCATTCAAGTTCTGTGATTTTTTCCTTATATTCTCCAATGGATTCATTTTCCTTTTTCTTGATTCCAAGGAAATGCATATCCATTATTAGTTAGGGAGTGTGTGGAAAATATTTATCAATTTTTTTTCTATAATTCTTTCCACTCCATCACTTCAATGTATTCATTGGGATTTATATTTTTGATCAATATACACCATTGATCATCTTATCCATCCATATGATAAATATACAACATAGAATTCTATTGTTCATAGCATTTATGTATGGAGAAAATATTTTCAATAGAATTGATCCATTGTTTTGGGATTAAGGGCTTTAAAGATCCCCTGATGGTCAGAGACATTTGTCACATAAATGTCTCAATTGAAGATTTAAATCTGTTAGGGGGGTGTGGGTTTTCTCTTTGATTCAAGATTATTTTTAGAACTTTTTTATTTGTGAAATTATGGTCATGAATTTCTCAACTACTTCCACCATTGGGTTGGGAATCTCTATTAGAATTTCCCATCACAATGGTTTTTGAATCGGTTCCTCCTATTTCCATCCATTGAATAAAATAAAGGGAACATTAAGGATGATAATTATTAAACCATTAAAAATATAAAAGGGAAAATATGAACATCAAAGGGATAAATCATAAGTGACATAAATTTCATAACCTATGTATTTATAGGTTTCAATCTAAGTTATCCATGATCTATTTCCTAAAATAAATTTTTATAGTATTTTTTGTTCTCTTCATAATTGTTCATAAAGATCTTGTGAATTTACAAATAAATTTAACTTGAAAGTGTAAAAATAGGTGTACAACAAGGCCTCTTTTTTTGTGCACCAGGTGATGATTAAGTCAATTCCCAATGTTCCCTTTTCGAGTTTATTACACCTAGGTACAACTATTCTAGAGCCACATCCACTTGTATTATCCAGATAGAGATTTTAATAATTGGAAACAACTTACACTATACATTACCATAATTTATAGATGTTTTTAAATGTTTAGTATTATACCTTAGGATTTCAATAATGTTTTATAATCAAAATACTAAAAAATAAATAGACTTTTGTCAGATACCAACTATGATAACTCATATCTTTAGTACACCTTAATTCATGATTTATTAAATAATAACCCGCATAACAAAATTATAAAAGATACAAAGTACCATTGTATTGGTGTAATTAAATACATAACATAATAACTTGAAACATGGATACAAAAAAATTATTTAAAACACCTTAACATGCTCTTAAAATTCCATCACTCTTATAAAATTGTATGGGATAGCCTAAGGACGTACATAAGAAAGGGATAAGATATAAATACTAGAAAGGAAATAATCAAAGAATAACATGATGAAAGTAATAAATTTTCGTCAAAAGAAATATCAAGGTGACATAAAGGGGGTGTGAATCATAAACAAGAACATTGAAGCGTGATATACATGATAATATCAAAGCAACATAGGAATGTGGAAAGAATATAAAACATGAAATAATTGATATATGTCCAGAATCACTACTGATAAATCATAAAATAGTGTTCTTAGGATAACCTACTATGAATAATACATGGCATCTCTTGAGAAAAAATATAACCCAATTCCTTGTAGGGCAGTATAATTTTGGGCCCACCCATCACATTCATATCAAGAATATGCATTTGTGTGCCACATAAATCATACAATATAAGGATGTCTTTCATTAGTTTTAATCTAAAAATTAAGAAGTATGGGTCATATAAATGGAATTCCCCAATACATTGAGGATAATTATACCTAGGTGAATACCCTTGCATTGAAATGGATATGGGAATTCACTACACAAATGTTTGGCATTGTAAAATATCAGGATAATTTAGCCATCATAAGAGGTGTATATAAAGATTCATCAAAGGGTTTAATGATAGTTAAATGGGGTATCTCATTACATAGAAATAATAAGTAAAGTAAAAGGGATGCGAAAAAACATATGAAAACCTGATCATTTGGAAATGAAAAGAAATAAATCAAAGAATGTACTTGAATAAAAAAGAGGGAATAACCACTTACCTTGATAGGGAACTTTTAAAAGCTTGGTAGGCGCTTCTTAAGAACTTGGAAACACCTTATGAGGGGTTTAGAGAGGATTAGAGAGATGAACATCATTATAAATGGGTTTTTTTAGTGAATATGAGTGTGATTTTGGGTGGTTATTTATAGAAAAAGAGAGGGGGATTCTTTATTAAGTTCTAAACATAGGTTTTGGACTCTATATGTCAAAATAATCTAAAAAAAACCTTCCCTAGTTTTTTTTCACGTGGATTTTATAAAATAGGATTGATTTCTAATATTTTATATGGAGAAAAATTAAAAAATTTATTATTATACCATTAGTGATGTGGAACTGATTTTTGATGATAAAGAATTGATTTTGAAACCATAAAATAAAATATAAGTTTCGGAGGTTTCCTTAAAGGATTATAAATTTAATTAAATAACATAAAAATATATTATTCTAAAGGAGAAATCAGTATTTGGTCAGGGATCCCCTTTATACAATTTGTTACATCACTTTTCGGCTAATATGATGTCATAATATAAACAATATATTTATACCGTATTTAATTTTTACCTGAAAAGTTTGATTCCTCAATTTTTATATAAAAAATCACCATCAGATAATTTCAACATTTTTATTTGTACTATAATATTTATTTTATAATTTTTTTTTTCTAAATATGATAATTCTAACTTTTAAATAAAAATCCTTATTTACTAAAAAATGATTCTCTTTATGATACTAACAACCTTCGAATCCTTATAAAAATTACATTGAACATCAATAAATTTTATTATCATTTATATTTAAAAAAATATAATTTAATAAAAATATTTTATTAAAATAAAATTTATTCCAAAAATTATTTTAATTATCAAAAGTGTGTCTTATTTGAGATGATATATTTCCTAAAATACTATTTTTTATTTCTTTGTATCATAATATATTTTTCTATCAAACTCATTATATATTCATTCATAAACTAATAATAAAAAAGATAAATATATTCATTATTTCATTAAAAAATAAAATATAAACTTTATATTACTAGGGAATAGATACATAACCCCTTATTACACCATTGTACTCCCTAAAGTTTCGGTGTGAAACAGTGGTGCTTTTTGGGGGTGGTTCGAGAAACATTTTTTGGGTGGTGATAATGATAATATTAAAATTATCTCACAAATGGATTTAATTGAGCCTTAGTTATTGAATCTTGGATTCAGATTGGTTAGGGGAAAAGATCAATGATTCCATCTCCCTCAAATGTTTTGATAAATGGTAGTTTTAGTGTACGATCGTACTGGTTTATGTCATCACATCTTCTATCTATGTCAATTGGATGTATCATAACCCTTATTATATAATAATCTTAATAGTTACTAAATAAAAAATATATTTTCAATAGTTAATATGATTAATAGTTTTATAAATATGATAGGATATATTTTATAATGTTTCAAGATAAGCAAAGTAGTGCACGTGTTTTCTATAACTATATTACTTAATAAGTAATCTATTCATTCAAAAATGAAATTTCATTTATAAAAGTTCAGGTCATTACAATAATGATCAATTCAAAATATTATTCCATAAAAACAACAACAAGTTAGATAATTATTGCAAGTGAATACGTTTCTGTAGAGTAAAGGAAATGTTTCCTCATCAGCTCAAAAGATAAATCCTCTATCTAATAAATAAGGTTCATATTATGATAAGGAAAGAGAAATGGAAGAATTAAACATTGGGGATAAAGTTTTTTGTGATCTTATGATTCAATCTAAAATTACAATTATTACACTAATAATGAATGAAATGGAAAGGATGATGATGAAGAAAAAGAGATGAAAAAAAAGTAATTCATACAAAAATAAATCATGGTATTTATCAAGAATATTTCTAAGCGTGAATAGTATAATTATGCAGGGTTCTAAAAATTCATCCATGGGAAGAAAATACCCCCACGAATGCTTTGAAGAAGGAAGAAAGTACTTCTACAATTCTATCAAGGTAAATAGACTCAAATTTAGTTGCAATTCTTGGAACGAACTTGATGGAATTCAACTTTCCAAGGTTTTTTATGTGGCCCATGTACCATCATCGGGAAAGGTATGCGGATCAGATGGATCGTGAACCACTAGGTATGCGAGACAATCCGTGAACCACTGGCCCACGGGGTGATGTCCAGCTAGCAAGGCAGACCACAAACCGAGTCGTTGATAGATTCATACGTGTGAGGATCATAGATGTACCATGCCACAAACTCTTTATTTCAAGGAGGAAGAGAATGAGTAGGGTCCTACAAAACATTATCACGAACCGAAGGCTCTACAAACCCCAGTTGACTGAGTCTTCCATGGGTTAGGATATTGCTTCAATGGGCCTCCACAAATGGTGTTGTGTGACCAATATATATGATCTCTATAATGCCCTATAAAATGAGAAAAGTAGAGACAAATAAGGAGACAGATAGAGAGAAGAACATATGACAAAATTTTGAGGGAGACTTAGAGGTTTCACTCCGGCTTTCGTCTGGTTTCATTGGCGAAGCCCGAACCACGAACCACTCCCTCCAAAGGTACAACCGACCGCAAACCATAAATGGGGGAATTGAATAATAATAATAGAAATAGGAACCTAACTGGTGAACCACGAACCAAGGACTTCTCAGAGATGAACTCCCCGCGAACGATGATCCCCTGAACCCCCCTTAAATATGGTTCTCCACATAGAGTACCTCTATTTGGACTGAACCAGTTTCCACGTACTACCTCAGTATGAAGATGGAACCCAAAGAGGCATGATGGGATGCATACCACAATGGTACAAGGTTTCTTATACCCATTCCCGCATACCACATTGGTTCATGGAAGACCCCTCTGCCCACATGTTTGCAGAGGCTCCCTCATCCCACATAAAAAGTCAGTACATGGAATATGGTGTTTTAAGGTATTGTTACTTCCGGTTCTAACCTCACCTCACCACTACCATCCAGTCCTCCAGCATTAGACCAAAGCCTCCTCCAAAGCCACTAGACTCGTATGATCAGACCATTGGGTGAATTATCATTCCCCATTGAGTCTACTTACCCATGGAATGTGGAGTCATGAAGGGCATCCCCCCAATGGTGTGGGCTTCAGGAATGCCTGTGAGGCTACATTCCCACAGTAACCCAGAGCCCAACCTTGGGATGCCGATGTGAACCTCCATGTTCTAGGGATTAAGGGTGACCACTTGCTTTTCTATTCAATGAGGAATAATGAACAGTCAAATGGGTTATGTTCATTCCCCCCTATGACGAAGACAAAACTCCTCCCCTTCCTAGAACGTGCTCTGGGGCCCTACCACTGAGGTAAGTCCCCAATTTTACGAGGCAGGGTCACATGACCATTAATGTCATCTCACATTAAAGGGTTCGTTGCCCGACTTCCTCTCTCATGGTCACCCTGACCTCTTCCACAACGTGCTCTCTCTCCCCCAAAAACAGGGGAGGAGGCATGTGCATTGTTGAATCTTTCATATCCTCTTGTTTCTCACACCGAGCATGACTCATGTAGGCTTAGAGGCTTCAGAGGATTAAAACATCCACATGATTATGAACTATGAGAACTTCGATTCCTGACCAAATCGGGATATGTAGGACGTCTACCAGAAGGCCCAAGCTCAAAAGGGTGCCCCTCCAGAGGGGTTCACCCAATCATGTCTCGTCAAATGGGCATCTTCTTTGCATAATACCCACACAATATGAACTACATGGGTTCTTATTCCTCTCCTAAGGATACATATGAAGCCATCTTTTTGGGCCCGATCCCAACGTCAAGTCACCTTCCATCCCCCTGGATGACAATAAACTCCAAAGCACCTTAAAATATGGTTCAAGTCAGTGTCACCTCCGTAGAATCAAATATATGCATGTGTACGATGATTTTTCAAAACAAGGGTAGCCTGTAGACACACTCTTTAAGAATGAACCAAGGAATCACGAACATATGAACATTAATTAAATCTATAAGAGAGTCCCAAAACTGGAAACAATCCTCCCCCGAAAGGGTGAAGTGAGCCTGACCTCCTATCCTCTCAACCAATGGAGTCCTTAAGTGTCGTTGGACAAATTTTCATCCGACAAGCACCTTCCTTTGGAAAGTTGGTCCATGAATCATGGATACCAGGGCCGTTAGGCATTCTTGGCTCCATGAATAAACCCGCTAAAGACAATCTGAGGAGGTTATATCTGAGAAGGATCGATTTCATGAGTGATTGAACCACATGTAATCACTTTCTGGGGCCAACAGTTCTAGAAGGGTTAATTTAAAATTCTTTAAAGGATAATGACACTGAATGGGTTGAAAAAAGGAATGGCAAATTTGACAAGAACCCATCTCTATAGAAAAAGATATGGGTGATGATCCTCGTCGAACCATTTCTACACCGCTTGGAAATGCACCACCTCAGAGGCGGAACAAAAAATGGTGAACCCAACATGAATCCTTAACCATGGTGGTGGTATCACCCCACTCAGGCCCCTTCACCCCACAGTAAAAGAAAAGGGGAAGGGGGCCCAGCTGAATCTCCAAATATGAATATGTTTAAATGAATGCTACTTTGATGATTTTTTGTGGTCTTTATGTCATATATGTATATTGGAGGTTCCCACAGAGAAACCTTCGATCCAAATGACATCCCAACAACCCATACAGACACACACATCGGTGATCCTACAGGTAGCTGGCGCCCCAACGAAGAGAAGGATTCCCTCGCCAACCCTGCATCTTCAACGTTGGGTATCGAATACGATGATCAAAGAGTACCACCGAAATGGTACTCTCTCCATGCCGGAGGCCACAAGACAATCCCTCTAGTTTCCAAAGGTCCGCCATCCACCTCTTCAGCCACTGCCGATACCCCAGTTTAAGGCGTCTCTAGTGGTTGTATCAAATCATTTCGGGAGCCTTTCCCTAGAACGTGACAATGAGTACCCCCTTATCTCTAGGAGGCATATGAAGTCAATGCTGACGACTTCATCTCAACTGCATAGGGTTTCTACCCACGGGTCCCCTATAGATAGCATCGCTGCCGACACCGGATGACCAAGCGTCCTCCCGTCGAGGAGGAACTTATGCTGAGGGCACCTACCAAAGTCCAAAAGACCCAGGCCCCTCGGGCAGCCTGCCAAGGGTGGAAAATATATAATCAAGAACATACTATCACCTTGGTTTATGAGGAGCTGCTCCGCCATACTAATGCGGTGGAATTCAATGGCCAGACCTATGAATATGCCTCATCCACTCAAGCCCACCAAAAAAATAGGGTGGAACAATACGAGCACATGTATGTTCCTAGTAGTGCTTGCCAGTCCTTTCGTGCAGACATAGTGGAAAACTACAGGCAGATGTAGTTATCTTCCGAGCAACAACAAGCCTGTCATCTAAATAGAGTGTCACTTAGCTACATAAAGGTACAAACACCTGCTAATTCATTTCAAGCCTATTATCTATAGGGCATCAACAGGCTATACACAGGCACAAATACCTGACGATGCATATCAAGCCCGCCATCCAAATAGGGAGGCAACTAAATACGAGCAGATTCAAATTTATATGGATGCATACAACGCCCGTGGGACAAATAAAATAGTAAGAGAGTGGATGAAAATCCCAACTCATGAATATGAAGATCACCAGCCCAATACAGTGGAAACTAGAGAAAATAACTAGCAGAAATCTCATTCCACAGTCCCGGAACAGGAGAACTGCTAGTATCTACTCATGACTCATGGAGGACTGGAGTAGGCACAAAATCTTGCTCCAATATCACAATGGTACTTTATACTCGTTTTAGCCAAAGATTCATCCCAACACATCTTGGAAATGATGGAATATTAGATGTTGATTCTAGACCATATCCTCCCCAAGCTATCATTGCATTGGTGGAAAAGGTGATAAATCGGGCCCACATCTGGTTTCCTCAAACGGACTGACTCGCTTGCAAAATGAGTTAGTCACTCAAGAGTAGTTATGCATCCCTAATCTAGTACAGGAGGGTCAATGAAAATATCCTGCAACATACAGACAACCGGATTGGGAATAAACACACATTCCAATTGGGGGACGTCGGTCCAACATGGTGGTTGTTCCAGGGAAGGCATATATCCCTACAAAAAACTCAAGATGCCCATTGGTTTATCCCAATGACATCGTGGGACCAAATAATATATGGATACCTATATGAAGGAAATTACCACCAACATATGGCCTCAGATACCCGCAAGAGAGTGCCCAAAAATGAAAAGCGCCAAAGGAAACCAGAAAATGAAGAGCACATACATGATCCTGCTATGCTAGAAGCAGGTGTTCTTGACGCCCTCAAACATATATCAATAAAGAATCAAGACCCTATCATTATATTACCAAATTATGGATGTGTTAGTAGCAGTTACGAAGGTCATCCCTGTAATATCACTACCAGTATCTATGAATGTCTTCCACAAAGCACCCACGAGGGCTTACTCCGTGGGTAAAGAATGATCGATCATGAGAGCCTATCTCATGATGCGGGTCGGGGTATCCCTCCCCTAGACCTAAAGATCAAACAACAAGAAGGTCCTCCCATTTATGTTGTCTGCCCTGATGGTCCTCCCAAGGGAATACACTAGAGATATGCTTCTCCCTGTAGTCAGATGTCAAGTCATGATGGTAGTCCTCGCCATGATGATAGTCATTGTGAAGGCCCTCCCCACAATGACAGTTGTTTTGAAGGTCCTCCCCATAGTAACATCAATCAATGAGAAGGTCCTCCCCTTATTTCCATACATCATGAAGGCCCTCCCTAGGATGTACACTATAGAAATTCTCCCTACAGTCAGCTTTCAAGCCATGATGGTAGTCCTCTCCATGATGACACTCACTGTGAAGGGCCTCCCCACAATGGAAGTTGCAGTGAAGGTCCTCCCCTTAGTTACATCAGGTAGAAAGAAGGTCATCCCCTTGCTACTACATGCCCTGAAGGTCCTCCCAATGGTATACACCATATGGAAAATTTTTGTGGTCGGGCATCAAGTTGCAATAGTAGCCCTCACCATTGTAGCACCAATTATGAAGGTCCTCCCCGCAAAAAAAAATTTATACTGGCAAGATGGTCCTCCAATCACCAGAAAAATGTGATAAATTCATCCTATGTAGAGGCACTCGTAAAAATGGAGTCAGAAACATCAAGCACTCCATCTATAGTGAGTGATATTCTTTATCAACCAGAGGATGGACCAGGGCCACACTCATCTTCTGGGCCACCCCCACAGAGTCCAAAAATCAATAAGGCTATCACAATCCTGATTGATAGGAATGAAATTATTAAGAATCAATCGATATGGGCATATCAAGTAGAAGAGCCTCCGGAAGAACAATAACATGATATGTTTCTTGGGAGAAGACAACTAGCTAGGGATAATATACCAGTGATGTATTAGTCTAAGACTACTTCTCACTTGAACATACTAGGAGAGTTGTTTGGGGAATGCACGCATGACATTCACCTCAACATATGGACAACTCTTCATCAGTTGAAAGAACAAACACTACCCTACAAAGGGTACACATACCATGTCAGCATGATAGGGGAGCTCCATCGTCTAATCGACCTCAAATCCCTCCTGTCTGAAAGGTAACAACAATCAGAATGGATGTAACACCCAAGAATTTTAGGAGAAATATTTTGTTTTTTATGTTATATAAATCATCAAAGGAATCTTTCGCTAGACGCAATCGCGACCTTCCTCGATAGCGTGTGTAGTACGCAATAA
Source organism: Viscum album (assembly GCA_963277665.1). NCBI lineage: Eukaryota > Viridiplantae > Streptophyta > Magnoliopsida > Santalales > Viscaceae > Viscum > Viscum album. The sequence goes on from OY728157.1 coordinate 542,515,203, forward strand.
CGAGTTCCACTAAACAATGATATATTATTATAATATTATAAACTAGCCATTATGAATAGTATTAACTGAATTTTAAATTTTAAAACATTATTATTCATCTTACACATTTTCTAGAACATGGTAAGTGAACAAAATAATTTTTTTGGGTAAAATAAGTATTTATAAAAAAATGCAGTTTTGCCACCTTTTGATGGCGCACCCACATTAAATCTAGTTCTGACCCGTTTATAAGTTAAATTTGACAAAATAAAATTCTTCTTTTGAATCAGGATATAAAAATTTACTTTGGATAAATTTTTGATATTTTTCTGATAACTTTCATATTTTGATGAATAGTAAAAATACGCTAGTTTTTATTTAAAAACAACCTTTTCCATTGAGATAATTTATATGGTTAAATTATAATATTGAATGGTTTTAAAGTATAGATAGAATATATTTTTACCATTTAATATAATTTATGTCATTATCATTAATTTCACATTGAATTCATAGGTAAAAACATTTCAATCTTTGGCAATGTTTTAACTTCTAAAACCCGTTTTCTTAACAACTGGATTTATTTTAAATTAATTACTGAAACTTATATGTTTTGAATTTTGAAAAATGGATTCCATATTCAGAATCAGTGGGTCCAAATTATGTTAATAGGCTACTTTTTATTTTTGGGCATTATGAATAGTAACTACGGTAAATTTTATTTACCATAGTTAAAGGTAAATCGGGTAATTAAGGGTAAATATAAGATTATAAAATTACCCTAACACCTGACAAAATCCTATTGTATGACTAAAATTCGACCCATATCACCTAATGGTCATATTAGATTCATTTAATAGAATTTTTCCATGAAAATAATTTAATTATTATTAAAACCAAAGAATGTGACAACATGTCACTTTCTTAAATCTTATAAGTATAATAATTTTAATTTGGTGATAAAATTCATGAAACTTTGAACAAGAATAGTCTCCAGAAATATAATACAATTATATACATCATATAAATTTATTATGAATTTTTAGGGATTAAATAATTATCATTAATTATGACACAATAGTAATGTTGAAATTATTTTATTAATTAAAATATCAAATAAATGGTTTTAAAAATATTAAAATAATTATTATATGCACTATTTAATGTTCTCCACTACTTTTCTAGATACATATGACATTTTATTAATCTATTTAAGCTTTTAGTTCGAAAATATCCTCTGTATATATTTTATTTAAATTCAAATAAATGAATAGTGTCAAAATTGACACTATTGTTATTTTATAAAAATAACATATTATAAAATTGTTTAAAAATCACAAAAATATTTAAAAATTATAAATTAAAATTTATATGGTCGAAAATGTCATAAAGTGTCAAATTATGGAAAATTCACAACACATATGTAATTATTAATAATAATTTAAAATTTAGAATATTATTACCACAAATAAAATTAAATTGATAAATAAGGATAAATCAAGTTGATAATGTTTAAAATAAATTCCTAACATGTCTAAATTTTATTGGTTGATGAGATTACAACCATATATCATCTAATATTTGGATATGAGTCATTTTGGAAGTTTTTAATTGGGGTTGGGATTTAATATAAACTAATATTTCTTATATTTCCAAAGGTGCCCCTCTCCTCCCTTATAAAAGGGAACCTCCTCCCTCTCCTACTCACACCAATTTGAGCCTTCAAGCTCGGCCAAACCCTGCCCATTTTACTTCCCCACTTCCCTAGAATCATCCTAGAGGTTCTGGTCTTCTTCAAAGACCAACCCTAGTGCCCTAAGATGAGGTTAAGAAGAGGCACGTCAAAAAGAGGTAATATCCATTACCGATCCTTTCCAAATTCTTTCTTCATCAACTTCTTCTTCTTTAGTTGTTTCATTATGAAGTAATAACATCAGTATCACTCATATACTGATGTGTTATTATAAGTATTAAACAACCCTATTTCAACATCTATCCATCCTACGAAAAAAGAAATCACTCCGCGTGTGTACGTACGGAATACCGTCTCCACGCCGTGGTGTAATCTATTTTCCCCCACCACCTTACTTGGATGGTTATAATGGTGTAAATAATTAATATATATGATTATTGTAAAGTGATATTGATTCTGGAATAGTATACATACACTCCAATACAATTCCATGATCATGGGAACGATATCAGCGCTCGTGCGTACGTACGGAATACCGTCTCCACGATGTGATGCGATTCGTTCTACATGATCTTCATTGAATAATGATTATATAAATGAATTGAATGAATAAATATGATATATAGTACATTAATACCATTCTGTAAATAATGTATCTATAACCTAAAGAGAAGAATAAGAATTTATTCGACAAAACACGCATAAGAACAAAAAGTTATAAACACCCGAATAACAAGTAGCAGTGAAATATTAATACTAAGAAGCTAATAATATGACCATATATGATATAATAACAATAATTATGATTCTGGAATAAGTCAATAACATTATTTAAATCATTAAACAGGAGGTTCGGACACTTACGAGGCAAATCAGACCTAAGGTAAGAGAAATATCACAATCTCATTTTTATCTAAGATTGTTTATACTTTGGAATTTATTGGGGTTTATTTTATCATCCACATCCATGTTTCCTCAATATGTAATATTATTTCCATCCACATAAATTTTTTTAAATCCATTTTTACCCTTTGGTGAGTTTTAGTAAAAGATATGAAAGGAATCTTTTGTCGTTTTTCATACGAGGTACTTTTTGACTTTTCCGACAAAAGTACGAGAAGAATGTTTTTTTAACCTATACGGCATTAATGGATTTTTAAAACATTATTTCCAAGAAGCTTCCTTTACAAGTTTTCAAGTTTATTTTTAATCAACTTCCTTTAGTTTAGAATTGTATGACATGTTAAGAAAGGAAAAGTGTTTTTGAAGTAGAAAGAATATTTTCCTCAAGAATGGAGTTAAAGTGTTTTATCAAAATTATTTTCCATATAAGATAATAAAGGGTTATGTTTCTATCCCTATTTTTACATTGATTTTATTATGTTATGATGGAATTATTTTTATGATGGATTATGTTATGATGGCATGATGTTTAAGATTCCCATTTTTATTACATGGGTTATGCTATGATGTATGTTTTATGATTTTGTGGCACACATAAGAATGGTATCATTATGAGATGGGTGGGACCTATATCTCCCTCCAATGAATTGGGTAATGATTTTATATCACATGAGATAGACATGGCTGGAACGACAGGTTATACCGGTTCAGTGAAACGGGATTGAAACGAGGAGTGAACTCGGTTCAGAAATGGACTTTGTCCCCTAAGATAGTCTTGGCAATGAGTCTTGACTAATAAGAAATGATTATTTATGATTATGTGTGTATGACACAAAGTTTCATGTTTTAAGTTATGATTATTGGGATTTCATTTCACTACTATGATTTATCCCATGTTATGAAATTATGCTCTCTTTTGCAGGATAAGATTTCCAAAATGTTATGTTCTTATGAATATGATGTGATTGATATTTCTTTTGTTTACCCTTACTGAGAATTTGAGCTCACCCTTTTGTATGTTTTCTTTCCCCAGGTTAGGAAGAAGCATATTAAGTAAGATATGCCAAAAGGGACTATAGATATGATGAAATAAATGGGAGACAGTGTAGATGCTTTATGAACCAGTTGTTTATGTTTCCCAGTTTCTAAAGACACTATACCTATATGGTACTTTCATGGTTTTGTTATATGTTGTAATAAGTATGCTTCAATTTTGAAGTAATAACAATGTATGTAAAGTATGGGTCATTAGAGTTGGTATCAGAGGAAAGGTATAGTCAACCTTTGGAAACTAGGATGTGAAAGCCTTAGTAAGAATCCTAAGGATAAGTCTAAGAATAGAACACAATCTTAGTGTTTTAGAAATGTCCATGAACAACCTATGATAAGACCTTAAGTGTGAAATTTTATTCTTGATTATATGGTTTTCCTATTATAATTAGTGTTTCTCACACTATTCTTCTTGGTTTTAGTCAATGGATAGAACCCGAAGGAACCGTGTTAATGCGGAATGCGACGGGCAATGAAATGATTGTCCCCCTGAGCAACCAAACGTTATGGGAGATGGAATGAAAAATCTTGTATCCATGCTCACACAAATTTCTCAAGATATGAATCATGCAGGACTTCCAAACGAGCAAAGGAAGGAGAAACATTCTGTTGAATCCTTCATGAGGCAGCATCCACCTTCTTTCAGTGGGTCTACTGATCCATTAGTTGATGAACAATGGATTAGTACTACTGAAAATATATTTTCAGTTCTTCAATGTTCTGAACATGATAAATTCATCCTAGTAGTGTATCGTTTGGAAGGAGATGCTGATCAATAGTGGAATCTTATTAAGAATACGAGGAAAAGGGATGAAATTGAGTCCATGGAATGGGACGAGTTCAAGAACTTATTTTTCAATAAGTACTTCCCTCGTATTCTCTGAACAAAGATGGAGAAAGAGTTTCTTGAACTGAAGCAAAAGGATGATGAATCTGTTGGTACCTATGAAGAAAATTTTACAAGACTTGCAAGGTATGCTTCTGGTATTATTATCCAACCTGAGAGTAAGATTGATCGATTCTTCAGTGGATTAAAACCAATTCTTCGAAGGGTGTTATCCATAAGGGACTTCAATAGCTACGAGGAAATCGTTCGATGTGCTCTCAAAGTCGATATGGAGATTGGAGTAACCCATTAGTCATATGGGTTTGATAAGAAGAGGAAAATGGAATTCAAAGGAAAATCTAAAGAGCACACTGAAAAGAAGATGATCTTTCCCTTATGCTCAAAGTGTGGAAAGAAACATGGAGGGAGTTGTCTTAAAGGGACAAGTAAATGTTTCAAATGTGGAAAGGAAGGTCATCGGGCATTTGAATTCCGCAATAATGGGAAGAAGATTTCTAATGATGCAAACAAAGGAAGGGACACACAGAATGAACCTACTACACTTCAATGTTTCAAGTGAAAGGAGATGGGGCATTATGCCAATCAATGCCCAAATCCAAGGGTTGATGATGATGGTCGACGTCAACAAACTCTTAAGGCTAAAGACAAAGGAATGTCACATGAAATTTCTATCAGCGATGTGGAGTACGATAATGATGTGGTGAAAGGTACACTTACCATCCACTATAAAGTAGAAAATGTTTTATTTGATTCTGGATCCACCCACTCCTTTATATCTAAATAATTTTCTAAGGATATCACCGTATTACCTCAACAATTAGATGTTGAGTTAGCTGTGACAACCCCTAATGGCATAATAACCACATCAAAAGTTTATACTTCTTCTCCGATTGAAGTTTGTAGGAAAGTGCTTCCTTCAAATCTTGTGATCCTTCCTATAGTGGAATTTGATGTGATTCTTGGCATGGATTGGATTTCTTTATATGGAGCTCATATCAATTTCCAAAGAAGGGAAGTCACATATCATATTCCAGATCAATCTATGATCGTCTATCGATGCAAGGATGAACATAACCTTCTAGTGGAAATTTCTTCCATCATATGGGTCTTGAATCCACTTAATGAAGGTTATTTATCTCAAATGGTTGGTGAGAAACTCACAATTAGGAATATGCCCATTGTACGGGAGTTTGATGATGTCTTTCCGGAGGAATTGCTTGGTCTTCCACCAAATCGTGAAGTTGAGTTTTCAATAGAACTGGTACAGAGTGCTTTGCCTATTTCAAAGACACCTTATAGAATAGCCCCAATTGAGTTGTAGGAATTGAAGAAGCAACTCCAAGAGAATCTTGATAAAGGATTCATACGCCCTAGTGTGTCACCTTGGGGAGCACCTGTTCTATTTGTTAAGAAGAAAGATGGATCAATGAGACTCTGCATTGATTATCGAGAACTTAAAAAGATCACTATCAAGAACAAATATCCTCTCCCATGCATTGATGACTTATTTGACCAACTACGAGGAGCTCAATACGTTTCCAAGATTGCTCTTCGTTCAGGGTATCACCAATTAAGGGTCAAAAAGGAGGATATACCAAAGACGGATTTCCGTACAAGGTATGGACACTATGAATTTATAGTGATGCCATTTGGTCTTACTAATGCCTCTGCTATCTTCATGGATCTGATGAATAGAGTCTTTAGAGACTATCTTGATCAGTTCATGGTAGTCTTTATAGATGATATTCTTGTATATTCAAAGAGAAAGGAAGAACATTAAGATCACCTGAGAATTATATTGAAGACCCTGAGAAAGGAGAATCTTTATGCCAAATTTACCAAGTGTGAATTTTGGCTTCAAAAAGTTTCATTTTTGGGTCACATAATCTCAAAAGAGGGGATATCTGTGGATCCAGCAAAAACAGAGGTTATCGAAAGATGGTCGAGACCAACAACAGTAACTGAGATCCGAAGTTTTCTTGGTTTGGCTGGATATTATCGACGTTTTGTGAAAGATTTTTCATGATTATCTAATCCACTCACCAAGTTGACTTGGAAAGGAGTTAAGTTTGTCTGGACGGAGGAATGTGAAGAGAATTTCAAGGAGTTGAAAAGAAGGTTATCCAGTGCACCTGTGCTCACACTACCTTGTAGTGAATAAAGGTTTGTGATCTACAGTGATGAATCCAAGAAGGTACTGGAATGTGTCCTCATGAAAAATGATATGGTGATAGCTTATGCCTCATGACAGTTGAAAATCCATGAGAAAAATTACCCAACTCATGATTTGGAGTTAGCTGCGGTAATCTTTGCATTAAAGATTTGGAGACATTATCTTTATGGAGAAAGGTGTGACATTTATACTGATCATAAAAGTTTAAAGTATATTTTCACACAAAAGGAGCTGAATATGCACCAAAGAATATGGTTGGAGCTGATTAAGGATTACGACTGCTCAATTCATTACCACCCTGGGAAAGCAAACAAGGTGGCAGATGCATTAAGTCGACAAGACCATGCCAGTTTATCCATGATGAGGATCACAAAAGATCCAATATTTATGGATTTACAAAGGATGGATCTTGGAATTATAATGGAAGGGGGGAAATCATATATTTCTCAAATGAATGTCCAACCATCTATACATGTGAAGATTAAAGAGGCACAAAAAGAAGATGTCGAGTTACAAAAGAAGGTGAGAAATGTTCCTGAATTCAACCTTGATTGTGATGGGATAATAAAGTTTAGGAATCGGGTTTGTGTTCCTCCCATCCCCGAATTAATGAAGGAGCTGCTGGAAGAGGCTCATAGTTCTTCATTCTCTATTCATCCTGGAAGCACGAAGATGTATAGGGACCTGAAAGAGTACTTCGGGTGGGATGGCATGAAAATAGATGTTGCTGAATATGTCTCTCGATGCTTGGTTTTTCAGCAAGTTAAAGCTGAGAGACATAAGTCTAAGGGGATGTTACAACCATTACCCATACCCGAATGGAAATGGGAAAACATCACTATGGACTTTGTCACAGGACTTCCTAAAACATACAAAGGCAATAATGTTATCTGGGTCATAGTTGATCGTCTTACAAAGTCTTCACACTTCATCGCTATTAGAGAGGATTTCTCTCTGGATCAGTTTTCCAGGATATATGTAAATGAAGTGGTAAGATTACATGGAGTACCACTTTCTATTATATCTTATTGGGATTCGAGGTTTACATCAAAGTTCTGGAGAAGTCTTCTGCATACTCTGGATACAGAGTTGAGTTTTAGCACTGCTTATCATCCTCAGACAGACGGTCAGTCTGAGAGAACAATTTAAACTCTAGAAGATATGTTGAGATCTTTCTCTATGGATTTCAAAGGTGGTTGGGATCAACACCTACCTTTGGTGGAATTTTCTTATAATAATAGCTTTCACTCCAGTATTAAGATGGATCTTTATGAAGCTCTCTATGGAAAGAAATGCAGGACTCCAACTTGCTGGGATGAAGTTGGGGAAAGAAAGATATTAGGACCTGATATTGTTGATGAGATGGAAGAAAAGGTCCGATCTATTCAACAACACATAAGATCAGCTCAGAGTCGACAGAAAAGTGATGCCCACAACCGAAGAAAAGACCTAGAGTTTGAAGTGGGTGATAAAGTGTTCTTACGAATATCTCCCTGGAAGAGGGTCATGAGATTTGGAAAGAAGGGGAAGTTGAGCCCTAGATATATCGGACCTTTCGAAATAATGGATCGTGTTGGGAAGGTATCTTACCGATTGGCGCTACCAGTGAATCTCTCTCAAGTTCACGATGTGTTCCATGTATCTCTCCTGAGAAAGCACATAACTGATCCTTCACATGTACTCAGCTCAGAAGTTATACCGCTAAAGCAAGATCTTTCTTATGAAGAACAACCGATAGAGATTCTGGATCTTAGCGAAAAAGTCCTACGAAACAAGACCACTCGCTTGGTGAAAGTTTTATGGAGGAACCACCAATTAGAAGTAGCTACATGGGAACTTGAGGATATGATGAGGGAGAGGTATCCTCATCTGTTTGTTACAAATTAACGAATTTCGAGGGAGAAATTCATTTTAAGGGGGGTAGAATGTAACACACGAGACTTTTATGAGAAATATTTGGTTTTTATGTTATATAAATCATCAAAGGAATCTTTCACTACACGCAATCGCGACCTTCCTCGATAGCATGTGTAGTACGCAATACCGAGTTCCACTAAACAACGATATATTATTATAATATTATAAACTAGCTATTATGAATAGTATTAACTGAATTTTAAATTTTACAACATTATTATTCATCTTACACATTTTCTAGAACATGGTAAGAGAACAAAATAATTTTTTTTGGGTAAAATAAGTATTTATAAAAAAATGCAGTTTTTCCACTTTTTGATGGCACACCCACATTAAATCTAGTTTTGACACGTTTATAAGTTCAATTTGACAAAATAAAATTCTTATTTTGAATCAGGATATAAAAATTTACTTTGGATAAATTTTTGATATTTTTCTGATAACTTTCATATTTTGATGAATAGTAAAAATACACTAATTTTTAATTAAAAAAAACTTTTTTCATTGAGATAATTTATATGGTCAAATTATAATATTGAATGGTTTTAAAGTATAGATAGAATATATTTTTACCATTTAATATAATGTATTTCATTAGTATTAATTTCACATTGAATTCATAGGTAAAAATATTTCAATCTTTGGCAATGTTTTAACTTCTAAAACCCGTTTTCTTAACAACTGGATTTATTTTAAATTAATTACTGCAACTTATATGTTTTTAATTTTTAAAAATGGATTCCATATTCAGAATCAGTGGGTCCAAATTATGTTAATAGGCTACTTTTTATTTTTGGGCATTATGAATAGTAACTACGGTAAATTTTATTTACCATAGTTAAAGGTAAATCAGATAATTAAGGGTAAATATAAGATTATAAAATTACCCTAACACCTGAAAAAATCTTATTGGATGACTAAAAGTCGACCCATATCACCTAAGGGTCGGATTTGATTTATTTAATAGACTTTTGTCCATGAAAATAATTTAATTATTATTAAAACCAAAGAATGTGACAACATGTCACTTTCTTAAATCTTATAAGTATAATAATTTTAATTTGGTGATAAACTTAATGTAACTTCGAACAAGAATAGTCTCCATAAATATAATACAATTATATACATCATAGGAATTTATTTAGAATTTTTAGGGATTAAATAATTATCATTAATTATGACACAATAGTGATGTTGAAATTATTTTATTAATTAAAATATCAAATAAATTGTTTTAAAAATATTAAAATAATTATTATATGCAATATTTAACGTGATCCACTAATTTTCTAGATACATATGACATTTTATTAATCTATTAAAGCTTTTAGTTCTAACATATCCTCTGTATATATTTTATTTAAATTCAAATAAATGAATAGTGTAAAAATTGACACTATTGTTATTTTATAAAAATAACATATTATAAAATTGTTTAAAAATCACCAAAATATTTAAAAATTATAAATTAAAATTTATATGGTCGACAATGTCATAAAGTGTCAAATTATGGAAAATTCACAACACATATGTAATTATTAATAATAATTTAAAATTTAGAATATTATTACCACAAATAAAATTAAATTGATAAATAAGGATAAATCAAGTTGATAATGTTTAAAATAAATTCCTAACATGTCTAAATTTTATTGTATGATGATATTACAACCCTATATCCTCTAATATTTGAATTTGAGTCATTTTGGAAGTTTTTAAGTGGGGTTGGGATTTAATATAAACTAATATTTCTTATATTTCCAAAGGTGCCCCTCTCCTCCCTTATAAAAGGGCACCTCCTCCCTCTCCTCATCACACCAATTTGAGCCTAAATCTCGGCCAAACCCTGCCCATTTCACTTCCCCACTTCCCTCGAATCATCCTTGAGGTTCTGGTCTTCTTCAAAGACCAACCCTAGTGCCCTAAGAGGAGGTTAAGAAGAGGCGCGTCAAAAAGAGGTAATATCCATTACCGATCCTTTCCAAATTTTTTCTTCTTCAACTTCTTCTTCTTTAGTTGTTTAATTATTAAGTAATAACATAAGTATCACTCATATACTGATATGTTATTATAAGTATGAAACAACCCTATTTCAACATCAATCCATCCTACGGAAAACAAAATCACCGCGTGTGTGTACGTACGGAATACCGTCTCCACGCCGTGGTGTAATCTATTTTCCCCCACCACCTTACTTGTATGGGTATAATGGTGTAAATAATTACTATATATGATTATTGTAAATTTATATTGATTCTTAAATATTATACATACATTCCAATACAATTCCACGATCATGGGAACGATATCATCGCTCGTGCGTACGTACGGAATACCTTCTCCACGATGTGATGTGATTCGTTCTACATGATCTTCATTGAATAATGATTATATAAATGAATTGAATGAATAAATATGATATATAGTACATTAATACCATTCTGGAAATGATGTATCTATAACCTAAAGATAAGAATAAGAATTTATTCGACAAAACACGCATAAGAACAAAAAGTTATAAACACCCGAATAACAAGTAGCAATGAAATATTACTACTAAGAAGATAAGAATATGACCATATATGATATAATAACAATAATTATGATTCTGTAATAAGTCAATAACATTATTTAAATCATTATAAAGGAGGTTCAGACACATACGAGGCAAATCGGACCTAAGGTAAGGGAAATATCACAATCTCATTTTTATCTGAGATTATTTATACTTTGGAATTTATTGGGGTTTATTTTATCATCCACATCCATGTTTCCTCAATATGTAATATTATTTCCCTCCACCTACAATTGTTTAAATCCATTTTTACCCTTTGGTGAGTTTTTTTAAAATATATGAAAGGAACCTTTTGTCGTTTTTCGTACGAGGTACTTTTTGACTTTTCCGAAAAAAGTACGAGAAGAATGTTTTTTTAACTTATACGAAATGAATGGATTTTTAAAAAAATATTTCCAAGAATCTTCCTTTACAAGTTTTCATGTTTATTTTTAATCAACTTCATTTAGTTTATAATTGTATGACATGTTAAGAAAGGAAAAGTGTTTTTGAAGTAGAAATAATATTTTTCTCAAGAATGGAGTTCAAGTGTTTTATCAAAATTATTTTCCATTTAAGATAATAAAGGGTTATGTTTCTATCCCTATTTTTACATTGATTTTATTATGTTATGATGGAATTATTTTTATGATGGATTATGTTATGATGGCATGATGTTTAATATTCCCATTTTTATTACATGGGTTTTTCTATGATGTATGGTTTATGATTTTGTGGCACACATAAGAATGGTATAATTATGAGATGGGTGAGACCTATATCTCCCTCCAATGCATTGGGTAACGATTTTATATCTCATGATATAGAGATGGCTGGAACGGCAGGTTATACCGGTTCAATGAAACAGGACTGAAACGAGGAGTGAACTCGGTTCAGAAATGGACTTTGTCCACTAAGATAGTCTTGGAAATGAGTCTTGACTAATAAGAAATGATTCTCTATGATTATGTGTGTATGCCAAAAAGTGTCATGTTTTATGTTATGATTATTTGGATTTCATTTCACTACTATGATTTATCCCATGTTATGAAATTATGCTCTCTTTTCCACGTTAAGATTTCCAAAATCTTATGTTCTTATGAATATGGTGTGATTGATATTTCTTTTGTTTACCCTTACTGAGCATTTGAGCTCACCCTTTTGTATGTTTTCTTTCCTTAGGTCAGGAATAAGCTTATTAAGTAAGATATGCCAAAAGTGACTATAGATATGATGAAATAAATGGGAGACAGTGTAGACGCTTTATGAACCAGTTGTTTATGTTCCCCAGTTTCTAAAGACATTATACCTATACAGTCCTTTCATGGTTTTGTTATATGTTGTAATAAGTATGCTTCAATTTTGAAGTAATAACAATGTATGTAAAGTATGGGTTGTTATAATGGAGAATGAAAAACCTTTAATTGGAATGCCTCTATGCACTACATAAGTTGTGTCACCTCATTGGAAATGCCCCGGCTGGATTTCACATTTAGGGATGGGGAGAAAATGGATCTCTACACTTCATTCCATGTAACGTTCAACAAGCCTCAATGGAAATGAAATCCTGCAATGTCATCACCCATAGGTATCAATCAAGTGAAACCCCTTCTCTGGAAATATGGGATACTCAATAAAAACTAGACACGATTAAGTCTCAAAACCATTAGTACTGAAGAGATCAAGACATCGAAAATATTCTGAGTTAGGAAACTAGGAACCTCAAGCATTCTTCCTACCTAATTGATGCCAACCACCAAGCAGTGCTCATGTCTTCAAAAGACCATAGACTCTTTGCAGGCCCAATGCCATACTCGAATCACACCTGTGTGGGAGTACGTGAAATTGAAAGTGTGGAAGTAGCGGCGGCTACCACCGCGATACGAGAACAACCCCAGCCCACAGGGATGGAAGCATTTTTAAATCAAAATTCCCTCATAAGACAAAAAAATATAGGCCATAGCGCATCAACAGGAGAACAGGAAAAACCCCAACTCATAGGAATGGGGACATTTTTACCTCAATTCCCTGCACAATGAACATTTTTCTTCCACCATTTAGGAAGAACTATGGAAAAAGGAGTTATTCGTTCCACCACTTCTCATGGTTCGCACCCTCTAAGAAAAATTCATGTTACGAGGTCAGACCAGGGATCCCTTCAAGTCAGTATTCACCAAGAAACCTATAGAATACCATAGAATGGAAGGAGAAATTCCAATAAAGGGAATATGAAGCCTTATTACCATTCTTCATCGAGTACACCACCCCCAATGCAGTATGCCTAAGTGAATGTGGTAAACATAAACCCCACAGATCTCCTAGGAAATGACATATGGGGAGAGGATACTAAGGAAGACAGTTCCCTCCTAGAGTCATCCCACACCGAACCTGACAGTGTGCATACACGGAACAAGTGGGCGGTCCTAAATCTAGATTCCCCATCAATCAATCCAACATTACCTCCCACGCGAAACCAAAATAAGGATAAGAATAAATCCAAGTTCGTCTATGACCCACATTCTCCTACCCCTAAGTGTACGTCCCTTGACCTCGAGGAAAGGTTTGCCAAGTAGGTGGAAGAAAACAAAGATCTCAGGTGAATTAATGTCAAGCTACGTTGAGGGAGCTATCTCACTAGATGTGTTCCCCCATGGAACACCAGCAGGTGCTACCAGAATAGGTGCCCATGCAACAAGCATTCATCCCCGTGAATGAAACCAAGCTTAGAGGGCCATTCAACCTGGTCTCAGAAGGATGTCAAGACTTCATCCTGCTAGGAAGTCCACCAAAATATATCCATGTAAACCCAAAAATGATACCCCCTATTGGGTATCCACCTCAAATTCCAGCAGTGTCGGCACACCCAGTCTTGGCCACTGTCGCACCATCTCAAGCTCAATCCCAACAAATATTTGCATCAAGGGCTTTTAAACACCGCCAATCAGCTAACAGATCAACTAGAATCCATAGAGATGTGGTGTGCTCCGATAAAACCAGAGCACAAACCCTACCCCGAGTTGGTGAGCAATGTTCCTCCACCACCAAACTTTATGAACCCCATATACCCATTATTCAATGGCTCGGGGGACCACAAACGACATTTAATACACTATGCCTCTTACTATGATCCCATTATGGGAACTACAAAGTAGAAAGAAGCCGTAAAACTTATGTGCTTCGTATAAACCCTATATGGATTGACTTTTGTATAGTATACTACCCTACTATCTAATTCAATTACATTCTAGGAGGACCCCTAATGATAGTTTCTCTTCCAGTTCAGTTTGACGTTGTGCAAGATGACGGTCAGTGATCTCATGAACTAAAAACAACAAGAGAATGAAAGAGTCTCAGACTTCATTTCCTGATGTAAGGACCTGAAATATTCCCTGAACCAGCCACTCTCCCAGGATGAGATGCTTTCCATGTGCATTGATAACCTTCGGGATGAATTGTGAATACCGCTCATCCATGTGAAGTACACCTGTGGGTTTAGATACTTCTCTTCCATTTCTCAAAGGATATAATACTCCTTACAGCGGACCAACTTCAAGTCCTTAATGGCCCCATCAACCCCAGAGGAAAGAATGGGAAAAGATGAATTTTCTTTTGTCGTGCTTAAGACACCCCCAGAACCGGCTCCAGTTGCAAGGCCCCACCAAACCATGTGGGACCCCTTGGATTCCAACAACAACCCCCGACTTAGCAAGATGAGCAATGAGGTTCCAAAATAAATCAATCCGAAGAACTAAGAAATATATTTTATTCATTCTGAGATGACAAGGTCTACAAATATTTCATAGCCGCCATGAATTGTAATTTTCTCTGGATGCCTATCCACAGTGAGCCAATGAAGTAGGTCTCAACGACCATCCAAATTATTGTCCCTATCACCTAATAATGGGACATAACATCCAAGATTTCTTTGTTTTCAAGGATCTCTTGCAAAATATGGTGGATTCCAGGCATGTCATGTTGGGCCCGCCACCAGCACAAGTTGTGTGTGTTTTCACCTCAGAATCAAGGGAGGAAGAGGAATGGTAGACATTCTCCAGTAATAAGGAGAAATAGTTCAATAAGTGGATGACCCAGAAGACCATCAACTAAGTACATGGAATCTTCTTGGTGCATATGAAACAACAAAATTTTCCCCCAAATCTCCCAATACAACACAACTATCCTCCTCTACCCTGCGGTCCTCTAAATGCCAGAAGGGAAGAAATAAATAGTAGAAAAATGAGCTGACACCAAATCCAGAATCAGTGTTGACACTTTTAGACTTCATTCCAACAGTCTTGGAACAATGGGAACCACCCCGCCAAATTGTACAATGGGAACCGCCCCACCAAACGGCACCATTAGAAGGATACAGTCAAACAGAAACTGTGTCGGATCAAGAAATGATATTCAGCTCCCTTAATGTCATTAATTTGATGGACCCCTTATCTAATTAAGACTATGTCCACAAACCCAAATTCCACAAACATCACTGGAGAGCCGGAGGAAGAGGCTATAGAGGTTTGAGGTTTCTTGAAAGGCATGATTGTGGAAGGAGTCAAATTCTTGACCACGACACAAGTCAAACTATTAACATCATGGAAACTCGCAGAAGGTCCCTCTAACAGACACCACAAGAACCATAATGCTCCTTCACCCCCATAAAAAGAAATCCAAGCCTAGTTATCTTGGAATATCTATCAAGGGAAGAACAAATACCAAATCACCCAAGGTATACAGGTGGACCAGTTTGTCCAAATGTTGAAAGGAAGACTACACTGCCGACCCCTGTCAGAGAAGTCAAACCTTCCATGTACAAAGCTCAAACCCCTAAAGTGTCTGTAAAAGAGAAACCCTGATTGAGTAAGTGCCAACCTTTATAGTAGAAGTATGATATTTCAAATCAATTGGCTTTAGTACCAGTAAAGCTGTCAATCCTGATGTATTGACCTTGTTCACAGATCTTAGGAAGGCACTCATCTAAGCCTTGCTACATCACTAGGAGTTCGAGGCTGAAGTGACAGCTACCGAACTCTACCAGACGAAGACTATTTCCAAATGATGTCATGCGATCATCTCCTTTAGAGACAGGGATGGAGACGCCACCATTCAAGGGAACATCAAACCATTATATGTGTCCAGCAAGATAAATGTAATTGATGTTTGAAGGATCTTCATTGACAACAACTCTAGAGTTAACCACCTCCAGCTATGAATGCTTCATCGATTAGGATATGATGAAGACAGCTTGACACCCTACACTACAACTCTACGGGGATACGATAATAGTGAGTATAAACCATTGGGAAGAATGAAGATTAAAACTTGGCTTGGAGATCTCATATCATATTCTATGTTCCTGGTGGTGCGGAAAAATATGACCATAAATGTCTTGTTAGGGAGGCCTTGGCTACATCAGCACGCTGCAATTCCATCCTCATACCATTAGTGCGTCAAATATAGCACTTGTATAAAAAACAAGGGACATTGTAAGCTGATAAATTCCAATTTGAGTCCTGTGAGTCTCATTATATCGACATAGGGTTGTATGAGTCAAAAGAAAAACAACTTTCGGCTGGAGAAATTGATTGGAACAACACCACAAATGGATTGGAGATGGATCCCATTGACCCTCTCCAACAACTTGGGGAATAGTATGTACTACCCATCAACCAAGTTGAATGCATATACACAAGTCCGTGTATAGGCTCTATTTCTTTCAAGGTATTTATTACGACCACTAAGTCCAAAGACTTGGAAAAGCGGGATAACCCCCATGTTTTTAGGAAAATATCTATTAAAGATGCTCACAGACCGTCCTTAGGACATAAAACTACCCTTTCCTCACACACTAAGGAAAAATATGATATCTCTTCCAACATTGGAGATTTCGTCTCAAAAATAATTTCTCCATCAGAAGATAAAGATGATGATGAAGAAGAAGAAGAGGAAGAAGACCACAATGATTCCCCTCCTACATTCAAAGAAGGTGTATCCACCACAATCGATGAAATTAAAGGGATAAATCTGGGCACTGGAAACAACCCACATCCAACTTTGATTAGTGTGGCCATGTCTGTCGAGGAAAAAGAGGAATACAATATATTTCTAAAGAAGAATCGAGATGTGTTTTCCTAGAATTACACAGAAATGATGGGTCTCGATCCTGAAGTCATCACCCATCATTTGGTCTTACTATAAGATCACCGAGGCTATATGAAGGCAGCGAGAAGGACCCACTAAATTCATGTTTCCAAAATAGAGACTGAAGTTGATAAGATGATAAAATACATCTTTATATAGGATGTCCAATATTCGACCTAGCTTGAAAACATAGTTCCTGTCAAAAATAAGAATGGGAAAATTAGAATTTGTATTGACTTCAGGGACCTTAATCGGCACTACCCAAAAGACAACTTCCCAGTCCCAATCACAGAATTGTTGATTGATGCAACAACTGGATATGAGGCCCTGTCTTTCATGGACAACTATTCTGGATACAATGAAATATGGGTGGACCAAGTTGATGAATAATATATTGTTTTAGGGCCGTTTAGGGAGTGTTCTATTATAAAGTGATTCCCTTTGGTCTAATGAATTCCAACACCACATATCAGTGCACCATTCATCGCATTTTCAAGCCCTTACTGGGAAAATTACTTGATTATTATGTTGACAACCTGGTGGTTAAATCACGACAGCGTTCAACCCAGCTGGATGATCTTGAAACTGTGTTCAACAAATTTCAATAGAAAAGTTTAAAGATGAATCCCATTAAGTGTGCCTTTGGAATTACCTAGGTAAAATTACTCAGCTTCATCATAGGCCATCGTGACATCAATGCAGACCACTAGAAGAAAAAATCCATTCTTGGCATGTCCCTACCTCGCAACCTCAACGAGTTGAGAGGTCTCCAGGGGCACATTGCCTACATTTGGAGCTCCATAGCCATCCTAACACGTAAATGTTTACCTTTTACCCGGCTCATGAAGAGAAGAGTTACGTTTGAGGGGGATAATGATTTACAAGAAGAGTTTTACAATCTTAAAAGGTATCTCCTAACCCACCACTTCTCATGCCACCAATTGAGGGGAGGCCACTCATTTTTTATGTAACCTCCCTTAAATATTCTTCCTCATACAGAAGAATGATTTTGGCAATGAGAACAACCTATACTACCTCATCCGAACAATTATTGATGCTGAAACTCAATATTCAAAAATTGAAAAGAATTACCTAGCCCAGATCTTCACATTTTAGAAGCTCATGCATTACATTCAACACCATGAGGTCTACCTAGTCTCCCACTACAACCAGCTCAAATATATCCTCAATTGTCCCATACTAAATGGCTGCCTATAAGGATGGGTGGTCATCCTACAACAATTTAACATTTGGTACGTGCCCCAAATTGCTATCAAAGTCTAGGAGTTAGAAGATTTCCTGGCCTAACACCCATTATAAGAAACAACACCGTTGGATGCCGAACTTCTAGATGAAGAAGTGTTTTCCATTTCAATGGACCACTATCCATGGGAAATGTACTTCGATGGTGCTTCCCAAATCCTGATAAGAAAAAGGATGGAGGATCCCAAACTCAACAAAGTGGGGTTGGGATTCATACTTGTATCTCCCAAAAAGAGCATCTTTCCTTACTATTTCATGCTTTTGAAAGGGTATAAAAACAATGAAACAGATGATTAGGCCCTCATTGTAGGCCTAGAACTACCACTCCATGTGCAAGCCAAACACCTAAAAATAAAGGGTGATTCAGAGATAATCATCAAACACATCAACGATGACTATGCTATCAAGAAAAAAGTATTGATTCCCTCGATGAACCATTTTCAACCACTGACGGAAGAATTCCCATCATAACCAATGTTGACTTCTGTCCCCTAGTTAAAAAATGCCCAAGATGATGATTTAGAAAATGTATCCATAGCCTTGGCTGATCCAGAGTGGGTTGAAATAGTCATTATCATTACTCACCACTGAATGGTATTTCCATTCATCAAGAAAAATATAGAAGAAATCGATGAAATTATCCCCATATCTGAATCGCATGGTCATACCACTGGTTAGATGATGCCCATTATAGATTACCTTAGGCACATGGAGCTCCCACCAGATAGGGATGAAAGCGAGCAGGTTTCAAGATGAGAAGTCTACTTACAATGGGGTAAACCAAGAGAAGGTCATCTAGAAACGAGGCCTTGACAGAGGAATTCTCAGGCGCATTGATGGAGAAGAAACTACCACTGTCATGAAAGAGGTGCATGCCAGAGCTTGTGGAGTGCACCAGTCAACAACCAAGCTCTCTCACAAAATCGGTAGGATTGGGTATTACTGGCCCGCTATGATACATGATTGTGCAATGTTCACCAATAAGTGTCATTCCTATCAAATTCATGCCAATTTCATACCCCAACCCTCAGAGTTACTTCATACAACTAAGTACTTCTGGTTATTTGTCACCTGGGGGATGGATGTTGTGGGACTATATCCTCTCACTACATCTAGATAGTTCAAATTCATACTCACAGTGACCAATTTCTTTTACAAATGGGCTGAAGTTATACCCCTTAAAAAGGTTGGGGTGAAAAACATCGTCAGCTTTGTGAATTCCAACATCATTAACATATTTGGTGTCCCTCATACTAAAATGATAGATAACGACACCAACATCTACTCTAATGAGTTAGATAAGTTATACCAGGAGTATAGAATTGGAGCCAATTGTTCATCCCATTACCATGCACTGACCATTGGGCAGATAGAGGATTTCAACAAGACTTTGTCCAACATACTCAAAGATATGGTTGATAAGGATAAGAAATCATGGACAGACAAGATCCTGCATGCTTTATGGACTTACTAGACCACAACCTGCATGACCACCAAGGAAACCCCATACTCAATAGTATATGGGGAAGAAGCAGTTTTGCCTATAGAAATCCATGTTCCATCACTTCATGTGGCCATTTGCGATCAACTGTCCATGGATGAGAAATCCTAGAGCCAGTTTGATGAATTAGATTAGCTAGATGAAAAATGGTTGCACACTCTACACCATTTGGAAGTCCACCAAAACCGGATTGCACAAGCCTGAAACAAAAGGGTTCGCCTTCGACCTTTCCTCGAAGGAGAAATGGTGTTAGTCCCCAGAACCCTAATGATACTCGGGAAGAAGCCCCTAAATCTTGAAAAAAGTGGGAAGAACCATATTTCATACATTGGGTCTATTCCAATGAAGCATACACCTTGATATCAATGAACAAAAAACTCATCATGACTCCCACAAATGCAAAGTTCTTGAAGAAATACTTCACATAATGAGTAAAATTTAATCCAATGTTAAGGTTCGAGCTCTATGACCCTAAAATATGTGTTATAATACCCCCAATACCTAGTTCCAAGCTCTAAGAATCTAAATTTTGAGTTATAAAAACCCCCATAATGCCATGGTCCAAACTCTAAGACCTTAAACTATGAGTCATCATCCTAGACACATGACGTTAAACTGTATGGTATTTGTCCATGAAACATGACCTTAAACCGAAATTCTGTGGTCCAAACTCAAAGACCTTAAAGTATGATTCATCGTCCTTTCCACATGATGTTAAATTGTAAGGAACTCTTCCTTGAAAGATGATAATAAATTTCATAATCTCTTATAGAACTACATACAAATTGATTCCTACCCTCGCAGGATACGTAGTGACGCCTCAATCCTCGATCTCATCCCATCCACCATAAAAAAATGCCTCCATCACGACCCCTATATACCCACATTTGTAAGGGAAACCCTTATCACTATTTGTTTCTCACATCAAGTATGACTCCTATGAGCTTAATATTAGTGGTAGGTATTCTATTACAAAATCCAACTATAGAGTAACACGGTATACCTAATAACTGTGACAGATAAAATGAGAATACCCCTACCCCTTGGACCAAGCCAAATCGGTTCAGGGTATATACAGAACTATGTATGACTTGATTCCTTCCCTCATGGTATATGTAGTGATGCCTTGATCCTCAATCTTGGCCCAACCACACCAGGAAAGAAAAAGAAAATGCCCCATCATATTCTCTACCATTCTGCACTTGTGAAGGAAACTCTATGACCACTCCTTGTTTCTCACCTCAAGCATAACTCACATGAGCTTAGGATCAGGTGTGAGGATTCTCTTACACAAGTAAATCATAGGGGAATATGGTAGGCCTGGAACTCGTATCATGTGAAGCCAAAATTCCCTCACATGTCCTCTCATATAGACCGATCCAAATCGGTACATGGAACATTCAGAACTACATGTGGCTTGATTCCTACCCTTGCAGGATACGTAGTGATGCCTAAATCTTAAATCTCAGCCCATCCATCATCATCATAATAAAATTTCCCTCATGTGTCCCTACACATCGAGTAGATATTGGTAGGGAGCATATAGAACTACATACGGCTTGATTCTTTCCCTTGCAGGATATATAGTGATGCCCGAATTTGGCATCCCGACCTAGACACTAGCAAAAAAATGACCCTTTACCCCATAAATAGGTCAAACTTGTACAAGGAGTCTATAGAAGGTCCTATATCATGAAAATAAACAAAAGAAATCTTCAAAAGTTATATGTGGACCAATCCTTGGTATAATGAGATTCTGCACATGCCTCTCAGTCATGACAAGTCAAAAGATCTTGCTTCCCCCTATACATATGGGTCATACCTACGTGGAAGTTCTAAGTAGTTCATAGTTAATTATGGTCTGGGTATTCTCACATTCTCTGGCACATCCTTCTCAATTTTCACACTCCATACCTTTGGAAAACTTGGATCCCCATGATCATGAAAGGCCATCTGAGATGGAAGGCTGGTGTCCCATGGACACCTTTTCTTGACTATGCACAACATGCCTCGGTGGATCTGCATACGTTGCCCACAAAAATGGCCATCAATAAAAGTAAAATTCATCCCCAGGAGAGTCCTCTCTTATCTCAGTACGCCTAATAGCTCCCAATCCCAATGCCATACCTCTTGATTCAAGGTGCCCTGGGACTATGATTTACACCTTCTGTCATCACTCGCATCTAAGGAATGTTGAAACATCATGATTACGATTAACCTAAAACTATTGAGGATCTTTATGATAGTTTAATCGTCCTCACTGCATGACTCTAAACTACATATAATCATGTACTCACCACACAATGTTAAACTACAAGGCCAAAAATGTATTCACCGCATGATGTTAAACTGCAATTCCAAAATCCTCCTCACTGTATGACTCTAAAATGCATAGCATAATATCCTCACCACATGATGTTAAACTGCAAGGCTAAAATTTTCCTTGTTGTAAAATGTTAAAATGCATAACAATTCTTTAACCCAAAAATGCCCTGTAATGCTAATATTTCTATTCCTAAGCAATGAAACGTAATTATCGTCATCCCTTGTTTATCACACCGAGCATGGGTCACGTGAGATTAGGGATTTTAGCGAGAGATCCACCATGGAGTTATGAAAAAATAGTCCAGGTATTTGATCCTAGAAGCACGGTCCTAAAAGGAATGTCATGATTCCCTCTGCCGAGGAGGACCCCATGTATTAGTCATGAAATGTTAAATAAAAAGGTATCCCAAAGATGGAATGAATTCCTCACCCTATGTACAAGACAGATCTACATAAGGGACACTCTATTATATGAGTAAATTGCATCCAAAATGTCCTCAATATGTCTGGATACACTCTTTCCATATTTCACACTCCATGCTCTGAGTGATCTTGAATCTACATATCCCTCCAAGGCCATCTGGTATGGAAGGACAATGTCCTATAGACACCTTTTCTTGACTATGCACATTATGCCCTGGTGGCTCTGCATATCTTGCCCAAAAAATGGCCATTAATCAAAGGAAAATTTGTCCTCAGGAGAGTCCTCTCCTATCTCAGTATGCCCAATGGTTTCCAAGCCTCGTCGCATCCATTCGGATTCAAGGTCCCTCAAAGTCATGGTTTACACTTTCCTCCATACACATATCCTAGATATATCGAAACATATGGGCCCAATTCATATCTGGTTCATTATGAGGATTCTAAAGATATCCCCTACGTATGAGTGAAGTTAATCCGCATATGAAAGAAGAGTGCCCCAACTCGTTTCTAGGTTTACCTGAAGAAGTTTAGTTAAAATGCATCCTTTTGAGGTTCAGAAGCACCCCTGGTCAAAGGTCACATAACTTATTCAGAAAGTTCCCAATCCCCATAATCATGCAAGGCCATCAGAGATGGATGGATAGTGTCTTTAAGACACCTCTTCTTGATAATTCACATCATGCCCCGATGTCTCTTCATATGTTTCCCAAAAAAATGGTCGTCAATAAAAGGAAAATTCGTCCCAAGGAGAGTCCTTCTCGGCTTCCATTTGATCAAATGACATTCACATCCTTTCACACCCTCGAATTTGAAAAAATCATAGATGACGGCTTATGTACCTACTTCTTCCCAAGTTCCCCTGACATAAAAAATACTCTTAATTTACCTAACCATTCACTAGCTCTCCCCCACACAAGTAAGAAATATGTGGGAACAATTTTCCACTCAAAGCCTACATGAATGTCCCCGATGTCTTCAAACACCACGATTTGGGCTATCCACCCACTGTGGATCTGGATTTCAAAATAAATTCAAAATATTTAAAATCCCACTAGGCCATCGGAAATGGAAGGCCAGTGTCCCACATACACCTTTTCTTGACTATGCACATTATGCCCCGATGGCTCTACATATGTTTCCCATAAAAATTGTTGTCAATCAAAGGAAAATTCATCCCCAGGAGAGTCCTTTCCTACCTCTATACAATTAAAGTTTCTTCCAATCCTCATTCGTGTCCATAATCCACAAATCAAGGGTCAAGAAAAATCCCTAATCCACATATGAAGGATATTAGAACATTCCCACCTGATGGTCCCAAGTCATAGACTTTCCCCATTATGTCTGGTCAAATCTGTTTGACTGAAAACATCAGTAATAATTTTGAGTGGCAGGACTGTGAACTGCCAGTGAAAAAGATTCCATACTTTCTAGAGGAAAAATTCGCAAAGGGGACCTCTATGAAAAAGTCAACTATTAGTTTATTAAAAAATGGAAACATTGAGCGATCAGAAAAGGCATAAATCTTGTTAGGTAAAAAACCCACAAAGGGTGGACTAAGAAAAACCCATGTTATGCCCACTTAGCCCGTACCAAGAAGGATTGGGAAAAAATTATGGTAATAATAAAAAAGAAAAAAAATTTCATGGGGTTTTCCATGAAACCCCAGTAATAGTCGAACTACATCCGCAGAGTCCAGCAGCTTAGAAAAAAATAGTGCCCGATTAGATAATTTCATTTTACTAATTTCATGTCATGGTTAGAAATTAATGCCTGATTGAAATGGTGTTAACATGACATGAAAAGGAAAAGAAGGAGTGTTCAGAGGAAAATCAGTTCCATCATATTCCATAAAAATATATATGGCGGGGCATCCATAGCCTGGAGCCTCTCCTTGTGAGAAAGACATGACCTTTACAGGAGATGTTCAATTGAGTCTCAAAGTTTCATCAATGATTGGTGAGACTCCTCAACATTTTGTAGAACATTCAATGAATTCATAGTCTCTGCCTCTACATTCAATCGTAGTACCTTCACTTTCCTCATAGCTTGAAGGCCGGTTCTCTCTCCCTTCTGAATTTTCCATCATCCCTCCTCAATAGTAGCTGGGGCCCAGGCTCACTCCTGTTTGAGATGCTCTAGCTTCTGGATTTTTTTCTCCAGCGGTTCCATCAAATAATCTTGCTTCATGAGTTCATTCTTCAACTTCACAACCGTTCCATCATGAGTGGTAGCTTTGTCAATGAGGGTTTGTCGTGCGGAAACTAGATAAGTTGTTGACTCCGCCACGCAGGGTCGAGATTCAAGTGCATCAGTTGCTTCCCAAGGAGCAACTACTTTCCTCACTATATCATAAATTCCATGATGGTTGAATCCACAAAATCCCATGACAAAAAATTGGTGGTGTAGATTTGGAAGCTTCACTGGCATCTCATCTAGTAGAGTCTGGGAGATTAGTCTCCAAATATTTCTCCACTCCTTTTTCCGAGTGGGGTAGAGATCAACTAGACTTCCTCGATCAGTCTTAGAATGGCTTCCTGATGATGAAATATTTTCAGGAATAAACATCACTTGAGAGGGACTTTACTCGGAAGCTACAACACAGATTGACCCTGCAATAGCCTCATCTCTATTAATGGTAATAGATGACAAGGTAGGGGAATCCATCATCATTTATATGTATTGTGGTTGTGATATTTGAGATGAATGAGAGAGGACTTAAATACCTCCCACCCCTGAAGTGGTGTCGCTATCTAAAATAGGCGATGCTACATCTTCAATCATCAATGGCGCCTTGTGGATACGTGGGAAGACTAAATATTTAGGGCCATGCTCGGATGAAACCGTATACCTCAAGGCGACCCTCAAATGGTTTTCGGTTAATATAAGATATAAAGGGATGGTCAGTCTAGATAAGGATACTAGTCTTGGAATCCAGGGGCAGAAAATATAACCCCTCTCAGAACTAGAAAAAAAGGCATGATAGCCTACTCCTAATTTTTAGGGTATGAAACATCAGCCTCCCTGACTATGACTTCACTAGAGCCACCATGTGCAGATGAACAATAGTCTCTAGAATGACTCCCTCTGTAGTGGAAAAATCCACTTGATCGAGATTGATTGGATCCCCGATATTCGAATCCCCTCTGAGATCCATTAAGGATTGGGGCTCGTCACTGGACTCAACCCCCACCATAAAGACTACTAAGTCTATCTCTATGAGAGTCAACTCAGCACAGTCAAGTGAGCCTACAAATTATGAATGTATTTATATTTTTTCTTTAGATATTGTTCGAGTAGGAGAAATAACACCCCCGATCTCTTCAAATGGACCTGCTTCCCTAATTTGATCAGCTGAGGTGGATGGTGACCCTTCCTCTACC
This sequence comes from Viscum album, assembly GCA_963277665.1. NCBI lineage: Eukaryota > Viridiplantae > Streptophyta > Magnoliopsida > Santalales > Viscaceae > Viscum > Viscum album. The sequence goes on from OY728157.1 coordinate 542,541,352, forward strand.
CTAAAAGTGTCAGGAATTATAGATACCTGAGCGGTTATCATCTGGTCACCAATAGGCCATGTGTCAAAGTACATGTATGTACCAGTAAGGTGACTAGATAAAGGTACTTGGTTCAGTCACTAGGTAAACAGAAAATTACTTGTGATCCTTCATCGAATACACTTGGACAGCTGAGAGGCTTTCTTGCATTTATTTGACTACTGGGGGGATGGATCTAGAATAAGATCTCCAAGAGAAGATGGAGGAGGAAATTCTAAGTAAGGGTCTACAATAACAGCTTCCATATGTTATTGGGATCTGAGGGACCCTTCTGCAGTACCCCCTACCATTGAGGGGGCGTACTCCCTAGCCATAGTACCACCAGAAGAATAATTCAGGGAAAATCCATTTCCCGAGACCTGGCAGGCCCCTGAAAAATAAGAATGAATGTGGGAGACTTCCAGCATCTTTGCAATAAAATAATTGAAGGCCAAAGGTTGCAGATAATACCTCTCCCGTCAGCTATGGAAATACTACCATCAACACCACACGGTTTGACCAGTAACGCATATCCACAAGAGCATGAAGACACCTATCCTTTTCAGTCAAGTAAGATTCCACCTCATTAGGCTCTTCATCGGCTGAAATACAGGTTGGAGCACTAGATCCCCCAAAACTCAGAAGATCCATGATTTCCCTCTAAAGAAGCCTCCATATATCTTCATTTAAAGTACTCTCCCTCAATTCATCCCAGAATCTCCAAGCCTATAGAAATGTGGCCGTAATTTGGATGGCCATCACTGGAAGGACCGTACAGGGGAGCAGACCTGGTTTTGACAACCACAAATGTTTTTCAGGTGTCCCTGCAGACTTTGGGTCTTGAGAAGAGGAGTGTTTATGAGACGATGGGATCAAGTAAGAAACTTTCTATGTGGAAGCCACAGTAGGCAAGCCAAGAATGTCGTCATCCTCATCATTAGTTCCTAGTAGCGTCATGGAAAGTAACCGATGATAGTACTTACGACAGCCACTTTGAGAGTGAATGAGGGTCTCAAGGTCATTCAAATAACAATTCATTCTATCTAGATCCTCACCAAAAGAATTGTCAGTCGATGCAGACACGTTGCCAATGCCAGTAAGAGCCAATTCCCTAGTATGGAGGAGCTGCCACAGATCACGGGGGGACCAATCATAGGTAGGTGAATGTCCTTTCAAAAGGTCCCATTGCCTCCAGGCCACTAGAAAATATGCTACCAAAGTAATGGATGATGTGTTCCTAGTAACAGCTCCAATGGCTTGTTCATCTGCCCATGAGGTCATAACCCCATCTTTTACAACATTCTTGGGGGAGGGGGGGACTGAACAGACCTTTAGAGAACTCTTCCTAGTCGAGAGTATTCAGAAACTCCCTTTTATTTCCACTTTCCTTTCGCCTTTGATGCTTTGGAAGTCGTGAAAATTGGAACCAGGTAAGCTAATTGGCCATCAGGATATGACATAACTCAGGCCTCAACATATTTCTTGGTAAGGAAGGGTAAATAATTCTCAGAATCTAGAAGTTTGGACAGACTCTGGGTGTCCTCCTGGGTGAACATTAGCCCTAATTTCTGAGCCATCATTAGATGTTTCTCTTTTTGAGCACTGTTTAGAGTAGGAGGGAAAAAATTCTGAATGCAAATGAAATGTCGACTAAATCTGTAGGGTGTATAGGCCTTGAAAATAAGTTCCCCTCTGATATGGGAAACAAGGACGCCTTCTTGCTGAGGGAAAAAGTAACCTCAGTTGATAAATTCTTCCAATGCATTATTTGTAATAGTACTAGTAGGTAATCATAAGGGTGGTAAGAGAAACGTTATTGAAACTTGAGACAAGCCATTAAGTCATTCTCATTCCTTTCATTCTACACCTCTTTCTTACCCTATGAAGCCTAAACCACTGGCATGACCTTGCTAGTTCTCTGAAAGTACAGTCTGGTGGTAGAATGCGAAATTGATAGGGATTTGATAAAGGAATAACCCCCTATGTGGGCTCCCATCTAGCCCCAAATAATTTGGAAAGGACCAACCATCCGGTAGGGGGACCCCCCTTCATTGATTCAGCCTAGTAGGCGGTACATCTTTTCCAACACTGGGATAGCCAAATTGATGCATTTTCTAGTGGCCAACTGAGAGGGAATGATAAAGTTTGATGCTCGTACACCACCGGATTCTCACACTGGTAGAATCCACCTGCTCAATAACATGTCCAAGAAAGCCACCGGTTGAAATAACTGATCGACGTCAGGGATGATCCCCCATCCCCATTTCTGAAAATACCCCTCTTATAAGGTAGTCTAATAAGTACCCACTCTCCTCCAAGTGGCTTTTGTGGTACAATCCATGGGTCTCCACAGATCGGGGCCAAGACTTGTATGCTTATCAAAAGCACCAAACCAGTCATCAAACGAAATTCCCTGCTTTAGATAGGGATCAATTTCCTTCAAAATCATCTTCTCTTAGATAATGAGTTTCCTGGACAAAGGGGGGGGGGGTTATTTCCTCATCATCTTAAATAGTAGTGGTATGAAGAAATTTATCGTACATGTCTCTAATGATAGGGACTTACAAAATCATCCAGATGTCCCAATGGTTGATGGCAACTTCTCCATGGGTCAACTGGAAAGTGTTGGTATCTAGACACCACCTACTTAAGAGATGTTAAATAAGTGTAGTTGGATGATGGGTGTATGTATGAGAAACCCAGGTGGCCTCGTACAATCCCATATCTTGTAGCTCGGCTCAGAATTCTTCACAACTCTAGAGTACCCAAAAGGTCCAACCACAGTCCAATCCAGACGAGTCTCCAGGACAACGGTACCGTCGAGATGGCCAACCGTGCTCCTCATTCGTTGTATCCTTCCTCACAATTATTTGGTAATAGCGGTCCATATGATCAGGATTTCACTATACTCCCTCTATGGTCTAAGGTGTGTAGTGCAACAAAGTCCTAGAGGTATTATCTCTATGAATGTACCTCCCCTTGGAAGAAATAAAAGCCTTCAGAAAAGAAGTATTAATTATCCAGGAAGCGGGTTGATAAATCGGGTTTGGCTTTAGGATCAATGTGTTAGAAAAAAATCCAATCCCATAATAAGGAAGCCATTCTGAGACTAGGTAATCTCGTTGACCCACTGTGAGTATATTTTAAAGGGATTGGTGAAACAGAACGAAAAGAGTTTTGTCATCAACCAAAGATTACATATCCTTCAATCTTTCATCAGCAACAGATATAGGGGTAGCAATAGTAGCCACAGAAGAAGAAGAGATGTTAGCAGTAGCCTGTGAATCAGCCATTTTAGCCTGCACAAGAAGATCCAGAAGCTGATGAGAAGTTAGTCTGATAAGAAATTGTTGGATAAAGTCTATGAAAGAGTGGTTGAAGGACTCAAAATATGTACACGTGAAGCTCCGCGTATGGATTCTGGAAATGGTACATGGTAGCCACATCCCACGCACCGCATGATATTCGGAAGTAACCTCACCTAAAACTATGGTAAGCGGTCACATTCTACTATGTAAAACCATGGTACATGAACACTTCGCAATGCATTGACCCACAGATCATTGGCTGGTGAATAGAAAGGTTCGTAGAAATAGGATCTCTCAAACCTAGGCCTTGATTAAGCTCATATTTTAAAGTGGTGGGTTAAAGTTTATGTTCAAACTATTAATTTTCGTTAAAGTCCAGTTCGCCGATCCAGGTCTGGTATGCGAACAAGCCAACCGCGTGCGTAGCATTCTCCTAGACAGAATCCAAATTTTATGTCTTAAAGTTCCACAGTACTCTTTGGGAAATCCAAAATAAGGTATACAAATGGAGAATTGGCGAGGAAATCAGTTTTCAGAATGTACAGAGTACTTTTCGAATAGTATTTTCACAAGGAGCATGGTATGGGAGAGAAAGAGAAGCTGGGGAAGTCGAGAGTACTTTTCTCCGCAATAAACAGTAAAGGAAAAATGACATGGGAACCTATATATAGGTGTGGTCCACTCCTACTAGATCCACCTATTCTACTGAAAACTATTTCATTTTAGGATTGCTTCTAAATTGGAATAGTCCACTTTTCATTCTAGATGGACACCATTCTGATGGGAGGAATTTTCAGGGTCCTGAAAATTATACCAAGGGAAGAAAATATCCCCACGAATGGTTGGTGGAAGGAAGAAAGTAATTCTACAAGTATATCAAGGATAATAGACTCAAATTGATTTGCAATTCATGGAAGGAACTTGAAGGAATTGGAGTTTTAAAGGTTTTTTAAGAGGCCCACATACCATCACCAGGAAAGGTATGCAGATCAGATGGATCAAAAACCACCAGGTATGCGAGACGATCTGCAAACTGCTGGCCCATGAGGTGATGGCCAACAAGTAAAGAAGACCACAAATCAAGTCGCTGAAAGATTCATACATGTAAGGATCGTCTGCATACCATGTCGTGAACTCATTAGTTCATGGACAAAGAAAATCAGTATGGTTTTGCGAACCATTATCACAAACCGAAGCCTTTGCAAACCCCGGTTGACCGAGTCTTCTACGGGTCAGGATATTGCTTCAATGGGCCTCCACAAATGGTGTCGCGAGCCCAATAGATATGATTGTTATGATGCTCTATAAAAGGAGCATAGTGGAGACAGATAGGGAGACAGACCAAGAGAAGGATGGATGATGAAATATTGAGGGAGACTTAGAGGTCACACTCCGACTTCCATCTTATTTCATCAGTGAAGCCCAAACCATGAACCACTCCCTCCGCGGGTATAGCCAGCCCTGAACAATAAATGTGGGAATTGAAAAATAATAATAGAACCACAAACCTAACTTGTGAACTATGAACTAAGGGATTCTCGTAGATGAACTACCCTCAAAAAATGATACCATGGACCCCCCCTTCAATATCGTGCTCCGCGTAGCGTACCACTACACAGACTGAACCGAGTACCCCGTACAACCTCAGTACATGGATGAAACCCAAAGCGGTGTGATGGGCTGCGTACCACTACGGTATTCAGTTTCATATACCCATGCCAGTGTACCACATTGGTATGCAGACGACCCCTTTGCCCGCATACCACTATGGTATTCAGAGCATCCCCCATCCCTTATAAAAAGTCAGTACATGGAATGTGGTGTTTTCAGGTATTATTCCTTCTCATTCCAATCTCACCCCACCACTACCATCCAGTCCTCCATGATCCCTCCAATAACCAGTATTCCAACATTAGGTTAAAGACTCCTCCAAATCCACCATACCCGTACGATCATACCATCAGGTGAATCAGTATGCCCCATTGAGTCTATATACCCATAGCAAGAAGAGTCACGAAGGCCCTCCCCACAACACTATGAGCTTTAGGAATGCCTGTGAGGTTACAATCCCACGGTAACCCAGAGCCCTAACATGGGATTCCAACGTGAACCTCCCTATTCTAGGGATTAAGGGCGATCAGTTTCTTTTCCATTCAATGAGGAATAGTGATCAGTCGAAGGGTTTATGTTCACTCCCCCATTTGATGAGGATGAAACTCCTCCCCTTACCAGAACATACTCTGGGGACCTCCCACTAAGGTAAGTCCCCAATTTTCTGAGGCAAGGTTCCATGAACTTTAATGTCATCTAAAATTAAAGGGCTTGTTGCTCCACTCCCTCACCCACAATCACCTCTGCCTCTTCTGTTGTGGGCTCTCCCTCCCCAACCAATAGGGGAGGATGGATGTGAATTGTTGAATCTCTCACTTCCTCTTGTTTTTCACAATGATAATGACTTACATGGGCCTAGAGGCTTGGGAGGATTACAACGTCCACATGATTCTGATCTACAAGAACTCTGATTCCTAACCAAATCAGGATAAGTAGGATTCCTACCAGAAGGCCCGAGATCAACAGGGATCCCCTCTAAAGGGGTTCACCCAATTACATACCGTCAAATGGGAAGCTTCTATGCATAAGCCCCACAAAATATGAACTATGTGGGTTCTAATTCCTCTCTCAAGGATATGTAGGAAGCCCTCCTTGTGGGACCAATCCCATCATCAAGTCACCTTATGTCCCCCCTAGTTTATGATAAAACTTAGAGAACCTTATAATATGGCTCAAGTCAGCATCACCTCTGTAGCATTATATATATGCATGCGTATGACGATTTTGAAAACTAAGGGTAGCCCATGGACACACTCTTTGGGAATGAACCAAGTATTCATGAACATATGAACACAAATTAAATCTATAAGAGAGTCCTAGAACATGAAAAAAATCCTCCCCTAGAAGGGTGCAGTGAGCCTGACCTCCCATCCTCTCGACCAATGGAGTTCTTAAGTGTCGTTGGCCAAATCATCAACTGAAGAGCGCTTTACTTGGGAAAGAAGGTCCATGAATCATGGATACCAGGGCCATTGGGAATTATTTCCTCCAAGAATAAACCCATTGAAGACCATCCGAGGAAGTTATATCCAAGAAGGACCAATTTAGTGAGTGCTTGAACCCCACTAAATCACCCGCTGGGGCCAAGAGTTCGGGAATGGTTAATTCAACCTTCTTTAAAGGATAATTAAACTGAATGGGTCGAAGCAAAGTAATGGTAAATTTGAATAGAAACCATCTCTATAGAATAAGAGTTGGGTGATGATCCTCATCGAACCATTTCTGTACCACACAGAAATGTGCCACCTCAGTGGCAGAACAAATAAAAAATTGAATAATAAAATAGATTCAAATTCTTTTTAGCTACACACTGATAATAAAATAGATTTCTTGAGAAAAAATTATCATCTTAATGTGATTATTTCAAATTAAAAAAAAATCATTTATGTTACAAAAAAACTATCAGTTATGTAATAAAAATAGGTTTACTCATTTTAATATGAGGTACATGAATATGAAAAATCCATGAAGAAATTTTAGTTTGATTATTAGAAATAAATTATAGCTCTGGGGTAAGCATAAAAATTAAAAAATAAACTTTTAAAAGACCCAAATAAACATGATGATTTTCTATTATATCATCGATCACATATTATGGGAACTCAATGAATTTGATTTAACAAATACATTGGAAATAAGAAAGGGAAAAATAATGTGTTTCTCCAAAATTATAAGTTTTACATGATATTTTTCTAATGGAGCTAAAAATAATAATTTAAAGGGATCATTTATAAAGGAAAGTTTAAGAATAATATTAATTATAAACATTTTTAGAAGGTAATATCTCTAAAGAATGAGAATGTTATAAAAATAATCAAAGATCCCAATTATTGAAAAGGAGTCAATTAAAAAATGTATGATACTATAACAATCCATATATTTTTACCCTAACCTTTAAAATATTTTAAATAGTATTTTATGGTGGGTTCATTGAGCCACTTTCATGAAATTTGTGTTGGGAATGCCAAAATATAATATATTATTTTTAATCCATGCACGTAAAATCATACTAAAGTTTAATTTCCTCCTACATTAATCTTTATATGGAAAAATGATGTGGGGATTTGTTTTCAAAGCTTTCTTAGGGGCGTGAATCATCTTTTGAGGATGCACTAGCTATCGCCATGTATTCCTGATTTCCAAAGGTGGGCGACATTGATCGCTTATTTTGGGACATTTTACTCCTTAATGGAAATGAGAAGATGGGATATCAGTTTCTGCTTCCTTGTATTCCTCCTCAGAATTCATTTTCTATTCTGTGTCTCCCTCATAGATTTAAGACATTGTTTGTGAAAATATTTTTAGTTCCACATCTTCGTGGATTCCGGTTAATTATATTGCTTCTGTTAGGAAATTCCAAGGGGTCAAATCAGCGAATCAACCATCGGTTAGGGGAGTTGTCACATTGGACATTGATGGCGTGTCTAGATGCTGGAACATTGATACACCTAGATTTATTCCCCTTATGATAGGTCTCCTGGAGGGTGCATAAGCACAAGGCCTCCCATGTTGATTGTATGGAATTATATGTCCTAGGCATGTCCCAGAGGTTTTTATCAGCTTCCCATGTTTAACGCAGGGTATGCTGCGAGTTTAATGTCTTGTGGAGATGGATTGAACTGATTGGAACACAAATGGGAGTGGATCAAGTAGGTAAATCCCTAGGATGGAGCACCTAGGAGGATTACTAGATGGGTGGATCAAGATGCCCAATAAGGAAGGATCTGAGGATGATTGGGTCCAAACAAAGGGGACACCATGGATTAACTTTGGCTGGGATTGAACCTCATGGAGGGATCTTACGTCCCCTATAAAAAAGACAGGGATAAAACCCCCATAGTTTGAGGGGGTGAATCATGGGATCAGGGTGTACACAATGGATGATAAACTGAAGGCATGTCGGGGCTTACACATAGTTAGCGGCCCATCATAAGAGGGACAGTCTTGGTTGAATGCTTATGGATTATGTGGGGATTATGTGTGGTTAGCTACCCGGGTTCCACAAACGGATGAAACTAGATGGATGACACGATCTCATCGGGATGTGGCATCCCAGGTAAGAATCAGGATAGATGATGGAGGATTGAATGAAGTGGATGGTAAATGAGATGGAACCGACGTGAAGATGACGGTAGTGTTGGGATTGAACCTCTATGAGGCATCCTAAGTATCCCTGTGGAAGGGAATCAAAATCCACATAATTTGGTTGGGGGATGGAACACCTGAAGATGTGGAACATGAGAATGGATGCATGGATAGGACCCGAAGGAAGTAGAATCTTCGGGTTGGGGCATGACCTTCCTGAAACACAAAGGCTCAAGGGAGAGACTAGGATAAGACATGAGGGGTGGGATTGAACCACGAGGAGGATACCTATGTATCCCCATGGTGGAGAATAAAAGTTCACATAGTTTAGGAATGGGGTATAGAATCAATGAGTTCACAAAGGAAAATTCCCCAAATACATGTTGGGACTTACGTGTGGTTAGCGGTCTATCGCAAGAGGGACACTCTTGGATGGAGGAGTGTGAATTGAGTGTGGGGATTATGCATGGTTAGCATCCTGAGAGCTAGTCTGGAACCACTATGGGATGGGCCAAGGATGTGGATCCCAACAAAGGGTCACCGAAGTTTACCAGTGTTTGGGGTTGAACCTCAGGGATGCTTCCTATATACCTTGCTTATAAATGGAAAGGATCAAAACCCACATAGTTCGAAAGTATATAGTTTAACATCATGTGGGATGGAAGGGGGCATACGGTTTAACATCATTCATGTTGATGGTAAAACCACATGAAGGGGTCAGTACCAATGGTTGATGGTCTTGAACCTAGGAGAGGCTTCCAAAAAACCATTCCTAGAAAAGGAAATGATAAAAGTCCACGTAGTTTGGATATGGGGAATGCATCTTACACACTATGGTGGCCCGTTGAGGGTGTCATGGTCAATGATTACTCCAAGACCATGTGATTCATGCTCTGTGTGAGAAACAAGAGGCAACAAAGACCTGATGCTCACATTGTGGAAGATGCATCTACAAGGAATGGAGTGGGGCTTACGCATGAATAGTGGCCTATATAGATAGAGATAACATCTTACTCTGAGAGGGAATACCATGTAAGGGTTTATAAGTATGAGGAGTATATGTCCATTGTATCTAAATCATCCCATCAGTGGGTGCTGAGGCTTACATGGAGACTGCCCGAGGTGTGAATGGTGACAAAGACCAAGGGAGAGGGGAGTGAGAAGGTGTTAGGGCCCATCCCCTTCATGGTCCCCTCTAGACTTGTCTCTTATATAGTGATCAAAGTTTAATGTCATGTGTTTTAGAAGTGGGTGCTTGGAATTTTAATGTCTTGTAGGTTGAATGGTGAGGATTCACTCCTCACCCTTAGGACTTACATAACTGGCGCACTTTAACCCTTGGTGAAGGGAAGTCACCAGTAATGCTGTGGTGGGATGGGGTTTTGGAGTGATCCATTGATGGGCTCACATTATCATGTTTATGTAAAGAATCAATAGTCGTTAGCATTCTAATGTGAAGAAGTATGAGGCAAAGAAACACAACATGAAGCAGTACCCAAGGGACCTTGAAATCAATTCATACAAACATGGAGGTCCGTATGGGATAATTATGTGCGAGACAGTAGTGTCGCACATAATAGGGGCTTGGACATGGTGCCTTAGGGTAAGGAAAACCCATGGAGTGCACAATTAGTATATTTTCAGATTGGTCATCAATATGAGGATGATAAACTGTACAGAAGTTCAGCTCAGTATTCAGAGCATATTGGAGACTCTTCAAAAACATAGAGGTGAATCTTGGATCTCGATCAGATACAATTGATAGTGGTACACCATGAAGCCTTACCACTTCTCCAATGTATATCAATTCCAGTAGATCCATTGAAAAATCCTCCCAAATTACAATGAAATGTACATTCTTTGAAAGATGATCCACAACAAGCTAGAGAGCATTGTCCCCATTGGATTTCTTTAGATGTTCAGTAACAAAGTCCATGGTGATGTTCTCCTACTTCCATATTGGTATGGGTAATGGTTTCATCATCCCCTTAGACATCTACCTCTCAGTCATCACTTGCTGATATATCAAGAACTTTTATGCATACTCAATGATCTCCTTATTCATGTTATACCAACAATAATGCTCTCAGATATCTCGAAACATCTTTGTTTTTTCTAGCTGAATGGAGAAATTCGAACTATGTACAACATCCAAAAGTTCTTTCCTTAAATACAGATTTTATGGAACACATAGTCTTGAACCAAATCTCACAATTCATTCTTCATTAACATTGATCTCTGATGATTTCCCTTTTCTGATAGTTTTCACTTTCTTCTGAATTCCCACATCATCCATTTGAGCATCCTTTAAACATTCCAAAAGAGATGGTTGAGAAATAATTTGTGAAAGGATTGATGGTGTTCCATTATTTATGATTCCCATGTCTATCTTCATCAAATCTAATAGTATTTGATCCTTTTTAATTCTCATTAATGAAAGATTTGCTGGATCCTTTCTACTTAGAGTGTCTTCCACCTTGTTCAATTTCTGAGGGTGGTAATGGATTGAGAAATCATAGTCTTTGATCAGTTCTAACCTTCTTCATCGGTTCATTTTCACCTCTTTCTATGTGAATATACATTTGAGACTTTTTTGATCTGTATATATTTCACACTTCCCCCCAAAGAGATAATGCCGCTAGATTTTCAATGCAAAGATCACAGCTGCTAACTTCAGATCATGCATGAAATATTTTTTATCATGAACTTTTAACTACCTTGAGATGTAAGCAACGATTTAATCATTTTTCCTAAAATTCCATAAAAGGGATACTTATAATATCTTCAATAAGAACCTTCCCACAAACATCAACATGTCATACAACAATTATAGAAGTTTTCTCTAATGATTTAATATCATTTCTAGTTGGGACTCAATGTTATTAAAAAACATAAAATATATACTAATAGGACATGAATTGAAATAAATTATGACATACACTACTTTGAAGTAGTGGTTACATGTAATTAATTCATCATTATCCATATTAGCATATGAATTTTCATTCTACCTTGATCATGGAGATTTTTGGTGATCATCATGATTCTCATCCCTTACAGTAGTGCATTATCTTGGATAATTTCTGACTTCTCCACATTTAGGACATAGAACCATGTAAGATTATTTAGATGGAACTTTGTTTCCATCCATCACATTATCCATTCTTTCATGGAAATTTGACACTTTGTACCCTTCCTTTATACACTTAAAACTTCTCCACATCCCTTTGTGACATTTCTCTTAGTACCTCTTTCCACATTTGTTGCACGAAGGAAATTGGGTCTTCTTTCCCTTATCACCTTTATTAGATGGACTTTCATTATATGTCATCTTCTTCTTCCTTTATGTCCCTAGGAATTATAAAAAGTACCAGTTGTTAAAAGTTATTTTTGATATATGGTTTGGCATAATAACAATATTTCCTACTTGAGATTACATTTTACTGGGAATCTTGTTGGAACATTCATCACATTACCCTCCGCATCGATTATTAGATCGATTCCTCCTATTACCGAATATTGGCTAAAATAAATGGAATATTAGGGTAAGTATTTTAAACTATAAAACACATAAAGGAGAATCCAATGAAAAAAATGATATCTTATAAATTATATTGATTTTATTAACTTATAAATTTATAGGATTCAATCTATGTTATCCATGATCTACTTCCGAACATATATTCTTAGGGGAATTTTTTTATTCCCTTAATAACGGTTCATACTAAGCTTATGAATTTACCAAATAATCTCCAAAGAGTGTTGAACTAAGAGTGCAGCAGGGCCCATTATCATGCACCTGTTCCTGTTTGAGTCTAGCTCAAAGCGATGTTTTCATGTTTTACCCCTACATACATCTCTACCAAATTGTAAGAACCCAGATCCTCATTTTAGGTATGGATCTTGATTTTAGATTTTTTTGAGAAAAAAAGTGGAGAAATTGAAAATTTTATAAGTACACACTGTCTACTTAAAAGTACACATTGTATACCCTATTACCACATCCATCCATGTCTTGGGAATGTAAAAGGCTAAGACATGTCCGTGTGGGGTGACATGGAAGGCCACTAATTCTTGGGGTCGATTGAGTCTTGTACAAGGTGTGTACATAAAATGAACACGCCATGTACTTTTCTTTTTAATTTGATTAATTAGACTGGGGTCATTTCTAATCTCCATATTCATCTTCTTCCTACCCCATTTCATCTAGGAGAAACCAAGAGTGACAATTCTTCTCCAAGACACCAATCTGAAATCCATTCTCCGAATCAAATACTGTCAGTTTCATTGGAATTACCTTGGTGAGATCTTCCATCTACTAGAGCCTCTTCTCCTGATTTCTATTCTTTCATGAGATATTCAAGGTTGAGAGTTTTTGATTTTTTTGTAGATCCATGATGTTCTAGGTTGATTCAAAGGTTGAGGTCCAACTATATTGATCTTACTATGTCGAGGTAGGTGGTTTGTTGCCTTTTGTGGTTAGTCTTTGAGTTTATAATCCAAAGTGTCGATTACCCATGTTTTGGGTATTTCGAGTTAAGGGGATTGAACCCTGTGTTATCTTCCATAGATTGATTGTTAGATTAAGGGTTGTTGTTGTATTATAATGTTAAATTTCATGTCGAAGGAACACCCATTGGTGTGTTTCCTTGTTTGAATGCTTAGGTCCGTTTAGTCCTAGTTTCCTATGAGGAAGACATTGTTTCCTTGCCTTACCTGGTAGGATGAAACTAATTGTATCTTTCTACTTGTTACATGCTTGTGATATGCATTGGAAATGCTTATCCATGTAGTAGTTGAGATTACTTTGGGATTCTTGTTATCATATATGCACGATTTAATTACACAAGGCTGTGAGAACCTAGAGTTATTAGACCACCAGGGGGATTGACTATGAATGATCCCCCAGAGTGTCTATTGTTATGTTATGAGACCATATGGGGAATTGACGTTGAGTTCTTCCTTAGATTGTATGATATAATTCATACGATGAGACCATAATGGGGATTTACTGTGAGATCTCCCTTAGAGTTTCTATAGTTACATTATGAGACCACCAGAGGAATTGACGTTGAGTGCTTCCTCAGAGAGTTTGTAGTTGTGTGTTAAGAAAATTGGGGGAATTGACTGTGAGTGCTTCCTCAGAGTTTCTTTACCTTTTATTGAATTATTTCACTAGAGGGGTTAGACTGTGCGAGATACCTAGAGGGTTAATATAAATATTTAATGTTTTTGGAGTGTCTTCCAAGATAAAGAACAAGCTTGGATTCAGCCCAGTTAGGCAGTCTTCTGAGATACCTGTTTGTGATACATTCTTGATTAAATGTTTAACAATAAATGCTAATGAATGTAAATGGAAACTATAGGATTTTTTACTTTTGTGTACTCCTAGCTTATTTTCTACATTTCCATTTTTATTTACTATATATACTCATTGACAGTTAGGCATAGATATTGTGGTGGTTTCCTACTGGGATTCGTCTAAAACCCTATTTGGGTCATGTTTTGGACCCAAAAAGATTATATAGTTGCAGGTATAAATAAGGAAAAGCACCCTTCTACTTTAGATACATGATTTTGTAGAGATGGAGAGCATGGGACCAAGGTGAGCCTTATGATGTTGTTGGAGTTATTTATTGTTTCAGTACTTTGGTTTTAGTATTGTACTTCCAGTATTGTAACTTGTTTGGATACTTTCCTAGATACTTGTGACATGCATCATTGTTTATATATATATGCTGCAGTTGTTTATATCATCAGTCTTCCGATTTTTACTAATTGTATGGTATTACTTTTTTCGCTACTGTTTAATATTGTTATTCCACAATGCATACTCTTCCAATGAGGGAATAGTTTCCCCACAATCTCACCCAAGGCCCTTGCTACTAGTCCGCAGCCTCTGGAATTCTAGGAAATGCGCTTGGGCCATGCGACCAAACGAGTATGGGGTAACTTTGGGCGGTACCCAGAACCAATACATTACAAAGTGGTATTAGAGAAAATTATTTTCTTCATTGGCTTACTGTTTGGAGCCTATAGATAGGGATAAGATGTAATAGTTAGTTGGTAATAAGTTGTGCCCATGAGTAGCTAACCCATGTACAGAGAAAATCCAATATGCCTCAAATATTGCAATTATTTTCTAGTTTTGTAATTATTATAGTTGATTTGATTTCACTGTTGGATGCTTCACATTTTTTCAGCTGTTATCATTGATATTATTGGGGTTTTATTTCTATTTCATTCGAATGAGATGAGGGTATACCATCTCATGCATTATATATGCACTTTCTATAGATCACATTTCATGCATTCTCGTCATGCCATTTAGGGTGCATTCCTGATTTCATGTTGTTGTGATAGATGTTGTGTTAGATATGCATGATTTTACGACAGATTCCTTGATAGAATACCTTCTATTTGATTAGGTATTGTAGAAATATAAAATTTCATTTGAATGGGTTCCAAACTTTGGTCCCTGAGGTGTTATGGGCCCCCGTGGATTGGAATTTGGCGGATCATGTGATTGATTGCACTGTAATACTTGTGATATACATGAATATGATTCCAAGATCTGATTTATAGGGAGTATGGGCCCCCATAGATCAGAATTTGGCACTTTAATATTTTTTCAGTGTTTTATGGGTTTCCAAAGTATTTTCTGAGGCCTACTATCTAGAAAAACCAAGAATACACGGTGTGTGAGGATGAATAAATTCCATGTATCCTTCTATTCGGGAAGGAAATGTTTTTATTAAGTACACGTAGTGTATATATGTACACAGTATGTAGTCCTTGACTATGTGATTGACTGTGTGAGTAGAGACATGTGGTTGAGAAACATGGGTAGAACATGCTATGTTCTGGGGGTACATGTTGTGCTGAAGAGGATATGTATCTAGCCTTGTGACTAACAACACAAATGGATGAAACTTAGGTAGTACACATCATGTCCAGCTTGAACACGCCGTGTTGAGTCGAATGTGTGTTTGGCCATGTGACCAACGACACGGGTCAGTGAAGTCTTTCTAGTACACGTCGTGTCTGTGATATGAGCACCATGTAGTTTTTTTCTAATAGAAACAAGTGGTTTAGCTGTGTAGAAGAACTCGAGTAGAGGGAAATGATTCAGGTACACAATGTGTCAAAGGAGAAGATGTCGTGTGTATGGGGTGTTACACGACTTGGGTTGGAAGAAGTACACGCCCATGTAAAGACTAAAGGGGACACGCCGTGTAGGGGTCATACACACCGTGTATCCATGTTTTGAAAAAATAAATGTTTTCTTTATCCTCTTCCTTTCTTTCAATCTAAGTTTCAGTCCTTGATAATCTTGAACTAAGGTGTCTGATAGACCTTACAGATTCATTCCATGAAGATGTCCTCTAGTGGTACACCAGATACAGGGCAATGATCAGACACCGGACCTGGTAGATCAGGGACTATCAGAAGATCCTCCCATCGTGACCGTCTTGGAACCAACCCTCATTCTAGATATAGGTACTGATGCATAGTTCCAATAAGGATTCATGAGGATGATACATACCTTCTAGGTAGAACCACATCCTTCTATCTTTATGGAAGAGTTGATGCGGGGTTTTCAACAACATCATCCTCCCACTTTCTCAGGGGATGGAGGACCATAGGCTGTAGATTCATTGTTAGAATCCATGCTATCTATCTTTGAGCATCTCGAGACGCCTCTATAGAGGAGGGTTAAGATCACTATGTACATGATTCTAGATTCCACAAAGAGATGGTAGGATGTGATATCATAGGTGGGACACCAGGGAGTTATGTCTTGGGATGAGTTTCAGCGTACTTTCTATGACTACTTCTACTCGGAGACCATGAGGGTCAACTGAGCCCGAGATTTCATGAGTTTGGAGAAAGGTACACTCTCAGTCATGGAGTATTATTCTCACTCCATAGAGCTCCAGTGTTTCACACCCATTCTGGGGGGTGATGAGTGATTTCTGGTGAGGAATTTTGAGGATGGTCTCAGGAATGACATCCGATCTCAGGTGAACATCTTCAGGTTGAATTCTATATCTTCTATAGTAAACCAGGCACTGATCAGAAAGCACAACCTAAGGGATTCTAGATCTATGATCTAGGATGGTTCAATATCAAGAGTTGGTACCCTTCCGACTGATAGCAGGAAGTGCTGCAGGGAGTCTGTGCGTGGAGAGCTGAGTGGGAAGGATTTTCCTTCAGGTAGCCATGTGGTGTGCTACCAGTATGGGAAGGGAAGACATAAGAAACATCAGTGCCCTAGGGAACCAGTTTATTGATGATCTTGTGGAAATATGGTACATCTTCAGTGTTTTTATAACACCCTCCTTCCAATAGCTAGTGAGGGTGGATCTGTTTAGACTACTTGTACTGGTGTTGGACCACCAGTCCCACATCAGACTAGGGGTGGAGTTATTCAAGCTGTTCAGGATAAGGTGGTGGTCATGACAACAATGGTCAAACACAGGGTTTTTGATAGCCGCATGGTGGATCAACTTAGGGATCATAAATAGATTCACAGGGCCACGATGTAGGATATAATTTTTCTCTAGAACAGATCTAGAAGGAGGTGTATCCCAGGCCCTCTAAAGTTAGAGGTATGATTTTGGCTACTTCAGTTTTATCTTTTGCACATTTCGATATAGGGGATTCCCATTTCTTTATATATGTGGCTATTGTGGAGAGAATTGGGCTCTATATCTTTACTTCTGCTGATATTATGATGTTGGACACTCTGTTGGGGACTAGAACAGCTAGTGTATGTTAGTTCACGAAGTTCCCTGTTGAGGTCGGTGGGTGTCACTTCTTATGGGACCTTTATGTCTTAGAGATGACAGGATATGACACCATTCTCGAAATAGACTGGTTACTTACCTTATAGGATATTTTTTATTGATATCGTCATATGGTGAGTTTAACATCACCATAGGGTGTTTTGTTTCTACGTAAGGGTGAATGGGATGTCCAGGCGAGAAGAGCTGGACCCGATCATCATGGGTTGGGATGAGTTACAACCCATATTTATAGTTTATATATGGATGACCAGGGGACTTCATAGATGAAGTTTCCTCTAGTGGTCGATCATTTCAGGGATGTCTTTCCAGACTAATTTTTAGGTTTACCACTAGAGCGAGAGGTAGATTTATCTATTGATCTTTTTCCAGGAGCGGCATCGGTGTCCATTCCTCCGAATAGGATGGCTAAGCCAGAGTTACATGAGATCAATAAGTAGTTAGAGTAGTTATAGGAAAAGGGTTCATCCGACCCAATAATTCACCTTGGGGTTTTCTTGTCCTGTTTGCAAAGAAGGAGGATAGTACCCTCAGACATTGTGTGGATTATCGGAAGCTGAACTAGTTGATGGTCAAGAATAGATATCCCTTACCATGGATTGATGATCTCTTTGATCAACATTGAGGATATTGGGTGTTCTTAAAGATTGAATTGAGATCCAGTTATCATAATTTGTGCATTTGACCATCATATATACCTCTTATATCCATTCAGAGAAGGTATGGTCTATACAAGTATGTGGTTATGTCATTCGGTCTCACGAAAACACCTGTAGTTTTTATGGAATTGATAAACCATGCGTTCCATCCATACATGGACTTTTTTGTGGTGGCTATCATAGACGATACCTTAGTGTACTATCACACTCAACATGACCATGCAATCCATATTGAGATCATTTTGAGTACCCTGAGAGGGCATCGGTTATATGCTATGCTCTCAAAATGCCACTTTTGGATGGACCTGATTCACTTCTTAGGTCATGTCATCTCAGAGACAGGAGTACTAGTAGACCCAGATAAAGTGAGAGATATAGTTTCTTAAGAGTATCTGAATAATGTCTTTGAGGTGCATAGTTTTATAGGGAGGTATTATTACTATAGACTTTTCATATAGGAATTTTCACACTTAGTAGCGCCACTGATGGGCCTGACTAAGAATGGCGAGAAGTACTTGTGGATAAATTCATGTGATTCAGCCTTTCAGGAGCTAGAATGGAGGTTAAATTCCACATTAATACTTGTTTTTCTATAGCTGGGTAAGAGTTATACTATTTATTGTGATGCATCAGGCTTCAGACTGGGAGTAGTGCTTATGCGGGGGGAAGTAGTCATTGCGTATGGGTCTCAGCAGCTGAGGCCACATGAGAGGAATTACCCGACACACGATCTTGAGATGGCTCTAGTTGTTCATGGCTTACGCTGTTGGATACATTACCTTTTGGGAGAGATTTTTTTGGCATAAAATGAACTCAAAAGTATAAAGTTTATATTTACCCATCATGACCTGAATTTGAGACAGTGAAGGTGGGTTGAGTACCTTTATTCCTTTGACTTTGAGCATTCCTATATGCATGGGAAAGGCAATGCAGTGGCTGATGCGTTGAGAAGGAGGACTCAAATACAGCTAGTTCAGGAGACCAGTAGTGAGTGGAAACTTATGACTATGTTCTCTAAGATGCATTTGGTGGTGCATGACAGATATGGGCATACATTTCTTTCTTCTATGGATGTTACCTCTACTCTACTTGATCGAGTGCGAATGAGGAAGCTATCGGATTCTGAAGGCCTAGTCCTATGAGAGAGTGTGTCAGGAGAGGAACCTACTCCTGGATGGACTGTAGGCGAGGATGAGATCGTGCATTTTCATAGGCGCATGTGGGTGTTAGCAGACATACGTGATAAGATTTTGCGAGATTTTCATTTCCTCAGTTTGGGAAGTTCGTCCTAGTGTCACCAAGTTGTATCGAGATCTACAATGTTAGTACTAGTGGCCCGGTATGAAGAGACATGTTGCTTGTTTAGTGATGAGTTGTTCCACTTATCAGTAGGTGAAGACAGAGAAGTAGTGAACAATGGGTATTTTGAAGTAGTTTCTCATTCTTGAGAGGAAGTGTAATGATGTCACGATGGAATTCGTGACAGGTTTACCGAGGTTGCCTCAAGGGAAAGATGCAGTTTGGGTTGTCATTGACAGACTCAAAAAAGTTGCACATTTCTTACCAATCAAGGAGACCTTCAATGTTGATGAGATAGTAAGGTTATACATCTGAGAGATTGTATGTTTACATGGGGTTCCACACTCCATCGTTTCAGACAGGGATGCCCATTTTACTTCACATGTTTGGTAGGGACTATAGAGGGATTTGGGTACATAGGTAATTATGAGTACATATTAGCATCCCCTAATAGATGGCTAGTTAGAGAGCATGATTCAGGTGCTGTATGACATTCTTCAAGCATGCATCTTAGATTTTGGGGGATCCTAAAAGAAGCACATACCTTTGGTGGAGTTTTCCTACAATAATAGTTTTCAAGAAACTATTCATATGGAAACTTATGAGGATTTTTCCTATGTTGGCTAGAAGAAGAAGAGGAAGCTATGTTGTAACCTTATCTTGTCTAGGAGAGCACAAAGTAGGTGGAGTTGATTCGAAATAGGATGGCTACTGCACAGTCTCGACAAAAGTCTTATGCTGATCGATGGAGATAACCTCTAGAGTTTCAGGTCGGAGATTAGGTTTTCTTATGCGTCACATCAAGGTTGGGACATAGAAGGATTAAGAGAAAGGGGAATATTTCACCAAGATATGTTGGTCTATTTGAGGTTTTGGAGAGAGTCAGGTCAGTTTCCCCTCAATTTCAGTTACCTTAGAGGTACTGATCTATGCACGACATCTTCCATGTTTCTCAGCAACGATGTTACTTCTCAGACCCGTCTCATATTTTTCAACCCTATGAGGTTGAGTAAGAGGTGGACACATCATTTGAGGAGTATCTTATCCGGATTTTTGATTGCAGTGTGAAGGTTCTCCATGGTCATTCTGTTCCTCTAGTACAGGTGTTGTGGTAGCAAGGGCGAGTATAGAATGAGACTTTGGAGAGGGAGGCTGATGTGCGATTGCAGTGGCCTGAGCTATTTGAGGATTCTTCTTCACCACCATTTTAGGGAAATTCAAGGAATGATTTATTTAAGGGGGATTTTTTTAAAAACCTAGATCTTCATTTTATGTATGGATCTTGATTTCAGGTGTTTTGAGAAAAATGGGAGAATTTGAAATTATTTTAAGTACACGACATGTACTTTGGCATACACGTCGTGTACCCTATTAACTCATCCATCCATGTCTTGTGCATGTAAACAACCAATACATGGACGTGTGGGGTGAAATTATAGAATGCTAATGCGGGGGGGGGGGGACAGTTGAGGCTAGTACACAATGTGTACATTAAATGAACACACTGTGTTCTTTTCTTTTTATTTGATTAATCAAACCGGGGTCATGTCTAATCTCCATATTCATCTTCTTCTAACCCTATTTCATCTAGGAGTGACCGAGAGAGAATATCCTTCTCTGATCCACAGATCCGTCACAAGTTTTCCAAATCAAACATCATAAATTTCATTAGAATCTTCTCGATGATATCTTTCTTCTTTAAAAGCCTCTCTTATTGATTTCTATTCTTTTGTGAGTTATTCGAGGTTGATAGTTATTTATGTTTTTATAGATCTAGGATGTTATAGGTCGATTCAAAGGATGAGGTCCAACTATATCGATCTTACTACATTGAAGTAGGTGGTTTGTTTCCTTTTGTGGTTTGAATTTGATTTTATATTCCAAAGTGTCGATTACCCAGGTTTCAAGTATTTTGGGTTAAGGGAATTGAACCTTGTGTTATCTTCCATATATTTATTGTTAGATTATGTGTTTTTGTTGTAGTTTTATGTGAAATTTCATGTTAAAAGAACATCCTTGGGTGTGTTTCCTTTTTTGAATGTTTAGGGACGTTTGGTCCATGTTGCCTATGCGGAAGACCTGGTTTCCTTGCCTTGCTTGATATGATAGAAATGATTGTCTCTTGCTGCTTGTTACGTGATTTTGATATGAATTGGAACTATTTAGCCATGTAGTATTTGATATTACTTTGGGATTCTTGTTATCATATATGCATGATTGAATTACATTGGGCTGTGATAACCTGGTCTAGTTAGACCACATGGGGGATTGACTGTGAGTTCTCCCTTAGAGTGACTATAGTTATGTTATGAGACTATAGGGGGAATTGATATTGAATTACTCCTTATAGTGTCTGATATAATCTGTTCTATGAGACCACATGGGTAATTGACTGTGATAGCTCCCTCTGAGTGTCTATAGTTACGTTATGAGACCACAGAGGGAATTGACATTGAGTGCTTCCCCAGAGAGTCTGTAGTTTTGTGGAAGACCATAGGGGGAATTGATCGTGAGTACTTCCTCAGAGTGTATTTACATTTAATTGAATTATTTTACCCGAGGGGGTAGAATTTGTGAGCTACCCATAGGGTTAATATAAATATTGAATGTTTGTGGCATGTCTACCAAGCCAAAGCACAAGCTTGGATTCAGCCCAGTTAGGTAGTCTTCTAAGATACATGTTTGTGATACTTGCTTAATTAAATGTTGAAAATTAAATTCTAATGAATGTAAATTGAAACTGTAGGATTGGTAACTTTTGGGTACTCCTAGATTCTTTGCTGCATTTCTATTTTTACTTGTTATATATAATCACTAACTATTATGCAGAGATCTTATGGTGGCTTCCTACTAGGATTTGTCTCACACCCTATTGTTTTCATGTTTTTGGACCCAAACAAATTATATGGTTGTAGGTATAGATAAGGGAGAGCGCCATTATACTTCAGGTATGTGATTACTATGGACCTGGATAGCATGGGACCAAGCTAAGGCTTGCGATGCTGTTGGAGTTATTTACTATTTCAGTACTTTGGTTTTAGTATTGTATTTCTAGTATTGTGACTTGTTTGGTTTCTTTCCTAGATACTTGTGACATGCATCATTATTTATATATATATATATCATACATTTGTTTATATTATTAGTCTCCCACTCTTTACTTATTGTATGGTATTACTACTTCCACTACTGTTTATTGTTGTTATTACGCTGTGCATACTCTACCAATAAGGGAACAGTTTGCCCACTATCATACCCAATGACGTCACTGCTAGTCAGCATCCTCTAGAATTCGAGTAAATGCACTTGAGGTCATGTGACCAACCGGGTATGGGGCACCTTTGGGTGGCACTTGGAACCGGGATATTACACAAATCCACCTCTACTTGTTCGTATCTATACAGGGATGCATTTTCTTGATAAACCACATAATCTATACTCACCAAAATTTAGGGTTTTTTTCTTATACTTAGTCATATCCTTAAGGCTTTCACTAGGGTTTTTTAACCGTAATCCCAAAAATAACTAAACCTATCCTCTGATACCAATTTTAACAACCCTACTCTTTATTACATACTTAGAAATGATTTATCAGATAAAAATGAACTTCAGAAAACTATAAGGATCGATAGGTATAGTGTCTTGAGAAATTAGGAATATTACATGAAAACTTAAGACATAAAATACAACATCTTTATTGAAAAATTCTTTTACATGACCACAACATTCCTTCGCATTTAGAATTGCATGAGATAACCTAAGGACATACATAAGTAAAGAGTGATCTATAAATCCCATTATAGGAGTAAATAAGGAATAACATGAAGAATACGATACATGTTAAGCAATAGGCATATCAATGGAGCCTAAGAGAAACATGAACATAAAGTCATGATATAACATGACAATCATAACATAGAAATGTGGCAATGACATACAACATGATATTAGCAGGAGCCAAGGAAAATTGAACACATATTAGCATGATTAAACACTCATTTAATGTGGATTATCATTATTAATCCCTCATTTCACATAGAATATCATGATACTAACCATTACCCAATGCATTGGAGCACTATTAGGGCACACCCTTTATAAACATTTCATTTCAAGCGTAAGTGTGACACATGGATCATATAACGTGGAATCATTCTATAACAAAAGTTATTACATGATTAATTAATTTGGAAACATACATATAAGGACCATTAAATATGTATAAATACATAAAGGTGAATACCCTTGATATAGAAATTGGTATGGTATTCACTACATGATGATTTTGACTTGGAAAATAGCAGTGCAATTTCAGTAGCATAATGTCATCATACGGAAATTCATAAGTTAGGTTGATGAGATGGAAATGGGTATATAATCTTTTATAAATAAAATAGACAGTAAGGGGATCATGTAAAATAATATCACAACACTTTAAATGGAATTTAGATGCATAATATGGGATAAATACTTGAATGGAAATAAGAAGTGAGAAATCCCTTACGGAATTTCTGCATGGTAACTAGTATACATGGAAGGAATTAGTGATATAGAAAGTGGAATAAAATCATTAAAAAATAAGTAGGGAAGTATGAGGGAGGTGTGAAATCATACCCCAAAATTTTAAATTGAAATAAAAGGGTATTAAAAATAAATATACTTTGATAAAAATGAGAATGGAAGGAATCCCTTACTTGGATGTGTGATACCAAAGGCATGGGAGAGGCTTGAGAGAGGCTTATTAAGAGATTGGGACGCCTTGGGATGACTCTAGGGAGTGGAGATAAGGGAGAGGAAGTTATTCATGAGATTTTAGTGAAGAGGAATGTGATATTGGGTGGGGTTTTATAAGAAATGAGAGGGAATTATTTATTATTTAGGGTTTGGACAATACACACTAAAATATTCAAAGCCATGAACCATAACATGTGTTTCTCCCCATGGTTTCTACCAAAGGAGAGTGGTATGAAATATTTTATAAGTCCAGGTCCTAAATATATTAAAATATTATGATTTCTTATGTAGAGGTGAGTCACACTCTCAAGGAAGTCATATTAAAATGTTAAAATATTTTATAAGTCTTGGAGGGTCCACTAAGACATTATAAAATTAATCAAACAAATATAAAATCACATTATTTTAAAGGTAAAACATATATTGGCAGAATATACCCTTTATGTAATTTTATTAAATCACTATTGGGTCATTATGATGTCATAAAATACATTATATATTTATACGGTATTTAATTTTTACCCAAAAATTTGATTCTCTCAGAAAATTATGAAAACTTCACCGTAAAATAATTTCAAAGTCCTACTTCCAAAAATAAAATTTATTTTATCTGAATAATTTTCTACATATATGAATTTTTAATTTTAAAATAAAAACTGACATTTATTAAAAATTCTTAGGTTTTGACAAAAACAGTTTTCAAACCTAAATAAATATTACAATTTTATTCATAAAAATTATAAGTTCATTTATATTTAGAAATAATTTAGTAATAATATTTCATTAAATTATTATTAAATTAAAAAATCCATTAATTCATCAAAATATATTTTTTAATAGAATTTGGATATTAACTACAAATACTATTTGTTCTTTAAAAACTATTTACAAAGTAACAATATTAAAATGAATGTATATTCTTTATTCTATAAAAAAATGAACATAATAATAATGGTAGGGTCTTGTTACATAATAGTTTATTACACCATCATATGTCCTAAGAGTATGGTGTGTGATGGTGGGGATTTCTTGGGGTTGTTCGGTGAACATGGTTTGGGCCATGATCTCGATGAGCTTGAACTTCTCCCGTAAATGGTTTTGATCACTCTTAAGTTGTTTGGTCTCAGCTTGGGCTTGGTCTAGGGAAAATCCCAAAAATTCTATCTCCCTCAAAAGATTTGAAAAAATGGGTTTCAAAGGGAATGATCATACTGGTCTATGCCAACACCTCTTTTGTCTATGTCGAAAGGATTTTTTAAAACCTTATATTTGTACTAGTCATGTGATCCCTGTTCAATGGTATATTATCAAAAGTAATCATAATTAATATTCATTTAAACCCTATAATAATAATAAAATTATTCCATGTGTTTTCTATATCTCTAAGACATTAAAAGAAAGGGAATTTTATTCATAAATGTTTGGATCGTTAAGACATTCCCCCCTTCATAAATTTCTCCCTCATAATTTTCTTTCCCCACACTAAAACAAATGAGGGTGACTCTACCTCATCACTTCCTATGGTTCCCATGTTTCTTCTTCATACTTTTGGTTTCTCCACATTACTTTGAAGAGGGGCATTGTCTTATCTCGTAGAAGTTTTTCCGTATGATCTATGATCTTCATCGACTTCTCTTCTTAAGATCTTTCATTCTCAAATGGTACCACATATTGATTGAATACATGAGATGGGTCAGGTATATACTTCCTCAAGAGTAATAAATATAATACATTGGGTAATTGATACTGGTTTAGTGGGAGTTCTAGTCGACATTCCACTACTCTGATGCAATCAAAGATATCAAAAGGACTGATGTACCTTGCACTAAGACATCCCTTTTTCCCAAATATCATAACTCTCTTCCATGGTGATATGCAGAAGAATACCATGTCTCTAACATCAAACTCTAGGTCTCATTGATGGTTGTCAGCATAGCTCTTTTCTCTACTTTGAGCATCTTTGAGGTGTTTTTGGATAGTCTTAACCTTCTCAACCATTTCTTCGACAATTTCTGGACCTAGATGTTTTCTCTCCCCAACTTTATCAAAACATTCTGGTGTTCTACACCTCTTCCCATAAAGGGATTCATAAGGAACCATTTGGATGCTTGATTGGAGACTATTATTGTAAGACAACTCAACCAAAGGAAGATGTTGATCCCATACTCCTTTGAAGTATATTGAGCATGCTCTCAACATTCCCTCAAGTGTTTGAATAGTCTGCCCAGATTGGCCATCAGTTTGAGGATGATAAGCCTGTAGTAAAGTTCAACACAGTATTCAGAGCGTGTTGGATACTCTTCCAGAACTTATAGGTGAATCTTGGATCTCGATTGGATACAATCGATTGTGGTATACCATGAAACCTTACCACTTCTTTACTGTATATCCATTTCATTTGATCCAATGAAAAATCATAAATAATTGCAATAAAGTGTGTAATATTTGAAAGATTATCCACAAAAAACCAGATAACATTTTTTAATTTAGATGTATTCATAAGTCTGGTGAAAAAGTACATGGTAATGTTCTTCCATTTACATATTGGTATGGGTAATTCTTGCATCATCCCCTTAGACTTATGCCTCTCAGCCTTCACTTGCTAACATACTAAGCCCTTTGATGTATACTCAACGATCTCCTTCTTCATGTTATCCAACCAATAATTCTCTAGGAGATCTCGATATATCTTTGTGTTTTCTGGGTGAATGGAGAAATTCAAACTATGTACCTCATTCAAAAGTTCTTTCTTTAACTCTGTATTTGAGGGAACACATGGTCTTCACCCAAATCTCAAAATTCCTTCTTAATTAACATTGAAATCCGAGGATTTCCATTTTCTAATAGTTTCCACTTTCTTCTGAATTCCCACATCATCCTTTAACCTTTACAAAAGAGACAGTTCAGAAATAATTTGTAAAAGAATTCATGATGTTCCCTTCATTATGAATCCCAAGTCCATCTTCATAAAATCTAAGAAGATTGGATCCTTTTTAACTCTCATCAAAGAAAGGGTTGCAGGATCCTTTCTACTTAGAGCGTCTTCCACTTGTTTTCTTTCCTGAGGTGGTAATGGATTGAGCAGTCACAGTCATTGTTATTCTCTAACCATATTTTTTTGTACATATTCATGTCTTTCTATGTGAATATATATTTGAGACTTTTTTGATCCATATATATTTCACACTTCTCCCCAATGAGATAATTCCACCAAATTTATAATGAAAAGATTATAGCTGCTAACTCAAATTCATGCGTGGGATAGTTTTTCTCATGAACTTTCAAAATCCATGAGACGTAGGAAGCATGTTTATCATTTTTCCTCAAATTACATCAAATTTATACTTAAAATATTTTTAATAAGAACATTCCCAAGAACTTCAACATGTGATACAACAATTATAGATGTTTTCCCTAATGATCTAATATCATTTCTGGCGGGGACACAATGTTCTTAGAAAACATAAAAGATATTCTAATAAGAAATGAATTGAAATACATTTTGACATACACTACTTTGAAGTAGTAGTTACATGTAATTCATTCATAGTTATCCATCATATCATATGACTTTTCATGCTCCCTTGATCATGGGGATTATTGATGCTTGTCATGATTCTCAGCCCTTACAATATAGTGTTATCTTGGATAATGCATGACTTCTCCACATTTATGACATAGAACCATTCAAGATTACTTTGATGGACCATTGTTTCCATCCATCACATTATCCATTATTTCATGGAAATTGGACACTTTCTACCCTTCCTTTCCACACTTAAAACATCTCTTAGTCCCTTTGTGACATTTCCCTTGGTGCATCTTTCCACATTTGTTTCATGAAGGATATTGGGTCTTCTTTCCCTTTCCACCTTCATCAAGTGGAATTTCAGGAGATGTCATATTCCACTTCCTTGATGTCCTTGGGCATTCAAAAAAGTACCAATTTTTAATCATTATTTTTGATAGCTAGTTTGGAATAATCAAGATATGTACTACTTGAGCTTCCAATTGATTGGGAATCTCATTGGGAAAGTCATCACATTGCCCTTCCCATCGATTGTTAGCATGATTCCTCCCATTATCGGCCATTGGATAGAATAAATGGAATGTTAAGGGTAATTATATTAAACTATTAAACACATAAAGGTGAATCTAATGAAAAAAAGGATAACTTATAAATTAAATTTATTTCCTTAACTTATGAATTTATAGGATTTAATATAAGTTATCCATGATCTAATTCCCAATATATATTATTCATGACATTTTTTTATTCCCTTAATAATGGTTCATACTAAGATTATGAATTTACCAAAGCAATCCCCTAGGAGTGTCAAACCAAGAGTGAAATAGGGTCTGTTGTTGTGAACTAGTTCCCATCTGATTCTAGCACAAAGCAATGTTTTCAGATTTTACCCCTAGATACATCTATGCCAAATCCACATCTAATTGTTTCTATCCATAAATGGATGTATTTTCATAAAAAACCACTTAATATATACTCATTAAAATTTAGGGATGTTTTTATTATACTTAGTATTCTACTTAACACTTTCAGTAGAGTTTTATAATCATAATCCCAAAAATAGGTAAATGTATTCTTTGATATCAACTTTATCAACCCTACTCTTTATTACGCACTTAAACATGATTTATTAAATAAACTTGAACTTGAGACAACTTCAAGGATCAATAGGTCTAGTGTCTTGGGAAATTAGGAACATTATATGAAAACTTAAGACATAAAATACAATATATTCATTGAAAATTTCTTTTACAAGACAATAACATTCCTTCGTACTTATCATTTCATGGGACAACCTGAGGACATATATAAGAAAAGGGTGATACATAAAGTACAACAAGGGAGTGAACAAGGAATAACATGAAGAATATGATAAATGTTATGAAATAGGAATATCAATGGATCATAAGAGAAATACGAACATAAAGGCGTGATATAGCATGGTTATCATAAAATGGAAATGTGGCAACGACATACAACATGATGTTAGCATGAGCCAGGGTGCATTGCACATGGATTAAAATGAGTAAAACCACTTTGAACATGAATTATAATGAATAAAACCCCCTATTTCACATGGATTATCATGAGTAAAACCTCATTTCACATGGAGTATCATGATACTAAACATTACCAAATTCATTGGATCACTATTAGGACACACCCCTTATAAACATTTCATTTCATGCATAAGTGTGCCATATGGATCATATAACATGGAATCATTCAACATCATAAGTTGTTACACGATTAATTTTTTTTTTTGAATATATAAATATACGTAACATTAAATATGTATATGTTCATAAAGTTAAATACCCTTGATAGATAAATGGGTACTGCATTCCCTACCTAATAATTTTGGCTTGGAAAATCGAGGTGCAATTTCGGCAGCATAACGTCATCATATAGAAATTAATAAGTTGGGGTTATGAGAGATAAAGGGGTATATCATTATTTATAAATTAAATAGATATTAATAGGATCATTTAACATAATATAACAACATATTAAATGGAATTATATACATAATATGGGATAAATACTTGAATGAAAATAAGAAGTGAGAAATCCCTTATAGAATTTCTGCATGGTAACAGGTATACATGGAAGGAATTAATGAGGGAGAAATTAGTATCTAATCATTAAAACATAATAAGGTAAGTATGGGGGAGTTTTAAAATCAAACACCAACATTTTCATTTTAAATAAAATGGTATTACAAATAAAGAAACTTGGATAAAAATGAGAAAGGAAGGAATCCCTTACTTCGATGTGGGATCCCAAACGCTTGGGAGAGGCTTCCTAGAGGCTTTATAGAAGCTTGGGACACATTGGGAGGACTATAGAGTGTGTAGATCAGAGTAAGTATGTGATTAATGATATTTTAGTGAAGAGGAATGAGAGTTTGGGTGGTTTTATATAG
This sequence comes from Viscum album, assembly GCA_963277665.1. Classification (NCBI taxonomy): domain Eukaryota; kingdom Viridiplantae; phylum Streptophyta; class Magnoliopsida; order Santalales; family Viscaceae; genus Viscum; species Viscum album. The sequence goes on from OY728157.1 coordinate 542,571,327, forward strand.
AAAATGACAGGGAATTCTTTATTATTTAGGCTTTGGACACTACACACTAAAATATTTTAAACCAAAAACCATACGATGGGTTTTTACCATGGTTTCTACAAAAGGGGAGTAGTATAAAATATTTTATATGTCCAAGGGATTAAAATATTAAAATATTATGCTTTTTTATGTGGAGGTGAATCACACTCTCAATAAAATCATTTTAAAATGTTAAAATATTGTATATGTCTTGAAGGGTCCTCTAAGGCATTATAAAATTCATAAAAAAAACAAAATCACATTATTTTAAATGTAAAACATATAATTTCCTATTATACCTTTTATATAATTTTATTACATCACTATTTGGTCATTATGATGTCATAAAACACATTATATATTTATACGGTATTTAATTTTTACACAAAAAATCGATTGTCTCAGAAAATTATGAAAAATTAACCATTAGATAATTTTGACATCATGATTCCAAAAATAATATTTATTTTATATAAATAATTTTCTAAATATGTGAATTTTAACTTTTAAAATAAAAACTAGCATTTATTGAAAATTCTCAGGTTTTGACCAAAACAATTTTCAAACCTTAATAAAAATTACAATTGTATTAATAAAAATTATACGATCATTTATATTTAAAAAATAATTTAGTAATAATATTTTATTAAAATAATATTTAATTCAAAAATCCATTAATTCATCAAAATAGATATCCTAATAGAATTTGAATATTGACTAAAAATACCATTTTTGCTCTAAAAACCATTTACAAAGTAGTAATAATAAAATGAATGTATATTATTTATTATATAAAAAAAATAATGCACATAATAATAATGATATGTTATTGTTATATATCCCTTTATTATACCATCATGTGACCTAAGATTATGGTGTGAGATGGTGGGGATTTCTTGGGGCCATTCCGTGAACATGGTTTGGGTTGTGATCTCGATGATCTTGAACTTCTCCCGTAAACTGTTTCTCTCTTGCTTTTGTTGTTTCATATCAGTTTGGGATTAGTATAGGGAAAATCCCAGATATTCTATCTACCTTGAAAGATCTGATAAATGGGCTTCAAAGGAAATGATCCTACTGGTCAAGGTCATCACTTCCATTTTCTATGTCGAAAAGATTTGTTAAAACCTTATATTTGTATTAGTCAAGTGATCAATGTTCAACAACTATATTATCAATGGTAATGAAACATAATAGTCATTTAAACCCAATAATAATAATAAAAAGAGAACATGTGTTTTATATATCCCTAATAAATTAAAAGAAATGGAATTTTAATCATAAATGTTTGGGATGTTACATTAAGTATTTCAAATGTTTTAAAAATTCTTTAATGTTATATTTTGGTTAAATGATGACATAGTTTTAATTAAAGTTTTATTTAGATTTATATTTTTAACATCTATTGTTTTAAAAATAAAAATTAAAACAAAAATATGAAAACATTGTCATTTATATTTTTGATTAACTATGATAAATAACGTTTTTATATAAGGAAATTAGAATATATGTCTAATTTTATTAACTATTTCCTTTTAATAAAAGTTTGATAAGAATTTGGGGTAATGTTTGATAAAAATTTGGTGAGTACCCTATCTAATTGAGGATAGCCTTGGAGCCTAATACCTCGAGGTCAATGGGAATCTCACAGAGGCAACCGAATTCAATCCTTGGCTGGGCACATGCTGAGCGCACGAAAGACCCATGTATAGGGCCTACTCAGGCGTGAGCAAAGTGTGAGCCAGGTCACGCACCAATGCGGGTGAGGGTGGGCCAAGTCTCGCAGGTGGGGGTCCCATGTATAAGGACCCCATTGTGAATGTTTGTGTCATCGAAATGAAAGAAATGACATCAAGTATTTTAAGGAGGTCTAGAAACTCTCCTTGATTTGATGTGGGATGCAGATTTTTCGGTAGAATGCAATATGAGCCATTCGATCTTGCCGCACAAGATCCTCACCCTCTGAACTAGTCCAACCTTCGAACCCCTGCCTCAATGGTTTAATCTCCATGATTTTATGAGTCATTAGATCAGGACACACTGGATCTCGACCATTAAACCTTTTTAAAAAAACCCCAGATCCACAATGACCGTCCGATCAACCCACAATCTAATCTAATCTCATCCATTCATTTTTTTTAAAATGAGTCAAGCCACCATAGCCATTCAACCAGACTCATTCGATCATACCCATACATCATTTTTCTTCTTATTTTCCCTTCTTCTTATTCTTCCTCATTCCACACTAGTTGACGTTTCTCTCCTCCACTGCTCCTCTTCAACATGTGACCCTATATCAAAATCCATGACCCTTATTTTCTTTTCTTTTCTCCACAGATCCAATAAGGGAAGTTTTGTTCTAATATAAGCCAACAGATTCTCCTACATGTTTCATTTATTATATTTAAATTTCATCAATCAACCCCACTTTATTATAATCCTTTACTAATTATCATCTTTGTCATATTTTGATTTAGTTAATTTCCTATTTATTCAGGTTTATTTGTTTATATTTAATGTTTGAACCATGGTGTATAATAATATATATAAACAACCTATATAAACCTCCATTTCACACATAACCCTACTAGTTTTCTTCTCCCCAACCTTCCATATATCTATGCTCGGCTTAACTTCACCCTTGAAGTTAGGTAAAGATTAATTTATCCTCGTTTTTTTATACAAAACCCTTATATACATTTTGTGTATATAGAGATATATATATTCATAGTTTCTAATCCTAATCTTATCTAAGTTTTCATATAATTGATATTGGAGATTAAATAATGTTTTTTATTTATGTAATTATTGTAAGGAGTTATTAAACTTTACTTTAGTTATGAAAATATCATAAATACACTTTGTGTATATACGATTTTAAACACCTTCAAATCCTAATCTATTTTATGTACTTAAAGTGATGATTATCAGTATTATACTAAGGTTTTTTATGCACATATCACTTTTAATGGTTAAATAATTGTTTTTTTGAATTTTCTAAGCTCATAGTTATATATACTTATAGATACAGTATGTATAATTAATAGATCAAATCTGATTAAGTTTTTTTTAAAGTTAGGAAAGTGTTGTTTTAGGTGATCCATGTCCTTATAATAATTCATTAAATTCTTGTTGGAAAACCTACATGTATATATAAGTACCAAATATATATATATATATATATACATTTCTAGTTTCATTTGAAAAAGTTTTGATGGTATCAACTTTATTATGATTTTATGTTTTGAAAGTTATTTCTTCATTTGTTCAAAATGTTTTATACAGTACAAATGTGGTCATATATATAGTTAACAATTTTAAAAATAATGATAGATGTAAGATAAAGGATTTTTACTATAATTATTTTCAAAGTCCTCATTGTCTCAGGGAAAAATTAATCAAGCTAAGCTACTTGGCAAAGAAATACAAGTGCTTATATTCCTACATGTTTTACATTTGTAATCAACCCTTGAGTTGGATGTTTCCAATACATGTCTTGGATGATTATATTATCACAAAGACAATTTTATATTGGAAAAAAAACTTTTTTTGTTATTGTGTATTTAATTTTTTTTAAAAAGAGGCCATCACCTTGTTATTACAATTAACATTACATGCATGCATCTCAATTAATAATTTTAGGATAAAGGGTTGGAATTATATTTTGTTCAATAAATATATATATATATATTCATAAACATATATAGTGAAGTGTGTTTAATTATTTCTTTATGTATTAATATCCCAAAATAATGAATGTTTTATATTTATAAATGTTATATTTTAATTCATGATGAATCTACCATAATGAATACTATTAATTATTAATGTTTGTGGTTTAATTTTATTGAAACTTCCATTTATCAATGATTGGGTTAAACATGAATGATAAGTATCTTAAATTCAAAAACATGTATTTTTTCATATAAAATATTTACTTTCATGAAACAAGGGTTTTTAATTTAATAGTTATTATTTTATGTTAAAACCCATGAAATTTTTAGATTAATGTTTACATTTATTGCATGATTCACTTTATTTATGAATATAGATAGTTATTGAAAAAATGAGATTTATATGCTATGATAACTAATGGATTAATAATTTAATTATTCAAAGTGGTATGGGACACTTTGAATAAGAGAAATTTAATTATCCAAAGTATTAAGAGACACTTTGAATGTGTTATGGGACAATTTGAATAAAAGACACAAATTTAATTATTCAAAGTGGTATGGGACACTTTGAATAACAGACCTACAAGACATATGAAGAATTCATATGACTTTTTATCTGATGGGTGAGGCTTGATATAGCCTCTTGGTGCATTAGTAGGTGTCATGAGACAAACTAGGTCATGACACGAGGTATTGAAAGAATGATTATGTATGGTCTTGGCATGAGGACTTAACAAAATGTTTATGATTGTCCTACATTATGTATTCCCTCTTAATGTGATCAGTATTTAACCAACCATGTGATTATTCGACTAGCAGAATATCCTTGGTTAAGAATATTGTACTTATGATTATTGTAATAAATTAATGTGGAATAATGATGCAAGTACTTAGAAAATCATTTATAAAAGAATTTTATCTTCTACTTTCAGAACATTAATACAAAAGATAGAAATTCATCTTCCATGTCATGAATTTCATTTTATGTGACAAGTAGTTTATGATTTTTTTCTTGTGCAACACTAATCAAGTATTATTTCATGTGATAATTTGTACTTGCACCCTTTCATGTCGACCTTAATTTAGTTTTATCAACTCCCAATTTATATGCAGCATTCCACACATTTTTATAAAAGTATGCATGTTTTGAAATGTAATTTATTTGTATCCATTGAATAAATATATAGATTATTGTGTATAAGATTTCCCTAAAATTGATTTCACATAACCTTTGAAAAATTGTGATGATGTACTACAAGAAATATTTTTCCTTATTAGAAAATGTTTTATGAATGTTTAAACATTTTAAAGGAATGTTTATAAAAAGGATTTTATTAATTATTTTTAAAACCCCTTACTGATAATTTTAATTGATCACCCTAAATTTTAAATTATATTTTTATAGTATTATTAGAGTTTTAATCTTTGAGTTAGGTGGTGGGTACACTATGGAGTTTATCTCATACAATTTTGAAGAAAATTATCACTTATATCTGATTTTCAAGAACCAAGACCGAGAAGATCCTCTGTGATGAAATGTGATGTGTAATTGTATCTGCATATTTTTATAAAGAAAATTACACACCATGTTTTAGGCACTGTATTTATGCTTCTAGGGTCAGTGAATTACATTTGGTATCAAAGGAATGGTCTAGAAAATTCAGAAAAATTAGAACAAAACAAAAAAAATTAATCTATGATTTGCTGAATAGATTTTTTCTTAAAATTTTCATATGGAAGATGAGAGGACACCAAATTATCTTTTTTATATTCCTACTGAGGCACTAGAAACCATAATTTTAAATTCATTTTTAGATGACTTTGTTCCCTTTGGAAACCTTAGTTTGATGTAAAAATATCATTAGCACATATCTAGCACTCAATGTATACTTCAACTTCATCAAGAACTAGGCATTGTTTATTTCCTCATGGTGCATGATCAACTACCATTCTATGCACTTCAAGGAAATTACATTGAGATCCTTTTTAAATTTTTCACCCGAGATGATAGTTTTCTGACCTTGTGGGATTTACAAGAAACTGCAAGTGAAGGTGACCTTCACACGACATGTATGTGTCAAATCTTGTCCTATGGTCTATATGGTCAAGTTAGAGAATTTGAAATTATGGAGGTCAATCATTTTCATTGGTTTTACAGAAATCAAGTCCATACTGATGTCTCCCATCTTTATACTCATCATGTCACTCTCTCAAGATACTATAGTTGTATACATGAGTTTGACCTGAGTTATTCAGGCTTCATTTGGACCAGATAAATAGAGGAATTTGAAACTGTATTGGAAATTCATTTAAATAAAAGGAACTGGGAAAATCATCGACACTAGTGGAACTGGTGAAGATATAAATTAATTTTTTTTCTTTTATTAATTAATAATACATAAGATAGTTTTATAGGGATATCAAGGTGGATATCATACGGTCAATTCTCGTAAGTCTACGAGAGCAAGATTGAATCGTGAGGACACAATTCTTTTGAGGGGGAATTATGTGACACCCCAGACATATTTATATTTTTAATAATAATATATTTTTAGTTATTAATATTATTATTGTTTGGTTTTATTTAATTTTGGTTCCATCCAAAACATATGCTTGAAAAATAAAATAAGAAACATTTTATTCCATAGAAACACTGAAACATTAAATTGATGTAAAGAAAAGACCATAAATATTTGTGAATACCTACTGCAAGGCCTATCAGGATCACCAAAATAGCACCAAACACAAAAACTATTCCAAGTAAGTAGCATACATCCTTCGATTATTTCACAACTAAAAACATTATGGCAAGTACTATGACAAAATTATTAAGCATACAAAGAATGTAGAGAACCATCATTATAATCTGAAATGGTTTTTGATGTTTGGAACACCCTAAATAGGTATTTATAAGGCATTTTTAACTGTTGAAGATCATTAAGACCATTACCTCTCTTTCTAGACATTGGGGGTTCAAAATCAAGTTAATTTTATTATTTTTTTTATAAAAACCTTTATAATGTCATGAAGTCTTTCAAATGTTTTAGAAGTTATTTATACGTTATATCTTGGTTAAATGATGACATAGTTTTAATTGAAGTTGTATTTTATATTTATATATTGAACATCTAATGTTCTAAAACTCAAAATGAAAACAAACTTATAAAAATAATGACATTTATATTTTTGTTTAACTATGATAACACATGTTTTATATATAAAGAAATTAGTATATATGTTCAGTTTTCTTAACTATTTTCATTTAATAAATGTCTGATAAATATTTGGGGTAATGTTTGATAAATATTTGGTGATTACCCCATCAGACAAAGGAAATATTTGTATGCTAATCTCTTAAGGTTAGTGGGAATCTCACAGAGGCAACTGAAGTCAGGGATAGACCGAGCGCATGCTGGGCGCATGCAAGACCCGTGTATAGAGCCTGATCAGGTAGACGAAGAGTGTGATCCAAGTCGCTCACCAATGTGGGTGAGGGTGGGTTAAGGATGAGGGTCGGGGTATCGTGTATAAGGAATCTGTTGTGTGTGTTTGTGTCATCAAAATGAAGACAATGACATCAAGTATTATAAAGAGGTCTAAAAACACTCCACATCTCGATGTGGGATGCATATTTTTCAACGGAATGAAATCTGAGCAATTAGATCTTGCCACGTGAGATCCTCACTATCTGAACCTGTCCAGCCTTTGAACCCCTATCACTTCAGCTTCGATTCCATGAATTTCTGAGCCGTTAGATTGGGACGCACTGGATATCGACCATTCAACCATTTTAAAAAACCCTGGATCCACAGTGGTTGTACAATCAACACATTATCTAATCTCATCCAATCATTTTTTTTAAAAGAAGAAGATCCACCATAGCCATTCCATCAGACTCAGTCAATCATAGCCATCCATCCTTTTTCTTATTTTTTCCCTTCTTCTTCTTTTTCATCACACCACACCAGTCCATTTCGCTCTCCTCCACTACTCCTCTTCAACCCGTGACCCACTATCCCAATCCAAGGACCCTCTTTTCTTTTTTCCCATGGATCTGACAAGATCAGTTTTATTCTAACTTGAACCAAGAGATTCCCCTACATGTTTCATTTAAATATATTTAAATTACATCAATCATCTCGGTTGATTGTCATCCTTTACTAATTATCTTCTTTATCATATTTTGATTTAGTCAATTCTGGATTTCTTCAAGTTTCTTTATTTATATTTTATATCTGAATTGTGGTGTATAAGAATATATATATATAAACAACCTATATAAACCTCTGTTTCACACATAAACCTATGATTTTTCTTCTCCCTAGCCTTCCATCGACCTCTTCTTGCCTTAACTTCACCTTGGAATTCAGGTAAGGGTTAATTTAGCCTCGTTTTTTATATGAAAAACCCTTATATAAATTTTGTGTATATAAGGTTATACATATATATATATATATATTTTCTTGTCCTAATCTGATGTAAGTTTTCATATATTTGATATTAGATATTATCTAATGTTTTTAAAGTATATAATGCTGGTAAAAATTTATTAAACTTTAATTTAGTTATCTAAATCACATATATACACTTTGTGTATATACGGTTTTATACACCTTTAATTCCTAATCTGTTTTAGGTATTTCAAGTGATTTTTATTAGTATTATACAGATGTTTCTTATTCATATATCACTTGTAAATGTTTAATAAGATTTGTTTTTAAATTTTCTAAACTCATACTTATATATATGTGTATATATGGTATGTATAATTAACAAACCTAATCTGATTAAGTTTCCTTTCAAGTTAAGAAATTTTTGTTTTAAGTGATCCCTGTCCTTATAATTATTCTTTAAATTCTTATTACAAAACCTACATGTATATATAAGTACCACTAATACATATATACACGTCTTGTTTAATTTGAAGAAGTTTTGATGGTATCAACCTTGTTATGATTTTATATTTTGAAATTTATATTTTTATTTGTTTAAAATTGTTTATAAAATACACATGTGGTCATATCTATAGTCAACCATTCTAAAAAATAAAATAAAATAAATCGAAGATAAATGATTTGTACTATAAATTTTTCTAGGTCCTCATTGTTCCAGGGACTAATTAATCAAGATAAGCTACTTTGCAAAGAAATACAAGTGTTTATATTCCTAGATGTTTTACATTTGTAATCCACCCTTTAGTTGGATGATTCCAATACATGTATTAATTTATTATATGATCAAAAATAAAATTTTATATTGGAAAACAAGAACAAAACCTTGTTTGGTTGTTGTGTGCATAATTTTTTTAAAAATAGTTGACTACCTTGTTATTACAATTAAAATTTCATGCATGCATCTCAATTAATAATTTTAGGATAAAGGGTTGGAAATATCTTTTTTAATACATATATATATATACATGCATGAACGATTATAGTGAGGTGTGTTTAATTATTTCCTTATGAATCAATATCTAATAGGAAATTAATGTTTTACATTTATAAAAGTAGTATTTTAATTCATGATGAATCATGGACAATGAATACAATTAATTATTAATGTTTTTGATTTAATTTTATTGACACTTCCATTTATCGGTGTGTGGTTTAAACATGATTTATAAATATCTTATGTTCAAAAACATGTATTTTTACATATAAAATGTTTAATGAAAAAAGGTTTTTGAATTTAATAGTTATTATTTTATGTGACAAAACATTGAATTTTTAGATTAACGTTTACATTTATTGCATGATTCACTTTATTTATGAATATAGACAGTTATTGAAAAAAATGAGATTTATGTCATACAATAACTTATGGATTAAGAATTTAATTATTCAAAGTGGTATGTGACACTTTGAATAAGATACATTTAATTATTCAATGTGGTATGTGTCACTTTGAATAAAATATATAATTTAATTATTCAAAGTGGTATGGGACACTTTGAATAGTAGAAATAATTTAATTATTCAATGTGGTATGAGACACTTTGAATAATATACCTACTCAACATATGAGGAATGGATATGACATTCTATGTGACGAGTGAGGCCCACTATATCCTCTCGATGCATCATTAGGTCTCATGAGACAAACTAGGTCATGGAATAAGGCCTTGATAGAATGATTATGTATGGTCTTGTCATGAGGCCTTAACAAAATGATTATGATTGACCTACATTATGAATTCCCTATTTATGTGATTAGTATTTAACCAACTATGTGATTATTTGACTAACAGAATATTCTTGGTTAGAATCTTTTACTTTTGATTATGGTAATAAATTCACATAGCATAATTATGTAAGTACTTAGAAAATCATATATAAATTAAGTTTAGGATCTATTTTCATAACTTTAATACAAAAGATAGAAATTCATCTTTCATTTCATGAATTACATATTATGTGATAAGTGGTTTATGATTTTTTTTTCTTGTATAACACTACGCAAGTATTATTTTATGTGCTAATTTGTACCTTCACCCTTGCATGCCACCCTTAATTTAGTTTAATCAACTCCTGATTTATATGATACATTCCATGCACTTTTTTTACAAGTATTCATGTTTTGAAATGTGTTTTATTCATATCCTTTGAATAAATATATAAATTATTGTGTGTGAGATTTCTCTAAAAATGATTTCACATAACCATTGAAAAATGATGATGATGTACTATAAGAAATGTTGATTCCTTTTCATAAAATGTTTTATGTAGGTATTAATATTTTAAAGGGATGTTTATAAAAATGATTTTATTAATTATTTTTAAAACCCCTTACTGAGAATTTTAAAAGATCAACCTTCATTTTAAATTTTATTTTTACAGGATTAGTATATTTTTTCAGCTTTGAGTTATGTGGTGGCGGTACTATGGAGTTTATCTCATATAGTTTTGAATAAAATTATTGGTTTTATTTGATTTTCTAGAACCTTGACCGAGAAGATACTTTGTGATGAGATGTGATGTGAAATTTTAACAGCATATTTTTGTAAAAAAAATTACACACCATGTTTTTGGAACTGACTCCAAGCTTCAGGGGTCGTGGTGTTAAACATAATTCTGATCATAGAATCTTCTTAATAGTTATACCATGTTTCAAGAGAAACTACACTTGGGTGAAAAAATATATTTAATATTTTTTAGTATCACCATGCCAAGGCGCTTTGGGACCCAGAATCTCACTCCAACTCAGTGCCTGCCTTCAAAAGTATTCTTAGATAAATCACAAATCATTACAGGTAAAAAATTGATTCTTTATATTATCTAAACATTAAGTATTTTCATCCTTGAAAAGTGAAATCCTAGGAATAAGGGAAATAAATTGAAATATTCTATATTAAATAAATTAACTCATTCTAACCCTAGGCCCCAACTCAGATTTTTTCAAACATGTGGCGCTAACAAATTTTATGTCACACCTAGGGTAAACATGGCATTCTAAACTCAACCGCAGTCTTAGAATTATAATTTCATACTCTTCTCCAGATTTATTCCATGTTTCAATAGAAACTTCATGCATGTGAAAAAATATATTTAATATTTTTTAGTATCATCATGATGATTCTCTTCGAACCCAAAAATCCCAGTACAACTCAATGTCTAGCTTCACAAATATTCTTAGAAATATCACAAAATTTCATAGGTCAAAATACAAGCCATTAAATGTTTTTATTTATTTTATTTATCATAGATATATTCATAAATAATCATGTGAATTTATTTCAGTAAATTTTATTATTTATTCAATGAATCTCAAGTATCCAAGTATTCTGTATTTATGGTCTCCAGTTCACTAAAATATTAGATTTCAAGTGATTAATTCATATTTATATTTCATAGAAAATATCTCATTTATTTTTTCTTGAAGGCCCACCTTATATTTTTTCTAATGAGAAATAAATTAATCATGGATTATTATCTCACTTTAAAAATAAAAAAACAACGCCTATATAAAAGATATCATAACTGCATGACAAAGTAGAAAAACGGATGTGGTGTGGCTTCTTTAAATGCATTATAAAATTTTCCCACAATCTTCTCCATCTATCAAATATTTCCTCATAGAAATATTACTTATTTTATGCTTAGTAATTTTATTAATTATTTTTTTAACCATGATAAACCATAATAATCATCATGGTATTTTGTTCATTGAATATCTACATAAGCATTGCCATATTTAGTTCCTTAGAATATAATACTGGAAATATCAGCATCACTGTAAGGATAAATCACCCTAATGATAACTTTACTCTCACAAATTTTGTAATTATGAACTAATCCTTATAGTTTTCTCTATCCTTACATAGTTATAGGATCCTTATGGAATGATCCTTATGATGTTCTATAATCATTCTTTTGTAGATGATCTTTATGATGATGCTAAAGATCCTTACGCTCATTTGAATTACTTATATATGATATATTCATTTTAAAATCTCATACACAAATAATATTTTAATTTTAAGCAAAAAATATTATTAACCTTCTTTTTCAAATTCATGGATGAATTTCGACTCAATTTTAATGTTGTGGCACAACCTTCTTGGACATTCCATGAGATACTCATGATCTTTCATGGAGATCACTCGATCTTTTGAAGGCATAAAGTCATACTCACATGATGGTTTTTTAATAAGTTTCATGTAAATATCTCATAATGTGAGGTTGAATATGAGTAATAGAGTATCTTCCCAATTATAATATTTCACATATATATATTTTTAAATAGATGAACAATGGTTTTTATACACATATCCCACATTGGATATTGCTATGGAAGCCTACTGCTTTATTAACCTTGTTGTTCTATTAAATTCCAATAAAATATCTTATAACAAACCCATTATAGGCATTAAATGTACCTCCCCATTCTCTGGATCCTCTTATGTTCAACCATATGCACCTCAAAACCAAGCCGACCTATATTGGATATGAACCCTTAATGTCGTTATCTGTTGGATTCTGTCTTAAATGTTGTTTAATTTCATTCATGATGACCCAATTACTTAGGTGGTTGATATATATAGTAGTTGGACATATTTGTTTTGTTAAATACTTAATCCAAATTACTTATACAAAGTCATTTTGTGATCTCAAAAAGACTCACACACAAACCACCAAGCCTAACTACTTTGTAAGTATGAAGTTTCCCTTATAAAAATATAATACCTTTATCAAATACTTAGAGTTTACCCAAGATATATTTAGTTCAATATTACCCAATATATATATATATATATCAAGTGATAAAAACTCAACTAAATTTCATTCATTTCCTCATAAACAACAATGGTAGCTATTTAAATGTTATATGAATATAACAGTTTCTCTTCCAAGCTTTATTATATAATTTTGACCCTTTACTCGTATGGATTAGGTACTTCATTATTCATCATCAATTGGATTGGGAACCCAAAAAAATTCAATAACTTATTCATTAATATATTGAAATCATTTTAATATGCAATGTATATTGGAAAGAAAATCAATACAAACCACAAAATTGTTTTAATAAAAGTCAAAGAAAAGTTGAAGTTGAACATAAATAATCAAAAATAGAATTTCTATGTATTCTAGTTTTTTAATGCTCTTAAAACCTAAATGGATATTTAAGGATTTTTGAGGATGATAAAAATTTTAAGGAAGCATCAACGACCTTTGTAATTGATGGATAAATTAAAATCAAAGGTTTTGAATAAGAAATTATTAAAAATTGGAAGTTGATGTCCAAGAATAATTTATATATTGATTCGCTAAAAAAAATTTTTAAGGGTATTTTAGAAATGTGATGAAGTTAATGAAGTGTTTTTATAGAAATATGAGTTCTTAGTAAAGATGTTAAAATATTTATGTGTCTTGATAAGAGGAAAGAAACAAAGGGTAACTTGTTTTGGGTTGGCGATACTGAAAATTTATTCTAGTTAAGATTAAAAGAAGAAAAAAAATTATGGAGTCAATGAATCTTATATCTTGGAAAAAATAGCATGAGTATGATTTACTAATGTGAGATTGTTCATGATGTTCATATGATGAAAAGAGATAGAAATTTTACATAAACAACAAGTCAAAAAATAAATATTGTTAATTCACCATATAAGAAATTATAGATTCAAACATCTTATCCGTTAGAGATTATTCATTAAGAAATTTGTTGGATTAGGAAAAATCAATAAAATAGTGGAGATAAGTATTTTATTTTCTTTACTAATGACTTAAATTATATCATGTTTTTTATATTTATGAAAAATAAGTTAAATGCTTTAATTTTTTTTAGAGTTTCAGTATGAGTGCTAAAAAGGCGTGTTGTTTCTCCTTGAAAAAGATCCATAAAAATTATAGAATAATATACTAATAGAAGATTTTAAGTATATATTGAAAATCATGGTATTTAATCTGAACTTACTGAACCACACACAACACAAAAAAATGGGTTTTTTATATTAAAGAATATATTTTTGGTAGAGATGGCTCGTACCATGTTGAGAATGAGGGTGAATGTTATGAGGATATTGTAAATTTAGATGATGTAAAGATTGAATATGATGATTCAACCATTTAAAATATTTAAGAAAAATATCATTCCTCATATAAAAGGATTAAAACTTCGGTGTAGGTTTAAAATATCATTATAAAATAACGAAAATAAGTTCAAACTAAAAGAAATTTATGGACAATAACATATAACTCACTATTTTATCATGTTGAACAAAGAGACGTGAAAGATGATTTGAAGAATCAATAGTGGATTAATGTTATAAATTATTAATTAGATAATATTGAGAATAATAAAACTTTATATTAGTTACCTAATAAATCAAACAAAATATTATCAAAACAAAGTGGGTGTTTTAAAAAGAACTGAATAAAAGTAGAGTAGTTATAAGAAATATGAAATGCATTGTGGGACAAGTGTACTCATAGGTTGAAGGAATTAATATTTATAATTTTTTAAACTAGTTCCTAGACTATATACCATAAGGATATTTTTTTCTATTATAATAAAAAGGTAACATAAGATTTTCAAAATGGATTTCAAGTCCACCTTTCTGAATCTAAAGTTGGAAGATTATTTCTTTATTGAGAAACCTAGTGGTTTCTTAGTTGATGAAGATGGAATTTATATTTATAGTTTAAATAAGGATATGTATGGGTTAGAAAAGCTCTAATAGAATGATTTATATTATTTCTTGAAGTGGTTTAATTTCAAGAAAGGAAGAGTGGACAACAACCACTATATTAATGATGATAAATTGGTATAACCTATTGTGTAGAAAATATCATTTTTTGACATAAATGAAGTAAGTGTTTGTGTCGGATATGAATAAGTAAATTGAAATGTACATTCTTGGATAAATGATATAGTTTATGGGTTATAAATTTCTTAAGACTAAGATCACATATTTCTTTCACAAGTGAAATATGCTCGAAAACTTATAAGGAAGTATGGCACAACATATTCAAATTCAGTTTCTAAATCAATTTAAATGGGAACCAAACTATATAAGGATGAAAAAAAAAATTATTTGACTCAAAATAATTCCCTAATTTATTTCAATGTTTTTAATACTTTACCTCTTCAAGAAAATACATTTTATAGACTATTATATTATGTTCTAGGTATAAAAGTTAACCGAATAAGTATAATTGAATTGTTGAAATTGAATTAATAGGTATGTTAAAGTTATAATGGACAATAGAGTTAAATATGATAGTAGTGGAAATATCAATCTATTTGGATATACAAATACTATAATTTAAATATAAATTACTAGAGATCAATATCCATTAGAGTTTTATTTTACGTGCAAGATGTGTATGTTGGAACACACAAAAATAAACCATGATAACCTTGAGTACTACTAAATCACAATATATAGATGTAACTCAAGATAAAATCCAATTCATGTTTATAAGGACCTAATCGGGAGATCTGAATGTGTAAGTGATGTTGATACTACTTATGGGTTTTTATAATCATAGTGCTATCAATATATTGAGAAATCCAGTTCAACATTCCTGATAAAATTATACAGAAATAAAATATCACTTTATTAAAGATATTATGGAGAAAAATATGTTAAAACAATAATTTGTTCCCATATAGAATAAAATAGAATATATTTTCACTAAAAAACTACCAAAGTATACATTTCAATGATTGAGGTTGATGATAGTGGTTCAACTACATTTCTCTCAAGTATAAGGTATGGTGATTCCACAAGCATTACACTTAAAGACAACATAAATAATTCTTTATTTATATTTCTTTATTAATTTATAAAATGTATTTATAAATGGGGAGAAACTATTTTAGATAGAATCCAAATACATGTGTTTACCCAACAAGGGGAGATATATCTTATTTAAGGGGCACATATATTTATAGAGAATTATAAAAAGGGGAATGTTGTGAGTTCAACATGGGGGTCTATGATTTTTGTTATTTGTGAACTCTTATAACAATTTTGGTGAGTATTTGTTTTACTAACTTGTGATATATAGTCTTAAAGGACATATTTGTGAATTTTTAAAAAAATTATTCTCAATTTTTATCAAGAGGCATCAATAATTATAAAGGAGTAACATACAAGTAATTTTTATGGAATTTTTTATTTTGTTGTTAAATATTCTTATTTTCTATATATAGATAGATCATGTAGGATTATAATAATTGAATAATTATTTATTCTAGGTGTGATGAGTTTTAAAGTGATTTATGGTCCTTTTTTGATAAAAAAAATACAAAAGGGGGTATTTTTTTAGAGAAAGAGATTTTCTAGGAGAGTTTTGATACCATGAAAAAGATGGGGACCTTAAGGAGATTTCTAAGATCCAATGAGTGCTTATTATGATATGAAGTTAATAAATTATACTATAGCTTGTGGTATTTGTTTAACGAATAATTTTTAGAGAAATAAATAAATAGTTATATTAAATATGTTGGTTTTTATTGTCAATAAACAAATCATATTTAAATTCAAATAAAATAAAGTTTATTATATGAGGTAAATGATGATAAGTAGTTTTTTTGCATGACCCATCCTCGGGGCCCGTGCCATGACTACCCCAATCCCACCTTCCATAGGCCAGGGGCTGGCGACTAGTACCAAAGGAGTAAATCCCAGTAAAAGGGAAGGCATTGCCTTTATAAAAGTAAACAAACACAACAGAGTACGCAAGTGAAGTAAGCACAAAGTAAAACTGAGTACAAAAGTAAGTGCTGAAAAATAAATGGGTCAGTATAAAAACCCAACTGATAGTACAGTTCAACTGAAAAGAAAGTACAACAGCAGTAAAGTAAAGATACAACCACTGATTCGTCCTCCAGATATCCCACCTGAAGGGTGGGTATAGATAGTCTCCTTAGCTCCTTGGGTCCAGTCATCCTCCCCATGTACATACCTCTAAGTGCTCCATCTCCGGGTACCGTCTAGCTCCACAAACCTCTACCTCGATCAGTGTTGTCCGTCGTCTGCATCCAACACAAAGTAGTGCGGCCGTAGCCCGAGCAAGGGTGAGTATAAGATACTCATTAGAGACCCTGATACCCCCTAAGGTCTCCCAGAATCCACGAAGGATAAACCACAAATGATAGATTCAATCACAAAGTATCAACCAACTCTACTTAGGTATATGCTCATACATATTCCTAAGTCATCATTCTCAGTTCAGCTCCAACTCCCGAGCCCAAGAACAACCGGGTCCACACAGGAAAGAAGTCAATCACATCGATGGTAATGATTGAAAGTCAAGACTCAGCTCACACAGGTATAATAAACACGAATAAGGGTAGAGATGATTAGATGTAGTCTCTAAATAATCTCCTCTGCCGACCCCACATAAGATCCTAGTACAGAAGTCGTCGCTGCCGAACCGATGTAGGATCCAAGTACAGTAACCATCGCTACTGAACCCACATAGGATCCAAGTACAGTCATCATCACTGCCAAACCCATGGAGGATCCAAGTACAGTCGTCCTTGCTACCGAACCCATGGAGGATCCAAGTACAGTCATCATCGTCATCGAACCCACGGAGGATCCCAGCATGGTAGTTGTCGCATTCGTAGCCAGCTCTAGGGTTCCCGCTCACAGCGTGCTCGATTCCAGGAGGGTACGCTCCTCGAGTAAAGGGTTCAATACATCAACTGTCACAAAGTTCTGAGTTTATGTATTTTGAATTTCCGTCTCGTCAAAAGGAACTCAACGTGACAGACAGCGCGTCAATCGGACGCCTGGTCTGAGAGATATTGACTTTTTTATTCCAGGGGACCGGTTGGAATTATGCTCATTCCAAACACGACCGTTTAACAAAGTTGTCCAAAAATAACTTAAAGTATCACAAAAGGACTGCCTCGTCTAAAGGGTCCCAATGTTGCAGACGGCGCATCGTTCGGACGTGCGGTCTTCAAGATATTCTCCTTTAAGTGAAAACGAGCTCGATCTGTTAAGCCCAGTGGGCAGGCGGGTCGGGTTAACACAGTTTTGAGGGGTATGACCGGACAGGGGTGTCGGACCAGCCTGAAGAAAAGTGCGTCCCAGCCCGAGGGGGCATGGTCCGGCCCGAGGGGGCACGACCCAGCCTGAGGGGGCGTGTCACGGCATGAGGGGGCGCGGCCCGGCCCGAGGGGGCGCGACCCTGGCCAAGGGGGCGCAGCCCAGCCCGGCTCGGCAAGGCGTGACCCGGCTAGGAGCGGCCCTGCTGGCAGCGGTTTAAGGGGGGGGGGGGGTGCGGCCCCCCAGCTGCCCGAACCAGTGGAACCGCCCACCTTAACTGGCCGACTGGAGCTGGCCGGCCTTCTGGAGCAAGCGGCCCGAGCGCGTTTTATCCGTCATAGCACCCTCCTGGCGTTGCGGCTTCCCTCCGCCCGGCAGGCCGACGAGGCGGCCGGTTCTTCTGCCAAAGGGGCCTGCAAAGCAGGCCGCAGTTCCTTCCGCACAACCAGCACGACGACACCGACTTCCTCTACTGCGGCCTGCCCTGGCCGCGGCTCCGCATCCCCGACACGGCCCGACGGCGTCGTCCTACTTCCGCTGCGGCCCGCTTGGCCACAGCTTTTCTTTTCATGTGCGACGACGACCCTTGCACCTCCGGCCTCTTCCGCGTTCCGCCTCTGGTCTCCGATTCCATAAATAAATAAATAATCAAGATCTAGCGGTGGGTCGTCGGGCTGTCTTCGTTTGGCCCGAACCCTCCGTGTTAGGCGATAGCAATAGGTCAGGACAAACAAATATGTTCAATGAAAAACGAGGCACAATTTTAATCCATTAAAATTGAACTTAATTCCCCTACCTCGAATATGGTTCATTCTTCATAGACGCAGAAAGCGATGTCGCTCCGTCAATGCCGAGAAAGAACCTTCTTCATTTGGCGAGTTCCTCGCGGCGGAGTCTCCTCCCTTGACGCAGAAGAAGAAAAGGATTGGAGAATCATGGAGAATTCTTTGCCGAGTCATTCTTCATTGAAGGTGGGTGTTCTTCGTCTAAGAAGAAAACTGTTCTTCATTCAGGAGAGGAATACTTTTCTCCCTTTCTCAAAAGCTCTCTCCCAACTCTCCTTAACACAACAAATGCCCCCCCCCAAAATAAAATAATAGGCTAATACTATTATTTTATTATCACATGAAATTCAAAATTCAAAACACTTAATTAATTAAATTAAGAGGTTGAAATTATTAATTAGGGTGTGTTGGCTAACAATTAAGAGGGAGAGAGGAAGAAGAAGGGATCCTCATTAATATTGGTAGAGTTGTTCATATTAAACAAGGGAGTTTAATGGGGGTTTATGAGAGTTATGGGGAGTTCAAGGGTTTAGGTAACGTTGGGGCCCCACCCCACAAATATCCTCTCATGGGAGGTTATATGGGTGTGGGCCCCACCTCTAACTCCCCTTGGGAAGAAATAACCACCATCCTTAAAATAAAATTGTGCTCTACCAATTTTATTTATTTTAATCTAATTCCCCAAATATTAATTCTCAACTCGCTTAAAATGCAACTGCGGTAATGGTCCACTTAAGAGAATACCAGTGTTGCGAGTTTATCGGTGCCCTCAGATTTCAATTCCGAGCACCAGTTCAAAGGATAGAAAAACCCGCTCGTTCGTTCACTGATGTACCCGAGCTAAACTTCGAAAATTGATTCCAGGCACACCGGGCCTCAGAATCAAGTGTCGTCAGAAGCCACAGAATTGTAAAATTCCAAAGTATTAATTAAAAAATTCTCATTGAAATTTCCAGGTCTTTATAGTACTCCCACCTCAGGGATTTCTTCCTCATAAAGAAACAACATAAACTAGCGAAACAAATCAGGGTACTGAGCACACATATGAGCCTCCTGCTCCCATGTGCTCTCCTGGAGGTTCCTGTGCTGCCAAAGAATGCGCATTAGAGGAATCGAATGTCCACGTAGGACCATCTCCTGTCAATCCTTGATCTCCATCGGGACCTCCAAGAAAGTAGCCTCATCATCGATGCCCATCTCCCCATGATCAATGATGTGTGATGGGTCGTGCACGTATCTCCTCAATTGAGATATGTGGAAGACGTCGTGCACCTGGTGCAACTGAGGTGGAAGGAACAGGAGGTAAGCCACCTCACCTACCCTGTTGAGGACCTTGAATGGTCTGATAAAGCGTAGCGATAACTTTCCACCCCTGCCAAATCTCTGTAATCCACGTCGAGGTGAGACCCGTATGAAAACGTGGTCGCCATCCTCGAACTCTAGTGGTCTTTTTTTCTTATTAGCAAAGGACTTATGTCTGCTCTGTGCGGTCCTCATCCACTCCTGGATGATCTTCACCTTCTATGTCGTAGCCTAAACTATCTCTGGTCCTACAAGTGCTAACTCCCTAGGGTCAGTATAGCACAGAGGTGATCTGCATGGCCGGCCATATAATGCCTCGTAAGGTTCCATTCCGATGGTGGACTGGTAGCTGTTGTTGTATTCAAACTCCACCAAGGGTAGGTGATCCCCCTAGCTGCATCCAAAGTTAAGGACACATGCATGGAGTATGTCCTCGAGATTTTGAATGGTCCTCTCCGTCTGGCCATCTGTCTGAGGATGAAAGGCGGTGCTTAGGCGTAGCTGCATACCAAATGCCTCCTGCAACCCCTTCCAAAGCCGGGAAGTAAAGCGAGCATCTCGATCGGAGATGATAGTCGATGGCACACCATGAATCTGTACGATCTCTTGAACATAGAGGTGTCCCAAGCTCTCTACTGAGCCCTGCTCTCTGATCGGTAGGAAGTGGGCCGACTTGGTGAGCCTGTCGACGATCACCCAGATAGAGTCATGTCCTCTGGAAGTACGTGGAAGCCCCATCACGAAATCCATGGATATCCCGTCCCACGTTCCACTACGGGACCTCTAAGTGTTGTACCAAGCTCGCTGGAACCTGGTGCTCCGCCTTCACTTACTGGCAAGTGAGGCATCGTGAAACGAACTCTACTACATCCTTCTTCATACCCGGCCACCAATGCTGTCGTCTGAGGTCTTAGTACATATTTTACTCTTCTGGATGTACCGCTAGAGGGGAAGTGTGAAACTCCCTCAGCACTTCCTCCTGTAGTGCAACTAGTACCATGGTACGTCCCCTGAAGAGGATGACGTGATCTCCTCCTTAATATAATCCATCAGGCTTCTGCCCTATGGAAATCTAAGCACGTCACCTCTCAGAGTCAACGTCTCCACGCTGTGCCTCTCTTACCCGCTGAAGTAGTGGAGGAGTGACTGTGAGAGACTGTATAAAGGTTGCACCATCTCTATCCAAGAAGGATATCGACATCGCAACTAGCTGCTCCGTCGCCTCCCCTAGAAGCTATATGCCCGATCTCCTGCTGAGAGCATCAACTACTACATTTCCCTTCCCAGGAGTATATACTATCTCAAAGTTATAGTCCTGGAGAAACTTGAGCCATCTCCGTTGTCTCAGGTTCATGTCATTCTGTGAGAAAATGTATCTGAGACTCTGGTGGTCAGAGTAGACTGTAAAGCGCTCGCCCATCACATAGTGCCACCACATCTTCAGGGTGAAGACCACTACTGCTAACTCCAGGTCATGGGTAGCATAGTTCTGCTCGTGCTGCCTCAACTACCATGAACCATAGGTGATCACTGCCCGCTCCTGCATCAAGACGCACCCGTGTCTGGTCCCTGATGCGTCATAGTAAACAACGTACCCAACTCCCCCCTCCGGTATCCTCAAGATGGGCCAACTTGTCAATCTATGTCTCAGCTATTGAAAGCTTTGCTGACATCTATCTGACCACACGAAGGGTTTCCCCTTATTCATCAAATCTAAAATCATTGCTGAAACTCTGGAGAAGTCTGGAAAAAATCTCTGATAGTACCCAACCTGTCCTAGAAAACTCCGCACCTCTGTCATGCTCCTGGGTGGCTCCCAAGCAAGTACTGCCTCGATCTTCACAAGATCCACTGTAAATCCTGCCTCCGAGATGATGTGCCCCAAGAAGTGAACCTATCGAATCTAGAACTGGTACTTCAAGAGCTTACCATAAAGCTGGTGCTCTCGGAGTGTATCCAGTACAACCCGCAAATGGTAGGCATGCTCCTCCTCAGTGGTCGAGTAGATCAATATGTCGTCGATGAAGACTACGACAAAACGATCGAGGTAAGGCCGGAAGATCCTATTCAGGAGACTCATGAACACTGCTGGTGCATTGGCTACACCAAAGGGCATAACCAAGAGCTCATAGTGTCCATACTGACACCTGAAATCCATCATCTGTACATCCTCGTCTCGAACTCTAAGTTAATGATAGCCTAATCAAAGGTCTATCTTCGAGAACCATCGTGCTCCCTTGAGCTGATCAAAGAGGTCGTCAATCCTCGGGAGTGGGTACTTTTTCTTTATAGTCACCTGATTCAGGCGACGGTAATTGACACGTAGTCATAAGCTCCCATATACCTTCTTGGCAAACAGAATCAGAGAAGCCCAGGGTGAAACACTAGGTCGGATGAATCCCTTTCCCTGAAAGTCCTCTAGTTGTACCCGCAGCTCACGAAGCTCGGCGGGAGCCATCCGATATGCTGGAGTAGATATCAGTGATGTCCTGAGGTACATGTCTATGTAGAAGTCTACCTCTCTGTGAGGAGGTAGTTGTGGAACATCGTCAGGAAAAACGTCTGCATACTGATCCACCACAACAGGAAAGCTCAGACTCTGCACATCAACCACTCCTAGGATGAGACTAGCCAACTGATGTGTGATCGGCTACCCTCTCCTCTGTGTAAGTCTATCCTGCACTGCAATGGGTCCCTTCATGCTGGTGAAGGTGAACCTTCTCCCATCAGTGTGGAGAAATCGCACTTTGCGCCTAATACAGTCGATCTGGGCATGGACTGTAGATAACCAATCCATACCCAACATGACATCGTAAGGCCTCGACCCTGCTACAAGAAGATCCCAGCCGAAGATCTCGCCTCCTAGAGTAAGCTCACATTACTGGAACCAGTGTGTAATCATCGAGTCTGCTCCTATAGGAGTCTCTAGCCGTAAGGATTAAGCCAACAGCTCTGTCGGAATATCCGAGCTCCAAACAAGGGAAGAGACAATAAAATAATGACTTGCTCCTATGTCTATAAGAATAGCAGAAAGGGTAGAGTAGACATATATAGTACCTAGAATTATCTTAGGTGCACCGTGGTCATAGGCCTCGACTGCCTGGATCTGAGATTTCCCCTATCTTCCAGCTCCCTGTGGTCGGGGTGGTCCTCCTGGTGGTGGTGGTGGTAGAGCCTCAAAGCGTCATCCACAACCCGCTACTCGGCCAGCTCCTCTGCCTCGTCTGCCTGCTCCCTGCGGGCCACCATGGTCGAACCTCTGCCTCTGCCTGGGAGGTCCCTCTACTGTCTGCTGCTCATCTGTATGGCTGGTCGGGCAGTCACGAGTCATGTGGCCCTGCCCGCCGCATGCATATCACTATCTTCCCCTCGTATGACTGGCTTTGATTCGTGTTCCACGCACATCTAAACCAGTATCCTGAGGTTTCCCACCTGATGGCCTGGTCCTCTTGGACCTCTACGACATCTGTCTACTACCAGCTGCAGAAGACTCTGCGACATGTTGCCCTGCAGTGGGTCTCACTGCTAGTGTTGGCTCAGCAAGAAAGCTCTCCACAAGAAGGGCTCACTTCAGTACTCCTGCCTGCGTCGGAATGATGAGGGAGATCATCAAAGCCATGATCTCATGCATCAGTCCCTGCTCAATGGTTTGGGCCCATGGGTCCCATACCATGTCCGTGGAGTAGCACGAGAGGTCGGTAAATATCACTGAGTACTGAGCTACTGTCATACTGCCCTGCCGTAGATGAAGTAACTCCTGGATCTTCACCACACGAAGGGTGGCTGGAACAAAATCTGAGCGGAAGAGACTCTCGAAGTCCGTCCAAAGTAGAGATGCCTCATCGTGCACCTGGAGAATCAGGAACCACCACCTACATGCTTCTGCATGCAGGAGACTTGTTGCAAGGATCACCATAAGGTCGCCCGGTGTCCCTACCAATCTGAAGACTCTGACGATAGCCTCCAGCCAATCCTCAGCTACCTGATGTTCCATCTCTCTGCAGAACCTAGGCGAAATCTGTCATTGAAACTCGTGCAACACACTCAGGAAGCGTTCACTCTCTGCTATTGGGGATGGTGGTATCGGTGGCCCATTGGTTAGTGGTACCGCTGGTGCCTCTGCTATAATGGGGCCCTACACCGAGGCCTCGTCGCTCGGTGGGCTGCCATCTTGCACGTAACTAGGAACCCTATCAGAATGACTTCATGGGGCCATACTAAAATGAAACAGGTGTGCCATGGTCAAATAGTATAACTGGTGAGTTTCCACAAAGTAATCACAAAGAAAACTTTTGAAACACACATGCAATAAATTTTTTCATGCACTGAGTCCGAAATCAGAAGTCAGGGTCCTGGTGTATGGATACGTCGGCCGCCACACCAACACTGGACTCCCTGGACTGATAACCACACTCAATTCTCTTAACACTATTTATTTTTAGAGAAGAAATTATCAGAGTCCTGAGTTTTGCTGTAGAACTGACTCCTCTGATACCAATTTGTCACGAACTGTCCTTAGGGCCCGTGCCGTGACTACCCCAAGCCCGCCTTCCATAGGCCAGGGGATGGTGAATACCACCAAAGGCGTAAATCTTGGTAAAAGGGAAGTAATTGCCTTTATAAAAGTAAACAAACACAACAGAGTACACAAGTGAAGTAAGCACAATGTAAAACTGAGTACAAAAGTAAGTACTGAAAAGTAAATGGGCCAGTATGCAAACCCAACTGTTAGTATAGTTCAACTGAAAAGAAAGTACAACAACAGTAAAGTAAAGCGACAACCACTGAGTCGTCCTCCAGATATCCCACCTAATGGGTGGGTAAATATGGTCTCCTCAGCTCCTCAGGTCCGGTCATTCATCCCGTGTAAGTCCCACCAAGTGGTCCACCTCTGGGTACCATCCATCTCCACAAACCTCTACCTCGATCAGTGCTATCTTCCGTCTGCATCCAACACAAAGTAGTGCGGGAGTAGCCTGTGCATGGGTGAGTATACGATACTCAGTAGAGACCCCGATACCCCCGAAGGTATCCCAGAATCCATGAAGGATAAACCACAAAGGATATATTCAATCACAAAGTATCAACCAACTCTACTTAGGTATATGCCCATACATATACCTAATTCATCATTCTCAGTTCGACTCCAACTCCCGATCCCAAGCACAAACCGGTCCACATAGGAAAAAAGTAAATCAAACTGATGTTAACGATTGCAATTCAAGACTCAGCTCACACAGGTATACTACTCACAAAGAAGGGTGGAGATGATTAGATGTAGCCTCTAAATCATCACCTCTGCCGAACCCACATAGGATCCTAGTACATAAGTCGTCGCTGCTGAACCCACGTAGGATCCAAGTACAGTAACCATCGTTGTCGAACCCACGTAGGATCCAAGTACAGTCGTCATCGCTATCGAACCCACAGAGGATCCAAGTACATTCGTCCTCGCTGCTGAACCCACAGAGGATCCATGTACAGTCGTCATCATCGTCGAACCCACGGAGGATCCCAGCACGGTAGTCGTCGCAGTCGCAGCCAGCTCCAGGTTTCCTTCACATAGCGTGCTCGATTCTAGGAGGGTCTGCTCCTAGAGTAAAGGGTTTGATACATCAACTGTCACTAAATCAAGATTTGATGTGTCCCGAAGTTTCGTCTCGTAAAAAGGAACTCAACGCGACAAATGTCACGTCAATCAGACGCCCGGTCTGAGAGATATTGGATTTTTCGTTCCAGGGGCCCGGTTGGAATTATGTCCATTCCAAACCCAACCATTTACCAAAGTTGTCCATAACTCACATAGAGTATCGCAAAAGGACCGGCACGTCGAAAGGGTCCCAGTTTCTCAGACGATGCATCGTTCGAACATGCGATCTTCAAGATATTCACCTTTATGTGAAAATGAGTCCGGCCCGTTAAGACCAGTGGGCTGGTAGGTTGGGTTAACCCAGTTTTGACGGGTCTGACCCGAAAGGGGTGTCAGACCAGCTCGATGAAAAGCGCGGCGTGGCCCGAGGGGGAACGGCCCGGCCCAAGGGGGCACGACCCGGCCCTGTAGGGCGCGACCCGGCTGGAGCTGGCCCCACTGGCTCGGCCGACTGGCCAAGAGGTTCAAGTGGGGGGGGGGGGGGTTGCCTGTACCGGCGGCGCCGCCCTCCCTAACCAGCCGGTTGGAGTCAGCCGGCCTTCTGGCGCAAGAATCCCACTCGGGCAGGCCGCGGTTCATCCGGCGCGGCGCCCTCCTAGCGCTACGGCTTCCCTCCGCCCGGCCGGCCAATGGGCCGAATGGTTCTTCTTCCGAAGTGGCCCGTAAAGTGGGCCACAGTTTCTTCCGCACAGACGGCACGACGACACCAGCTTCCTCCGCCACGACCTGCCCTGGCCGCTACTTCGCATCCCCGACACGGTGCGACGGCGCCGTTATTTTTCCGCCTCAGCCCCCTTGGCCGCGACTTTTATTTACGTGTGCGACGACAGCCCTTGCGCCACTGACCTCTTCTGTGTTCCGCCTCTGGTCGCCGATTCCATAAATAAATAAATAAATAATCAAGATCCAGCGGAGGGCTGTCGGGCCGTGTTCATTTGGCCCGCTCCGTCTGCGTTAGGCAATAGTAATAGCTCGAGACAAAAAAATATGTTCAACTACAAATGAGGAAAAATTTTAATCCATTAAAATTGAACTTAATTCCCCTACCCCGAATATGGTTCTTTGGTTGTAGATGCAGAAAGCGAAGTCACTCCGTCAACGTCGGTAAAGAACCGTTGTCGTTTTGCGAGTTCCCCACGGTAGAGTCTCCTCCCTTGATGCAGAGGAAGAAAAGGATTGGAGAATCATGGAGCGTTCTTCGCTGAGTCGTTCTTCGTTGAAGGTGGGTGTTCTTCGTCGAAGAAGAAAACCGTTCTTTGTTGAGGAGAGGAATAATTTTCTCCCTTTCTTAAGAGCTCTCTCCCAACTCTCCTTAACACAACGAATGCCCCTCAAAAATAAAATAATAAGCTAATGCTATTATTTTATTATCACATGTAATTCAAAATTAAAAACACTTAATTAAATAAATAAAGAAGTTGAATTTATTAATTAGGGTGTATTGGAAAATAATTAAGAGGGAGAGAGGAAGAGGAATGGATCCTCATTAATATTGGGAGAGTTTTCCATATTAAACAAGGGAGTTTAATGGGGGTTTATGAGAGTTATGGGGAGTTCAAGGGTTTAGGTCATGTGTGGGCCCCACCCCACAAATATCCTCTCATTGGAGGTTATGTGGGTGTGGGCCCCACCTATAACTCCCCTTGGGAGGAAATTACCACCATCCTTAAAATAAAATTGTGCTCCACCAATTTTATTTATTTTAATCAAATTCCCTAAATATTAATTATCAACCCGCTTAAAACGCAACTGCGGTAATGGTCCCCTTAAGAGAATATTGGCGCTGTGAGTTCATCGGTACCCTTAGATTTCAATTCCGAGCATCGGTTCAAAAGATAGAAAAACCCGCTAATTCGTTCACTGAACGTACCCGAGCTGAACTTCTAAAATTGATTCCGGGAACACAGGGCCTCGGAATCAATTGCCTTCAGAAGCCACAGACTCATAATATTCCAAAGTATTTAAGAAAAAATTTTCCTTGAAATTTCAGGGTCTTTACAATTCTAGTTTTTGGAAAAGGATTGGATATGTTTTGAAGTATTCTATAAGTTTTTAGAGTTTTGAAGAATCAAATATGAAAAGTAAACCAAAATATTTTTTGTATAAGGTTTTTATATTTTGATTTTCTGAATCCAACAATGGTATAAACCTTATTCAGTGCATAGGTTTTTTATAATAAGTGTCGAATATTTAACAATGGAAATAACCTACTCTATATGTGTAAATATTTTATTTTTAGAATAATTAAAAATTATAAAATTCTTCCAATTCATAATGTTATATATAGTGAATAATATTTTTATGATGAACATAAATATGGAAATGAAAGAACATATTTTCTAAGATGTGTAATATTTTTTGAGATACATAATATTTTTTGAGTAACATAATATTTTTTGAGTATTGTATGTTTTTTTCTTTAATATGAGAATTTTATAATTCCTTTGATACAAGGTTTATATATAATCTTTATATATATCATGTGATACATAATTTTTTGATGATAATTTGAAAGTTATTATAAGGATTTTTATGAATTTATTTGGTAAGTATGATTTCAGAGTTGGATAGAATTCTAATTTTTTGAAGTTACTAGGGAGGTTTGGAAGAATAATTTCCAAAATTTACAATAATCATGTGGTATTATATATCAATCATACTAAATTATATGGACAAATTAAATTTTTAATAGTTATAGTGGTTTTCTTAAACCAGATGATTCTTAAGTTGGTATTTATAGACAAAATATAAAAAATAAAAATCATGATTCAAGTGGTAAAGTAAATGTTTTTATTCATTGAAATTGTTATGTGTTGTGACTATGTAGTCTTAGATAATATTATAATAAACTTTTACCATGATGGAAAACCTTGAGAATAAAAATTTGGGATATTTGAAAGGAGCAATATGGTTTCCTCCGTGAAGAAATATTTTTGCACCGTAAAGAAAGTTTAGGTTTGAGAAAACTAATTTTCTATATCACAATGAATTTTGTAGTAACATGATGATTTGTAAATATAAAATGATAAGATATGGATAGGGAAAAGGTAAAAAATAATTTAATAGTGGTTTAATATGGTTATTTTTTTGAATAGTTTAATTTGAAATTCAAATTTGAATATGAAAGTCATTGCTATTATTTGTGAAGAAAAATATATTCACTAAAGTGATAAAAATATTTGGTGCATGCACTGAATATTAAAATATATATATAGAATGAAGAAGAAAATAAGTGTATAATTTCCACTGTGAGAGTTTAATATTAAGTGTAATAGGAAGAATAAGAAGAAGTAGCACAACTACAACTTGATGGATGTTTAATATAGAGCCATACTCTATTACTGTTTTTAAAATAGATTTACTATTTTTGATTATACAGGTTCACTATACATTGTCGTGAGAAATTTGTGTATCAAAATTAAAGGATAAAACCTACACATTTTTAATAAATTTGATTAAACTAGTGAATTATATGACTTTGGGTGAATTTGGACCATGTTGAAGAGTAGCTACTCATTTTGATTAGCAAACCTTGTAATTCTACCGTGTTTTCCATGTGTTTCATTAGAATGTGTAACATTGGTATAAAATTCTATTTAACAAGATAAAAATTTTGTTTCAAAAATATTCCTAAAAATAATTTATTTCACTGATTCACCCATTATCTCAGTTAATTCCCACTGATCCTAAGGATCCTTTTCAATTTCATCCCCATCTTAGTTCACTACATACCTATTTGGAAAAATTGATTGGCATAATATCCCCAAGGTTTTATATTATGGATCATGATTATTTTCTTTACAATATATCTAATCGATTGTTTATCTATTATAAATCATATGAATTATATTAAAAATAAGTGGATCCCAATATTCAATGAAAAATAATTTTATCTTTGGATAAAGGTGATGATTCCTTATTTTCGCCAGGACTAGATATGGTAGGAATCTCTATTTAAGGATTTATACCACATAGAGTAAGGGAGAATTATAATTGGATTAATTATAATAACATTGAATCTGATTTAATAGATTATAATAAATTACTTTCATCTCTCTATAAGAAGAAATTAACAGAGGTAATGCCATTAAAACCATTAAATCTATATGAGTTAAACTATATGGGATTCAAAAATGGAAAAAGAAGGTGAAAAAATATTGACTTTAATTGTACCATTATTAATTTAAATATATATGACTGGATGAGGATAAATATATAGGATATTTTTTTTAAAATTCTTGAATATAATTGTTAGAAAAATTCATAACTACTGAGAAAGTCTTAATGATGATCCATTATAGAGAAATTAATTCATAATATTGTAAGAAAATTTAATTTGAAGATCATATAACTAGAGGATGAAGATTTTAATGAATTATAAATTGATAAATTTAATAATATATTTATTACATATTAAATAATAAAATTCCAATTATTAAAGAGAAAGGAATATTAGCTAAATAGTTTGCATTTAAAAATTTCAAATTCATGAAGATTGATGAACAAAATAAAGACCACAAAAAGAATATGATAATAAAGAGGATAAAATGAACTATAATTATTTTATGTCACCTAAATTAAAATGATTTTGGAAGTATAAAGGTATTTTTAATGGTATAACTCAATTTAAATGTTTTAATTTTGGGATGATTAGATAATTCAAAAAAAATTCCAAGAGAAGACCCATGAAGGAGAGGGTAATTATGACAACCCATATCATTAATACACATTAATTCATGATTTATTATATAAATAAACACATTATAGAATACCAAAATATCAAAAGGTATAGTGTATTTTTGTGATTAGATACATATCATAATAACTTGAAATAGGGATACAACAACATTATTGAAAACTCTTTAACATGCTCTTAAAATTACACTATTTTTTTAAAATTGAAAGGGAAAAACATTGTATGTACATAAAAAAATGGTGATCTATTAATCCTAGTAATGTAATAATAAAATAATAACTTGTAAAGACCTGGAATTTCAATGTAGTTTTTTAATTAAATGGGAATTTTATGAGTCTGTGAAAATTGACGGCGCGTGATTCCGAGGCCCAGTGTGCCCAGATTGAATTTATGAACTTTTTTTCGAGTAGGTTCAATAAACGTGCGAGCGGGTTTTTGTAACTTTTGAACCAGTGCATTGAATTGAAATACGAGGACACCATTGAACTTACAGTGCTAGTATTCTATTAATGAGACCTTCACCTTTACAGTAATGGGTTGAGAGTGAATGAATTTTTTTGTGTTTTTAGTGAAAGCATAAAAATAAAATAAAAATGTGTAACATTTTTATTTTCTTTTGTTGAAACATTCCATGTGGATGTTTTAATGGCAGGGACCACCTATAATAAAACCTCTCAAAATAGGATATGGTGGTGGGGACCACCCAAGACATAAAACCCCTTGAACCCCTTTGAACTCCCTTTTAATGGGGAGAAACCTCTTAAGCTCCCCCACTTAATTATGTCAACTCTCCCCTTCAATTAAATAAGCCAACCCATCATTTAATTAATTAAGATATTTTGAAATTATACCAAGAAACATAATAGATAACTTGTTCTATTATGTGGTCTACCTTTCATTTTTGTGGAATTGGGGAGAGAAGAACTATTGGGAGAAAGATCTCCAACGAAGAATGCCAATAAGGAACATCTCTATTGATGAATGAACCGATGATTGTGGAATCGCCGACATTACCAACGTCTGTCTATCCCCAACGACATCGTCTCCTTCCTCGAGACCTCTTTCAATGAACCTTCGCGGTAGGGGTTTATTTATGAGTGATTATCACTTCCCATGTTCTTCCCTTCTAAACTAAGAACACGGATCAACTCTCATAAACTAGTTGATCCATGGATATTTTCTATTGCGGGGTTGGGAACAGTGATTGATGAAGGTTGTGGGGATTGATTTTTTTTAAATATCTTCCATACACGTTCTTGATTCAAATTTGTGAACCACTTGCTACTGCTCTAACGTGGAGGGTGCGGGCCAAACAAACATGGCCCGACCCCTCCGTCATTCTTCTTTTGTGTGTTTTTCGTGATGTTGATGATGACTGGAGCCGGGTTTTGGCACTAGTGGAACACGATAATGGCGTCCCACACCACCACCAGCCATGAAGAAGACAACGACGCTGCCCCACGGCTCCAACGGCCCTTGGCTCAGCCGCCCCACGGCCCCGCCTCACTATTCGTGTTCCCGCCGTGCCGCCCCGCATCCTTGCCACCTGTGGTGCCACGTGCCACCCCGCAGCCTCGCCGCCCATGACACCCCACGCTACCCTGCGGCCTCACCGCCCACGACACCCCACGCTGCCCACAGCACCCCGCGCCGCCCTGCGACCCCATCACCCGTGACATCCTGCCGCCCTGCCACAACCCCCCGCGGCCCCGCCGCATCGCCTCGCGGCTCCGCCGTCCAGAACCCCACTGTGCCGCCCCGCGGCTCCACTTTCCAGGGCCTTGGAGTGTCGCCCCAAGGATCATCTATCCACGGCCCCGCCACGCCGCCCCATGGATTCGCCGTCCACGGCCTTGCCGCGCCGGCCCGCCCCACGACTCCACCATCCACGACCCCACCGCACTGCCCCACAGGTTTGCCTCCCTCGCGTCCCTGTGACCCCCACGCCGCCCAGGCGAGGCCGCCCCTCATGGCCTGGGCCGGACCCCACGGGTCGGGCTGGGTCGACCCATACCGGGTCAGACCAGGCCGGGTCGGGCTGAGTTGGTCTGACCGGGTCGGACCAGACCTCGACCAACTTCGACCCATTACACACTTTTGGCCATAACATTTGAACTAGACATCCGTTTGATTAACCATCATCGACGCTGGAAGACTTGGAGTGAGAAATTCCCTTTGGTGTGCCCCATTAGAGTTTTGGATATTGTTGGGGAACGATCGGGTTGGATCGAGCATGAATCCAACTGGGCCCTCGGGACTAAACATATAATAACTCTCACACTGGGTGTCTGATTGATGCACTGTATGTTGCGTTGAGACCCCTATGATGTGGCGTTCCTTTGGGATACTTATTCGCGAGACTTCGTGGCAGTTTGAGTATTGATATGTGGCTTGTGGAGCGGACCCCCCCAGAGATAAGCGAGCTTAGCGTGGGAACCCAATAGCTGGATGTGTCTTAAGGAAGAGATTCTTCATGGGTCTGAGATTGAGGGTCCCACATGGGACCTCTCTAGGATTCCATGTGGGACTAACCAAGCGATCATGTTTGGGTCAGCACCTATCAATCCTGTGTGGTTCAGCACCTAGTGATCCTATGTAGGTCAGCACCTAGTGATCCTGTGTGGGTCTGCACCGAGCGATCTTGTGTGGGTCAGCACCGAGCGATCCTGTGTGGGTCAACACTTAGAGATCCTATGTGTGTCTAATGATGATTAGCAATCCTTCGTGGGTCTTCCTCTTAACAGAGTAAGATGATTTAGTAGTTACATCTAATCATCTCTATTACTATACCTATGTTATACCTGGTGTGAGCTGAGTATGTACCTTATGGTATTTTCCTTCATGGTAATACCTTGGTGGTATTCTTCTATGTTGCGTACCTATGTGGTACTTTACTTCATGGTATTCCTTCCTTTTTGGAATATTTTAGCTTTGGGATTTTGAGTTGGACTCTGTGTTTCCTCATGATTGAGATGGGTTTACTTGATAACTTAGGTATATGTATGGGCATATAACTAAGAAGGGATGTCAGTGGATTTAATGTTGTGTAGTTTTTCCTTGGTGGATTTTGTGAGACCTTGAGGGTCTCAGGGTCCCTACTGAGTATCGTTATAATCACCCATACACGGGCTATGCCTGCACCTCATTGTGTTTGGTACAGACGACAGACAACACTGATAGAGGATGAGAGTACCAGGACTGGAGGTAGCTCGGAGGTGGACCTTAGATAAGGCATACCGCAGAGACGACCGTTCGAGAGCTGTACCTATCCATCAGGTAGGATCCTTGGTTGGTGATCGTAGGAGCTGTTCTAGTTTACTTGTACTTTCATTTTCTTGTACTTTTCATTTGGGCTTGTATTCTGGCCCCTTTTACTTATTTTACTCACTCTGTTTACTATTCAGTTTACTTGAGTTTGTGTCTTACTGTGTTCTTGGTTGTGTGTGTTACAGGTTATAAAGGCAATGACTTCCCAGTTTTAGGGAATATTCCTTTGGTGCTAGTCACCAACCCCTGGCCTATGGAAGGCGGGATTAGGGTAGTCATGGCACGGGCCCCGGGTGATGGGTTGTGACAAATTGGTATCAGAGGAGTCGGTTCTACCGTAGAACATATGAATCTGATATTTTTTTAATGGAAATAGTGTTAAGTGTAGTGAGTGTGGTTATCAGTTTAGGGAATCAAGTTTTGGTGTGGTGGCTGACGTATCCTTACACTACGATCATGACTTCTGATTTTTGACTTAGTGCGTGAAAACACTGATTGTGTGTGTGTTTTCAAGAGTTTTCTTTGTGATCTCTTAAGTCAGCTCACTAGGTATAACTCATTGACTGTGGCGCACCTGTTTCTTTTCAAGATGCCTCCACGCAGATAGCCAGGTAGGGTTCCGAATATAGTACGAACTGATAGCCCACCGAGCAATGAGGCCTCTGTGCAGGTCCCTCTTCTTATAGAGGCACCAATGGAGGCACCAGCGGTACCATTACCCATTGGGCCACCGATGCCCTCAGCCCCAGCAGCAGAGGGTGCACGCCACTTGAGTGCGTTGCACGAGTTCTAGTGCCAGAGGCCACCGAAGTTCAGTGGAGAGACGGACCCACAGGCAGCTGAGGATTGACTGGAGGTCGTGGTGAGAGTCTTCCGATGGGTAGGGACACCAGCCGATCTCATGGTGATCCTTGTTTCCAGTCTACTATAGGAAGCAACATGCAGATGGTAGAGCTTGATGCTCCAGGATCACGAAGAGGTGACATTTCTCTGGGCAGACTTCGAGAGCCTGTTTTGGGTAGAGTTTTTCCCAGTGACTCTTCACGCAGTGTGCATATAGAAGCTAATTAATTTGAAACAAGGCAACATGACTGTGGATCAGTACTCAGCGAGGTTCACTAACCTCTCACGTTACTGCACATATATGGTGCAGGACCCATTCTTCAGGGCCCAGACCTTCGAGTAGGGACTCAGGTGGGATATCAGGGATTTGATGATTTTACTTAGCATCCTGATGCATGCAGGGGTGTGAGAGAGAGCCCTCTTAGTGGAGAGTTTTCTTGCTGAGTAGTCACCAGTAGTGAGACACACTACGAGTAATCATGTAGCGAAGTTTTCTATAGCTGGAAGCAGACATATGTCACAAAGGTCAAAGAGGACCATACCTATAGGTAGACAATCGCAGGATTCATGGTCGGTTGTGCGGGACACCCGAGGCAGAGCCAGTCATGCCATGAGTTGGCAGTGTTACACATGCGGTGGGAAGGGTCACATGGATCTTGACTGTCCAACCCGTTGTACGTATGATTAGCAGACCATTGAAGGACTGCCTAGGAAGAGATAGATATTTGTCTGAGGGGGTCTACAGGGAGCAGGAAGACATGGAAAAGGAGTTGGTCGTGCAGATAGCGATGGGCGACGATTCGAGATGTTACCGCCACCACCACCAGGTGGTCCACCCCAACCATAGGGAGTGGGGGATAGGGGTGAGCTCATCTCTAGGCAGCTGAGGCCTAGGATCACAGTGGTCCAGAGATGATATGAGGTACAGTCTATGTCTACTTCACCTTAGCAGTAATACTTATATAAACAGGTGCTAGTCATTATTTTATTTCCACTACCCTTGTTCGGAGCTCGGAGATTCTGATGGAGCCTTTGCCTCGAACCTTACAGCTAGAGACTTTTACAGGAGTGGTTTCGACGATTACACATTGGTGCCGGTAGTGTGAGATTACTCTAGGTGGCCAGAGGTTCGGCTGGGATCTCCTAATAGTAGCGTCGAGGCCTTACGACGTCATCTTGGGTATGGACTGGTTATCTACAGTCCATGCTCATATTGACTGTATTAGGCACAAAGTGTGGTGTGTCCGCACGGATGGGACTAGGTTTACCTTCACCCTCGAGAAGGGATCCTTTGCAGCATAGGATGGACTTACCAGGCGGAGAGTGAAGCCAATCACTCATCAATTGGCTAGTATTACCCTCATAGCAGTTGATGTGGAGAGTCTGAGCTATCCTGTAGTGGTGGACCACTATGCAGATGTTTTCCCTAATGATGTTCTGGGTCTACCTCCTCTTAGATAGGTGGACTTTTACATTGACTTGTACCCCAGGACGACACTGATATCTACACCAGCGTATCGGATGGCTCCTGCAGAGCTGTATGAGTTGCTGGTACAACTGGAGGACTTACAGGGAAAAAGGTTTATTCGGCCCAGAGTTTCTCCTTGGGAAGCCCCAATTTTGTCTTCCATGAAGGCGGATGGGAGCTTGAGACTTTTTGCCAACTATCAGCACCTTAACCAGGTGACTGTGAATAAAAAGTACCCACTCTCAAATATTTACGACCTCTTTGATCATCTGAAGGGAACACAATGGTTCTCGAAGATAGACCTCAGATCAGGCTATCACCAGCTCAGAGTACGAGATGAGGATGTGCAGAAGACGACATTTAGATGTCGGTATGACCATTACGAGTTATTGGTTATAACATTTGGTGTAACAAATTCTCCAGCAGTGTTCATGGGACTCATTAACATGATCTTTCAGCCATACCTTGATCGCTTTGTAGTAGTCTTCATTGATGAAATTATGATCAACTCGGCTACTGAGGAGGAGCATGCCTATCTTTTGTAGGTAGTACTGGACACACTCTGAGAGCACCAGCTTTATGGTAAGCTCTCAAAGTGCTAGTTCTAAATCAGAGAGGTTCACTTTCTAGGACATGTCATCTCAGAGGCTAGATTTGCAGTGGATCCAGCGAAGATTGAGGCGGTACTTACTTGGGAGCTACGCAGGAGTGTGACAGAGATACGGAGTTTCCCAGGTTTGTATGGATACTACCAGAGGTTTGTGCCATATTTCTCTAGAGTTGCAACACCTCTATTAGCATTGACGAAGAAGGGTCAACCCTTCGTGTGGTCAGAGAGATTCCAGAAGAGTTTTTAGGAGCTGAGGTAGAGTCTGACTAGTGACCCTATCTTGAGGCTTCCAGGGGAGGGCGTAGGGTACATGTTCTACTACGACGCATCAGGAACCGGTCTTGGATGTGTCTTGATGCAGGAGCGAGCAGTGATCACATACGGTTCTCTACAATTGAGACAAAAAGAGAAGAACTACGCTACCCATGACCTGGAGTTAGCAGCAGTGGTATTCACCCTGAAGATGTGGAGACATTACTTGATGGGTGAGAGTTTTACAGTGTACTCTGATCACAAGAGTCTTAGGTATATCTTCTCTCAGAAGTACTTAAACCAGATACAATGACGTTGGCTTGAGTTCCTCCAAGACTATTACTTTTAGATAGTCTATACTCACAGAAAGTAGAACGTTGTAGCTGATGCACTCAGTAAGAGGTCAGGTATATAAAGCTGCTAGGTGAGGCAACATAGATGCTATCTGATTTGTAGATATTCTTTGTAGATTGGGACGAATCAGCTTTTTTTAGTCTCTTACAGTCACTCCTCCACTTCTTCAGCGAGTCAGGGAGGTGTAGCGTGGGGACGCTGACTGCGAGACTTGACGTGCTCAGATATACACGGGGCAAGCACCTGATGGATTTTTTGAAGGTGGGGAGCACGTCATCCTCTTCAGAGGACGTACCATGGTACCATTGTTGCTTCGGGAGGAAGTGATGAGGGAGATCCACACATCCCCTCTAGTGGTACATCCAGGAGTGGCGAAGATGTTCTAGGACCTCCGAAGACAACGTTGGTGACCGAGAATGAAGAAAGTAGTAGCAGAGTTTATCTCTCGGTTCCTCACTTGTCAGCAAGTGAACGCGGAGCATGAGGTACCAGTAGGCTTGGTTTAGCATTTAGAGGTCCCAGAGTGGAAGTGGTATGGGATACCCATGGACTTCGTGACAGGACTTCCAAGTTCATCCCAGGGTCATGAATTGATTTGGGCGATCATCGACAGACTCATCAAGTCGGCCCACCTCCTACCGATCAGAGGGCAGGGTTCAGTAGAGAGTTTGGGACACCTCTATGTGCAGGAGATTGTGAGGCTATATGGAGTACCCTAGACGATTGTCTCTGATCGTGATACATGTTTTACTTCCCGACTATGGAAGGGGTTACATGAGGCTTTTGGTAAGAAGCTTCGTTTGAGCACCACCTTCCATCCTCAGACAGATGGCCAGTATGAGAAAACCATTCAGACCATCGAGGACATGTTGCATGATTTTTTCCATGACTTTGGTCTCAGCTGGGAGGATCACTTACCTTTGGTGTAGTTTGCATACAATAACTTCTATCTCTCCACCATTGGGATGTCACCTTTTGATGTGTTGTACGGGCGACCTTGCAGATCACCTTTGTGCTAGAATGACCCAGGGTAGTCAGCATTAGTGGGACCATAGATGGTATGAGCTACCATAGAGAAAGTGAAGATCATCCAAAAATAGATGAAGACTTCATAGAGTAGGCAGACGGCTTATTCCAACAGGAGAAGAAGACATCTAGAGTTCGAGGATGGCGACCACGTCTTTCTATAGGTCTCACCTCGACGAG
The DNA here is from genome assembly GCA_963277665.1 of Viscum album. NCBI lineage: Eukaryota > Viridiplantae > Streptophyta > Magnoliopsida > Santalales > Viscaceae > Viscum > Viscum album. Next base: position 542,609,964 of record OY728157.1, read on the forward strand.
GTTTGAAGAATTTTGGCCAAGGTGGAAAGTTATCTCTGAGGTTCATCGGACCTTTTCAGGTCCTCATCAGAGTTGGCGAGTTGGCATACTGCTTAGATCTTCCACCTCAGTTGCACCAGGTCACGACATCTTCCACGTATCCCAGCTAAGGAGATACGTGAACGACCATTCTCACATCGTCGACCACATAGATATGGACGTCGATGATGGGGCGACTTTTACGGAGCTTCTAGTAGAGATTGATGATCGATAGAAGCATGTCTTTTGTGGGTGGTCGATGCCTCTGGTGCATGTTTGCTGGAAGCACGAGAACCTCTAGGAGAGCACATGGGAGCAGGAGGATCATATTTGTGCTCAGTACCCCCACTTTTTTTTTCCTAGTTTTGAGTTGTGGCTTACGGGGATGTAAAGCCCTAAGGTGGGGAGAATGTAAAGACCTGAAATTACTATGTATTTTTTTTTAATTAAATGGGAATTTTACGAGTTCGTGAAAATTGAAAGTGCGTGATTCCGAGGGCCGGTGTGCCCGGAATGAATTTCTGAACTTTTTTTATGGGTACATTCAGAAAACGTTCGAATGGGTTTTTATAACTTTTGAACCGGTGCTCAGAATTGAAATATGAGGACACAGTCGAACTCACAACACTTGTATTCTCTTAAGGATACCTTCACCTTGACCGCAGTGGGTCGAGAGTGAAATATAGTTTTTGTGTTTTTTGTGAAAGAATAAAAATAAAATAAAAATGTGTATCTTTTTTATTTTCTTTTGTTGAAACCATCCATGTAGATGTTTTAATGGTGGAGACCACCTGTAATAAAATCTCTCAACATAGGATATGGTGGTGGGGACCACTCGAGCCTATCCTCCCTTGTGGGTTATGGTGGTGGGGACCACCAAAGACTTGAAACCCCTTTAACCCCTTTGAACTCCCTTTTAATGGGGAGAAACCTCTTGAGCTCCCCCACTTAATTATGCCAACTCTACCCTTTAATTTATTAAGCCAGTCCATCAATTAACTAATTAAGCTATTTTGAAATTATGCCAACAAACATAATAGATAACTTGTTCTATTATGTGGGCTACCGTTCATTTTTGTGAATTTGGGAGACAAGAAATATTAGGATAAATATGTCTACCAAAGAATGCTAATGAATAACACCTCCAACGACGAATGAACCGACGATCTAGGAAACACCGACATCAACGACATCCCTCTATCCCCAATGACATCATCTCCTTCCTTGCGGTCTCTGTCAACGATCCTTCAAGGTAGGGGTTTATTTATGAGTGATTACCTCTTTCCATGTTCTTCCCTTCTAAACTAAGAACACATATCAACTCTCCAAAACTAGTTGATCCACGGATGTTTTCTTTTGCGGGGTAGGGAATAGTGATTGATGAAGGTTGTGGGGATTTATGTTTTTTTAAATATCTTCCATACATGTTCTTGATTCAAATTTTTGAACCACTTTCTACATATCTAACGCGGAGGGTGAAGGCCAAACAAACATGGCCCGACCCCTCCATCATTCTTATTTTGTGAGTTCTTCATGATGGTGATGGAGAACGGTGTCGGCATTTGGCACCGGTGGAACACGAGAACGGTAGCCGACACCACTGTCAGCCGCGATGAAGACAACGGCGTCGCCTCACGGCCCGGCCATGCCGTCCGCGACCCCACCATGCCACCTTGTGGCCTCGTCGCCCGCCGAACCCTCTCTGTCCTATGGCCTCGCTTCTCACGGCACCCCGCGCCGCCCCGCGGCCTCGCCGCCCATGGCCCCACCGAGCCACCCCGCAAAACCGCTGCACCGCCCGCGGCCCCGCCGTGCCGCTACGTGGGTCCGCCGTCTGCGCCCCCCCCCCCCCCCCACGCCACCCCATGGATTCACCATATTCCCGACCCCACGCACCCCTGTTTCCCAATCCGAGCCACACAGCGGGCCGGGCTGGACACAGCGGTTTGGGCCGGGTTGGTCCGACCGGGTCGAACTCGACCCGAACCCACTTTGACCCATTACACTCTTTTGGCCATAACATTATTACCAGACATCTGTTTGACGAACCGTCAGTGGTGCTAGAAAACTTGGAGCGAGATGGTACCTTTGGTATGCCCCACTAATGTTTTGGATAAATTTGGGGAATAGTCAGGTTGGATCAAGCACAAATCCAACCGAGCCATCGGGACTAAAAGACTAATAACTCTCAGACCAAGCGTCTGATTGACGCACCGTCTGTTGCGTTGAGACCCCTATGACATGGTGGTCCTTTGGGATACTTCTTATTGAGACTTTTTGGAAGTTTAAGTATTGAATAATGGATTTTGGAGCAAACCCTCTCACAGACGAGCAAGCGTAGCGCGGGAACCGAGTAGCTGGCTGTGACTTAAGGAAGATATCCTTCGTGGGTCTGAGATTGAGGGTCCCACATGGAACCACAATAGGATTCCATGTGGGACTACTCGAGCGATCTTGTATGGGTCAGAACCTAGAGATCCTGTGTGGCTCATCACCTAGTGATCCTGTGTGGGTCAGCACCTAGCGATCCTATGTGGGTCACCACTGAGCGATACTGTGTGGGTCAGCACCAATTGATCCTATTTGTGTCAGCACCTAGAGATCCTATGTGGATCAAATGATGATTAGTGATCCTTTGTGGGTATACCTATTAATAGAGTAATATGATTCAGTAGTTACATCTAATCATCTCTTCTACTGTACCAAAGTTATACCTAGTATGAGCTGAGTCTGTACCTTGTGGTATTTTTTTCTTTGTAATACCTTGGTGGTATTCCTCTGTGTGGCATAACTGTGTGGTACTTACCTTCATTGTATTTCTTAATTTATGGAATAGCATAGATTTGGGATTTTGAGTTGGACTCTTTGTTGCCTCATGATTGAGATGGGTTTACTGGATAACTTAGGTATATGTATGGGCATATACCTAAGTAGGGATGTCAATTGATTTCATGCTGTGTGGTTTATCCTTTGTGGATTTTATGAGACACTCAGGGTCTCGGGGTCCCTAATGAGTATCGTTATACTCACCCCTGCATGGGTTGTGCCCGTACCTCATTGTGTTTGGTGTTGACAACAGACAACGCTGACAGATGACGAGAGTACCAGGACTATATGTAGCTCGGAGGTGGACCTTAGACGAGGCATACCACAGAGACGACCATTTGAGAGATGTATCTATCCTTCAGGTAGGATCCTTGGTGGGTGATCACATGAGCTGTTCCAGTTTACTTGTGCTTTAAGTTTCTTGTACTTTCCAGTTGGGCTTGTATTCTGGCCCCTTGTTACAGGTTATAAAGGCAATGCCTTCCCAGTTTTAGGGAATACGCCTTCGGTGCTAGTCGCCAGCCCCTGGCCTATGGAAGGTAGGCTTGGGGTAGTCACGACACGGGCCCCGAGGGACGGTTTGTGACATAACATGATAAAAGTAATACATGTTAGTCAACAGTAATATCAAGGTGACATAAAGGGGGTTATAATCATAAAAATGAACATCAAAGCATGATATAGATGATAATATTAAGGCAACATAGTAATGTGGTAACAACATAAAACATGACATAATAACTATAAGTCAATGATAAATGTTGATAAATCATAACATAGTTTACTTATAATAACCTCTCATGTATCATACATGTAATATCATGAGATACAACTTTACCCAATGCATTGGAGGGCTATATAATTTTAGGCCCACCCGTCACATTCATATCATGTACATGCATTTGTATACTACATAGATCATACAAGATAAGGATGAATTTAATCAATTTTAATACCCAGATTAAAGAGTGTGGGTTACATAAAGGTAAGTATCCAATCAATGATGGATTGAAAATCAATGTGAATACCCTGATTGGAAATGGGTATGGGTATTCACTAAAAAAAATTTATCAGGGAAAATCATAGGATAATTTTGGAAGCATAAAGAGTGTATATAAATATTCTTGGAAGGGTTTAATGAGATTTAAAGGGGGTATATAATTAATTTTACGTAATAATGAAATTAAAAGGTGTGTTTAAAAACCTATTCCAAAATGAAAAATTGGAAATACAAAGGTATAACTCAAAGAATGTTCTTGAATAAAGAGGAGGAGATAATACCTTACGTTGATAAAATGATTCTAAAATCTTGGGAGGGGCTTATTAAGAGCCTAGTAATATATTTTTTGGGATTTAGAGGGAGATAGGGAGAGTGAATCCATGATCCATGGGTTTTTTGTGAATATTATAGGGCTGGTGAGTGGGTATTTATAGAAAATGAGAGAGGAACTCTTTCTTAATGTATAAACATTGGTTTTGGATACTAGATAATAAAATAATCAAAACCACATACCTTACCATGGTTTTTTCACATGGTCTCTACAAAATAAGAGTGTTTTTTAATATTTTATAAGGTAAAGAATTAAATATATTATAATAACACCATTGGTTTGGTGTAAGTGAGTCATGTTAATAAAGAATTGATTTTAAATTCTAATAATATAATATAAGTTTTAGTGGATTCATTAAAATATTATACAATTTATTAAATAAATTAAAAAAACACATTAGTTTATATTGGAAACCTATATTTGGTCATGTATACATTTTAAATCCTTTATTACATCACTTTTTGGCTATTATGATATCATAATATAGACCGTATATTTATACCATATTTAGGTTTTACCTAAAAATTCAATTGTCTCAGAAAATTATAAAAAAATAACAATTGGATAATTTTTAAGTTTTGAATTCAAAAATAATATTTATTTAATCAAAAAATTCCTAAATTTTAGAATTTTTAATTTTAATTAAAAATCCTTATTTTCTTAAAAATACAATTTTTTAGGATACTATCAACTTTTTGACCCTTATAAAATTTACATTGGAATTCATTACATTATTTAATAATATATATTTAAATAAATTTTATTTAATAATAATATTTTATTAAAATATCATTTATTCCAAAAATTATGGAAATTATTAAAAGAGTGTCTTAATTGAGATTATATATTTCCCAAAATAGAATTTTGATTTCTTCATATCGAAATCTAATTTTTATCAAAGTCATTATGTAATAATTTATAGAGTAATAACAAAAAGGTATAAATATGATCAGTATTTCATTAAAAAAAATAATATATATAGATTCATATCACTAGGTTCTTGATATATAACCCCTTATAACACTAGATTATTCCATAAGGGTAAGGTGTGGTTTCGTCGTTCTTTTTTGGGGTGGTTTGATGAAAATTATTTGAGCCCTGATCTCAATAATCTTGATCTTCACCCATAAAAAATTTCACTCATGTTTCATTTGTTGAATTTATGTTTGATCTTGTTCAATGTAATATCCCAATCATTCCATCTATCTTAGAAGCTCTGATAAATGAGCTTCATATGGTATGACCATACTGGCTGAGGCCATCACTTCTTCCATCTGTGTCAATTGGAATTTATCATAACTCTTATTATATAATAATATTAATGGTTACTAAACAAAAAAAGTATTATAAAACATTAATATTATTAATGATATTTTAAATCTGATAATATATATTTTATAATGAACTAAATTATAACCAAATGAGATCATGTGTTTTCTACAACTATATTACTTTATAAGGAATTTATTCATTAAAAATAGAAATTTAATTATTAAAAGTTTAGGTCGTTACATTATTTCCCCTTCATAAAAGTATCCTTCAAAATTTCATTTCATACACTAAAGTAGATAAGGTAACTTATGTTTTGTCACAACTTTTAGTTTCTTAGTCACTTCATCAAATTTTTGGTTTCACCATAATACTTTGAATAGGATATTTTTATTGTTTCATAGAAATTCGTGTTTATGATCTATTATATTAATCATATTATCCAAGTATAAAATATCATTCTTCAAGGGTACCACCTCTAAATTCAGCATATGTAAGGGGTATGGTATGATCTTCCTTAACAGGGATACATGGAACACATCATGTAGATGAGATAGTCTAGGTGGAAGTGTTAGTTGATAGGCCATGACTCCAATGTGATCAAGGATCTCAAAAGGGGATGATGTATCTAGGAATATGATTTCCATTATTCCAAAAACCTAAGGAATTTATTCTATAGAAATATACAAACAAACACTTTATCTCTAACCTCAAACTCCAGGAATCATCAATGATTGTTTGTATATTTTTTATATTGAAATTGTACAAATTTTATATTTAGTTAAATATTTTTAACATTATCTATCAAATCTTGGATAAGACCAGTTACCATAAGCTTTTGTTCTCTAAATTCATCATAGAACATTGGAGTTTGACACCTCTACCCATACATAGCCTCATAAGGTGCCATTTGAATGATAGAATGGAAACTGTTGTTATTTGAGAACTCCATCAGGGGAAGATTTTGATCCCAACATCTTTATAAATGAATTTAATATGATTAAAATTTATCCTCTAGAGTTTCAATGGTTATATTCAACTAAAAAATCATATGAGGGTGATAAGTAGTGCTAAAACTCAACTTTGTATCCAGCTCTTGAAAAATTATTCTCCAAAACATTTAGGTAAACCTCAGATCTCTTTTAGATAAAATGGATAGTGGAACTCCATGTGGTCTTACCACTTCCCTTAAGTATATCTTAGGGAGTCGATCAAGAGAGAAATATTCCTTAATTATAATGAAATACATTTAATTTTTAATGTAATTTATTACCATCAAGATGGAATTATTTCATTTAGATGTCATGTGGTGTCCTCTGATGAAATCCATGGTCATGTTTTCCGATTTCTATAATGGTATGTGAAATTATTTCTTCATACACTTATACTTATATCATTCATCCTGGATTTAATGGAATACCAAGCATCAAGATACAAATTATGCAATATCCATCTTTATTTTATCCTAACAAAGGTTTTACATCAGATCTATTTACATCTTAGGTATTTATGGATAAATAAAGATGGATGACCAATGAATATCATCTAGAAGTTATCTATTCAGTTCTAATTTTGATTTGAAACATATTCAGTTTCCAAACCATATAAAACCATCTTTAGAAAATTTTAACTATGTAATATTCAAAACATTTTTCTATAGGTTATCATTTTCTTTTTGGGCCTCATTGATCCTCTCAATAATGGATGAGTAGTTGTTTGAGTAAGATATGAAAGATACTATTTTATTATTCCCATGGGTATCCTTTACAAATCCATCAAAATTGGATCCATTTCAATCCTCATCATTGATAGAGTTTCAAGATCATTTCTACACATACCATATGCCACTTTGTTCATCTTTCCAGGATGTTAATCGATTGAACAATCATAATCATTGATTACCTCCAACCACCTTCATTGGCACATATTGGGTTCCTTTTGTGGGAATATATACTTCTTGATTTTATGATCCATATACATGTCACGCTTCTCTCTATAGATATATTGTCTCTAAATATTCATCATGAATATCATGACATCCAATTCTAGGTCATTCATTAGGTATTTTTTCTCATGGATCGTTAATTATAGAGATACATGGGCTATAAATTTTTCATCTTGTATGATTACAAAATACAATGAATTTTTGGAATAATTACTATAGATCAAAAATCCTTCCCCAATAGTGGGTAATGTGAGAACAGGTTTATTTATTAGCCTATTATTTAACTCTTTAAAGATCTTCTCACATTCATCAGTCTAGAAAAAATTTACTCTTTTTTGAGTTAGCTTAGTTATTAGGTTTGATAATCATGATAATTTTCTCACAAATCGATGATAGTATCCTACAATTCCAAGGAAACTATGGATCTTCATCTTATATTTTGGTCTAGGAAAACCTAAAATTGATTATTCTTTTGAATGATCTAGAGATATCCTATTACTGGTGATTCCATTCCTTAGGAATGTTACTTACCCCATCCAAATCTCACACATACTATACATATCATATAATTTTTCCTTTCATAAGGTCTCTAGTATAGTGTTAAAATAATCCTCACATTACTCCTTTTATAATGGATAAAAATTTCATTAATAAAGACTACCACAAATTTATCGAGGTAATCCATAAATACTCAATTCATTGAGTCTGTAGAGTGCTCTCCATGATCATATTAACCTTCCCTATTAGGTTTCATAGTTAATCCTCAACTTCTTCCCTTTCCTACTGGCTCTTACCCTTGGTTCTTATCTTCTCCCCACTGCTATTAGTCTCTTTCCTACTCTAGTGCTTTCCACTATGGGATTTCAACCATGGTTCTTTTGTTTCTTCTATTAAAAGTATGTGATTTAGACGCCCTCCATCTCCTTAAACTGCTCTGGCCTCATGTTCCTTCAAGACTCTCTAAATTGGGGATGGTGTGGAGTTAACCTAGAGACTTTGGGATTGTGGTTTGGTGTATTTTGGGTTTCCAGCTGCTACTAGATTCAGTCTTTCATCCTCATCCACCCAACCTGTTCTGACATATGGTTCCACTAATCCTCTCCAGTTCAGAGTTGGAGAGATGAATACATAGGGTTTTGGGCTATTCAGTTTGCAGTATTCAAGTTTCTTTTTAGGTTTTCAAACCCAACATTATTTAGGGTTTCATTCGTAGCCTTCTTTAGGGTTTTCCTTATTTTTCTACGTCCCTTTTTTTTATTCTTTCGCAATAGCAGTTTTTAATTTTGTCGGTGGTCTCATTTTCTTGTGTTGGTTGTTTGTGGCGAGAAGTCGAGATTGTGGCTTCTGTAGTTGGGTTTTGTTGTTATGGTATGATGTATGAACATTGATGATGGTGGTGATGGTGTATTGGAGTTGGTGATGTTGTTTGATGCAGGTGGTGTTAAACAGTGTTGTGGATTCCAATGATAACTGTAAGATGATGATGCTTGATATGATGTGATGATGGAGAAGGTGACATGATAGTGATGAGATGTGGTAGCGCAAGGGATTCGTCCAAATTCTATTTTCTTGGTTCTCTTCTCTGGTTCCAAGTTTCCTCCATTCCCTCTGAGGAGGAGGAGCATGGTGGTTTTCATGGTCTTTCGGGACAGGAGTTCGAGTGTCCAGTTTAGGGAGATCAATAGAGAGGACAACCTTTTTTTCATCGAAGTTGTTTGGTTCAGGTGACATTGTTCTTTGGTGCAGGCATTGGACATTGGGGAAGATGCCTATGGTGATGAGGCGTAGAGGATAAAGACCTTGGTGATGCGTTGATATAGAGTCGATCATGGTTATTGGATAGATATGTCATGATGGAGGTGAAGTGAGTGGTCTTCAATGGTTGGTGTCTCAAACAGAGTTCATAACATGGCTCAATATCGGTTTAATGGCATTTTGGTTACTTATTGGATTTGAAATTTGGAAAAATTTCATGGGAAGATTTTGAAATCTGAAATGGGTGGGATATGAGGTAGTATTTGGAAGTTAGTTATATTTTTAATTTTGATTGAGAAAGAAGCCCACACACTACAAGGATCATCTCCAAAAGGGGATACAAAGTAGGAAATATTTTTTCATATCATGGCCATTAATATTTGGAAGAATGAGGGGGTATGGCTTTACCATCATTATTGGGCCCTTGAATCCTGGCACAATAAAGCTAGCCAAGTGGTCATGTGAAGGTGGAGGATTGAAATAACAATGTAGTCATTGGGGAGGGGATGTTCCTAGTAGTCTTGATATTGGTTAACTTATTTTATGATTTTATTGGATGTAATTGTCAGGCTTTACACTTAGACTTTAAAAGTACCATTTTAAAATTCAAAATATAGATTGGAGGTATTCATTAAGTCTATGTAGATAAATGAAACATTAGTGATTGAATATATAATCACTATGAACATATAGTGATTTTACCTTATACAAAAAGTAGTCTTAGGGATATCCTCATTAATCACCTTTACATGATAATATCCTAACCATAGATCCACCATAGAGAAGTATTGGGATCCACATAGCTGATCAAGTATGTCCTCAATCTATGGTATATGATATTTATTCTTTATGATGATCTTGTTGAGATAATGATTATAAATTAAAAGTCACATTTATTCATCCTTATTCATGATACAGAGGACCGATATACCCCAAGGTGAATCACTTAGGCATATAAACCCTTTATCAGGATTCTCCTGTAGTTGCTTCTTCAGCTCTTTTAGTTCAATTTGGTAATTACATATTGAGTCTTGGATATTTTAAAATATCTAGGTATAACCTCAATTTAGAAATTAACCACATGTATTAGAGGAAGACTAGAAAATTATTTAGGAAACACATTAGCATATTCCCTTATAATGAGAATTTCATCAAGGGTGATATTTTCATCAATCTCAATAATTTGATCTACTTACGCTTACTCATAAGGAAATAATATCCGAGCTTGAGATGATAATACCAAATAATACTAATAATCTTTATTTAACTTGTATAGAATCCGAGGGTGATCATGATGTGACAATAATTTACGTCTCCTGAAAATTTATGGTTTCTCTAGATAAGGAAATACATTCCATACCCATAATAGAATCAAATTTCACTAAAGGGAGTATAACATGGTTCCCTAGGAAATTCAACCCACAAATACAGATAGGGGAGAATTTATATACATGTTATATAATAATGGAACAATTTTCCACTTTCATATATAACTCCACTTCAATGTTTTGTGGGTGTGTCTTATTATTTATACTAAATATACATGATATGAAAGAATGTATAGAACCATAATCAAATAATATATTCACTATTATTGAATAAATAAATTGTAAACCTATTACCACATAATTTTCAGGATCCACCTAAAAAATTGTAATAGAATAAGCTCTCCCTTTCTCTTTAGGCCTTGGGGTTTCTATTGTCAGTTATCATCGAAAAGCCCTAACTTAGGGCAATGATTTATATAGTGTATTTTTTCTATACTATTGAAACATTGGAAAACAAAGTTGAGGGTTCACCACAATATTATTTTCCTAAATTAAATTGGTGGGTTTCTCCCATAAAAATTCACTTGCTAGGCACCCTTACATCCTACACATAGATAATTTCCTTATCACATTCAATAAATTTAGAGGATTCTTCTTCTCACACTTTTTATAAGTGGGATGTTGGAATTTCATACAACCATGAGAATTATACATCACTATTCTAGAATTTAAATAAATAATCCACTTCATATATTCTGATCCTTGTGATTTAGTGACCTCTATGTTGACTTTGAGGGCACATCAAATAATTTCTTCATAGTTTTCAAAGCCTCGAATCCCTAAATCTATTCACATATTCATATTTATCCCAAAAAACAAGCAGTAAAATTTACATTCCATGTCAACGAAAAAGATGAAGTCATATCATTCAAGTTCTATGATTATCTACTTATACTTCCCAATGGATTCATTTTCCTTTTTCTTGATTCCAATGAAATCTATAACCATTATTAGTCAAGGAGTGTGGGGAAAATATTTATCAATTTTTTTCTGGAATTCTTTCCACTCTATCACTTTAATGTATTCCTTGGGATTTATATTTTTGATCAATATCCACCATTGATCATCTTATCTATCCATAAGATATATAGACAACATAGAATTCTCTTTTTCAGAGAATTTATGTATGGAGAAAATATTTTTAAGGTAGTTGATCCATTGTTTTGTGATTAAGGGATTAGAAGATCCCCTGATGGTTAGAGACCTTTGTCGCATAAATTTCTCAATTGAAGATTTCAATTTATTAACGGGGTTTGGGTTTTCTCGTTGATTCAAGATTTTTTATAACTTTTTTTAGTAGTGTAATTATATTCATGAAGTTCTCAACTCTTTCTACCTTTGGGTTGAGAATCTCAATTTGAATTTCCCATCACAATAGTTTTTGAATTGGCTCCTCCTATTTCAATTAATTGAATAAAATAAAGGTAACATTAAGGATGATAATTATTAAACTAGTAAAAATATAAATGGGAAAATATGAACATCATAGGGAAAACTAATAAGTGACATAAATTTATTAACCTATTTATTTATAGGTTTCAATCTAAGTTATCCACGATCTATTTCCTAAAATAAAGTTTTATAGTATTTTTTGTTCTCTACATAATGGTTCATAAGGATCTTCTGAATTTACTAATATATATCACTTGAATGTGTAAAAATAGGTGTATAAAAATGCCTCTTTTTGTTCACTAGATAATTATTGATTCAATTACCAATGTTCCCTTTTTGAGTTTATTACACCTAGGTACAACTATTCAAGAGCCACATCCACTTGTATTATCCAGATAGGGATTTTGTTAATTGGAAACAACTTACACTATACTCTACCATAATTTATATATGTTTTTAAATGTTTAGTATTATACCTTAAGATTTCAATAATGTTTTATAATTGAAATAATAAAAAACAAATATAATTTTCTCGGATACCAACAATGATAACTCATATCATTAGTACACCTTAATCATTATTTATTAAATAATGACCCACATAACACAATTATAGAATATAAAAAGTACCACTTTCTTGGAGAAATTAAATACATAACATAATAACTTGAAACATGGATACAACAAAATTATTTAAAACACCTTAACATGCTCTTAAAATTCCATCACTTTTATAAAATTGTATTTTGATAACCTGAGGATGTACATAAGAAAGGGATGAGATATAAGGACTAGAAAGGGAATAATCAAAGAATAAAATGATGAAAGTAATAAATGTTAGTCAAAAAGAATATCAAGGTGACATAAAGGGGGTGTGAATCATAAACAACAACATCGAAGCATGATATATATGATAATATCAAAGAAATATAAGAATGTGGAAACAATATAAAACATGAAATAATTTACATAAGTCTAGAATCACTAATGATAAATCATAAAATAGTGTTCTTAGAATAACCTAATATGAATAATACTTGGAATCTATTGATATAAAATATTACCCAATTCCTTGGAGGGCTATATAATTTTGGGCCCACCCATAACATTCATATCAAGCATATGCATTTGTGTTCCACATAAATCATATAATACAAGGATGTATTTCATTAAATTTAATCTAAAAATTATGAAGTATGGGTCATATGAATGGAATTCCCCAATAAATTAAGGATAATTATACCTAGGTGAATACCCTTGCGTGGAAATGGAGATGGGCATTCACTACACAAATGTTTGGTATTGGAAAATCTTAGGATAATTTTTCCATCATAAGAGGTGTATATAAAGAATCATCAAAGGGTTTAATGATAGTTAAACGGGGTATCTCATTACTTAGAAATAATAATTAAAGTAAAAGGGATGTAAAAAAACATAGGAAAACAAGATCAATTGGAAATGAAAAGGAATAACTCAAAGAATTCACTTGAATAAAAAAGAGGGGATAACCATTTACCTTGATAGGGAACTTTTAAAAGCTTGGTAGGTGCTTTTTAAGAACTTGGGAAGACCTTATGAGGGGTCTAGAGATTGTTAGAGAGATAAACATCATTATAAATGAGTTTTTAGTGAAGATGAGTTTGATTTTGGGTGGGTATTTATAAAAAAACATAAGGGAATTCTTTATTAAGTTCTAAACATAGGTTTTGGACTCTATATGTCAAAATAATCAAAAACAAAAACCTTTCCAAGTTTTTTTCATGTGGATTTTAAAAAAAAAGGATTGATTTCTAATATTTTATATGGATAAGAATTTAAAATTTTAATATTATACCATTAGTGATGTGGAACTAAGTTTTGATAATAAATAATTGATTATAAAACCTTAAAACAAAATATAAGTTTTGGAGGATTCCTTAAAGGATTAAAAATTTAACTAAATGACATAAAAAAATATAATTCTAAAGGGGAAATTAGTATTTGGTCGTGGATACCCTTTATACAATTTATTACATCTCCTTTTGGCTATTATGATGTCATAATATAAACAATATATTTATATTGTATTTAATTTTTACCTGAAAAGTTTGTTTCCTCAATTTTTTTATAAAAAAATCACCATCAGATAATTTTAACATTTTTATTTGTAATATAATATTTATTTTATTAAAATAATTTTCTGAATATGATAATTTTCACTTTTAAATAAAAAACCTTATTTACTGAAAAATTCTTATCTTTATGATACTAAAAACCTTCGAATCCTTATAAAAATTACGTTGAACATCAATAAATTATATTATCATTTATATTTAAATAAATATAATTTAATAAAAATATTTTATTAAAATAAAATTTATTCCAAATTTTTTTGTAATTATCAAAAGTGTGTCTTATTTGAGATTATATTTTTTCAAAAATAATTTTTTTATTTCTTTGTATCATAATATATTTTTTATTAAACTCATCATATATTCATTCATAAAGTAATAATAAAAAGGGATAAATATAATTATTATTTCATTAAAAAATAATATATAAAAATCATATTACTAGGGAATAGATACATAACCCCTTATTACACCAGCGTACTCCCTAAAGTTACAGTGTGAAACAATGGTGCTTTCTGGGGGTGGTTCAAGAGTCATTTTCTGGGCGGTGATATCTATAATATTGAAATTATCTTATAAATTGATTCAATCGAGCATTAGTTATTGAATCATGGATTCAGATTAGTCAAGGGAAAAGCTCAGTGATGTCATCTTCCTCAAATGTTTTGATAAATGGGATTTTTAGTGTACGGTTCTACTGGTTGATGTCATCACATCTTCTATCTATGTCAATTGGATGTATCATAACCCTTATTATATAATAATATTAATAGTTATTATATAAAAAATATATTATCAATAGTTAATATGCTTAACAGTTTTATAAATATGAAAGGTTATATTTTATAATGTTTCAAAATAACCAAAGTAGTGCAAGTGTTTTCTATAACTATATTACTTAATAAGAAATTTATTCATTCAAAAATGGAATTTCATTTATAAAAGTTCAGTACATTACAATAATTATCAATTCACAAGATTACTCTATGAAAACAACAACAAGGTAGATAATGATTGCCAGTGAATACATTTCTCTATAGCCAAGGAAAGGTGTCAAAATCAGCTCAAAAGATAAATCCTCTATCTAAAAAATAAGTTTCATATTATGATAAGGAAAGAGAAATGGAAGAATAAAAAATTGGGGATAAAGATTTTTGTGATTTTATGATTCAATCTAAAATTCCAATGATTACACTAATAATGAATGAAATGGAAAGGATGATGATGAAGAAAAAGATATGCAAAAAAGCACATCATAAGAAAATAAATCATGGTCTGTATCAAGAATATTTCTAAGCATGAATAGTATAATAATGTAGGGTCCTGAAAATTCCTCCAAGGGATGAAAATACCCCCATGAATGCTTTGAAGAAGGAAGTACTTATAAAAGTCTATCAAGGTGAATGGATTCAAATTGAGTTGAAATTATTGGAAGGAACTTGATGGAATTCAAGTTTCCAAGGTTTTTTAAGTGGCCCATGTACCATCATTAGGAATGGTATGTGGATCTGATAGATCATGAACCGCCAGGTATGCAAGACGATCTGCGAACCGCTGGCCAGCGAGGCGATGTCCAGCTAGCAAGGAATACCACAAACCGAGTCGCTGATAGATTCATACTCGTGAGGATCATCCATGTACCATGCTACAAACTCTTTATTTTGAGGATAAAGAGAATCATTAGGGTCTCACGAACCATTATCGAGAACCAAAGCCTTTGAAAACCCCGATTGACCGAGTCTTCTACAGGTCAAGATATTTGTTCAATGGGCCTCCACAAATGGTGTTGTGTGCCCAATAGATATGATTTCTATAATGCTTTATAAAAGTAGAAAATTAGCACTGGAGAGGGAGACAGACAGAGAGAATAATGGATGAAAAAAGCTTGAGGGAGACTTAGAGGTTGCACTTTGGCTTTCGTCTGGTTTTATTGGCAAAGCCCGAACCACAAACCACTCCCTACGAATGTATAACCATCCACAAACCATAAATGGAGTAATTAAATAGTAATAATATAAACACGAACCTAACCATTGAACCACAAACCAAGGACTTCTCGCAGATGAACTCCCCATGAATGATGATCCCCTGGACCCCCCTTAAATATGGTGCTCCGTGTAGCATACCTATACGTGGACTGAACCCATTGCCACGTACTACCTCGGTACACGGATGGAACCCAAATATGCATGATGGTCTGCGTACCACAATGGTACAAGGTTTCTTATACCCATTCCCACATACCACATTGGTACATGGAAGACCCTTCTGCCCACATGTATGCGGAGCCTCCCCTATCCCCCATAAAAAGTTAGTATATGGAATTGGGTGTTTTTAGGTATTGTTCCTTCTAGTTCCAACCTCACCTTACCACTACCATCCGGTACTCCATGATCTCTCTAATAACCAGTCCTCTAGAATTAGCCCAAATCCTCCTCCATAGCCACCAAACTTGTACGATCAGACCATCGGGTGCATTAGAGTGCCCCATTGAGTCTACTTACCCATGGTAAGCAGATTCACGAAGGCCCTCCCCCCAATGGTGTGGGCTTCAGGAACGCCTGTGAGGATACATTCCCACAGTAACCCGGAGCCCAACCTTGGGATACCGATGTGAACCTCCTCATTCTAGGGATTACGGGTGATCACTTTCTTTTCCATTCAATGAGGAATAATGATCCGTCGAAGGGGTTATGTTCAGACCACCCTTTGACGTAGACAAAACTCCTCCCCTTCCCAGAACATTCTATGGGGCCCTCTCACTAAGGTAAGTCCCCAATTTTATGAGGCAGGGTCGTATAACCTTTAATGTCATCTCACATTAAAGGGTTCGTTTCTCTGTGCCCTTTCCCATGGTCACCCTAACCTCTTTTTCTGTGGGCTCCCCCTCCCCCAAAAATAGGGGGGGAGGCATGTGCATTGTTGAAACTTTCACATCCTCTTGTTTCTCACACCGAGCATGACTCGTGTGGGTTTAGAGGCTTGGGAGGATTACACCGTCCACCTGATTATGAACTACGTGAACTCTGATTCCTGACCAAATCAAGATACATAGGACATCTACCAGAAGGCCCGAGCACAACAGGGTGCCCCTCCCAAGGGGTTCACCTAATCATGTCTCGTCAAGTGGAAATCTTCTATACATAAGCCCCACACAATAAGAACTACATGGGTTTGGATTCCTCTCCTGAGGATAAGTATAAAGCCATCCTTTTGGCCCTGATCCAAACATCATGTCACCTTCTGTCCCCCCTGAATGATGATAAACTCCAAAGCATGTTATAATATGAATAAAGTCAGGTTCACCTCCATAGCATCAAATATATGCACACGTACGATGATTTTTCAAACCAAGGGTATCCTGTGGACACACTCTTTAGGAATGAACCAAGGATTAATGAACATATGAACATGAATTAAATCTCTAAGAGAGTCCCAAAACAGGGATCAATCCTCCCCCAGAAGGGTACAGTGAGCTTGACCTCCTATCCTCTTGACCAATGGAGTCCTTAAGTGTTGTTGGCCAAATATTTAGCAAATGGACACCTGCCTTTGGAAGGTTGGTCCATGAATCATGGATACCAGGGCCATTGGGCATTCTTGGCTCCATGAATAAACCTGCTGGAGACCATCCAAGGAAGTTATATCCGATAAGGACCAATTGTGTGAGTTCGTGAACCCCATGAAATCTCCCGCTGGGGCCAACAGTTCTTGTAGGTTTAATTTAAACTTCTTTAAAGGATAATGACACTGAATGGGTCGAAAAAAGGATTGGTAAATTCAACAAGAACACGTCTCTATAGAAAAAGATGTGGGTGATGATCCTCATCGAACCATTTCCGCACCGCTTGGAAATGCACCACCTCAGAGGCAGAACAAA
The DNA here is from genome assembly GCA_963277665.1 of Viscum album. NCBI lineage: Eukaryota > Viridiplantae > Streptophyta > Magnoliopsida > Santalales > Viscaceae > Viscum > Viscum album. The sequence goes on from OY728157.1 coordinate 542,627,819, forward strand.
AATGGTGAACCCAACATGAAACCTTATTCATGGTGATGGTCTCGCCCCACTCAAGCCCCTTCACCCTATAGAAAAAGAAAAGAGAATGGGGGCCCAACTGAATCTCTAAATATGAATATGATTTAAGGAATTCTAATTTGATGATGTTTTGTGGTATGTGTGTCATATAAGTATATTGGAGGTTCCCACATCGCACCTTTGATCCAAATGACATCCCAACGACCCACGAAGACACGCACATCAGCGATCCTGAAGGCGGTTGGGGCCCCAACAAAGCGCAGGACTCCCTCACCTACCCAATATCTTCAACGTTGGGTATCGAATACGCTGACCAAAGAGTACCACCTAAATGGTACTCTCCCCATGCTAGAGGTCACAAGACAATCCCTCTAGTTTGCAAAAGTCCGCCATCCGCCTCTTCATCCACTGCCGGTACTCCAGTTCAAGGCGGATCTGGTTGCTGTCTCAAATCATTTCTGGAGCCTGTCCTCATAACGTGACAATGAGTACCCCCTTATCTATGGGAGGCATATGAAGTCAATACTGACGACTTCTTCTCAACTGCACAACATTCCTACCCATGGTCCCCCGGCAGAGAGTGTTATTGTCGACACCGGATGACCAGGCATCCTCCCGTTGTGGAGGACCTTATGCCGATGGCACCTGCCAAACTCTAGGAGACCCAAGCCCCTCGGGCGGCCCACCAAGGGTGGAAAATATATAATCAGGAACACAGTATCACCTTTTTTCTTGAGGAGAAGGTCCGCCATACAAACACGGTGGAATTAAATGGTAATACCTATGACTATACCTCCTCCACCCAATCCCACCACATAAATAAGGTGGAACAATACGAGAAAATGCATGTTCCTGGTAGTCCTTGCGAGTCCCTCTATGCAGACAGAGTGGAAAACTATAGGCAGATGCAGATATCTTCCGAGCCACAACAAGCCTGTCATCCAAATAGAGTGGCACTCAGCTACATGCATGTATAAACACTTACTAATGAATTTCATGCATACCATCTAAATAGGGAATCAATAGGCTATACACGGGCACAAATACCTGCTGATGCATATCAAGCCCACCAACCAAATAGGGTGGAAACTAAATATGAGCAGAGTCAAATTTCTACGGATGCATACAAAGCCTGTGGGGGAAATACAATGGTAAGGGAGTGGATGAAAATCCCCGTTCATGAATATGAAGACCACCAGCCCAATATAGTGGAAACCAGAGTCGATAACTAACAAAAAACTCATTCCACTATCCTGACACAGGAGAACTGCCAATATCTACTCGTGACTCATGGAGGATCAGAGTAGGCACAAACTCCTACTCTGATATCAGAATGGGACTATATACCCATTTTAGCCAAAGATGCATCCCAACACATCCTAGAAATTATGGGAGGTTAGACATCGATTCCAGACCATATCCTCCCCAAGATATCATTGTATCGATGGAAAAGGTGAGAAATCAGGCCCACATCTTGGTTTCCTAAATCGGAATGATTCACTCACAAAATGAGTTAGTCACTCTGGAGCAGTTATACATCTCTAATCTAGTCCAGGAGGGTCGATGAAAATATCATGAAACATATGGACAATCATATTGGGAATAAATACACATTCAAACTGGGAGACGTCGGCCCGACATGGTGGTTGTTCCAGGGAAGGCATATATCCCTACAAAAAATCAAGATGCCTGTTGGCATATCCCAATGACATCCTAGGACCCAACAAGATATGGATCCATATGTGAAGAACATTTCCAACAACAAATGGCCCCGAATACCCGCAAGAGAGTGCCCAAAAATGAAAAGTGCCAAAGGAAATCAGAAAATGAAGAGCACATACATGATCCTGATCTACTTGAAGCCGGTGTTCTTGACACCCTCAAACATCTATCAATAATGTCTCAAGACTCTGTCATTATATTACAAAATTATGGAAGTAGAAATAGCAGTTTCGAAGGTCCTCCCCGTAATGTCACTACCAGCAGCTCTGAAGGTTCTCCATAAATCACCCATGAGGGCTTACACCATGGGTCAAGAATGATCGATCACGAGAGCCTATATCTTGATGGGTTAGGATATCTCTCCCTTCTACCTGAAGATCAAACAACAAAAAGGTACTCCCCTTGCTGTTGTCCACCCTGATGGTCCTCCCCAGGGCATATTCTATAGATTTTCTTCTCCCTATAGTCGGATGTCAAGTCATGATGGTAGTCCTAGCCATGATGATAGTCATTATGAAGGCCTCCATGCAATGGGAAGGTCCTCCCCTCATTTCCGTACATCCTGAAGTCCCTCCTTATGATGTACACTACATAAATTCTCCCTACAACCAGGTATCAAGTCATTATGATAGTCCTCTCCATGATGACACTCACTACAAAGGACCTCCCCACAATGGAAGTTGCTTTGAAGGTCCTCCCCTCAGTGACATCAGACAAAAAGAAGGTCCTCCCCTTGCTACAACATGCCTTGAAGGTCCTTTCTAGGGTATACACCATAAGGATAATTTTCATGGTTGGGCATCAAGTTGCAATAGTAGCCCTCACAATTATAACACCAACTATGAAGGTCCTACCCACAACAAAAATTCATTCTGGAAAGATGGTCCTCCCCTCACCATAACAAATGTGAGAAATCCATCTTATGTATAGGCACTCATAAAAATGGAGTTAGACACATTGAGCACTCCATCTATAACGTGTGACATTATTTCTCAACTAGAGGATGGACCAGGGCCACACTCATCTTCTGAGCCACCCCCATAGCATCTAAAAATCAATAAGGCTCTTAGAATCCCGACCGCTAGGACCTGAATTATTAAGAAGCAATCAAGGTGGGCATATCAAGTAGACGAGCCTCAAGAAGAATAACAACATGATATGTTTCTTGTGATAAGAAAACTAGAAAGGGATAATATACTAGTGATGTAATAGTCTATGACTACTTCTAACTTTAACCTACCAAGAGTGTTGTCTGGGGAATGTACGCATGAAATTTTCCTCAACATATGGAAAACTCTTTGTCAGTTGAAAGAAAAATCACTACCCTACAAAGTGTACACGAACCATGCCAGCACGATAGGGGAGCTTAATCTTCTAATCGACCTCGAAGCCTTCCTCTATGAAAGGAAGCCAAAATCAGAAAGGCGAATGAAAAACCTTGAACTGGCATGCCTCTATGCACTACATAAGTTGCATCGCCTCATTGTCAACGCCCCGGCTGGTGTTCACATTCAGTGATGGGGAGAACATGGAGCTCTACACTTCACCCCATGTACCGTCCAACAATCCCCAATAGAAATGAAATTCTACAATGTCATCACCCAGAGGAAACAATCAAGTGAAACCCCTGCTCTGTAAATATGGGATACTCAAAATAAACTAGCCATGATTAAGTCTCAAAAACGTCAGGACTGAAGAGATCAATCCATCGAAAAGATTCTGAGTCATGAAACCAGTAACATCCAACATGCTTCCTGCCTAAGGGAATCCAACCATCAAGTAGTGATCATGTCTTCAAAAGACCATAGACTCCATGCAGGCCCAATGCCATACTCATATCACACCGGCGTGGGAGTACGTGAAATTAAAAGGGTGGCAGTAGTGGAGGCTACCACCACGATACGGGAACAACCCCAACCCAAAGGGATGGAAGCATTTTTAAATCAAAATCCCCTCGTAAGACAAATAAATCTTGGCCACAGTGCGTCAATAGGAGAACAGGAAAAATCCCAGTCCATAGGGATGGGGGCATTTTTACCTTAATTCCACACTCAATGGACATCTATCTTCCACTGTTTAGGAAGAATGATGGACAAAGGAGTTATTCACTCCACCCATTCTCGTGGTTCGCACCCTCTAAGACTAAGTCACATTACAAGGTCAGACCAGGGCTCCCTTCGAGTCAGTATTCACCAAGAAACCTGGAGAATACAACAGAATGGAAAGAGAAATTCTAATAAAGGGAATAAGAAGCCTTACTACCATTCGACATTGAGTACACCACCCCCAATGAAGTATTCCTTAGTGAATGTGGTAAACATAAACCACACAGATCTCCAAGTAAATGATGTAGGGTGAGAGGATGTGAAGGAAGACAGTTCCCTCCTAGAGGCATCCCACACTGAACTTGATGGTGTGCATACATGGAACTAGAGGGAAGTCCTAAATCTAGATGCCCCCTCAGTTAATCTGACATACCACCCATGTGAAATCAAAATAAGGATAAGAATAAATCCAAGTCCATCTATGACCCACCTTCTCCTACCCCTGAGTGTGTTCCCCTTTCCCTCTAGGAAAGGTTTTCCATGTAGGAGGAATAAACCAAATATCTCAGGTAAATTAACGTCGAGCTACGTCGAGGGAGCTATCTCGGTGGATGTGTTCCCCTATGGAACGCCGAGAAGGTCTACCAGAATAGGTTACCATGCCATAGGCACTCATCCCTGTGAATGAAACCAAGCTCATAGGACCATTCAACCTAGCCTCAGAAGGATGTAAAGACTTCCCCCCACTAGGAAGGCAGGCAGAATATATCAATGTAAACCCACAAATGATACCCACGATGGGGTATCCACCTCAAATTCCAACAGCGTCAGCACACCCAGTCTTGGCCACTACTGCACCAGCTCTAGCTCAAGCCTAACAGGATATGCATCAAGGTATTTTAAACACCGTCAATCAGCTAACAGATCAACTAGAATCCATGGAGGGGTGGCTTTCTTCGATACAACTGGAGCACAAACCCTACCCTGAGTTGGCGAGAAATGTTTTGCCACCACCAAACATCATGTACCCCGTATACCCAGTATTCAATGGATCGGGGGACCTAGAATAGAATTTGATGCACTATGACTCTTAATATGATCCCATGATGGGAAATACAGAGTAGAAATAAGCCATAAAACTTAGGAGCTTCATATGAACCCTACAGGGCTTGACTTTCGTATAGTATACTAGCCTACTTGCCAATTTAATTACATGTTGGGAGGACCACCAGCGATAGTTTCTCTTCTAGTTTTGTTCTATGCTGCCCAAGATGACAGTCAATGATCTCATGAACTAAAAAAACAAGAGAATGAAAGAGTCTCAGACTTCATTTCTAGATAGAAGGGCCTGACAAATTCCCTGAATCGTCCACTCCCCCAGGATGAGATGCTTACTATGTGCATCGATAACCTTCGAGATGAATTGTGAATGCCACTCATCCGGGTGAAGTACACCAGTGGGATTAGGGAATTCTCTTCCATTTCTCAAAGGATATAATACACCTTGCAACGAACCAACCTCAAGTCCCGAATGGCCCCATCATCCCTAGGGAAAAGAATTGGAAAATATGAAGTGGATTTTGTTATTCTTAAGACACCCCCAGAACCGGCTCTAGCTGCAGGGCCCCACAAAACCATGTGGGACCCCCTAGATTCCAAAAACAACCCCCACCTTGGAAATATGATCTACAAGGTTCAAAAAGAAATCAGTTCTATGAATGAAAAAATAATGTTTATTTATTCTGAGATGATAAGGTCTACAAATATTTCTTAGCTGCCCTAAATTGAAATTTGATCTTGATGCGAGATCCAAAGCGAGCTGATGCATTAGGTCTCAACAATCATCCAAATTATTTTCCCTATCACCAAATAATGGGACATACCATTCATGATTTTTTTTCAAGGATCTCCTACAAAAGATGGTGGATTACAGGCATGTCAAGTTGGGCTCACTACCAGTACAAGTGGTGTGTGATTCCACCTCAGACTCAAGGGAGGTAGAGGAATGGTATACATTCTCCATTAAGAAGGAGAAAAGTTCGATAACTGGATGACCTAGAAAACCATAAACCGAGTACATAGAATCTTCCAGGCGTAGTTGAAACAAACTTCTGAGCCCCCAAAAGCTCCTAATACAACACAACCATCCTCCTCAGCCCTGTGGTCCTCTAAAGGCTAGAAGGGTAGAAAGAAATAGTAGTAAAATGAGCTGACACCAAATCTAGAGTCAGCGTATACACTTTCAGAGTTCATTCCAACAGTCTTAGAAAAATGGGCGCCACCCCACCAAATGGTACAATGGGCACCTCCCCACCAAACGACACCATCAGAAGGAGATAGTCAGACCGAAACAGTGTCAGATCAAGAATTGATGTTCAGCTCCGTTAATTTCATTCATTTGATGGACCCCTTCTTTGATTAAGACTATGACCACAATCCCAAATTCCCCACACCCCATTAGAGAGCAGGAGGAAGAGGCTTCAGAGGCCAAAGGTTTCTTGGAAGGCATGATTTTGGTAGGAGTCAAATTCCTGACCATGAAACAAGTCAAACTGTTAACATCGCAAAAACTCATGGAAGGTCCCTCTGAAAGACATCATAAGAACTAGAATGATCCTTCGTCTCCATCAGAAGAAATCCAAGCCTAGATATCTTGGAATATCCATTAGGGGTAGAACAAATACCAAATCACCCATGGTATATAGGTGGACCAGTTCAGACAAACGTGGAAAGGACTACAACAACACTGACACCTATCAGAGAAGTAGAACCATATATGTCCAAAGCTAAAACCCTAAAATTTCTTTAAATGAGAAACCCCAAGACAGGAAGTTCCGACCTTTAGAGAGGAAGTATGATATTTCAAAGTAACCAGCTTCAGTACCAGCAAAGCTGTCAATCCTGATTCATTGAGCTTGTTCGCAGATCTTAGGGAGGCAATCATCTAAGAATTACTATGTACCTAGGAGTTCGAAGCTGAAGTGGTAGCTACCGAACTCTACCAGATGAAGACTATTACCAAATAATGTCGTGTCATCATCTTCTTCACAGATAGGAATGGAGATGCCACCATGCAGGTGAACATCAAACCATTATATGTGTCCAGCAATATATATGTAATTGATGTTCAGATGATCTTTATCGACAACAGATCTATAGTTAACCACCTATGGATATGAATGCTTCATCGATTAGGATATGATGATGACAACTTGAAACACTGCACTAAAACTCTATTGGGATATAAAAATAGTGGGAAGAAACTGTTGGTAAAAATCAAGCTTAAAACTTGGCTCGAAGATCTCATATTAGATTCAATGTTCCTGGGGGTGCAGAAAAATATGAACTTCAATGTCTTGTTAGGGAGGCCTTGGCTACGTCGGCACACTGCAATTCCGTTATCATACCATTAGTGAGTCAGATATTACACTAGTGGATAAAACGGGACATTTCACATCGATAAATCCCATTTTGAGTCTTGTGAGTCTCATTATATCGACGCAAGGTTCTATGAGTTAGAAGAAAAACATTTTTCATCTAGAAAAATTGATTGGAACAACACCCCGAATGGATTGGAGATGGCTCCCATTGACCCTCTCCAACAACTTGGGGAAGTGTATGTACTACCCATCAACCAAGTTGAATGAATAAAAACAAGTCTGTGTGTAGGCTTTATTGTCTTCATGGTCTCTATTATGACCACTAAGTCCAAAGACATGGAAAAGCGGGCTGACCCCCATGTTTTCAGGAAAATAACCATTAAAGATGCTCACGGCCCATCCTTAGGACATCAAACTACCATTTCCTCACACACTAAGGAAAAAGATGATTTCTCTTCCAACATTATAGAGTTCATCCCAAAAATCATTTCTACATCAGAAGATGAAGATAATGATGAAGAAGAAGAAGAGGAAGAAGACCTCAAAGATTCCCCTCCTACATTCAAAAAAGGTGTCTCCGCCACAATCAATGAAATTAAGGATATAAATATGGGCACTGGAAACGACCCTCGACCCACTTTGATTAGTGTGGCCATGCCTGTTGAGGAAAAGAGGCATACAACATATTTCTAAAGAATAATCAAGATTTGTTTTCCCGGAATTACATATAAATTCTAGGACTTGATCCTAAAGTCACCACCCATCATGCGGTCTTACGAGAAGATCACTAAGGCTATAAGTAGGCAGCAAGAAGAACCCACCAAATGCATGCTGCCAAAATAGAGGTCGGAGAAGGCAATATGATCAAATACAACTTTATATGGGATGTCCAATATTTGACCTAGATGGAAAACATAATTCCTATCAAAAATAAGAATTGGAAGATTATAATTTGTATTGACTTCAGGGACCTTAAACGGCACTGCCCAAAAGTTGACTTCCTAGTCCCAATCACAGAATTGTTGATCTATGCAGTAGCTAGATATGAGTCACTCGCTTTCATGGACAGCTATTCTAGATACAATGAAATATGGTTGTCCCAAGTTGATGAATAATCTTATAATTTTAGGGACCTTTAGGGATTGTTCTATTATAACGTGAATCCCTTTGGTCTATAGAATGCCGACACAACATATCTGCACACCATGTATCACATCTTCAAGCCCTTATTGGGAATATTCATTGAGTGTTATGTTGATGACCTGGTGGTTAAATCACGACAGTGTTCGACCCACCTAGATGATCTTGAAAATATCTTCAACAAATTGTGATAGAAAAGTTTAAAGATGAATCACCCTAAGTGAACCTTTGGTTTTACCTAGGGAAAATTACTCGGCTTCATCGTACACCATCGCGACAGCAATGTAGACCCCAAGAAGAAGAAAAATCCATTCTTGGCATGTCCCCGCCTCACAACTTCACGGAGTTGAGAGGTCTCCAGGGGAAAGTTGCCTAAATTTAGAGCATCATAGCCAACCTAGCAGGTAAATGTTTACCTTTCACCAGGCTCATAAATAAAAGAGTTACGTTTGAGAAGGATAATGATTGCCAAGAATCATTCTACAATATTAAAAGACTTCTCCTAACCCAACAGTGCTCATGCCACCAATTGAGGGGAGGCCACTCATTTTTTATGTAACCTCCCTAGAACAATCATTAGGCTCATTCCTTGCACAGAAGAATGATGCCAGTAATGAGAAAAACCTATACTACCTCTTCAGAACAATGATTGATGCTGAAACTCGGTATTCGAAAATTGAAAAGAATTACTTATCCAGGATCTTCAGAGTTTAGAAGCTCAGGCATTACATTCAGAACCATGAGGTCCACCTAGTCTCTTGCTGCAACCTGCTCAAATATATCCTCAACCGTCCCCTACTGAATGGTTTCCTATCAGGATGGGTGGTCATCCTACAAAAGTTTAACATGTGGTAAGTTCCCCAAAAGGCCATCAAATTCCAGAAGTTAGAAGACTTCTTGGCCTAGAACCCATTGGAAGAAACAACACCGTTGGATGCTAAACTTCTGGATGAAGAAGTGTTTCCCATTTAGGAGGACAACTAGCCATGGGAAATGTACTTCTATGGTGCTTCTTGAATCCCGATAGGAAAAAGGATGGAGGATCCCAAACTCAACAAAGTGGGGTTGGGAGTTATACTTGTATATCCTGAAAAGAGCATCTTTCCTTACAATTTCATGCTTTCTAAAGGGTATACGAACAATGAAGCAGAGGATTAGTCCCTCATTACAGGCCTAGAATTGGCACTCCATGTGCAAGACAAACACCTAAAAATAAAGGTTGATTCAGTGCTAGTCATCAAACATGTCAACGATGACTATCAAGAAGGTAGTATTGATTCCATTGATGAACCATGATCAAGCACTGATGGAAGAATTCCCACCAGAACCAACGTTGACTTACGTCCCCTAGTTAAAAAATGCCCAAGATGACTCTTTATAAAATGTAGCCACAACCTTGGACGATCCAAAGTGGGATAAAATAGTCATTAGCATTACTCACCACCGGATGGTCTTTCCATTCATCCATACCAATATGGAAGAAATCGATGAAATTAGCCCCATCTCTGAACCTCATGGTCATACCACTGGTTGGATGAATCCCATTATAGATTACCTTAGGCACAAGGAGCTCCCACCAGATAGGGATGAAAGGGAGCAGGTTCGAAGATGGGTAGTCAACTTACAATGGGGTAAACTAAGAGAAGGTCCTATACAAACGATGCCTTGACAGAGTCATTATCAGGTGCATTGATGGGGAAGAAACTGCCACCGTCAGAAAAGAGGTGCATGCCAGATCTTGTGGAGTGCACCAATCAGCAACCAAGCTCTCCCACCAAATCCGAAGGATTGGGTATTACTATCCTGCTATGAAAGAAGATTGTTCTATGTTCACCAATAAGTGTCATTCCTGTCAAATTCATGCCAATTTCATACACTTCCCTCCAAAGTTACTTCATACAGATAAGTACTCCTAGCCATTTGTTGCATGGGGGATAAATTTTGTTGGACGATATCCTCCCTCTACAGACAGACAGTTCAAATTCATACTCACAATGACCAATTTCTTTTCCAAATGGGCAGAAGTTATACCCCTTAAAGAAGTCGGGGTAAAAAACATCATCAGATTTGTGAAGGCCAACATCATTACCGAATTTGGTGTCCCTCATACTATCCTAATAGACAGTGACACCAACATCTGCTTTTATGAGTTGGATAAGTTATACCAAGAGTATAGAATTGGAGCCAACCGTTCATCCTATTACCATGCAGCGGCCAATGGGCAGATAGAGGCTTTCAACAAGTCTGTGTCCAACATACTCCAAAATATGGTTGATGAGGATAAGAAATCATGACCAAACAAGCTCTTTCATGCTTTATGGACTTACCAGACCATGACCCACATGACCATCAAGGAAACCCCATACTCACTAGTATATGGGGATGAAGAGGTTTTTCCTATCAAAATGCAATTTCCATCACTTCATGTGGCCATTTGCAATCAACTATCCCTGGATGAGCAATCCAAGAAATGGACTGATGAATTGGAGTAGCCAGAGGAAAAAAGACCGCACACTCTACACCATTTGGAAGTCCACCAAAACTGGATTGCACGAGCCTGAAACAAAAAGGTTCGCCTTCGATCATTCCTCGAAGGAGAAATGGTGTTAGTCCTCAGAACCGTAATGATACTCGGGAAGAATCCCCCCAAAGCATGAACCAAAGTGGGAAGGACCATATTTTATACATAGGGTCTATTCCAATGGAGCATACACCCTGATATCAATGGATAGAAAAATCATCACGACTCCCACAAATGCAAAGTTCTTGAATAAATACTTCGTGTAATGATTAAAATTTCCTCCAATGTCAAGTTCCGAGATCTATGACCCTAAACTATGTGTTATAATACCTTCAATACATAGTTCCAAGCTCTATGAACCTATATTTTGAGTTATAACAACCCCCTTACAACCATGGCCCAAACTCGAAGACCTTACACTATGAGTCATCATCCTGGACACATGACATTAAACTATACAGTATTTTTCCATGCAACACGACCTTAAACTGAAATTCCATGGTCCAAACTCAAAGACCTTAAAGTATGAGTCATCGTCCTTTCGACATGATGTTAAACTGTAAGAAACTAATCATTGAAACATGACAATAAATTTCATAATCTTTTACAGATCTACATACGAATTGATTCCTACCCTCGCAGGATATGTAGTGACGCCTCGATCCTCGATCTCGGTGCATCCTCCATCAAAAAATGCCTCCATCACGCCCCCTATCTACCCACATTAGTAATGGAAACCCTTATCACTCCTTGTTTCTCACATCATGTATGAATCCTGTGAGCTCAGGATTAGTGGTAGTTATTCTCTCACGAAATCCAACTATAGAGTAACATGGTATACCTGAAAACCGTAATGAATAGAATGAAAATACCCCTACCCCTTGGACCAAGAAAAATCGGTTCAGGGTATATATAGAACTATATACAACTTGATTCCTTCCCTCATGGGATATGTAGTGATGCCTTGATTCTAAATGTTGGCTCAACCCCACCAGGAAAGAAAAGGAAAATTCCCCCATCATATTCTCTACCTCCCCGTACTTGTGAAGGAGACTTTGTGACCACTCCTTATTTCTCACATCAAGCATAACTCACGTGAGCATAGGATCATGTGTGAGGATTCTCTTACACAAGTAAATCGTAGGGGAATATGGTAGACCTGACACCTGTATCAAGTGAAACCAGAATTCCCTCACATGTCCCCGCATATAGACCAAGCCAAATCTGTATAGGGAACATTCAGAACTACGTGTGGCCTGATTCCTACCCTTGTAGGATACGTAGTGATGCCTAAATATTCAATCTCCGCCCATCCATCATCATCATAATAAAATTTCCCTCAAGTTTCCCTACACATCGAGAAAACAGTTTTCATGAGCATACAGAACTATGTACGGCTTGATTATTTCCCTTGCAGGATACATAGTGACACCCAAATTTGGAATCCCAGCCAAGACACTAGAAAAAAACGACCCTTTCCCCCATACGAAGGTTAAAATTGTACATGGAGTCTATGGAAGGTCCTATAGCATGAAAATAAACAAAAAAAAATCTTCAAAAGTTATATGTGGCCCAATCCTCGGTATTATGAGATTCCACACATGCCTCTCAGTCATGACAAGTCAAAAGATCATGCTTCCCCCTATACATATGGGTCATAGCTATATGGAAGTTATAAGTAGTTCACATTTAATAATGGTCTGGGTATTCTCACATTCTCAGACACATCTTTCCCGTTTTTCACACTCCATACCTTAGAAAAACTTGGATCCCCATAATCATGAAAGGCCATCTGAGATGGAAGGCTGGTGTCCTGTGGAAACCTTTGCTTGACTATTATCATCATGCCTTAGTGGATCTGTATATGTCGCCTACAAAAATGGCCATCAATCAAAGTAAAATTCGTCACTGGGAGAGTCCTCTTCTATCTCAATACGCCCAATGGCTTCCAAATCCCAATGTCATCCCTCTTAATTCAAGGTGCCCCGGGACTACAGTTTACACCTTCTGTCATCACTCACATCTAAGGAATGCTGAAATATCATGATTACGATTAAATTAAAACTATTGAGGATCTTTATGATAGTATAATCGCCCTCACTTCTTGACTCTAAACTACATAGAATCATGTCCTCACCGCACGATGTTAAACTACAAGGCCCAAAATGTCTTCACCGCACGATGTTAAACTACAAGGCCAAAATCCTCCTCATAGAATGAATCAAAACTGCATAGAATCACATCCTCACCCCATGATGTTAAACTGAAAGGCCAAAATTTTCCTTGTTGTATGATGTTAAACTACAAAACAATGATTTAACCCAAAAATTCCCTATAATTCTGATTTCTCTATTCCTAAGAAATGAAACGTAATCCTTGTAATCCCCTGTTTCTCACACCGAGCATGGGTCACGTGAGCTTAGGGATTTCAGCGAGAGATCCACCGTGGCTTTATGGAAAAACAATCCAGGAATTTGGTCCTAGAAGCATGACCCAAAAAGGCATGTCATGATTCCCTCCTCCTCCAAGGACCCCAGGTCCTAGTCATGAGATGTTAAATTAAAAGGTATCCCAAAGATGGAATGAATGCCTCACCCTATATACAAGATAGATCTACATAAGGGACACTCAATTCCATGAGTAAATCACATCCCAAATGTCCCCAATATGTCCAGATACACTCTTTCCATATTTCACACTCCACGCTATGAGTGATATTGAATCTACATATCCCTCCAAGGCCATCTGGGATGGAAAACGAATGTCCTGCAGTCACCTTTTTTTGACTATGCACATTATGACCCGGTGGATCTTCATTTATTACCCAAAAAAATGGACACCAATCAAAGGAAAATTCATCCTTAGGAGATTCCTCTCCTATCTCAGTACTCCCAATGGCTTCCAAGCCTCGTCCCATCCATCTTAATTCAAGTTCCCTCAAGGTCATGGTTTACACTTTCCTCCTAACACATATCCTAGATATATCAAAACATACGGGCCCAATTCATATCTGGTTCATTATGAGGATTCTAAATATATCTCTTTCATATGAATTAAGTTAATCCGCATTTGAAAGAAGAGTGCCCCACTCGTTTATAGGTTTACCCGATGAAGTTTAGTCAAAATGCCTCCTTTTGATGTTTAGGATCACCCCTGGTCAAAGGTCACATACCGTATTCATAAATTTCCCAATCTCCATAATCATGAAAGGCCATCAGAGAGGTAAGGATAGTGTTTTGTAGACACCTCTACTTGACAATGCACATCATGAACCAGTGGCTCTGCAAATGATTCCAAAAAAAAATGGTCGTCAATCAAATGAAAATTTGTCCCTAGGAGAGTCATTTTTTCCTTTTATACGCTCAAATGACATTCACGTCTTTTCACATCCCTGAATTTGGAAAAATCCTAGATGACACCTTATGTCCCTCCTTCTTCCCAAGTTCACCTGACATAAAAAAGACTCTTAATTTTCCTGACCATTCACTAGCTCTCCCTCACGCAAGTAAGAAATATGCGTGAATAGTTGCCCACTCAAAGCTGACCTGAATGTCCCTGATGTCTTCAAACACCACTACTCGGGCCAGCCACTCACCGTGGATCTCTATTTGAAAATAAATTAAAAATATTGAAAATACCACCAGGATATTGAAAATGGAAGGCCAGTATCCCACAAACACCTTTTCATGACTATGCGCATTATGCCCGGATGGCTCTTCATATGTTTCCCACAAAAAATTGTCGTCAATAAAAGGAAAATTCATCTCCAAGAAATTCCTTTCCTACCTATGTACACCTAAAGTTTCATCCAATCCTCATTCATGTCCATAATCCACAAATCAAGGGTCAAGAAAAGTCCCTAATCCATGTATGAAGGATATAAGAACATTCTCGGCTGATGGTCCTGAGTCAGGGATGTAAAGACCCGTAAATTTCAAGGAAATTTTTTTTTCTTAATTTTCTTTGGAATTTTTCAAGAGTGCAGTCTCTGACGGCACCTGATTCCGAGGCCCGGTGTGCCCAGAATCATTTTCCGATGTTTTGGCTCGGGTACGTTCAGTGAACGGACGAGTGGGTTTTTCTAACTTTTGAACCGGTACCCGGAATCGAATTCTGAGGGCTCCGATGAAATCGCAGTGCCGGTATTCGCTTAGAAACGCCTCTTCCGGAGTTGCGTTTTCTCAGGTGTGGTTTTTAATTTTCGGGCATAAAGTTAAGAAATAAAATAATTTTGCGACAACTTTATTTTATTTCACTTAAGCCACTTGGAAGCCACTTGAAGCCACTTAAAGGCGGCTTGAACTGAGCTAAACCGGATAGGATGCTATCCAGAAATATCCTACCCCCTTGGTAGGATATTTGTGAGGTGGGGCCCGCACGAGCCCCGCCGTTTCTTTCCGCTAAGAAACGCACCCGCGAAAACCCGTCTTTATGAAAGTCAACTGACACGTTTCTTAAATAGTAATAGACCATTTAATGGGGAGGTTTATTTAGTGAATTAAATGGGCAGTTTCTTTCGTCGAATTAATTCAACGAATTAATTAATTCGTTTCTTAACCAGTTTTCAAATTCGTTGGCGTAATAATAAAATAAGGCCAATGCACGACCCCTGGTTATTTGCACGTTGAGATGATTTGAGAGGACCCTTGTATCTTCTTCTCCCTCATGAAGAACGCGAAGAACGCGAAGAATGCCGAACCCAGAAATCGACGACGTTGTCGTCCGAGATGTTCTTCCCCGCCCCGATCTCCGATCACCGACCGTTTGAGGTGAGTAATTTTGGTTTTCCTCTAAAGATTCTTTTTGGTTTTAAACGAAACACAGATTTGATTATTTATAATTTAAATCTGTTGTTCTTGGTCCATTGAGCTCGCCGACTCAATGCCGGATTCCGTGACGACGCGACGCCTTCCCGCGACGACGTGACGATCTCCACCTTCCGCGACGAGCATTTCCGCGAAGAACGCTCACGCGCGACGACCAACGAGGTAGGGATTTTATAATTTGGAACACCCCTCTTTATATTCCCGTGAACGTTCTTTAAAAATTAAAGAACTGGTTTCAAATGAACAATTTTATTTTATTAAAATTGTCGGTTCATGTGTTGAACAAAATTCTCCCGTTTGGTTACCTCTAACGCGGAGGGTGCGGGCCAAACGAACACAGCCCGACGGCCCTCCGTCGTTCATCTTTTTGTGCGGATTTGACGGGCGACGACGGAACGTGCCACAACGGAAGTTTGATGATCCTGCAGTGAAGAACAAGTCCCGGGAGGAGCAGCGGCGCAGACCGGAACAAAATCGGACCACTGGAGCGATCCCGGTGGCCCGCGGAACTCGCCGGCGGTGCGGGTCACCGGCGCGGCGGCGGCGGCGGCACCCGCGGACCCGCGGCTGCGCGGGTCCGGTGCCCTCGGACACGGCTGAAGCCGCGTCCTCGACTCAGCGCGGCCCCACACGGGGGGTCGCGGCACCACCAGGCCGCGGGGGTAGCGCCCCGTGGCACCAGGCCATTCGGCCGCTCGGCCGAACAGGACCAGGCCGGTCCGACCGGCCGGGCCGCGCCCTGGCCGGACCAGATCGGGTCGGACCGGGTCGGGTCGACCCGGTTCGGGTTGACCCGGTTCGGCCGACTCCCCGGGGGGGTCGGCCCAGGCCCGTACACCCCGTCTTCTGACGTTTTCGTTCAAACGCCCGTAACATGAGCTACGGGCCTCCAAACGTCTCTTCGTCAGCGGAAACGCGATCCTTGGATCGAGACGGTCGTTTTTGTATATCGCACTCAAGGTTTCGGAATACTTTGAGTTTGGCCAGGTTGGTTCGTACACGAAACCAACCGGGCCTTCGGAGCGGAAACACTCATATCTTGAGCCACGAACGTCCGATTGACGTGCCGTCAGCTTTGTTGAGTTCCTCTTTGTGAGACGGATATTTTGGCATACTCCGCCCGAGGTTTGGACACAGGTGGAGTACGGTTGGGTTGGTTTTGCCTTAAAAACCAATCCGGCCCCTGGGACGAAAAAGCCAATAACTCTCAGACCGGGCGTCCGATTGACGCGCCGTCTGCGAAGTTGAGATCCTGTTGATGATTCAGACTTTTGGATACATCAAATTCGTACTTTGTGTCAGTTGATGTATCGGCCTCTCGGATCGTGGAGCGGACCCTCCCGAACGAGCTTGCTGTGTGTGGGAACCCTATAGCTAGCTGCGACTGCTTCTTCGACAGCGACGACCGTGCAGAGATCCTCAGTGGACTGCGGCAACGACTGTGCAGAGATCCTCAGTGGACTCCGACGACATCCGTGCAGAGATCCTCAGTGGACTGCGGCGACGACTGTGCAGAGATCCTCAGTGGACTGCGACGACTACTGCACTCAGCGATCTTACGTGGATCAGTGCTACAGGTCCTGTGTGGGCCCGGTCCTGTGTGGGCCCGATCCTGTGTGGGTCCGATCCTGTGTGGGTCCGCGCTCAGCGGTTCTGTGTGAGCCAGCGCCTACAGGACCTGTGTGGGCCCGATCCTGTGTGGGTCATTGCGGGGGTTAGTTACCTATCGATCCTTCGTGGGTCTGACGACTTAGATGGATCAGTTATCGTCTTTATCGTCATCCGAAGAAGTATACCTGTGTGAGCTGAATCTTGTGTTACTCTCCATTGTGGATTGTGTTGAGCTATCTTGTGTGGATTTACTGTTTACTCCCCTTTGTAGATTGTGTTGAGCTATCCTGTGTGGGTATACGTTTTTCTTTCCTGTGTGGACTGGGTTGTGCTTGGGCTTGAACGTTGGAGCCGAAAGGGAATTGATGACTTGGGTATACGTATGGGAATATACCTAAGCCGTGTCAGATGTTACTTCATGATTGTATCTTTCCTTTGTGGAATATCCATTGTGGATTTCGGGAGACCTTCGGGGGTCTCGGGGTCCCTACTGAGTAGCTTATACTCACCCCTGCACGGGCTTTGCCCGCACTACGTTGTGTTGGTTGCAGACGACGGACAACGCTGATCGTGGTGGAGGCATGTGGAGCTGGACGGTACTTGGAGGTGGACCACTGGGCGGGACGTACTCGGAGCGGTCAGGTGGACCGAGGAGCAGTGTAGGCTATCTGTACCCACCCTTCAGGTGGGACTTCCAGAGGACGGCTCGACGCTGCGGCTTTTCCTTTCAGTTGTTGTTTTTCCTTTCAGTTGTACTTTACAGTTGGGCTTGTATTTCCGGCCCCTTTTACTTTCAGCACAGCTTGTACAATTTTTACCTAGTGTTTACTTTTACGCTTGCTTACTCTGTGGTGCTTGTTTACTTTTCAAAGGCAATGACTTCCCTTTTTGTTGGGATTTACGCCTTGGTTCTAGTCTCCATCCCCTGGCCTATGGAAGGTGGGCTTGGGGTAGTCACGACACGGGCCCCGAGGACGGGTCGTGACAAATTGGTATCATAGGTGGTCGGTTCTATCGCAGACTCTGATCTTTCTTCTATGTGAAGCAATAGTGTTTAGCGTATTGAGTGTGGTTATCAGTCTAGGGAGTCCAGTGTTGGTGCGGCGGCCGACGTATCCATACACCAGGACCCTGACTTCTGATTTCCGACTTAATGCACGAAAACATTGATTGCATGTGTGTTTCAAGTTTTCTTCGTGATTACTTGTGTCAGCTCACCAGGTATACTGTTCTGACCGTGGCACACTTGTTTCATTTTCAGGATTGCATGACGACAACAGCCATCTAGGGTTCCTAGAGTAGAGCGCGACGACAGCCCGCCGAGCAACGAGGCCTCGGTACAGGGCCCGTTGACAGCAGAGGCATCGACGGTACCTTTACCCGCCGAGCCCCCGATGCTTCCAACACTGGCAGCTGACGAAGCACGACGCCTCGGAGCTCTGCACGAGTTCTAGCACTAGCGACCACACAGGTTCCGTGGGGAGTCGGACCCCCAGGAAGCCGAGGACTGGCTGGAGGCGGTCGTCCAAGTTTTCAGGCTAGTGAGGACACCAGCAGACCTCATGGTGATCCTCGCGGCGAGCCTACTGCACGCAGCAGCAGGGCGATGGTGGATCCTGATGCTCCAGGTACACGATGAGGCCTCACTCATCTGGATGGACTTCGAGAGCCTCTTCCGCTCAGAGTTCATCCCGACCACCCTCCGAGCGGTGCGCATCTAGGAGCTTCTTCAGCTGCAGTAGGGCAGCTTGACGGTCTCCCAGTACGCGTCGAGGTTCACCGACCTTTCTCTCTACTCGACAGACATGGTACGGGACCCCTTCTTCCAGGCCCAAACCTTCGAGCAGGTATTGAGACACGAGATCAGGGAATCGATGATCTCCCTCAGCATCCTGACCCAGGCAGGAGTACTGGAGCGAGCCCTCCTGATCGAGAGATTCCTGGCTGAGTCCACAGCGAGACCTACCGCAGGGCGACAGATAGCGGAGTCTTTGGCAGCAGGTAGCCGACGGATGACTCAGGGTTCCAGGCGGATGAGACCTTCCGGCAGACGACCTCAGGACACTGGCTCAGCAGTGCAGGACACTCAGCGCGGAGCCAGTCTTCCGAGAGGCAGGCAGTGCTACGAGTGTGGCGGGCAGGGCCACATGGCTCGTGACTGCCCGACCCGCCATACCGAGGGGCAACAGACGGTGGAGGGGCCACCCAGGCAGAGGCAGAGGGTCGACCGTGGTGGTCCGCAGGGAGGAGGCAGACGAGGCAGAGGAGCTGGCCGAGCAGTAGGTGGTGGGTGACGCTTTGAGGCTCTGCCACCACCACCACCAGGAGGCCCACCCCGACCACAGGGAGCTGGCGGGTAGAGATAGGCTCAGCTCCAGGCAGTGGAGGCCTACGACCACGGCGCGCCAGAGATGATTCGATGTACGATCGGTGTCTATTCCACCCTTGCTGCAGTTCTGATAGACATAGGAGCGAGTCACTCTTTCATAGCCGTTGTCCTTGTTCGGAGCTCGGAGATTCCGACAGAGCCGTTGGATCGATTCTTACGGCTAGAGACTCCTACGGGAGCAGACTCGACGATTACGCACTGGTGCCGGCAGTGTGAGCTTACTCTAGGAGGAGAGAGATTCGGCTGTGATCTTCTTGTAGCGGCGTCGAGGCCTTACGACGTCATATTGGGCATGGATTGGTTATCTACGGTCCAGGCTCAGATTGACTGCTTTAGGCGCAAGGTGCGATGTGTGCGCACCGACGGAAGCAGTTTCACCTTCACCGGCGAGAAGGAAACCTTAGCAGCACAGGATGAACTCACGCAGAGGAGAGGTCATCCGATCACTCATCAGTTGGCTAGCCTCATCCTGGGAGCAGTTGACGTGCGGATTCCCAGTTTTCTTTCAGTGGTGGATTAGTACGCATACGTCTTTCCCGACGACGTTCCAGGACTACCTCCTCGCAGAGAGGTAGTCTTTTATATTGACCTGTACCCTGGGATAGCCCCGATATCCACTCCAGCATATCGGATGGCCCCCGATGAGCTTCGAGAGCTGCGGGTACAGTTGGAGGACTTGCAGGGCAAGGGGTTCATCCGACCCAGTGTTTCACCCTGGGCTTCCCCGATATTGTTTGCCAAGAAGGTGGACAGGAGCTTGCGACTGTGTGTCGATTATCGTCGCCTGAACCAGGTGACAGTGAGGAACAAGTATCCACTACCCAGGATTGATGACCTCTTCGATCAGCTCAAGGGAGCACGGTGGTTCTCAAAGATAGACCTCAGGTCAGGCTATCATCAGCTCAGAGTTCGAGACGAGGATGTGCAGAAGACGGCCTTCAGGTGTCGGTATGGCCACTACGAGTTCTTGGTTATGCCTTTCGGCATGACCAACGCTCCATCAGTGTTCATGAGCCTCATGAACAGGATCTTCCAGCTATACCTCGATCTATTTGTCGTAGTCTTCATCGACGACATCTTGGTGTACTCGACCACCGAGGAGGAGCACGCCTACCACTTGCGTGTTGTACTTGACACACTCCGAGAGCACCAGCTTTATGGAAAGCTCTCGAAGTGCCAGTTATGGTTACGTGAGGTCCACTTCTTGGGGCACGTCATTTCTGAGGCGGGAGTTGCAGTGGATCCCACGAAGATCGAGGCAGTGCTAGCTTGGGATCCACCCAAGAACGTGACAGAGGTGCAGAGTTTCTTGGGCCTAGCCGGATACTATCGGAGATTTGTGCCGGACTTCTCCAGAGTTGCGGCCCCACTCTCAGTGTTGACGAAGAAGGGGAAACCCTTCGTGTGGTCAGACAGATGTCACCAGAGCTTCCAGGAGCTGAGGCAGAGGTTGACCAGCGCACCTATCTTGAGGTTGCCTGAGGAGGGAGTTGGATACGTAGTCTACTGCGATGCATCAGGGACCGGACTCGGGTGTGTCCTGATGCAGGAGCGGGCCGTGATTTCCTACGGATCACGTTAGTTGAGGCTGCATGAGCAGAACTACGCTACCCATGACTTGGAGTTGGCAGTAGTGGTCTTCGCCCTGAAGACATGGCGGCACTATCTGATGGGCGAGCGCTTTACAGTCTTTTCTGACCACTAGAGTCTCATGTACATCTTCTCTTAGAAGGACCTGAACCTGAGACAACAGCGATGGCTCGAGTTCCTCCAGGACTATGACTTTGATATAGTCTATACTCCTAGGAAGGGAAACGTGGTAGCTGATTCCCTCAGCAGGAGGATGGGCATCCAGCTGCTTGAGGAGGCGACATAGCAGCTATCCGCCTTGCAGATATCCTTTGTGGATAGAGACGGAGCAGCCTTCCTTCAGTATCTCACAGTCTCTCCTCCACTTCTATAGCGGGTCAGAGAGGCACAGCGTGGGGACGCTGACTGTGAGACACGGAGTGCACAGATATCCTCGAGACAGGCACCTGATGGTTTCTCCCTTGGAGCAGAGCACGATGTCCTTTTCAGAGGACGTACCTTGGTACCAGTCTCTTTACAAGAGGAGGTGCTGAGAGAGTTCCACACTTCTCCTTTGGCGGTACATACTGGAGTGGCGAAGATGTACCAGGATCTCAGACGTCAGCACTGGTGGCCGGGCATGAAGAAGGCTGTGGTAGAGGTTGTTTCGCGGTGCCTCACCTGCCAGCAGGTGAAGGCAGAGCATCAGGTACCAGCAGTCTTGGTACATCCCTTGGAGGTCCCGGAGTGGAAGTGGGACGTGATATCTATGGACTTTGTGACTGGACTTCCACGCACTTCCATAGGTCACGAATCCATTTGGGTGATTGTTGACCGACTCACCAAGTCGGCACACTTCTTACCCATTCGAGAGCAGGGCTCAATGGAGAGCTTGGGGCGTCTCTACGTTCAGGAGAATTTACAGCTGCACGGTGTGCCATCGACTATCGTCTCCGATCGGGACGCTCGCTTTACTTCCCGGCTTTGGAAGGGGTTGCAGGAGGCGTTCGGGACGCAGCTACGTCTGAGCACCGCCTTTCACCCTCAGACGGATGGTCAGACGGAGAGGACCATTCAGACCCTCGAGGACATGCTCCATGCATGTGTCCTCGACCTTGGTCGCATCTGGGAGGACCACCTACCCTTGGTGGAGTTCGCGTACAACAACAGCTACCACTCCACCATCAGGATAGCACCATACGAGGCGTTGTACGGCAGGCCTTGCAGATCTCCTTTGTGCTGGACAGACCCTGGAGAGTCAGCACTTGTGGGACCAGAGATGGTCCGGGCCACGACAGAGAAGGTCCAGGTCATCCAGGAGCAGATGAGGACAGCACAGAGCCGGCAGAAGTCATATGATGACAAGAGGCGGAGGCCACTAGAGTTCGAGGATGGAGACCACGTCTTCTTGCGGGTCTCACCTCGACGTGGGTTGCGGAGATTTGGCCGAGGCGGCAAGTTGTCTCCACGCTTCATCGGGCCTTTCCAGGTCCTCAGCAGGATTGGCGAGGTGGCTTATCGCCTGGCTCTGCCACCTCAGTTGCACCGGGTGCATGATGTCTTCCACGTATCCCAGCAGAGGAGATACGTGCACGACCCGACACACATCATTGACTATGGGGAGCTAGACGTGGATGATGGGGTGACTTTTTTGGAGGTCCCAGTGGAGATAGAGGATCGACAGGAGCGGGTCCTATGTGGGTGATCGATTCCTCTTGTGCGCATCAGATGGTAGCACAGAAACCTCCAGGAGAGCACTTGGGAGCGGGAGGCTCAGATGCGTGCTCAGTACCCACATTTGTTTCCCTAGTTTTTGATGTATCTTTACGGGGACGTAAAGTCATGAGGTGGGAGTAATTTAAAGACCCGTAAATTTCAAGGAATTTTTTTTTCTTAATTTTCTTTGGAATTTTTCAAGAGCGCAGTCTCTGACGGCACCTGATTCCGAGGCCCGGTGTGCCCGGAATCATTTTCCGAAGTTTTCACTCGGGTACGTTCAGTGAACGGACGAGCGGGTTTTTCTAACTTTTGAACCGGTGCCCGGAATCGAATTCTGAGGGCTCCGATGAAATCGCAGCGCCGGTATTTTCTTAGAAACACTTCTTCCGGAGTTGCCTTTGCTCGGGTGTGGTTTTTAATTTTCAGGCATAATGTTAAGAAATAAAATAATTTTGCAACAACTTTATTTTATTTCACTTAAGCCACTTGAAGCCACTTAAAGGCGGCTTGAACTGAGTTAAACCGGATAGGATGCTATCCAGAAATATCCTACCCCCTTGGTAGGATATTTGTGAGGTGGGCCCCGCATGATCCCCGCCGTTTCTTTCCGCTAAGAAACGCACCCGCGAAAACCCGTATTTATGAAAGTCAACTGACGCGTTTCTTAAATAGTAACAGACCATTTAATTGGGCGGTTTATTTCGTGAATAAAATGGGAATTTTCTTTCGTCGAATTAATTCAACGAATTAATTAAGTCGTTTCTTAACCAGTTTTCAAATTCGTTGGCGTAATAATAAAATAAGGCCAATGCACGACCCCTAGTTATTTGCACGTTGAGAAGATTTGAGAGAACCCTTGTATCTTCTTCTCCCTCGCGAAGAACGCGAAGAATGCGAAGAACGTAAAGAACGCCGAACCCGGAAATCGACGACGCTCCAGTCCGAGACGTTCTTCCCCGCCCCGATCTCCGATCACCGACCGTTTGAGGTGTGTAATTTCGGGCTTCCTCTAAAGATTCTTTTTTGTTTTAAACGAAACACAGATTTGATTATTTATAATTTAAATCTGTTGTTCTTGGTCTGTTGAGCTCGCCGACTCAACGCCGGATTCCGCGACGATGCGACGCCTTCCCGCAAAGACGCGACGATCTCCACCTTCCGCGACGAGCATTTCCGCGAAGAACGCTCACGCGCGACGACCAACGAGGTAGGGATTTTATAATTTGGAACACCCCTCTTTATATTCCCGTGAACGTTCTTTAAAAATTAAAGAACCGGTTTCAAATGAAAAATTTTATTTTATTAAAATTGTCGGTTCATGTGTTGAACAAAATTCTTCTTGTTTGGTTACCTCTAACGCGGAGGGTGCGGGCCAAACGAACACGGCCCGACGGCCCTCCGCCGTTCTTCTTTTTGTGCGGATTTGACGGGCGACGACGGAACGTTCCGCAATGGAAGTTTGATGTTCCCGTAGTGAAAGAAATAGTCCCGGGAGGAGCAGCGGCGTAGACGGGAACAAAATCGGACCATCGGAGCGATCCTGGTGGCCCACGGAACTCACCGGCGGCGCGGGTCACCGGCGCGGCGGCGCTGACAGCCGGGAGCAACGGCGCCCCAGCGCGACGCCGGGCAGGCCGCCGCGGACCCGCAGCTGCGCGGGTCCGGTGTCCTCGGACGCGGCTGAAGCCGCGTCCTCGACTCAGCGCGGCCCCACGCGGGGGGCCGCGGTACCACTAGGCCGCGGGGGCAGCGGCCCGCGGCGCCAGGCCGTTCGGCCGCTCGGCCGAACCGGACCAGGCCGGTCCGACCGGCTGGGCCGCGCCCTGGCCGGACCGGACCGGGTCGGGTCGACCCGGTTCGGGTTGACCCGGTTCGGCCGACTCCCCGAGGGGGGGGGGGGGGTTGGGCCGGGTCGGCCCGGGCCCGTACCCCCGTCTTCAGACGTTTTCGTTCAAACGCCCGTAACATGAGCTATGGGCCTCCAAACGACTCACCGTCAATGGCAACACGATCCTTGTATCGAGATGGTCATTTTGGTATATCGCACTCAAGGTTTTGGAATACTTTGAGTTCATCCAGGTTGGTTCGTACACGAAACCAACCAGGCCTTCGGAGTGGAAACACTCATATCTTGAGCCACAGACGTCCGATTGACGTGTCGTCATCTTTGTTGAGTTCCTCTTTGTGAGACGGATCTTTTGGAATACTCCGCCCGAGGTTTGGACGCAGGTGGAGTACGGTCGGGTTGGTTTTGCCTTAAAAACCAACCGGGCCCCTGGGGCGAAAAAACCAATAACTCTCAGACCGGGCATCCGATTGATGCGCCGTCTGCGATGTTCAGTTCCTGTTGACGATACAGAACTTTTGGATACATCAACTTCGGACTTTGTGTCAGTTGATGTATCGGCCTCTCGGCTCGTGGAGCGGACCCTCCCGAACGAGCTTTCTGTGTGCAGGAACCCTAGAGCTGGCTGCGACTACTTCTTCGACAACGACGACCGTGCAGAGATCCTCAGGGGACTGCGGCGACGACGGTGCAGAGATCCTCAGTGGACTCCGACGATGACCGTGCAGAGATCCTCAGTGGACTGCAGCGACGACTCTGCAGAGATCCTCAGTGGACTGCGATGACTACTGCACTCAGCGATCCTACGTGGATCAGGGCTACATGTCCTGTGTGGGCCCGGTCCTGTGTGGGCCTGATCCTATGTGGGTCTGATCCTGTGTGGGTCCGCGCTCAGCGGTTCTGTGTGAGACAGCGCCTACAGGTCCTATGTGGGCCCGATCCTGTGTGGGTCATTGCGGGGGTTAGTTACCTATCGATCCTTCGTGGGTCCGACGACTTAGATAGATCAGTGATCGTCTTTATCGTCATCTGAAGAAGTATACCTGTGTGAGCTGAATCTTGTGTTACTCTCCTTTGTGGATTTTGTTGAGCTATCTTGTGTGGATTTACTATTTACTCTCCTTTGTGGATTGTGTTGAGCTATCCTGTGTGGATTTACTGTTTACTCTCCTTTGTGGATTGTGTTGAGCTATCCTGTGTGGGTATACGTTTTGCTTTCCTGTGTGGACTGGGTTGTGCTTGGGCTCGGACGTTGGAGCCGAATGGGAATTGATGACTTGGGTATACGTATGGGCATATACCTAAGCCGTGTCAGATGTTACATCGTGATTGTATCTTTCCTTTGTGGAATATCCTTTGTGGATTTCGGGAGACCTTCGGGGGTCTCAGGGTCCCTACTGAGTAGCTTATACTCACTCCTGCATGGGCTTTTCCCGCACTACGTTGTGTTGGTTGCAGACGATGGACAGCGCTGATCGTGGTGGAGGCGTGTGGAGCAGGATGGTACCTGGAGGTGGACCACTGGGCGGGACGTACTCGGAGCGGTCAGGTGGACCGAGGAGCAGTGGAGGCTATCCGTACCCACCCTTCAGGTGGGACTTCCAGAGGACGGCTCGACGTTGCGGCTTTTCCTTTCAGTTGCTGTTTTTCCTTTCAGTTGCTGTTTTTCCTTTCAGTTTTACTTTACAGTTGGGCTTGTATTTCCGGCCCCTTTTACTTTCAGCACAGCTTGTACAGTTTTTACCTAGTGTTTACTTTTCCGCTTGCTTACTCTGTGGTGCTTGTTTACTTTTCAAAGGCAATGCCTTCCCTTTTTGTTGGGATTTATGCCTTGGTGCTAGTTGCCAGCCCCTGGCCTATGGAAGGCGGGCTTGGGGTAGTCACGGCACGGGCCCCGGGGACGGGTCGTGACAAGGGACTTTCCCCGTTATGTATGGTCAAATCTGTTTGACTGAAAACCTTAGTAATAAGTTTGAGTGGTAGGACTATGAACTACCAGTGAAAAAGATTCCATACTTTCAATAGAAAAAAAAATCCACAAAGGGAACTTATAAGAAAAAGTCAAGTATTAGTTCATTAAAAATGGAAACATTGAGCGATCAGAAAAAGCGTAAAGCTTGATATGTCAAAAACCCACAAAGGGAGTCCTAAGAAAAATCCATGTTATGCCTGATTATCGCGTACCAAGAAGGATTAGGCCAAAATTATGGTAATAATAAGAAAAGAAACAAAATTTCATGGGGTTTTCCATGAAACACGAGTAATAGTCAAACTACACTCGTAGAGTCCCACGACTCAAGAAAAAAGTAGAGCCCAATTAGATTATTTCAGTTTACTGATTTCAAGTCATGGTTAGAAATTAATTCCTGATTGAAATGATGTTAACATGACCGGAAAAGGAAAATAAGGAGCATTTAGAGGAAAATCGGTTCCATTATATTCCATAAAAAATATATGGTGGGGCATCTATAGACTAGAGCCTCTCCTTGTGAGGAAGACATGACCTTTATAGGAGACGTTCAATAGAGTCACAAAGGGTCATCATTTATTGGTGAGACTCCTCAATAGTGTGGAGAAGCTTCAATAAATTCACAGTCTCTGCCTCTGCACTCACTCGCAGTACCTCCGCTTTCCTCATAGCTTGGAGGCCGGTTCTCTCTCCATCCATCATTTTCCATCGTCCCTCCTCAATGGAAGATCTGGCCTAGGCTCACTCCTGTTTGAGCTACTCTAGCTTATAGATTTGTTTCTCCATTTCCTGGTCAAGATGTTCCATAAAATACTCTTGCTTCATTTGCAATTTCACAATTGTTTCAGCATGAGTGGCAGCTTTTTCAATGAGGGTTTGTCGTGTGGAAGCCAGATAAGTTGTCGAGTATTCCATGGATGGGCGAGATTCAAGTGCACCAGTTTCTTCCCAAGCAGCAACTACTTGCCTCACTATATCTTAAATTTCATGATAGTTGAATCCACCAAATCCCAGGACAACAAATTGGTGTTGTAGATTTCTAAGCTTCACAAGCATCTCATATAGTGGAGTCTATAAGATTAGTCTCCAAATTTTCCTCCACTCCTTTTTCCGAGTGGGATGAAGATTGACTAGAATTCCTCAACAAGTCTCAGAATCACTCCCTGAAGATGAAATATAGTCAGGAATAAAAATCACCTGAGAGGTACTTGACTCGGAAGCTACAACACAGCTTGACCCTGCAATAGCCTCGTCTCAATTAATGGAAATAGATGACAAGGCTGGGGAATCCATCGTCATTTCTAAGTATTGTGGTTGTGATATTGGGGATGGAGGGGAGATGACTTCAATACCTACCACCCCTATAGTGGTGCCGCTATCTAAAACAGGTGATGTTGCATCTTCAATCATCAATGGCACCCTGTGGATACGTGGGAAGACTAAATATATAAGGCCATGCCTAGATGAAACAGTAGACCTCATGGTGACCCCCAAAAGGTTTTCAATTAATATACGATATAGAGGGATGGTCAGTCTAGATAAGGAAACTAGTCTTGGAATCCTGGGGGCAGAAAATATAACCCCTATCAGAACTGGAAAAAGGCATGATAGCCTGCTCCAAATTTTCAGGGGACAAAACATCAGCCTCCCTGACTATGACTTCACCAGATCCACCATGTGCATATGAACAATAGTCTCTAGAGTGAATCCATCTGCATGGGAAAAAGCCACTCGATCAAGATTGATTGGCTCCCCGATATTAGAATCCCCTCTGAGATGCACCAATGCCTGGGGCTCTTCACTAGACTCAACCCCCACCATAAAGACTACCATGTCTATCTCCATGAGATCCAACTTAGCACAGTCAAGTGAGCCTGAAACTTCTGAATGTATTTCTATTTTTGGGGTATAGATTGTTTGAGAAGGAGCAGAAACACCCTCGATCTCTTCAAATGGACCTTCTTCCCTGATTCTATCAGCTGCAGTGGATGGTGACCCTTCTGCTTCCCTAAAATGGTCAAGAATTATAGATGCCTGAGTGGTCATCATCTGGCCACCAATAGGCCATGCATCAAAGTACATGTATGTGATAGTAAGTTGACCAGATAAAGTTACTTGGTTTAGTCACTAGGTAAACAAGCAATTACTTGTGATCCCTTATCGAATACACTTGGATAGCTGAGAGGCTTGCTTGCATTTCTTTGATTGTTGGGGGGATGGATTTGGAATAAGATCACCAAGAGGAGATGGAGGAGGAAACACCAGGGAAGGGTTTGCGATAACCGCTTCCATATGTTTTTGGGATTTGGGGGACCCTTCCGCAGTACCCCCTACTGCTAAGGGGGCATACTCCCTAGACATAGTACCTCCAGGAGAATAAGTTGGGGAAAATCTATTTCCTGAGACCTGGAAGGCCCCAAAAAAATAAGAAGGAAAGTGGGTTACTTTCAGCATCTTTGCAAGAAAATAATTTAATGCCAAAGGTTGCAGATATGACCTCTTCCATCAACCGTGGAAATGCTGCCATAAACACCACACGGTTTGACCAGTAACGCCTATCCACAAGAGCATGAAGACACCTATCCTTTTCAGTCAAGTAAGATTCCACCTCATTAGGATCTTCATCGGCTGAACTATATGTTGGAGCAATGGATCCCCCAAAACTCAGAAGATCAATGAGTTCCCTCTGAAGAAGCCTCCATATATCTTCATCTAAAGTGCTCACCCTCAATTCATCCCAGACTCTGCAAGACTCTAGAAATGAGGCCATAATTCAGATGGCCAGTGCTGGAAGGACGGAATAGGGGAGCGGACCAGGTTTCGACAATTGCAAACGTTTTTTAGGCATCCCTACAATCTTATGGTCTCAAAAAGAGGAATATTAATGAGACTATGGGAGCAAGTAAGAAACTTTCTATGTAGAATCTGCAATAGGAAAGCCAACGAAGTCGTTATCCTCATCAGTAGTTCCTAGTCGCATCATGGAAAGTAACTGATAATAGTACTTACGACGACCAATTTGAGAGTGAATGAGGGTCTCAAGGTCCTTAAAATAACAATTCACCCTATCTGGATCCTCATAAAAATAAATTTCAATCAGTACTGACATGTAGCCAATGCCAATAAGGGCCAATTCCCTAGTATGGTGAAGCTACCACAAATCATGTGGGGACCGATCACGGGTAGGTGAATGACCTTTCCAAAGGTCCCATTGCCTCCAGGACACTAGAAAATATGCCTTGGAAGTAATGGATGATGGTTTCCTGGTAACAGCTCCAATGACTTGTTCATCCTCCCATGAGGTCATAACCCCATAATTCAAAACTTTCTTGTGGGAGGGGGGGGGGGGGGGCGAATAGACCTTCAGAGGACTTTTCCTAGTCAAAAGTATTCATAAAATACCTTTTTCATCCCTTTTCCTTTCGCCTTGGATGCTTTGGAAGTTGTGAAAATAGGAACCCAGTCAGCTAATTGGCCATCAGGATATGACATAACTTAGGCCTCGGTATAGTTCTTGGTAAAGAAGGGTACAAAATTCTTAGAATCTAGAAGTTAGGCCTGACTCTGGGTGTCCTCTTGGGTGAACATTAGCCATAATTGGTGAGCTGTCATCAGATGTTTCTCCTGGAGAGCACTATTAAGAGTAGGAGGGCACAAATTCTGAATGCAATTGAAATGACGACCAAATCTGTATGGTGCATCTCCCTTGAAAATAAGTTCCCCTCCGATATGGGAAACTAGGACACCTTCTCGTAGAGGGAAAAATTAACCTCGATTTATAAAGTCTTCAGATGCATTGTTTTTAATAGTACCAGTAGGGAATCATAAGGGTGGTAATAGAAACATTCTTGAACCTTGAGACAAGCCATTAAGTCCTGCTCATTCTTTTCGATCTGCACCTCTTGCTTATCTTATGAATCCTAAGCCACTAGCATGAACCTGCTAGTACTCTGAAGGTATTGTTGGATGGTAGAATGCAGATTTGGTAGGGATTTGATGAAGGAATAACCCCTTATGTGGGCTCCCATCTTGCCCCAAAGAATTTGTAAAGGACCAACCATCAGGTAGGGTTACCCCCCTTCGCTGAATCGACTCAGTAGGCGGTACATCTTGGCCAAAACTGGGATAGCCAAACTGATCCATTTTCAGGTGTCTAACTGAGTAGCCATGATAAAGGTTGATTATCTCACACAACTAGATTTTCAAACTAGTAGAAGCCACCCACTCAAGAACATGGCCAAGAAATCCACCAGTTGAAATAACCGATCGACGTCAGGGATGATCCCCCATCCCCATTTCTGAAAATACACCTCTTCTAAGGTAGTCTAATAAGTACCCAATCACCTTCAAGTGGATATGGTTGTACAAGATATGGTTCTCCACAGATCATGCTCGAGACCAGTATGCTTCGCAAAAGCAGAAAACCAGTCGTCAAACGAAATGTCATGATTCGGACAGGGATCAATTTCCTTCAGAAGCACCTTCTCTTGGATAACGAGTTTCATAGACAAGGAGGGGGGGGGGGGTTCTTTCCTTCTCATCCCAAATAGAAGAGGGAGGAATAAATTCATCTTACATGCCCCGATAACAGGGAATCATGAAATCAGCCAGATGTCCCAAAGGCTGAGGTCAACTTCTCCATGGGTCAACAGGAAAGTGTTGGTATCTAGACACCACCTACTTAAGAGCTGTGAAATAAGGGCAGTTGGATGATGGGTGTATATCTGAGAAACCCAGGTGGCCTCGTAAAGTCCCACATCTTGTATCTTGGCTCGTAATTCTTCACAACTCTAGAGAACCCAAAAGGGACACCCAAAGTCCAAGCCAAATGAGTCTCCAGGATGAAGGTCCCATCGAGATGACCAACCATGCTTCTCATTCGTTGTATCCTTCCTCAAAATTATCTGGTAATAGAGGGTAATCTGATCAGGCTTCCGCTATACTCTCTATATGGTTTGAGGTGTGTAGTGTAGCAAAGGCCCGAAGGTACTATCCCTTTAAATGCACCTCCCCTTGGAAGAAATAAAAGCCTTCAGAATATAAGTATTAATTATCTAGGAAGCCATTTGATCAATCGGGTTTGGCTTCAGGATCACTGTGTCAAAAAAATCCAAACCCATAATAAAGAAGCCATTCTGAGACTGGGTACTCCCATTGACCCACTTTGAGATGATTCGAAAGGGATTGGTGAAACAGAACGACCGGAGTTTTGTCATAAACCAATGATTCTATATCCTTTAATCGTTCATCAGCATCATATAGAGGGGTAGCAATAGTAGCCTTAGAAGTAGAATAGATGTTAGTAGAAGCCTATGAATCAGCCATTTTATCCTGTATAGGAAGATCCAGAAGATGATGAGAAGTCAATAAGATAAGAAATTGTTGGATAAATTCTATGAAAGAGTGGTTGAAGGACTCAAAATATGTCCATGTGAAGCTCCGCGTATGGATTCTGGAAACGGTACACGGTAGCCACATCCCACGTACCGCCTGATATGCCGAAGTAACCTCACCTATAGCTATGATACACTGTCATATTCTACCACGTACAACAATGGTACGCGAACCCTCCGAAATGTATTGGCCCACAGATCATTGGTCGGTGAATAGAAAGGTTTGTAGAAATTGGATCTCTCAAACCTAGGCCTTGATTGAGCTCGTATTTCAATGTGATGGGTTAAAGTTTATGTTGAGACTGTTAATTTTCTTTAAAGTCCAATTCACCAATCCAAGTATGGTAAGAAAACAAGCCAACACATAGCATTATACCACACATAATCTGGATTTTAAGTCTTAAATCTCCACAAAACTCTTTGCGAAATCCAAAATAAGGTACTCAGATGGAGAAATGGCAAGGAAATCAGTTTGCGGAATGTACAGAGTAGTTTTCAAACAATATTTTTACAAGGATCATTGTATGCGAGAGCAAGGGAAGTTGGGGAAGTCGAGAGTACTTTTATCCTCAAGAAACAATAAATGAAAAATGACATGGGACCCTATATATAGTTGTGGCCCACTTCTACTAGATCCACATATTCTAATGCAAACCATTTCAGTTTAGGGATGATTCTACATTGGAATAGTCCATTTTTTATTCCATACAAACACCATTCCGATGGGGAGAATTTTTAGGGGTCCTGCAAATTCTACCAAGGGAAGAAAATACCCCCATGAATGCTTGGAAGAAGGAAGCAAGTACTTCTACAATTATAGAAAGGAGAATAGACTCAAATTGAGTTGAAATTCTCGGAAGTAAATTGAAGGAATTAAAGTTTTAAAGGGTTTTTAAGTGGCCCACATACCATCACTAGGAACGGTACGTAGAGTAGATGGATCGCGAATCACCAGGTATACGAGATGGTCCACGAACCGCTGGCCCACGAGGTGATGGCCAAAAAGAAAGGATGACTGCAAACCGAGTTGTCGATGGATTCATACACCTAAGGACTGTCTGCATACCATGCCGCGAAATCATTAGTTCAAAGACAAAGAAAATCATCAAGTTTCTACAAACCATTATCGCAAACCAAAGCCTTTGCTACCCCGATTGACTGAGTCTTCTATGGGTTAGGATATTTCTTCAATGAGCCTCCGCAAATGGTGTCACGTTCCCAATAGATATTATTTTTCTGATGCTCTATAAAAATAGCATAGTGGAGACAGAGAGGGAGACATACAAAGATAAAGAGATGAAAGCTTGAGGGAGACTTAGAAGTTTCACTCTGACTTCCATGTTGTTTCATCGGTGAAGCCTGAACCATGAACCACTCCCTCCATAGGTATAGCCATCCGCGAACCATAAATGTGGGAATTGAATAATAATAATAGAACCGCGAACCTAACTTGTGAACTGTGAACTATGTGATTCTTGCAAATGAACTCCCCTCGAACAATGATACCCTAGACCGCCCTTCAATATCATGCTCTGCATATCATACCACTATGCGGACTGAACCAAGTGTCGTGTATGACCTCAGTACATGGATGAAACCCAAAGAGGTATGATAGTCCATATACCACTATGGTATGCGGTTGCCTATACCCATGCCAACGTACCATATTGGTATGTGGACGACCCCTATACTCGCATACCACTATGGTATTCAGAGCATCCCCCATCCCTTATAAAAAGCCAATTTGTGAAATGTGGTGTTTTTGGGTTTTGTTCCTTACAGTTCCAATCTCACCCCACCACTACCATCTAGTCCTCCATGATTTCTCCACTAACCAGTACTCTAGCATTAGGCTAAAACCTCCTCCATAGCCACCAGAGCCGTACGATTAGACCATCAAGTGAATCAACATACCCCATTGAGTCTATATACGCTCGGTAAGAAGAGTCACGAAGGTCCTCTCCACAATGCTGCGAGATTCAGGAGTACTTGTGAGGCTACATTCCCTCGGTAACTTGGAGCCCAAAATTGGGATGCCAATGTTAACCTCCCTATTCTAGGGATCAAGGTTTATCACTTTCTTTTCCATTTAATGAAGAATAGTGATCAGTCAAATGGGTTATGTTCACTTCCCCCTTTGATGAGGATGAGACTCCTCCCCTTCCCAGAATGTACTATGGGGCCCTCCCACTAAGGCAAGTCCCCAATTTTCTAAGGCAAGGTCACATGACCATTAATTTCATGTCAAATTAAATAGCTTGTTGCTCCACACCCTCTCCCACGGTCACCTCTGCCTCTTCTGTTATGGGATCTCCCTCCCCCACCAATAGGGGAGGAGGCATGTGCCTTGTTGAATCCTTCATGTCCTCTTGTTTCTCACACCGATCATGACTCACATGGGATTAGAGGAATGAGAGGATTACAAAATCCACATGATTCTAAACTACAAGAACGCTGATTCCTAACCAAAATAGGTTAAGTAGGATTCCTACAAGAAGGCTCGAGATCAATTGGGTGGCCCTCCAAAGGGGTTCACCCAATCAGATCCCATCAAATGGGAAGCTTCTATGCATAATCCCCACAAAATATGATCTATGTGGGTTCTGATTCCTCTCAAGAGGATATGTAAGAAGCCCTCCTTGTGGGCCTGATCCCAACATAAAGTCACCTTTTGTCCCCCCTAGATGACGATAAAATCTAGAGCACCTTATAATATGGATCAAGTCAGCATCACCTCTGTAGCATCAAATATATGCATGCGTATGATGATTTTGCAGACTACGGGTAGCCCATGGACACACTCTTTGGGAATGAACTAAAGATTCATGAACATATGAACACAACTTAGATCTATAAGAGAGTCCCAGAACAAGGAAAAAAATCCTCCCCTGGAAGGGTACAATGAGCCAGACCTCCCATCCTCTCGACCAATGGATTCCTTTAGTGTCATTGGCCAAATCATCAGTCGACGAGCACTTTCATTTGGAAATCAAGTCCATGAATCATGGATACCAGGGCCGTTGGGCATTCTTGGCTCCACAAATAAACCCATTGGAGACCATCTGAGGAAGATATATCTGAGAAAGACCAATTGCATGAGTGCTTGAACCCAACACAATCAGCCGCTAGGGACAACAGTTCCTACAGGGTTAATTCAACCTTCTATAAAGGATAATGACACTAAATGGTGTTGGAACCAGGTTTTTCAAAGCATGATTTGGTGTATGGTTTGTGTTTGTTGTCAATCCTCAGTGGAAGTTCCGAATGTGTTCCAGCAAAGTGATCATACAGTTCAAGCAGACAACAGTTTTGAAGGTGGCGCTGTTTCCCAGTGTTTGCCAAATTTTTGGGCCTCAAAATCGGAAAATGAAGACATGGATTGTCTGCAAAAGGAGCTTCGCAGAAAAAGGAAGTGGTGCGCGAAATATAAGAGGCTTGCGCGAAAAATCTAAGTTAGGCGCGAAAAACAGCGGGATGCGCGAAATAGTTTTTCGCGCAAACAGTGTTTCGAAATCAGAGAGGTGAAAAATGGCAAAGGCATGGGCTGCGCGGAAAATCAGGGATGTGCGCGAAATAATTAAGTTGGGCGCGGAAAACAGCGGGATGCGCGAAATAGTTTTTTCGCGCAAATGTTGTTTCAGAATCAGTTTGGTGAAAGATGGCAAAGGCATGGGCTGCGCGGAAAATAAGGGTTTTGCGCGAAATGCATAGCTGTGCGAAAGATTACGCGCCAGATGAGAGATTTTCCGCGCCGAAGGGGATTTTGCGCGCAGTGGTCTCAGTCGCCTATAAATATGAGGTGACCCCCTTCATTCGGGTTGTTGGAAGACTTAGAGAAGATCCGAGGTCTGGTGCGCGAAAAAGGATCGCGTAAAGGAGCTTGCGCGAAATATTTGGAGTTGCGCGAAAAAGGGGATTTTTGCGCGAAATATTTTTCCGCGCCAAAAGAAAATGTTGCGCGCAATAGGATGATTTTGCGCGCAAATGGTTGATGTTTCGCATTCTTCTCGGTAAGGTTTGTCTGCACGTTTTGGTTATCCAGTTCAGTGGTTCTGTGCGTTCTAGTGCATCTCTTCCGGACTTCGATGCAAGCAGAGTCTCGTGCTGAGCAGAGGCAAAGACTTCAATGCAAATTTATTGAAGAGACCTTCACGTCTATAAACTGAGTGAGACTTCACCACCGGCAGTGAGCCAGGGGGAGTCAACGGGAGTGACCCGAGGGACGCAGTGAGCTATCCCTAAACAATTGTAAAGGCAGTGAGCCTGGGACAGAGTGTCTGTACCCGAACATTTGTATCCGCAGCTAGTGAAGCATAGTGGATTTAGGTACGACCGACAATCTGTCGGCGTATGCTCCTTGGACGTAGCCCTTAGTGGTGAACCAAGTAAAAAATTGTTGTGTCATCTCTCTGCATGTGAATGTTTAATTGCTGATCATATCCTTCATACAGGTTTAAGAAGTTCCTGCCAACGTGGGAACAAGATCCACAACTTTAAGAAGAAAAAGTTGCCACCCTGATTCACCCCTCCCCTCTCAGGGTGTCCTGGGGTCCTTCAAGTGGTATCAGAGGGAGGTTGCTGGTCTTGAATCTGTCCTTTGTCGCCATGGAGAATGCAGCCAATATGAGGGGAGTCCCTCTCTTTGATGGAAATAATTTTCAGATCTGGAAGAATAGGATGCGATCTCATCTAAGATCTCTTGGAATGGAAGTTTTGTTTTCTATTGTGCAAGGAATACAAGTCACTGATCAAACAGGACTGGCTATGACTGACACAGACAGGAAAATTCTTGATGCAGATGCTAAAGCTCAAAATGCACTCACCGCAGCTCTTTCTGATCAGATATATCTAAAGGTGATGAGTTGCACTTCAGCAAAGTCTATGTGGGATAAACTTGAAAACATTTATGAAGGAGATAGCAAGGTAAAGGAGGCAAAACTTCAGGTTTTACATAACAGGTTCGACGACCTAAAGATGCATCCCAATGAAAATGCAGATTCATTTTTTAATCGAATTACTGAAGTAGTGGGAGCAATTCGAGGTCTTGGAGAAGAAATCAAAGACATTGATATCGTTAAGAAAATATTAAGAAGACTTCCTCCCATGTACAATGCAAAGGTGTCAGCCCTCGAAGAAAGAGATCTATCCAAACTTTCTTTGGATGATTTGTTAAGCAGTTTAGTGGCATATGAGATGAGAGTCAAACCTGAAGATGCCACGACTCGCGTGAGCAAAGAAATGGCATTCAAAGCCATGGACAAACTGAAAATTTCAGAAGATAGTAGTGGTGATGATGACGAAGAAAAAGAAATTCTTTCCCTCATCGCGAAGAAGCTTAAAAAGGGTAAAGGTAAATTTAGAGGTAAGTTACCTCTTGCATGTTTCCGTTGTGGAAGAGTTGGGCACATTGCCTCTCAGTGCCAAAGAAAGTTGGATAATGATGAGAGCGAAGCTGAAGACATTGAAAAGCCTCGGAAAATGTTTTTCAAAAAGGGTGATTTCAAATCTGGAAAGAAAATGCAGAGGAAGAGCTTTGTCTGTGAGGAAGAAGATGATGATATTGAATTCTGTGAGGAAGAAGAACCAGAATTTAAAACTGAAAAACATGCTTCCATGATGGCTACCACTGAAATGTCAGATTCTTCAATCAATAAAGGCATAGATAATCAGAGTACTGCCCTTGATAATCCAAAGGTTCAAATTAAGGATGCTTTCTCCAAGATTGAGAGTAAATGTAAGAAATGTAATAAGTGGAAGGAAATGGTCAAAGAGTCATCAGAATATGTTGATGAACTTGAAGCTGAAATTGAACGTCTGGAAGAGTTTGTGAAAGTTCAGTCTAAAATCATTGAAAGCAATAATGATGTATTGGATCTTAAGATAAGAATTGAAGAGCAGGGAAAGGTCATCAATGACCTCACCTCAAGACTGGAAGAAAAGTCCAAGACTACTGAGGGTCTTGAGGAGGAAATTGTTACTCTTAGGAGTAAACTTGAGACCGAATCTTTTTCAAAAGAATCAAGGAAGAAAATACAACCTAGAAGATTATCAGATGCTGAATTATTGGCAAGAGCCAAATGTGGTTCTGATGGAGTTGGAAAAATCTTGAGCGTTCAAAGACCCGCCTGCATGGGAAAGCGTGGAATTGGATGTGAAGCTGAGACATCAACTGCTGGAAATAAAGAAATTCAAAAGAAAGACAAAACGAAGGTTGAACATGTTGAAACATTTTCTGAAGTGCTGAAAAAGGAACCCTCAATCCAAACTAGAAGGATAACTGACAATTACCATCAAACATTTAGAAATGATGGGCAGTTCAACTACTCTCACAGGGATGAAGGTATGAGGAGAAATTCAGGTGTTAAGGCATTCCCTCACATGAAGTGTCAATTCTGTGGCTATCTGGGCCATACTATGTCATATTGCGAAGAGGCAAGAAGTTACTTTAATGGAGAAGATCTGGGAAATCAACAAAGGAGACCGATTTCATATCCTCCATCTTATAGAAGAAATATCTTCTATGGTTACTGTTTTAATTGTTCTAACTTTGGCCATAAAGCTATGTTTTGCAGGCAGCGGTATGACAAGAGAAATTCATACAACACCCAAAGACGGGACAGGGTTCATCCTCCTGATGATGTTGTTCTCACAAATAGTTTCTCTCTTCTGGAAGAAGATTATGGGTATGAAGACTCAGATTATGTGGAAGAAAGTTTTAAAAGACCATCAGTGTCTTATTCTCAATCCAATATCTCATGGAAAGAAAAGAAGAAAATCGAGAAATCCAATCTTGCGGAAGTAGCCCTCAAAGCTACAAAGAGTAACAGCACCTGGATTCTTGATAGTGGATGTTCTTCCCATATGACAGGAAATGCTGACCTTCTGAAGAACATTGAAAAGAAGGTTGATGGAACAGTACGGTTTGGTAACGATGGTGCTTTGAAGATTAAAGGCAGTGGGAATACTGCTCTCGCCAACGGAGAGCTGAAAAAGACTGAAGTTCTTTATGTGGACGGTCTACGCCATAATCTCCTCAGTGTAAGTCAACTCTGTGACTCAGGGCTCATAGTAACCTTCAATCAAAAAGGCTGCACTATAAAAGGAAAAACAGGGAATTCTCTTATGAAAGGTTGTAGAACAGATGGAAACTTATATCAGGTTGACAGCAAAGTGAACTCTTGTTACTTATCTGTTGACGAAGAAAACAATTTATGGCATCGAAGGCTGGGGCACATTAACCAACAAGACATGGAAAAGATATCTAAGCTGAAGATAGTCATGGATATTCCCATTCTAAAACGCGAACGGGAAAAATCTTGTGATGCCTGTATTCGTGGGAAGCTGGTCTGTAATTCGTATCGTCCAAAGAAGAAAAGGGCATCACATCTTCTTGATCTCATTCACACTGATGTATGTGGCCCAATAAATGTTGCTGGAACCTATGGAGAGAGGTACTTCGTCCTTTTCATTGATGATTATAGTAGAATGGCTTGTGTAATGGTGATTCACAGGAAGCGACAAGTACTTGATTGCATGAAAACTTATCGCCGAATTGCCGAGAATGACACTGGACGGTCAATAAAAGTCCTACGATCGGACAATGGAGGGGAATACACATCCATTGAGTTTGAAAACTATCTAGAGAAACATGGAATACAGCATGAGGTAGCTGCTGTGAGAACTCCACAACAAAATGGAGTTGTTGAGCGTCGAAATCGACAGGTCAACAATATGGCCAGGACTATGTTGATTGAGAGTGGTATCTCTCGCCATTACTGGAAGGAGGCTGTTGAAGCTGCAGTTCACATTCAGAATCGAACAGGGCTCTACATGGGAGAAACGAAGACACCGTACGAATTATGGCATGGAAGGAAGCCTTCCTTGAAATACTTTCGGGTTTTTGGAAGCAAATGTTTCATCCGGAATAAAGAAGGAAACCAAGGAAAGTATGGTGACAATGCTGATGAAGGAATTTTTCTTGGGTATCCAATGAACAGTAAAGCTTACAAGTGTTTCAATAAACGCTTGGGGAAGATTGTGGTAAGCAGTGATGTTAAGATAATTGAAGAGAAAACCACAAATGCCTCAAGGACGCCATATGCGGATGTGATGGACAATCAGGAAGAAAGTGAACGTGAAGAAAAGACAAACACAGAGATAGAGGAAGTTGTTCAAAACTCTCAGCAGTCACATCATGATGTTGACTCAGAAGAAGAATCAGAAGAAGACCCTATAGCTGAAAAGAATGCTACTGAATCTCTCAGGAGAAACCGAAGAGCTGAGATTGATCCATCCAACATAATTGGGGACATGAATGCACCCACTCAAACAAGGAGGATGAGAAATAACACACCTTCTGCATTTCTATCAGTTGTAGAGCCAACCTCATTTGAAGAAGCTGCAATGGATGAATCCTGGGTGAAAGCCATGAATGAAGAGTTAGATCAGATTGATAAAAATCAGACGTGGGATTTGGTCCAGAGACCCAAAAGTCACAATGTGATTGGCACCAAATGGATTTTCAAGAACAAGTTTGATGAGCATGGCAATGTTATCAGAAACAAGGCTCGACTGGTATGTAAAGGGTATTCTCAGATTGAAGGTGTTGATGTTGAAGAAACCTTTGCTCCAGTGGCTAGATTGGAGTCAATCAGGCTATTCCTTTCCATGGCTCTCCAAAGAGGATATAAAGTATATCAAATGGATGTCAAGACAGCATTCTTAAATGGTGTACTCGAAGAAGAAGTCTACATTGAACAACCAGTGGGTTTTCTTCTTGGTGCTGATGAATCAAAGGTCTGCAAGCTAAAGAAAGCACTTTATGGATTAAAACAGGCACCAAGGGCATGGTATTCTAGACTAGATTCGTATCTCAAAAAGCTGGAATTCAAAAGAGGAGGAGTTGATCACAATCTCTATGTGAAGAATTCTCCAAAAGATCAGTTCATGGTTCTTGTTTACGTCGATGACATTATATTTGGTGGGAGCAAACAGAAATCAGTGGATGAATTTGCCAATCATATGAAATCAGAATTTGAAATGTCAATGATTGGGGAGCTCACATATTTCTTGGGACTGCAAGTGACTCAGAGGAAAGACTACACTTTTATCTCTCAGGAAAAGTATGCAAGAGAGCTGCTGAAGAAGTTTAACATGCAAGACTCCAAACCAATGTCAACTCCGATTGCAGTTGGAACCAAACTTGGGAAGCATGAGGATGGGAAATCTGTAGATCCCACCCTGTACAGGAGAATTATTGGGAGTCTATTGTACCTGACAGCGACACGGCCAGATATTGTCTTTGCCACATGTCTTTCTGCCCGCTTTCAGAGTAATCCAAAAGAGGAACACATGACAGCAGTGAAAAGAATCATGAGGTATATTCAAGGTACTTACAAGTATGGATTATACTTTGCTGTAGGAAGGGATAGTGAATTATCCGCATTTTCTGATGCTGACTGGGCTGGCGATGTTGTGGACAGAAAGTCCACCAGTGGTGGAGCATTCTTTATCGGAAATAATTGTGTTGGCTGGTTGAGCAAGAAACAAGAAAGTACTTCTCTTAGTACTGCGGAAGCTGAGTATATATCTGCCACAAAGTCATGCACTCAACTGCTATGGATGAAGCAACAATTAACAGATATTGGTGATGAGGTAAAGCAGCCAATGGTGATCTACTGTGATAACAAAAGCGCAATTGATCTCACGAAAAATCCGGTTCAGCATTCTCGTACAAAACATATTGAAATACGGTATCATTTCATCAAAGAAAAGGTTGAACAAGGGGTGATTAGACTGGACCATGTGGGAACTGATAAGCAGGTAGCTGATATCCTGACAAAGCCACTGTCAGCAGCTGTGTTTGAAAATCATCGGTTGAACCTAGGTGTTCAACCACCTCCTGCTGCATAAGGAGGTTTCGAAACTCCCCTCTCCCCGTGTGTTTTGACTGTTTTTATCTATTTATGGCTGTGATGCAGGTTTATGGGGGAGATACTATCCAGGGGGAGTATGGCTTGAGCTGAACGTTGAACAAACTTTTCGGTCTTTGGTTTTATTGTCAATGGGGGAGAAAGGAATAAATTCAAGGCAAGAGAATTCAAGGCGAGAAATTCACGGCAAGAGAATTCACGGCAAGAGAATTCACGGCAAGAGAATTCAAGGCAAGAAATTCACGGCAAGAAATTCACGGAAAGAAATTCATCTGTGATGGAAGTGTAAGATTGTGATGAGAAGTTTAATAAGGATAACATCGGGCGTCATGGAGAATTTCAAAACACTAAGACCCAATTCAAGCTTCCTCTCTTGTTTTCTACACCGAGCATTGCTCACGTAGACTTAGAGTGTTGGCTGAGTTGATTCTTGCGTTTTGGATTTGCTCATGGTTGGAGATCTATTGAATTTATTCTGATTGCCAACAAACCCAAAGGGGGAGATTGTTGGAACCAGGTTTTTCAAAGCATGATTTGGTGTATGGTTTGTGTTTGTTGTCAATCCTCAGTGGAAGTTCCGAATGTGTTCCAGCAAAGTGATCATACAGTTCAAGCAGACAACAGTTTTGAAGGTGGCGCTGTTTCCCAGTGTTTGCCAAATTTTTGGGCCTCAAAATCGGAAAATGAAGACATGGATTGTCTGCAAAAGGAGCTTCGCAGAAAAAGGAAGTGGTGCGCGAAATATAAGAGGCTTGCGCGAAAAATCTAAGTTAGGCGCGAAAAACAGCGGGATGCGCGAAATAGTTTTTCGCGCAAACAGTGTTTCGAAATCAGAGAGGTGAAAAATGGCAAAGGCATGGGCTGCGCGGAAAATCAGGGATGTGCGCGAAATAATTAAGTTGGGCGCGGAAAACAGCGGGATGCGCGAAATAGTTTTTTCGCGCAAATGTTGTTTCAGAATCAGTTTGGTGAAAGATGGCAAAGGCATGGGCTGCGCGGAAAATAAGGGTTTTGCGCGAAATGCATAGCTGTGCGAAAGATTACGCGCCAGATGAGAGATTTTCCGCGCCGAAGGGGATTTTGCGCGCAGTGGTCTCAGTCGCCTATAAATATGAGGTGACCCCCTTCATTCGGGTTGTTGGAAGACTTAGAGAAGATCCGAGGTCTGGTGCGCGAAAAAGGATCGCGTAAAGGAGCTTGCGCGAAATATTTGGAGTTGCGCGAAAAAGGGGATTTTTGCGCGAAATATTTTTCCGCGCCAAAAGAAAATGTTGCGCGCAATAGGATGATTTTGCGCGCAAATGGTTGATGTTTCGCATTCTTCTCGGTAAGGTTTGTCTGCACGTTTTGGTTATCCAGTTCAGTGGTTCTGTGCGTTCTAGTGCATCTCTTCCGGACTTCGATGCAAGCAGAGTCTCGTGCTGAGCAGAGGCAAAGACTTCAATGCAAATTTATTGAAGAGACCTTCACGTCTATAAACTGAGTGAGACTTCACCACCGGCAGTGAGCCAGGGGGAGTCAACGGGAGTGACCCGAGGGACGCAGTGAGCTATCCCTAAACAATTGTAAAGGCAGTGAGCCTGAGACAGAGTGTCTGTACCCGAACATTTGTATCCGCAGCTAGTGAAGCATAGTGGATTTAGGTACGACCGACAATCTGTCGGCGTATGCTCCTTGGACGTAGCCCTTAGTGGTGAACCAAGTAAAAAATTGTTGTGTCATCTCTCTGCATGTGAATGTTTAATTGCTGATCATATCCTTCATACAGGTTTAAGAAGTTCCTGCCAACGTGGGAACAAGATCCACAACTTTAAGAAGAAAAAGTTGCCACCCTGATTCACCCCTCCCCTCTCAGGGTGTCCTGGGGTCCTTCAAATGGGTCGAAGCAAAGGAATGGTAAATTTGATGAGAAACTGTCTCTATAGAAAAAGAGACGGGTGATGATCCTCATCAAACCATTTCCATACCGCCTAGAAATGTTCCACCTCAGAGGCAGAACAAATAAACAATTGAATAATAAAAAAGATTAAAATTATGTTTAGCTACACACTGATAATAAAATAGAGTTCTTGAGAAAAAATTTTCATCTTAATGTGATTCTTTCAAAATAAAAAAAAGATCATTTATGTCACAAAAAAATATTGGTTATCTAATCAGAATAGTTTTACTCATTTTAATATGAGGTACATGAATATGAAAAATCCATGAAGAAATTTTAGTTTGATTATTATAAATAAATTATAGCTCTAGGGTAAGATTAAAAATTAAAAAATAAACTTTTAAAATCGCTAAATAAACTTGATTATTGTCTATCATATCATCGATCACATATTATGGGAACTTAATTAATTTGATCTAACAAATACATTGGAAATAAGAAAGGGAAAAAGAATGTGTTTCTCCAAAATGATAAGTTTTACATTATATTTTTCTAATGAATCTGAAAATAAGAATTGAAATGGATCATTTATAAAGAAAATTTGAAGAATTATCTTAATAATAAACATGTTTAGATGGTAATATCAATAAAGAATGATAATGTTATGAAAAAACATCAAAGATACCAATTAATGGAAAGTAGTCAATTAAAAAATCTTTGATACTATAACAATACATATTTTTTTTACCCAAATCGTTAAAATATTTTAAATATTATTTTATGGTGGGTTCATTGATACATTTTCATCAAATTAGTGTTGGTAATTCTCAAATATAATATATTTATTTTAATCCATGCATGTAAAATCATAATAAAGTGTAATTTCCTCCTAA
The DNA here is from genome assembly GCA_963277665.1 of Viscum album. Classification (NCBI taxonomy): domain Eukaryota; kingdom Viridiplantae; phylum Streptophyta; class Magnoliopsida; order Santalales; family Viscaceae; genus Viscum; species Viscum album. The sequence goes on from OY728157.1 coordinate 542,672,671, forward strand.
ATTAATCTTCATATGGGAAAATGATGTGTGGAATTGTTTTCAATGCTTTCATAGGGGCGTGCATCATCTGTCGAAGACGCACTGGTTGTCGCCCCTTATTTTCTCATTCCAAAGGCAGGTGACCTTCGTCACTTATTTTGGGACATTTTACTACTTAATTGAAATGTGAAGATGGTATATTGGTTTCTCCTTCCTTGGATTCATCCTCAGAATTCATTTTCTATTTTGGGTATCCCTCATCGATTTAAGACATTATTCATGAAACAATTCTTTGTGCCACATCTTTGTGGATTCCGGTAAATTATATTGCTTCTGTCAAGACATTCCAAAGGGTCAAATCCGGGAATCAACCTTTAATTAGGGGAGTAGTCATATTGGTCATCGCTGCCGTGTCTAGATGATGGAACATTGATACACCTAGATTTATTCCCCTTATGATAGGTATCCTTGATGGTGTGGAATCCCAAGGCATCCCATGTTGTTTTTAGGGAATTATATGTCCTAGGCATGTCTCAGAGGTTTTCATCAGCTTCCCATGTTTAAAGCGGGGTATGCTGTGAGTTTAATGTATCATGGAGATAGATCGAACTAATTGGAACACCGATGAGAGTAGATCAGATAGGTAAATCCCTAGGAGGCTTACTAGAGGGGTGGATCAAGATTCCCAATAAGGACGGATCTGAGGATGATTGAGTCCTGAAAAAGGGGACACTAGGGTTTACCATTGGCTAGGATTGAACCTCGTGGAGGGATCCTACACACCCTATCTAGGAGACAGAGATAAAAGACCACATAGTTTGAGGGGGTGAATCATAGGATCAAGGTGTAAACAATGGATGATAAACTGAAGACATGTCAGGGATGACACGTAGTTAGCGGCCCATCATAAGAAGGACACTCTGGGTTGGATAGTTATGGATTATATGGGGCTTATGCATGGTTAGCTGCCCAGGTTCCACAAAGGGATGTAACTAGATGGATGACAGGATCTCATCAGGATGTGGCTTCCTAGGTAAGAACCAGGATGGATGATGGAGGGTTGAAGGAATTGGATGGTGAATGAGATGGAACCAATGTGAAGATGATAGTAGTATTGGGCTTGAAACTCTATGAGGAATCATAAGTATCCCTATATAAGGGAATCAAAATCCACATAATTTGGTGGGGGGGGGGATGGAACACCTAAATAGGTGGCGCATGAGAATGGACGCATGGATAGGACCCAAAGGAAGTAGAATCTTTGGGTTAGGGCATGACCTTCCTGAAACACAAAGGCTCAAGGGAGAGACTAGGATGGGACATGAGGGTTGGGCTTGAACCTTGGGGAGGGTTCCTACATATCCCCACGGTGGAGAATCAAAGTCCACATAGTTCAAGAATGGGGCATATAATTGAGGTGTGCACAAAGGAAAATGCCCCTAAAGACATGTTGGGACTTACATGTGGTTAGTTGTCCATATCAAGAGGGAAACTCTTGGTTGGAGGAGTGTAAATTGAGTGCCAGGATTATGCATGGTTAGCAGCCCGAGAGCTAGTCTGACACTACTATGGGATTGGCCAAGGATGTGGATCCCAACAATGGGGACATCAAATTTTACCAGTGTTTGGGGTTGAAACTCATGGATGCTTCCTATATACCTTTCTTATAAAGGGAAAGGATAAAAACCCATGTAGTTCGAAAGTATATAGTTTATCATCATGTGGGATGGAAGGGGGCATACAGTTTAACATCATGCATGCTGATGGTAAACCCACATGAAGGGGTCGGTACCAATGGGTAATGGGCTTGAACCTAGGAGAGGCTTCCAACGTACCTTTCTTAGAAAGGGAAAGATCAAAGTCCACGTCGTTTGGATATGTGGAATGGGTCTTATAAACTAAGGTGTCCCATTGAGGGTGTCATGGTCAATTCTTACTCTAAGCCCATGTGATTCATACTCAATGTGAGAAACAAGAGGAAACAGAGACCTGACACTCACGTCATGAAAGATGTGTCAGTGAGGAATAGAGTGGGGATTAATCATGACTAGTGGCCTATAGATATAGATATTTCATCTTACTCTGAGAGGGAATCCCAAATAAGGGTCTAGATGTATGAGGAGTATATGTCCATTTTATCTGAATCATCATGTTAGTTGGTGCTGAGGCTTACATGGATACTCCCCGAGGTGTGAATGGTGACAAAGACCAAGGGAGAGGGGAGTGAGAAGGCATTGGGGCCCATCCCCTTCATGTTCACCTCTATAAATGTCTCTTATATAGTGATCATAGTTTAATTTCATGTGTTATAGAAACGGGTTCTTGGACGTTTAATGTCTTGTAGCTCGAATGGTGAGGATTCCCTCCTCACCCTTAGGACTTACATAACTAGCGCACTTTAACCCTTGGTGAAGGGAAGTCACAGACAAAGCTATGGTGGGATGGGGTTTTGCAGTGATCTATTGAAGGGATCACATTATCATGTCTATGTGAAGAATCAATAGCCGTTAGAATTATAATGTGAAGAAGTATGAGGTAAATAAACACAACATGAAGCAATACCCAAAGGACCTTGAACTCAATTTGTACAAACCTGGAGGTCCGTACTGGATAAATATGTGCGAGATAGTGGTGTCAAGCATAATAGAGGATTGTACATGGTGCCTTAAGGTAAGGACAACCCATGGAGTTCATAAGGAGGGGCCTATGGAATATTTAAGGGGTGCGCGCAAGATTATGAGTTTTATACAAGATTGGGTGGTTGTGGGAAAAATGTGTTAATGCACACAAGAGGAAACCCTACGTGCAAGATTGGCCCTACTCAAGGGAACACTTTCGCTCAAGGGGAATATTTTGTGTGAAAATTATTTAGAGTAAAAGGAAATGGGCGAGGATCAATCCCTAGTGGACCAACCCGAAGGAGGAACCCTAATAGATATGTCACGCAAGATCCAGTACCTCGAGGCTATGAATTTTGTGCGGTCGTGGAAGGGATATCATTCACACATTAGAGCGTTAGTTCATCTTTTGTATCCATCCCCCAAATTATAGGGGTACATTTCTATTTATTGCTGGAAACCTCAAATGCGACGTACAAGATGAGTGGCTTGATAGAGTCACTTTGATGTCTCATTGAGCATGAAAGATCTTACACGCATTATTGAATCTTACGCAAAGGGAAACCTTCTTTCACATTGCTAACTTGGATTATTTTTTGATGGTCACCATGGAAGAATCCATTTGATTTCGCATTGGGAACACAAGATCTTGTGCTCCATTTTCAATCTTGCGCGCAGTTCTTAAAACTTGTGTGCACCTCCCTTGGGAATCTCAGGATTGTCCATTGATTAAAAATATGCCTTTGGTTTTCTTAACAAAGGGCTTACCCAAAATTCGGCACCAACAAATGCCTCCACCTCAGAATCAGAGATTAAGGGGGAACCGAAGGTCAGATTCTAAGGGTACCACAAAAAAGTAGTGAAATTGATGGTTGGTGGGTGAAAAATGGGCCTTTCAGTGCGCAAACAAGTTCCACGCATGCAGAAAGCCTGGTCAATGACAATAAATATGTTGGGGGTGGAGGGGGGGGGGGGGGCTGGGTCCCAACTTTTAAATTTCCATATGATAGGGACCTTCTCTCTTGTGCGTGAAAGGTCATTATATCTGCATGAATGGTCCGAAATTTGGTCCAACTTTTTTTCTCACCCTCAGGTTCGTTCGTGCCACTGACGATTCTTGCGCACACCTAACTTAGAAGCATTTTTCTACAACCTAAGATTATCTTGTGTGAAAAAATCTATCTTGCATGCCAAATCCTCAATATTTCGCACAAGTACCTATGAGAATTTAGGACCTGACATAAATGGATTCTCAACTGACTAACATTAAGATGAAATCTACTGTTGCTACAAGGAGGACCCAGATGATAAAAAACCCTCAGATTATTCATGAGATGAGAGTCATGTTTGATAATCAGATTCTTTTTGGTATGATTTTGAATGCTAAAAAGGATTACATCCTATGTGACAGTATACCAATATAGAACATCTGTATTTTGGAAGAGGTGTTGATTCCAGGTTTTGAGAATGATACACCATAGTTATGGATAACACACGAGGATGGCCTTCCAAAGTTCAACATTATGAGTAACGGTCACCCCTCCAGGGAAACAAAAAACATGGCCTTCTATGAATTTAATTTGAAGACCATGACTGTTGTAGGGAGTGATCTGGGTCTTGAGGAATCTCCATCTCACTATACGATCACCTTCAGAAGTAGAATCATTGATGAAAATAAAGGTTGGAAGGAATGTGACTTCAGGTCTAGGGGAAATTTAACGAGTGAGTGGGAATAGGCGTACTAGGTACCCCATACATGCAAGGAGTTCGGTGTTGAGATACAGTCTATCAGGGTTTTTAAAGTTGTGTGGATATCACTGTTTCAATTCTACCATCAGTAGGACTTGGTACCAAATATATTTATCCACTGGTCTTCTAACAATGATACCTTCCATCTACACCATGTGGAGGTACAAATCAGTCTATGGGACATTCATTGCATCAGAGGAATTCCCCTAGAAGGGTACCAATATGATGAGTTCCTTCCAATATAGAATGTTTGGGGGGATAGGACACACTCCCCTATTATGACATGGCATCTGTTGGATCTGGCTAATGAGAAGCTGCAAATCAAGCACATACTAAAGGATATATCCTTTTTTGGGTTGGTTTTGTCTATATCTAATGTAGGACAAGGTGGTGAAAACGCCAGGTTGAGGGAAGCAGTGCTTGAAAAAATCATAGTGGGGGAAGACAGGATCATACTGGATGGTCCTAGAAGTAGGCGAGTACCGATCATGGGGCTTCAGTCTAAATGAAACATGGGGCCCGAATGTATGATATTCCTGGATCCTTGTGGAATTTCTTAGTGGGTGGATACTAACAATGAGGGAAACAAGGATGGGAGTTCATTCAGGGATGCCAGTGATGGCCAAAATCATGGTGGCCAAGAACAAAGTTAATCTAGGGGTCCCCATATTAGCAAGGATGTATATTATTTTGGGATGCATTTCCAAATGGGGCATGCCTAAGAGGATATACAGACCATTCCAGATTCTTCTGTAGGATCGAGATAGTACATGTAGATGCTAAAATACAAGAGGGGGGGGGGAGGGGGTGAATTGTAGGTTTAAAAAACTTTCCCTTTTTAAACTTAAAAAAATTATATGTCTAACAAAGTTAAACAAGGTAAAATTTCAAACCCTCTTTTAGTTACTAACTATAAAACAAACTTTCTTAGGGTCTGGAAATATGAATTTGGAAAATAAAACTAAGAAAAATTTTCATAGGGAAATATTCTAACTTAAAATGTATATAATCTCAATTAATAGAGTAAGTAAAAATACAAGAAAGTATAAGAAAGTTATAATTTCTTTCTTTAAAAAAATACAGTGTAAATAATACTTGAAATAAGAACAAGTAACAAGTAGGAAATATTTTAACCAAAAGAGTAGGGTATCCAACAACCTTGAATAAAGGTCCCTTGATTTATACTTTCAAGAAAGTTTTATTACCCACACCATGGTAATCCCTCATTATGAATATCAGAATATGTCTTTCTATCCCCATAAGCCCTTGAACTTTAAGGTAGTCAGCACCTCCATCTTCATATCCCTAGAAGCCCTTGATTGTACTCGGAAATAATCAGAGTCACACGAAGCAAGATGAACAAGATATTCATGGATGAATAAGATGTTAATTAAATTCACAATGCACGGGAGTCTTTCTCTATCTTGAAACAACTTTAACATCATGAAATATATAGGGTCTTGGAATGATAATGAGATCATTCAAATGAGCTCCTATTTATAGGAAAAACTTCAACAGTCAGCTCCCTCCTCCAACTATCATATTTTTCTTTGAATCTCATAGGGACCTTTACACGTGTCACTCAACTAATAGTTAGTTAGAAACAAATTGTAAGATATTTTTTCATAATAAAAAAATGTGTAAGGAAAATGAAGTAGCTTAACCAAATATGAAAATATAGAATCTATGGAAAAATAGAATCTAGAATCTAAATTTATAAACAACCAGATTATAGAAAACATGGATAATCAGATTATATTTTACAAAGAATTCTGAGTCTGAATTCTATAGATTTCAGAGTCTGAATTATGAGGAATTCAGAGTTTGAATTCTGAGAAATTCGGAGTCTGAATTCTGAGGAATTTAAATTCTGAATTCTGAGGAATTAGGAGTCTCAATTATGAGGAATTTAGAGTTTGAATTTCAGAGAATTCAGAGTCTGAATTTCAGAGAATTCAGAGTCTGAATTTTAGAGAAATAATATTATGAATTTCAAATAATTCAGAGTCTAAATTTCCGAGAATTTAGATTCATAATTTCAGAAAATTCAGAGTCTTAATTTAATAGAACTCAAAAACTGAATTTCATAGAATTCAGAGTCATAATTTTAGATAATTTAGAGTCTGAATCGCATAGAATACGAAGTATAAATTTCATATAATTTAGAGTCTAAAAACGGAAGACTCTATATCTTAGAAATTATAAGATTCCCATATTTTTTGATAAGGATCCAAATTTTCTACTTAGTAATAAAATGAATTTGGTTTTGCGAGTTCATATAATGGGACAATGAAAACTAAGGCAAGGATAAAATTTTCATTAGAGAAATGAAAATTTTCTGAATAAAATAATCCTTAGTAAAAGATAATTTTCCTTAAGATAAGGTTTTTGTGATTTTTAAAACATAGATAAATGAAAATTCCTAAGGAAACCTTATTTAATCAACTTCTCCCTGGATGGGTTGCAGATCATTGTGGTGGGTGTGACTTCTCGAATTCCATCCACCCTCCAGGTGATGTTCTATAACCCTCCCTCCTAAATATTGCTAGAATTTTCCTGTTGATGCTTAAATAGGAAGAGATCCAACTCAATATTGGAAACCATACTAACTTAAAATTTTCTCTTTTTAGAACCCCAGCTGTCTAGATGGTAGATAATGGGTGAGGCCCATTGGATTAGAGGGATTACTTGCAAAGTATCAGGGGTAGCATGCGGGTATCCCATATTGATTAAAAAATCTTCTGCGAAACGTATGTGCCTACACGTTTTTCCTTGAAATTCGAGTGCATGCAGCGGATTCCAAAGAAAGCATATAAAAAGGTTTGATAAGAGTGACATCCTTGCATCCTTTTCCATATATTTCTCATGTTAAAAAATATAGGTTTTGGACAAGTCGTCACCCTCCCCCTAATGATGTCATTAAATGCCTATCAACAGAGTATTCTAACCATTGGATAGCAACGTACCCAGATGGGATTATGCGGAAACACATTCATAAAATCAAGGTGGTCAGTGTGAAGTATGGGCAGTGGGGAAATTGATAAAGTATTGTTTGGGAGGAGAGACAAGGAATATGTTAGACATCTAGAATGACGTGGGCTGGAACATCATTGGCAGGAGTGTTGCGAGGTGAGAGTTTTCCTTCGCCTTCTGAAGAGGGGTGGTCTCATGGGTGGCCTCATCGGCCAGCTAGGGAACTCCCTGGGAAGAAACTAAGGAATCTTATAAAGTCTTATTATGATGCCATTTTCCCATCTCCATGGTATTCCTAGAAGGCGTGGTGATAATATTTGTCCACCAAAGATCTATGGCAGAGATTGGTGCACACTAGGCTTGACTTACCAGATATATGGTACATTATGGCGGCAGAGAGGTTGAACATTCATCACCGACATGTGTACCTAACAGTTGTGGATATGTACACATGCCTATGAGGGTGGTATGAGGAACTGCATCTCCTAGTGAAAGTGATGTTTGGCTAAGAGCATGACCCATAAAATCTTCCATACGAGGATGATGAAGTCGAGGAAGAAGGGGAGGAAGAGGAGGAAGAAGAGGAAGGGATAGAAGAGAGAGATGTGGAAGAGGGAGAAGAAGAGGTTGGGGGTGAAGGTCATGTAGGCGAGAGACCTCAGGAAACAACCATTCACTAGGGAAGAACATGTGAGTGTGGTGAGATCATAGGCTCTGATATGGAACTAGCAAAAAAACTCATGGTGAGTCTGAACTCTTATATCTACTAGCATTTCTCTTTTCATAATTTGAATATACTGACCAAACTGTTTCCTATTTAAGAACACATCGATAGTGATAGCTCAGAAGCCTTCCTTGTAGGGGATGAATATTTACCCATGGATGTGGAAGATAATCATCATGATCCTGTATTTAGGATCGAGTAGGGTGGGGAACCAACCATGGTTTAAGAAGCCGACAGACCAACCATGATTAAAGTGGGTAGTGATGAAATAGAAGGAAGGGATGAAATGGAGACCTCATAGACTCAAGCTATTATGGCCATCCATAAGGAGTATGGACCAATTATTGAATTAATAATAGGTGAGGGATCTCCTGTGGTGGAGACTCCTACCGTGACTCAGGAAGTAGACACCACTACTCTTGGATCTTGTGAGTTTATTACTTTGTAAGATCACATATTTTATTTGAGGACTTGGATGATCAAGATATTGGTTCTCAATGTAGCAATCTCATGATGGGAGTCTTGGAAAATGGTCGAGTGTAGAATATCTACCGGAGCTCTACTAGCGATTGCACCAGCTCTCGTAAATCCAACTATTCAATACAGTCCCATCCTAGAACCAGGTGAGAAAGATGTTACAATCCTAAGTGATTATATTTTCAGGGTTTATCTCTAGTTTGGTAGGGTTGAGGTCATTGAAGAGGAAATAGTGCAAGAAGAGGACCCTACCGCTGAACTCCTGGCTATTTTTCCCGAGTAAAGGCCCAAAACTCCTGAGGAGATGGATTAATATGATCCCAAAGTGGATGAGGAGAGTCTTATGGCATGATTGAAGGTGTGAAAGTGCATCAAACGATTCCTCAGTGAATCACATGCAGAGTGGATGAGACGGATGGGATCACTTCGCACATGGTTTCACTTCCTCTGTGCCGGAGGGGTGGATGCTCAATGTCTTCATATAACAATCCGTGATTATATGGATGTGAAGATACGTGATAGTAGCCAATGCTCCAATATTTCCAAGTGTTAGAAGGAATCAGAGAATACCCAGAAGTTCCTTAAATCTGATCATGAAGTCTGACACCTTGAAGAGAAAGCAATCGAAAGAGCGACATTTATTACTCGCCATTCCGAGCTCATTGAAGAATTGGAGACCCAGCTGGAAGATTCCCAGGAACGAACTATTTAGGCAAGATATCAAATGATTTATCTTCAATATGAGTAGGCACGAATTCAGGAAAAAATCTAATGCATTCAATTCTATAGCTACTGATGAAGAGAGGAATCTCATGGAGCGGGAAGCAGCTATAAAGGCTATGATCCCGAAGGCGGTAGTACTAGAGTAATCAATCAAAGGAGCTGATCTATAGGGTCCATATTTTGGAAAAACTCATAAAACTATATTTATTTTTTGATTTCCTATTCCAAACTACATGCATGGACTTATTATTTGTTTGATTTCTTATTTTAGTGCATTCCAACCACTACTTTGAAGTAATTAGCGATCAATCTATCAACTCACGTGGGTCATACCCAATGTGAGAACCAAGAGAAGACTAAAAAATTATCCACTTTGTGTATGAGTTCACTAGCTAATCTTTCGAAAAATGGGGGTTTGGATGACTACCCAGATATTTTTGAAATAAGTGAGGGGTTTTGACCAGAAAATAGGGTCCTTAGAACAACAAAAAAATGCTCTTTCCCATGTACTCTAGTGCACGAAAGGGATGAAACCAGGGGTGTTGGAATAAATACAAACAAAGGGGAATGAAGAATGTGAATTATGATACCCAAAATTCAGGATGCAATGAGGATGGAATGATGATAGAGGATTGTTGTTGACCAAATTCAAAACACAACATCTATATCCTATTAGCCTGAAATTGGAACAAACAAATGAGGGTTGACTGCTAACCACATTCAAAACACAGGGCCAAACTAAAAGTGTCATCTGATGTGCTCCCGAATGTTGGCCCAAGTTGGTAGACGAGACATAAGGCCGAGAATCCTAACCATAAGGGGGTTGCTTCAGACATGATAGGGAATGAGGATCCACAGTAGAGGGTATCAAAAGTGCATTGATGTAAGGATGGGTTGTTTGGATAAATTCCATCACTCTTGAAATTACGTGACCAAGATGAAAGTACACTGGGTGAGTGTATCAAACTGAATCGAGATCAGGCCTATTTCTGGGAGGGACCTCGCTGGCAAGGACCTAAAATGGTCTATAGTATTACATGGTGTAAATGGGGACAATAAGCATGCAGTTTAGCATCATGCGGGGAGGAAGATGCCTGAAATAGTTTAACATCATATAATCAGGATGTTGCAAATAGTTTAAGGTCGTACCACCTAGACCCTACTCAATAGTTTAAATACATGTTACATGGACTGGGAACTCATAGATATATGTCATAGTGTTAATACCATGATTTGGGGAAAGGTAGAGGGAAATTTAATGGTCCTGGGGCTGGGCCCAAGGTGAAATGTATAGGAATTGGTACGTATCCCATAAGGGTGAGAATGAATCCAAATGTAGTTATTTGTATTATGAATAGTTTAAGATCATGTGATGAGGATGGAGATATAAAGAACTCTCGAGAAAGGTATGTGGTGTGTCTTGCAAACCTGATGTGAATGAGGACATAAGCCCACACCACACCACATAATTTTGAGGAAACTCAGGCCAAAATGGAACCAGAGAGTTCCTAGTGATATAACTGGACAACAAATAAGAAGTCTGGGTGTCACTACATATCCCATGAGAATGGGAATTTGGCCATATGTAGTTCTTGAAGGTGGTACATCAAGCGGCCTATACCGAAACGGGAAATGTCTTCTTGAGTGAAGACATCTAATGGTTAGGTAATTTACCATCACCCAACCTAGGTGCAGAAGACATAGTTTAGTTCCATATGATAAGGATGTAAGAGATCTTATTTTATGGTCATAGATATTGGACCAAAAAAATGTGAAGATTACTAAAGTAGAGATATGTGACGTGGTGCCCTAAAGTGACCTGACATGAGGAGGGAAAAAATAGTCCGCATTGCACCACAAATTTCCATAAGAATGCACTCAGTTTAATGTTTTGATGCCTTAACTAAGGGGCCGAAGCTCTAGTTTAAGTTCATAGAGTTAAGACCAAAATAATTGTGGTTCTTCCATGTATGCACGAACCTTACCAATATCACTAATCCCACACGATCTATTCTCGATGTGGGAAACAAGGGTGAAGAAGATATTTGCAACAAAAGGAATACAGAGTAGGGGGGTGGAGTCAACGATGCCCCTCATGACACTAATTCACCTCTTAACAAATATAGGTTCATGGAGGGATAACACCAAGGGTTTCAAAATTCCACTTGAACATGATGGAGTGGAAAGGGATGTGAATCAAGTGACCAATATTTAAGGCTTAATGGGGGTGGCATTACGATGGAGGAAAACCATTGACTGTGTTAAAAACACATCATCTATATCTTGTGACCTGAAATGGGGATAAAAAATGAGCATCAACCACTAACCATATTCACAACGTGGGAATTGTTTCAATCTTTTGTTCGAGATTCTTCAGGACATTGGCCCAAAGTCGTAGGCGAGCCATAAGGCCAAGCATCTATACCGTCTAGGGGTCCTTTTGGATGTGGAAGATGATTAAAGCCCAAATAAAGGGAGATGTGAAGCATGGAAATGGATGAAAATATGTCCATGTAGAATCCAACACTCTAGTTCCTAAACCACAGTGTATTTGAGCACGTTGGTGAGGCATAATAGAGGTCGAGAGGTTCTAGATGAGAAGGGGGAAAAACAGGTTGATGAACCTAGGGATAAACCCAAGGACATAATTTCTAGGCATTCCTACATATCTTATGAATATGTGAATCAAGAAATACATATTTCTTGGAAGTGGCATGGTAGGGTACCAATACCATGGGAAATACAATAATTTAGGTCTAGCCCGTGCACCCAAAGAAGCATCATTTGAGGGATCTTGTTTTTTATTTAAGTTGGTTGTGTTTTTTTGAAGAAAAAAACCTAGGATGGAGTATCTAGTAATCACCGTAAGAAACAAGCCATATATTGGCCTTGAAAAATGGTATGGTGGATGACTAATACCAAACATGATATCCCCTTAAGTGAGGACACCACAATGCAGTGCTGTTTTTCATCATGCGGCCAGGATGATAGTGTAACAGTTTAAGGTCATATGATATGACTATCCAATGCGTTTAAACATTGTGTAGAAAAGACGCAACAATTTAAATTCATATGGGAGCAGGTAATATAGTTTAACATCATATGGATTGGGCGCACATTGAAGAAAGAGGTTATAACGGGAATGTGCATGGTGTGATAAAGAATATCCAACGCAAATGAGGACATCAGTCCACATCACACCACACGTAACCCCAGGGGGAGGGGGACTTAGGCCAAGGAGATAGAAAAGATCATAGGAAATGGGGCTGGAATGGAAGGGGAGATTTCTAGGAATTTCTACATTTCCCATTAGGATGGAAATCAATCCATATGCAGTTCTAGAAATGCCATGTAGTTTAATATCCTGCTGTAAAGATAGAGATGGGAGGGAATATCCCATAAGGGGAGGTACATGGTGAGGATATTATAGAACTGAAGTGAATAATGACATAAATCCATATGCACCACACTACACAATCCCATAAGAATCAGGGCCAAAAGGCTTAACTTGAGATAATTAGTGGATCCTGAGCTGGACCCAAAGACGAAATGCCTGGGTGTTTCTACATATCCCATCAGTATGGGAATCAAGCCATACATAGTTCTTGAAATTCATGTAGTTTAATGACATGAGGTATGGATTTGGGGGGGGGGTCGTAGTTACAGGTCATAGTGCTCAGACTAAAAGATGTGAGATTCATCTCAGTAGGTGTAAACCATGACGAAGTCCCTTAGCCCATGTGAGCTGTGCTGAATTTGGGAAACAAGGGTGGAGAAGATATTCACAACAAATGGATTACCCAGCTGGTGAAAATGGTGCAGAGCCAAAAATGAAACCATGACATTAATTCATCCTCTAAATGAACATAAGTGCACTGAGGTATAACACCAAAGGTGTCTAAATTCCACTTGAACATGATGGATTGGAAAGGGATGTGATTCATGAGTCCAATATTTTGGGTACGCCAGAGGTGGCATAATGATGGAAGGTGATTGTTGAGCGTGTTTGAAACAAAACATCCATATCTCATTGGCCTGAATTGGGAACAACAAATGAGGGTTTACTGATGATCGTTTTCAAATAATGTAACCTGTCACATAACATCGTTCAAAATACTTTGGGATGTTGGCTCAAAGTGATAGGCGAGCCACAAGGATGAGCATCCATACTATTCAGGGATCCTTTTTGATATGAAAGATGATGGAAACCCAAATAAATGGAGTCGTGAGGTATGAAAATGAATAAAATTATGTCCATGCAGGATCCAGCACTCTAGGTTATAAACCTTAGAGTATCTGAGCATGTTGGAAAATCACCAAAAAGGGTCAAGGGGTCCAATTGAGAGCATACAACGTGGGGAGATGAGTGGAGGAAAGGGGAATATTGAGCTCTCAAGAGAGTGATATACGGCGTGGTTATCGTAAACATAATTTGTATGAGGAAATAGGTCCACACCACACTACACACCCCTAGAGAACATAGGCCAAGGGGCCAAAAGGAAGAGAAGGTTTTTGAAAAATAGGGTTGTACCTGAAGACGAAATGTCAGGGCATTCCTATGTATCCCATGAGGATGGGAATCAAGACAAATGTAGTTATGAAACCACCATCTAGTTTAACATCAATCAGTAAGGATGTAGAAAAGGGCTATCTCGAAGAGGAATGTGTATAGAGTGGAAAATAACCTGATGTAAATGGGGACATAATCCCACATACTCTACACCGCTCATAATTCAAGGAGAGAACTCAAGCCAAGTGGCCGAGATAAATAATTGATGAACCCATGATGGACCCAAAGACTAAATTTCCAAGTGTTCCTACGTATCCCATGAGGATGAGAATCAAGCCAAAAATAGTTCTGAAAATGCAGTGCAGTTTAATGTAGTGTGATAAGGATGTAGAAAGGAGGAGTATCTCAAGGGGATATGTGTAGTGTGGAAAAAGATCCCGACATGAATGGGGAAAAATGTCTATACCACATCGCACAATAATGAGAGAGAACTTGGGACAAGGGTTCAAAGAGGTCATGGGACCTGAGGCTAGGCCACAGAAGAAATGTCTGAGCGGTCCTACATATCCGATAAGGATGGGAATCAAATTGAACATAGTTCCTAAAAATTTCGTACAACTTAACGTCATGTAAAAATTACATATGAGATCTTAGTTTAAGGTCATAGAGCTCTAATAATTTTGTATTTTATCATCATACAGGATGAATGATGGTTAGTTTTACATCCTTTAGCCTAGACTGATCACACAATTTAATGTCGTGCGATGAAGACGAAGAAAGGTACTCTTAAGTAAAATACTACTTGATGAATTTGTCATTGGTGGGAGGAGTAATATGCACACCATCCATGGTGACCAGAGAGTATAAAAAATTTGGTTAAACCTTGTGAATGATATAAGATCCCTCCCATTTAGGATCTGGATTTGGTGGCTTCCTATCGAGTATCATTGGCGTCCTGAGGGACAATATCGTGTCATCTTAAAAGAAGGAGTGAAGGAAAAATTTATTATTGAAAGCCCAGAATATCTTGTTCTGATGCCTCTCCAAATTGTGTAGGGCACAAAGCATGTTCTCATCAAGCACTTCCAATTTAACCAGATCGATTTCAGTTACTTTTTCTGGTGCCTGATGATCGTAGATAATTGTGCCTAATGAGTGTAACTTGATCTCGATGTGTAGGACTTCCTCTAATCCATACACCAGGCAATATGGAGTCACCTAAGTTGAATTGAAAGTCGCCATCCGGTATGTCTAGAGAGCATTGAGAAGTTTTTCAAACTAATTATTCTTATTCTAACCGACCATCTTTCACAATATGTTAGATAGCGTTTTGTTGAATGACTCAATCTTCCCATTTTCTTGTGGATGATAGAGATAGGTGTGATTAGAATGGATATTGTACTTGGCATACAATTTCTTCAGCTCAGCTACTCAGAAGTTGGTGTTGTTATTGATGAGGATGTAATGAACGACTCTGAATCAGTAGATGATATTAGATCTCATAAACTCAATGATAGAATAGGATTTGACTTTATTGAGTGGAATTTCCTCTACCCACTTGGAAAAGAAATCCATATCGGTCAGAATGAACCTATACTAATGAGTTGTTGCCGGTGAATATGGTCTCACAACATCGAGTCCCCATACCCCAAAGGGATAGAAGTACATGGTAGTATTGAGAGGTCCTAGTGGACAATAAACAAAATTATCCTAGATCTGACATGAATGGAATATTTTGGGAAACTCAATACAATCACAGATCATGGTGGGCTAAAAATATCATAATATTTGGATATGATGAGAAAGTTTCAGCCCTACCTAATGATCCCCATAATAACTGAAATGACCTTCTTGAATGACTTGATAAATCTCACCTCCTTCAATGTATCAAAGGAGAATCCCATCAAACCCACATCTGTAGAATATCTACTAAAAACTGGGACCACTCTGAAGGGTGAACTGCACTACGCGCTGTCAGATCCGCTAATGCTTGGGTCGGTCTACTAAGAGATTACCATGATGGAGATACTTAATAAAGGGGGTCCTCTAGTCATGAGACTTTTCCAACACTACGGAAGGGGGAACTTGAGGTCTCGATGTGACAACATTGATGGTATGGTGGCTTACCTCTGATCTATCATCATTGTTCAGAGTGATGGGAGTGATGAATAATTTATGCACCACATGGATAATAAAATCATCCTAGTCAGTCTTTCCAAGAGATTAGGAAAAGCCATCCAAGGCATCGACTCGACCATTCTATGATCGGGGGACATGAATAACTTCTGGAAGAGAAGAGAACTGGGCTATCAGCTTGTGAGTACACTCTAACAGTGGTACGAGCCCCGACTTCTGGAGACGTAGTCATTGTTGATATTCTTGATGACTAGTTAGGATTCCCCTTTTACATACAAGTGGGAAATGTCAATCTCGTGGTCTTGCTCGAGACCAGTGATGAGATCTTGGTACTCTGATTTGTTGTTGTTATAGCCTTTTGACAACCGGAATTAATATGGAAGGACAGCTTGGGCAGGCGTGATGAAGACAATACCCAAGACCACTCTATTGAGTTTAGGATCATTGAGTCTTCTACCGGAAGGGCTTTGGGAGGCACTATAAAATTGAATTTTCTAACACAAAATGGATTGATCCATGAAGAGGATTTCCTCATCTGGAACGTCAAGATCCAGATCATTCTCTCTGGGGGTGGATGAGAGATAATAAAGTCTACCAATACAAGTCCCTTGATAGCCTTTTGGGGGAAAACTTGATGTAGAACTATTGAATGATCAATGCCCACCGATCTAGATGACCAATCAACATGGGGTGGTTCAGGATGTACTTCAGTGGATCCACTCAGGACACTAGTCATATATAATGGTGCTGTAAGTAATGATGCAATTTCTTCATTGATAGTACCCGTTCATGGAAACTCTTCTTGATAGAGGAATATCTGGTCTCCGTACCGAGGAGCATGCAACTAAGATAGTATTAATTGTTCTCTATTCCCTCCTTATTCTTCTGGCCAAGAAGGCCCCTAAGGGACCATCCTAGAGTGGTCACATAGAGGACCTGTGTCTTTCTAGAAACAGGTGGCATCAAAATAGGAGGTTGTAGTAGGTACTACTTGATTTCCTCAAAATGAGTCTAACACTCTTAATCCCACTGATAATAATCACATTTCTTCATGAGTCAGGAAAATGGATTACTCTTGCCCACCAGATTTGCGATGAATCAACATGTGTAGCATATGTGGCCCTAAAAGCATTAGAGCTCCCGGATATTTCATAGAAGAGACATCTGACTGATGGCCTTAATCCCTTGATCCTTTTTGGTTTGATCTCGATGCCTCTGTATATGAAAATGAAGACGATAAAATTTTCAAAGGTAACCCCGAACGCACACTTCAAGGGGTTCATCTTTAGCTGGAAGGAAGAGAGGAAGCCAAAATATTTCTCAAGATATATAATATGGTCTTTATGTTGGTGATATTTAACCACCTAGTCATCCACCTACCATTCCACTAATATCCCGATGATCATCTTGAATATGTAGTTCATGGAACACTGATATGTGGAACCTGCATTCTTTAGACCAAAAGGCATTACCTGGTTGTTGAAAGTACCTTGTGGTTCCCTAAAGGTGGTTGGATATTCATCCTTAGGGGCTATTCAGATTTGATTTTTCTTGAAATACCTATCCATGAAGAAGTGATCCTAGATCCCAACAGTGGAATCAATCAACAGTTCTGTTTCCAAAAGGGGAAAACCATCCTTCAGATAGTGATAGTTGAGGTCCCAAGAGTTGAGGTAGACTCTGATCAATCTGTTCTTCTTCTTGATAGGCATAATTTTTTCTAACCACCTAGGGTACTAGGAATCCTTGAATAAGTTGTGTAATACCTCAAGGTTTTGAAAATAAATATTGAGTGTATCTTCGCCACTTTTATGTTTTGAATTTCAAAAAATGGTCATCTACAGTTGTGTTCAGTAAGTCATTTAGATTCTGATAGAAAAAACTTGATTTTTTGGTGAATAGTAACATACTCATATGAATAGTAATATGAAACTTATGAATAGTAAATAATAATAGTATTTTATTTTCCTAAGGAAATAAGATAATGAGATCTTAATTAATTTTTCAATGTGAAATAAAACTAATTTCACCTTTAAAATTGTTATTTTTTGAATTAACTATGACTTTATTTAAAAATTAAATTAATAATATATAGAAAACTAATTTTGAAACATGGAGTTCATTTTTGAATTCTACACATCAAAAAATGGTAGGGGTAAATTTTTGGGATTTTTCTGAAATTCTAATTTTTTTGATGAATAGTGAAATACGATAAAATACCGTATATACAAATTATTAGTTAAATATAATATTCATGACATTACAATTGATGCAATCCCACTTGGTTTGAACTCACATGAACTTATTACTATTAGGGGTAACATGAAACAACACTATTGGTTGTCTTGAGGGAAATAATAAAATAATGAATTAAATATTCAAAATTTACCCCTCTCCTCTACTATAAAAAACCCTCACCACTCCCTATTCTATTCACTCATATAAGCCTTGAAGCTCCTTAATGTTATTCCCAAATACCTTTCCCTAGTCACTCCCCATGACAGGAATCTCTTGTTCTTTCCAAAAGACCAAAATCCCTTCCCATAAGGAGGTTCTCGAGGAAGTCATTTCAAGAGGCAAAGCACCTTTCTTTTTCTTTTTGTTTCATTTGAATTTATCTTCTTTTGTTATCCTCTTTTCACCTCCTCCATCCAAATGACCATGATAACTCTATTATCATTTGTATACTATATTTATATCATGTTAATGGAAGAAACATCATCAATATTCTTACTCCCTCCCTTTTATTTTTATAAACGAAATCAACATCCATGAGGTTCCAATTGATAACCTCTGTGGACGAGGGAGTTTCGTTCTTCAATATTTCTTTCATTACTGGTCGTGAAACCATATTTATGGTTGAACCAGAATATAATATATGTATTAAAACCTAATTAATATTCAGAAACCAGTATATGTACATATTATTAATTTATGTGACAAAACTAGTTCATAATAATCCAAATACCGCCAAATAATCGAAGTGATTATCATCTAATGATTCATCCACATTCCATGTAACCAAATGATAGAAATGGAAATTAACAATTCTGTATGTTCATAAATAATATTTAATTTCAATTATTGAGATTTACATCCATACCACTTCATTACTTAAGAACGAATGAACTGATTATGAAAAATAAGGAAAACAAACACTCCAGAATGATGAAATTCAATACAATATATTATCAATAAAGACATAAATGAACTAACAAAAATTATGATAAAATAAATACATTTCTAATAGGTTATGAAAAAATATATTAATAAGTATAATTTCATATTCTAGGATCTTAAGTCCAAGAGCGAAACACGTTCAGAGTTAAGGTAAGGGTTTTCCACCCAAACTTCCATTTTCATTCGGGTTACATTCATTGTCTAATTACCTCAATGAAATTCTTATATATTTTTATTTACTCCTCATAAATTTTGTGTGAGTATTCTATATATGTACACCAACCATAATAGTTTTGTATTTTAGGGATTTTTATGTTTTAAAAGAAACATTCAAAATTGTTTCCAAAATACAATCCCGATTCAAGGGAATTTCTTAAATTCATATATATTTTCAAGGGCACTCTATAATCTGATTTTTGGAAACCATTACCTTTCTAAAAAAAATAATTTTATTATGAAAATAATATCTTAATTCACTTATGGTTTTATAGAAATATTTTCCAAAGTAACTCTTCTTTTCAAAATAAGAGTGTATTTATCTCAAAATTTCATAATGATTTTATAAGAGTATTTTCGTTTGATTCAACACTCTTTTTGTTTATTATGTATTATTGGATTTACTCATTTATGAAGTCATCTAAAATATTTGATTTAATGGTTTATGACTAACTCTATTTTGGGTTATCTATCCTAAAACCATTCACCATATTACTGGGAATGGTTAGTGTTTTATGTTTAATGATTGGGGAAAGATAGTTACATTTCATATGATAGTTTCAATATTAATGTGTATGTTATCCATGTTAATCCCTGATCATATGAGGAATTCATTGTAATTATTATGTGACAGGTGGGGCCCGCTATAGCCCCTTGATGCATCGGTAGGTATCATGAGAAAAATATATGTGGAATTGGCCGAGACCTTTCCCAATGTGTTATACGGATTTTGGTCGAGGTCTTAATCATTAGACGTCTTGGCTGAGGCCTTGAAAAAATGTTTCAGAATGTCCGGAATATGAACTTCCCTCTTTATGAAGCTAGTAATTGAATGTTCATGTGGTTATTCGACTAGTAGAATACCCATGATTATGTTTCATTGTGGAATTATTTACTCATCTCTTATTCCTTCCACAATGTGTGAAAGTTTATTATTAAAGGTATGTGTTTTCAATTTTGCACCATGTCTTATGTTTATTATATCTTCTTCTGTATTTCTTACTCTTTCTGAGTGTTTGATCTCACCTCTTTCTAATGATTCATTATTCACGAGACATGAAAAAGTAAATTATGAATGACTTGCAAGTATAATATAGGAGACATGATGTTGCTAGTGGAATAAATTACCATTGTATTTTTCTTTATTATGTAATGTTAATCTTATTTATGTATCTTGTTTCCAAAAGCTACTAAACTATGTGTTCCTTTGGGATTCATATTCCTGGTTTGTATTCCAACATAATCAAATTAGGCACCGACTCTGAGAAACTGGGGTTGTGTCCATACAGTTGGTATCAGAGGAAGTTTAGTAGAATACTTGGAAACATAGATTAGGGAGGAATCCCTAAGTGAGTCTTTGAGGACAAACACACAAGAACATCTAGGTATTTTGGTAAGGAAAAGATTATGTGGATCATTCAAGAAATACATCCCTGTCTGGATACGAACAGGTAGAGGTGGCTCTGTCACAGATATACCTAGGAGTGAAAGCTCTGACAAGGAGTTTCGGGCTTGACCTTGGGTATCCTAGTATACGACAACATGCCTTGTTTCACTCTTGGTTACAAAACTCTCGAGGGATATGCTTAGGATAATTCACGTTTTCTTTACAAGCCATTTTGAAGGATTTAAATGTAAATTTTTCCTCAAAGATACCATGTTTATGATTAAGAGATTAGCTATGCGTAGAATTTCAATTTAAGCATAGTATTTTAATACATTGAGATTATAAATTGTGATTCATACCCTATTCTCGTGTATGTCATTATTTAGAAATGGAGTCTAGGGGAAGGAATGGAAACCACACGAATGCACATATCCCATGTACAGATTTTCCTCAGATGCAAGATAATGATGTTTTCTCTTATGTAGTGACTGGTGCTGAGAAACTCATAACTATACTAGGACAAATTACTCAGGTTATGAATAATTACCTTACCCGTATAGAGCATCTGGATTCACCACATGGAGAAGCTATTCTAGATCACTTTATGTGACAACAACCTCCATCATTCAATGGGACTACAAACCCATTTATATCTGAGCAGTGGATAAGTTCCCTCGAGAAGATATTTCTTTCTTTGGTACGTAATGAAAGAGATAAGGTCATTATAGTATTTTATCAGCTATCAAGAGATGTGGATTAGTGGTGGTCATTAATCCAAAAAATAGAGGAGGAATAAATAGAAGAGATGGAATGGATAGATTTTAAAGAAATCTTCCTAGAGAAATACTTTTCTCGTAGATAGAGAGTGGATATGGAGAGACAATTATTGAATCTGAGGAAGAAGGATGATGATAATGTTGCAAAGTATGAAGCTAACTTTACAAGGTTAGCAAGACATGTTGTGGACTACATATTAAATCCAAGGAGAAATATTGATTGATTCTTTGATGGCCCGAAGCCATTCCTCTGGCGGGCATTGGTATCCCAATGTTTATCATCATATGAGGATAAAGATTCATGTGCTATCCAGATAGAAAAAGAATTTCTAAGTCATATGACTTTAAGGGAAAGAAAGAAAAGAAGAGGGATGCTGAGAACTCTGGGAAAGGAAATAAGGAAATAGGGAAGAAGGGAAGAGTTTAATTTCCGCCCTATGATAATTGTGGAAGGAAACACCATGGTGCGTGCTTAATGGGAAAAGGAGTATGATAAAATGTGGTCAGAAAGGCCATATTTCTGGTGATTTCAAGGGGAAGAAAGAGGCCACTAAGGTTCAATCCTATAATTTTCGGGATATGGGACACTATGCTAATTATTGTCCAAAGTGTCAAGGAAATATGCAACAGAAAAGGCCAAGGGAGCTAGGAAAAGCTTATGCAATCACGACTGGAGAGGTTGAAGTTACGAATGACGTGGTGGCAGGTACTTTGATCATTTCCTCAAACTTAGCCAATGCTTTATTTGATTCTGGATCATTGAATTGTTTCATATCTTCCCAGTTTTCAAAGAAAGTTAGATATTTCCAATTTGATTTAACAAGGGAGTTTTCAGTCAAAACTCCTAAGCGAAGTATCATTGCAAAAACGTTTTGTGAATCTGTTCCCATTTGGGCACATAAATGTTCTGTATCTGCTGATCTCATTGTCATACCCATGATTGAATTTGATATAATCCTTGGTATTGATTGGATTTCAGACCATGATGCGAAAATTTATTGTATGAAGAAGGATGTTACAATTTTCGATGATGATAAGGAGTACATTGTCATTAGAGCAGAAATGTCACCACCAGATTCTTATCTAGATCCACCCCAGTAGTTTAGCTAAATTAAATTATCGGGGATGAAGATAATGAAAAAACTATGGGTGAGGAAATGAATGTTCAAATAGAATATGTACCTATTGTGCAAAAATATATTGATGTCTTTCTAGAGGATTTACCTAGACATCCTTCAGAGCGGGAACTTGAGTTTTCCATTGACATAATTCCTAGTTCAAGGACCATATCAATGGCCCCTTAGAGAATGGCCCATGTGGAGTTGGTGGAGCTAAAGAAACAACTAGAGAAATTGAGTGATAAAGGATTTATTTTCCCCTGCATTTCTCCATGGGGAGCACCTATTCTTTTTGTTAAGAAGAAAGATGGGTCAATGAGGTTGTGCATTGATTATAGGGAAATCAATGCTGTTAAAATAAGGAATAAGTATCCTCTACTATGAATTGATGATTTATTCGACCAAATTCATGGAGCCCAATATTTTTTGAATATTGATCTTTGATCTGGATATCATCAGTTTCTTGTGAGGAAAGAATACATTCCAAAAACAGCATTCCGAACCAGGTACGTGCATTATGAGTTTACCGTTTTTCCTTATGGAATAACTAATTCACCATCTATTTTCATGGATTTGATGAATATATTCATCAAGGAATATCTTTATGACTTTGTGGTGGTGTTTATTTATGATATCCTAATGTACTCTAAAAGCTATGAAGAACATGAAAATCACTTACGCACAATTATAAAGACTCTGAGAAGAAATGAATTATATGGGAAGTTTAGCAAGTGTGATTTATGGCTCCAATAATTATCCTTTCTGGTCCAAATTTCCTGTAGGGATAGAATATCTGTAGATCTTGCGAAGACAAAGGTTGTGCAAGAATGGACTACTATAACGAACGTAACTGAGGTATGTAGTCGTATTGTTTTAGCAGGTTATTATCAGGCTTTCATTAAAAAAAATGCATGTTTAGCCAACCCAATGACCAAGCTCACTCGAAAAGGGGTTAAGTTCATGTGGACAAAAGAATGTGACGATTTTTTTGAATAATTGAAGAGGAGGTTAGTGAATGATTTGATCCTAACCCTACCATCGGGGAATGATGGGATTGTTATCTATAGCGATGCATCAAAGAAAGGACTGGGTTGTTTCCTTATATAGAATGAACGAGTGATTGCCTATGCATCTAGGTAAATAAAAATTAATGAACAAAACTATCCAACTCATGATCTTGAGTTAGCAGTGGTAATATTTTCTCTGAAGATTTGGCGACATTAGCTCTATGGAAAAAAATGTGAGATATAGACAGATCATAAGAGTTTTGAAATATATATTCTCACATAAAGAACTCAACATGAGAAAAAGGAGGTGGATTGAGATACTCAAAGATTATGTTTGAAAAATACACTACCACCCAGGGAAATAAAATAAGGAAGAAGATGCTAGGAGTAGAAAGGAACATGGAATTATGAACAAGATGAGAGTTGAAAGGGATCTTATGTTCATGGATCTAGTAAGGATGGATATGAGAATTATAAAAAAGGTAACACATCACTACATTTTCAAATGGTTTCCCAACCTTCTTTACTGGAGAGGATAAAATGTTCTCAGGATTATGATGAAGAGTTTCAAAAGAAAATTAAAGGTATAAATGATGGGAAGTTGACTGACTTCTCATATGAAGGTGGAAATTTGAAATTTGGGAAGAAGCTTTGTGTTCTCGCTATTCCAGATCTAAAGAGAGAACTATTGGATTATGCTCATAGATCTAATTTTTCTATACATCCTATTAGTTCAAAGATGTATTGAGATATTTGAGAAAACTTTTTGTGGGACAATATGAAAAAGGATATTGCTGAATATACATCAAAGTGCATGGTATGTCAACAAGTGAAGGCTGAGAGCCAAAAGTCAAAGGGGATGATGCAACCACTACCCATACCATCAAGGAAGTGAGAAGACATTACCATGGACTTTGTCACTGGACTTCCAAAGAAATCTAGGGGAAATAATTCTATATGGGTCATTGTGGATTGTCTTATAAATACATCTCACTTTATCTCTATTTGAGAGGACTTCTCATTGGATCAACTTGCACGGATTTACATAAAATAAGTGGTAAGGCTACATGGAGTACCACTCTCTATTGTATCAGACCGTGATCCTAGATTCACCTCAATGTTTTGGAAAAGTCTCCAATATGCTTTAATCCCTGAACTAAACTTCTGTACAACCTATCATCCTCAAATTGATGGCCAATCTGAGTGAACTATTCAGACACTGGAGGATATGTTGAGAGCATGTTATATGCAATTCAAAGGAGGATGGGACCAACATCTTCCACTGGTTGAATTCTCCTACAACAATAGTTTCCAATCGAGCATTGTAATGGAACCATATGAAGCCCTTTATGGGAAAAGGTGTATAACACCAGTGTATTGGGATAAAGTCGGTGAGAAAAAGATTCTAGGACCTGAATTGGTTGATGAAATGGTGGAGAAGGTGAAAACCATTCAGTAGCATATCAAGGAAGCCCAAAGTCGACAAAAGAGTTATGAAGATACCCATCGAAGAGGCCTTGAGTTCAATGTTGGAGACCTGGTATTTCTATGAATATCTCTATGGAAGAAGATCATAAGGTTTGGGAAGAAAGGAAAGCTAAGTCCCAGGTATATCGGCCCCTTCGAGATCCTTGATCGAGTTGGAACTGTGGCCTATCGACTGGAACTTCCACCTACCATGTTGAAAGTACATGATTTCTTTCATGTATCCATCTTAAGGAAGTACATACCATATCCTTCACATGTACTCTCTTCAGAGGTGGTACAGTTGGAGGATGATATTTCTTATGAGGAGCAGCCAGTTAAAATCTTGGATCATAGAGACAATGTTCTACGCAACAAGACTACTTATCTGGTCAAGGTACTGTGGAGAAACCATAAGTACGAAGAGGCAACATGGGAAATGGAGGAAGAAATGAAGGAAAAGTTCCCCCACCTTTTTTTGTCCTAGATTGTAAAATGGAATTTTGAGGGTAAAATTTCTTAAGGGGGGTTAATGTAACACCCCAAGATTTGATAAATAAATATTTAGTGCAACTTTTCCTCTTCTATGTTTAGAATTTCAAAAAACGGTCATCTGGAGTTGTGATCAGTAAGTCATTTAGAGTTTGATAGAACAAACTTGATTTTTTGGTGAATAGTAACATACCCTTATGAATAGTAATATGAATATTAATATGACCCTTATGAATACTAAATGGTATTATTATTTTATTTTCTTAAGGAGATAATATAATGAGATCTTAATTAAATTTTCAATGTGAAATAAAAATAATTACACATTTAAAATTGTTATTTTTCAAATTAACTATAACCTTATTTAAAAATTAAATTAATAATATTTATAAAATTAATTTTTAAATATGGAGTTCAGTTTTTAATTCTAATCGTCGAAAAATGGTAGGGGTAAATGTTTCAGATTTTTCTGAAATTCTAGAATTTTTGATGAATAATGAAATACGATAAAATACCGTATATACAAATTATCAATTAAATAAACTATTCATGACATCACAAGTGATGAAAGCCCACATTGTTTGAACTCACATGAGCTTATTACTATTAGGGGTCACATGAAACAACACTTTAGGTTTTTATGGGGGAAATAATAAAATAATGAATTAAATATTCAAAATTTACCCCTCTCCTCCACTATAAAAACCCCTAACCACTCCCTCTTCTCTTCACTCCTCTAAGCCTTTAAGCTCCTCAAAGTTCCACAAAAATACCCTTCCCTAGTCACTCCCCACGACCAGTAAGCTCTTGGTCTTGTCAAAAGACCAAAATCCCTTCCCTTAAGGAGGTTCTCGAGGAAGTTATTTCAAGAAGTAATGCACCTTTCTTTTTCTTTTAGTTTCATTTGAATTTATCTTCTTTTGTTATCCTCTCCTCACCTACTCTATCCAAATGACCATGATAACTCCAGTATCATCTATATAATGGATTTATATCATGTTAATGTAAGAACCATCATCAATATTCTTACTCCCACCCTTTTATTTTTGTAAACTAAATCAACGTCCATGAGGTTCCAATTTATAACCTCCGTGGAAGATGAAGTTTCATTTTTCAATCATTCCTTTATTACTCATCATGAAACCATATTTATGGTTTAAAAAGACTATAATATATGTATTATAATCTTATTAATATTAATTAACCAGTATATGTACATATTATTAAATTATGTGATAAAACTAGTTCATAATAATCCAAATACCGCCAAATAATCGAAGTGATTTTCATCAAATGATTCATCCTCATTACATGTAAAAAATGATAGAAATGGAAATTAACAATTCTAGATGTTCATAAATAATATTTAATTCCAATTCTGGAGATTTACATCCATACCACTTCATTACTTAAGAACAAGTGAACCGATTAAGAAAAATAAGGAAAACAAACACTCCAGAACGATGAAATTCAATACAATACCTTATCAATAAAGACATAAATGAACTAACCATAATTATGATAAAATAAATACATGTCTAATATGTTTTGAAATAAGTTATTAATAAGTATAATTTCATATTCCAGGAGAGTAAGTACAAGAGCGGAACACGCTCGATGTTAAGGTACGGATTTTCCACCTGAACTTCTATTTTCATTTACTTTCATTGTCTAATTACCTAACTGAAATTATTATATATTGTTATTTACTCCTGATAAATTATGTGTGAGTATTCTATATATGTACACCAACCATAATAATTCTCTATTTTATGGATTGTTACATGTTTTTAAAGAAAATTTCAAAACTGTTTCCAAAATACTAGCCCGATTCACGGGAATTTCTCAAATTCATATCTATTTTAAAGGGAACTCTATAATATGTTTTTTTGAAAACCATTATCTTTCTAAAAATACTCATTTTATTTCAAAAATACTATCTTACTTCACTTCTGGTTTTCTACAAATATTTTCTAAAGGAACTCTTCTTCTCAAAATAAGTGTGTATTTATCTCAAGATTGCGTAACGATTTTATAAGAGTATTTTCATTTGATTCAACACTATTGTTGTTTCTTACGTATTATTGGGTTTAATAATTTATGAATTCATCTACCATATTTGCTTTAACGGTTTATGACTAACTCTATTGTGGTTGATCTATCCTAAAACCATTCACCATTTTACTCGGAATGGTTAGTGTTTTATGTATAATGATTGGGGAAGGATTGTTAAATTTCATATGATAGTTTGACTATGAATGTATATGTTGTTTATGTTTATCCCCACTCATATGAGGAAAGAATTGGACTTATTATGTGATGGTTGGTGCCTTCTATATCCCCTCGATGCATCGGTAGGTCTCAAGAGACAAATAGACGTGGAATTGGATGATGCCTTTCCCAATGTGTTATATGGATTTTGGATGAGGCCTTAATCATTAGACGTCTTGCCCGAGGCCTTGAAAAAATGTTTATGAATGTCCGACATATTCACTTCCCCCATTATTAAGCTAGTAATTGAAATTTCATGTTGTTATTCGACTACCAGAATACGCATGATTATGTTTCATTATGGCATTATTTACTCAGCTCTTATTCCTACCATAATGTGTCAAAGTTTATTATTAAAGGCATGTGTTTTCAATTATGCACCATGTCTTATGTTTATACTATATTCCACTATATTTATTACTCTTACTGAGTGCTTGATCTCACCCCTTTCTTATGTTTCATTTTTCACAGGACTTGAAGAAGTAAATTATGAATGACTTGGAAGCATAATCTAGGAGACATGATATTGCTAGTGGAATAAATTAGCATTGTATTTCCCTTCATGATGTAATTCTAAAATTATTTATGTATCTTGTTTTCAAAAGCTACTAAACTACTTGGTACTTCGGGATTCATATTCCTTGTATGTATTCCAATGTAATAAAATATGGCACCGGCTTCGGGCAACTGTGGTCGGGTCGTTACAAGCTGTCTCTAATGAGCTTATCAACCTCAGCCTCGATCTTGACACCATGAGAATGGTTCATCTTTCTGGGAGGCTACTTTAACCCATGATGATTTGCTGGGAGATTAAGATGGTGGATAAAGACCTAAGTATCTAGCCATAGCATCTCATCATAACTCTAGGAGAATACATCCTGATGATGCCTTTGGAAATCTACATATCATTGTTGCTCATCTGCATGCATAGCAGCGCTGATCAATTTTGGCATTAGATTCATCTCGTTACTTTGGTTCACCTGTACCAATTCATCAACCATAGTTTAGACACCCTCTCAAAATGTGGGAGGGGAATCTTCCAAATGATCTTCTTCATCCATAGTGATAGGATCATCAGTAGGAGCCAACTCTTCTGAGTTGATAGATCCTGATGGGACATTGGTGCCAGCCTGGGCGGCAGTGGAAACTTCACCGGGAGACTCTTGTTCTACTAAAACCATAATGATGAAAGTTTTCAACCTGATCCCATCCAGCCTTCGACCCAAGGGGCCACATTTGATGATATCAAACCAATAGCGGCGCTTCTTCTTGAGATAGTTTATCCCAACCCTATGAAATTAGAATGTATGACGTATTTTCATTGGTATGGTGCATACATCTCCATACCTTATTGGAGTAGCGGGCTCTAGCATCACCCCAACCTGATTTGTGTAGGAATACGAGTTGATATTCCACCATTCATTAGACTTAGGAACATGCTTCCCCCTCATTACAGATAAAGAAAATCATTTCCCCAAGTCTGATATCATGGAATCCTATCGGTGAATCAGGAAAATATAGGCATCATCCAGTTCTTTCCATGGGTCGGTTGAAACCATAATGTGCTCTACCTCATTAGCCCGAATCTGCTTCTCCTTACTGTTTTAATAGTCGGCATCCATGTAGCATGATCTACAAAAGGAAAAGGTAGATGTATCACCTTGGATATGCCTACTTGACCATTAATGGAGGACTTAAAAATTGGTGATTTGAATAAGGGATTGCCGCATGTAGGTGGAGTAATGGGCTACCCATAAATGTGTTTTAAGAAGTGTCTTATGAGACAACCATGAACTTAGTGTGGGAAACTAGGCCACCAAACTAGGTCTTCAGACAAATCTTTCCAACTGGTGTATGCTTCATCCTGTCATAACCTTGAATTTTAAGGTCAGATGGACTGAGATCTATTTCATACAGCCCCATCTTTTGGAGTATCTGGGTCGAGATAAGGTTGATCCCAGAACTCATGTTGGCAAGAAAGCAAAATAACTTCATGTCGTTGAACTGGATAGTGATGTAAAATAGGTGTATGTTCCCATGTATAGGAGAAACTTCATCTTCTTCAGAGAAAGCGATGATTTCCTCACATTCCTCATTCTCAACTATCCCAGCAAGGAAGGATTTTTTGGATACTACTTCTGTCTCAAACTAGAGGGGGCTTCTTAAAGCCTCAACATGGGATTCTCTCATATCCAATGACAGGAGGAGAGACTTGAGGATAGAGATTTTTGCATGAATGATGGAAAGATGCATGAGGATATCATACATCCTTGCCAGGTGTACTCTTCTACTGATTTGAGGTCACTCTTTGTAAGGAGGTCTGACAGGCGCTGCTGGTTGAACCAAAGGATTTTGGTTGGTGTGGGGAATGTCCCATTGCTCACTAGTCGAATTGTGTAGAGTGACTATCAGCTGAGGTCTAGATGACAGAGGACTATCTAGGAAAGAACATGACTAACCTTAATGGTCATGGTTGCTCTTCTTAATCAAGTAACACAAATGAAGGTGGAGGCAGATTTGATGAAATGAGATGAGAATGTTGTTCGTGTTGAGCTTTGCGATGGGCTTTCTGTTTAGTCTCGTAGGCATGAAAAGCTTGGATGGAAGTGTTGATCAATGAATTCTGGGGATTCACATACCCCCATCTCTATTGATGTTGTATTTGGCTTGGGATGTTGGGAGGGTCCACCTGGCACTCTTTGTCATGGGGAACCATGTAAGGGTTTACCAGCTCAACGATATTGACTAAAGTGTACCCATGGTCATGACTTGAATAATCCTCCATCACTGGCCAGATTCTGGGGGAAATTAGAATCACTAGGGTCATGAAATCACCATGAGTATAGGATGACTATGGCATCGATGGTGGTCTTTTATTTCCCTTTCATTGTCGATGTGTTCCTTCCTGAAAGAGGAAGGTTGAGATGTTGACCGAGAAGTAGTGGCTGAAGGTAACAAAATGAATTATAAAGGATTGAGTTGACTCAAACATACACGTATAATACCATGGTCACAAGTGACTACATTGCGATCCATCTGGTCATCATATTTTTTAGACATTCGGTTAGACAACTGCTTCCATTCACGTTAGCTATCACTATCAAGATTTATAAACACACATGCCGTGTGTGCAAGGGCTTGGACCAACCTAACTATATTGTTATTGACCTGGTCATGGAGACATCCTTTAAACACATAGCACTACTTGTTGGTGTTACCCAGGAAATGGTGATAGGTGATGTAATTGGGGGTGATCAGTGAGATCCGCCTCTTCAGGTTTCTAACATTCCAACAACCATAGGATTCCCTAGTGTAAGGCACTTTGGAAATAACTGGGGACCTAATCCTCATTAAATGATTAGGTTTGTTTCCATCTATTTGGGAAAAGGTCTCTGGAAGCCTGGCCTTGAAGAGGGGCTGGAGGATCCTAATGGAGAGGAGGAACATGATTGTCTCACCTAGGTGGTGGTGGTGGTGTGTTATGTGGGGGAACATGCTGATTCTGAGGTGGGTGCTATTGGGTCAGGGGATGAGCTAGAGGAGGACACCCTCAACAAGGTTGTGGAGGTGGTTCCATTGGTAATAAATCTAACTGTCTAGGGGCCTCTACCTATGAAATAGCTGTGGTATCGGCCGTATAGGATCTTAAGAGAACTATGG
This sequence comes from Viscum album, assembly GCA_963277665.1. Classification (NCBI taxonomy): domain Eukaryota; kingdom Viridiplantae; phylum Streptophyta; class Magnoliopsida; order Santalales; family Viscaceae; genus Viscum; species Viscum album. The sequence continues at coordinate 542,704,131 of OY728157.1, forward strand.
GGGTAACAGATGTGCCTGTTTGTCTTGTTGTAAGGCTTCCTCTAGACGCTGGGCTTTGTTAAGGAAATCCTGAAATCCTCCTGGGAAGTTATGAGTGATGAGTCAAGGGACCAATTTAGTCTAGACATTCCCCATGCACATTATTATCAGCTATTCCCGAGTCAGTGTCAAATCAAGAAAATAGGCGAGACCCTTCCACCAGGTGATGAAATCTCTGAACTGCTCATTAGGTCTCTGCTTGAATTTGAAGAGGTTAGAAATGCTTGTCTTCCAGGTGTTTTAACTGAATCAGTAAAGATACTATCTACGTAGATATTCCCAACAAGCTATAAATCTAATGGGTAACTTTCGAAACCAGAAAAATGAATGCCCTTACAGTGTTTGAACAGAACAAAGGAGTTTGGAGGCCTCCTACTGTGCTGCAGTTCCCAACATGGGTCTACATCCTGAAATTTAGTGGTCCACATATTGCAGTGGGTCACTTTTCCCATTTAAATGGAGAAGGTAGGATTTAAAAAACCCAGAGGTGCTGGAATATCATCCACCCATGATGGATATAGCTTACCATCAGGTGGGAATGCCACTTAACAAGTTTCTAGAGCCTTGAGATGGGAAATGAGAGAGGCTATCAGATCATCATGTTTAGGATTTTTGTCTTGATGGGGATTTATGACCACTAGTGAATTGTAAGGTTCTTTAACATGGTAAGAAGGCTCAGTGGCTCGTGGAGTCATTGGTGGGATTACTTACGAGATTGCCGATAGAATGACCTATAGAGAAGCTGGGGGAAACATAGATGGGTCCCGAGGAGGGTTATCACGCAACCCAGGTGTATTTGGTAATGCATATCATGGCCGCTTTCCATAAACTCCAGCCTATACCCTATCTATATGGGAATGATGATCGAGGTCACCAGGACACAACTTGTCAGGGGGAGGATGTACCCAACCCTATTCCCCGATCGAGTATTATTGTAATCTGGTCACCATTCGACAACACATTCGACAAGAAGGTCATCGACCATATTTTTATGTTCTGCGAGATGTTGATGCAACACATCCATTTTAGGTTCATCTTTTTTATTTTTCAATGATCCAAATGGGTCAGAGGTTTTGATGGTCCCAACATGCCCCTTTCTTCTATTGGGGTCCCATATGAAGGATAATGACTTGGAAGGTGCAACAAGGCATAATAATTTTCTTTGCTGGTGAGTAACCCTGCCCAATGGATCCAACATGTGTGAAACCACCCCAAGGGGTATATTCTCTTCAACGATTCCTAGCTTGGTTTATTCCTCTGATAGGTCAGCCATACCAATTGCAATCGTACCTCGAGGCATATCCTCAATATCACATGGAAAGTTGGGTTGGTGCTAGATAAGACAGAAATGAAGGATAATGTACTTCCCACAACCATAGATCTAAATATAGGGGGAAGCCTCTATAATAATTCTGCTGAGCACCATAAAGATTTGGACACATCGTTGCTGGAGGGTCTGATGATGACCGGGTGACTCAGGGTGCTGACCCACAGGGAGCGCAACCAAGTTGACCGTATGACATTGCCAAACTATGTCATTGAAGTGTTCCCAGCTGTTGGGATAAGCTACCCATCAATGGTAGAGACAGAATTGCATTGACCAAAGAGTTTGGCGTAAGAACATGACCTCCTCCTAGGTGAGAGATTTTGGAATATTGAAACTACAAATTGTGATGGTCCAGAACATCTCTGGGAACTGGTCTGCTACGATAATGTCCCACAGGTTTCTCGTCTTAGACTCAGGATCTGGTCCTTGATTGCCCCACTCTTATACTAGAGATGGTTGAGGGACCGGTAATGACACTGAAGTTGACCGTTGTGATGGTGGATTGGCCAGTGGAGAGTATGATGTGTGGTATGACAGGCAACTGCATCTTGGGTTATCTTCCAAATAATGCACTATTTTCACCACCACATCCCTATAAGATGGTGTAACAACCACTACTTCCCACGAAGGGGCTACAGTCGTTGGTGGTGGGTCATGTTTTTTATTGTCCTCTCTTAGTCCCCGTAAACACTCTCTATAATCTCTTGTTGAGGTGGGGAATGATTCTATTGACGATAAGAAGGATTGCATGGCCATGCCCTAGAAAAGAGACAAATCATCCTCCCCCTGTATGTATCTTCATAATGATGCAGTGATCCTGGGGACCCCACTTTTCGAAAGGATAAGGCTTATACACCTTGTTCATCCCCCAACCCCCAACACAGAAGATCAGGGTGAAGGTACCATCACTGAATCACACTCTACCACAGAATATAAAAAGAATATGGGTTTGATGGTAGTTTGAAACTTCTCAGGATTCTTTCCTTGGTGGTGGCGACACACCCTCCTACCCTGGAATGGTTTTTCAGAACATGGCAGATTTTTGACATAGGGAGGTCCTCCATGCAGATTGGTGCTAGAGTGGGGAGGACCTCCACCTGCACTGGATGGGATATGAGGAGATCCATTATATTGGATATTGAAGAACAAGGGAGTACTTCTGCTCTGATGATCTTGGGTGCAAGGGGAACATGATAAAATAATGAATGGAATACTGAGAGGACCTCCATCTTTGATAATGATAGAGTGGGGTGTCCCTCTACTAGAGTTGTTCAACACATGGAGACGACCTCTATGGTGGCCATAAATAGTGCGGGGAGGAACTTCACATCAGCCAACCCATGTAGTAGTGGTACGAAGTGGTCATTAGTACTGATTATACTAGACCTGAGAAGGGCCTCATGTTACCCATTGATGAAGTTGGGAGGAACTCCACATTGATGATTGCTGTCATGAGGAGGACCTCCTCCATAATCGATGAGGATATGGGGATGAACTCCATGTTGTTGGGTGGATGGGTAAGGAAGGCCCCTGCATTGAGAACCTAGTATGTGAGGGAAATTTTAATACCTAAGGCCAGGAGAACGCGAATGAATTTTTTTCTAAATTTCAATGAAGCGGGGAAGGCCACCACCGATGTTGATGGTAGTGGAATGGGTAGGACCACCATATTGAATGAAATAGGGGGAATACCTCCACTATGTCTGATACTTCTACGAGGATGACCTCTGTACTAGATGTAATCATCGTGGTTCAGCCCACGACGACTGCTGCTTACCCCAGTAGCTGGGAGATCCAATTCGTCATACTCACAGGGTGAATGGTGCTTCAACTTTGGCCGAGTTTGGAAGTGACCCTCCTCTATAACATGGAGGTGGCCCTATCCAATGATGATAGGGGTTGATATCTCATTCCAGTGGTGGCTCAGGAAAATGAAGCTGGGGATGATGATTCCCCCTAGAGGGCATACTCTTAATATTTCACCCGACGTTGATTCTAGGTCAGCTGAACTAGATTTGACAGTGCATGGGGATGTACTACATGCTCATCGGTGTGTAAGATTGGCAGGCGATGCAGACGTGGCCGGGTGGGAGCCGTCCTCGGTGTCTCCCTAGCTAATGTCCTGGCCTGGTGGACTCAGACATTCCTCACTTCGTCAGCATAAGTGAGTGAGTCATAAGAGCGCTCCGAGGATAGTCTCCCGAAGCTGTTGAAGGTCGAAATAGGGGGAATTGGCTCCCTGTGTGACCCTTGGGGGTGGTAGCATTGACATGGAACTGAGGACTCTATGACTTGGCCAACCATGTACCTCATCAGGATGATCCCTTCCTATTAATATCATCGAATGAGAGTATAAATCAACCTTATAAAAATTAATTTGGTAGGTGAGAGGTGGAGTGGGTGCCCAATGGCTATGGGCATGGGACCTATCACAGAGGAGATGAAGCTGTGGTGAGTTTCAACATTCGTACTGCCCCTGCCCCTATATTTGTGGGAGAGAGATGATTAGTTTCCTATAGCTTGAGCTTGGGTCCTGCAAAGTAGGAAAATTATCTCATTAGTACATACAATAGGAAACCGTTGGATAGTTCCCCCACACCGTTCATTCTTCCATGGCTGGATAGAATGATCCACTCTGACAACATCACAGACCAGAAATCCCAATGATTAACTACCCCAAACATTAGTGAGTTTCATGCTAGGCCCACTATTTTCTTTGCAAGAACTGGAACAAGATAGCTGGATCTGGTGACAAGCTCATCTCTATATTCCCCAACACTACTAATCCCATATTTAAAAGAATATTCACATCGGGTTCACCATTTCTGTTTCTGATTCTTTCGTTGGGGCGCACATCGTCTTTCGAGGATGCGCTGGCTATCACCGTGCTTTTGTAGCACCCCCGTTTTGAATTATGTGGCCTTTTTAATGAATTTTTTATGTGTTTAAAGTGCATGGGATGATTTGGGATGATGTTGGGAGAGTTTGGAATGGTTTCGGACGAGTTTGGAGAATTTTAAAGGGGTGCACGGTTTGTGGAAACTGTGCGGATTCTCTACGAAACCGTGAAAGGGAGACATTAGGCTTCGCACGACCTGCACACGGTTTTCCAAACCGTGCGAGGAAACTGTGTGGACCCTTGATCTCAAGGCAGTAACGTGTGCACGGTTAGCGCACAGGTTTCCAAACCGTGCGGGTTAACCGTACGACCACTTAAAAACAGGGTTATATGTTCTGGGCTCCCTCGAGCTTAACCTATTTCACTCCAAACTTCCTCCCAGTCATGACACACTCGGGTTATTCGGTTCTCAGGGGGTGGAGGAGCTTTCCCAATCGATTTGAAAGCATTTTGAAGAGGTATCTAGGTGAATTGAAGGTGGTTTCTCCCGGGTAAGTCACTCCTCTTGGTTTCCCTGTGTTTTCCTCTAGATCTACATCTCAATCTTTCATGGTTTTCTAGATCTACACTTGTTGTGTGTAGATCTAGGGTTGTGGTTTCCTTGGATGATGTTTTTAAGGCTTGTGAATGTTAGGTAAGGGGATCTAGAGAGGTGTTTCAGTGGATCCATAAAATATAGAGGCCGTTATCTTGTGGCAACTGACAAAGGATGTGTTTGAGATATGGAGTTTTCTTGGTCTAGCTGGGTATTATCAGTATTTTGTTCGTGATTTTTCACGTTTGGATTTTCCGATGATAGCTTTGAAAAGGGAGAATATTCCCTTCCACTGGAATGAGTAGTGTCAGCGGTGTTTCGAAGAGCTAAAGGATCACCTTACATCAATACCAATATTGGTTTTTCCAGAACCAGGAAAAGGGTACGTGGTGTGTTGTGATGCATCAGGATCAGGGTTAGGGTGCGTTCTCAAGAAAGGGAATCATGTGGTTGCGTATGGCTCACACCAGTTGAGGGTGCATGAGAAGAACTACCCAACTCATGATTTAGAGTTGGCAGCAGTGGTCCATGCTTTGAAAGTGTGGCGTCATTATCTATTTGGTGAGAAATTCACGGTATATACAGATCATAAGAGCTTGAAGCGCATTTTCTGACAAAGGGATTTGAACTTGAGGAAAAGGAGATGGATGGAATATCTACAGGTGTTTGATTTTGACATAATGTACACACCAGGTAAGGGAAATTTAGTGGAAGATGCATTAAGTAGAAAATAATATGATTAGGTGGTAAAACAGGCATCAGACCAGTGGAAATTGTTGTCGGTTATAGCCGATATACGGTTGGAATGTGAGGACCAGGGCGATGGAGCAGTCTTCATTCAAGTTTTGTTGATTCCTGACTTGGTTGGCCTGGTTAGAGAGGCACAAATATTTGATTCTGAGTGTGTGACCATGGGGTTGAGAATCAATGGTGGGGAGACCATTAAGGGTTGAAAAATGAATGGAGTTTCAGTTATGTGTTTTCAGAATCAGATGGTTGTCCCGGTTATTTTTCCAGATGATCTTCTTAGGGCGTATCATAATTACAGGTGGGCTATTCATCTTTGAATTCAAAAAATGTATAAAGCATTGAAAGTGCAGTTCTGGTGGGCTGGTATGAAATGAAGAGTGGCTGAGTTTGTTTCAAGATGGTTGACTTATCAGAAGGTCAAAGCAGAGCATCAGAGGCTAGCAGAAAAGTTTCAGTCTTTACCAATCCTTGTTTGGAAGTGGGGGAAGATAGCGATGGATTTTTTTACAGGTCTCCCAATAACGGTTAGAAATCACGATGCCATTTGGGTGATAGTGGATTGGCTAATGAAGTCGGCCCATTTCATCCCGATTAGTGAAAATCATACGGTGGAGGATCTACCCAAAATCTATATCCAGGAGGTGTAAAAGAGGCATGGTGTTCCAGTTTCAATTGTATCATATAGAGATCATAGGTTTACATCTCGTTTCTGGAAATCCTTACAGCAAGCCCTTGGGACATAGTTGACTATGAGTACAGCGTATCCCCCTCAGACGGATGGTCAATCCGAGAGGACGATACAAACTCTGGAGGATATGTTGCGGGCTTGTGTCATGGATTTTGGTGGCTTGTGGGAGGAGCACTTGTCATTGGTTGAGTTCTCATACAATTACTATTATCATACATCCATACAGATGGCTCTATTTGAAGCATTGTATGGGAGGCCATGTTGTTCTCCACTATGTTGGGTGGAAACAGGTGAGTCCTCCATGGCTGGACAAAGCCTTGTCCAGGAGACTATGGAGAAGATAAAGTTGATCAGTAAGAGAATGGAGATGGCTCAAAATTGTCAGAAATCATATGCAGATCATCGTCGACGGCCGTTGTCGTTCGAGGTGAGTGATCATCTTTTCTTGAGGATCTCTCCAAGGTTGGGACATCATCGGTTTGGAATGTAGGCAAAGTTATCTCAGAGGTATATTGGACCTTTTGAGATTCTTAAGAGGGTTGGTGAGGTGGCTTATCATTTGGCTTTGCTACCTAGGTTCAGTGCGGTACACAATGTGTTTCATGTTTCATAGTTGAAAATGTATCAGCCGGATCGTGACCATGTGATTCGATGGGATCATGTTGACCTAAAACAGGATGCTTCGTTGGTGCACATGCCATTGTGGGTTGTGAATAGGCAAGATAAAGTCTTGCATGGTAAAAGCATGAGTTTAGTTCGTGTTTTGTGGCAACATGGTTAGATTCAAGAAGAGAATTGGGAGTGGGAGAAAGAGATGGTCGAGGAGTGACCCGAGCTCTTTCGGCAAAGGGTGGGTTCACTAATTTATGAGGATGGAAATTCCAATGGTGGAGAGAATGTATCACCCTCAGTTTGAGGTATTTGGACTTTTTTTATGCATTTTTATGTGTTGAAAGTGCATGGGATGAGTTGGTAAGAGGTTGGGAGAGTTTGGAATGGTTTTGGATGAGTTTGGAGACTTTTAAAGGGGTGCATAGTTTGAGCATGGTTAGTGGAAATCGTGTGGATTCTCCAGGAAACCGTGCAAGGGAGACAGTATGCTTTGCATGACCTGTGCACGGTTTTCTAAACTATGTGAGGAAACCGTGTGGAACCTTTCTTTTGAGGCAGTAGCATGCGCACAGTTAGTGCATGGGTTTCCAAACCGTGTGGGTTAACCATGTGGCCACTTAAAAATAGAGTTATAAGTTCCGAGCTCCCTCTAGCTTAACCTACTTCACTCCAAACATCCTCCCACTAGTGACTCACCCAGGTTCTTCGGTTCTCAGGGGGTGGAGGAGCTTTCCCACTCGATTTGGAATCATTTTGAAGAGGTTTATTGGCGGATTAAAGGTGGTTTCTCCCGGGTAAGTCTCTCTTCTTGGTTTCCATGTGTTTTCCTCTATATCGACATCCCTATATTTCTTGGTTTTCTAGATATACAATTTTTGTGTGTAGATCTAGGGTTGTGATTTCCTTGGATGATGTTTTTAATGCTTGTGAATGTTAGGGAAGGGGATCTAGAGAGGTTTCAGTGGTGCGTTCTCTGGATTTGAGGCACAGTTGTTCGTGGGTCGATTTCTCGGGAACCCTAAAGGTAGGTGACTTCTCTCTCGACTCCACTTGGTTAGAGATAATGGTTTTGGTTATAATTAAATTGTTGGGTTTGAAATTAATTTTTTTTTGATGTGAAAAATTGGTTAGAAATCACTTGGGTGATGTTTTGGGGATTTTTGGGAGAAAGGGGTGTTTTATGGTGAAATTCTATTCTTGTGGATTTTAAAATGGAGATTTTAAAATGGGATGATATGGTTGATTTGAGAATATGATTTATGGAAATGGTTTTCAATAAAAGGGTTGTTTTATTGAAATGTTGTTTGGCATGGAATATGGTTTTCAATAAATGGGTGATTTATTGAAGTGGATTGATATGCAATGGAATTGGTTGATTACATGTGGTTGTGACGTTGGTGGGTTATATGCTTGGCATTTCCTTGTTTTGAATTTTGTGAGGAAGTGTCGAGGAGTACCACTATAAAAAGGGGATGGATAGTGGACGGAAGGGCCACCATCAAGGATAAGTGGACGGGAAGTTCCACTTGGTGTGAATGGGTGAACGGGTTGGACGGTAGCACCACCGTTTGTTTGTTATGGTTGTCTTGTTGTGAATTGCTTTACAAGATGGAATGGTTGTGAAATGTGTAAATGATGAGATGTCTTGTGGAATATTTGGTTGGCTTTCCTTGGTTTCTTGGGTTAGATGTGATGGCTTGGTAAGGGCACGTTTGGCTTATGAAAATGGTTGCACTTGTGATTTATTTTATATAAACTATTTTATATAAATGTGATAATGATTTTTTCCTAGTGGCGTGTGTAGGGAAGTAATTTTGGGAAAATATACTGAGTTTTAGTACTCAACCCCTGATTCGGCACGTTGGTGTCTTTGCAAGTGTTTTATATCATGAAGTGGGAAAAGGTAAGGCATCTACCTCCTTTAGTGGTGCATTGTGATGTCTCGGTGGAGCTTGGAGCGTGGAGCTTGGTGTGGAGCTGTGGTGGTGTCACGACTCGTAGTGTTTCTTGTTTAGATTCCGCTTGTACTCTGATATGGTGGGTTTTATGGGTTTTGAGTTATACTGTGGAACAACTTGTTTGTCTTTTTGGAATACATGTTTGGGTTTGAAAGTGCATGCATCATTAGTTGTTGGTTTGGTTAGTTTTGTCTTAATGGAAAACAGTTCCCCAACATGATCTTGAAGCCAATAGCATTTATTTCATGCCTTTGGTGTCTTGGGACCATCACTTATGGCCAAGTATCTCTCACCGACTCCTCAAGCCAATGAGGTAGGGGCGGGGTGTTACAACATTCCTCCTTTCCAAAGGCGGGCGACATTCATGCCTTATTCAGGGATTTTTTCTCCTTGACCAAAATGGGATGATTGTATATCAGTATCTCCTTTCATGGATTCCTCCTCGAAATTCATTACCTAGTTCGGGTCTCCCTCAGAGATTTAAGATGTTGTTCATGAAACTCTTCTCGGTGCCACATTTTCATAGACGCCGGTTAATTACACTACTTCTATCAGAAAATTCCAAGGGGTCAAGTCAGGGTAGTAACCTTTGGTCAGAGGAGTAGTCACGTTGGACAACGCTAGTGTGTCTGGATGTTGGAAAACTAGTACACCTAGATTTATTCCTCTTATGATAGGGCTCCTCAAGGGTGTGGAAGCCTGAGGAATTTCATTTCGAGTGAAGGGAATTATATTCCATAGGCATTTACCTAGGGTTTTCCTCAACTTCCCAAGTTTAGCATGGAGTATATTGCAAGTTTAATGTCTAGCAGAGATGGATTGGACTAATTAGAACACTGATTGGAGTGGATTAGATGGGTACAACCCTTGGAGGGAGCACTTGGGAGTCTTACTAGAAGGGTGGATCAAGACTCCCAATGAGGATGGATCCAAGGGTGATTGGGTCCTGAAAAAGAAGACACTATGGTTTACCATTGGCTGGGATTGAACCTCGTTGAGGCCTCCTATGTAACCTATATACATGACCGAGATAAAAACCCATGTAGTTTGAGAGGGTGAATCATGGGATCAGGGTGTACACAATGGATGAAAACCCGAAGACTTGTTGTGGATTACATGTAGTTAGTGGCCCATTATAAGAGGGAAACTATTAGTTGGATGGTTATGGATTATGTTGGGCTTATGGATGGTTATCTGACCAGGTGACACAATGGGAAGAAACTGGATGGATTGCATGATCTCATTGAGATGTGGCGGCCTGGGTAAGAATTAGGATGAATGATGGAGGGTTTAATTAAGTGGACGGTGAATGATATGGGACCAATTTGAAGATTATGGTAGTGTTGGTATTGAACCTCTAAGAGGATTCCTACATATCCCCATGGCATGGAATCAATGTCTATATAGTTTAGTGGGGGTATTGGACACCAAAAGTGGTGGAAGTAAGAATGGATGCATGGATGGGACCTAGAGGATGTAGAATCTTCAGTCAGGGGAATGACCTTCCAAAAAAACAAAGGCTCAAGGGAGATTACAGGATGGGACTTAAGTGGTGGTATTGAACCTCAGAGAGACTTCCTACGTATCCCCATGTTGGAGAATCAAAGTCCATGTAGTTTAAAAATGGGGTATAAAATCAATGTGTGCATAAAGGACTTCGACCCGAAGACTTGCTGGGAATTAAACGTGGTTAGAGGACCATCGTAAGAGGGACACTCTTGGTTGGAGGAGTGTGAATTGAGCGTTGGGATAACACATGGTTAGTAGTCTAAGAGATATTATAGTTCCTCTAAGGGATGAACCAAGGATATGGGTCCCAAAAAAGGGGAAATCTAAGTTTACCAGTGTTTGGGGTCGATCCTCAGGGAGGTTTCCTACATACATTGCTTAAAAAGGGAAAAGATCAAAAACCACGTTGTTTGAAAGAATACAGTTTAACATGATGTGGGATGGAAGGAGGGCATATAGTTTAACTTCATCTAGGATGATGTTAAATAGATGTGAATGGGTCAATACCGATGGGTGATGGGCTTGATCCTCAGAGAGTTTTCCTATGTACCATGCATGGAAAAGGAAAATATCAGAGTCCATGTTGTTTGGATATGGGTAATGTGGATTACATAATAAGGTGGACTATGGAGGGTGTCATGTTCCATGCTTACTCTAAGCCCATGTGAGTCATGCTCGATGTGAGAAACAAGAGGCAACAAATACCTGATAATCAAATCGTGAAAGATGCGTCTGCGAGGAATGGAGTGGGGCTTACGCATGACTAGAAGCTCGTAGAGATAGAGATTGTGACTTATTCTAAGAGGGATGCCTGAGTAGGGGTCTAGATGTTTGAGGAGGATATGGACATCGTACCTGAATCATCCCATTAGAGAGTTCCGAGGATTACGTAGAGAGTGCCTAAGGTGTGCATGGTGACAAAGTCCAAAGGGATAGGGGAGTGAGAAGACATTGGGGATCATCTCCTTCAAGGACCCTCTGATCTTGTCTCTTATGCAGTGATCAGAGTATAATGTCATGTGTCTTGGATGTGGGTTCTTGGAAATTTAACTCCCTATAGCTCAGATGGTGAGGATTAACTCCCCACCCCCCGGACATACATAATCAGCACACTTCAACTATTGGTGAAGGGAAGTCACTGGAAACACCATGGCAGGATGGGGTTGTGAAGTGATCTATTTAAGGGATCACATTATCATGGATATGAGAAGAAGTTGTATACATTAGTGTTCCTATTCATAGATGCATGAGGCAAAGCAATGCAATAAGAAGAACTGCTCAAGGGATCTTGAAATCACTTCATACAAACCTGGAGGTCCGTACAGGAGAAATATATGCGAGACTGGGGTGTCACACGTAAGTGGGGCTTGGACATGGTTCTTTAGGGTAAGGACGACACATGGAGCACATAAGGATGGAATAACACAATATTTAAGGGGCGTGCAGAAGATGAGGGGTTGCATGAAAGATCGGGTGGCTGCGTGAAAAATGTGTGGATGTGAATATGGGGAAACCCTACGCACAGAATTAGTCTGACATAAGGAAAAACATGTTCACAAGAGGAATAGTTTGCAGGAAAATACCTTGGAGTAAAAGAAATGGGAGAGGATCAATACATATTTATCCCCCATGAAGGAGGAACCCTGGAATACCTGTCTCATAAGATCTTGTACCTTGAGGCCATGGATTTTGGGTGGTCACAGAAGGACTGTATTTCTTGCGGTAGAGAATCTGTGCCTCTTCTGTAACCATCCCCTGAAGTGCGGGGGTACGTTTCTATTTATAGCTGGAAACTTCGGCAGTGGACCACAAGATGAGCAACACATAAGAGTCATTTTGACATCACATTGATCACAAAAGATCTTTCCTGCAGGGAAACCTTGTTTCGTGCCACTAACTTTACTGGTTTTTAGAAGGTCGTTGTGGAAGACTCTATTAGACATCACATTGGGTGAGTAAGATATTGCCCGACATTGTAAAACTTGTGCATGATTCTTAAAACTTGTGTGAACCTCCCTTAAGAATCTCAGGATTTTCCACTAATTCAAAATATTCTTTTGGTTTTATTAACAATTTCATTACCCGAAATTTGGTTCCAGTAGGAATATATCTAAAATATGGGTGTTACCCTATGGATGGTGTAAAATTTTTTCACATCAAGAACCCTTGTTTGGACCATCATGGGTGTAATTAATTAATTAATTAATTATAACCATGGAACCTTAGTTATAACTATATATGCACCCTTAATATCTCTCACTATGGATAACTACCATAAACTATAGATTTAGGGAGAGAGAGAGGGTGATTGTAGGAGAATCAAAGATTTACAAAGACATCAAGCATATAATTTGATGGGGATCACAACTGGAGCTACTATAGATAAGAAAAATGGAAATGAATGATCTGATCAAGAGGTATATATCATTATTTTAAATTTATTTCTCTATTGTTTTTGATTTATGAACATAGGGAATTTATTATTTGTTTTTTGGTTTAAAAAAATTTCTTCAAGAATTTATTATTTTTTTTGTCAAATTTTAATAAATCTATCCTCATTCTTTATCATTGGTGAATCCCCACCACCTTCCAAACAACCACCAACAATAATTTCTATGGAATTTATTAATTATTCCTCTATTTATTCACACATTCACCATCGACAATCACTATTAATGAAGGTTTAATGAATCCTGGCCCATATTGTAAATTTATCATTATCTCAATTTGTGATAAACCTATTCATCCATTGTAGCAAAGGGAATGGTGCATGATATCATAAGTGAGTGATGATAGATCATTTAGAGGTAGGTTAGTGAAGTTCTTTAAGGAAAGTGATGTACAAGGAATCTTGGATACATTTTAATGAGTTCCATATCATTTGTTCCATAAAGGATGGTAATACAAGTGTTACTAGAAGCATGGAAACATTAGATGAGGCCCATGGAAGAATTTCAAGCATATTCTAAGTAGATATCGGTGTCAAAAACATGATTTTTTACCATTTAGAGTTTATAGATTCCAATTCCATGATCACATGGAAAGTAGTTATGGAAGCACATATTTTTTAATTCTCTGAAATGATGACCATGGTTTGGGTCTAAGTTAAATATCACACTGGGTGTACTTTATTTGTACACACTATGTGGTTATAAGTCACCCAACATAGAATATACAAGGATTTCATTCCTAACTAGCTATTTAGCATGACATTCCATGTGTCACAATCCACACACTGTGTAAACTAAACCCATAAATTTAAATTTTTTTCATTTTATGCTAATCACTCTTGGTAGTCCCACACACTATGTGCCTACTTGGGAAAAACTTTTAGAAAAAATTATACATAATAAGTGGTAGTAGTACATGAATTGGATTTAGATAAGGGGATGAAAACCATGTACTGCTAAAGTATATGTTTTTTACTTTTATAAACATGGATATTTTCTTTTCTTTCTCTCGACTGGGATTTATATTTTCACAAACAAACAATCCACACTGAGTATTTTTTTGTACAGTATATGAATTCACTTCCCTATTTTAAATAAAAGGTGATACATGAGGTGATTCAGGATTTTTAGATTCTTTAGATGTATATGACCAACAATTGGGTTTTAACATGATGATTAAAGAATAAAATTTTTTATGAAATCACCTTATAAAGTGATAAAACTATTGAATGAGACTAATTACCATTTATTGAGTTAATAAGACCCCAATAATTGTTTGTGATTCCTATATACATAGAGTCAGGTGCCCCCTCATCCGATGGGAACTATTTTACGCAGTGAAGGTCCTACACTGGGGTTTGTTACTCCCATGTTGGATACTTACCTTCGAAAGGAACAAGTATCCCATTGTAGTTCTGAGGGGTGACATGGGTTGAGAAGTGGGGTATTTAAGATTCTTGGGTTTCTTATTATGGTGGTTTATTCTATAATTAGTCCATAAATGGTATGAATTTCATCTATATTAGGTTCTCTAATTTTAAATTATATATGGGTTTCTTCTTGACTATGCGGTTTTGAGTTTATTTTATTCTAATATATAATTTTTTTTCTAGGGAATCCTACTAGGTATAAATATAATTACCCTTTCATGGATGATTCTCCCTCACACATCATGTATTATGTAGGTAATAGACATTTTTTAATAATCGTAGTGGATATAGTATTGGTAGAGTGTGAGTTAGTGGTACTCATATGTGATAGTAGAAAAAGATGTTTATGTCTAGTTCTAGTTATTTATAGAGGTCTCTTCACCCCATTTTTTGTGGTTTTTTAACTTTGGGTTTATTGGGTATCGATTTCCCCCATTTAAATTATTGTTTATACACTTTTACTCCTTCGTAAATCTTAACACATGACATGAATTTATACATATTCTAGTTGGTTATGTATTTGGTATTTCATTATTGTTATCCTATGTGGATATTAGTGATTATATATAAAAACATTAGGCCAATGACTCCCATATTATGTGATATGACTATTTGTGTTAGTCATAGGCCCTTGACCAATTAGACGTAAGCTTGGTGCGTCACACTCTTCTAACTTCTTATTTAGGTGGGGTCCCAATGTGTTGAGTTGTATCAAATAATATTTCCATCCCACGATAATATGTTCATTTTTAAGGTATATGTTAGTGTTACAATATGTTTAAACACAAAGAATACACATATTGGTATAAACAGTATTTCTATAAACAAACAAGGGAAATATAATTGAGGATTATACATCCTCAAAGCCTAAATATTAATTAAATATAATTATAGAGGAAAATTACACAAGCGAAAATAGTTTTAATACACTTATGCAAACTTAGAAGAGATATATTAAATATAGTCGTATTGCTAATGATTATCTCATTATTCCACTATAGCATTTGAAAAATATTTCCCATGCTGAACCTTTTAATAATAATAAGAGTAATACAAAAAATCATTGGATTTTGATGTTTTATAAAATTTAACAAATAATGAAAACCATGGAACTTCAATAATGGATTCTTAGAAAATATGAATAAAAATAATAATATATTGAAATGTACTATGAAATACTATGGTGACATTATAAAATTTTCAAATGATTTCTCATTTACCATCAAAGGAATAAGGATCTATCAAATTCGTGATAAAAATTTCACTTAAAAATATGTTATCTTTGATGATTGGTTGAGACATTATTTATTAATTATTTTTCAATTGTATGAGAATGGCCTTGAATCTATTTCTTAAAAAAATGTATATTTTATTATAATATCAAAATTTCGAATCATAATTAGGAGAGGAAAATGATTATGTGTAAATCTATTTGAAATAAAATATGAAAATAATTCATTTTACTTGATCATAATGGGAAATAATGAGTTATGAAAAATAAGAATTGGACAAACAAGTCAAAGTAAAACGAGAATAATTTTACAATCATGATTTATTAATAAGTATTACGAGGATAAATTAATATATAACCACCTCTTAGGAGGTTTTTTAAAACTGAAATATTTTAAAAAACTCATAAACTGATGGAGAACAGCAAACATTGACCAATTTAACCCATTCATTTAGATGTGTGTGGGACTATTATTATTATAAAATCCTATGATGATAAGTACATCATTATTATTTTTAAGTATTATACTCAAGTGAATTATATTTCACTCATTTAAAGTAAAAAAAATATTTATAAATGGTTAAGGGTTATCTATGAGATATTGAACATAAAATCTGATATGTGATTAAATTTTTTTTATTCGAAAGTGAATATTAATAAAAAAACTAGAAGTTTGAAAAATATATTTAAAAATTATGGTATAATCCATCAATATAGATCTTTATACACTCCTCAACAAAATATACAAACAATGTGAAAAATAAGAGTTTGGTTGACATGGGAAGAATGATGTTATTGAATCATGAAATTTCAAAGTATTTTTAGAGGCAAGAAAAAAAAATTATTTTCAACATTCAATATAGAGGCTTTCTTTGAATTATTTTTATACACCTTATGAGACAAGTTTTGAAAATATTTTTCACTTGAATAGTTTAAGAGTGTTTTACATCCATTTATGAATCAACATTAAT
Source organism: Viscum album (assembly GCA_963277665.1). NCBI lineage: Eukaryota > Viridiplantae > Streptophyta > Magnoliopsida > Santalales > Viscaceae > Viscum > Viscum album. The sequence goes on from OY728157.1 coordinate 542,720,530, forward strand.
GAAAGGTATTTGGGGAAATTAAATGAAATAATTAATGTAAATTTTTTCATTATTATGCATGCAATAGAAGAAGTTATCAATGTTATAATAGGAATAAAAAAAATATAATGGAAAAATATGATTCCATTTTCATAGAGGTTTGTGGAACACAATGAACATCATTATCGTGTTAAGATGATATTATAGAGGATCATTGGGAAAATTATGACCAGAAAGGAATATTCAAAACTATTCTAGGAGAATTTTATAAAAAACATAATGATTATAAGATCTAAAATGATGAATAGAGAACTAAGAAAAATGAAATGAGGTTTAAAATACATAGAAAATATGATGATTCTAAAAATATGTATGGAAATGAAAATGAAAAAGATAAAACTCAATGTACATTGTAAAATTCCAATCATATAATCTTACTTTATCAACAAAATTATTTTTATACTTTCATGAATTATTAATTGAAGTAAATAACATGGAATGACACTTTACATTTAGTTTATAATAATGGTTAGAAAAATATGATAGGGAAAAAACGAGTTTTCAAAATTAACTTAATGAGAATGATATATTTTCATGAAATAATTCTCATTTTATTTACAAAGGTTACTCTCAAATTGAGGGTATTGATTTTGATGATATGTTTTCACCAGTTATAAAAATTTAATTAATTTTAATCTTTTTGAAATATTTTCTCAAATTAATTAAAAGATATTTAAAATTTATGTAAATTATTCATTTTTAAATTGGGAAATTAATGAGGAGGTATACATAGAACAACCCAAAGGATTTATTTCTAGCAAAAATGATAACCATGTTTTCAAGATAAAAAATTAACTTTCTAGTCTTAAAAAAGTGCCTCAATAATGATATTCAATGATTTTTAGTTTCTTTAATAACATGAACATTAAATGATAAAAATTCTATAATAATATTTATATCAAAGAAACAATACTAACATAGTATTTGTGACAACATATGCAGAAAAAATTATTTTCACCATTAATTAGATATAATATTATTAGAACTTTAAATCCAAATAAAGAAACATGTTTAGATTTTGATGATTTTAGAGAAGAAACTTTTCTTGGGTTTACAAGTGGTGAAAATAGTGGGTTTTATTTTTATCATAAAAAACATGCTCTTGAGTTATTAAATCAATTAAAAATGGCATACCATAATAAGGAATCTACTCTTATATTTTTTGGGATGAAATTATTTAAGTTTGATAATGAAAAAGTTTTAGATTAAAAAATTCAAGAATATTAATCAAATTTTTCTTATACCTGATAAAATATAGACCCAACATTATATGAACCATTAATATAGGTGTTAGATTCCAAATAAACATTAATTAATCACATACTATTTTAGTTAAGATGATATGATAATACATCAAGGGAACTCTTGAGTGTGTATTGAGTTATGATAGAGATAAACCATTTTAGATTTATAAATTTAGTGATTTATATTGGGAAACTGATGTTGAAGGTGGAAATTATACATATGGAAGATCATTCATTATTAGTGTATGATATTTTTTATGATGCTCTAATAATAAAAATTGAATCACTCTTAAAACCATTTAAGCTATGTATATTACGACATCAGAGACTATAAGACATATTATTTGGATGAAATTATAGATTAAAGACATAAGAGTAGAATTTGAATATACATTGGTGATTGGGTGTGGCAATAATTTGATAATAATTTTTTCAAATAAAATTTTATAGTATTTGAAATAAAATAATAATGATGTCAATTAAATATTCATTAAATATAAGGTAGAATGCAGTAAAATAAACATGGAGTATATTTCAATAAAGGTATATGTTTAAAATATCTTATTGAATATCTTATATAAGGATGATTCTTAGAACCTATGAGTATTTTGGATAGTAAATTATCTTCCTAAATCCATATTAGTATGTTCACTATAATTTTTCTCATATATTATTTTTCATTTTTTTAAAATGGGAGAAGATATAAGAAAGCTATTTTTTATCAATGGGGATTATTTATGATAAGGGGTGATTAGTTGTGAATTTTTTTTTATTTTCTAAAGGGGGAGAACTAATGTCTTACCATAAATGGGTTACACATGTTTGGAAAGAAATTGGTAGAATGGAAAAGGAAAAAATTATGAAAATAGTGAATTTATTAATGAAGATCTTATGAAAATAGCCTAGAATTCTAAATCCAATATAAGAATATCTATTTTAAAATTTCATATTTACCATAAAATAAAATGAGGAAATTGATTGTTCCTTTATAAGTATGGGAAAAAATAGATAGATTAATGAAAAATTTTATAGTTAATGTGACTTGATCAATACAATATTTTTCATTACACTTAGAGATATAGAGTTCTCTCATAAAAGATACTTGATATATTACCATGGTGTTTAAATAACTCTTAAAAGAAGGCCCTACTATGAACTAATTTTATTAAATTTTGATTCATTGGTTTTAATATATATTTCTTGTTGTATTTATATTTAATATAATTATGAAATAGTTTGAGTTTGGTGATATAAAGGATAAAAAGAAATGAATAAAAAAGTAAAAAAATAAATTCTTGTCAAGGTGGTGTTATTAACACATAATAGATGAGATGAAGAAAAAAACCAAATAAAATGTTTTATAAATCATTCATAGTACAATCCACGATCTAATGAAAAGAATTATGAAAGAATTAGATAAAAAGAGGAAGAAAAAATCTGATTTTCTTTACCATGTCATAGATTTTAATAAAATGATATTGTTTGGAATTAGTAATATGAAAATATATTTTGGTATTGCAACCATTCTCCATGTGATGAAAAAAATTTCATGGTGATAATCATCATTTAAATCAGGGTTTCATGTATAACTATTTGAAATAAGAAAGATAAAGAAAAAACTTTTTGTTTTCTAAATGTGATTCTAAATATAGATACAAGAAATTTGAATATGAAACCATACCATGGTTAGAATAAAATCAGATCATGTTTATCTTCAAATGTCTATGATATAATATTGAAATGAATTCCATATTTTATATAAGTTTAAGATATTAACCTAAGTTTTTAGATTAATGGTTAACTGAAGGAGACTGTGATATGGAACAATTGGGGTTTGATGAAATCCATTTGAAAATGGAATTTCACATGGAGAATTTATTACATACCCACCCAAACATTACATAATGATTTAATGAGAGGAAAAGAAAAATTATTGAGTAGATAGATGTTCAAAACATCAACGATAGATCAAAGGGACTAGAGCAGGAGGAATAATATCCTTATTTGTTATATATAATTTTGTTGTTTATTTTATTCATATAAATTGGAAATTTAGGTATTGTACAATATGTGGGAGGAATGAATTGATTTTTTGGAGTAATTTATTATAAATTATTCAAGGATATATAGTTTCTATTAAATTTCTATGTTTATAAAATGATAAGGATCATGATACATGGGAGTACATCCATAGATAACATAAGAATATCTAATAAAAAATAGACTATATAATTTAAAAACATTACAATGTTGTTTTGTTGTTTATATTATTTTAGTATTCATCATGAATCAATAGTTTGAGATAGATCCTATGAAGTAATAGATAATGAGAGAAAATAATTTGAAATATGGAATGATTTTTCCAAAAACTAGTCCACCACTCTCTTTTCCCCTTAGATTCACCTGGTCACATTAATATTTATAATAAAACCATTATAAATGAAAACATATTTCTTACGTTCACCTTCATAATTGATAAAAAAATCCCCTTATTTTATTTTTGATAAACTCTTATTCTCTAAAAATTAGTGTAATAATGAATAAAAATGTTCATGAAATGATAATTGAATAGTTATGTATTTTGTTTAGTGAGAGAAAAAACATCATTTTCATGATGTATGTTTTTTGGTATAAATTTTTTTAAATTATGTTCAATACATGTATTATGAATTATAAAATTAATTTTAATATATATTATATATCTTATATCATATATAAAATTATTATAAAAACTGTACGTAGATTTGATTTTGAGGTAAAATGTCAGGTTTTGGATGATTCGGTGATTTTAGCTCACAAGAGATAGGAAAGTCATTTGAAATATTTCTATATTTTACCAGATTGATATAAATAATTTTTTTAAATATTTCCCAGGATATCATTGGTGATGAACCATAATACTATTGGAAATATGTAATAAGTAGTGAATAAAATAGGTGGATTGATTCATGGATGAGGAAATTCCATAATTTTTTGTAATGTAACACTTAAACTATGGTTAATAAAATTAATAATTAAAAATTCCTTATATTAAAGTGGATTTATTAAAAAAATAAAACAATTTTTGAGAAATTAATATTATATTTAAACATAAACTTCATTGGAAAGGGTTTCCTATAATAATAAGGGATCAACTATAATGACATTTTTTCTCTAGTTGTTAATATCTATTTTTTTCCAAATAAATGGTTTCTTAGTTTTTGATAATAAGTGGTGATAATAAATTATGGAATATTATTAAAGTTGATAATTTTTCAATCATGGAAGGCTTATATATGATATCTATGGCATGAGTGTATGTAGATGTGCATGGAATTACTTTTATGATTAATAGAGGAAGTATTAGTGTCACAATGAAATCTATATGGAGTCTCTAGTGAAAAATGGTAAAGGCATTATAATAATTCACATATCTTACACGTAATTTTAGATAAATTTTTCTTCATAAATCTTGTCACAACACACCCATAAATTATTATATCCAATGTCTTTAGAAGATTAAATATATAACTAAATAGTTTAATACAAACTAAATAATATTTTATATTCATCTTCATAATTTACTCTAATATCTCCCCATATAATAATAATTTCATGTCATATCGTGGGGGTATATGTGTAAGAAATATTATGTTAAAAATACCAGTAAGGGGATAGAATTGGATAATCATTGGGTGGGATGTCATAAGATTCAATAAACAAGACATAAAATTACAAAAGTGAAGGATCATAAATCATCATATAGAATCATGAAATAAGGCACAAGATACAATTAAAGCATGATAATCATGAGAATAATTATATTTTATCACAAACATAAGGCATTTCCTTATAAAGTTAATTCAAGTATCTTTAGCAAGACATTATAACCCAATGTGCTAGGCTCACTAATGATCCACTATACATAATATCTAATGAGATATAATAATTACCCAATAAATTGGGTGGATGTAAAATTTTTAAAAAAACTATAAAAATATAATTTTTATGAATATTTATACTACAATTAAAATAAACATACATCTAATATAAGCATAAAATAATCTGAAGAGAAAATGGGTTATATAATTATGTTCGAAGGATTAATAAAATGTAGAATCATATAGATAACCAAAATAAAAATAAAATATATCATATTGGATTATAAAAAGTCATAATAAATATAAAATAAAGTATTTTAGTGCATGAATAAAATAATAAAGTTTGAGGAAGAAACATAAGTTAAAATTAAGGAGAGGAGAAATAAAATATAAAAGTTTCCATTATAAATATTAAAGGATTTTACTTTAAGAAAAGAATAGGGAATCATAAATTCATACATATAACTAGAAAAAAAGAAAAAGTTTTATTAAATAACATATATAAGGTATATGATAGAGAGATAAAGGGTAATAGAGATAGTGATTGATAGAGAACATAATCACAACAACGAAAAAGAGTGGGAGATATTCCTTACTTCAAGTCTTGAATCAATTTAGATTCTACACTAATTTACTGAATTGTAAAGTTACATTTATCAATTAATTTATTTATAAAATTTTTTATATTTAACTAATCTCTTAAAATATATTTATTATCATTCTTCAATTATTTATTAAATTATTATTTTTTGAATCAATCATTTTTAGGTTGTACGATTCATCTTTTTTTTTTGATTTTATAGTAATGATTTAGGGTCATTGGAAAATGGTTACATAATATGAAGATGTTTGAGGGTATAATTTTTATTTAATTAAATAAGTGATGGAGTTAAATAGTTTTTTTATACAATTACAATTTAAGGAATCTTCCTCGGTAAACTTGTTTTAGACACTGAAACTGACCGTGATGAATCAAATTTAATATTATAAGTATAATTACTATTTTATCATTATATAATCTTAAAAATAACTTAATCATATGATTAATATTATAAATAGAGATTAAAAATAATTTTTAAATCATTTATGAAGGGTATAAGAAAAAATAAAACATTATCATTCACTTAGGTAGTGTAAAACTACCACTTGAAAATAATGTTTTCAAGAGAGTTAAACTATAATAAAAAACAATAAATATTTTATTTTTATAAAAAATTAAATATGAATTATAATATTTTAATAATTCCTTTAAATATTATTTATATTACTAATTATCTTTAAAAAAATTTGTTTTGAAGTCCTTACCTTTTTCGTTGATTCACTTCCTCTAGATTGAGTCAAAAGCCTCCCGAGGAGGGTCTTTTGATTAGAATATGGACTTTGGAACATGGATATGGGAGTTTAGATTGAGATTTTGGCCTATATTTCTTAATTAAATATGTTTTGTATGTGATAATAAAGGGGAAAAGGAGAGGTGTTTATATAACCAAGGGGGAGGGGTATCTCTGAATAAAATATTAAAAAATTAAATATTTAGGATTAAGATTATGAATAGGGTTTATTATTATGATCATTAATGAAATTTTATTTAATTTATTTTACATTTAAATATATCCAAAACTGAATGGAATCTTTGAAATATTTTATTTAAAGTAAATACTGAAAAATATTTTTTATTCTAATAAAATATTAAAAAGGCTTTGAAAATTAATATCTAGGTTTGAAAATTATGAATTGTATTTTTAATTAAATTATTTTACTCATTAAATAAAATTTATGTATTTTAATTTTTTTATAAATTATTAATTAATTTTGACTTTATAAACATTTCATAAAACTTACGGTATACATAAAAAATTCATTTTTCTCTATTTATAAAAAAATAACTTTTTGAGGAAACTACAAACAATTCACCATAAAATAATTTAGATATAGTGATTTAAAAATTTGAGTTGATTTTTTAAGAAATAAATATATAAATTAGGTAATTCTAATATTTTTTTTCCAATATGAAATTGATATTTTACTAAATAAGGTAAAAACATTATTAATATTTATACTTATATTTCTTTAATTTAAATAGTTTGATAAATAATTTTTTTTATATTATAATATTTATATTTAATTATTTTATTCATGATAAATATTAATTATTATACATTTTAATCATTAGGTAACAATGGCCAGGTACTATCTAAACATTCAGATATTTATTATACTCTCAATAAATACCTCTTATTTATTTCATTATTAATTCACTAAATTTTATGTAAAAGTCATGTATATTTAATTTAACACATTAATATATTAATTATAATATTTTTTCTACTTTTACAATGTTGTTCCAAACATTGGTATTTCTAGGAGACCATAACCCATTGGATTTTAAATATTTAGATATTTTAATTATACAATTATACTTGTACTGATTCAATAGAATTAATTCTTACTTTGGATATAATGTTATTCTATGAAAGAAAATTTAATATAAAATTTTACTAGGTGAGTATGATAGTATAACTATGAAACATAAAGTTTATATGGATGAATAATTTTTAAAAACATGGGATGCTATATTATTCTCCTTTATAAATTTCATCCTCAAAATTTTAAATTAAAACATAAGATGAAAATATGTGAGGTTAATTTTATTTCATTACGTCCTCAGGTTCCCATGTTTCCTATTTCTGATTTCACTACATTACTTTGAAAATATTTATGGTTATGTTTTGTAGCACTTAATCTCTATAATCAAAGATTTCCACCAGTTTGTCGTCACAAGAGAGATCATGTTCCAACTATACCTCCTATGAATATATTACATGAGGGATATCTATTATATATTTTCTTAATAGGTATTTTTAGAACACATTATTTACTTAGGTTTGGTGGAAGGGTAAGTCGATAGGAAATGAATCTAACATGACCAAGAGTCTAAAATGGGAGAATATAACATGGAATTTGATTTACCTTATTCCAAAACCATATAAATCACTTACATAGAGATATTATAAGGAATAATTTATCCCAAATCTCAAACTCCATGTCACATCAATGATTGTTTACATAACTATTCTATCAACTTTGTGATTCTTTTTTATACTATTGAATAGTTGCGACATTCTTTTTAATATCTTACACCAATATTAGTACTAAAATATTCCTCTCTCCAACTTCTTCCTAGCATGTTGGGGTTATAAATTTATTTCCATAAAGGGATTTATATTAAGGTATTTGAATTATTGAGTGAAAAATATTATTATATGACAACTCAATCAGGATAAGGTGTTGATCCCATCATCCTTTGAACTCCATTAAGAAAGATTTGATAATTTGTTTTAGAGTTTTAATGGTACTTTTAGATTTACTATCTTATTGAGGGTGATATACCATATTTAGTTTCAACTCTATATATAATTATTTTTTAATACCCCTCTATAATTTCTTATTGAACCTCATATATTGATTAAATATAATCGATCATGGTATTCAAACAAGCCTCACCACTTATGTAATATATATCATAAAAATTTGATCAAGTAAAAAGTCATATCAAATGAAAATGAAGTGAGTATTACTTATAATTTGATCCACTATAACCTATTAGGAATTTTTCTATTGAAATTATTCGGAATACCATTAGAAAATTCTGTGATGATGTTCTCCCATTTCAATGCTGGTATGGGTAATGGTTGTATTATCCCATTTTACTTCTACAATTTATCCCTAACTTATTTTCATACACATAACTTTTATGTATATTCATTAATATCCACATTCATATTGTACAACTAGAATAATTTTCAAATATATATATACATCTTTTATCGCTCTGGGTGGATAGATAATGTTGAGCTAAGAGAATTATATAATAAATCCTTCTTTATCTTAGGCTCTGTTGGTAAACATAATTATTGGAATTTTTTCCCTAGACCAAACTAAATTTATAATTTTGATTACTGAATTATTATTAAAATTTTAAAACATGACTAAAGTTCTTCAACTTAACATTAATTTGATAATTTCCTTCATGTAATTATTGCATCAAATGTTTATAAGAGTTCCCTACTATAATGGGTACCTATAAATACTATGAGAATCTTCTTAAACATATGTCCTATGGTCTTGATAAAATATATTTGAAAATAAACAAGTGATGTATGAATATTAGTTATTGGGGGATCATAAGATATTGAGACCTTTTCTCATTAAGTTTGACTATAGAAATCACCATGAAGGGAAGTTATATAGACATAACCACCGTTATGAATTATAAATGTTTTATGTGTCATTGGATATTCCTACCTATGAATGTCTATATTTTTCCTTATACTTGATATTATCATTAATATATATTATGAATGGAATAATTTTATGTATGGATAAAAACCGTAATGATATATTCTCATGGTATAGTAGCATATTTTGGGTGTGTCCCATGTGATATGGCATTAATTAAATAAGTTAATAAAGGATTTATCAATTTTGAGTTAATAATATATATATATATATATATCCATTTGAATTAAATTTAATTTTTAGATTAATTCCATGGCCATGGTAGTTTATCAATAGGTTTATTTTCATAATGAATGATAAATCATGAAAATTGGATGAGGACACAAGTATATATCCTATTTGACGAGATATTGAGAGAAAGGGATTATATTACACAATATCATTCATATAATGGTTTTTGTTGTTGATAAATTAAATTTTTTCTCTATTGGTTCCTTGATATGTTTTTAGACTATAATCATGGACTTTAGGTAGGTTCACCTAATTACATTGAAAAATGGTCCAAGAGGGTTACACATTATGGGTATCTAGAATCTCATTAATTTATATTGAATTTAACATTAAGAATAAAAATTAGTATTGTCTTGAAAAATAATAATAAATCAAGTAAATTTTATCACATAAATTCAATAATTTGATATATTATTTTAGAGTACGTGAGATAAATTTTAACTCTTATATATTTTCACAATGTAATGAAAAAATAAATATTTATTTACTAGTTTTTTGAATAGGTTAATTTAAATATTTTTTATCTACATGAATATTATAACAAATATTCATTTATAAGTTTAATAAATCCAATATTTAATTATTTATTAATAAATAATATTTATTTGATTAAATATTTTACTAGTGAAAGGTTAAAAAAATTCCATGGAGGATTGAAAGGCTGAGTTAATGGATCAATAGAAATGATATATTTTATTTAATAAATATTCATTTATTTAGTTAAAAAATGATATTTAAATAAGTGAATGTAAATTTATATAATAATAATATTATTATTATTATACACGAGGGATTATTTTGAATTAATATTCGATAAAAGGACCATTCCGTAAATTATCAAATATTAACCCTAAGTACAAATTCAAATTTATGTTATTTTATATGGTATGAGTTTTTGTTCCCAATGATAAAAATCTCAATAAATCTATCAAGCCCAAGAGATAAATTCCTCCACCCACAATCTCAAAAATATATATAGAATAAGATAACTCTTTTTTTAATCAATGATGAGTGACATGAAGATCTAGGTTCCTTCAAGCTAGCACTCAAAATACTAAGAACTTTTTTCAAAGATTTGATGAGCTTTAATAGATACAACTAGAAGATTACTCAATTTGATTCTCAACCACAATAAAAACATGAATAGAGTGGAGCTAAAAAAAATTAAAAATGAATTATCAATTTGAGGTAATTATTATTATAAATTAATTTGAAATTTAATGTGAGAGATCTACTCTAGTATATTCCAGGGATTCACTTGCCATGTTTTTCAGATTTATCCATTGGAACTGATATAAAATAAAAATTTGGAAACAACCCACTACTTATATCATTATATAAAACCTAAAAAAACCAAATAACAAATCTTATAACTCTATTGTTAACATTTCTATATTTTATATTTCCTCCATCCTTATTTCTTATACCTTATTTTTTAATCTTGACTCATCCCTTTATGAAACATTAATATTCTTCAAGATATATGGTTGACTAATAATTTGAGAAATCTTTGATGTCATAACTTCCTAATGATTCCCATGTATATAATTTTCATGTATTATAATATTGGACCCCTCTAAATTCTCATCGTGGATATGGTTATTAGATCTTTTTTATAGAATCCATCTATTTTTTTATTTTTTTAGGATGGTAATAGATTGATAAATCATAGCATTTGATCAGATCTCACCATATTCATGGACATATATTAATCTCCTTCTGTATGAATATATAGTTTTGGATTTTATGTTTATTTTACAGTTCATACATTTTCTATTAAGATAATGCCTCCAAATATTCACTGAAATTATTTTCTCTTCCACCTCCAGATCATGATTTGGGTAATTTTTCTCATAGAACTTGAATTTTCATGAGTCATAGGACATAAATTAATCATTTTTATTTAGTAAACAACCCAAAAAATATTTGAGTCACCACTATATATTACAGACCCTTCCTCACATAATGTAATTTTAGTACATGGGTAGTGATTAGATTCTTCTTCAACTCTTTGAAACTCCCATCATATTCAACTCTATAAATAGATTTTATCCCTTCATGAGTATGTTTGATTAGTGAGGTGGATAATCATGAGAAATTTATCACAATCCCCCGATAATACCCACATATTTAAAAGAAACAACAGATCTCCACAATAGATTTTTTTGGTCTATTCATCAATCACCTTTGCCTTTAAAGATTAAGTATATATCCCTTTTCATGTGATCACATGCCCTAAAAGTTGTAATTTCTCAATTTATAAGTCACATTCATTATAATTTTTTTATAAGATATCATTTTGAAAAGTATTTAACACTGTTCTTAAATTCTCTTCATCATCCTCCATAATTTTTGAATATTTTAGAATATCATCTAAAAAGACAACTAAAAATTAGTCAAGGTAATCTTTAAATACACTATTTATCAAATCTATAAATATTTTTCGATCATTAAGGAGTTTTAATTGAATCACAAAGGACTCAAAGTGTCTATATATTATATGAAAGGTTGTTTTTGTAATATCCCCATTTTCACATTTAATTGATGACATTTCAATCAAATATCCACCTTAGGGAAGTACTGATCCCCGTATAGTTTATTAAAAAAGTCATCAACCCATGAAAGGGGATAATTTCTCTTTACGATAATTTTAAGCTCATGATAATCAATACAAAGACACATTGAACAATATTTATTCTTTACAAATAGGGCTAGGGAATCCTATGGAGAAGAACTAGGTCATATAAAACCCTTATTTAAGTTCTCTTCTATTTGATTCATTATCCATTATAGTTTTATGGTGTTCATTCAATAGGGAATTTTTGATACGGTCAGAGCCCTAGGTAAAAGTTCAATTGATTAGTCAAACTTTAAATCTGGAGTAATTCTGGACAACTCTTTTTGAAATACATTAGTATTTATCTATATAATCAACATGTCTTAATGGATAACCTTGTACTTTATATCAATAATTTGAGTTTGATATTCGTACTGATAAGAAAATATCATCCATTCCTGAGGAGTTTTCAAGTGCGATTCATAATTCTCATTTCACTTGTATATAATTGAAGGATGGTTATAGATATGTATAGTAAAAGCTCGTTCCAAATAAATGAAATTAACTCTATATGAGGACAACCAACCCTTTCCCAGTATAACATAAAATTATACCAAAAATATATTAGATTTAATTTATGAATATTCATATTAATTTTATTTAAGGAAGAGTTATATAGTTGATATTATATTATTAAACCACTTGTAATTTTTATTAATAACCTAAATTACCCTTGGATTGGTGTATTAGTTTCTATAATTTCTATTATTATTTTGGTTTGAACATTGGTCCATGGTTGGAGGATTGAGAAAACCATTCATTTATTCCATAATAATTATTTTATTATTCATCTCCATTTGGAATTCATGAGTTTTATACCCTTATTTTACTCAATTAAATAATTTCAATGTTACTTTGTGGTAGTTTCTAGGGTGATTCTTCCAAAAAATTTAACATGTAGTTGTTGGAAATTCTTCACTCTATTAGGTTTATTTTCTAAACCCTACAAAAAATCATTATTATTTTATTATATCCTATCCTATGAGACAATTAATATAAACCAAACTCTATATCCTCTATAAAGTTACATAAATCAATTTTCTCATAGATATTATAGTCTTGAATTGATAATTGTTTTTGAAGACCTAGTTTTAGGCGACTAAAGAAGTGGTCAACCTTACATTCCATGTTAGTGTCAAATTTAGAGGTCTACCATGAAATCCTTTTGAAGTTTCTTTCTTATGACCCAGTTCAGTCATCCTCCCTTTTATTTAGTCTAAGAAATTCCCTATATTTTTTTGATATAGAGAGTGTTAGGTAAATATTTTTGGAAAAATATTTTTCTAAATTAATACAATTACATTCAGTTAATATCAGTCTTAGGCTTGGTATTCTTTATAAATTCTCACTAATTTTTACTTATATCTCTACATGATAAATAAACATTATCTTTTTCTATTTATCATATCATTGGAGTAATTTTTTTTCAATGAAATTCATAAATTTCTTCAATATTAAAGGATAACAAGACTCACTAAAAGAGGGTGTCCATTTTATATAAATAACTCAACTAAAAATTTATCCTTATTTGGAGATGTCATAATTTATAGAAGGGTCATGTTGTTACTTATAAATTTATTCAAATTAACAAGTGTAAACATAATTTTTTTGACTCCTACTCTAATCACATGGGGATTCCCCGTCAATAAATCATTACATTTCCCATTTCATATATTGTTGAAAATATTCATAATATTTCCAACTATTTTTTAAAATAAAATTATGTTAGGGATGAGAATACTAAAATTAAAAATTATATAAAAGAAAAATTGTGAAATTAGAAATAATAACTCATAAATCTCTTGTCAATCCTACCGTATGACTTCCCATTTCTTAATATAAGTTATTAATAGTGAATTTCCTATAATTTTTACCTATATAATTCTCAATTATAACAAGTTATTTCACTAATACCAACTATAGTGACATACATCCCATAAATAAAATAATAAAACATTTTTCTCACAAAATCTGTGTACACATCTGCAAATCTAGTGGTCTAGTGTCTTTGGGAGATTAAAAACATAATAAAATATTATAAAATGAGATATATTTTCTTCAATTACTATATTTAAAATTCCCTATTAAATCTTAACATACACCTATAACTTCATGGGATATCTATGTTGAATAAATAAAAGTAGGGATGATATAAAAATCCAACTAAGGTGATAAAACAGGATAAACATGGGGTGAAATATCATAAGAGTCTATAATTATAACATGGAATCATAAAAGATAAGGAGCATAACTATTACATAGAAACAAGAATAAGAGATAATATATCATAATAGAATCAAAATTGTGAGAATCATAAGAATGTGTTATAGACAAATAGTATACCACTAAAACAAATTTGTGGCTCACTACCTAGAAAACATAACATAATGTGATAGGTGATTTAACCATGCACCATAAATTGTATTTCATGAGAAGTAATTATTACCCAATAAATTGGGGGGGGGGGGGGGGTGTAATTAGGGTCCCACCAATCACCTCATAATGTTTCATTCATATGTGTTACACATTGAAAAGAGAAAAACATGAAACATAATCATGAAATATACTAATGAGAAATAAATGGGGTATATACTGATGTAGGAGACTTAGTCAAATATAGAATCATGTATATACCCAAAATAATAGGGTAATATATAACATTAGATTCTCAAAATATATAATGAATATTAAATAATGTATTTTATACCATGAATAAAAAATAAATGTGGAGGAATAAACATAAGAATAATAGTGGAGTGGAGAAAGAAAATGGAAAATTTTACATATAAGCACATTTGGGTTTGGATTTAAGAAATTAATGGAGAACAATAAAGTCATACATATCCCAAAAAACACATAAAAATAAATTAAAAAAACATAAAGTAAGAATATAATAAACATATATATAGTAAGAGAGAGATAGAGAGTGACAAATAACATGACCACAAAAATGAAATAATAGTAGGAGAGACACATTACCTTAAGTCTTGATTCACCTTTGACACTTCTATAACCACTATAATAGTGAAATTATATTTATTAATTTCATTTTACAAAAAAAAATAATATTTATTTTATTTATTATTATACATTTTTTTCCATGTTTTATTTATTTAAAAAATTAATATTGTTTGCGTTGATCTTTTTGAGGTTGTACAGTTCATGATTCCAAATATTATTTGATGTAATAATTATAGTCAATGGACATAATAAAATGGTTCTATGACATCTATAGGTGTTACGGTATAACTTACAGGTCATTTCAGAAGTTAGGGAGTTCAATATTTTATTAGGTTGTTATAGATTAGATAATATTTCATGGTAAGATTATAATAGATGCTAAAACTAAATATACTGAATTTAATTTAATATTATTAATATAGTTCATATTCTATCATTCTATAATCTAAAAAATATCTTAGTTTTTTAATAATATTATATCTATATATATGAATCATTTTAATAAAATTTATGATAGAGTGAAGTTCCCAAGGGATTTTTGTGTCGTATTTATTGTCAATAAGAGATGAACTGGTTGGGATACAGGTAAAGTCAATAATGGTAGAGTAATAATGAAGGACTCAATATATGGAGATATTGAAGTAAAGAATAGTTAATATATGCTACTGGAGATCCATTTATAATAGATATGAAGATTGATAATTATAAGAAGCTACTGATTAATGTTTTGGGATAAAAAAATTCATGGAGGAACTTTATTATATCAAATGACTACTGAGATAAAATTTATGATAATCAATGAAAAGTGTTAATGGATAATGAAACCACTTTCTACTATTGATTTATATAGTTTGAGAAGTTTCTTGTGACTGAAGAAGAATAAATCTAGGCGAGGTTTTAAGAAACATCCTTGTGATTTTGGGAATGAAGAAATATATATGAAGAATAAGACATACATGGTTGAAGAAAGAAATTTAGATATAAATTGATAAAGTAGGAACTATATTAATTTTTCATTAATTAATCACAATTATTGAATAAATTTAGTGTTTATTGAGATAATTATTATTGAGTTTGTTGAGTATTAGTGAAAAACTAACAAAGGGACTTTATATACTAAAAAATTCATTAGGAACAGTGATGAAGAGTTTTTTTGTTTGTTTGAAATATTAAAAAATTCATTTAAACTCTTTTTATAGGAATTGTATTGGATGAAGATTCCCTAAAATTATTTAAAGATGTTTTTATCAGATTTTGTGAAGATATGGAATCTCGAGTTGAACGAATATTTTTGACAAAGAATGTTTCAGATCACTCAAAATAGAATTTTAAAAAATTACCACAGCTCACTTAGATACATAAAATTTTTTGTATGACACGTAAGAAAAACAAGTAATTTCACTGTGATATGTTATATATTTTTTATGGTAAATATGTTTTAAACAGATACATAACATCTTTCAAGGCATATAGAATATTTATCTTAAAGATTATATTGAGATGTATTAAATGTATGAATTCACTATGATACATAAAGTGTTTTTAAGACTAAATAATATTTACAATTTAATATATAATATTTCATAGGTGGTACATAAGGCAATGCATAGTGAAATTTCACAATGCATCAGAGTCGCAATAATATGTATGATTTTCTGGATGATATGGAAGATATACGAAGGCTTATATACTATTATTTTAAGAATATATAATGTCCTTTTAAGCAAGTGGAAGATATTTTTGAGGAATCATTAGATATTTGATCTCATTGAAGGGATATGTAAGAATATTTAATTTTTATGTAAGAAAAAACTATATTCAAAAATATGAGAATTCAAAAAATTTAAATATGATGATGATTATGAAAATCTATAACGATTTATATATCCTGATGCTTTAATGATTAAATCACGATTCAATCTTGGTTTTGAGAAGATGAGATGTTAATTTTAGAGAATAATCTCAAACCATATGATTTTATGGTATGTGAACATGAAAATGCGAATAATGAGTCTTGATTTTATTATAGGATAAAGAGAAGATTAAGGTGACCATCAAGGATATTTGAATGAGAAATAATTAAAAAGATATATGATATATTATTCTTGATTTTAAAAATATAAATATTTTAGAAAAGATAAATGGATATCAAAATGGGATATACCATGAAAATATATTTTGTCCAGTTTAAAAGAGATTAGAGGGAATTTATTAAAATCTAGATAAGACAATTTTTTAGAATTAAAATAAAATTCTAAGATCATGGGAATATACACAGATAATTAGTTATAATTAGAAAAGTTGGAAATTCTAGAATACCATTTTGAAATGGAGTTTAAATAATTTCTTTGTGGGAATTATTTATAAAATTATGGGATGATAATATAAAAGGATAAAAATAATGGGAATAATAAATGAGAGTGTACAGAAATATATACTTTAATTTATGAGGATCTTGTTTATAAAATAATGAGTGGGAGAGGTTTGAGAGTCTTATGAGTTGTTATAATAGTTTATCCAGAGGATTGAGGAAGAAGATGAATAAATAAATATAGGAGACTTGCCTATGATTCCTTATATTTTAAAGTCTAAATAAGTAGTGAAGAAGGTTTTAAGAAGTATGACACTACTACCGAATATAAAAATTTCATGTGTTAAGTCTATTGACTAAGAGTAAGAAGATTGAGATTGAGTAAAATAAATATTCCGATGTGCATGCTATTGTAGTAGATTGTCTATTAACTATAAAATACCTTTATCTATAAATACAATGAAATCCATGAGTAGGGAAGAAGATATCGTTCAATAGTATTATTAGGAGTTTTATTTTGAACTTTTGGGAGCCTATATAAATAACCCATCAGATGATAAATTAATATTTTTAGGGGATAAACTTAGGATTAATGGATAGAACCTTCCCCATGTGTATCCACTTTATCATATTAGTTAAACACCCAAGTCTTTGACTTGACCCTATGTAGTATGGAAATAGTTACTCACATCAGGGGTGAAACTTATACTAAACAATGTGCTTATTTTCAATTTTATTTACTTCATTTAACGTGGTGTGTTATGTAGGGTATCTGTATGTAGATTCACTCACCCTAGAAGGTGAATATGTTCAAATATTACTAGGGGAAATATAAATAGATTTTTTTACTAAAATTGTTTTGCACTTATTCATCCCCCCTTTTATTATGATTGTATAGACCATTGGGTATTTAAATTTTTATCAAAGAAAAATGTTGCACCTATGAGAATATATATTTATTTTACCAATGGTTTATATCTATTAAACATAAAGTGTATATTTAAATTATTTTTTGAGTACCATGTTAATGGAAATATTTATATTTCATCGAAGATATTAAATAATTTTAAGAAAAGAAAATCTAAGAAGATGAGAAAGATATCTTTTAAAATAAATGAGAAATATGACTCAACACTAGTTAAAGTTAATTAAAGTGGTAATTTATCAATCATATATGTTTAAAATTATCCTCCTAAGGAATCAGGTATAGGATATGATGTATATTCTAAATAAGTCACTTTTTTATTTTTATTCTAAAATTAAGGATAATTTTAAAAAGGTCACTTTTAAATTAGTCAAGGTCCTATAAGATAAAAAAGAAAAAACTAGGAACAAAACCATATTCTATGGAAAATTTATTGGATGAGAAGTTTCAAAAGTGTAATACTCTCATCAAATATGTGAAATATAAAGAAAACAATTATGTCTCTTTAATGAAAAATATTTCCTAAAAAACAATAATTTCAAAATACTTGTGCTGAGAAATCTGAGATAATAAAAATCTATTAGGATAATTTAATTTCACTATTAGAAACTAAAAATACTATATATTTCAAGAATCCTCAATTAGAGGTCACATATAAAAAGTTAAATCGATTTGAAAATTATTTACATTAAATGAGTATAGTGTATGGAGATAAAATTGAGAAAATAAAAATAGAATTTTAAGAAAGAGTGTGATTAGCTAGGTATAAGGAAAATATCATCAATATTATGTGTCATGAACTTGAAGTCATATTAATAAATTTATAAGTGAAATAAGTTGAATCTTAACATAAAGATGAAAGAAAAAGTTCTTCCATGATTCTTTCTAACATGAGTTTTGGTTTTAAAAGTACCCAATCTAACAGGAATAAGAACTTGATATAATATTCCAATAAATTAATTTCTATATCAATGAAATATTAACGCTTTATCTATAAAATATTTTTCTTCCCTAATTCTATTTTTCATAAAGCTATAGGTTTTGAAGAAACTAGACATATATGAGTTTTAAAAAATTATAATAAACCCAATACTATATCCATAGTGGATGTGATCACTAGAATTTTTTTTATTTCTAAAATGAAGCTTA
Source organism: Viscum album (assembly GCA_963277665.1). NCBI lineage: Eukaryota > Viridiplantae > Streptophyta > Magnoliopsida > Santalales > Viscaceae > Viscum > Viscum album. Next base: position 542,740,166 of record OY728157.1, read on the forward strand.
AAAAGGGCAGTTCGGTCCAAAAAAAACAATGTCAAAGCTATGTAGACTATAACTAGAGGTAATTGAACGAGGTTTATTGGCCATTATTGGTGTTGTGGAAGGCTTAGACATAAGTACCTTGATTCTTGGAGTAATATGCTAATTATTAGAAGATGGATAAGGCCTATATTAGGGTAGTGAAAAGTTGAAGTCAAAATAGATTGAACTAAGATGAGGAAAAATTCCCAAAAAATGTAAATCAATTTTTATCAAACAGATTTGAGAGCCTTGGAAATTTCTATGAGAATTGAAATAAGAGTTGTTATTGTGATGAAGAGTGATGTTATAAATAATCCATGCATTCACCAAACATTGTTGAATAGATAAGACTGTAAATATTAATAAATAAAAAATATAAGGTGTTTCTCTTGAGGTGGGTGAAACAGAAAAATGTGAAGAAAAATAAATTCAAGAAGAATAATGATAAGGATGATAGACTAATAAAATTTAAATAATTATATTATAGGAAATTAAACCACAACATGGATCAATTAAAATAATACATAAATATTGGTGATTAAGGAAACATGATAAAGCATTAAAGATAATCAATATGAGAAATAAAAAAAGGATTAGTTGGTTGGAAGATATTTATATTGAATAAAATGAGATGTTTAAAAACAGGGATGACATTATGGTTATTGAGAACCCATGTGGTGAATCCCGGAAAGATGGTAATGATTTTAAAGAATACATGATTATTTGTAAATTCCAACAAGATATGAAAAAGTGAATAGAAAAAGAACAAAATAATGAATATCACTTTCAAGATGATTTTTATATTCAATTCCACATGAGAGGAATATTATAAAAAAGGAATACTATTCTTAATAAGTAGGTTCATTTTTGGAAAATTAATGGAGAAAGTATAAGTAATTCTCATGATTTAGAAGAAAAATTGAAAATAATTTTGGGGTAGAAAAGAAAACCATGGACTTATTGATCACATTAAGAAAAAAATGATCTAACTTATTCCCATATATTATTATTAGTTTTTCAATACAAGTAATTATAATTTATTCACATATAAAGAGAACATATTGAATTTTGTTCAACATGTTGTGTAATCTATAACTTAATGATCCAAAAGAATTTATTTTCTCTTTGGAACACTTCAACAAGTATCAACTAAGATGAAATAGATTAATGTGGTTTATCCTTTGAGGGGGAGTTAAGTTGGGAAAACATCCAGTTGTTTTATCATGTGAAAATATAAATTTTTGGACAAATATAAAGAAGATGTATGATTTTAATAATTTCCCCATCCTATGTTTTAGAATAATTTATTCCAATTTGATGGATAATTTATTGAACTGATTAATTAAAAAAATAACCTAAATAGAAAAAACCCACTTATATTTTAATGTTTTTAACTTTTTATTGAGCTTATTGCATAATATATCTTGATTTTTAAAAACCCCCCTTTAAGGTAATATTTGAGCTGTTATAATATGTTAGTTTATTTATGGATAACTTATATGTCTAGATTAATAACACTTATTTTCTACATCGAGCTAGCTCACTTATACTTAGAGTTGATTAATTTATGAATCATTTATTAAGATAAATGTGATTAAATCCCTCTCTCTCAACTTAATCATGTTTTAATTTTAATTAGATCAAATATTATGAGGCTTCATCTAGTATAGGATCATGAAATGATTATAAATTTAACTTTTTATTTTTTATTAATTCAATGGAGAAATAATAAATAGATTACAATAACACTATCTTAAATTCAAAATTGAAATGTTTATTGAAAAAAATTTAAAGGTGGAGATTGATGTGCCTAATGGATTGTGTGTGCTGTATTTTATATAAAAAAGAAATAAAGATTTCGAGAAAATAGTAATGTAGATATTGAATGGGTGAGAATTAAAGATCCAATATATAGGGAAATTTAATTAAATGAGAGTGAATATATATTATTAGATATCCATTCATGTTGGAAATAAATATTGAAAATCGGAAATAATTACTTCTTTGAGTTTTGGGATAAGTAGGTTCTTGGAATGAGCATATAATATCTAATTATTATTGAGATGTAGTTTATAAGAATTAGTGACATATTCTAATGGATGATTAAATAAATATATAGTAATTATTTATTGGGTTTTAGATACTAGATTGATTGAAGAAGAGAAATTCTAGCTGGTAGATTGAGAAACCACCCTTGTGTTTTTGGGAATGAATAAATATGCTTGAAGTAGAGAATGTACTTGGGTAAAAATAAATTTTTTTCTCTAAGCTGTTGAAACAACTGTTGAATGAATTGGAAACTTATTAGTAACTATTATTGATTAAATTAAATTTGTATTGAGTTGAGAATGATTAATAAATTTAGGTATATTGAAATACACAAAAGGATCATTATATACTATAAAATTATTTAACAATTGTGTAAAAGATATTTCTGAATGTTTGATAAATTATTTAATTCATTTAAGTTGTTTTGAGATGATTTGGAGTTTATAAATATTCACTAAAAAGGTCTAATGTATTTTGGAGTTGAGTTAGAGATGTTATATAATTTTGAGTTTGAGGAGATTTTTTTCGAAGGCATATGCAATGTCCCTTATAATATAATTTTGGAAAAGTATTCGATATAACTAAGATATGAAACACTATATATATAATATGTAAGAAAAACCGGGAGTTACAATATTATATATAACATATTTTAGATGGATTTTAATCATTTATTCCTAATACATAACATATTTCTATATATACAAAAGAATTATCTTGAAGACCATATTGAGATATGGTGAAGGCATGGATGCATGGTGATAGATAAGATATATTGAATCATACACAATATTTACAAGTCAATAAGTAATATTTCACACGTGTTTCATAGGATGATACTGAGTGAAATTTTATAAGGAATTAGATCCACTGTGTCACAACAACCTTCCTCAAATAGTACCCCACTTGAGATGGCATTTAAGTAAGAGAAAAAATTCCCCTCTAAGTCCCATCATCAATAGACCCTAGGTTTGTGACTAGCATCGAAGTTATAGAAATCTCACTTATAGAATTAATTACCCTCAAAGAAGATATAAGAATAGGACATAGGATATCAAACATCAAGAAACTCTATGACATAATATAATAGAATTAAACAAAAATCCATCCGACAATGAATTTAAAAAGTTAAAACATACAAAGAGACACTATATAAATACTCAAAAAAACATAAAGTAGAAACATAGAAATAACCCCAATGTCAGAGCTAATAATTTACCGTATGGTCATGATATTCCTCTTGGAAACCTCAAAAAAAGTTTTTATATTCAGGGGCTGAGAATAACATGTATAATCAATTGGATAATACCCAAATCTATTGTGAACTTGTGAGAAAAGTATACTGATGCACCCATGATAAAATAGTAGAACCAACAACACCTAAGAATGCCAACTAATCAATCTCATCCTCACTATATAACTTTCACCAAATAAAACATCCAAGTATAATAACATAGTATAAAGAAAATTTACAAAAGGGTACTCCATACCACTTTCCCAATGATTTTACACTCTCACACCCAAACATCATACATCCAAGTGCTCCCATATCATCTACATAATCTTTCCTAAAGACACATAGACGATGACATTCTTCCATGAACCATGCATGAAACTATCCATCACATCCTACCCGAAGACACCTGATCTGTCACATCTATAATGACCCCAAACCTAGTATTCCAGAGTTAGAGTCTAATTTATTATATTTTCATAATATATAAGGAATCACATCTTGAAGGTCTAAAGAGTTTATTAGCCTTTGTAAACTAGATAAGTAATTGAAATTCACATTATGTTTTAAAACATAAAATAAAAAAAGTATATTCTATGATAATTCCATCGTTACCCTTAGCGTATCTTTGAATATAAATCAAAAAACACTTCCTATAATCCTAGGTAAAATAAAACATAAGAAAAGGCTGATCATAGATTCTTAGTATGGGTGTTCATATAACAAAAGATATGAATAAATAAGGAATAATCAATATGAAAAGGTCAATAACTAAAACACATGACATTTAATCGATAACTTGAGCATAATATTAAAGAAATGAAAGATGATAAAATAATTCCATATGAATAATCACCTGATCTCGAAACTTGAACATAGATATTATAACTCATCGAATAGTCACATGGAATATCAATAACTGAATTATAATGATGGAATGTATAATGATAGACATATAAAGTATACTGTCAAGGATTATGCCCATATATCCAATATTGTAAATTCTTGTATTAAGGAATTGAATTAATGGTTAAGGCCTTGACCAAAACTATATATAGTTTGTTTCATGAGACCAATTGATGCATCGAGGTGTTATTGTTGGCATTGCCTATCATATACATCTTCCAATGAATTGCTCATGTGAAATTGGTTAAACAAAATGCACATAAAAATTCATATTTAAATGAGGATACAAAATGTAAATATATTCCCTAATCAATAAACACACTCATGAACCATCCATAGTAAAGTGAATGGTATCAACAAAGAACATCCATATGCAAACTGATTATAAACCATTCAAATAAATAATAATTATGGTTTCATTAGAATATATCCCAATTAAAGTATAAGTAACATCGAAGAATTTATTATTTGATGGAAAATGATTTTGAAATATCACTTGGATAATTTCTTGAGGAAAATAACCATTCTTCGATATTCACCCATTTTATTTTAAAATAAAAAAATTCATAAAATATTCTAAAAATAATTTTCACTGAAAATTAATTTTAAAAATTAAGAATTTATAGAATATTTTGGAAGAAATATTATTTTAAAAAAACCTTCAAATATTGAAAATAAAAAATTAAATAAATGATGTTCATGAGGGTAAGTAATTCTATACATGTCGTATTAGTTAAAAATAACATTCCTTTTTAACTGTAAAAGGATATAAACGTGCCTCATTCCACAAATGACAAGAAGAACCCTTTCATATGTTAAAAAAAAAGAAAATATGGGTAAAAATTTATTTAATAAATCATTTTGATAATTTTATCCCATTTTTTGAAAACATTTCTATAAAACATGGTTTCTGAAGAAAAGGATTTTCGACCGAAGAGAGAAATAAAGTCATATTTTCTTAAAAACATTTTCTTCATCATTATAATTTCCAAAGAGAAAAAATGATACTATTACTTTAAAACTTTCATGAATATATAGAGGATAATAAGATATATTTATTTTTAGATATAAATTTGAAATAATTTTCCCAATGTATACTTAAACAAAACAATCCTTAATAATGATGATATTGTGAAATAAACCCTTACAACTTTAATAACTATTGAATCATATGCCTCATGAAAGAAATTACATAAAATGAACCATTAAATACAATAAATATAAATTTATTCATGATATAAAATACAAAAAGAGAATTATATACACCATACAATATAAATAAGTGATGAATATGGTGTATATCACATGAAAGTAAAAGTGAGATGAGAAACCCTTACTTCAGGTCTGATTTTATTCATACATGTCCATACCTCATGTATAATGGTTTAATAATGATATTAATTTATAATATTATTATAATATTTTTAATGTCGTATATGGTTCTATTATAACCTTTTACCACCCACTTGTTAATAATATTTCATTATTTTTATTATTTTGGGTGTTAATTGTCTTATTTTCTAATGCACATTTTTTCATGAAAGTTCTGGTTCTTACATATAGTATGTATAGATATCATCTTAAAATTATTAAAATTTTATATTTATCATATTTACTTAGTAGATAAATTTTATAACATTTATAATAGTTGGACATGGAAAATGAACCACAACTCTTCGTAGAGACGGTGGGCCTTACGTAACAGCAAGCGACAATATCATTCCCTTAACGAGTGAAAGGGAAAGAAAGTGGGGGATATATTAATTTTATAGAATAAATATAATATCACATATATCACAAATATTAATTATTTGTTTCCTTATTACATTTTATATAAAGGATTACTGAATGATGAATCACATTGCTTCACGAGGCGGTGGTCCACCGTACACACGAGCGATATTATCATATCCCCTAGAGAATGGAAAGAAAAAGTTATATACTATATAATTATTATAGATTTTATAATTATGTTTTAAATATCATATTTATATATATATTACATCAATCATCATACCCATCCTTGAGAGGTGTTAATTGAAAAAATAATGACATCAGTTCGCAAGGTTATAGTCTACCACATACACAAATGATGATTTCCTAAATCATTTTATGGATGCAGAGATGGATAAATATTATGAAATAAATTTAATAACAGCTCTTTATATATGAGATACTTGTTTTTTATATTATAAGTGTTAATAAATAATTTAATGTGAAAAAATAAGAAATAAAATGAAAGTGCTTTGTTTATACAATTACCTTCTCTAAGAGAAACCTCCTTTAGATTTCCTCTTAAGGACCCTAGGGATGGTATTTTAGGACTACTATAAGCTCTATAACGTCACTAAGGATGTTTTAGAGATATTGTTTTAGGGTTTTTTTGAGTCAAATGTCATGGTATGTGTGAATAAGTGGGTTATAGGAGTGTCTCTTTATATGCGGGGAAAAGAAAACCCTATTGGAAATTACATGGAAATTTTCTAGAAGAATACCAAATGGTAAAGTAATTCACACGGAAAATCTTACAAATGACCCAATATTATAAATTTGGAAGTATTAGGTTGAAATATTTCAATAAAAAATGATTAATACAATTTTTATAGTCATTTTAACCCTTATCTTCTTAGTTTAACCCCAGAGTAAATTAGTTTTTACCTTAATCACGGTAAATAATTTTTACTGCTTTCACTATTAATTTTGGTCAAAAATTAAGTAGAAATTATTATATAATATAAATTATTTTTATTCCAAATATGAAATCCATTTGTTAAAATTCTATTCACATAAGTGTAAAAAATTAATTTGAAAATTAACCCATAGACTATATGAGAAAGAGGGGTTTTATAGAGAAAATGTTAAATTGATTATAAAGTTTTTATATCAAGATTCAATATTAAATTGATTAAAATGACCTAAATCGGAATTATTAATATATAATTGAACATTTTTTTTCTTTAAAACCAATTTAAAAAAAATTAACTTTATAAATAATTTAAACGAAAACGCATTTTTCAATTAAAATTCAATATTTTTTACTATTCATCAAAAAATGAATCTTTTTAGAAATATCTCAAAAATTCAACCTAATATAATTTTGATATGATGATTTAAAAAAATTAATTTTATTTTATCAAATAAATTTTATAAATGTGGTAAAACTTAATTATAAATTATGTTACCAAAATGCGATGAAACTTTCTTTCAGAAAAATATTGTTTTTCAAAAAATATATATTTTTATTTCAAATGATTATTATTTTACTTTAAATAAATTGATAACCATAATTTTCACAATATACTTCATAGTATTCTTTCCAACCAATTAAATTACTAGGTTGTAATAGTAATGTTTAAATAATAATATTTTAATAGAGTATCACGTTTCATTCAATCTTGGTGTTGCGTGCACAGTAAGCTATCAATGAGATTGAATTTAATTAAATATATATCATAAAGTATCAAGATATTATATTATATTATAAACATGTTGTAACATTTTAAAATCATAATTGGTGATTAAATTTAGAATGTTCTTTAGAAATATGTTTTACCTTGTTTAAATGGGGAGAAATAGGTATTTTTAAAAAATCAACTGAGACTCACTATTAGAATTAAAAGAATATTCCATGATCATAGGATTAGGCCCACATGATTAGTTAATATATGGAGAAGTATAAAAATATTTAATTTTTTATTTAATTGAAATTAAAAGAATTTAATTATGGTAATTATGAATGAAAGTATGGTATAAGAATATCAGAGGATAATAAGAATAAAAAGTAGATAGTAGACTGTAGTGAAATTGATACTATAACTTTTGAGGATCCTATGTACATAATATAAATTAAGATGAAATTATTATATAATATAAATTATTTTTATTCCAAATATGAAATCCATTTGTTAAAATTGCATTCACATAAGTGTAAAAAATTAATTTGGAAATTAACCCATAGACATTATGAGAAAGAGGGGTTTTATAGAGAAAATGTTAAATTGATTATAAAGTTTTTATATCATGATTCAATATTAAATTGATTAAAATGACCTAAATCCAAATTATTCATATATAATTGAACAATTTTTTTCTTTAAAACCAATTTTAAAAAAATTAACTTTATAAATAATTTAAACGAAAACGCAGTTTTCAATTAAAATTCAATATTTTTTACTATTCATCAAAAAATGAATCTTTTTAGAAAAATCCCAAAAATTCAACCTAATATAATTTTGATTTGATTATTTTAAAAAATTAATTTTATTTTATCAAATAAATTTTATAAATGTGGTAAAACGTAATTATAAATTATATTACCAAAATGCGATGAAACTTTCTTTCGGAAAAATATTATTTTTCAAAAAATATATATTTTTATTTTAAATGATTATTATTTTTCTTTAAATAAATTGATAACCATAATTTTCATAATATAATTCATATTATTCATTCCAACTAATTTAGTTACTTGGTTGTAATGGTAATGTTTAAATAATAATATTTTAATAGAGTATCACGTTTCATTCAAACTTGGTGTTGCGTGCACAGTAAGCTATCAATGAGATTAAATTTAATTAAATATATATCATAAAGTATCAAGATATTATATTATATTATAAACATGGTGTAAAATTTTATAAATTTTATCGAATATTATGGTCATGATTAAAAAACAGGGGGTGTTATATTCTCCCATAATTAAATAAATTCCATCTTCACAATTTAAAGTCGATATCGGTAATCAAGGATTTAAAATTTGGAAATACCATTTTTGAAAAACCCACACTATAAAATAGTTAATAAAACATATAATTAATAATGAAGAAAATAAAGTATTAAGATCATATATAATAACACATAACTAGGTATTCAAGTAGGAGAACATAGGTGGGAAATTAAATCATTGACATGGAAGAAAAATGTAAATAATTATAGACCAATAGAGGTCATTGATCACATGAAAGCTAATGATCAATGAAACATTAAAAAACTCAAAACCATATATCAATTATCATTTAAAATACTATATAATTCATCATATATGAAGGTAGTATGATTATATTTTGGTTTTAAGATCCTTTCCAAAAAGTTTTGGAATTTTTTACTATTTACGATTGTTAGGAAATATACTTACGTGGTACATATCTATTTCATAAGAACAGTTTTATCATTTTGTTTTTCTTTGATAAATTACAAATTCATCACTAATTTTAAGAAATGAATATCCAAAATTGAAATTTTTATCCCTAAAGCACTAAAATTTACTTTTAACAGATCATAATATCCATAATTGAGTGACAATTCATCCTTCTATCTCTATTTTTATAATTAAAAAAAGGTTGACACATGGTATCAAACAATTATTAATCTGTATATGGTTAATTAATACATTAATATCTAAATTTAATACAAATTTCAAATTAATACATTTCTTAAATGGTTAACCTTACGACCCTTAAAGAAACTAAGATCCAAAACATTAGAAAGAAGGTCTCTAAATTTAAAAAAACGAACTTATGATTAATACTATAAAAAACATGAAGTAGCTATTAAACATCAAAAACCCAAAATGTGAATACCTTCATAATTTATTCTCTTCAAACATGGTAATAACCTTAATTAACAAAAAACCTATTGAAAACATGCATGATTCCTTTTTTCCTTAAGTAAAAAAATATATTATTGGATATATTCCTTAAATCCAAAAATGATGTAAACTCTATCAATGATATTATAAAACTAATTTTCAAAAAATTATTAATCAGAAGGTAGTTAGTACTATCCAATTTACGTGACCATATCAAGCAATATTTTTATCCCAACATCATTATCTAAACATTAATAAAATATTAAGGGTTATATTTCCTTTAATCACGTGTTTTACATGAAGTTAAACTTGCCAAAAAATTATTTTTCTTGGTCGTCAATAATGTTCAACACACGCTTTCAAATCCTTAATGAAGAATACTATAGTACAATACTTTCATGTTTTAAAAATGATATTAAAATACTTTTAAAATATATTTTTTAGATATAAATACTCTAGAAAATTAATCAATCCACTTCATCTGTTGTAATAACACAAGATTAACATTGTACCCTTAGCTCATTTTGAGTTATTTTCCCTAGATTCTTGTGAAATTCATTTTTCATGCTGTCCTATCTCATTATAATGGAGGCATAAAAATTGTTATATTCTTTTTTTTTTCACTGTAATCTTGAGAATGATTGACTTTTTTCAACACACTTGAAAAAAATACGTTTTCTTTTAAGAATGTAACATGTTTTTTCCTTCTACAAGTATCACATTTTTATAATACTTCTTTACCTACTTCACTTTATCCACTTTTTCTATGTTTTCATATTATTATCTTGATTCCATTTGATTCCATAATAATTTGAGAATTATTTCTCTATCTTGATAGAACATTAAACTATTTCCTCATATGATGAGAATGTTGGGGATACAAGTTTCCTTCAGAAGATTGGATTAATCCCATCCAAGAAAGATTAAATATTACTCTTTATATTACATACATAGTCCAAAAAAATATTTTACAACTTTGTAATCTTGTCATTATACTTGGAAAAATTTTCTTCTTATTTCCGTATTAGACTTAAGAAATATCTTTCCATATCTTCTCATTCTCATGAGGAAAATATTTTTCAAATAATATTACCTTGAAATCATTACAATCCATGATTTTTATTTCCTCATTATCCTTATTATTTTTAATAAATAAACATGATTGATCCACATCTCATGAGAGATGATAAAATACAATGATTACTTTCTAACTTTTACTACTCCATAGAGTGAGAAATATCTTCCCTAAGGAACTTATCCATTGCTCCCATAAAAATTTGTTTTTAGTCCCATGGAATGATGGAGGTTTATGATGAATGAAGTGATATGACATTGTTACACCACTTTGTGGGTTGGTAGGATTCTTCATACATGAAAAGTTATTACTCAAAATCTAAGTTAGCGGCCCTAATATAGTTATAATTTGAGCAGTTCTAGCATTATCTCTAGCTTCAACTTCATTATCTTGCATAGGAGGGTAATCCCTAAATGGAGTGTGTTAATTAATATGGTTCTGACTTCTTCAGTTATGATCCATTACTAAAAAATGGAATATAATAAACTATATTATATCATTATAAAAAAATGTATGTACCCAAAACTAGTGAAATACTTACTTTAAATAAATTGAAAAAGTTATTCATATATAATCTCATAATCATAAACATGGATTCTTTTGGGATATTTATATTTTAAATTAAGTCATAATTATTTTTAAAGCAAATTTTAATTATCCTAAGAATATACCCTGGGAGGGTTAAACTAAGTTCACATCAAGGATCCTTTTCATACATTAAGTGATGATTAAGGCAAGCATAATGCACCCTTTTTGGAATTATTACCCCTAGGTACATCTATTATAGAAACAAGTACACTTATAGTATCCCAACATGGGTTTATTTACTTGGAAAAACCAAATAATATATTCCTTACCAAAAGAATAGAATATAATTCTATACATATCCTAAAATTAAATCATAGGATTTTGTTCCCTAATATATGCTTTCCTAAATTTAGTTCCCAAGGTTTCTACTAAAATTATTTTAATACCAACCATAAGGATCCTGACCCTAGTAGTCCGAAGAAAATTTCTTCTTTATTACATTGATATAATATACAATAAATCACATCCTTAAGAACTGCATAGTTTAGAAGTCATGGTATACTAGATAAATTCTTGAAATTCAAATTACGTTTTAAAACATAAAATAAAAAAATTATTTTCTTTGAGTATGATATTATTTCCCTTAGCATATCCTTGTATATCAATCAAAAAACACTTTATAGTATCCTGGGTAAAATAAAACATACAAAATGGGTGAACTCAGATGCCCAGTAAGGGTAAGTGTATAGTAGAAGCTATGAATAAATAAGGAATAATCAATAGATAAAGGTAAATAACTAAAAAAATCAATTTATTCAATAACTTAAGAATAATATGGTAGGAATAAATGATGATCAAATAATAACATAAAAATAATCACATGTTATTGAAACATGACCATGAATATTCTAACTAATCAAATAATTAAATTAAATATCAATAATTAAATTCATAATGATGGAGTGCATAATGCTGGACATCTAAAACATGCCATTGAGTCTTATAGAAAGACATAATATGTTCAAGTCTTGTACCGGTACATAAAATAAATTGGTAAGGGGTCAGAAAAAACTATATCTAATTTGTGTAATGAGACCTACCAATGGATTGAGCGGCTATAGTGGGCCCCTCCAGTCACATACAAGGCCCAATTAATTCTTCATATGAATGGGGAAAACATAATGCACATAAAAAATCATATTTAAACTAGAATAAAAAATGTAAATACTTTACCTAATTAATAAATATAATAATTAACAATCTAGAGTAAAGTGACTGGTATGAATATAGTATATCCCCATTCAAACCGATCATAAACACTCTAGAGAAATAATTAGGATGGTATAATTTGAGTATATCCCCATTTAAGCACTGGTAGCATTAAATAATTTCTTCTTATATGGAAAATTATATTTAAAGATCTATAGAATCATTTCTTAAGGAAAATAACCATTCTTTGAAAATCACCGTTTTTTATTCAAAATAAGAAAAAGCATAAAATATTTTCAAAATAATTTTTTTTGAAAATCACTTTAGAAAACTACGATTTTATAGAATAAAATGGAAAAAATTTTCTTTAAAAAAAAACCTTGTAAATCTGAAAATGACGCTTCAAATAAATTATGGTCATGAGGGAGAGTAATTCCACACATTCAATATAAGTTAAAAAGAACATTCCTTTTGCACCGTAAAAAGGTTATAAAAGTGTCTGGTTCAAAAAATGATAAGAATATTCCTTTAAATTGATTTATTGAAACTAAAACATGGGTAAAAATATATTTTATAAATCATTTTGTGAACACTAAAAAATTTGTTAAAACATATTTAGAAAACATTGTCTTGAAATAAAAACGATTTTTGACCGAAGAGAGAAATAAAGTATGATTTTTTTAAAATAATTTTCTTTATCATTTTATGTAACGGATAGAGGAAAAATGGGACTATTACATGAAAAAATTCTTTAATGACTATAGGTGAAGAAAATATATTGATTTTAAGATATAAATATAAAAAAATTCCCCCAAGGGATACTTAAATAAAATAATCGTAAATATTGATGAGATTATGAAATAAACCCTTACAACTTTGGTAACTTTTGAATCATAAGTACCATGAAAGAAATAACTTAAATTAAAATATAAATTATGTGAATATATATTAATTCATGATATAACATAAAAAATTGTATCACAGACACCATAGAATAGAAATAAATGGTGAATATGATGTATGTCTCAGGGGAGTAAAAGTATAATAAGAAACCCTAACCTCAGGTCTGATTTCTATTGTATATGTCCTCACCTGGTGTATAATGGGTTTATGAATTTTATAAATTTTATAAATAACTATAATAATGTTTTTAATATCATATATGATTAGTTTATAATATTTTACCACCCGTTTGTTAATAAAATATCATTATTTTTACTATTTCGTGTGTTAATTGTCGGGTTTTCCCACAGACATTTTGTCAAGAAAGTTAAGGTTCTGGTTAAAAGGATATATTTATATTATATAAATAATTATAATAATGTTGTAATTATCATATTTAATTATTTGATACATTTTTATAAACATTTTTGAGTGTTGTACATGGAAAATAAATCACATCACTTCATGGAGATGATAGTCTATACAAACACACAAGCGACAATATCATTCCCTCACTGAATGAAATGGAAATAAATTGGCTGATATATTATTTTTAATTAACAAATACCCCATAATATATATTATATAAATTCATTAATTTTATCCTTATTACATTCTATGTAAAATGTTAGTGAACGATGAATCACATCTCTCTGTGAGGCGGTAGGCCGCTGTACACACGAGCGATGTTATCACATCCCCTAAAAATGAAAATGAATATTTATATATGATATAATGATTATAGTGGTATAATTATGTTATAAAAATCATATATATATATATATATATTTTATATACATTTTCATTCCCATATGTGATATTTGGTAAGGTAAAATTGAATGACATCAGTTCATGTGGCATTAGCCCCCATACAAAGGAATAATAATTTCGTAAACCATTTGATGGAAGTGAAGATAGATTAATATTATGAAATAAATTTAATAAAATATAATTATAGGGAATATATTTTTTTTATTAAATTTTAAGTGTTAAGAAGTAAATTAATTTGGGATATGAATAAACAAAATGAAAGAGATTTGTTAAGAGAATCACCTTTTCTAAGAGAATCCTCCTTTAGATTTCCTCTTATGGACCCTTGGGATGGTCTGTTGGGAGTATGAGAAGATATGTAATGTTACTAAGGATGTTGGAGAGAGATTTATTTATGGGGTTTTCAAGAAAAATGGCCTAATATATTTGAATAAGTGAGGGGATGAAGTTCCCTTTTATAATCGGGAAATGGGAACCCACTTAGAAATTACTTATAAATTTCCCAAAAGAATCCAAAATGATAAAGTCAATCCAATGAGAATGATTAAAAATGACCCTATATTAAAAATTGGTTAGTATAAGGTTGAAATATTTCCATAAAATAGGATTTAGAGAAGTTTTATAGTCATTAATACCATTATCTTCTTAGTTTATCTACACGATAAGTTAGTTTTTACCGAAACCATTGTAAATAATTTTTACTTTTTTAATATTCATTTTGGTAAAAAACTAGTTTGAAATTATTATATAATAAAAATTATTATGATTAAAAATATGTAATAAATTTTTCTAATTTTAATTCATATAATTAGAACAACTTAATTTAAAATTAATCCCGTATACGCGACGAGAATGTATGTTTTTAAAGAGAAAATGTTCAAATGTTTACAAAGTTTTTATATCAAGATTTAATATGGAAATGATTAAAATGAACTAAATTAGATGAATTGATATATAATTTTACTAATTTTACATTAAAACCAATTAAAAACATAATTAAAAATTATAAATAATTTATACAAAATGACTGCTTACAACTAAAATTTAGTATTTTAAACCATTCATCAAAAAACGAAACTTTTCAGAAATATACCTAAAATTCACCCTAATATAATTCAGTATAATGATTTAAAAAATTAAGATTATTTTTTCAAATAAATTTTCCAAAAGTGTTAAAAATAAATTATAAATAATGTGTGAAAATTGGGACTTAACCGTATTTTATAGAAAAATACAGTTTTTTAGAAAACATATATATTTTTTATTTTAAATGAATATTATTTTATTTCAAATAAAAAGATGCACATAATTTTAAGAATGTATTTATTAATATTCATACCATCCATTTTAATGGATATTTAATAATGATAATGTATAAATAATAATATTTTAATATATTATCGTGTTTCTTTCGAAGTCGGTATTACATGAATTACAAGCTATCCAAGAGATTGAATTTATTTCAATATATATATATATATATAATTCTCAAGATTTTATATTCTATTCTATTATTATTTTTTTATTTCTTACATGCTATCTAATATTATGTTCATTTTTTAAAATATTGTGGTCTTACAACATTTCATCTCAATCGTAATCGTGATCAGAATAGTGGGGTTTCATGAACATAAATGAAATTAACATCGTTCCCTCATCAAAAAATGAGAAAAATACACCATAAACCACATAATAATATCATCAAACATCACCACTAGTGCAATTTTTATTTCTATCCATCATAACCCATGCATGTTAAACTCACTTGGAAGAGATAGTGGGGAAGATGGGTTATCCAAACATCCATCCTCGCCATTTGTATGTAAGAAAAAACACCCCCTAAAACATTTGGGTTTCAACACATAGTGTGTAATGTGGGTGTATCACACATATAAATCACAATGAAAATAAAATGTATATATAATATCCTCACACCCAAAATCCCAACCTACAGGTTCATAATAAGAATATTGTACCAACTCACAACATAACTCCTAAGGCCACACAACCTCTGATACTTTCACTGCGACCTCTAAATACATAACACCACACAATCGGGCTACAATACACAAGAGACATTCCATCTTTATTTTAAATTTAATCCAATTTCCATTTTTTCTCATTCCAAACCAAATTCATTTATTCAAGTAATTAGCCATTCCAATTTAATCATTAACCTTTAATTCCATTATTATAATTAAACTTTCACACCATATAATCAACTAAACAAGCCATAATCTTTATACCAACAAGCCCCACATTACCATCACCACACATCACAACCTCTTCCTCATCACAACCACCAAAAATCACAACTATATCTTAGCACAAACACATCACATCAAAACTTATTCCCCATCAAAAATTATAAATATCACAACAACAAAACAAAAACACTTTTCACATATTTCATTTCAAATTATTAATGGGACTTTAATCATGTTTAATTATGTATTTTCAAGGGATTTATCACAAATATTATTTTTTTCTATAGAAAACTAGTTCATTTTCTAGATATACATTCTTTACCAATTTCATTTAATGTGATATCAAAAAATCACATAAAAAGTGTTCTATAATCATATTAATGTGACATACGAAAGGCTCCCAATAGCCATGGTTTTCAGTAATGGAATAAGGAATATAAAATCTCAAAAATAATAACATCCAATGTGGTAAAACTTGTGTTACCTTTCACTTCCCCATCAATTTCAAAGAAACCAATTCATTATATTTATTAGGCCAGTGAAAACTATCTCCCTAAATAAAAACATCATGATCATTCCTACATGTAATACTAGAAGAAAGAAGAATGATGGAATACCTAGAAATGAATCCACACATGATTCACTACCCCAAATTTGGGGTTTCATGCATAGGATGGAATCACCATAAGAATAACTCAAACCAATCGATGGAAGGGTTCCCCAAATTTAGGGGAAAGGCTCTGGAACCTCACATATCAAGAGAAAGAATGATAGAAATAATGAATGAAATATAATAATTTTATAATTGAAGATATGAAACTATTAGTGTTTCATATTATAGGTAGGACATTAATTAACCATTAATGCATATCTTATTAAATTCCATGAAGAAGGGCTCATTAACAACCTTGATCATCAAGGAAAATTCAAGGATACAATTATCCTCCTTGAAATATACTTTAACTACCCTTAATTAAATATTTTAAAATACATGTATGTAAAAAATTATTATTCATGGATTCTAAAGGTATTCAAGGGAAAATTTTAAATTTCAAAACTTTGGATAAGTACTGAACTAACCAAACTAAGGAAAAAAGTGACCATGCTAATAAAATGCATGGACAACCAAACAACCACGTGAATAAATAATTTAGAACATGATGGAAATATGTGACCATTTCAACTATCAATGCGGCCAACAAACATAATGTATAAAAAAGAAGGTGACCACATGAAAAAAATAAGTGACCATTCAAACCAACCGCATAACCAACCAACCTACCACATGAATAAACAAGTGATAAAATTAATGAAATAAGTGATCATGACAACCAACAACAAGACCAAAAAACATATCACATGAACAAATAAGTGACCACAAGATGGAAAGAAGGGACTATTCCCATAAAATGAAAGTCCATCCAACCTTACACACAAATAAACAAGTGATTTCATGAATAAAATTCCAGTCTCATGGTTACTGATTTGAATGTGAGAATAAAATTAGAAAAAACCAATAGGAAAAAGAATATAAACATCCTCTTTAATCAACCATGTCTCAAAAAATAAAAAGGAAGAGGTTTTAAAAAATATGGAACTTACACAATATGATACGTAATATTTTCTATCTAATAAAAAAGATATATTGAGTTATGTGTAATATTATTATGAGAATAAATAAGATCCTTTTAAGAATATAAATTAATTTTTAATGATGTATTATATTTTTGATCTTTCTTAGGTGATATATAAAATTTCATACTTCTTATGTATGGAAAAACTGTTTGGAAAATTACATGATTTTAATATTTAAATTATATTATTATTATAATTAACATTAATGATTTAAATATTTCTATGATTTGAAGATTAAATTCTAATTCATCTGAGGTTTGAAAATACAAGTTTTTCAATATAGAAAATAATCTCACACTGAAAGGGTTTCTTACATGTGTATTTTTAGATATAGATAATTCATGTGGATCTCGATAAAATAAGAAGAGAATATTTTGTATTATCTCAAGGATAATTAAAACTGAATTAATTGAGTGCATATTTAAATGATTATACAAAATTTTCATATATAGTGATTTTAAAATCATAATTGGTGATTAAATTTAGAATATTCTTTGGAAATATGTCTTAACTTTTTTAAATGGGGAGAAATAGGTATTTTTATAAAATCAATTGAGACTCACTGTTAGAATTAAAAGAATATTCTATGATCTTAGGAGTAGTCCCACATGATTAGTTGATATTTGGAGAAGTGTAAAATTCTTTAATTTTTTATTTAATTGAAATTAAAAGAATTTAATTATTGAAATTATGAATGAAAGTATGGTATAAGAATATAAGAGGATAATAAGAATAAAAAGTAGATAATAGACTGTAGTGAAATTGATAGTATAACTTTTGAGGATCCTATGTATCAAAGAATTAGTAAGAGAGATTTGAGATTCTAATGAGGTTTTGCAATATTTATTCTTGTGCACTAAGAATAAAGAAGAAAAATAAGAAAGGAGAGAAGACCAAGCTATGGTTTCTTATAACATAAATTCAATAGAATATGTGATGAAGAGTTGAGGAATTATAACATAGCTAATGACTATATGATTTTACATCTACATGATCTTTATGAATAAGAAAGATATTGTGATTGAGTTAATAGAAATAGGTAGGTGTGCATAACATTATAATGTATTATCTATTAGTACAGAAAGACCTTTTTTGAGAAATAATATTTTATCTATTGATACAATGACATGTAGGAGAAAATAATAATATCTTATTCAATATTATTTTTGGGAGATTCATTATAAATTGGAAGGATCCAATATAAAAAATCTATTAAGGTTAAACTTTGGTGTTTTGGGAGATATCTTTATGGTTCAAGGAGGATAACTTCTCTATGTGTATTCACATTATCATATTAGTGGAACACCTTCATTTCAGACTTGAACAAAAAAAAACAAGGATTTATTCACCCATATCACAGGAAAACCTTGTAAAAATATAATTTTCTAATGTTCTTGTTTATTGAATAATTTTCATGTGTTATTTCTATTTTAAGAATTTTTAATCAGATCCATTTTCCCTAATAGATACTGATATTTAAATATTAATTGCGGTAATTGGAAGAGAAAATAGATTGGTAAAATTTGTTTATGTTGATTCACCTCCACCTAGTGTCACTACATAGATCATAAGGAACTTTAATTGGCTTCAGATCAAAATCTTTGAAATATTATTGGATTTATTTATATTCATATTTGTTTATATCTATTAAATATGAAGTGAAAAATTTAAGAATTTTTTTATTTTCATGCTATAAAAAATGGGTTTTTATAGTGAGGCATTGAAGAAAAAGAAGGAAAGGGATGCTATAAAGATGATAATGATCTTTTCTAAAATAAAAGAGAATGACGATTTACCATTTTTTAAAGTTAATAAAAGTGGTAATTTATCTATCATATTTTTCTAAAAGTATTGTTTATAATAATAAATTATAGACACTGATGAGTATGTTCTAAATAAAACACATTGTATTTTTTATTTCTAAACTAAGGATTATTGAAAAATTTCCCTTTTGATGTTTTCACATATAGATTTTAAATGTTTTACACCCAATTTGGTGAAAAACCATATCTAGATATAGAATTAAGTACAATGAAAATGTTATTATCTAAGAAGTTAAAAATGTAAAACCCTGTCATTAATGATATGAAATCCAAGGAGAAACATTTATGATTCTCTAGAGAAAAATATTTCCTAACAAAAGAATAATTTTAAAATACTTTTGAAAATATAATTTAGATAAGTTAAATTAGTGATGTTAATATCCACGGACTATATGAAACCCATAAACAAAATATATATGTAAATAATTATAAATTAGATTAAAAGGATAAAATGTAAAGAAGATTGAATATTCCTTATAAGAAATGGGTAATTTGCATGAGGATAAAATTGAAAATATAAGACAATAATGTAGATAAAGAGTGAGACCAAATGAGGTTGAGAAAAATATCCCCAATATTATGTTTCTTGAACTTGAAGAAAAACTAAGAAATTTGGAAGCAACATAAGATAAATATTCAAAAGAAGCTGAAAAGGCAATTGAAATATTTTCTGTGACAATTTTTATATTTTAAAAGGATGAAATATTGTGGAAAAATGAGATGGATATCATTTAATAATAAATATATTATATATTAAATTAAAATAAAACCATTTATCAATAAAATATTGTTTACACTAATGCTGTTTTCCTAAAAAATATAGTGTTTAATGAAAATTATAGGCATATATGGGTGAATAAAAAATATTATAAATCCACCATTACATCAAGGGTGGATTTAATAATAAGTAAATTAAATTTCCTCACAAAATAATCTCATAAAAAGGAATATTTAGTATAAAAATTTCAATGTTTCAAAGGTATATAAAATGAAACTGAACGAAAAGGTACAAGGTTTATTAAATATTTTTGGTTTTGTGGAAGGTTTGGATAGAAGTTCATTTATTATTGAAATTATATAATTTTTTTTGAAGAAAATGAATTCTTAAATTAAGGGTGAGAAAATATGAAGTTAAAAGAGATATTATTGAGGTGAGAAAAAATTCATAGAAAAATGTAAATATATTAACATGAAATATATTTGAAAGACTATAAAATCACAGTGAAAATTAAAATAAATTTAGTCATTGTGATGAAAGGTACTGGTATATATCAACCAAGATTTAACCAGAAATTTCTAAAGATATAAGACAAAACATATTCATAAATAAAATGACATAAAATGAGTTTCCATTTTGTTGTGTGAAAAATAAAAATTTTAACCAAATAAACCCAAGAAGAATGATGAGAAGGATAATATGGTAATAAATATGAAATTATTATATTATGGGAAAAGTTTCCACATTATCGATCATTTAAAAAATTCAATAAATATAAATGACAAAGAATGTAATCTAGACTAATAATGAAAATAAATCTTATAAATTAACTAAATGATTACATTGCTGAAACACATTAATGAAGAATAACTTAAGAGGTTTCCAAAAATACTCAACATAAAGGTTGTTGTGAATCCATGGGTAGAATCCAATGAATCTAATAATGATTATGAATATTTCAATATTGTTCATATATACCAACTGGAGTTTGAAATTAATATGGGGTGATAAAAAAATAATGAATATGAATTTATTGTTGATATAAAAAATCCATTTCTATATGAGAAGAATATTTTCAAAAAAATAAGGCCATGCATCACAAGTATTTTCATGTTTAGAAAATAAATTAGGGGAAATTGTGAATAATTCTCAATATTTTAGATAAAAATTATAAATAGTTTCTAGGATGATAAGTAAATATCACCCATATTAATATAATTAAGAATAAAAAATTGATTCTCCTTATTTATATATATTTTTGTTTGTTTTTATATGTAATTTATTGAATGGGATTAATTTAAAAATAGAACTTGAAGAATTATATATAACATGATGAGAAATATATCATAGAGTGATCTATAACATAATAGTTTTTTCCTCCCAGAAGCACATTAATTGGTACCATCTATGATGAATGATATTGATGGATTTTACCCATTGAGGGAGAGTTAAGTTGTGTATATTGACCAATATTTTCTGAGGAGAAAATCAATAATTCTATAAAATGTTGATGTTGAGGTATTATTTTCACTCTTCTCATCCTATATTTGAGTATAATTAATTCATATATAAGGAAGATTATGTTGAATATACTGAAGAAGAAAGTAATCTTAAATGGGGAAAAGTTGTGTTTCAATTTTTAACATGTATATTGAGATTATTAAAGGTTATATATAGAAATTATATTTGAAAAACATTTAAAGAAAATATTTGAGTTGGTTTCACATGTTGGTTTCCTTATTGAAAACTTTTTTGTCTAGATTAATATCTCTTAATTTTAAACACTTATATTTCCCAAAAATACATAGAGTTGATTAATTTATGGATCATTTTTTATCAAAAATGTGATTTTAACCTTATCTCAAGTGAATCTGATTTTAATTTTGATAATATTGAGAAGATATTTTTTCAAGATTGAAGCATGAAATGGTTAATAATTTCCCCTAATATTGAGTATTTTAATTTATTTTCCATAAGGGGATAAATTAGTCCCATATCCCATTGAATCTATATTTTATTTGAAATAGAAATGGGAATTGAAAATAAATAAAAAGGGGGATACTAATGTTCCTAATGAATTATTTAGGATGTATTTGTTTTCAATAAGAGATGCAATGGTTGATAATCTAGTATAATCAAAATATAATGTGTGAGAATAAAGTACCTAATGTTTAGTATAGATTAAATTATAGGACAGTGAACATATATTTTTATAGATCATTTTATGTTGGCAATAATGATTTAAAAAATGAAGTAGTTACTTCTTGAAGTTTTAGGATAAAAAATATCATAGAAACAACTATTTATATCTGATTATTATCGATATATAAATTATTAGAATAAATGGAATGATTTAATGGACGGTGAAAGAACCATAAACTATATATTTAAGGATTCTGAGATGATAACTATGATTAATGAAGAAAAAAATGGGCTAGAATATTGAGGAACCATCCCTGTGTTTTTGGGAATATAGAAATATACATGAAGAATAAGACATAATTTGATAAAGATATAAATTATGATATAGATTAATGAATCATGCGTTGTATTAATTATTAATTAATCAATCAATGTTATTGAATAAATTCATTATGTGTTGAGTTAAGACTTTTTGAGGCTATGGATATTTATTGAAATACCCAATAAGGGACTTTATATGATACAAAATTATTTTAGAATTATGTTTATGATAATTATAAACTATTAAAAAATTTATAAACTCATTTAAGTGGTTTATATATAATATTTGGAGTGGCTGGAGATATCCTAATAAGGTTTTAATAAGGTTTGAGCTGAGTTAGAGATGTTTTGGAATTTTGAGTTGGAGGTGAATATTTGAAAAATTCATATACAGGATCCTTCAAAATACAATATTAATACAAATTGGAGGTCACTAATATATGTAATATTCATTATATGATACATAAGAAAAATTGAGAGTTACACTTTGATACATAACATCTTTCATATAGAATGTATGTTTTTCTTACTAATATGCAATATCTCTCCTTTAATACAAAATATTTTTCTCTCAGTTCACATTGTGATGTTGTAAAGTCTTGAATGTACAATGATATATAAGAAGTTTCAAATCATTTAGAATATTTTAAATTCAATATGTAATATTTCATAAGTAGTGCGTAATATAATATGAAATGAAATTTTGTGGAGTATCAGAGCCATAGTGATACATAATATTTTTTGGATGATATGGTAGGTATAATGGGTAATGAGTAATATTTTATTGAGCATACATATAATAATTTCGATAATATAAAAGATATTTTTGGGTATGAAAAATATATTTTTCCCTGATGAAGTGATATTTATGAAGTTTTATCTCTCATGTATGAAGAAACTGTTTGAAAATTTGATAATTCTAGAGATTTATATAAGATTATTCTTATAATGATATTAAATGATATAAATATCATGATTTGTTTTAAAATTAAATCATTAGTCAAGATTATCTTAGAGAAAATGAGTTATGTTCCATGGTGAAGAATCTACCTTCACAAGGATTTACTATATATCACATGTAGATATAGATAATGCATGTGGGTTTTAAAAAAACTAGAAATACAATATTAAGTCATGTCTCAATGAGAATAAAATGATAATTAATTGAGAAAATATCTAATTGATTATTGTATATTTTCAAATATATAAATTTTGAAATCATAAATAAAGATCAAGGATAAGATATTATTTAAAAATATATATTGACCAGTTTAAATGAGAAATATTGGGTATTTTTGGGAAATCATTTGAGATAAGTTATTATAATTAAAATAATATCACTAAAGCATGAGTGTATACCAACATGATTGGTTGATATTTAGAGGAGTGTACAATTTTAAAATTCAATGTTTTAATTGAAGTTTAAGTAATTTAATTAAAGGAATTATGAATGAAATTCTAAGATAAGAATATAAAAGGAGAAGAAGAATCGAAATAATAGATGAGAATGTGTAGAAACTGATACTACAATATTTGAGGATATTTTGTATAAAAAAAATATTGACAGATATTTTATGGGCCAATGCGGTGCTACAATACTTCAACCTAAGCATTGAGGAAGAATAAGAAGAGATAAGTATAAAAAACTAGGCTAAAGATCATTATATTATAAAGGCTGAAGAAGAAGTGAGGATGAGTTAATGATAGATGAAACTAATATTGTGTAAAAAAAATTTATATGATGAGGATATTGAAGAAGAATAAGATTGAGATTTCATAAAGAGAGAAAAACCGACGTTTATGTTATAATAAAATATTATCAATTTGTGGTCCAAAACCATTGTTAAGGAATAATATATTATCAAATGGTTATAGAGTTTCCACTCTATAATTAGAACCTGAAGTGTTATTATAATATTATTAAATGTATATCACATGGCCTAGATGATATATATTTTATGGGACATAAAGGATGTCTGAATATCAGGTAATTTAGGCTCAATAGTGGTTGATACTTCATCTCATGATGTTTTTACATGGTAATATCTATGAATAGAGGCTACTAGGATAAAACAAAAAATAATAATTCCACATGTTCTATTTATTATTTTATATTACTATCTAATAGAAATGTGTATTGGAAATTAGATATGTGATTATTATTAATTTATATCAAGAATCATTTACTTTGATGTATTGGAGATAATTTTGATGACATTTTATCATGATTAAGTAACATAAATTGGGTGTGTCACAAGTGATATGAAATTAATTGAATAAGTCAAGAAAGGATTTATCCCTTATGAGTTAATAGAAGATGATATCTTTGTACCATTGTTTGAAATGGAACTATATGACTATGTCCACAGCCAAGGAATATCATTGATGATTTAATTTTAGAGAGTCAAAGAAATATAACTCAAGTATGTAGGTTGATTTCACAAGTATGAAACATCCTTGATGAGATATTATGACAATGAGATTATATTAAAAAGTAATCATATGTATGTGGTTGTTCTCATTACAAAATTAACTTTTTTATATGGGTTCCTTAATGTGGTTTTAGATGTTGATCTTGTAGTTTAGGAAAGTTTTCTTAATTCAACCTAAAAAGAGGCCAAGAGGGCCATACACTATGTGTTTCCATAATATCAATTAAATTATCATTAAATTCAATACATAGAATAAATATTATTCTTGACTTGTGGTATAATAATTATTTAGGTTAAGTTGGTCACATAATTTAAATCACCAGTTATTCAGGTTTAGAATATATGTGAGTTGAATATTTAAAATAAATATTTATTTAAAGGTTTAGTGAATATCATATTTATTTATCTATTGAATAAAAAAAATTAAATAAAGATTAATTATTAAAGTTTTAATTAGTTCTATGGAGGATTGATTCGTTGAGTTAATGGCCCTATGAATATAATATATTTTATTTAATATAATTTAAATAAATATTAATTTATTTATTTAACAAATAATATTTATATATCTATGAGTTATCCCATGTCATGTAATGTTATAATAATTATTACAATAATAATATTTTTTGAAATGAGGTTTACTTAGAGTAAAAAATTAGATAAGGGGCCTCTCCATAATTAATAATTGTTTAACATTAAATATATAATCCAATTTATACCATTTCGAGATAATGAGTGTTGTTCACAACAGATTCTCTCAAGATAATTCTCTCAAATTCCTATAGATAACTTCTCAAGAATTAGATATAATCCTCCTCCACCTCCTTCTCAACAACAAAATAATTTTTTATTGCGATCAATGGTGAAAAAATACATGTCACTTGGTTCTTCCATTCCAACACCATAAATATTAACGAATATGTCTCAATATTCATGGAGCATGCGTAGATACAACTTAGGGTATTCTGGTTTGGATTCCCTATTGTAATGATGAGACTATGAGATTTACTATTAAATGGATTAATGATAAAAATTATTATCAAGTTTAGGTAATTTTTGTTTTAATTTTATTATAAATTAATTGTGAACATATCCTCTCTATGAATATTTTTGGTTTTTTTTCATCAATTAATTCAAATTTTATCCATTGAAACATATGAAATAAATAGTTCTTAAATCGTTCGAGAACCTCTATTGTGCTTCAATTCCTTTTAAAAGGATGTACCCATCTCAAAATTCTTTGGTAAATGTTATAGTGGAGAAGATAATCAATAAAAACATCACTAGGGAGGTCTAATACCCTATATAGATGGAATAAGTTTACCCATTTAAGATTAAAAATAGAAAAAAAGAGTTTGTATCGAATTTATATATATTAATCACCATTATTTAAATAATTAATTTCCAATATCAATTATAGAATTATTGATTGATTCAATAACTAGATTCCCAGACCTGCCCTTGATAGATGGTTACTCTATGTATAATAAAATTTAGATAGATCTTAGAGATGATAAATCTATTAAATTATGGGTATCTGAGGTATTATAATACTACTTAGTTATTAAACTTAATTTGAAGAATAGCAGAGCTACCTACCAAAGTTTAAAACAAAACATATTTAAGACCCTATTTTTCAAGATCGTGGAATACTACATGGATGAACTAGTGTTTAAATATATCTTTTATCTTGACCACTTCACTAATCTTAAGGTGGTACTTTTGAATTTATGACTATATAAATTGAAGATGAACCCACTATAATTCATATTTGATGTCACCTCATTATAATTATTTGGGATTATGGTTTAATAAAAAGTAATCAAGGTTAAACAAGAGGAAACCATGGGAATTATTGAACCCCCTCCAAGAAAATCAAATAAATTTTTTGGATTTACGAGAATTATTTCATATCACAAACCAACCCATGTGAGTTGGTAACTCGATATTTATGTTGACCTTGAGATAGTACAAAGGGAATTCTTGATCCCACAAATCTATGACCAGCACCTAGCATCACAAAAAATGAAATTGGGAATGATTTTTCCACTAATAATGTGGAAGTAAAAAAAATGCATTATACATAACAAAATAAACTTCACTAGGAGTAATGTTGTAGAAGTAAACAAGGGAAAAAATCCCAAATTATTATAACACAAGTACAAGAATAGGGGAAAACATCCCAAGTCCTTAATGACAAAAGTCACCAAGTCCATGGTTCAATAGCTAGATCCATATCCAAGGGATCATTTCACCTTGCTTGAACTAGGAAAGAGATAATCTAAAAACACTCAAAGGAAAATGTAGGGTGTAAGCTAAAAATCACAGTAGGGTCTAACCAAGGATTCCATAACAGATGAAAATAATATATTAACCAAAGGAATGATTTAAATTTTAAAATAAATAGGTTTGTCATTTTAGAGAATATTTAAACAAATCATTATATACAGTTCAAATGATGGAAAATAATTTAAGTAAAGGATTTACCAGTGATGAAATATTTATAAAATGTTGGATTAAACAATATATATATATATATATATATAATAATTTATATAAATTTATAAGGCATATAAAGAGGTTTAACGAAATTGTAATACATTTATATCTCAAATACAAACAAGCGAGATATCATAGTTATATTCCAAATAGGTATGAAATTTCTAGGCTATATAACTCCACACCGTCTAAGTGATTACGACAATATGTGTATACACACATCCCTATGACACTGGACAAAGGCGACTCATCACCATCCAATCATGGATGTGACCTGCTTTATTTATGTTTTAGAATGTCGTATAATCATAGAGTGTTCCCAAATAACTCCCAATATACCTATGTCTATTAAGTTCTCTTACATAATCAATGATGGTAAATTTATTATATGAATGTTTAAAATACAATTAAATCCCATTCACCCATTTCAAATTCTAATTTTGAATTTAAAACCAAATTAGGTTTTAATAAGAAACATGCCTTTTTAAAAAGATAAAACCACTGTGTTTCTATTGAAATTTTTTAATCCATTCTTGTAATTTAACAAATTCCATGAATTCTATTTCAAAAATTGAATTCAAAAATTCAATCAAAATAATTTCCTTCCAATTACAAATACACCCAATTCAAAGGAATTGGGGGGTTTATCCAATTTTGTTCCAAAACCATTTGAAAATCCCCAATTCACTGGAATTGGGTTTTTATCAAAACCAATTGTAATAAATATCAAAGAATTGAATTTAAATCCATAACTGAAATAAATCAATCGATTTTAGGGTCAATGAATTTAGCAAAGTGGGCCAGAATCAATTTCCTTTTCCCCAAAACTCAACACCTACAACGAAACCCACCAATGAGAATGAAGGCACAAAATACCTCAAAACTCAACCTGGAAACACGAAGTGTAGATCCATCAATTTTAAGATGATATATTAAACCCTGGGGATGAGAAAGAGAATGAAATGAAGAAAAAGGGGATAACGCTAACATAGGAATTCACACATTACAGGAAAATTTTTTATTTGTGAGGGGTTATTTGGGATGGGTCAAGAGACCATCGTAAATAACCCATCGTAAATAACCCATCAAATGGGGTTATTTGGGATGCGCTATTTACCCCATCACAACTAATGGTTATTTGCGACAGGGTCTTACCACCCGTCACAAAAGGATTGGCGCACAATATGCGCCAAACCGTGGCTAAGTCTATTTGCGATGGGTCCCTATCCTCATCACAAATAGCTAGTGGTTGTATATAGTATTTGTGGTGGGTCACTTGCGCCATCGTAAATACTTTGTTGGCAGGTGGTATTTGTGAGAAGGCCCATAGAAAATTCTTTTTTAATGGCCCGTTGCAATTAATGCAGGCAGAGGTATTTGCGACAGGGAACCCGTCGCAAATACCCCTTTCGTAAATAATCTAACCTATATATATCCCCACCCATTTTTGTAACACCCCGAGCTTCCATGATACGTTTCTCATTCAATAATGTAATAGCTTGCATTGTACGCAACTTCGAGTTCTAACGCACCGCGACTAATCATAGTAGCTATTATGAATAGTAATACCCACTTTTTAAAATTATAGAAATTTTATATTTCAAAATGGACTTCATTTTTGGATTCGGAATATCGAAATTAGCCTATGTTGAATTTTTGGTATTTTTCTGAGAACTTCCATTTTTTATGAATAATGAAAAATACTTAAAAACAACTTTTTTAATCAAAATAATTTATAGTGATAATTTATACTATTGAGTGGTTTTAGATTATAATTAGAATATATTTTTACCATTTTATCCAATGGTGGTCATTAGAATTAACTTAACATTGAAATTGGGCATGAACAATTGTCAATCTTTTGATATAAATTGTTTCTTAAAGACACGCTATTTGTTGTAACAGTGGGAATTAATTATAAAATTAATTAATGCAACTTATATGTTTGGAATTTTTTAAAATAGACATAATTTTTGAATTCGGAGTATCAATTATAGCTTAGGGTGAAATTTTGGCATTGTTCTGAAAAACGTCAATTTTTGATGAATAGTGAAACCACTAAGTGGTAGTTAAATAACTGATTTTTCGTTTAAATGAAATGTTACCACTTCTGTGATTTGATTTTCAAAAATCTGACATACATGGTTGTCATTAATAAGTAAAATGTGGTTCAATGAGATTAAAATAATTTTTGGTGAATAGTAACTTTTAAGTTCTTAATCGCGATTAGAGGTAATTAGTGTAGTTTAAGGTAAAAATAATGTTTTAATAATATGAGATGAGCTTGACACTTGTCCTACTTCTATTGGATGAGTTATGGCCGACCAATACAACCCATGGGTCAACTTGGGGACCCCATGGAGCCACTTTGGTTGGAAAATGACATTAATATATATTTATTTCATGTTAAAATTAAATTGACACAAACATGAGTTGTTTTACTAAAACAGTATTTAAGTGGGGTTACACAAGTCAAAATTTTGACTATAAATATTCATTATAAATCTAAACAGATTTCCTACATCATAGTATTTTTTTTATAATTTTTAGACATTAAATAAATTAAATTATTTATGACATCATGATGATGCAGCGATGACCTCATTATTTAACGATTTAAATAATATGGAAAGATAATGTAAAATCCAAAGCGTACAATTGTCAAAAACCTATTGGATGAGTAGATTTCGAACCCTTATCATCTTATCCTCTAATTATATAAGTGTGGGACCTCTAAAATCCGAAACTCATTTTATAATAAAGTGACTTTTCTTTACTTTCCAAGAGTGCCCCTCCTCTCCTCTTATAAAAGGCCCCCACCTCTACCACCTCATTCACACTTTCAATAAATTTGGCTCGGCCAACCTCTGACCAAATACTCTCCCAACTTCCCCCTCTTACTCCTAGAAGCCTCACATTGGGAAGAACTCTTCCCAAGGAATCCTTTGGCTCAAATCAAAAAGAGTTACCCGATTTTGAGGTAATGTCTTCTCTAATGTTGTTTTGTTTTATTTTTCTTCTCCAAACCCCTAAAATCTTTTTATTAATTTCTTTTTTAACAACAACAGTATCCTCAAAATACTAGGATGTTGTTATAATAAGGATTCGAGCTAAACATACACACACCTACATCTAATGGTTAAAGAACATACGGTTTCTGTGGATGTCGAATTTCTGCCTCACAAAACGATGATTGTTCAACACTCATATAACACCTTCGAAGGTGGCCATTAAGATGTAACTATTTTTATATATGATATATAATATGTTTATGTTTTACTTATGCTTCTGTATTTCTCATTTATAGAATACTTTATGACTTCCATTATGGGTAAAACGCAATAATTTCATTTTAGGAAGTGCGGACTACCGCCCCCTCAAAGTGATTTTAATCGTTAATTCCATATGTGGGATGTATAAAGGATGGAGTAAATGGTATTATACACTATATTATACTGGAATTATATTATACAATTATATCATTATGATTTCGTTCCATTAAATATGAAATTGAAATGAAAGTAGCGTTCATGCGTACGTACGGCTTACC
Organism: Viscum album; assembly: GCA_963277665.1. Classification (NCBI taxonomy): domain Eukaryota; kingdom Viridiplantae; phylum Streptophyta; class Magnoliopsida; order Santalales; family Viscaceae; genus Viscum; species Viscum album. The sequence goes on from OY728157.1 coordinate 542,771,812, forward strand.
GTCTCCATGAACGGTGCATTTCATTTCTTACCTCTAAATGTTACGTAATATTATAAATGAATGTATATACTGGATATATAAGATATATATGACATCTAAATCATGAATATAATCCTGGAGATAATGGATATTCTACCACATAAACAACTTGTAATTATAAGAAGTTTATTGTTGACTCAAGTACCAAAGATCAACAAAACGACCGTTATTAACTTAAATAATTACATAATGTTCATATAATTTTAATAAGTGATAAGATAAGGATAATGAAATTGAAAATGGTTCTTAATAAGGTATATATTAACTCTAGTTTATTATTCAGGAGGTTAAAGAACGGTTGAGTCAAGTCAGACACAAGGTAAGGGAATTTCTTAACCCAATTTCCATTCTTTGGGTTAATCTCCTACTTTCAAATTATGTCATGATATTATTATGTAATATCTTGTATTTGTACTTTCTTTATGTGTACTTATAGTGAATACACATAATAGATCTATTTTATTTTAAAAAAATTATCTTTTTAAGGACTTCGTCTCGATCTCCTTTCATTGAGGCATATTTGGTTTTATACACAACATTCTTTTATACGGTGTATAAACACCTTTGACTTTTATGTTTATTCAAAAGGTTTTCTTTTATAATTATGTGGGTTTTAAATGATTTCAAAAAAGAGATATTTCTCTCCAATATATGAAAATACAGTGCAAATGTATACGTATTTAACGCAAGCTTAAAAATGTTTTCAGAAAACCCGACCCTCGAGTGTGGTAGACAGGAAGGGATTGGGCGTGGACGCATCATGGCCTGTAATTAGTCGAGAAGTCTCAGAATTAGTTATTTTGATTTCAGAAGCTTGCACAATGTTTTTAGAAAAACACTAGAGTATATTTTATCAATTTTAAACGTAAGTATCTTCTAAAAAAATTGCATCAGTAGGTCTCATGAGACAACTAGACGTGGAATTGGCCGAGGCCCTTTTCCAATTTGATTTATGGTTTTGGCCGAGGCCTTAATCATTTTAGACATCTTTGCCGAGGCCTTGACAATGTTTTTCAGAATGTCTGGCATTATACATTCCCTCATTATGAAAGTGGTTATTGATATTGCATGTGATTATTCGACCAGTAGAATATCCATGTGAAGAAGTGAATGGAATTATCTCATTTTACTTTTTCCATATTATGTTGATGTTCAAGTTTAAAAGGCTTTTGTTTTAGTAATACATTGCCTTAAATTTTTATGTTTATTTATGAAAGCTTCCGCAATATTGTTATCCTTACTAAACATCTGAGCTCACCCCTTGCAATGTTTTAATATTTTCCAGGATGTGAAGAAGTATTTTATGAATGACCTGCAGGGATAGTCAGAAGAGGATAGGAGTGTGGACTATGAAGACTTTGTTATTAGTTTTTCACTTTATGATGTAATGTAAAATTTATGAATGTATCTAGTGTTTCCAAGGCTACTAAACTAATTGGTCTTTCGAGACTTGATCTTTTGTGATCATGCCAATGTTACGAAGTAATGCACCGACTCTGGGTAGCTGGGGTCGGGGCGTTACAGTTGGTATCATAGGCAGTTTAGTACTAACCTTGGAAGCTAGATTTAGATAAACTCTGATTAGAGCACATATCCCAAAGATAGACTTTAAAGATTAGTATAGAAGAACTTCCTAGAATTTTGTTATTATAGAGATTTTATGAGTTTTCCGAGCAATACATCCCTGTCTGGATACGAGCAGGTAGAGGCGGCTCTGGCACAGATGTAACTAGGGGTAAAACCAGAAAACACTGCTTTGATCTAGACTCGAACGAGAACTGGTGCACGACAATGGGCCTTGCTGCACTCTTGGTTACGACACTCCCGGGGGATATGCTTAAGATAATTCTCATTTTCTTTATAAACCACTATAAAGGGTTATGAGTATATACTTCCTCAAAGAAAACATTTTTATGATTATGGATTGTGTCCATAAATAGTTCAATTTATTATGTATTTTACATGTATGGAATTATGTATTTTGATTCATAAAGTAATCTAGTTTATGCCATTGTTTATAAATGGCGCCTCTTGTAAGGAATGGAAACCGTATCAATGCACGAAATCCGTGTAGGGATTTCCCTCCTGCTCAAGATAATTACTGTGGATCTGGAGATACAACTGGTAGTGATCAACTTATTACCATACTGGGACAACTCACTCAGGTTATGAATAATAACCTTACTCGTATGGAGAACCATGATCCGCAACGTGGAGGATCAATGTTAGACCACTTCATGAGGCAACAACTTCCAACATTTAATGGGGGTACAAATCCATTAGTAGCTGAGCAATGGATAAATTCCTTAGAGAAAATATTCCACGCCTTGGGGAGTAGCGAAAGGGAGAAGGTTATCATGGCAGTTTACCGCCTCACTGGAGATGCCGATCAATGGTGGTCATTGATTCAAAACACAAAGAAAGATGAAGAAGTATCAAGTATGGAATGGAGAGAGTTCAAAGATCTGTTCTTAGAAAAATACTTTCAACATGACCATCAAGCAGATATGGAAAGGCAATTTCTGAGTCTGAGGTAGAAGGAGGATGAGAATGTCGCAAAGTATGAGGATAACTTTACAAGGTTAGCGAGGTATGCGGCAGATTATATACGTAACCCAAGGAGTAAGATTGATCGTTTCATTGATGGGTTAAAACCATTTCTCCGTCGAGCTTTAGTATCACAATCCTTCTCATCATACGAAGATATTGTCTCGTGTGCTATCAAGACAGAAAAGGAATTCTCTAAGTCTTATGACAACAAAGTAAAGCAAGAGAAGAAGAGAACGGTGGAACAAGAGACAGATAAAGGGAAAAAGGGAAAGAAGGATTTTCCATTATGTGACAATTGTGGGAAGAATCACCCTGGTACTTTCCTAAAAGGAATGGGAGTTTGTTATAAATGTGGAGAAAAGGGTCACCAGGCTCGTGATTGCAAGGGAAAGAAAGAGGCTATCAAAGTTGAATGCTACAATTGTAGAGAAATGGGTCATTATGCAAATGAATGTCCTAAGAGTCAGGGAAACTTACCTCAGAAAAGGACAAGGGATCAAGGACAATCTTATGTTGTTACTATAGTTGAAGCAGAATAACTAATGTAATGGTGCTTTTGGACTCATGGATTATATTCTGGCTATTAGAATAATGTTATATATATATAAGGATTGTACTGCAGTACTTGTTGTTTCAGTAAGGTTTTAATATGATGAAGGTAATTATATTTTTAGTATGTGACAATAAGAGAATCTTTACTTTGTTTGGGGAATCTGATAAATTGATTTTGGAATTAAGAGACCTTTTAGAGAAAGTCTGGACAAAGGTATTTTGGATAACTATAAATGTTGGAGTAGATTAATTTGATCTTTGGATAGTGTTGTTTAAGGTTAAAAAATTTATGAAGATTATTTTTGGAATATTATAATACTATAGTTTTAGGAAAAGGACAACCTGCAGGGTGGGGCATAACCCATCGCGTCGGACAAAGCTGCCGGAATCGAACCCACAACCATAGTGCGACAGGCCTTTATTACCTACCACTAGCCTACAGGAAGTCCCTGGTTATTACAAAGTTTTACTAATCTAAATGGTATGTGTTAATATTTGGAACCTTATACAATTAGGATAAATAGAATATTATTGAGTTCCGTTACCATTTGGAGTAAAAGATGGGGTTGTGGTAAAAATTTATTAACGAATGAAAGTATACATAACAAGTATCTATATTCCCTTACGTTCTTAGTAAATCTTCTAAATAAATTCCTCAACATTATAAAAGGTAACTTAAAACAAAAATGTTGTCGGTTAACTTTTCCAAATGGGGATTCAATGACCGTTTAACCAATCACAAGTTTGTGATTTTCTTGTAGTTAAACTTTCTCCTAATCCTATTTTATATAACTCTCCATCAGACCTTGATGGTTTGTTTCTCCTCCATATCCATATTTTCATAGAATCCTAGAATGGTCTATATCGGGCGACCTTTGTACTTATCTTTCTTTCTTTTAATGTTATATATTTATTAACCTTATTTCCGATGTGGGTTTTCCACAAAGGTATTTTCTATTTTCAACCTCTTGTTTTCAAAGAAAAATTTCAAATTACGAGGACTCAATATATTTAAGGAGGGGAGAATGTAACACCCCGAGCTTCCATGATACGCTTCTCATTCAATAATGCAATAGCTTGCATTGTACGCAACTTCGAGTTCTAACGCACCGCGACTAATCATAGTAGCTGTTATGAATAGTAATACCCACTTTTTAAAATTATAGAAATTTTTTATTTCAAAATGGACTTCATTTTTGGATTCGGAATATCGAAATTAGCCTATGTTGAATTTTTGGTATTTTTCTGAGAACTTCCATTTTTTATGAATAATGAAAAATACTTAAAAACAACTTTTTTAATCAAAATACTTTATAGTGATAATTTATAATATTGAGTGGTTTTAGATTATAATTAGAATATATTTTTACCATTTTATCCAATGGTGGTCATTAGAATTAACTTAACATTGAAATTGGGCATGAACAATTGTCAATCTTTTGATATAAATTGTTTCTTAAAGACACGCTATTTGTTGTGACAGCGAGAATTAATTATAAAATTAATTAATGCAACTTATAGGTATGGAATTTTGTAAAATAGACATCATTTTTGAATTCGGAATATCAATTATAGCTTAGGGTGAAATTTTGGCATTGTTCTGAAAAACTTCAATTTTTGATGAATAGTGAAACCACTAAGTGGTAGTTAAATAACTGATTTTTCGTTTAAATGAAATGTTACCACTTCTGTGATTTGATTTTCAAAAATCCGACATACATGGTTGTCATTAAGAAGTAAAATGTGGTTCAATGAGATTAAAATAATTTTTGGTGAATAGTAACTTTTAAGTTCTTAATCACGATTAGAGGTAATTAGTGTAGTTTAAGGTAAAAATAATGTTTTAATAATATGAGATGAGCTTGACACTTGTCCTACTTCTATTGTATGAGTCATGGCCGACCAAGAAAACCCATGGGTCAACTTGGGGACCCCATGGATCCACTTTGGTTGGAAAATGACATTAATATATATTTATTTAATGTTAAAATTAAATTGACACAAACATGAGTTTTTTTACTAAAATAGTTTTTAAGTGGGGTTAAACAAGTCCAAATTTTGACTATAAATATTCATTAGAAAGCTAAAAATATTTCCTACATCATAGTATTTTTTTATAATTTTTAGACATTAAATAAATTAAATTATTTATGACATCATGATGATGCAGTGATGACCTCATTATTTAACGATTTAAATAAAATGGAAAGATAATGTAAAATCCAAAGCGTACACTTGTCAAAAACCTATTGGATGAGTATATTTCGAACCCTTATCATCTTATCCTAGAATTATATAAGTGTGGGACCTCTAAAATCCGAAACCCATTTTATAATAAAGTGACTTTTCTTTACTTTCCAAGAGTGCCCCTCCTCTCCTCTTATAAAAGGCCCCCACCTCTACCACCTCATTCACACTTTCAAGCCATTTGGCTCGGCCAAACTCTGCCCAAATACTCTCCCAACTTCCCCCTATTACTCCTAGAAGCCTCAATTTGGGCAGAACTCTTCCCAAGGAATCCTTTGGCTCAAATCAAAAAGAGTTACCCGATTTTGAGGTAATGTCTTCTCTAATGTTGTTTTGTTTTATTTTTCTTCTCCAACCCCCTAAACTCTTTTTATTAATTTATTTTATAACAACACCAGTATACTCAATATACTAGGATGTTGTTATAAGAAGTATTAGAGCTAAAATTACACACACCTACATCTAATGGTTAAAGAACATATGGTTTTTGTGGATGGCGAATTTCTGCCTCACGAAACGATGATTGTTCAACACTCATATAACACCTTCAAAGGTGGCCATTAAGATGTCAATATTTTTATATATGATATATAATATGTTTATGTTTTAATTATGCTTCTTTATTTCTCATTTATGTCATACTTTATGACTTCCATTATGGGTAAAACGCGATAATTTCATTTTAGGAAGTGCAGACTACCGCCCCCTCAAAGTGATTTGAATCGTTAATGCCATATGTGGGATGTATAAAGGACGGAGTAAATGGTATTATACACTATATTATACTGGAATTATATTATACATTTATATAATTATTATTTAATTCCATTAAATATGAAATTGAAATGAAAGTAGCGTTCATGCGTACGTACGACTTACCGTCTCCATGAACGGTGCATTTCATTTCTTACCTCTAAATGTTACGTAATATTATAAATGAATGTATACACTAGATATATAAGATATATATGACATCTAAATCATGAATATAATTCTAGAGATAATGGATATTCTACCACATAAACAACTTGTAATTATAAGAAGTTTATTGTTGACTCAAGTACCAAAGATCGACAAAACGACCGTTATTAACTTAAATAATTACATAATGTTCATATCATTGTAATAAGTGATATAATAAGGATAATGAAATTGAAAATGGTTCTTAATAAGGTATATATTAACTCTAGTTTATTATTCAGGAGGTTAAAGAACGGTTGAGTCAAGTCAGACACAAGGTAAGGGAATTTCTTAACCCAATTTCCATTCTTTGGGTTAATCTCCTACTTTCAAATTATGTCATGATATTATTATGTCCTATCTTGTATTTGTACTTTCTTTATGTGTACTTATAGTGAATACACATAATAGATCTATTTTATTTTAAAAAAATTATCTTTTTAAGGACTTCATCTCGATCTCCTTTCATTGTGGCATATTTGGTTTTATACACAACTTTCTTTTATACGGTGTATAAACACCTTTGACTTTTATGTTTATTCAAAAGGTTTTCTTTTATAATTATGTGGGTTTTAAATGATTTCAAAAAAGAGATATTTCTCTCCAATATATGAAAATCCAGTGAAAATGTATACGTATTTAACGCAAGCTTAAAAATGTTTTCAGAAAACCCGACCCTCGAGTGTGGTAGACAGGAAGAGATTGGGCGTGGACCCATCATGGCCTGTAATTAGTCGAGCAGTCTCAGAATTAGTTATTTTGATTTCAGAAGCTTGCATAATGTTTTCAGAAAAACACTGGAGTATATTTGAGCACTTTTAAACGTAAGTATCTTCTAAAAAAATTGCATCGGTAGGTCTCATGAGACAACTAGACGTGGAATTGGCTGAGGCCCTTTCCCAATTTGATTTATGGTTTTGGTCGAGGCCTTAATCATTTTAGACGTCTTGGCAGAGGCCTTGAAAAAGTGTTTCAGAATGTCTGGAATTATACATTCCCTCATTATGAAAGTGGTTATTGATATTGCATGTGATTATTCGACCAGTAGAATATCCATGTGAAGAAGTGAATGGAATTATCTCATTTTACTTTTGCCATATTATGTTGATGTTCAAGTTTAAAAGGCTTTTGTTTTAGTTATACATTGCCTTAAATTTTTATGTTTATTTATGAAAGCTTCCGCAATATTGTTATCCTTACTGAGCTTCTGAGCTCACCCCTTGCAATGTTTTAATATTTTCCAGGATGTGAAGAAGTATTTTATGAATGACCTGCAGGGATAGTCAGAAGAGGATATGAGTGTGGACTATGAAGACTTTGTTATTAGTTTTTCACTTTATGATGTAATGTAACATTTATGAATGTATCTAGTGTTTCCAAGGCTACTAAACTAATCGGTCTTTCGAGACTTGATCTTTTGTGATCATGCCAATGTTACGAAGTAATGCACCGACTCTGGGTAGCTGGGGTCGGGGCGTTACAATTTTCCTATCATTTCACTCTTTAATCAACCTCTCTCTATCTCTACAGAAAAATTTTCTTATAAATTTTTTCATTGTTTAAACTTTCAAATCAGAACATTATTTGTGACTTTAGTACTCTGAATGCTTAAGTTTTAAGGTATTTATCTATTTTTTTTATTATTTAGTCAATTTATTTTATATTAAGTTATTTATAATTTTAGTTAATTAGATGTAAATTAATTAAATTAGAATTACATATTTAGTTTTTTGTATTTATTTTTATTAGTAGTTATATCTAATTGTAAATTAGAAATAAATTGTAATAATTAGTAATAATTAGTAATAATTAGTAATAATTAGTAATAAATAGTAATAAATAGAAATAAATTGTAACAACTAGTAATAATTAGTAATAAATTTTAATAATTAGAAATAAATTGAAATAATTAGTAATAAATTATAAGAATTACTAATAAATTGTAATAATTACAAATAAATTGTAATAAAATTTAATAAGTAGTAATAAATTGTAATAAATCATAATAAAATGTAATAATTACAAATAAATTGTAATAAATTATAATAATTACTAATAAATTTTAATAAATTGTAATAATTAGTAATAATTAGTAATAATTAGTAATAATTAGTAATAAATTTTATGAAATAGAAATAAATTTTAATGATTAGTATTAATTAGTAATAAATTTTAATAATTAGAAATAAATTGTCATAATTACTAAAAAATTGTAATAAATCTTAATAATTACTTATTAATTGTAATAAATTGTAATTATTACTAATAAATTGTAATAAATTGTAATAATTACTAATAAATTGGAATAATTAGTAATAATTAGTAATAAAATTTAATAATTATACATAAACAGTAATAATTAGAAATAATTAGTAATAAATTTTAATGATTAGAAATAAATTATAATAATCAGTAATAATTAGTTATAAATTTTAATAATTAGAAATAAATTGTATTAATTAGTAATAATTAGTAATAAATTATAGTAAATTATAATAATTCATAATAATTAGTAATAATTAGTAATAATTATTAATAAATAGTAATAAACAGTAAAAAATAGGAAGAAATAGTAAAAAATAGTAATAAATAGTAATAAATAGTAATAAATAGTAATAAATAGTAATAAATAGTAATAAATAGTAATGAATAGCAATGAATAGGAATAAATAGTAATAAATATGAATAAATTATAATATATAGTAATAAGTAGTAATAAATAGTAATAAAAAGTAATAAAAAGTAATACATTCTAATAAATAGTAAAAAATAGTAAAAAATGGTAATAATTGGCAATAATTATCAATAAATAGAAATAAATAGTTACATATAGAATTAAATAGAAATAAGTAGCAATAATTAGCATAAATTAGCCATAATTAGTTATAAATAGGAATAAATTAGAATAAATAGTATTAAATAGTAATAAATAGTTATAAATTATTAATAATTAGTAAAAATTAGTAATTGTTTTAATAAATAGCAGTAATTAGTAGTAAATAGCAATAATTTGTAGTAATTAGCAGCAATTAGTAGTAATTAGCAGTAATTAGCAGTAATTAGCAGTAATTAGTAGTAATTAGTAGTAATTAAGAATAAATAGGTTTAAATAAGATTAAATAGGAATAAATAGTAATAAATAAAAATAAATAGGAATAAAAAGGAATACATAGGAATAAATATAAATAAATAGGAATAAATTGTAATAAATTGTAATAATGTCTTGAGTTGATGCACTTTAAATCACTATTCATTAAAACAAGATTTCAAAGCCTTCTATTCACAAAGCTCTTACAATTCATCAAACCCATTTTTATTTAAATAACTATTCAGTATTCACAAACCCTCTACTTTCCACAAATATCACAGACTTTTCGAAGCTCCCAGCCTTTGGGGAACTCCAAACTTTGGAAAATCTCCCACTCTTCATGAAACTCACTTTTATTAAATTACTTTTTGGTAATTAGTTCTTAATTATACTTTTCATGATGATTTAGATCCTGAATCTTTCATTATTTTTGAAGAATTCATCCTTTTTGAAATACTATATATTCACCCATTTCAAAATTCACTACATACAAAAAATGGTGTGTTTGACCTACTCTTTATAGAAAACATCTCTTCACAAAGATTTCAAGATCACCATAAAATTTTTACAAACCTCTTTCATTGATTTTTGTGAATCTATCTTTCCTAGTGAAGCATCAGTGAAATTATTCCACTCACAAATCTTTTCAATGTCACATATATTAATATCATCCCATTGCAACTCAACCATTTTTGTGAAGCCTCTTTCTTGAACCATGAAACCATTATGACATCAAATTATTTTGTGAAGATCAACATCTTTATGAAAATTCATTCTTTGGGAGACCCACAAATTCACCATATATTTGAGGATTCTTTTTTAGAAATATATATTTCACGATGATTACCCATTCCTCCAGATTTTGAGCTCCAAAAATTTAGAAAACACTAGGAAATAAGGTTACTTTCAACACTAAATCCTCTTGAACCATAGGATCGCTAGCCTTGTAATCTCCCTGATCAATGCAGTGTGGATTGAAAAAAATAGAAAATAAATTCCATTTCCAATTGAAAAAATCCTTGTTTCCAATAACACATTCCTACAAAATTTTATTAGAGAGGAGTTATATATAAGAGATGAAATCCAAATAACACTTGATGTTTTCACTAATAATTCAATATCTAGTTATTGAATATATGAACAAATAATATTAGAAACTTTTTAAAATTTTAAGTAATTAATTGAACTAGGCTCAAAAAATATTGTTTCATTATTGAGCATACCTATCACCACCCAATTTAAATGATTATGTATCTAGTTCCTTAATAAATCCATGATGATTATTTTGAGTATCAAGAAAAAATAATAGGAGTAAGAAATCATTTGATATGTAAAATCAGTCCTAAGATGTCCAAAATTAGGACACCTTTGCTTCCATATATGAATGTTTTTGTTCATATCATATATCTTTTGGTTCAATATTGGTTTTTCGATTCCATCCTCTTATTAATAGTATCCTAATCCCCAAAAATAACTAAAATATACTCTAATGCCAAATAAAGTGACCCAAACCCACACTCTGATAAATGGTGTTACAAAATATTGGCTTTTACATATAGTGATATGAACTAAGAATAAAACACATATATTATACATCATTTCAATAATTAAGACATTTATTATCATAGATTTACATGATTTTATAACCCAATGGTTTAGTATAATTAGAGATTAGCTATATGAACTTCTTATTTTATAATAAGTCTTCAAAATTGGTAAAAAATAGTTTTCTCAGATTATTTTTTATGCACATCATAAATAATAATATTTTTCATAAACTAGGGAATGTAAACATAAGAAATGGGTGAGATCAGATGCTCAGTAAGGTTAAAAAAAGATATAACAACCAGAGATCATATGTGGGAATAATATGGGAATGTAAGTATGAGAAAATAATCAAGGTGCTTGGTCATATCATAAGAGAATCATAAACAATAAAAAATAGAACATAAATCATGATCCATTGAATAAGAATTTGTAATAACATAACGAATCAGTAATAATAGTATGATAACTTGAGTAGATAGTCATCTGATATTTAAACATAAAATAGTCATAATAATACGATATAAACATAACCATAGAAATCATAAGTTATACTAAGGATATCAATGAATGAATTCTTATAATAATCAGCTAGTCTAACAACATTTTAATAACATAGTAGACTTGGGTGAACCACATCTATCCCATAATATTTTTAGACATGGGATAAGAACCCATATACCATAACCCCCTTGGACTTATGCTAACTAACTATGCCCCATAACCCTTTTGGAATTGAAAAATCCACCTATGTCCCATAGAATTTTTTGAATTAGTTTATGAAAAAATGTTCTATAATTTTTTTTACTTTGGCCAACCACTAGTATCCCATAAAAGTTTTGGACTTGGGATAACCACCCATGTATCATAACCTTCTTTGAAATTGGGATAACCTATTGTGTTCTATTACGATATAATGAGATAAAAAAATTACCTAAATAATTAGAGAAACATAGTATAATCACCCAAAAAATAATGATAACCCATTAATATGTGTTCCTCATGAACTTTAGAGAATTCATAATTTTACCATGACATTTTTATCCCTTGAGAAACAAATAAGTTTTATGGAAACATATTTAAGACATTATCATAGCCCATCTAGAGAAAGAAGTAATACTATATCATTATGTAATATACCTAGTGAGTTATAATAAACATAAAATGATGTTAAAAGAGGTGAAAAATAATTTTATAAGTACAACTAAAAATTACTTTTATTTTAAAATAAAATATTTTATAAAAAAGGGTATAAAAACTAATTTTCAAATATATGAAAATGTTGAGAGGAATATTCATAAATAAATAATGTATACAAATTTGGGAATATGTGTTAATTTATAAAATGTTAAAATTAATATTCATTATAGGCTTTTATAATAAAATTCAAACTAAATATAAAATGGACCATATAAAAAACATAAGAAAATATTGATTTCATTATTTTGTAAAGAGATTCAAGTACAGGTGAAAATAATGTTATTTAATCATAGAATTTGAGATAAATAAATCAACAAAACAATTTAATTAATATTGAAATGGTGGAGAAAGATTCCTGGCCAAAAAATAGATAAGGTTGGCTCCACATAAAATCATCCTTTGATTCAAATTATGAATCAATGGGATGTCAAATGACGAGAAGAGATGCATAACACAAAAATAATGATATTATAAGAGAATATATAGGGTTTTAGAGATAAATAAAAAAATTCTATAAGTATGATTTCATACATATACAATCTCAATTCAAAAGTGAGATTAAAAAATTAAACCCTTACAAATTTGATAAATTTTGAATCAAAAGACCATGATAAAGAATATATGAGATGGAATTTTAAATCCATTGAATTTTGCAAAAAATATAATGAATCATGTTAATGGGGTAGTATATACATAAATAATATAGTATAGGTGGTTAATATGGAACATATATGCCAAACAAACATTTTTATTAGATTTGGAAAAGAGTCACAACACGACATGACCACAAAAAGATCATAAACAAAGGAAAATTGAGATAATAAACCATTACATTTACTCATGACTTATATGAAAGTTCTTTAACCTCTTATATAGAAAACATAACCCTATCAATCAAGTATTTCATATACTAATTCATATACATTAACTTTTAAACTCTTCCGTTTTATTACTCATTACACATATATTAGTTAGATTTTGTTTATTTTAATCCTTATATTTACTTAATTTATATTATTTTATATGAGTTTGACAATGGTTATTTCATTTCTAATTTCTTCATACAATATTCATCATTACCATATTATTCAAGGTAGTAGATTTTTTTTTCAATGGTTTATTTCCTCCATGTTTTTTTGATGGAAACTATGGGGGTAGTTGATAAGAGCTGAATCCATGATAATATTGTTTTGGGTAATTTAAAGATGATACAAAATTACATTATAATGGTCATTATTTTTATTTTATCCTTAATGAATAATATTCACTATATAAATTTATCATTTTAAAAATTATTAATGTATTTATTCTTATTTATGATGAAAATAGTGGTGTTGGTAAAACATCTTTCATGTAGATGGTTGAATTGAACCAAAAAAGAACATGCTATACTAATGAATGTGAATGAGTATTAAGTTCTATAATAGGAATACAATTTTATCAGAAGAATAATGATGTTAATATAACATCATTGTGGTGGATAATAATATTTATAAAGAGTGTATATGAGAATATAAAATAAAAATATTGTGAATAATTTGGAACTAAAATTGATGAATTCTCTCTTTATCAATATGGGTTCCTTTGGAATGAAATATTTAGGCATCCTTACTAAGACTAGATGCTAAAAAATATAATAAAGGGTATGAATTCAAAACATTAACTTAGGAAAATAATAGTTTTGGAGGAATAGAGGGGGGGTACTTTTATAGTAGAGTCTTTCATTGCATTTACATAAATTCTAATTCATTAATGTAAAGGGTTTTCATTTTAAAATCAAAGTAGATAAAAAGTGTAAAAAATGACATGGGATAATTATTGGGTGAGAAATATCTCAAACACACATATATAGATCAATTTTTATGATATTTTATTTCTTTACCACTTAGATTAACTCATTTTAACAATATTTTAAATTTATTATTATAACTCAATTTTGTCCTTGGTAAATCAATTTTATTATTAAGAATGAAATTGTGTAACACCCAAATATTTTTGAGAAATATTTCTCTTGAATTAATTTTATTTATCCGATAACTTGTGTTGCACACAAAATCATGTTTAAATGAACAACACAATTTTATTAAAAAATTATGTGTTTATTATCCCTTAAATTTTAGATTAGAAGGTATGAATATTGAAAAATAAATTATGAAAAATATATGGTATATACATTATTAAAATAAATTCATTATTATAATTAAAAATAAACAATATTTTATAATAAAGTGATGTTTTTTTTGAAAACAACTATTTTATACGTATAATGAATTTTATATCAATATGTTAAAAGAATCGCTATAGATGAATGACATTAATTAAATTTATATATTATTTACTTGAACAATTGTTTTATATATTAATATACTATTTTTCTAAGATTAGGATAAAAAAAAAATCTTATTTTATGCTTAAAAATATATTTTTCCAAAATAAAACTTTTTCCACATCTTGCGCACTTAATTTACAATTTAATTTATTCCATTTATAGGTATTGAATTTTATAAAATAAATTAAATATTTAGAATATAGAGGATATGTTTTTTTATTTAATCCCCATTTATTTTTGGTAAATATGAATACCAACTCTAAGAATTTATATTACCACGATAAAAGGTAAATCAACTAAAAAAAGTTCCAAATAAAATGATAAGCAATATAAAATGACCACAAAACATAACTAAATTTTATTTTATGATTCCATTGAGACCATTTTAATCCAATATTAAGTTATGTTACTTTTTATTTCCATTTTAATGAGATTTTGACTATAATAATACTTTATTTTAAGAAAGGTAAAACATGTCATAATCTTGTTTTTAATAAAGATAATATTTTAAATATTTGGTTATACAGAGGATATGTTCAACTATAAATTTTATTTTGAAATATAATATATTTATATTTATCATGGTAATTTATTTTTAATTTTTTGTTAAGAAATGATTATGATAAATTCTTTCACAACATTGATGCAACTATTATTTAAATAATGGAGAAATCAAATAGATAACAATTAAGATATTTAAAGTTATAAAATTTGAGACATATTATATGATAATTTTTTATATATATCCATGATATGTTTGGGAAATATTAATTTTTTTTCAAATTATAATTGATATATTTATATTATTAATGTCAATATAATCAATATTTCTAAAATGTACCTTTACGAATATTTTAAAATTGATATATATTTGTTAAATCATATAAAATATAAAAAATATTAGATTCATAAAATTAATTATTAAATGGTTTATAATTTTAAACATAGTCCATTTAGGGGACTCTTTTACATTTAATGTAATTATATTTACCCTTAAAGAGTAAAATTTAGTGTTTTCATGTTATGTTTAGAAATGGATAACAAGGGGTTAAACCCTAAGGACATGGTTAAAAAACTTACCTAATATTGTCCAAATTTTTTTATTATATTATTTAGAGAAATAAGCATCCTATATTATAAAAAAATTATTTTTAAGTCACTTGGATTGAATATTAATTTATAATAATTTAGTATTTTGAGAGATCCCAAATGTTCCCCTTACCTCAATTATAAAATGACAACTCCTCTATCACTTAATTACACCACTTTTTGCCATAAATATTGACCATCATATAAAACATTCACTTATTCACTTCCTTAGACATATTCTAGAGGTTCTGTACTTCCCAAAAGAAAACCCTAAAGCCCTTTATAGGATATTTAAAGGGTACTTTTCGAAGAAGAGGCAATCCCTCTAACTGATCACTTTTTTTCTACTCTTCTTTACCAAATACTAAACTATGATACATATTATAAATTAAAAACTTAAGTATAATTAATATTACTAAGCATTATTATTATTAAACCAAAATTATAAACCATCTTCTATATTGTATAATAAGTGAAAGTATCTCTCATGTATACGTATGGAATAATTTATGCACATATCGATACAATTCATTTTTCACTACTATATTTCATGGCTGTGTATTATGATGAGTTTGATATTTATATATTATATCTATGACATATTGATACTAATATAATTTTAGTAATATTCCAACTTTATTTTCATACAATCTTTTGAGAAATGATAATGTTGCTCATACGTATGTATGGAAATGATGAGAACATGATTAACATTATGAAAATGATGGTACCATGATCAAGGAATATGAAACAAGACTATTGAACTGAATAATGCTATGAAAATGAAATAGTTATCACCCATAAGAGTGATTTCAATAAAAAATTACTAATAAATGGGTAAAAAGATGTTATAAATAAATCATACATGGTATGATATATATTATTATGGTTAAGGAATAAACATATATTAAATCCATTTTTATTTTAAAGGATGTTTGTATGTAAATGAAGAAATGAGGGACATGAGGTAAGGGTTTTATTTCAGAATCTCATGAATATTCAAAATTGTTAATGTTTAAGTCTCTGCTGAGGAATATTTCTCTTCCATATCCTTGTATTCTGAAATTGTTTTTTCCATTCTCCTATGATTTTAATGTTTATTTGACCCTTATTCTACCTTTTACAAAATTGTTTTTAAAGGCACTATTTTTTTTTCCAAACAAGGTACTTTGTGACATTTCCAAAAAAGCTATGGAATGAATATTTTTTAAGTTATACACCATGAGTTATTTTTCTACCTAAATGAATCCTAAATTCTTTGAAGCATACTTTAAAAGTCTATTAGTTTATTTTCAATGAAAATATTTAAATTTATAAGTGAACGAATTGAAAAAAAAGTATTTTAAAAATGGAATGGTTATTTTCCCCAAGAATTATTCCAAGTGATCTTAAAAAAATCATTTTATATCTAAGATGACATGTTTTGAGATAAATAATCTTTACGATGGATTTGAACTCCATATACCATCTTTATTATTTTTCTAGATGCTTTATGTTTATGGTAAAAGGATGAAATGTTTATGAAACCCATTTGTTTTCCATGGGTTATGCTATGATGACATTTTTTTGAAACCCATTTTTTCATGGGTTTTAATATGATTAATGATTTATGATCCTATGAAACACAAAAATATGGATTTTATTATGTGATGGGTGGGACCTATATCTCCCTCCAATGAATTGGTTAATTATTGATATGCCAAGAGATATACAAGATAGGAATGAGGAGTGAACTATGTTTATTAAGAGATATTGTCCACTATGATAGTCTTGGGAGTGACCCTTGACTACCATGATGGTTTGGAGAGTAAACCCATTAAACCATGATATTAACATAAAAAATCATTTATTACTAAGGAAATAATTTTTTATGATTATGTGTATGACAAAATTTTATGTATTATGCAAAATTTATTCTCTCACTGCTCATGAATATTAATGATACATGTCTTATGAACTTCTAAGATCCATTTTACGAATAAATATTGTGAAATTTAATGTGAAGGGTATAATTTTAAAAATGTTATGTTTATGTTACTATTCCATTATGCTAATGTTATGATTGATATCATCATTGTTTACCCTTACTGAGCATTTGATCTAACCCATTTCTTTTGTTTTTTCCACAGGATATAAAAAGGGTATGAATTATTATATGTAAAAAAGGTTTCTAGTTGTGAATAAATAATTGGGAGATGATATACATATTTTATAAACTAGTTTTATATGCATCCGTGTTTATAAAGGAACTATACCTTTATGATCCTCATGATATGTTTTGGTAAGGTGTTGAATATTCATCTAAAAAATTATAATATCTATGTATGAAAGATTGGGTCACTATAAATTGACCTCATTTCCTAATTTATAAAATAGGATTAAAAATTTGGACTCCATTTAGTCTAATTCAATTTTAAATGTGGGAAATTTGACTTTTAAATTAAAAAAATTGTTTAGAAAAAAATATTTTTTTATAAAAAAGTAAATATTTAAACTTGATACCTTATTAATATTTAAAAAAAAAATTTATAATGAAATGATTTTTAAATATTTGTTTATAAATTGAAATATTTTAGTATAATAATCCTTCAAAAGTGATCAATTTAATTTATTAAGATACAAATACACAACACTAAAAAATAGGCTTTTAAAAAATATTCAATTTTATCACAAAATGATTTTAATAACACTGCCTTAATCTTAATTATTTATATTATAACCATTCAATTTTACAAATCCATTCGAGTATTTATTTTAATTTTATTAATACATCTAATAATTCTTTAATAATAATAAAATAATAATTATAATAATATGTAATGCATAAAAATATATTTTTTTAATAAAATATTCTAATTGAATTTTATTTCATGATTAATCATTTATGATTGGTGAATTATATTAATTTTAATTTCATAATAATTGTTACAGTACATCAATATACACATTGGATACCTTGATAACCAAATGTCTATATATTCAAATACCATATTTTAAACTTCCATATGTATAACAACCATATATATAACAATTATATTTTATTACTATATAAAGCCTTATAAACATCACTATAGTCATTCATTCTTTTTAATTATATCTAAACATGTTGATTATATTTCAAATGTTATACCTACATTATAGATATATAATCAAGGTTATGATATTCATGGAGAACCACGGGGAAAAATATTTTAAGTAAATTATATTTTTATTTACTTTTATAATTATACAACTTTTACTTTTCTTAATATTATTACATATTGTATTCTAATAATGTATTAATTCTTACCTAAAATTATATTATTTCACCTTAATAATATGTATTTGTATTGAATTTATTGTAAAATAGGATATTTTAATTTTTTTATTAATTGAATAATTTATACTAAAATCGTTTAGTGTTAAAAGATGGGAATTGTGGTACAAGGTGAGTTCTTATTTGGTGATGACTGAGTAGGTATGGTCAAGTGTCACATTGTCCTGGTAGCACCCATTGAGCTAAACTATATACTTAACTATCTAATTTTATGTTATTTATATTCCTCATGTATACAAATTTATATAAATTTGTATATTAGGGGTACTTGGTGAAAATCTACTGAGATGTATTCCTTACACCCATCACGGTAGCCCTGGTGCACATATTGACATTATGTTTGTTGTATAAGTTAGTGAATATGATTTTCCATAGACTAGGGTGGATAAAATCAATATGAATTTAGATGGTGGATTTATATGAGGCTTAGATATGTAAGTATACCAACCTTATATATTTATTCTTTTGTTTATTTTATTTATATGATCAGTTTTATTGGTGATTAGTTGGGATGTATGATTGTATAATTGCATATTCATTTGTTATAGCATTGTTGTGGTCTTGGTTTATAAAAAAAATTACTTTTTATTATTTATGTTTTTATATATTTAATTTTTATTTATGGTTATGATGTAAAAGGAATAGTCTCCCCAATGTATGATATATTTACTTTCTAATAGTTAGTAATGTTTGTAATTTGATGAGTCATGCTTGAGGCCAATTAACACCCCAGTTAGGATACAATTGGGTGATTTTTACTTGGGAATTACAATGTGTTATTAAAGTATATTTTTAATTGTATTATTATTTTAGGGATGGTATATAGATATAGGAATGTGTAGTAACATGTGTCATGCCTTAGACTAATGATTCATGAACCCAATTCTACTGGGAAGCCCAAGTTACCCAGGTTATGGGATTTCTATTTTTGGTTTTGTTCTTATATTTAATATATTTATTCTAGTATGATGCGATTATTTGAGATCATTATTTTTTATTTAGGATCTTGGCCTTAGAGGATAGAGGATTATGTGAAGGAATCTTATTTGGAATACATTATTCAAATGAAATTCATATTCTTGTAGGTAATTGAATTTGTAAATGAAATAGGATTAATTGTTTAAATTTTTTTAAAAAATTATATAGTGTTTAATATATATCCTTCGGGTGGAATTCTACTTAGATAAACTGTGGTTTTGACCCATGATAAGTTTTTTGATAATAGATTATATGGATTATATCATGAAATATACTATGAAAATTGCTATGTAATCCCTAGATTTAAGGTATGTATAGTTACCCTTGGTGGGTTAGTTTAGGAATTGGATGCCTTAAAGGTGATTCAATGTGGGAAAGGTATGCTTGTGAGATGGTTTATAATGGGCACAAGTCTCCTTAAGGATACTTATACTCTCGAGGGGACAAATTAAAGGTATGTGGACTGGATTTTTCTTTTTAGATATAAATAACATTGAGTGATTTTTATATTGAGGTTATATTTGGACAATAGGATCAGATGAATTCATATCATTTTTGGTTTTGGGAATGGTTTTTAATGGGATAATGGATAGTGATCCTAGATGGTCGAGTATTGGATAGGTAGAGTGCTTGTAAAATATTTGTGATTTTAGTGCGACTTTGGGGTGGTAGGTAATTGTGTGGTAGGCCTTGTAAATAGTAATATGCCTCATGTTTATTGAAAAATAATCATCAATGGAGATTCCGATTAATTAGGATGATATAAAATTGAATAATGGTAAATTTTTAGGCTCATGAACCTAGGATTGTTGGTCTGACACTCATTGTACATGAGTCTAGTTATTACATCAAGTGATTCATGAGAATACAACAATTAGACCTGAATGAGATCAATATAGATAGGGATAAAAACCATTGAGATGATTCATAGAGGTTCACTTAGCCTTAGAAGAGGGGAGTGAGTGTTGGGGTGGATATTTGAAAAAATCTTTAATACATGAGGGAAAGTTCACACTAGTTATACAAAATGCCCATTTGGTTTGTGGATTGGTGAGAATCCACATTTGTGTTAAGGATCGATGGATTAAATGAGACACCTATTAATATAGTGTCCTTTGGTTTTGATAAAAATGAGTACTGCTTCCTCTCCCATAAGTGGTAACATCATGTATGGATTGGATTACCATGGCATGATCGGTCCAAACAAATGACATGATAGGGGTCTTCTAGAATGGGATGAGTGTGGGTTAGGAAGAGTGACATGCATAAGATAATGGAAATTGTTGGGAATTTCGTTTCAAAGGTATGTGTATGAAAATATTTATTTTGGGGATCATACCATTTTTTGGCGTCTTTGACACTCATTATGTTTGAATTTTTAAAACATTGTGTATGATGTTCTTAGTACTCTAGGAAGGGGTGGCGATCAGTTTTTGGGGACATCACTCAAATATTAGTGAGATAATATTATTGATTCATCGTGTTCTATAATGAATATGATTTTTTTATATTAGGTGATTGTTTTAATTGGAGTGATGATAAGTATAAAACAATGGAGTGGATCATTGAGTTAGGAACATATGTACATACCCCATTTTAGAAGAGTTGAGGGTATGGTGAAACTAGTTTTTTTATGGTTGATATGTCACAAGGATGATAGTGTGAAGGTAGATTTTATTTTATCTGATTCTTTATAGAATAACATATTTGCGATTCAAATTAAATTTTATGTGGATTTTGGGCATCATCATTAGGTTTGGGATGGAATTTTATATAATCAAAGAGTGAGTTAGACTAAATATGTGTTGTTTATTATAGGTGTAGTATAATGATGAATTTGGTTGGTTGATGAGTTAACCATATAACAACATAGAGTTCTATCTTTGAAATTCGGTGTGGGAATTTATAAAATCTTGTAATTCAATCAGGAATTGAGTCATTGTTATAGGGAGATGTGATGAGGTATCGACATTTAAGGTTGAACATTTCTGGGGAAAATAAATTAAGGGAGGATAGACTCTTTCTATTTTATATAATTGGATGTATTTATGTGAAAAAATCATCAGGGTAATAATTTTGGGTATTATTTGTGTTTTTATTGAAACAATGATTTTGAAAAAAATTCGGTGTCACTAGGTTCGTTGTATGAGCAGTTGAGCTATGCCTATTTCGGTTCAAATTTAAGAACATGGATAAGTATTCGATTATGATATATGTATTTGAAGCTAGGAGACATTATATTATAATTCTTAAGTATAATTATAAATATTATGAGGAGTTTCCACAGAACCACTATATTATAGGTTGTGAAATAGATAAGAAATTTGAATTTTTGGTCTCAAATAATGGTTAAGGTTTCCTTTATCCTGATAATTTTCTATAGGTGTATTATCATGACATGATCTATGAGGGTTATTCATTAGCAGGGTGATAATTAATGTTCTCACTATATTTAAGGGGGTTACCACAATGTGAAGGAATCATGTCACGTTGTGACTAGTGGGCGTCATGTGGTTATAGATTTTTGGTGGGTTGTGTATACATAAGGGATGGGAGATGTCACACCATGGCTTTAGAAATCAAAATATATTGATAATACTTATATATTAAATATTTTTCGTAATCAATAGCAGTATATATAGAGAAAAAAATTGTGAAAGACGTCACACCCTAGTGAAGGACCTTAAATATTGGATCACACATTGGTAGAGGTTATCATGCTGTGATGGTGACCCTGACGTATGGTGTTTGGGAACCCTTACATTTTTTTATTGGTGTTTTATGAGATATTTATAGTTATTCCAAGACACCTATATCACATCATGATGGATTTACCAAGGTTAGGTATCCTGGTCTAGAGAACGAGGGTCAAACCATGGGAGTGAGTTCCTATGGGGATGCCACACTATATAGGATGAGGCCACACCATAAAGGATTCATCTTTGAGAAATATTGTTTTTGAAAGATTAGAATCATGAAATGAACAGAATTTCTATGCCTTAATGGATTGGAGGATCGAATAGTTGTTATTCCTAGTTTAGGCATTCCATACTGTGATCCAACGGGCTATGTTGCGAGGCGTTTTGAGTATAGTCATCACAACCTGAGCTATAAGAGTCAAACCATGATTGGAATATTTCAAATTTTGTTTAAGTATGGGTAGATACTTATTTTTTAGGTTGGACCCTATTTCAATTTAAAGGTAAAGGGGAATCACATATGGTCATTTTTGCAAGATCCATTCCATTTTTCTTTTTTTGATTCCCCTTGGAGTGGGGTGGTTAGGATTTCTTTTCGCAACAACTGAATGTAAATTATTCCCTATGATCCCTTTAATTTTTCTTTTGATTCATGATTATCTAATTCTGTATCTCAAATATAGGGTTTTATGCTTATAATTTTATATAATGGTGGAACTAGGACGGTAATATGGGGATTTTTTTATTGGTTCACTAGAAGCATGTCATAGGGAACATGCACGTTTTTATAGGTTTCATCATGTAGATGTCGCTTGATGTGTTTTTAACTAGTTTACAACATTGTTTTTAAATTGATTAATTAATTATAATTGTTTTTAATCATTTTTTTTGGTTTGAGATGGGGGATTGGTTATTGGTATGTGCTTGGGCAAGGTACAAGAGAACTTGACCAAGGACAATTAGAGCATAATGGGGATGGTAAATCCATGTTTTTGGTAGGTGGTCCCTATAATAAAAATAAATATAAGTTATTATGCATGATTTTTATTGACTTTAAGAAAAAATGTGTTTAGGTAATAAGGATAGGGATAGAGATATCCCTAGTAAATGAAATAGTTTGACATGATGCCTCTTAGAGATGAAGTAAGATCTCCATTGAATGTAGAGTGTTTTGGTATTTCACGAAGATTATATATCCTAGGGGGTGGGGATTTTAGTTTACCTTATGTGGGTCTATGATAGGTTTTTAGGCTTGATATGAGATTGAAATATCAATGGTTGGTTTCCTAGGTCTTTTTCAGTGAAGACGAGAGTCTTAGGTTTAATAATGATGGATAGACAACCATAAGTCTCATACATGATGGAAAAAATTTATTTCTACTAGATTATAGAGTTAGAATGTTTATAAGTAAGATAAGTTATTTAGGAATTTATGTATTTTTTCATGGAGAGTTTCTTAGGGATGATGGGATTGAGATATATCTTAAGAGAGATGTGATATGGAACCCAAGTGAGTGTTAGGGTGAATTATCTTGATGAATTAGAATTGGGTTTACAATAGGATTTATGTGAGTTAGATTAAAAACATTCATGCTTATCAAGACTAGTTTTTTATATGAAAATTGGAAAAGTATTGGACCAACCTATTGATTCTAGGGATATGTTGGGACTATATGTAGTGAGATTCTGATTGAGTGATGAGTCTGTGTTGGTATCATTAAGGGGACATTGTGTTGGGATTGTATGACCCAATATATGCTTGTATGGGTGGGATAATAATGCCAATAATGTAAACATGTTGTGATTTTTTGAGTGATATGATCTTCTAGAAATTATCTATTAAGGATTGATAGATGATGATATGTGATTTTAGATACCAGGATAAGTCTTGAGTAATGAGTACCAAATTTGTATGTTAATGAGTATGTGGGTTGGGAAATGATTTTATTTTTATTTTTGTGTGATGGTGTCTGAATGTGTGTGTTAATGATTTTATGAGACTAGATATTGGGACTACCCTTGAGTAAGATTATATTGGGAGGGACTACCTTGGGTGAGAAGGACCTGGTCTAGGTTATGCTTATGTAACCCAAATTTGATTAGGGGGTTGTCAGTGTGATGTGGTTGATGATGCGATGGATGTATGACCTCACCAGATTTGAGAAGGTTTTTGAATGACCCTACCTTGAACGGGATGGTGGTGGTCCGATTTTAATTGTGCGGCCTTCTGTAATATAGGGGATTTGTCAGTGTGATATGTTTTATAATGAAACTCAATTATTAGTCTCAACTTATGTTAGAAGGTGATGGAAGGAACCTATATTGAGTAAGCATTTAGTATCAATTTTGTTATTGTGAGGCCCTACCTAATAGAGGAAAATGGTAAGTGTGATTTTATTGATGATGAAACTTGAATATTTGAATCACCATGAGTGAGAAGGTGTTGGTAGGACCGTACCTTGAGTGAGTAGGTAGTGGTTGAGTTTTAATCATGAGTCCCACACAATGAAAGGGAATGGTTGATATGATATGTCATATGAATGAATGTATGACCACTTCTTGAGTGTGAAGTTATTTATAGGTCCCTACATTTATTGATAAGGTGGTGTTAAGTTTATAATGTATTTTTAAAGAATGAGGGATAGGGTGGAGTATGATACTTTATGTGACATGGTTGATGTTTTGTAGGGGAATTACCCTAAGTAAGAGTGTAGTGGTTGAGGATTGGTATGAATCCCTACCCTAAATTTTAATGTATGGATTAGGATTTTATATGAGGTGAATTTTTCCCTAGTGATAGAAAATCTTATATGTTCAGGGGTTTTGGTTGACTAGTGAGGACATGAGGACCCTACACACATGTTTGTGTTGTGTTTTTTATGTTATTTACTTTCATCATGTATGGAAATATATATTATATTGTTTATTAGGGGAAGTTGGTGAGACCGTACTGATATTTATTTTTCACTCCATGCATGATCACTCTGGTACACATTCATACCTTATGTTTTTTATATAGTTTAGAGAACAAGATGTGTAGTGGATCAACCTGGAGCATCTCGATAGGGATTCAGAGGTGGTATAAAGATAATTATTAGGGATGGTAGTATATCCTCCTGATGTATTTAAATTTTTATGTGATCATAATGATGGGTGATCATTTGGGATTTATGGTTATATTACTACATATTCCTTTTTATAGCATGGTTTTGTTTTTTGTTTGTACATAATTTATTTTTTTATCATGGATGTTTTTGGGTTATTTATTCATTATTTATGATTATTATATCTATATAATAGTCTATATAATGTATTATTTAGGCACTTGATGTTATTCAATAGCCTCTTTCGTATAGGGAGGCATGCTATAGGTCATCTAGCACTCCAACTAGGATAATTTTGACTAGTTTTAGCTGGGTTACTACATCCATAAATACTCCATTCATCAATTTAGGTAGAGTTGAACACCCGAGATTCATATTCTATAATACCCTATATAAAAAAATTAATCTTTCAAATTTTCATCCATTTTCCACTATATTCATCCATCTATATTCTACATTCACCCATATTCAATGTACAACTCATTAATATTCACCATTCTAGACTGATCTTCCCCAGGAAATGAGGTTATAGATATTTTTCAAGGAGTGGAAGAAGGACATGAATCATTTTATTAGATATTTTCCAACATTATTTTTCAATATTTCATTTAATATTCTAGGATATTAATTATGTGGGGGATGGGGGTTTTGTGATCATTTTTTCTACATATGTATAATGGGAACTGAATATGATATTATTCTTGATTTTCATTTTAAATCATTGACTATTTAGCTAATGGTTAATTGATTTGGGGCTAGTATAATAAAATGAGAGTCCAATTCCAAACCTATAACTAAAGACTAATCCCTAAATCTTGATGTATGAGAGATATATGGGTTTATTGTCAACACAATCACTTAAATTGAATTTAATCAATATTTTATAAGGATAAGATCAACCTCATGGGGAATAACGATTTTATTAGTAAGTTCTTAACTATATCAAGGGGGAAATATTTGGAATTAGTGATGTTTCATATGCATTTCTATTGGTTAATCCACTTAAAATGCATCATGAGTGTCATTAATATCCTAAATCCCCACACAATTAAAATATATAATTAATAATTTATTTTTATTGATACTAATCCATGACCAATACCATTTATACACGTTCACACATACATAAAAATATAAAAAAAAATACTTTAATTCTTATATCTTCAATATAAATACACTAGACCCTAATTCATTTAATTTCCCATCCATAATTCATAAATAGATTAGTAGACTAACTATCCAATCCATAAGATCATCCGAGTTACTCACTAGTACATATATTTTTTTATCACATTTATAGTAACCAGTAATCTAGCTTCAATTATCACAAGCCCAAATGAAGATGAAATGACCAACCTTGTAGCATATCAGAGAGTGGTATTTTTCATTATCAAAAAGGTGATTGAAGTGGTAGATTATATCATAACCAACTTACCTAACATGTGATCCCTATCTATACAGGTTAAGAAAATTATTATTTCAATAAACATGATGGTATAATACATTTAAAGAATAACACTTGCTAAAGTTCATGTTAAAAGAGTACTTACATATAAAAGGGCCAATTTTTTTTTTCATTTTTCAGTGGTTAGATACCCCTGATGAGAAATTTATATGGGAATTTCATGACCTCAATATCCATTAAAACTACATGACTAGAGTATTCAATCAGAAGGTTCACTTATGCTGGTTTGTTTGTGGAAAAAGTATTATCAAACTTAAAGACACCATTGATACTAGAGAAGAAAATTTAAAAATTAGAACTAAATGGGTTGTTCCATTCATCATACACAATGTCTATTATAGT
The DNA here is from genome assembly GCA_963277665.1 of Viscum album. Lineage (NCBI taxonomy): Eukaryota > Viridiplantae > Streptophyta > Magnoliopsida > Santalales > Viscaceae > Viscum > Viscum album. The sequence continues at coordinate 542,799,315 of OY728157.1, forward strand.
GAATTTTACTCCCTAATCACTATGTATGGAGAGCTCATTTATCCTCATACCAATCCATGATTCATTAAGAAGAATCACGAATGAATATTCTTGTTGAGGTTCAAAAGTCCTTTCTATATGGCCTATAATTATATTATGTGTCAATCCTTATTATAGACATTAAAAATCAGAGTAATTTGGTCCTTATAAAAAATCCTTAAGTTGTTTTATATATAATTTCTAGATATAAGATATGAAACTACATGGCTTGAAATCCTTACAATATGATTTTAGAATACATGGTGTAATAGTACTCAGAACATGAACTTAAATTATATTGAATATTAATCATTAGAACATGGAGATAAAATATATGGTGTTATTACTAACGAAATTTAATTAATCTACATGACATCATACTTTCTATTCCTGAATCTGAACTATAGAGACATTCTATTAGGACGCCTCACATCCATTCCAGATTCACTTCTTTATATTAAGTTATCTTTACCCATTCATTGTGGGTCTACCTCCTTCCAAATCCAAACCAGGGTTTCTATTTTCATAATTCACATAGAGAATATTCTTTTTTATACATATTTATTTCACTTATATATTTGGAACCATGTACATCTTGATATGTCAGTACTGTAGGGGTTTTAGGGGACAAAACTTGTCCACATATAGTGAAAAAAAATCATCCAAAACTCATTTATTCCATAGAACCATTAAATTAATTTGAACATACTAAAATAAATAAATAATGAAAACCTTTTTTCTGATGATTTGAACTATTCATGATTTTTGACACATTATTTATAGGTATTAATGAAAATCATCTAACATAATCCTTCCTCTTAGGGTATCCATGTGATGAATAAATCTACCAATTCAAAAAATGATCCTCTGTTTCTCAAGGTCTGCTAAAACATAATTTATAGAGAAGGAGGAGTGAGATATATAATGTGATCTGTGATTTATAGTATTTTCACAACAATTTGATAAAAAAATTTAGATTCCACATTGTATAAACTATGAACCTCTTTATATATCCACCCAAGTAAACTTTTGGGATTCTAAATTTTTCTATTTTTTATATTTAATGAAATTATTAAAATACCATTTCATAAGTTATAACTCCTTATAAACTTTGTATCATAAAAATTTAAAATTTATACATTTATTTGGGACAATCAAACACCTCAAACCGTCATCATGTGATGAAAAAATAGAATTTGATAGGTTATGATAGGAGAAAGAGGTTGAGTCAATAATTATCACATAACCTGTAGACCTACATCTATAAAAATGCATCGTAGTTACCATAAAATAATTGTGATTTACACTAGAATGAACCATGATGAAGGTTAAACTACCATACTATATTTTAAACTTTAGTGAATATTTCTATTAATTCCCCACATTCACTAAAGCCTCATATAATTTAGCACACTTTCATATTATTTCACATAACATATAATATAATTTGAGACCATATCCAAATTTCCTTTTGAATATATTACAAAAATAATTTTAGAAAACTATCATTAACCCTCACTAAATGTTATATTATATGTAACAACATGTGAAAATGTATCCAAAACATTTTTTTAAGATAGTCTAAATATATTTTTTGGTTAATTCTTGGTGAAAATTTATTGTTCTACATACAGATTCTATTACAATTATACTAGGTCACCATGACATAAATATAAGTATGTATCTAGTTAATTCTATCAATAAAGTTAAGAGTTCGTAACAAGTTATATCAATTAAATTTAATATAGATAGGGGTAAAATAAAGAGTATGTAAATGTATATTAATGGTATAAATGGGAAGATAATAAAGTGTAGGGTTTCCAATGATTCAACTACTAGAATGTTTGATTTTTTGAGGTCGTTTTAACATATAACTTATGTAAATCTAACTAAATATCTCTATAATACCTGTTATTTATACACATAAAAAGGGATAACAAAATATAATTACTAAAAAATATATCTTATGAAAATTCCTAGAGTCTTCATTTAATCTCAAGTAGGATAATAATTTTCTCACTCTCTATGAGGTGTATGTTTCCACCTTTCCTAGAGGTTGCGTATTCTACTAGGGTAGTCAATTATAACAAGGGAGGTTATTAGTCATAGTGAGTATAGGCTGTCACCTTCCTACAATATCCTTCTCTCGATTACAATGTCCTATCCAAAGATCTAATTATTTTCTTTTACTTTTGTTACCTAACTCAATCCATCTAAATTCATCTATCTACTTGTAGAGATATATAAACATTGAGTAAAAAGGAGTGAATAAATAACACTAACAATAAAAACAATTAAAAATAAGTCCAATTCACTTAAAATAACTCCCAATATTATAATTCATATACAACCCAAGCTATGAAATAATAAAATAATTTAAATCAAAATCAGTTAATAGAATTTATTTTTAGAAAGATATTATTAGGATAGATCATTTAGATCACATGTGCACTCCCCAAGATTTAGATTCTTGTCTCAAGTCTCCTCATTTGGTAATCTATACAAATACATAATCTTATATTATATATTCCTCTATTGATCCTATATGGTTAGATCCCATCTTCCAAAATACTTATCATCATCTTATAAATTCTTTAGAATTTATGTTTGGAACCAAATGATGTCGTATGAAAATTTGTATATTTTAATTTGGATAACTGCCACTTAGAATGTACTTCCCTTGATCTTCTAAAATCTTTCTATAACATTCATAACAGATTCACAAAAAGAATATTTCGACCCATATTTTGATAATTCTATGTGGAGATATTTTAGTCCTATTTCCCAATTTGGTGCAAAACTTGAATAAATATTTTATTATTTGTGTATTTAATCCATGTGGAATATACATGATAACCAAAAAAAAATTGATCTTCTCAAAACATAATTGAATTCCTTATGTGAAAGATAATGGATTTAAATGTTGTTGACGGATTCAGAAAATGTTTTTGATAACTTCTGATCAATGAATGATACATTGGTGGGTGGATGTATTGTTAGGCTCATATGTGAGGTTACATTAGGATGATGTCATAGTTTTAGGATAGGGTGTGTTATAGTGTTGTAATTTTTTTGTAAGCATTTTAACTTATGGCTACTTTGGGAATATTATTGCGTGTGAAATGGATATTAGGGATATATTAGTTCCTCTCTTGGATACATCTCTATGGTGTTACAAATTCCGAAATGTATATCCATGTAACATGGAGTGTGTGGGAGTGATAAAATAATGTGCATTGGATTACCCGGAAACACTATCCATGGGACACATCATGTTTTTTCTTTCTAGTTCTACATTGGTGGGAGATGTACTCTCTAGTGTCTCTATGAGGTAAAATTGTTGAAATACTTTTTCTCAGGGTCTACCACTAGGATATTTCAAGGCATAACATATTGTATAAGATTGGAACAACTATTGTTGGAATGTGTGATAGGTTTCATTGGGGATTAAACAACACTTTATTAACTAGAGGAAGAAAATGTCATCCATTCAAAAGATCTCTATGAATAGATAATAAGAAAACATGAAAAACTAGAAATGAATATCTTTGTAAAACAATGTGTACCTTACTCCAAATATCCACTTCACCATACATATTCATTATATGGGGTTGATGAAGATCACTATAGTGGCTATCAAATGACACACATAGCTAGAGGTTTCCATGGAATGTGCCTGCATCATCCATCATACAAAAAATATTATTTTGAAAACTAAGAAATTATAGTGAGTTGGGTGTAAAAGATGTGGAATAATAGATCATCGAGGTTCTATTGACTTTCATCAAAACATTAAGCACACACACCAACAAATATCACATGATAGTGGGTTTTTATAAAACACCAAAGGATGCTCCTTGAGGATCATGAATTTACTCATGAACCTTATGCATGAATGAGAACCCATCATGTTATATATCATATAATAGTTATTTAATGATAACATTGTGGAATATATATACCACTCAACTCATTGAAGTTAGCAACAATGAATCACATGACACTCTTTACAATGAGGTACAATGGTAAAATATATCTTCATAGGTTTTCACGAGATGATGAAGTCAATGGCATGAAATCTTATTTCATTCCATGACTTAAAACACTCATTCATATGATAAAAATTAATAGATAGTGAAATTGTTTCTATTAGACTATTCCATATGATATTCCACTAATCATATAGTTAGATTTCCCCACAATTATACCATGAAAAATGTTCTAAGTTCAAGTTATGTGATTGGTTATATTATAAAAGGATATATATCTCATTATATATATATATGTCATATATATATAGTCTTTAGGGAATATTCCATTCAATCACCCACTTTCACTAAATCCTAAAAATACTTATGTTCTATTTTAACTTATATCATATCATATAAAATAACTTGTAAAACCTTACACAAAAAATTCTAATATATTTCTAGATTATTTTAGAAAGCTTTCACTAAATTATCCTTTCATCAACTCATATGTGATACCTCAGAAATACCCATCCAAAAGGCTATTTTATTAACTATAAAACACTTTTATATTAGCTATTTGAGACAAAATCAATCCCAATTCAATCAACTACAAAGTGTGATCCCATGGGCCCTTACAACATTGATAATAAATATGAATAACCAAATCCATAATTGTAAGCAAGAAGCATACTCTAAAAAAATTTCAACACTATTCAATCAAAAATGTATCTTAAATGATCTCTAGAAATCACATTTACCTCTATAACCATATCCACCAAAAACATTTCATGATATATTGTATTCTCATATGTTCACTTTTTCGAAGACATCAAGTGACTATGAGATAAAAAGTATATCAATCCTATAAAATCAACTCATACATTTTCAATTCTTCAATTTTATACTAATGTGGTAAAATAATACATCAAATTTAATTCATCTTTTTGGATAATAACATCACGTGTACCTTATTTAAATAAATAATCACATCATGTATACTATGTAGGGGGTTTCCATACACACCCTAATCTATCTCAATACTGGTCCAATATGTCATACTCATAATATGAGAGGAAAAATCTCCAATTGGTTAAGATCTAACTAATGAAATGATAAAAAAATTACCAACCACCCCTTGTTTAGGTAAGACACAATGGATTTAATAAAAAAATCTATTAAAGTATGAAGGTTCTAATGGTACGTATCTTGCAATACTTGGTAGTGTGGACTCTTATATGGTCCAAAAACCCCTTGTATATTGAATACAAATTGTATGATTCTCCATGTGGTATAAATAGTGGGACATCCAGCACACTAAAATACTTTTTGTACCTTATTATTATAGTTTATATTTCATAAAATAATACTACTCATGATGACCTTCATATTTATTAATAATCTATAATATTCTATGATGAACATCTATCATGGATTACACATAGTACTAGTTTGAGAGGTCTATTATAATTTAATTCCATGAAATTTATATGAATATATACATTTATATATCCAAAAAAATATAATTATAAAATATAGATTACCTTTTATATAATACATTTTTTATTCATAAAACTCTATTATTAATACTTAACGAGACCATACATAAGAAACTTTTATTAATATAATATAATATAAACATATATATTAGCAATATTTTTTTTCTAAAAATTCTAGGGGATTTAAATCATTACATCTATATGAAATTCCCATAAAATTTGTTTGTGACCAAGGTTCACCATAACACCACTCCCTGATCTAGTTCTAAAAACACAAAATAAATAATTGTATTTGATACCAATTGAGGTAACCCATTCTAAAATAACACATATTTCCTTAATTTAATCTATATATAACACAATAATCACAAAATAGTAGAACCAAAATTTTTAGTATCTTTAGAGATTGGATATATTAACATATTATTAGAAACATATCTCCATAATCACACCATATTAGATCCCCTTATAGACATCTTATTGGTTATACTCATCATCATAACCATGTGAATAAAAAGGGAATGAGGTGATATAAAAAATCAATAATTAAAAAAACATCAATGGGTCATAACGTGTTATATTAATATGAGAAAACATGATAATGGGAGAATATATAATTAAAATAACATGGAAGAATAAGAGTTGTCCACAAGTGATGATAAAAGAACTTATAACCTAAAAATGAAAATATTATACCATGGAATATAATTTCAAAATATTCATATAATAATCATCTGTCCTGGATCATAGTATAAGTATATAACATATGAATGTGACATAAGAATAATCATAGGAAATACAATGATTTTTAATGTAGATTGCCACATCGTTCCCCTCATTAATATTGTAATCATATCTAACTACATTTTTAATGATAAATTTTGTTAACATAGCATACCACAACATTTACATATTCATTGTTGTGATAATATCTTACCAAATTATGTTAATTCCCAATATTAAGAACATAGATTACCACATCATGTCTATTATCAATCTTTTGAACATTAAAAATCTCAACATGTCCATGATTTGAATCATTATCTCAAGAGATATAAACATTAAAAAATGTATTGAAGGGATATATAAGACCCTTTCTATCTTATAATTACCAACCTAATACATCCGTTTAATAAAAAATAAATCATAAATCATATAATTATGAACATATGGAATTAAAATGGGTTTCATAACATTTCTAAATACTATAACATGAAATGGCCTCAAGAGTTAGATCAATGGATATCCAAAATTCAATCACTCAGAAGGATTATTTCACTAAGAATTTAGAGGTTGATTTATGAAATACTAATCGAAATGAGATATTCATTTTTTAGATAAATAGGAAGATAGAAGAAGAATCATGAAAAGATATTTTATAAATCATTTTTAAACATTTTGTAAAAATATGAAGTTACGAGTTACCTTCAAAAATAAATTTATGGAAGCTTTCAAGAAAACCATTTTAAAATAAATTTTTAAAAATAAATACCCATACTATAACCTTGAAAAATAAATAATGTTTTTATGGATTAAATGTGGAGTAAAATGTAAAACATTCAGTGATTGAAGGAAAAACATTAATATATTAAAATTATTTTGTTGACACCCACAATATAAAAAGGATAATAAACCTTATTTATGAAAAATATTAATGTAAAATAAAGTGAAAATATGATATAATCCATATTTAGGTTTCAAAATAAAAAAAATAAATCATTTATATAATGAAATTATATATACATGGGAGAGAAAAAACCATCAAAGAAGATATATATTATTCTAAAAGAACGTTCAATTTGTATGAATAAGTAATAATTTTAATGGAGAATAATTAATTTAATGACCCTTGGATAATTATCATGAAAAACAATGGTAAATACCTAGAAAAATTATTATAAATAAATTAATGTGAATTGAGTTAACAAAAACCCATACGACTTTGGTAACTTTTGAATAAAATTATTTTGACTGAATAAAAATATAATGAAGTGAAAATACCCTGAATTGAATAAAAGTTATGATATAAAGACATAATTGGGTAGTTTATACACTATAAAAAATATAATAAGTGGTGAATATGGCATATGTATCAAAGAAGGAAAATTGAAATGATAAAACCCTTACCACCTTAGTAATAATGGAAACAAAATATTAAAATAAATGTTCATTAAAATACTTTTAAAATTCATAAAAATTTTATTGTTATTGAGAATATAATTTATTTAGAAATAATTTCATCATATAAGAGAATAATTGGTGTGTAATATTAAAAAATTATTCAATTATTGAAAATTTAGACGAAATACCTACCTTAACTCTCAACTCCCATGAATGAAATTTAAATCCATGTATAATAAAAAATAGATTAATAAACTATTTAAGATCATTTTTCATATATAATATTTGTTTTACTCTATAAATATTATCATTTATTATATATTTATTCGTTTGTTATTGTTTATTTTCATCATTGGATGTTATTGATTTTGATATCATTGCCCATGATTTGAAATTACGATGTAAATCCCCACACATTGATTCACAGTTCATCATTCCTAGATTATTTAAGATACTATAATAGAAGTTAATCAATTATTTATAAAGTCATAATTTCGTTACATTTTAGTTTTATTCAAGATTTTTGAATATGAAATTGAAGATGAACTTGTTTTAGGAAATTTTCCGATATCAAATGATTACTTTATAACGATCATAGATATTTATGTCATCCTTTAAGAATTATATTAATGAAATATTCTAATCCTAAATATTATATATTCATAAAATAAATTTTCATAACCATCCATGTATTTCAGTGATAAAAAATGAATCACATCATTGATAGAGGTGGTAGTCCTCACATATGCACGAGCGACGTTTTCATTTTGCAAGGAACGAGAAGAAAATAAGGAAAATAATTATTTATATTTATAGAATAATTTTAATTTAATATATATATATCATGTTTTTAAATTAAATTAATCTTTATATCCATCCATGTGGTTTGGTAAAGAAGAATTAAACACGTCATCCATGGAGGTAGTAGGCTGCACATACATATATATGATATTTTCATTTTTTGAATGGATGAGAGGGGAATATAAAATAGTTGTACCATAAATATAATAAAATTTTATTATAAAAATAATATTAGTGTAATTATACTAATATGTTCAGAATAGGTCAAGAGTAGGTTTAACGAGAATGATATTGAGGAAAATTATTTGGGTGGATAATACTCATGTTGAATATTTGAGACTTCTCTTGAAATAATTCTTGAAATTTGAGACTTGGAGAACTTTATTGTAACCAAGGGATACCGAAAGTGTAAATTAATTATTTGAGAGTTAAAATTGTTAGTTATTATATGTAACACCCCAAGATTTCATAATAAGTTATTTTCTTTAAAATAATTCAATAGCTTGCACTACACGCAACACTGTGTTAGAGCACACCACAACTTACCAAACTAGTCGTTTAAAAGTGGTTATGAATAGTTTTAACTCAATTTTGAATTTTATATACTCCATATAATTTTATAATCCACATTTTGTTTTCCTTAGACATAATATAAGAACAAATTATTTTTTTTCTGATAAAAGAAGTATTTTTCAAAAATGCAATTTTACCACCTTTTAATTGAAAACCCTCTTTAAAACCAATATATGAAATTTTATATATTCAATTTAATGAAATTAAATTATTCTTTTATAATCGGCACATAAAAATTTATTTTGAATAAATTTTTGGTACTTTTCTGAAAACATTCATATGTTGATGAATACTGAAAAATACTAAATTTTAATTAAAAACAACTTTTTTAATCAAAATTATTTATAGAGTGAAATTATGAATTTGAATGGTTTGGAAGTATAATTATATTATATTTTTGTCATTTAATACAATTTATGTCATTATAAGTAATTTCACATTTAAATTTGGCATAAAATCATGTCAATCTTTTGATGGTTTTTACTTTTTAAAAACCAGTTTTTCAGTTTTGACAACAAGAATTTATTTTAAATTAATTAATGCAACTTATATGTTTTGAATTTGATAAAATAGAATCCATTTTTTAATTAAGAATATCAAAATTATATTAGGGTTAAGTTCTGGTATTTTTCTGAAAACATTCAATTTTTGATGAATTGTGAAAAACACTGCGTTATAGTTTAAAAATGAATTTTTATTTAAATAATTTTTTATTTTATTTAAATTTTTTCAGTAAAAATAGATATATAATACCTATATAAGTTCAATTTAAGTCATTGGAGTCATTTTATAATAAAATTGGATGTATAAAATTTTATTGAACTTTTTACCGTATTTTACCCACCTTCTAGGAGCATTTGAAAATTTACATAAAACATAATTTTAACACTTCAGTGAGTCGAATTTAAAAAATATTAGAAACAAGGTTGAAATCAGTAAGTAAAATTTGGTTGAATAAGATGAAAATAATTTTTGTTGAATAGTAATTTTTGACTTTTATTTACCACTGTTAAAAGTAAATAGGGTAATTAAGAGTAAAAATGACATTATAATTACCATAACACATTTCCTAATTCTATTGGACAAGTTTAATTCGACCCAATACAACCTTAGGAATAAAATATTATCCTCTTTGGTCCACTTGTATTAGATTATGACATTTATTATTATTTTATATAAAGAAGAGTTAAAAGAGTTCAATTCAAAGTTTAATAACTAACCCATATTTAATATAGTGTTATAAATAAGATAAATTAGACTATAAATATTAATTATAAATATAAAAATATTTCCTAAATAATGGTATTTTATTTATAATTTTTAGACACTATGTATTTAAATTTATTTATGACACAATGATGATGCAGTAATTACCTTATAGACGAATGAGTAAAATAATTGATATTATAAATATCCAAATAAATGTAATTTGAAACTTTTGATGAATTACAATAATTTAATATGTTAATATGACATTTTAGGGTTTATTAAATAATTCTATTTCGAAGTTATCATGCTGTTATGATTTTCACAACAACCTAATACTAAATAATGTCAAAATTGACAAAAATGAGTTTTTAAAACAAATACTATATTATTGGTTGATATAATATTTATAAAAATTTAAGGTTCGCCCAAAGGGAATAAATAATATTATATCTATCATTAATGAACCAATTTAGGTTCTTTTTTATGTTTAGAGTATGTTTATTAACCATACAGTGTAAGAATACCAGAAGACATGGTAAAAGTTAAACTATTTTCCTAAGAGTTAAATCTAAATGATAAGGTTAAAATGGTAACCTAAACTTGTCTAAAACCTATTGGTTGATATGTTTTCGACCCATCACAAAAAGTTATTATAAATAAATCATTTTTGATCCATTAGAAACCGAAAATTATTTTATTTTAAAATAATATCAAAAATGTTTTCCTAAAGTGACCCTCACCCCTCTTATAGAAGGGCCCTTCCCCTTCTCTCAAAATAACACCACAAATGCCATTTGGCTCGGCCAAAACCTGAAAAAATATCCTCCCAAATTACCTAAAATAAACTTTGAGTCCTTAATTTGATCATAAAGCCAACCTAAGGATCCCTTTTGATCAACTCAAAAGGAAACACCTGAATAAGAGGTAATAATTTCAGCACCCTCTTTCAAGTTCTTTTCTTCTTACACTTCCTCTTTCTTTGTTGTTTTCATAACAAAATAAAAACTCTAGTAACTCATACATATTTTGATGTTATTATAAATATGGTTCAACCATATTTGTTATTATATCCATCATATAAAGGACAAAGTCACCATACATGCGTACGTACGGCTTACCATCTCCACGTCGTGGTGTAGTTTTTTATTGAAACACTAAATTTTTTGGATGAGTATAATAATGAGTATAAATGATGTAAATAATAAATATAACATGTTAATTATTCCTTAAATATTATATACCATTCAATTACATAATATTTCACCATCAATATAATGATATTATCGCTCGTACGTACGTACAGATTACCATCTCCACGACGCGATGAGATTCATTCCCATACTCACCATTCAATGATGATTATAAAAATATATATTATTAATAAGTATTTAATATATGAAATAATAATTATACTGGATATATATATATATATATGTATGTATTCGTGTGTGTCTGCATACCCAAATATATCTTATTTACTTACTTCCGTTCCATACGATATGAAAACGGAAACAACGTTTATGCGTATGTACGACCTAACGTCTCCATAAACGGTGCCTTCCATTTCATAAATATATATATTATAGATATTTATATTCTAAATATATATGATATATAAATAAATCTATATATTCTGGAATTATTTAAATTAATATCTAAATGATACGATCAAGAATAATTGGTTAAAACACATACGATAAAGAAAGAGATTATTACACAAAATGTTAATTTAACAGGGAAATCATTATTAAATGGGTAGTATAAAGTAATAAATGAATCATTTATGATTTAATAAATATGAATATGTTTCTGTTATAATTTAATAACATTCTATGGTGATTATACAGAAGGTTAAATGTACCCTCTACCAAAGGAAATCACAAGGTAAGGGGTTTCTTATCTGACTTTTAATTCCGTGAGATTTCCATTGTTTGCCACTTTTTTATTCATGTGGTGTAATGTGTACTTAAATTTCAAATATATTATCATTATTATATTTATATTCATGGTATTCTATGATTAATTTGGTGGTTATTAACTTTTGGTCATACGACTCGATTGATTACAACTTGGTAAAGGGTTTTCATCTCACTTTTATTCTCGTTTGATTCATGTTATATTTTCCACTATTTCCTTTTTGTGTGGTAAATGTACTACCCATGATTGTATTATTTGTGTAATATAATTTAATTTATGGGGATTTACATCCTCATTGTGTGATAATTCTTTCATGGGGTGTATGTTTCGTAAGTTACAAAAGCGATAAGGGAATTTCAAATTTCAACTTCCACTCATTGGGCTTTACGTAGACTTCATTGTTTATTTTACTACAAGATTATGTGTAGAATAACTATTTATTATATATGTAGTAATTTATTCTCCCCTATCTGTGGATATAACTTTGATACACATAATCACTCCATTGATAAATTCTCATGTCCTTGATATGAACTTGATAAGAGTAATTTTAACTCAATCTCTATTCATTGAGTTAAACAACGAATTCATTGGTGTTGTTTATACAAGAATATGTGTGAATTTCCTCTAATTTATTTACACTGAATATCCAATCATATTGATTGTATTTATATTTTTCACACATAATTATGTCATTGATTTATCCTTAACCTAAGGCTATAGTCTTTATAAGGGAATTCATCTTAACTTACATTCCTTTGAGAATTCTTTGTTGTAGTGCACCATTTCACATTAAGTTGGTATATATACTTGACCTTGATATATTATATCATGAATCCATTTATTCTCAAGATATTATAATGTTTTTATTTCCTCAATTATTTGTATTCAAGCGTCTCTCATTTGGTTAGGAACTCTAAATAAAATATCATTTTAAATGTTTTAAAAATATATTATTCTAAATATTTCTCATTAATGTCCATGTTTTAAAAATGATTTTAAGGATTTATTTAAAGGGACATGAAAGTTTTAAAATTAAAATTATTTTTAAATGTTTCATATTGGTATGGGACACTTTGATTTAAAAATCTATTTTAAACATCATCTTGAAATATAGGGATACTTTTAAATGTTTTCAAGAAAAAAGGGGATATTTCTCTCAAATTGTTTTGATGATTATTTTAATATTTTTTAATATCCTTAATTATTCTTGATTGAGTTTAATTTATTATAATAAAATCTTCCATATTGTATTGAATGAGTAATGTTTGACTGTGGATGTGCTATTTTTATACCATTCATGGTATATGGTTAAAGTATTGACATTTCGTATGCTATTTTTAATACGAATGTTTTGATTGTGTTTCACCCCTTTATATGAGGAATGAATTGGACTTAGTAAGTGATGGGTGGAGCCTGCTTCAACTCCTCGATGCATCAGTATGTCTCATGAGACAAAATAGTGTCTTGGCACAAGGCCGTGACAAAATCTTATTTGTAGTCTTTGCAAAAGGCCTTGACTATGTGGTTATGTAGTATGGAAAAATTAATTCCATCATTATGAAATTGGGTATTGATATTACATGTGATTATTCGACTAGTATAATATACATGTGAATAAGTAAATGGAATTATTTGATTTATCTTTTCCTTATTATACTGATGTTTAATTTTAAAAGGCTTTTTTCTAGTCTTATACATTGCATTAAATGTTTGTTCTTATTTATGACAGTTTCCGCTATATTGATATCCTTAATGTGCATCTGATCACACCTATTTATTATGTTTTATTTTTCCCAGGATGAAACGAAATATATTACGATTAACTTGGAGGAATAGGCTAAGGGATATAAGAGTGTTTAAAGGGGACACAATGATTTTTTATTTCATTATGTAATGTAAAACTTATGAATGTATGTAGTACTTCCAAGGACACTAAAGTGATCAGTCCTTCGAGACATGATTCCTTATACCATAAAAATGTTATTTAAAAATGAACTGATTCTGGGTAACTGGGGTCGGGGTATTACAATTGGTATTAGAGGAAGTTTAGTACAAACCTTGGAACCAAGATATAGAAAAAAATTCTCATTATGAAATACTACCCTAAGATAGACATTGAGGATTAGTATATAAGAACATAAAAATACTTTGGTAATGTAAATATTATGTGGGTATTCCAAAAAATACATCCCTATCTGGATACGAGCAGGTAGAGGCGACTCTGGAAAAGATGTACCTAGGAGTAAAAACTCCGACAAGGAGTTTTGAGCTTGACCCGTGGTATCTTGGTACACAACAATGGGCCTTGCTGCACTCTCTGTTATGAAACTCCCAGGGGATATGCTTACTATAATTCACATTTTATTTACAAACCATTTTGAACAATTTTAATATAATATGAGAATAAATAAACATGGTTAATCATATGGTGTTTTAGATTGAAAATAAGTTGTTATGATATTCTCTAAATGATTTTATGGCTCACATTATGATTTCTTGTGTTAGTCAATTGCTGGATTCCAAGGATGTCATTGTATTATTGAACATGATGTACTAGGTGGGCACAATGGTGGAAATGATCAACGAAATGGATTTTTTATCAGTGTAAAAGATATCATGTTCATTCCAAATTAGTTTTCGAAAAATATGATCAATAACATATATATTAACCAACTCCCAGACTCAAAAACGAAGAGAAAGACGATTAATGATAAGAGCTCCAGCAGTGGAGACCATAGAGAAAAGAAATCTCAATTTCTATCATGCAGGAAATGTGGAAGAAGTCACCTAGGAATGTGTCTAAATGTAACAAAGAAATGCTTTATGTGTGGGAAAGGACATAAAGTAATGTATTTACGAGAAAAAAATAAAGAGTACTATGGAAGAAAATAAAAATGATCCCAAGAATCCATTTATAGAAATTTTTCGTAAATATGGGGGACATGGCCATTAACCGAGTGAATTCCCTATTCACTAGGATAACCACTTGGTCAAGGAGGAACCTATATGGAAATAAATGGATGGAGAAATGTTTAAAAGTATTAGTGCTCTTATTTTATGGGATTAATTTGGAAGACTTTTCTCTTGTATGTGTAACCCTACAATTTGTTATGTAAAAATTCTATTTTAGGAAGAATTATATTTTCTATTATAGTTATAAATAACCATTTGGGTTTATATAATCCTTGAATTTGACGTAATTATAAGTTATTAAATTTTGGGATGAAAATGCAAGGTATGAGATAACATTTATGGTGAAATTATGTAATGGTTATTTTGAAGAATTTTTCTCACATTAGTAATGTTATAAAATATAGTTTTCGAAAAAGGAATACACACAGACCGTGTAACAAACCGTCACGTAAGAAAAAGATGTGGGAATTGAACCCACAACCAGAGTGCGATTGGGATTTATCGCCTACCACCGGACTACGTGATGTCCCTGGTTAGTGTGACTAATTATTTTTAGTTAAATGATTTTATTAATCAATAATAAGTTGATTTGATATCTTATGTCTTATCAAATAGATATCCTTATTATAGGAAAATGTTTTGGTGATTAAGTGATAAATGTTATTTTGTAAGGCGTTCGCTTTTTTGGGAACACTATTTGCCAAAGGAAAGTATAATACTATGAGATTTCATTTGAGGAGTAATGGTGGATTTTTATCTACTTTTATTGTGTATTTATATCAATTTGGGTTATTTATGGAAATGATTAACCTATCATAAAGAATATAGGATTAGGTTAATTACTTTAATTATGTGACTTTAAGAGTAGTCGATGTTATTTGGAGATACAATTTAACGTGGAAGACTACATAATCAAATTATTCTATGTTTTCAGTTTCAATATTAGTTTTGATTATATTGAAGGACTTTAAGGACAATTGTTTATTGAACTTTGGGTTTTGTTGGTTTAATTTAAAAATTAATATTAGTATTTATTTCCCTAAAGTATTATCCTTTTTGGGGATTATTTGATATTTTAATAAACATTTTGGTTTTGGTTAATCTCTAAAGACAATGTAAATATATAGTTTATCCTTTCTGGATCATGTGATTCTCTAGAAGTTGATTCTAGTGCTTTAGGTGTGACCAAGTCATCTTGAATACTCATTGTTTGAAAAAAAGATGAGTTAGTGGTAGAAATTTATTAAATTATGAAACTCTACTTAAAAAGTAAGTATATCTCTTTATGTTCTTAGTCAATCTCATGAATAAATTTCTCAACTTTATGAAAAGGAACTAAAAAAATTGTTTTCTATTTACTATTCCTACTGAGAAACTAATGATAGTTTATCCCATCACAAGTCTATGGTTTTTTTATTGTTAACATTCTCCTGATCATGTTTTCTATCACTCTCCATCTGAACTTGACACTTAGTTTATATTCCAAATCCATTTTTTACAACATGGAATCCTAATATGGGTTATCTCGGGTGACCTTTGTACTTCTTTATCATTCTTTTTAAGTGATAGTTTTATTGACTCTTTTTCCGATGTGGGACATTCAATGAAGTTCCCAATCCCAATTTTAAAATTTCGAGGACGCAATTTCCAAAAGGGTGGGGGGAGAATGTAACACCCCAAGATTTCATAGTTAGTTATTTTCTTTAAAGTAATTCAATAGCATGCGCTACACACAACACCAAGTTTGAGTGAACGACGACTTACCAAACTAGTTGTTCAAAAGCGTTTATGAATAGTATTAACTGAATTTTGAATTTTATATACTCCATATAATTTTATAATCCATATTATGTGTTTCATAGACATAATATAAGAACAAATTCATTTTTTCCTGATAAAAGAATGATTTTTCAAAAAATGAAATTTTACCACCTTCTAATGGAAAAACTCATTTAAAACTAATATTTGCCACTTTTTTATATTCAATTTAATGAAATTAAATTCTTATTTAGAATCTGGGCTTAAAAATTTATTTTGAATAAAATTTTGGTACTTTTCTGAGAACTTCCATATTTTGATGAATACTAAAAAATCAAACTATTAATTGAAAACAATTTTTTTATTCGAAATAATTTATAGGGTTAAATTATACATTTGAATGGACTGGAAGTATAATTATATTATATTTTTATCATTTAATACAATTTAGGTCGTTATAAGTAATTTCATAGTTAAATTTAACATAAACACTTGTCAATATTTTGATGGTTTTAACTTTTTAAAAACCAGCTTTTCGGTTTCAACAACATGGATTTTTTTAAATTAATTAATAAAACTTATATGTTTTGAATTTGGTAAAATAGAATTAGTTTTTTAATTTTTAATATAAAAATTATCCTATGGTGAATTTTTAGTATTTTTCTGAAAACATTCAATTTTTGATGAATAGTAAAAAACACTGCGTTATAGTTTAAAATCGACTTTTTATTTAAATAAATATTTATTTTATTTAAATTTATTTTAATTCAAAATAGATATATAATACTTATATAAGTTTAATTTAATTCATTAGAGTCATTTTATAATAAAATTAGATGTATAAAATTTTATTGAACTTTTTACCGTCATTTACCCACGTTCTTGGAGCATTTGCAAATTTGAATAAAACTTAATTTTAACGCTTCTGTGAGTTAAATTTTAAAAATTTGAGAGACACGGTTGACGTCAGTAAGTAAAATTTTGTTCAATAATATGAAAATAATTTTTAGTGAATAGTAACTTTTGACTTTTATTTACCATGATTAAAAATAAATAGGGTAATTAAGGGTAAAAATGATATTATAATTACCCTAACACATGTACTAATTCTATAGGATAAGTGTAATTAGACCAAAAACAACCTTATGAATAAAATGTGATCCTCTTTGGTCCACTTGGATTAGATTAGGATATTTATTATTATTTTATTAAAAGATGAGTTAAAAGAGTTAAATTCAAAGTTTAATAACTAAACCATTTTTAATATAAGGTTATACATATGATAAATTAGACTATAAATAATCATTTGAAAGATAAAAATATTTCCAAAATAAGGGTATTTTATTTATAATTTTTAAGTCCAAAATATTTAAATTTATTTATGACATAATGATGATGCAATAATTACCATATGAATGCCAGATTAAAATAATTGATATTATAAATATCCAAATAAATGTAATTTGAGAATTTTGATGAATTACAATAATTTTATAGGTTAATATGTCATGTTTGGGTCAACTAAATAATTTTTTTCGAATTAATCATGCTGTTATGATTTTCACAAAAACCAAATACTAAATAATGTCAAAATTGACATAAATGAGTTTTTAAAACAAATACTATATTATTGGTTGATATAATATTCTTCATAATATATGGTTTGGAAAAAAAGTCTTAAATAATATTATACATGTCATTAATGAACCACTTGAGGTTCTTTTGGAAGTTTAGAGTATGTTTATTTACCATATAGTGTAAGAATACAAGAAGACATGGTAAAAGTTAAACTATTTAAATAAGAGTTAAATATAAAAGATAAGATTAAAATGGTAACCTAAAATTGTCTAAAACCTATTGGTTGAGAGTTTTGCGATCCATACCTACCTTATATTCGGAATAAAACATTTTTGAGCAATTAAAACTGAAAATGGTTTTATTGTAAAATAATATTTCAAGGTTTTCCTAAAGTGACCCTCACCCCTCTTATAAAAGGGCACTTCCTCTTCTCTGAAAATCACACCGACAAATACATTTGGCTTTGCCAAACCCTGTCCAAACATCCTCCCAAAATTTCTCATATCAACTTGGAGTCCTTACTTTGATCAGAAGGCCATCCTAAGGAGCCCTTTTGATCAACTCAAAAAGAAACACCCGAATAAGAGGTAATAATTTCACCACCCTCTTTCAAGTTCTTTTCTTCTTCCACTTCCTATTTCTTTGTTGTTTCCATAAAAAAATAATAACTATAGTGCCTATTACATATATTTATGTTATTATAAATATGGTTCAACCATATTCGTTATTCAATCCATCCTATAAAAGACAAAGTCACCATACATGCGTACGTATGGCTTACCGTCTCCACGTCGTATTGTAGTTTGTTATTCAAACACTTCATTATTTGGATGGGTATAATAATGAGTATAAATGATGTAAATAATAAATATAATATGTTAATGAATCTGTATATATGATATACCATGAAATTAAATATGATTCCACCATCAATATAATGATATTTTCGCTCATGCGTAAGTACGGATTACCGTCCTCACGACGCATTGAGATTCATTCCCATGTTAACCATTCAACGATGATTATAAAAATATATATTATTAATAAGTATGTAATATATGACATAATAATTCTACTGGATATATATATATATATTTATGTTGGTATATACTTACACATATATTATTCACTTACTTCCGTTCAATACGATATGAAAACGAAAACAACGTTTATGCGGACATACGACCTACCATCTCCATAAACGGTGCCTTCTATTTAATATATCTATCTATTATAAATATTTATATTTTAAATATATATGATATATAAATCATGATCTATATTCTGGAAGTATTTAAATCATGATATAAATGATATGATCATGAAAAACAAGTTAAAACACGTACGATAAAGAAAGTGATTATTAACTAAAATGTTAATTTAACATGTAAATCATTATTAAGTGGGTAGTATAAAGTAATAAATGAATATTTTATGACATAATAAATATTAATATGGTTCTGGTATAATTTAATAACATACTATGGTATTATACAAGAGGTTAAACATACCATCGACCAAAGGAAAGTGTAAGGTAAGGGGTTTCTTATCTCACATTTAATTCCATGATATTTCCATTGTTCGCCACTTGTTTATTGCATGTGGTGTATTGTGTACTGAAATTTGATATATATTATCATGATTATTTTTATATTAATGGTATTCTATGATTCATTTGGTTGTTATTAACTTTTAGTCGTACGACTCGATTGATTACAACGTGGTAAGAGGTTTTCATCTCACTTTTATTCTCGCAAAATTCATGCTATATTTTCTACTATTTCATTTTATGAGGTATATGTACTACCCATGATTTTATTATTTGTGTAATATAATTTAATTTATGGGTATTTAAATTTTCATTGTATGATACTTCTTTCATGGGGTGTATGTTTCGTAAGTTACCAAATCAGTAAGGGAATTTCAAATTTCAATTTCCACTCATTGGGCTCTAGGAATACTTCATTGGTTATTTTAATCCAAGATTATGTGTAGAATATCTATTTATTATTTATGAAGTAATTTCCACTCCCATATCATTAGATATACCTTTGATACACATAATCACTCCATTGATAAATTGTCAAGTCCTTGATATGAACTTGATAAGAGTAATTTTAACTCAATATCTATTTATTGAGTTAAACATCAAAGTCATTGGTGTTGTTTTTACAAGAATATGTGTGAATGTCCTCTGATTGATTTAAACTGAATATCCAATCATATTGAGTGTATTTAAATTTTTCACACATAATTATGTAATTGATTTATCTTTAACCTAAGGATACAGTCTTTATAATGGAATTCATCTTAACTTACATTCCTTTGAGTCTTCTTTGTTGTTATGCACCAATTCACATTTATTTAGTGTATATAATGTACATTGACATAGTATATCATGAATCCCATTATTCTCATGATATTATAAATTTTTTATTACCTCAATTATTTTTATTAAAGCGTCTCTCATTTGGTTTGGAACTTTAAATAAAATATCAATTTAAATGTTTTAAAAATGTATTATTATAAATATTTCTCATTAATATCCTTGTTTTAAAAAAGGTTTTAATGATTTATTTATATGGAAAAGAATATATTAAAATTAAAATTCCTTTTAAAATATTCAAAGTGGTATGGTACACTTTGATCCAAAAATCTATTTTAAACAGATTCTTGATAAATAGTGATACTTTTAAATGTTTTCAAGAAAAGGGGGATATTTCTCACAAATAGTTTTGATGATTATTTTAATCTATTTAAATATCCTTCATTACTCTCAATTGAGGTTAATTTATCATAATACAATCTTCCATATTGTATTTAATGAGTTATGTTTGACTGTGGATGTGATATTTTTATACCATTCATGGTTTATGGTTAAATTATTTACATTTCGTATGCTAGTTTTAATATGAATGTTTAGATTATGTTTCACCCCTTCATATGAGGAATAAATTAGACTAAGTGATAGGTGGAGAAAACTCTAGCTCCTCAATGAATCAGTAGGTCTCATGAGACGAACTATTGTCTTAGCACAAGGCCTTGAAAAAATCTTATTTGTAGTCTTGGCAGAAGGCCTTGACTATGTGGTAATGAAGTTTGGCATTATGCAGTCCATCATTATGAAATTGGCTATTGATATTAAATGAGATTATTCGACTAGTAGTGTACCCATGAAAATAATTAAATGGAATTTTTTGATTTATCTTTACCTTATTATGCTAATGTTTATGTTTAAAAGTCCTGTGTTCTAGTCATATACATTGCCTAAAATGTTTGTTCTTATTTATGACAGTTTCTACTATATTGTTATCATTACTGAGAATCTGAGACCACCCCTTTCTTATGTTTTATTTTTCCCAGGATTCAAAGAATTATATTATGATTAACCTGCAGGAATAAGATTAGGTATATAAGAGCGTTCAAAGGGGACATGATGTTTTTTTATTTCATTTTTTAATGTAAAACTTATGTATGTATCCAGTACTTCCAAGGCTACTAAAATGATCAGTATTTCAGGACATGATTCCTTGTATCATGACAATGTTATGTAATAATGCACTGATTCTAGGAAACTGGGGTCGTGGTGTTACATTATATAATCATTCTATGTTTAAGTGTGTATTAAAGTGGGTAGAAGTGAGTTTCTATTATAGATTAAAAAGAGATACTTTTTCTTAGAATTGAATGGAAGATGAGGGGTAAAGATTGAAACACATGGAAGTTAGGTGATTTAGGTGAGGAATGGTTGGCGAGATATGTGGGTTTGAATTTAAAACCTATAAAAGTTATTTAATAATGTATAATTTTCATCAAAACTTAATAAAATTGGACCCACTTTAGGTTACATCATTTAACCCACATTAACCTAGATTATAATTTTACTAGGGTAATTACTTTTTCAAAAGAAAAATATAATAAGACCCCAATTACCAAATTTTAATGTTTTGAATAAAAATTTACATTCCATTTAATCTAATTAAATTTATAAATATGATAAAACTAACATTAAAAATTAAATTCTGAAATATATACAAAGAAGTATTTAAATAGAAAAAATACTTTTTATACAATATGCATTATTATTATTATTTCCAATAAATTAATAATTAACCTAGTATTAATAATTTTTACATTTTTAAATATAACATTATAGTAAATATTTTAAATATATAAATGTAATTTAATTAGATAAAAATTACGCAATGTTCATGAAAGAAATTAATTGAAAAGTCAACATTTTTACTTTGATAACTAAAATTTATTTTTGTAACATTTTTTATATTAAAAATGAAAATGAGATTATTCAAATTTTTTGATAAGAGGATTAGAAATATTAAAATAATTTTATTAAAATTACGTTATAGGCTTGGTAAAAATTATTTTAAATATAATCATGGATTATGTATAGAAGTAGTTTTTTAAAAGATTATTTTAAAGTAGAAAAATAATTTATTTATTTTCCATGAGAAGTGAAAATACATAGATGAACATTAATGTATTTTTCTATATATGTTATTAATATATTCAAAATTATTAATTAGTGATAAATTATTTTATTAATAAAAAAAATAGCTAAAATTATAATTCCATAAGAAAAGGTGTTTTTATCACAAAGGGATTTTTCACAATTCTTTAAGATTGATTACATTTTTTAATAAGAATTAAATTTTATCAAAAAAATTATATTAAATAAAATCTTTATTATTTCATTCATATAAATTTTATGGAAATGTAAAATTTATAAAATACACAAAATAACGAGATTAAAAATTGATTAACAATTATAGGATTATATCATCCTAAATTATAAATGAAAATCTCATCACAATTTCTATATAAGAACTAAGGATGAGATAAGTTGTGGTGGACATAGTGGGTGATGGTTTGGGGAGAATAAATTTCATACTGATTTCCATGTCGTTAAACATCTCACACAACCAATTTCACTCCAGATGAACTTATTGAAGTTTTATTTGGGCTTAGTTTAGGGAAAACCCCATAGAAGATACCTCTTTAATATGTTTGGGTAAACGAGACTCATTAGTTAGACTTATACAACTTGATTATATTTTTTATACTCCATTTATTGATTTTGTAATATAGTTACTTATATTTAAACTATCTTATTTGATGATTATGCAATAACTGTCATATTTTTATTATAACATGGTTCATATTCATTATTTTTGTATGTAAAACAAGATATTTAGAATATTATTTATTTAAGGAGAAATTAATACTGAAATATAAATTCATTACATTCTCCAATATTAAATAAATTTCATCATCACAATTTTAATTATTACTCACTAATGAGAAATAAATGTGGGTATAAATCAAGATATAATATCTCATGAGATATTAACATCACTATCTTAGGAAGTTATATGAAACTCATATTTTCCTTTATAATACAAAAATATTGAGTTTCTCAACCATTTTATCTAAATATTTCTCCTTAAATTCCTATAATGGTTATGATTTTCTAGAAACATACCATTCATGGATTCAGTTTCTGGATCCAATTTCAACCAAATATTAAAACCAAAATTGGGATGGTAATATCCCATAAAATCAGTGTAAGTGATCATGTGAAAATGAAAACTCCTTCCTAATATTTCTTCCCTAATGAATCCTTCATTTCAACCTATTATACCTATTATTTAACTTGATCAGCCTATCACTCCTTAGTTTGAACTAGGTTTTCCATGGACATATTCCTATTAGGTAATCTAACCGAAGTAGTTATATATTACACCATAAAATTCCATTTAAATTATTCATAATTGTTTTTAAAGAGAATGTGATTCATCTAAATAATAACCCATAATAGTGTCAAACGAGGTTTGTTGTTTGGCCTAGTTTTTATTCACTGAGTGAAAATCAATTTAATATGAAACTAACATTTTTCAGGTTTATTAACCATAGGTTAATCTATGTCAATGTCAACATCTTCATGTTTATATCCACACATGGATATCATTGTTTAGAAACAAAAAACTCCTTATTTTATCAAACTTTTAAAATTTATTTCAATTTTAAACTTATACAAAGGGTTTTCACTAATGATATATAGTACTAATTCAAGAAAAAAACTAAATTAATCCTAAAAAATAATTAAAATTTTTTTGTGATGCCAACTGATGTGCCCCAAAATCATACTCCCAAATATGGTGCTAAAAAATATACATTACAACGGGATTTGATATCAAGTGAGATGGACAAATATAAAAATTCCTATATTAATATAATTTAGGCATTACATATCAAAATAATCAAACAATCTCAAAACATGAAGGTTCAATGTCTTTGGAAATTAACTATATAAAAATATTATTATGATCATTTATTCATAATCACACTATACTGGATCCCATTTTAAACATATCCTAGGTTATACTAATCATTATAACCAAAATATTGGAAAATAAAAGAAAATTCTTTGCTCAAATGAAAAATAATGGAAAAAATGTTTCAACAAGTCGTAAAAGGATATAGAATTGTGAGAAAACACGAGCATAAGAAAATATCTAACTAAAATAACATGGAACAATATTAGTTTCCCAAAATTCATGATAAATGAACATTTAAACTCAAAATTAAAAAATATATACCATTATAAGACAATTCTGAATCATGATATAATAATTATGATCCATGTAGTACAATATGTCAATATAACATAGAAATTTAGCATAAGAATAATCATAGGAAATCAAAACATTGTTAACATATCTAGAAGCATCACGTCCATGCTCAATCATGTAAACATTGATAATCACATCATGTACACACTCAATATTGTGAACATAATCCACTATACTATGGACAAACTAAATATATTTAATATAGCTAACCACATCATTTCTATACTCAATCATGTAGAAATAGATAATGGAATCATGCCCACACTAAATCTTGTGAACATAGCTTACAACATTGTGTCCACGCTCAACATCAATATTTCATGAGATATAAAACCTCAACCAATGAATTCCTGGGGAATATAGTAGTCAACCATACTATGATTATAAACCATATGCATGTGTGCCACATAAAGTAAATATAATATCAAATAATCAAGAACCTGGGGAAAGAAAATGGGTTTTGTAAATTTTTCATGTGGAATAATATGAAATAGCCTCACTAGTTATATTAGTTGATACCCAATATTCAATCACAAAATATGAGTATTTACCTAGGAATTTAGAGAGAGACTAATGAAACAGTAAAAAAAATGAGAACTAAATTTTAATGATAAAGAGGAATATAGAATCAAAATCATTAATATAGATTTCATAAAATATTTTTAATCTAATTTTTAAAAAAGTGATGAATTTAAAAGTCAACTTCAAAAATATTCTTCAATAAATTAATATATAAGAATTTAAAATACATACAAAAAAAATGGAGACATGAAAAAGTCATAAATGTTTTCTAATGTAAATGGGTAGTGGATGTTAAAATAGAAATGAACATAAGTAAATGATTATAAAATTTAAAAATACATTTATTGAAACCCACAACATAAATAGGATAAAAAAAACTTATTTTGAAAAAGGGTAATGAGAAATTATAAGAATACATGAGATAATATATATTTGGGTTTCAAGATAAGAAAGGAAATCATTAGAATTGTACATAAATTAAAAACAACCATTATAGAGGATGAGGAGTATTCTTAACAACATTATAGTTTTTATGAAGAAATAAGTCTGTCAACAAATAAGAATTGAGGTAATAACCCATTAAAGATGAATACATGTGAATTAAATATAAAAACATAGAAAAATTATATTTATTACAATTTATTTCAATCATTGATAATATTTTAACAAACTGTAAGAACAAGAATCTTCATTTTAGGTATGTTTTTCCTTTTTTAGTCGTTTTTGAGAAAAAGAGTAAAATTTGGAAATTTTTGAACTACACGCAGTGTACTTTATAAGTACACACTGTGTACTTTGATGCAGCACCAGGCCGGGTGTTGTTCGTGTCCCGACCACACACACGGTGTGTAGGGCGATGTGGAGGCCACTTAAAGCAGAGTACGGAAGGGCCAAGTTCACGCCATGTACCCCAGAAGTACACGTCGTGTAGTTTATTTTTTTTTCATTAAATAGATTGGGGTCGTGCCTAATCGACGAAAACGCCTTCTTCTCCAGGTTCGTCGACTAAGAGCACTCATACGGCCACAAACTCTCTCCGAGTCCCCGAACCTTCATATATTCTCCGAATTGACCACCGTTGATTGCGTTGGAACTGAAATGGTAAGCTCTTCCTTCTCCTAGAGCTTTGTTTTCCAATTTCTCCTCTTTCTCAAGTTATAGTGGGTTGAACATTTTATTTTTTTTCATAGATCTATGCCATTCTAAAGAGAATCAAGCCTCGTGGTTCAAGTATTTTGATCTCCTAGAATCCAGGTAGGTGGTTTGTGCCTTACCTTTAGAAGTATTTGAGTTTTATGTGAAAATTCCACCAATACCCGTGAACGGGGTATTGTGTTATTACCTTTTTGACCCTGTTGTTTTCCTGCCTTGCTTGTATGCTTTTGTAGAGGTAATTTTATCATGTTTGTGGATAATTTCTATGCTTTGAGGTTTTGCCCATGCCTTTTTTCTTATTGAGACCATTGGGTCTTGTTAGCTGTTGGTCGTTATCATTGTTTTCCATGCCTTGTGACCGTAGAATGGAGTGATATTCTGGACATGATTGTTATGCTGTAGACTGGTTATCCAAGAATCTCTATAGGTGTACTTTGGGCTTATAGAATTAATATGCACTCACTGGCACGAGACCATGAGAACCTGGCACTATAGACTATAAAGGATAGACCGAGTGAGCTTCGCAAAGAGTATTGGATATTATAGACTTTTAGGGGATATACTGAGTGAGCTTCCAAAATAGTCTTGGCTATTATAGACTACAGGAGAGTAGACTGAGTTAGCTTCCTCAGAGAGTCTTTTCTTTGTTTGAATTTCTATAAAACCTTTCTAGGCTAGAGAAGGAATTGACTGAGCGATATTCCTTAGTGAGTCAGTGATAGACCTGAGACTATAGGAGGAATTGACCGAGAGATCATCCTAAGAGAGTTTCTAGACCTTGGGTCTATAAGAGGGTTAGACCGTGTGATCTTCCTCAGAGAGTCCCTGACTACCCTAGACTATAAGGGGAATTTACTGAGCGAGCTTCCCCAGAGAGTCTTATAATTTGCGTATGACCAAACTAGAGGGGTTAGGCTGAGTGCACTACCCAGAGGGTTGTTGGTACTTTCTTGGATAGGACCAGAGGGGTTCCTGTTGTGGTTAGAAATTTGATTCACTACCGCTTATTGTTCTGTGGTTTGGTTACTCTTGTATATCAACCTGTTACTACTTACTGTTTACTGTCTTCTGTTTCTAGTTACTGTTTACTACTTACTATACTATTACCTGTCATATACTCACAGACTGTAAGGCACAGATCTTCGGGTGGTTTCGTACTGGGATTAGTCTCACATGCTATTTAGGTCATATTTTTGGGACCAAACAGACCATTTTTTTGCAGGTATAGACAAGGGAAAGCGCTCTTCGTCTTCTGGTACTTGATTTCTTTGGAGTAGGAGAGCATGGGACTGATCCGAGGCTTGCGATGCTATGGAGTTGCATATTTGTCTTTCTTTTGTAATTTGGTTTAGTATTGTTTTCATCATTGTGTCCTGTTTGGGTGTTTTCCAAGACATATGTATCGTGCATCATTTCATATATACATGTGGGCTCCAATTGTTTATTGGTTTAGTCTTCTACTATTTATTGTTGTTGGACATTTACGGCTTCCTCTATTGTATATTTTGTTTACTTCCATCGTGTACTCTTCCAATGAGGGCATAATTTCCCCACCATCACACCCAAGGCCCTCGCTGTTAGTCGGTATCCTCTGGCATTTTGGGGAAATGCGCTTTAGGCCATGTGACCAACCGGGTACGGGCGCCTCTAGGTGGCTTTCGGAACCGGAACATTACAAAGTGGTATCAGAGGAATTATTTTCTCTTGATTTATTGTTTGGAGCCTTTATCCAGGGATAAGATGGATTCGGTACTTTGTAATAAGCTGTCCCCGGGAGTAGCTAACCCGTGTACAGGGAAAATCCAATCTACCTCGTTTATTGCAGTTTTCTGGTTTTGAGATTTTACAGTTGATATGATTTCACCTAGAGTGATTCACATGAATTGTGTTGTTATTATTGTTGCTATTGCGATTCTATTTCTATCGAAACCCAATGAGATGAGGGTATTCCATCTCATGCATCATATAGGCACTTGTTAGAAATCACATGCCATGCATTCTTACCATGCCATCTGGGGTGCATTAGCAATTTCATGTTGTTGTGATAGACGTTGTGTAAATTATGCTTGATGTTGTGATAGATGATTTGATATAATCCCTGTAGTTTGATAGAGAAATTTTTTGTATTGTACCTTTACTTAAACGAATGCCAAATTTTGATTCTTGAGGTTCAATGGGCCCTCATGAATCAGAGTTTGGTGGATCATTGACTTGTTTTATTTTTTATTTGATATGTAAGAGATGTCAAGCTTTGACTCGTGAGGAGTTTGGGTCATCACGGATCGGAATTTGGCACCTCTATGCTTGTTTTTCAGTGTTTCCTGGGTTTCGGTGCAGTTTTCGAGCTACTTCCCAGAAAAAACTAGAATACACGATGTGTACATGACTACATGCCATGTAGTTTTAAACCGTGTCACTGACTATGTGAGCTGAAACACAGGGTGTTGAAAAATGTTTTCTAAAACACGCCGTGTACTGTAGTTTTACGCCATGTAATAGTGAGCCGCGTACCCGATCGTGTCACTAACAACACGGGTCAGGGAAGCTCGTGTAGTACATGCCGTGATGGGTATGAACAAGCAGTGTAGCCTCGCTCTAGATACTCGGCCATGTCACGAACAACACAGGACGATGTTATCTCTCCTATACACGCCGTGTTTGTTTGGAACATGCAGTGTAAGGGTCAGCCATGTAGCCGTCCATGTAACTAACAATATGAGGTGCTGAAACCTTGTCTGGTACATGCCATGTCCTTAGTGAACATGTCATGTAGTCTAGGGTTAAGAGGCCATGTGGGATAGCCGTGTAAGGAGACTCAGGCAAGGGAATGGAGATCAAGTACACGCCGTGTGCGGGGACAACACACCATGTAGTCTGGGGTGTTACACGACCAGCCGTGGAAGAGGTACACGCCCATGTGTCTGGATTAAGAGGAAACACCATGTAGTTTTATACACACCGTGTAGTCATGTTTTGTAGAACTTGTTTGTTATTTTCTTATGTTTCCATCTTGTACTCTTGTGTTCTCAGTCTTTGATAATCCTGATCTAAGGTGTGCTTTTGATCTTTTAGAGATATGCCTCCGAGATGTCCCCCAGTTGTACGTCAGCTGCCAGACGGTGATCAGACACCAGATATGGTCGATCAGGGAACTCCTACAGATCATCCTACTGACCCTCCTGCAGATCCTCCTGCTGTGCCAGCCTTGGAACCAACAGTTATACCCATTGCAGGTGCCGATTCCTAGTTCAGGGAGGAATTCCTGAGGACGATGCATACCTTTCAGGGAGCACCGCCTCCTGCCCCATCGATGGCTGAGTTGACGCGGGTTTTCCAGCATCATCATCATCCTATGTTCTCAGGGGATGGAGGACCCCAGGCTGCATAGTCCTGGTTAGAGGCCACAATGATGATCTTCGAGCACCTGGAGATACCTCTAGAGAAAAGGGTGAATCTTACTACTTATATGCTCCGAGACACCGCCAAGAGGTGGTGGGAGGCGATCTCACAGTCAGGCTTCCATTAGAGTATGAATTGGGATGAGTTTCAGCACATCTTCTATGATTAATTTTACCTGGATACCTTGAGGGCTGACCGAGCCTGGGAGTTTATTAGTCTTGAGCAGGGTACTCTTTATATTATAGAGTACTCATCTTGCTTTACCGAGCTGCATCGCTTCACGCCGTTCCAGCAGGTGATGAGTTGTTCCTTGCTAGGATGTTGAGGAAAGTCTCAGGAAGGATATCTATTCCCAGGTGAATATCTTTAGGTTGACTTCGATATCCTCTATCATCAACCAGGTGCTGATCACTGAGCACAATCTGAGAGATTCTGGAGCAGTGATCCAGAGCAGTTCGACATCCAGAGTCAGTGTTCCTCCTACTGATAGAAGGAAGCGTCGCAAGGAGTCTGGTCAAGGAGATCAGGGTAGATGAAATGCATCTTCAGGCATCCAGGTAGTATTCTACCAGTGTGGTAGGAGTGGGAACACTAGAATTCTGTGCCAGAGAGACCCAATGGAGTGCCGATCTTGTGGGAAGATGGGCCATCTTCAACATTTTTTTTCAGATCTTCTCACCTACAGCTGGTGGTAGGGGTTCCTCTATGACCCCACATTCAAGAGATATATCACCGGGTTCTCACCAGTCTGGGAACTAGAGTTCTTCCGGCCGTTTGGGTCGAGGTGGAGGTCGTGGCCGTGGTGGTCAGTCACCAGGTTATCAACGACAACAGAGTGGATCAGCTCAGAGTGGTCATCTAGGGGCGCAGGGCCACGGTACAGGCCTGACTTTCATCGTGGAGCAGACCCATCAGGAGCAGGATCCCTTCCCTTCTATAGTTCGAGGTATGATATTAGTAGCCTCAGTTTTATCTTCATCCATTTTCTATACTGGTGCTTCACATAGTTTTATCTCTGTGGATGTTGTGGAGAGCCTTGGGCTCTGTATCTTTTCATCTGCCGACTTGTTGACTCTTGATACACCGTTGGGAACGAGGAAATCTAGAGTACGTCAGTGTAGAGAGTTCCCTCTTGAGGTTGCAGGGTGTCACTTTTTATGGGACCTCTATGTCTTATAGATGACAGGGTATGATGTCATTATCGGTATGGACTAGTTATTTCCCTTTCAGGTAGTCGTTGATTGCTATTGCCGCAGGGTGAGTTTTGTACCACCATAAGGCAGAACTTTTTTTTTCATATAGAAGAGTGGGATGTCTTGGCGGGTAAAGCTGGACCAGATCATCCTGGGCTAGGAGGAGTTACCACCCAGATTGCCTGTTTTTATCTGGATGACTAGGGGACTTCACATTTAGACTTTCCTCCAGTGGTGGATTGTTTCATGGATGTCTTTCCAGAGGACTTTTTGAGTTTTCCTCCAGAGCGTGAGGTAGACATCTCGATTGAGCTCATTCTAGGAGTGGAACCGGTGTCCATTACTCCTTATAGGATGGCTACACCTGAGTTTCAGGAGCTCAAAAAACAGTTGGAGGAGTTGCAGGAAAAGGGTTTCATCTGACCCAGTACATCTCCTTGGGGTTCGCCTATCCTATTTGTGAAAATGGAAGAATTCACCCTGAGGCTTTGCGTGGATTATCGGAAGCTGAACCAGTTGACGGTAAAGAACCAATATCCTTTTCCAAGGATTGATGACCTCTTTGATCATATTCTAGGATCCCGAGTGTTCTCGAAGATCGACTTGAGGTCCGGTTATCATTAGTTGCGCTTTGGACCCTCAGATATACCTCTTACAGCCTTCAGGAGCAGGTATGGTCTATACGAGTATACGGTCGTTCCATTCGGTCTCATGAATGCGCCAACAGTTTTTATCGCACTGATAAACCAATTGTTCCATCCATACTTGGATTCCTTCATGGTGGTTTTCATGGACGATATCTTGGTGTAATTTCACACTCGACACGACCATGCTACCCATCTTGAGATCATTCTGAGTACACTGAGAGAGCATCAGTTATATGCTAAACTCTAGAAATGCCACTTATGGATGGATCAGATTCAATTCTTGGGTCACGTGATCTTAGAGGCAAGAATATCCGTGGACCTAGAGAAAGTGAGAGCTGTAGTTTCCTAGGAGCATCCGAAGAATGTCTTTTAGGTGGGGAGTTTTCTAGGGATGGCAGGATACTATAGGTGTTTCATCCAAGAATTTTCATGCCTTGCAGCACCGCTGACAAGTCTGACAAAGAAGTTTGTGAAGTTCTTATGGTCAGATTTTGGTGAGTTAGCCTTTCTAGAGCTAAAGGCGAGATTGACATCAGCACCGATACTAGTATTTCCAGAGCTGGGTAAGAGCTATACAGTCTACTGTGGTGCTTCAGGTGTTGGATTGGGAGCTGTGCTTATGTACGGAGATGGAGTCATTGTGTAAGGGTCTCGGCAGTTAAGGCCACACGAGGGGAACTACCCGACGCACGATCTAGAGTTTGTGGCTATTGTTCATGCCTTATATTGTTGGAGACATTACCTTCTGGTAGAGCACTTTATCATTTTCACCGACCACAAGATTCACAAGAACATCTTCACTTAGCATGATCTGAATCAGAGACATCGTAGGTGGGTCGAGTATCTTTAGTCCTTCGACTTTGATCTTGCCTATACGCCGGGAAAGGGAAACGCAGTGGCTGATGCGTTGAGCAGGAGAACTCAGATTCAGGAAGTTTAGGAGGCCATCAGTGAGTGGAAGCTTATGGATCTGTTCTCTGAGACACACATGGAGGTGAATGACAGACATGGACATACTTTCCTTTATTTTGTATTTGTTACCTCAACCCTTCTTGATCGGGTACTGATGAGGCAGCTATAAGACTCAGAAGGCCTAGTCCTGTGGGAGAGTGTGTCAGGAGAGGATCCTCTTCTTGGATGGACAGTGGGAGAGTATGAGATCTTTCATTTCTAGTGATGCGTATGGGTGCTAGAAGACATACACAAGGAACTGATGCAGGATTTCCATTCTTCAGTTTGAGCAGTTCATCCTGGCATCACCAAGATGTATCGTGATCTACACCGCCAGTACTGTTGGCCAGATATGAAAAGAGATGTTGTTGGGTTTGTCATGAGATGTTCTACTTGTCAGTAGGTGAAAGCGGAGAATTAGCAGCCAGTAGGGCTTTTACAGCCGTTTCCCATCCCCGAGTGGAAGTGGAATGATGTTTTGATGGACTTCGTGACAGGGTTACCGAGGTCACTTCGAGGGAGTGATGATTTTTGGGTTGTCGTCGACAGGCTTACGAAGGTTGCTCACTTATTGCCGATCAAGGAGACCATCAGTGTTGATGAGCTGGGGCGGTTGTAAATCAGAGAGATTGTACGTCTGAATGGAGTTCCATTATCCATTATTTCAGACAGGGATGCACGTTTTACTTCTCGGTTCTGACAGGGGCATCTGAAGACTTTGGGTACATAGGTACTTTTGAGTTCAGTATACCATCCCCAGACAGATGGCCAGTCCGAGCATACGATCCAGGTTCTTGAGGATATGCTCTGAGCTTGTATTTTAGAATTTGGAGGTTCTTGGGGGAAGCATATCCCTCTTGTGGAGTTTTCCTATAACAATAGTTTTTAGGCGACTATTCAGATGGCACCTTACGAGGCTTTGTACGGTACACCACGAGAAAAATGGGCATTTGCGACGGGTTATTTGCGACGGGGATAAATCCCGTCGCAAATAGTCTCGCTAGAAACTTATTTGTGACGGGGGAATTTGCCCGTCACAAATAACCGGCGGTGGTAATAGCTATTTGCGACGGGCAAATTCCCTCGTCGTAAATAGTATGTCGGCAGGTTATTATTTGCGATGGTACCCGTCGCAAATAACTATTTAACCGTTGACCATAATAAATGAGGGCCAAGGTATTTGCGACGGTACCCGTCACAAATAATACTATTTGCAAGGGGTATCCCGTCGCAAATAGTTCCGTCGCAAATAATCTAACCTATAAATACCCCCTCATCCGTTTTTTTTCATTCATTCTCAAACTCCATCTTTTCCTTCTCTCAAAACTCTATTTTTAGAGTTCAGCGTTTCTTAAGTTTACTTTTTTTTGGAGTTGATATTGAAGTTTTCAACAACGCTCAAAGATCAACCTCAGATCAATTTTAAAGGTATTTATGTTTATTTTAATTTAATATTTATTTTAAATTTTTTATTAGTTTCAATTATTTTTAATTAGTTGTAATTTAATTATGTTTACATTGTTTTGTTACTTAATAAATTTAAATTATTAGTATTCATTGTTCATAGTTAATGGTAATTAGGAATAATTAGTAATAGTTTCCAATAATTAAGAATAAATGCTAATAATTAGTAATAAATACCAATAATTAGGAATAATTAGTAATAATTACCAATAATTACCAATAATTAGTAATAATTAGTAATAATTACTAATAATTAGTAATAATTACCAATAATTAGTAATAATTTCCAATAATTACCCATAATTAGTAATAATTTCCAATAATTACCAATAATTTCTAATAATTAGTAATAATTAGTAATAATTACTAATAATTTACAATAATTAGTAATAATTACCCATAATTAGTAATAATTACCAATAATTACCAATATTTAGTACTAAATAGTAATAATTAGTAATAATTATCAATAATTAGTAATAATTAGTAACAATTACTAATAATTACCAATAATTACTAATAATTAGTAATAATTAAGAATAATTACCAATAATTAGCAATAATTAGTAATAATTACAAATAATTATCAATAATTAGTAATAATTACAAATAATTATCAATAATTAGTAATAATTACCAATAATTATCCATAATTAGTAATAATTACCAATAATTATCCATAATTAGTAATAATTACCAATAATTACCAAGAATTACCAATAATTAGTAATAATTTACTAATTACCAATAATTATCCATAATTAGTAATAATTACCAATAATTAGTAATAATCAGTAATAATTACCAATAATTAGTAATAATTACCAATAGTTATCCATAATTAGTAATAATTACCGATAATTATCCATAATTAGTAATAATTACAAATAATTACCAATAATTATCTATAATTAGTAATAATTGGTAATAATTAGTAATAATTACCAATAATTACCACTAATTAGTAATAATTAATAATAATTACCAATAATTAGTTATAATTAACAATAATTACCAACAATTAGTAATAATTAGTAATAATTACCAATAATTAGTAATAATTACCAATAATTAGTAATAATTACCAATAATTAGTAATAATTAGAAATAATTACCAATAATTACCAATAATTACCATTAGTTAGAAATAATTACCAATAATTATCCATAATTAGTAATAATTACTGATAATTATCCATAATTAGTAATAATTACCAATAATTACCACTAATTAGTAATAATTAATAATAATTACCAATAATTATTAATAATTAATAATAATTTTCAATAATTAGTAATAATTACCAATAATTAGTAATAATTTCCAACAATTAGTAATAATTCGTAATAATTACCAATAATTAGTAATAATTACGAATAATTAGTAATAATTATCAATAATTAATAATAATTAATAATAATTACCAATAATTACCAATAATTACCAAAAATTACCAATAATTAGGAACAATTACCAATAATTAGGAATAATTACCAATAATTAGGAATAATTACCAATAATTAGTAATGATTCGTAACGATTACCAATAATTAGTAATAATTATCAATAATTAGTAAGAATTACCAATAATTAGGAATAATTACTAATAATTAGGAATAATAACATTATTACATTATTAGTATATTTTATTATTAATATTAAAATAATATAATTTTTTATATTATATACAATTATCCTTTCATCTGTGTGTTTTCTGTCTCCACATGTAATATTTGTATGTGGAGACAGAAAACACACAGATGAAAGGAGAATTGTGTATAATATAGAAAATTATATTATTTTAACATTAATAATAAAATATACTAATAATGTTATTATTTCTAATTATTGGTAATTATTCCTAATTATTTGTAATTATATGAATAATTACCAATAATTAGGAATAATTACCAATAATTACTAATAATTAGTAATAATTATCAATAATTAGGAATAATTACCAATAATTAGGAATAATTACCAATAATTAGGAATAATTGTCACTAATTAGGAATAATTACCAATAATTAGGAATAATTACCAATAATTAGAAATAATTACCAATAATTAGGAATAATTACCAATAATTAGGAATAATAACATTATTACATTATTAGTATATTTTATTATTAATATTAAAATAATATAATTTTCTATATTATATACAATTCTCCTTTCATCTTTTTGTTTTCTGTCTCCACATATAATATTTGCATTCTTTTTCAAAATTTTCAACCTACTCACTAATGGAGAGGTGAAGGTGAATGCAAATATTACATGTAGAGACAGAATGTTAAACACACAGATGAAAGGAGAATTATATAAAATATAGGAAATTATATTATTTTAATATTAATAATAAAATATACTAATAATGTAATAATGTTATTATTATATAATTAATATTTATGAAAAAATAATATTAGTACTATGAAAATAATAAAAAATTTATATAATATTAAAATTATCAATGTTTGTAACATGTTTTTCTTTATTCTCGACATATTCAATTCTTAAAGGGTCAATTTCTAGGTCTATCTCAATAAAAAGTTTGCGTCAGTCGTGTATGATGTAAACTCTATAATTATCCTTGCTTGAGTGTTTTTTCTAACAAATTATTCAAAACCAGTAATGCTTTTATATTTTATAGAAAAATATGGAACAACGAGGTCGTCAACAATCATTATTAGGTGACCGCATATGGATAAATCAACGTAGAAATCCAAATGATTCTAGTTTAAATCCAGTATATGTAGAGGGTGTGGAGACTTTTTTATCATTTGCGGCATCAAATCCAGAATTTGTTTCAGAAGGCAAAATAAAATGCCCTTGTAGAAAATGTGCATTGAGAACGTTTGACACGTTTGACAAAGTGGGGGGACATCTCTTGCGTTTTGGTTTTCAACCAGATTATGTTTTTTGGTATCAACACGGTGAACGCAGTTCCAGAGCAGGTGATACGAACTTGATTCCGGATCCATCTTGGTTTCAAGATTTAGTACATGATGTTGGAGTTTCATTTGATCAACATACAGAAACTCTGGCTGATATAGCTTCAAATCCTGAGTTGGCACCGTCTGAATTTTATGAGTTGTTGTGGTCTGCTGAAGATGCATTATATCCTGGCTGTAAGATGAGCAAATTAGAAGCAGTTGCAAAATTTATGGCTATCAAATCAGATAACGGAATGTCATACACCTGTTTTGACCAGATATTTTCTTTTCTTAAAACATTGTTACCCGAAAGAAATGTTTTGCCTACAAATTACTATGAGAGTAAGAGGCTTGTTTGAAATTTGGGACTTACTTGTCAGAAGATTCATGCATGTTCAAATGACTGCATTTTATATTCTAGGGAAAATGAGTCATTGGATAGCTGTCCCACATGTGGGCAACTGAGATATAAATAAGGACAACATGGGGAGTCTGGTTTGATTCCTGTAAAATAGTTGAGATATTTTCCGCTTACATCCAGACTTCAGCGTTTATTCATGTCTAAGAATACAACGACAATGATTTCATGGCATAAAGAGAATATTTCAACTGATAAAAGCTTTAATCATCCAGCCGATGGTGATTCATGGAAAATTTTTGATAGAGTGCATCCATCCTTTGCTTTAGAAGCTATAAATGTTCGACTGGGCCTTTCCACTGATGGTTTCTGTCCGTTCGGATCTAATGGTAGTCAATATTCATGTTGGGCTGTTTGTTTAACTTCGTACAATTTACCTCCATGGATGTTGATGAAGGATCCATATATCTTTTTTCCTTTACTAATTCCTGGACATCTGAAGAAAAATATTGATGTTTATTTGAAACCATTGATTGATGAATTAAGTTTATTGGGGAGTACTGGTGTCAGTACATATGATGTTGCAACGAAACCAAATTTCATACTGAGAGCAGCATTGATGTGGACAATTAGTGACTTCCCGGCTTATGGGATGTTATCTGGCTGGAGTACACATGGTCAGAAATCTTGTCCTTACTGTATGGGAGAGAACAAAGCATTTATGCTCATTCATGGAAAGAAACCTTGTTATTTTGACTGTCATCCCAGATTTCTTCCAGCTGATCATCCTTTTCGCAGAAACAGATCTCATTTCAGAAAAGGAACAGTAGAAAGGGATGGACCTCCAAAAATGCTATCAGGTTTGGAGTTAAAATCAGTTGTATTTTCATTACCTCCCATCACTTTTGGTCCCACAATAATCCAACAGAAAATTTCTGGTTTCGGAAAAGAACACAATTGGATTAAACATAGCATATTTTGGGATTTTCCATATTGGTCTGATTTGATGGTCTGACACATGTTAGATGTCATGCATATTGAGAAGAACTGTTTTGATAATTTGTTTCATACGGTTTTGGATACGCCAGGAAAGAGCAAAGACAATGTAAATGCACGTTTAGATCTTGCCCAAATTTGCAGGCGTCCAGAACTGGAACTGTTTGAGAATGTCAGAACAGAAAGGTTACTGAAACCAAAAGCAGCTTATACACTGTCTAAAAAAACCGTTTATTATTTTGTCAGTGGATTGCAGATTTGAGACTTCCAGATGGCTGTGCTTCCAATTTGGGTAGATGTGTAAAGAATGGTCATATTACTGGATTAAAAAGTCATTATTGTCGTGTTATAATGGAAATACTTATACCAATTGGATTAAGAGGTCTGTTGAATTCTGTGATTTGGGATTCCATAACAGACATGTCTCATTTTTTTCAGGAAATTTGTGCGGCTACAGCATATTATGATGCTCTATGAAAACTTGAAGAAGATGTTGTTGTAATTATATGTAAATTGGAAAAAATATTTCCGCCATCTTTCTTCGACTCAATGGAACATTTGATGTTACATTTTCCATATGAAGCCAAATGTGGAGGTCCAGTACAGTTTCAATGGATGTACCCATCTGAAAGATGCATGCAAAAATTGAAAAGAAAAGTATGTAACAAAGCATATGTTGAAGGATCTATTGCAGAAGCTTATTTGCAAGAGGAAATATCTTTTTTCTGCTCCCATTATTTTGAATCTGAGTATCCTTCACAACACAACCTAATGGGATGGAACGAGAGGAATATTGATGAAATCGACAATCAATTATCTGTTTTCAACAAGCCAGAGCTTGGTTTTGGTGGAGTTTATGAACGCTGGCTTTCAGATGATGAACATCACAGAGCTCATACGTATGTTCTGCTCAACTGTGAAGAGATGACATCAGTTGTACTGTAAGTGTTTATATCACTTATTCTATCATTTATGTTACAGTAAATAACTTTGGTTTTTTATAGGTTTTATGATAATCATATCAAGAAACAAATTCCACAAATTACAGCAGCTTCTCTCGAAGAACGCCGACTAAAAAAATTCTCTCAGTGGTTTCAAAAACTGGTAACATAAATTCTATATCTTTTAGAAACTCATTCAATGTATAGTTTACTATATTGATAATTATTTCACAAATTTTCAGGTGTCTCGACATGCTGATAAAATTGATAAACGGCTGTGTATATTGAGTAACCCACCTTCCAAACTTGTTAAAACTTATAATGCATATGTGGTGAATGGATTTCAATTTCACACACATGCATTTGGGGAATCGAAAAAAACAATGAACAGTGGAGTTAGCTTGAGAGGATCTCATCATTGAAAAAATGAAGTTGACTTTTATGGAATACTTGATGAAATCATTGAACTCTGTTATCTTGGACAACATTACATAACCATGTTCAAATGTCGGTGGTTGGATACAGAGAGAGGCGTGCGTGTTCATCTGACTCATGGAATCATCGATATTAATTGTAAAAGTGTTCTCGCAGTAAATGAACCATTTTTATTGGCTCAATAGGCACATCAAGTTTATTATGGAAAGTACTGTGCTACATCAAGAGACTTGACTGATTGGTGGAGTGTAATAAAAATGAAAATTCGAGACAATCAGTTTAGTCAAAGTGAATGTGCTTTCACAGATGTTCAAAGAATTAAAGTTTTTCAAGTGAGTACTCAAAATCAATCTTTTTTACAAAGAGACATGAGTATCAATGACGACACCCCACATT
The DNA here is from genome assembly GCA_963277665.1 of Viscum album. NCBI lineage: Eukaryota > Viridiplantae > Streptophyta > Magnoliopsida > Santalales > Viscaceae > Viscum > Viscum album. The sequence continues at coordinate 542,839,714 of OY728157.1, forward strand.
TAAGAGTCGGTGATGACGATGATGTTAATGATGTCACATATGAATTTGAAATGGTAAGAGATGAAGGAACTGAAACTCGAATGGATATCGATGATGTTGAGGAGGAATATGAAGATGACATTGACATATATGAAGATGATGAAGAAGATGAACACTGATAGAACTCCATGGTAGTTATATACAATCATAATATATATATATATATATGTATATATAATAGTAATTATCAATTATTTGCTAACAACATTAACATTTTATGTTTCAGATAGACGATGACACATTTCGTGAGTTGGCGGATGCTGAACTGACTTTCGATGCGGATGAGTTGATGGCAGATGACCCTCATCCTACAGGCGCTCCAGGGAGTATGCGGAGGGGGCGCGGTCTTGCACGATTGATGATTCCTGACCCTGTCCCCAAGCTACGTCTATGTCTTGGGTTTGATCCACGCACACAGAGGTGTGATAACCTGTGTGATAATCTGTGTATTTGACTAAGAGTTCATTAATCTATTCACATAATAAATTTTTATTATTTTTACAGTTTTCTGCATATAGCAGTCGGATAGGGCAGCGCTATTTTGCGCAACTATTTCTCTCAGCCTTGGACCACATGGGAGCAGATTCCCATTGATGTGCAGCAGGCTATGTTCAGCCATTGGTTGGTACGTACGTAAATAAATAATTTTTATTTTGAAAATTATTTCATTTCTAACTTGATATTTTGATTTATTTGTTGGGTTTACGGTATCCGATCGAGGATACCATGCGTGACGCCATCCACAAGGCATGGGAGGTGGCCATGCGTGATCGCTTTCGTCAGTTTTTGCACAATTTAAGAAATGCTACCACGAAGAAAGCAGGAGTGTCAGATTTTGACGAGTCATGTAGAGCACACCGAACAAAGTACATTTCATCCCATGTATGGGATGGATTATGTGCGCACTGGTTGAGTGGTGCCTTTATGAGGAGATCATCGGTGGGGAGGCAGAATCGGGGGAGACAGAAGGTGACTCATCGAGCTGGGAGTCGTTCTTTCCGTACTCATAGACATCATCTGGTACGTACATTATTTATAAATATTTTATATAACTATAAATATTAACAGTTTATTTTTTATTCTTATAGGCTGTCGAGCACCCCGATATTACGGAGTACGATGTATATCAGAGGATGTATAGTGATCCTGCTACTGGGGATCTCAGAGGTCATCGTCAGCATCACATCGTGGTCGGTATTATTTGTTTTCAAGATTAAAAATTAACTGCATATAATATATTCACAATTTTAATTTTAAATTGCAACTACAGGAGTCATATGAGGCCGCAACATCACAGACCCGACCTGAGAGTCAGGCCGAGTCATCAGATCAGACCACTGGTCGTCAGTTTGATGAGGCGGCATGGATGCAGGCCACCCAATATGCCTTCGAGAAGGGCCGGGTAGTTGGTATTAGCTCTCGACTGACTCCCAGAGATTATTATGGCAGTGCTGCGATGTCGGCGTCCATCTCGAGGGGAGCTCGTGCATCTTCTTCTGATACACAGTATGAGGATCAGTTGCGATCTCAGACTGCACTGATAGAGAGTCTACGACAGGAGCAGGAGCAGATGCGTCAGCAGCAGCAGCATGAGGAGGAGCGTCGACGCCAGCAGCAGCTGTACGAGGAGCAGATGAGTCGGTGGTAGTAGCAGTACCGGGAGCAGATGGAGTACATGCGCTGACTCACTCATGCTTTAGGGATGGAGTTTCCTCCACCAGCATCTCCAGATCCCCCCTCCCCCCTCCTTCAGATTAGAGTTTGTTTTTATGTTATAAAGTTTGTTAAATCAAAATATAAATTTTTTTCTATTCGTAGTTTTTGTCTCATTATAAAATATTAAAAATATTATATTTTGAAATAACAATATTAATATGAATAATAATATTATTTATATTTTATAATATTAAATTTTATATATATATTAAAATTTTATAATATTATAATTTAATTATATTTTTTTGTAATATTTAATTTTTTTAATATTTAAATGTAAAATAATTCTACTATTTTTATATTAATTAAAATAACTTATTAATATTTTTTTATTTATGAATTATAATTCTAATATTATTATATTAATTAAATCATTTATTAATATTCTATTATTTTATATTTTTGAATTATAATTCTATTATTATTATATTAATTAAAATAATTTATTGATAATTTATTATTTTTATTTGTGAATTATAATTATATTATTATATAAATTAAAATCATTTAGTAATATTTTATTATTTTTTATTTTTGAATTATAATTGGATTATTATTATATTAATTAAAATAATTTATTAATAATTTATTATTTTTATTTTTGAATTATAATTATATTATTATATAAATTAAAATCATTTAGTAATATTTTATTATTTTTTATTTTTGAATTATAATTAGATTATTATTATATTAATTAAAATAATTTATTAATAATTTATTTTTTTTATTTTTTTTATAGTATTTACGACGGGATACTATGCCCGTCGCAAATAGTATTATTATGATATTCATTAAAATAATTTAATAATAGTTTTTTTAATTTTTTTTTAAATAGTAATTGCGACGGGCCCCGTCACAATTACTATTTTAAAAGTTTTTTACAAATATACGGAGTAATATTTGCGACGGGAAGGATCCCTGTCGCAAATAATATCTTTAGCGATGGGCCCGTCTCAAATAATTGGTGTTGCGACGACGTTTTTCGCAACGGGCGATTTGCGATGGGCCCCCGTCGCAAAAGGCCATTTGCAACGGGATCCCGTCGCAAATACCTGTTTTTCTAGTAGTGGTAGGCCATGTCGATCACCTTTTTGCTGGATAGAGGCAGGAGAGGCAGCTTTGTTGGGACCCCGTCCTGTTTAGGAGACCTCAGAGCAGATAGAGTTGATTCAGAAGAGGATGGATACAACACAGTCTCGATAGAAGTCTTATGTTGATCAGCGGAGATGACCACTAGAGTTCGAGGTCGGGGATCTGGTTTTCCTGTGTGTCGCACCGTGGATGGGACAGAAGAGGATTCAGAGACAGGGTAAGCTTCTGCCACGGTACGTCAGGCAGTTTGAGGTGTTGGAGAGAGTTGGTCCGATTTCCTATTGGTTACAATTACCATAGAGGTACCGGGCTATGCACGATGTCTTCCATGTTACTCATCTCTGACGTTACTTTTCAAACCCGTCTCATGTCTTTCAACCCGAGGAGGTTGAACGTGAAGCGGATGCATCGTTTTTGGAGCATCCTATCTGGATTTTCAATCGCAGTATAAAGATTCTCTATGGCCGGTATGTTCCTCTGGTACGGGTGCTATGGCAGCACGAGCGAGTACAGGATGAGACCAGGGAGAGGGAGGCCGAGGTACGATCGCAGTGGCCGGAGCTTTTCGAGTTTTCTTCTTCTACGCCTCGCTAGAGAAATTCAGAGATGAATTTCTTTAAGGGGGGAAGTTTTTAAGAACCTGGATCTTCGTTTAAGGTATGTTTTTCCTTTTCTAGTCATTTTTGATTAAAAGAGGAAAATCTAGAAATTTTCTAAGTACATGCCATGTACTTTATAAGTACATGCCATGTACTTTATAAGTACATGCTGTGTACTTCGATGTAGCGTCAGGCCGTGTGCTAGCCATGCCCTGACCACACACACGGTGTGTAGGGTTGATGTGGAGGCCACTTAAAGCGCAGTACGAAAGGGGTGAGTAAACGTCATGTACCCCAGAAGTACACGCTGTGTAGTTTCTTTTTTCATGAAACGAACCAGGGTCGTGCCTAATCTACGGAAACGTATTTTTCCCCAGGTTCTTCTACCAAGAGCGCCCGAACGGCCGCGAACACTCTCTGAGTCCCTGAGCCTTCATCTATTCTCCGAATCGACCACCATCAATTGTGTTGGAACCACAGTAGTAAGATCTTCCTTCTCGTAGAGCTTTGTTTTCCAATTCGTCCTCTTTATCAAGTTATCATGGGTTGAACGTTTCATGCGTTTTCATATATCTACGCCATTATAAGAAGAATCAAGCCTCTTGGTTCTATTATTTTGATCTCCTAGCATTCAGGTAGGTGGTTTGTGCCTTACTATTAGAAGTCTTTGAGTTTTTTGTGAAAATTTCCCCAATACCCATGAATGGGGTATTGCGTGATTACCCTTTTGACCCTATTGTTTTCATGCCTTGCTTGTATGCTTGTGTAGAGGTAATTTGATCATGTTTGCAGATAATTTCTATGCTTGGATGTTTTTCCCATGCCTTTGTTCTTGTTATGACCTTTGAGTCTTGTTAGCCTTTGGCCGTTATCCCTATTTTCCATGATTTGTGACCTTAGGATGAAGTGATATTCTTGACATTCTTGTTATGCTATAGACTGGTTAACCAAGTATCTCTATAGGTGTACTTTGGCCTTATAGCATTATTATGCACTGACTGGCATAAGATCCTAAGAACCTGGTGTTGTAGACTATAAGGGATAGACCGAGTGAGCTTCCCAAAGAGTCTTGGATATTATAGACTTCCGAGGATAGACCGAGTGAGATTCCCAGAGAGTCTTGGATATTATAGACTATAGGAGGGTAGACCGAGTGAGCTTCCTTAGAGATTCTTTACTTTGTTTGAATTTCTTTAAAACCTTTCCAGGCTAGAGAATGAATTGACTGAGCGAGCTTCGTTAGAGAGTCTATGATAGACTTGAGACTATAGGAGGAATTGAACGAGCGAGCTTCCTCAGAGAGTTTCTAGACCGTGGGGTCATAAGAGGGTTAGACCACGTGATCTTCCTCAGAGAGTGAGTTAGAATAATTAATTGATGACTTAATTATGGTTTTATTGATGTGATTATGTTGGAATAATTAATTTATGAATTAATTATGAGGAATCTTATGATTAAGGATTTGATTAATTAATTGATAAATTAATTAATGGAAGTAATGTTATTATTTAATTATTAAATTAAATAATGGGATTGATTGGTTAATTAATTGATAAATTAATTAATGGAAGCAATGTGATGATTTAATTTTTTAATTAAATAATGGGTTTGAGGGATTAGTTAATTGAAGAATTAATTAATTCAAGTAATGTGATTATTTAATTGTTATATTACACGGTGGGTTGATGGATTAATTAATTGATGAATCCATTAATGTCTATGATATGATTATTCAATTGTGGAATTAAACAATGGGTTTGAAGGGATTAATTATTAATTAATTAATTAATTAATACGAGTAATGTGATTATTTAATTATTGAATTAAATAATGGGTTTGATGGTATTAATTAACTGTTGAATTAATTAATTTGATTTTGGTGATAATTTATTATTTGAATAAAATAATGGGTTTTAGGGGAAAAGTTAATTGATGAATTAAATAATGTGAGTAATGTGATTATTTAATATCTAAATTACACAATGTGATTAACGAATTAATTAATTTATGAATTAATTAATGTCATTAATGTGAATATATAATTATTGAACTAAATAATGAGATTGATGGATTAGTTAATTGATTAAATAATTAATGTGAGTAATGTGATTATTTAACTGTTCAATTAAATAATGAATTTGAAGGGATTGATTAATTGATGAATTAATTAATGTGATTAATGTTAATATATAATTATTCAATTAAATAATGAGATTGATGGATTAATTAATTGATGAAATAATTAATGTGGGTAACATGATTATTCAAATATGGAAGTAAATAACGGTTTTGATGGGATTAAATAATTTTCAATTAATTAATGAAATTGATGTGAATAATTAATTAGTGAATTGATTTAAGGGATTTAGTGTGACTAATTAATTTTGGAATTAATTAATGTAAATGAGTTAGATTAATTAATTAGTGAATCAATTAATGGGTATTATGGTGTTAATGCAATTGAATGAGTTAGATTAATTAATTGGTGATATAATTTATGGGGATCGTTGTGTTAATACAATCAAATGGGTTTGATTAATTAATTAAAAAATTAATTAATTATGATTTCTTTGTAAATGAAATTCAGTGAGTTAGAATAATTAATTGGTAAATTAATTTATTTGGATTGATGGGATATTGAATTTATAGAACTAAGAAAATTAATAGAAGAATTAATTATGAGATATTGAGACTTGATAATTGAGATAATTAATTGTGGAACTAATTATGAAATATTGAGACTGTGAATTTGAAAATTATTTATAGAATTAATTATGGGATTTGAGTTTGTTAATATTCTTTAAATAATTGAATAATTAATTAATGGATTGAAATAAATAATTAGGAATTAATTAAGGATACTTATGTGGAAAACTGATTTCCAAATTAGTAATTAGAATGAGGATATTAATTTATTATTGAATTAATTAATGGTATGATTTAAATATACAATTATTTAATTTTATTAATAAATTTTTTAATTTCTCAACATGTTGTTGGGATATATGTGAATTTTGAAAATGAATGGTAACATGATCATTCAATTATTTGTTATAAAATAGTGAATGGTAACATGGACATTCCTCCAAGTATTATGGATGGTAACATGCTCATTCAATTATGTGTTTTAAAATGGTGAATGGTAACATGAACATTCAACCATGTATTATGAATAGTGACATGATCGTTCAATTATTTTTTATAAAATGGGTAATGGTAACATGAACATTCAACCAAGTATTATGAATGGTAACATGCTCTTTCAATTATATGTTATTAACTGGTGAATTGTAACATGGAAATTTGGCCAATTATTATGAATGGTAACATGATCATTCTATAATGAGTTATTAAATGGTGATAGAAAAGATGGAAATTCTACCATGTATTATGAATGGTAACATTCCCATTCAATTATGTGGTTAAATAAAAAATATTCGATAATGTGAAAATTATTTACTTATGCATTTTAATTATTTCTTTATATAATTGCATACATTATCTATTGATTGGATACTATTTTAGACGCCGTTGGTGGAGGCTTATTGAGCTTCCATCACACCCTACCCGTGCTTCCGGATCGTTACCTAATATACTTTTTGTCTTCTCGAAATTTTAATGGAGAAAAACCTACATAATATGGATGAGTTTGGATGGAGTAAGTATGAAGGAACAAACCGTGGTTTAGGACCTACATGGAGGAGTTGGTAGTGCCTTTATTTATTTTTGGAGTTTTCCTATTGAAACTTGGAACATACATTAGAAAGACATATCTACTGTTTAGTTTTGATATTGTCTTTCAATTTGGTAGTCATCTTGTGATACTGATATTATTTGGGTTGTGATTATGTTACTGGTTATTGTTTATTTATTTACGCTAGTGTATTACTATGATTCAGAAATAAAGGTATAGTCTTCCCACGTTTGATATTAGATACTCACTAATAGTCTACATCCTCTAGCATATGGGGAGGCACACTTGACTCTACGTGGAGAACCGGCTCGAGAAGGAGGCGCATGAAACCCAAACCAGGATGTGACACTAATACTATTGAAATTATATAGTCATGGAAGTATTTAGTGTGATTGAAGACCATATTAGGGGATATAAAAAGAATTCAAGAGATCAAAATATTATATTGTAAAATCAAAAGAATTATTAACTTTGGTAAGAATATCCAATTTCAATCCCTCATGAATCATATTTAACTAATGTGAAACTTCACCCTAAATCTTTTGGATGATGGGGTGTTGGAACTGTGAATTTTTAAAGGGAATCAAAATCTTGATGATATAATGACTAAAGTTATAACTCTAAAATTACTAAATCATTGTTTTAATTTACTGAAACATAGATAAATTATAGTTATTAGGATCTCAAATGGTCAGACAGACTAGATTGAGTGAAATGAAGAAGAATGTTACAATGGTTAGTTCTTGTAACCTAGAGAACTTAGTGATAAAGGCTAAAAAATATTATCAACTATAAGGCTGTGAGGATTGATCCATTTTATAGGTAAGTACTAAGGATTATAGAAAAGATTAACTTCTAGATCCATATACTTGTACCATATGTAAGGTGGTATTTCTCACAAAACAATATTTTTTGTAGTAGCAACATCTGTGGTAGTAATTCTAGTAGTAGGATAAAGTATCAAAGCTACGGGATGAGTTCCATAAGCTTTTATTGATGTGTGTGCTGATGATGAAGAGACAAAATGAAATTACACAGGAGTATATAAGTTGTTATATAAAATAAAACTCAAGAATTTTTTATAAGCATGCACTATTCACCAGCTGGACCTATTGTGGATGTGATTACCTTTGATCGGGTGGTTGCATTCATATCTAGATTAGACCTTGGAGGCATTCACTTTGTCAATTTTGGTTGATGATTGAACTAGTTTTAGTTGAAGTTGACTATTATTAACTTTTGATGAGGTTATTCTTTCTATGATATTTTTATTATGTTTAAGCTTATATTATCTTTTTCTTTAGAGATATTTCTATTGTCTTATCTTATTTAATCTTTTAATTTTTTTTTGTTTTTTATCGATTAGAAATTTATCCAAAAATTATAAATAATTGTTTTCTTTCATTATTTTATTTACTAAAATTCATTTATTATTTAATTTTTTTGTATACTATTGGTATCAATTAAGTGTTTTAAAAGGTGCATGATTAGATTTTATAACTGTGATTTCATGGATTCTTGGTTTTGGAGACATTTTCAATGGCACAGACATATTTTGGGCCATATGGTATCATTATTCTTTGCATGAGGTCTTCATGTTGAATTATTAAGAAGACCCAACTTCTTTTATAATAGGGAATTGTCCAAGAAAACATTTTATTCTCACATAAAACCCATAAATGATATGGATTAAGATATTAAATATTACTCATGGAGCATAATTAGTGACTTCATTGAGGGTAATGTAACTCAGGTATGGATGTCCTCCTAGGATATTAGTATCCATTACTAGAATAATTCTATGGAATTATTCTCCATCTATAATACATCAATAGATGTTGAACATGATTTTTGGTGGTATAGAGATTTTCGAATGAGGTGACATAATGTATAGGGTTCAAATATCAAGTTAACTTCAATCCTTGATATGATAATCTCATCCTAGAAGTCCAACTTATTGATCAATAATCATAAATCCTAGAGTCGTCATCAGTTACAAATCTAAATGTAACTTAATCATATGAAGAAAAGATAAAATTGAAAACCATTATTATTGACATGAATATCTCCACCTTATGCATTGATAACAAAAAAACTATAGAAACACTCTATATAAATAAATTTAATCTCAATCAAGAGTTCTCTAGAAGATTATAATGCTTACACATACTAAAATGTTTGGTGATAAATCCCAAGATAATATAAAATAGACATGATATGAGTAATGGGGGAACAACCTTGGTAAGTTTGTATAAGAAATTGGTTGATATTGGATAAAAATATAACCACAAAGTTGATAGGTTTTCCTTAGGGTATCTACAAAACCATAATAAGGGTGGTTTACCACACCATGTTATGTGAATAAAACATTGGAAACTGATACCTTATTGGACACATGGTTAAGATCCCCACTTAATGGATACTCACATACACTTTAAGTATGATGACCCAACATCATTATTCAAACTTTCCATATAGAGGAGTGAACTAAAATTTTCCTCAATATATTAGTTATGAAAACTATTGAAACATCTGGTTCTCCTCAATCGTGGATCTGACCTATTCATCTTTAATAATAAGGATACCCATGAAAAAAATGTTATATTGGTCTATGTAAAAGGCTATTTATTCACATCCTTTTGAGATTAATTCAATAATATGTGCATCATAGGAGGTTTTAGCTATACATTATTTTATGTAACCAATAATGGAAGGAATTAATCCTACGCATACCTTGGGATAAGGATTCCTCCAATATGTTACACAACTAAGAGTTCAATTCTAACCACTCCATACATTAAGTGAAATGTTTTCATCTAAGGAATATGCATACTTGGTATATCATGCATAAATACCCATTGTTATAGACATATGATCGAGGAACCCATACATCCTCATAAATTTCGATGATCTTCATCTAGACATTAATCTCTATAAAAATATTTCAACCCTAGTAACATCTAACCTAATAATTTATGAAACCTAATCTAGGTAATAGATCCCAGATGGTTCTATATCCTTTAGGTTGATTTTTAATAGATATGTGTTAAATTTATGAGCAATTTTAGACATTAGGTTAGAAAATATGGAAATTATCTTTTAATGTTTCATTTATGTTCCACAATATGTATCACACCATGGATACTTCTCCTTTAATTAATTTATTGGAAACTAAAATGATACAAATATAAATTCCAATTTAATATGTGATCCATGAACTTAAAATATTTTGACATAGAATTAGGATTTAAAAATTACCTATTAGTTAGAAAATTTATAGGGGTAATAACTGAGATAGATTACAGTTCTTAAGATATTATGTTAGAGTAGACATGAGATCCCATGTTTGAGAATTAAGTTATCAAAGATAATTATGTTTTTTTTATTGGACATTGAACCCCTTTCTTAGTATCCATATCTACATGAGTAAGATGATAATTATTAGAATTTATTTCTATAAAATAATTAATATTGATGGTTAAAATTCTAATTAAACTAATTAAAATATATTAAAGATGAAAAAAAATTATTGTAAGATATTTTTTTGTTTATATTTTTATTTTTGGAAAAATATCTATGAAATAGAAATTCACATAGCCCATAAGGGGAATCATAATTTACCAAATCTGATGATAGTCACTTATAAATAAATTTCATCTATGTAGGTCAAAATTTTATAAAAAGAGAGAATGCAATCTTCATGATTTTTGAAGAATGATATCCCCTCAATATTTGATAGTGCCTTTTTAAATATTATAGTAGTAACCATTAACTTAACCCTTTTTGAAATTTAGGACAAAAAATTGTAAATAACTCTGTTTTTTTCTCAAAATTCATTCAATTTATCCTCATATTGATCATATTTTTAAGGGTAAATTTTTGTGTTTAAATATTAATAAATTTATTGGTATGAAAACTAAACAAACTAGGGATAATTTTATATTTTTGATGAATTTTTTACAAGATATAACCTTCACAATACATGAAGGTTTTTTCCATGAACAAATGTCCTAATTGATGAACTACCGTACATTTCCTATAAATTGGTTGATTGAATACCTTTTGAAAAAAATATCAGAGGTCACCATTCAATGAAAAAGAATATCCATGTCAAAGTGAATAAATAATTTCTATTAAGCTAAAAAATGAGCTCCCCTATGATATTTTTTAATAATAAATTAAGTATAAGAAGAATGAAATATTAAGTTCAATAAAAGTTACATTTCATGAAATATTACTAAGGATATCATCACAAAGGTTCAAATATTAAAACCATCATGAAAGTCTCTTTGAAAAACCAATTTCTAATTGGGATTTAATGTCATATATCATAATCCTCACTCCTTGTTGAATCAAACTAATTGATGTTATTAAATGATAACCCAAATAGTAATTTTTTTCAAGGTTATATACCTTCATGAATCGAAACTATCTATCCTATAATGATATCATGACCTCAATTTCCTGAATTTTAGATTAACTTATTACCCAATAATCCATTTTATGAATGTTTTTTTATTCATGAATCTCCTTACATTCATGAGTTCTTTATTATTAGATAGATAAACCCAAACATAATTTACTAATTTTGTAAAAGTTTTTGTCTCATAGAGCCACATTTTGGAATGTATCATGCATTTTAAATATTTTTATTCTTATGAGAATTCATTGGGATGATTTTGTGTATGTCCCATGCATGTTCTATGTTTTTCAAGTTTATATACCAGTGAAAACCAAACCTTAAACAAGATTAGTATACAGAAGTTCTATTCATATTTCTGTCCATATGAATTAAAATGACATGATAATGTCTTCTCTAAATGATCTTAAACTATATGGTTACCATCTCTACAATAAAATGTTTAATTTCATGGTATAATTTTCATAAAAAACATAAAACTATAAGATTCACCACATAAGGGTTAGATCCAAGCATTATTATATATATTAAAAATAAAATAATTTTTTATTAATCATAATAATCATTCCCTTACTATATGGATTTAAGTTACAGAACTCACTACTATATTTACCATATGAAATAAAACATCATTTCACATGGATCTTTCAACATGAACTAATACAACATTGTATTAACTCTCTGATGAATTTAAAATACCAGTTCTATTTCACTAGGTACATATATTATTCCCTTTCAATATATATTTTTAAAAACAAAATACACATAAATTTCTTTTCATAAGATGTTAAAATACATGCTATTCACGTCTTATATGGATTTAAACTAAAAAAATAATTTATCAGGGTTGTATGTTAATTATTAGTCAAATAACATCAACCAACATTTTATAAAATCATTGAATATACTACAACTATATGATTAATTTTCAATGTAATGGTGTTTACCATTGAAACCTAGATTTAAACTATGTGAAACCATTTCAAATGAAATGGATTTTGGTTTCCATAATTAATATACATAAATACAATATTTGATGTTCAATCCCAACAAACAAAAAACACCATCCCTTTTACACACCTCTATGACCTTCATTAATATATTTAAACACTATAAAAAATCTCCACCACTATGTAATATGGATTTTAAACAATGAAGAAAAAAATTTCATCACATTTTATTTAAAATTAACCTTCTAACTCATGTGTAATAGTGATAAACTAATGAATAAGTTTTCTATTAGTGAGGTAGTAGGCATGGATCCCTGTGTGTGATGAGAACATACATGCTTATTGTGTATTCCTGGAAAAGAAGCTTTAGGAGGGGCAAATTTAATTTATTTTCAAATAATATTAAAGTATAAATACCATTAATTGAATACAATTTGAATGGTTATATATTTGGAATGTCTGAACATAATTTAAATAGTGGGAATAAAATAATTTTTTTAGAATTTAGAACACTATCCCAAATATGAATTAAATACATGAAATGAAACAAATTTTGTGAATTAAATTCCCCTTATGAATGAATATATGTCACATTTAGTAATTTAGTATAATATAGAACACACACAAACACTATTGAATGAAAATCAACAAAAAAATAACATTGTTATAAAATAATTCTATAATGTGACAGTTGGGAGTTATGACCATAAAATATTAAAACTATTGGTAATGTTGAAAAAATAAATTAATCATTAAGATTATTATATATTAATAAATACAATAATGGTTAATTAGTACATAAGTAATAAATAATGGTCTCAACTAGTAGGAACATCCTTTATTCAAATCATTTATCAGAGCTTTCAAGGGAGATATAATCACTAGGTTTTAACATTGAACAAGACTAATATGAGATTAAATTATTGATACTTGATCAAAATAGATCACTAGATATGTTAAAAATTATATATTTCACCCCCAATCAATCTTATTTAAAACACCGCATGAAAGTACAACCATCACACGCATTTTCCTTATAGAGTTTTGTGTGTGTGTAATATGGGGTTTTGTATCTTGAATGTAGTATTGAAAAAGATTAAATTTTATTGTTAAAAATTAAATAGTGGTTACTTCAATCACAATTTCCTTTAATATAAAAATAATTCTAAAATAATTTTATACTAGCTTCCTATATTATTACTCCATTCAATAAACATTAATTTATCCCCTGTTTCTATCGAAATTATCCCTTGATTTGAGTGCCATATGTTTTGTGATGTGAATACCCAAACCTATTTTCATTAATGGGTACTAAAATAGATAAAAATACGCTATATTTATTAGTTAATTACATTTATGAAACCCATATTTTTTAATGACAGGAATTTAATAATGAAATTAGTTCTTATATTGTATGATCTGTGTAGAAAAAATAAAGTTAGACCAATATAGGGGGTTCCCTGTTAGTGCTCCAATGCATTGTGAAATGATTTCATATCTTGAGATACCATGTATTGTGAAATAGTGATCAACCTAAGCACACTATGTTATGATATATTGGTGGTTATCCACGATTCACGCTTATGATGTCTTGTTTTATGTTATTTCAACATCCCTATGATGCCGTCAACTTATGATATCATCCTCTCATGTAATTATTATATGAATTTTCATATGATCCTCACTATTTTATGTTTTCATCATATGCCTATTGGATCACATGTTTTACTTTTCATCATTATATTCTTGATTATTCCCGTATTGAGCCTTATAAGAAACCAATTTTCTTGTGCTTTCCCCATGCTATATTATGATATAATAAGATTTTAATGGAAAATATGAGAAAATTATGTATATTTGAATTAATTTTGTAATTTTTATTTTAAGTTAATGTTTTATGTATATATTTTCAGAAACATTACAGTTCCATTGATTCTATGGGTTTGTATTATATAGATATTTATGTTAAAAATCATGAAATAAATTCTCTAACAGATATTGGTATTTATAATTGTTATCAGAGTGAGGTGTTGTTATTTTTGGCGATTATGATTGATAAAACATTATAGATAAAACTATTGGTAATTTTAAGGTAATGATCCTAATGTTTTCATAAAGTATAGAGTGTGCATTTTCCTATCAATTACATCCCTGTCAAGATATTGGCTAGTGGATTTTGATGCGTAACATATTCACCTAGGATTAGTCACACTAAAAAGGCTAGTTTAATATTAGTTAGATCATCAATCGATTCAAGCTGATTAATACTAATACTACACATCTAGATTGACAATGTTAGTGGATATTTGTTGGATAATTCAAAAGCTCTTTGAACAACATGATAGATAATTTGAATTTAATTTTAGGTTATAGAACGTAATTAGAAATAAATCACAGACAACCTATAATAAAACTTATAAATTAATAATTTAGGGTATATATTTCATTGCTTTAAGTTATATTATTTTCAATTTTATATGATTATTGAATCGTGTATTTAATGCAATGAATTACTTAATTTTATAGAATTACTAGAAATAGGAGTAATCATGTCAACAACACATGAAATGGGAAATACGATGATCACCCTAATAATAATCATAATATAATTGGATCGAGTGTCAATAATATCATGGAAGTACTAGCCCAATTAATTCAAGGTATGAGTAATTAAGTGAATCACATCAAACAACCTCAATTTCATAAGAGATAATATGTTTTAGTTGAATACATTATGTTATAGAGTCCTTTGACTTTTAGTGGATCTTATAATCTATTAATTATGGGAAAATATGCTAAATGTATTATGGAGATATTATTTATCCTCTATACAAAGGTTCATTGAAAATTAACATTGGATATTTATCACCTTGAGGGAAAATCCAATGAATTATGGAGACAGATTGGTACTCCTGGAAGGCATCATTAATTCCTCACATTTGATATTGATTTTGAAATCAAAAAATAGACACCACTAAACACAAAAATACTAAGTGTTATAGGTTTGGTGAGTTTGAAGTAAATCAAATGAATATAAGCTTGAGAATACAATAATTAAATTATAATGTATTAAAATAATTATAAAATTAATATAAAAATGTTTTAATTAGAAGGAATGATGATTTTTATTTCTAGAGGGGGTGAGAACAGAATATTGAAAAATATTCCATGAAGTTATAATTCCTAGTAAAGAAAATAACAAGAATATAAAATAAATTGTGTTTTTCATGTTTTTTTGGAATTGATTCCAAGTGTGTAAAATGGTTATGGTAAAAATTATATATCTCAAGACCCTCATTTCACTGTGGCCAATTAATTTAAATAATCAAAATATATGTAACTAGAAATAATTTTTAAGATTATTAGATAATTGTACCAATGCTCATGGTAAGAAATATATACTTGTTGTTACATTAATTAGAAGTCAATCCTTAAACTAAAAAAACAATGATCATGCTTTATAGTCTGAGAGTGAACGAGATATTTTAAAAGAGATAAATATAAAATTCCTAATATAAAATATTATTTAAAAATCAAACACTTATGACATCAAAATCACTTTATTAGAATAGCTATAGTAAAATAAACTGGTAACATCGCATTATATATGTGATAGGGAGTAAAAATAAAATAAAATAATAAAAATCCAATAGAAGTTGTATCAATAACACCATAACCCCTCCTTCTATAGATGTACAATAGGTATGGTCCCACGGTTCCTCAAAAGTTGTGGTAGAGTCCCTAAATTTATAGTGAAGGACAATGTCAGGATAAAATTATTGTATATTATTTTACCTTAAAAATATACCAATTAATTAATTAATGTGATCCAAATTCAATCCCGCACATTATTCTATAGAAATATCAATGGATCAAAATATTCTTGAACATAAACCCCGCCCCCAAATTAAAGATCAATTTATTTTATCTTTTTTCTTAACCTTCCCCATTGCATAATCTTTATTTCCCATATGAGTGCAATAACATGTAGTGTGCCACAAAAAACACTAGATGTTTTAATTATAGAATAGAATTTTAGGAAATGATATCATCCTCTATGATATTATTTGATCTATTTTAATCTCTCCTTCATCACAAGTTACATGAATTATACTTTGACATAACATAAAACATCATCCATTTCATCTACCAATTCCTAATTTTTTTTTATTTAATTAAAATCTTGACCAGGTTAGAGACCATGAGTGTTATTAATGTTATTTACTCCATCATTTCCATCCATCGTTCAAAGTGTTTGCATCAAACTCACATCATCATCTATGACATTTATTCATCATCAAGAGGGCCACGTCGGGTTCCATTAGTGTTTTATTGTGATCCCACTCTTCTTAGTGCTATTTGGAAGTGATCTTAATCTTATACAGTGTTAATAATGGTATAATATAGTTATATAACCATGTCTATGAGTGGATGACGAGGAATAAGGTGGTTGTGAGGGGTGTGTGAGGTCAGTGACATGGGATCCAAGAGATTGGGAAGAATTTTTTTAATAAAATCAACTGTATCCCAAAATTTCACATCTCATATCCAGAATATAGTTCTCAGGGTGATCCTATATATTAATCAGTGCAAGAACCACCCATAAGATCCAATATTTATGGGTACCGATGTTATCCCATCAGTCTTAGTGATACCTCAAACATGGAGGCAAATCACAATGTTCTTGAGTGCATGTGCACCTCTTCATTCCATTCCAAACATGTTCTCTATTCTCTCATTCCTCGACTCAGATTCCCTATTTCTTGGTCAGATTCCCCTTCAAGGTGGATATGTGGATTTACTTGGTTGAGGGATGACCCTGTACCTTGGTGATTTTTTATGCGCATCTATTTCCATTCAATTTATAAAATTATAGCATACATATACACCGAGAAATCAAAGAATAAATTTATTAAATAAAACAACTACTTAAAAATTTAAAAATTAATTCAGTTTTTCTTTTTCTTAAATTCATTTAAAAATGTTATTACCTATAAAATGACAAATGAATAACTAATAGGAAAAAATAATCAATTAAATTAAAAAATCAATCAAATTTAAAAAAATGAAAAAAGTATTAATTAAATTCTATGATAAAATCTACCCACACATAGAACCATAATTGCCCTTAGGGATGAAATATTAACAAATGTAAAAATAAATAACACAATAAAATTATTCAAATATCAAATAAAAAAATTAATTTATTATTAATAGGCATTTTATTGTTCAATCATCACATAACAAAAAAAATTCAACTCTTTATTCTTTGAGGGAACAAAATAAATAATGTAATTTAATTTATCTCTTTGGGAAATATTATGCATCTATTAAACATTATTTATATTTGTCACTTCATCATTAAATCAGAATGTTAATTTTAATCGACATCAAATTTAATATTTTTCACTCAACACTCATGGTAAATATATATATATATATATATATAATTTTTCTCATACCTCAAATTCACATCATTTACCACAGGCTTTCAACACATCTATAATGTCCACAATGTAAAGACTAAAATAAAAAATAATCATGAGGGATTATCAATAATTATTATATGACTATAATAATTTTGGGTAGGTTATTAATGATAATAAAAAGAATTAATCTCAAAATTATGGCTTGATATTAAAACATATTACATGATAGTAAAAAATAACTCAATGAAAATTCACCATCTCAAAAGTGACATCAACCCAACTCCCCCAAAATCAAAGTAAATTTATTATATAATGATAAATGATAATTAATGATATCCCCTACTTTTGTTTTTTTATCTTTTTTTTTTTGATTATATTTTTTCAAAATTTTTGTTTGGGATAAGTCTCACTTCCACCATTTCTTGACCTATGATCAAGATCATTGGTTAGGAAATTGTGACTTTTTCTTCTAAATATAAAAAATGTTTTTTTTATTATAGGTCACTATGAATATAATTAATGTTATAATCATGAAACATACCCAAATCCCATGAAGTGACCCAACACTTTCTCTCCAATGTGAATCATTACTATCCACAATGAACAACCCCCACACTTTTTAACCTTAATATCATTCAAAAAACTAATATTTGGGCATGAAAGGATATATTTGTCTAGTAATGTGGATATTATTTAGTAAGGAAATTCATGGTATCTACCTGATAAAATATAATAAATGTAAAGGTGGGTCTCAAGGATAAAGTGATCAATCAAAATAATGCCTCAATAATTTTAAAAGTTATTTTTTACAATCATGATTTTAATAATATGTACAAAATTTTCTAGAATAAATTGTTACCTAGTATCTCAAGAAATATGCATATGTAATAACTGAAAAAACTATCTTATAAGCATCATAATAATGGTAAGATATTATTGGAAAAATCACTCATGGTAATACACAATTATGAAAATTAAATTATCAATATTATTACAAATTAAATGTATGTAAAATATAATAAAAATTTCATATAAAAAATTAAACATATTCCCTTAAACTATGATTTTAAAAATTTGTTTATGTATTCTAAGATTTACTTATTCAATCCTCAAATTTACTCATTGAAATTAGTAGAAAATGTGTTTCAAAGCATGGAATGATTGTTATCCTATGTGTACATTATCTCATAGGCCAAAAATTTTTGAATAAATAAAATGTGAGGAATGTATTTTAAATTAAAAATAGAAAATGAAAATAAAAATACTTTATGGGAGAAAAAATAGAAAAAATTAATAATCATACTCCACTCTCACATTAATGTATTTCGTTTTTTATCCTTTTACCTTCAATATGATCCTACAAAAGAAAAATCACATCAAAGAACAAGGTCAATTAATTAATGGTAAAATACATAGTGGATTGTAAATAAATATTCATAAAAAACTAAATAAATTCCTTGAAAATTTATAATGACTAAATGCCTAAAATGGATTAAGAAATGGGGTTTCATCTAGGAATAAATGTTTTAGGGGTTTTAAGCTCAACCATACATATTAGATGTCATGAAAATAAATTTCCATATAGATCTAACTATTTTGGATTTAAAAATTTTAAATTTGAAGTACATCTAGTGGTTCTCTTCTAATCTTAATACCTGAAGGCATCCTTAAACAATATAGATATAAATTTTTTTTGGATAGCTTTATGTTTTTTTGAAATAATTTAAAATCAGTTCCAATATGGTATTATAATTCTTTCTATTCAACTTCTGGCTATGATATTTCAAATTCTAAAAATATCTCTTTAATTTCAATAACTATATCCTTAATACATTCCTCTATTGATTATTAATTTTTTTTCTTTTTCATAATATCCATAGTTAGTTTAGATTTCAGAAACTTCACTCTCATTTTTTTCCTCTTCTACTTGCTAGGATCCTAGATTTGAAGGAATACATGCATGAATTTTATCACTAAGGTCCGTAATTAATCATCTTTTATTATTTCTACTTCACTCTAAATTTTTTTATAAAATCACCCATGTTTATAAATTATATCTCCTTATTAGTTTTCATAAAATCCTTTAGTGCTAAGAGAATCATTTATTGGAACAAATTTATCTTTGGATAAAGAAGTTACCTTTGATTGAAAATCAAATTCATAGTTATGGATTATTGTCTCATCATGGATTATGTATGGTTTCATTATTATTTATTTTTAACTAAAGATACTTATATGTTACTAGACATGATATAAAAGATCCATTTAATGAATTCATAAGAGTTATTTCTCAGTAAAAACACATTGGATCCCAAAACTCGCCATAAAAAATACCATTCACCTAAAAGGAATAAAAAATTCTAATGAAATACATAATATAAAATCTGAAATCTAACAACAGGGAGGAAAATAATTTTCTAATATATCAAATTAAAGTAATCCAAACACCTATTCCCCAACAAGGGAGTAAAAAAATGATATGATTGCAGGGAATTATTATTTATTCTTAGCTGTTATTGATTTAGAAATATAGAAACATAAACCACCAATCCCAAATTGACTAAGTAGTTTATGTTTAATGCATCCAAGTACAATACCACATGGATAGGTTGTAAAATATAATAATATATTAATAAATATATATGACTATGACGAAATATATCTAAAACTACTTGAATTGTATATAAATATGATGATGAGTTTAAGATAAGGTGAGAGAAAAATACTTGAAAAAGGATCCTTGAAGATATAATTCTAAGATCACAACATAACAAGCATAAAATATGTATAAAAAATTATATAGTTTTCCAAATAATGTATAAGTGAGTCTAATGGTAATGGTAGGAAACCTCTCTCAATAATATTTTTTCCATATAGCCAAGTACATAAAATAATTAAAATATTTATAACCGAGAAATTTTTTTAACATAATATAAAATTAGTCAAATTCCCATTGTAAACCCATCAACTTGTTTGTGGAATATAGAGAACTCACTCCCTTAACTAAAAATACAATGTTCATGTTTTATATTCTGAGATAGATATTCAAATGAGAAAAAATATTAATTTAAAAACCCCAATATAAATTTATAATTGAAAATCAAACACCCATTACATAAATCCCCATTTATTACCCTTACCTTAGAATTAAGAAAGTCTACCCTCCCTTTCATGCTATATGAGGGAGAAAATAAATTAAAAAAAAATTAAAATAACAATCCTATATAAGTGGAAACAACATCAACAAAATCTATCCTTCAGTAACCACATTTTAAGTCTATTCCCAAGGTTCCTCAACAATACTGTCTGGGACCCTAAATCTATAGGTAAGGGAACCCTTGAGTTCAGATTCCTAAATACTCTTTCACCTGAAAAAATATGATTTAAAATATCAAATAGATATATTGAAAAAACACAATACAATTCTCTGTAAATATTAATGGATAAAAATATTATTGAACCTAAACCTATCCACTATTTCATAGATAAATTTTTTGGATATTTTTCTATTTATTTACCATAATTTCTTCTTCAATTCTAGAATGAATTCGCTAACACATTGAGTTCAATATTGACACCCTAGATGTTTTGATTCTAGAATATCCTTTTTTGATATACGCATGATCTCTATCACATTATAGAATCTGTTTCGGACTTTATTTATCAAATGTGACTTTCACTATAACATATTGTACCAGAAAAAAATTAGTCGTTTCATCTATTGAGTCAAAAATCATTGTTCTTCCACAAAGAAAAAATATTCCCCTAATACAAACCATGGTAATTATTCATTATGTTTCCCCATTTATCACTATATTTTCTTCATAGGGGTTGGATAAAATTCCCATCATTGTGTAAGGATAGAATCCATCCTCAATAGGGTTGTGTTGAGCTCTAATAGTGTTTTATAGTGATCTCTAGCAGTGTAACAAAATTTAGATGTGCGATCAAGATTAAAAAGTGTCTATAATGAAAATTTTCAGTGATATAATTATGGAAATTAGTGGACAATGAGGCATCTAGTCGTGGTGATGTGTGTGGGAGGTAGGTGTCAAGATATCTAACAGAAGTAGTGTTTTTTTGAAAATAAATTTTAGTTGGGAATTATGCACCCAACATCTAACATTCCACCAATTGGATGCTTCTATATATTACTTGATACTACATCCATCCCCTAAAGAATCATGAATCGGAAAAAATGATCACACTCCACCCCCATTTCTCCCTACATCCAAAGGATAATTATCATGTTCCTACATAGATGTGAAAATTTTAGGCCATACCTGAACTGTGTTCCCTTCTTCCATGCTTTAGATGGAATTATTTGGTTCTTAGATTCCTATACCTCTTGTATGGATAACAAGATTTCATTCGTTGAGGGGTTTCAATGTTTTTTAATTTTTTTTATCCAAATATAATGTCATTCCTTTTACCAAATTATAACATCCATATACTTCATCAAAATAAAACATTTTTGCTAAAAAACACCTTTAAAAAGATTAAAAAATAATTCATTTATATATATATTTTTAAAATTATTTTATGAAATTTTTTAACTATAAAAAAATTGATCATTAACTAATAGGGTAAAATAACGCATTAAATTACCAGGTTAATTAATTTAAAAAAACTATACACATTAAATATTATGATCACTAATCAATAATACCAAGACCAAGGATGAAATCAAATATATATAGTAGGATTAAATAATTTTTTTTCATTATATACATTCCTTACACTCCCTACCTTAAAATTTAGTGCAAATTCCTTAGACTAAAGTAAAAGGAGGACATATCTATTGTGTCTTTTGAGGAAAACATCCCTAGTCTTTTACTAAAAGCTTCCAATATTAGCATTGACATCAAAATTAAGTTTTATAACTTCTTTAGTGAGTGAAATATTAGTCATTAAAAATATTTTGTGATTCATAACATCGAAAAATATGAAAAAATTATCCCATGTACCCTCAAATTCGATATAGATATTAGAGATTCTATGTATTCTCATGGGAATATAGATATTAAAAAAATAACGAGCTCTAATTCCAAAGGATTATAAGACAATATTCTTGCTTGTAAGAGAATCCAACTACTAAGAGACATATTTTTGGGAAGAAGCATCTTGTAAATTGTCTCAAGGGGAAAATGAAGTGTTCCATGTTTGGAATATAATGACATCAAGTTAATGATTTCCTAATGTTGAAGAATAATTCCACTAATTTAATGGATGGAAATAATGTTATGATCAGTTACCATCATATTTTACCTTGTTTCTACTACAAGTATCATATACCCAATGAAAACCATTCCCCTAGTACAAGGTTTGTTGAAGATAAATGATGAAAAGAACCTCTAAGGCCAAGAGAGTAGGGATATGCCTATGTTATCACTACTACTATGGTGGATTCTGATCACAATGTGCTGATATATAGACTACTTATTTTTTCAATAATAGAGAATATAATATTTCATTCTGGTTCTATACATTCTTTAAAATCATGAAAAAATAGTATACCTATTTAAACAGAACCTCAAAAAAATGAAGGTTTAGTTATCTGTGAAAATAGAAAATGGGGTAATTATAGCATATCATGAATCATCTTAATCAATATGTATTGGATAATTATCCTAGTATACCTTTTCATACTCTCTTTAGTTATTCAAAATTCTATACTAGTCATGTTTTAGATGTCCTTATATAGATCCAATATCAATTGTTGAGAGAAATAAAATCACTTTCCATGTCTTAAATCATACTAAATTACAAAAAATTTGAGGATGAGGATTAACCACTTTTTGTAAACTTCATCTCAAATATGATTATTATTTCTATATGAACAAGTATATCTATAAAAAAATTTGAGACCATGGAGATGAGAAACCATTAAGACATGACCATTATAAGAAAATATATTGATGTATTCCCCGAAGATTTTTCTAGAATTCATCCTAATAGAGAGGTTGAGTTCTCAATAAAACTTTTACTTAGCAATCTTCTAATATCAATTACTATATATATATATTGTACAGTTTTTAATTAAAGGTATTAAGGAATAAACTACAAGAGAATATAAATAAAGGACTTATAAACCCTAATTATTCACTATGGGTTCCACCAGTCATATTCATCAAGAAGACATATGGGTTAAAGCAAATCTTTATTTATTATCATGAACTAAAAAAAATCATGATAAATAACATATATATCTGTCCACACATCAATTAATTTTTTGATTATCTATGTGGTGAAGTAATAAAGTGGATCTTCAATCCAAATATTATCAATTAATGGTTAATAAATAGGATATTCCCAATACAAACTTTTGAATAAGGTACAAAAAATATGAATTTCTATGGATTCTATTCATTATCACTAACAATAAAATAATATGTGTGGACTTTATGAATAGATTATTTAGATATTTACTCAAAAAATTTTGTTAATATTTATACATTATTTTCTTATCCACTAAAAATAAAGGAGGAACATGAGAAGCATTTAAGTACTATTATAAAAACAATTAAAATGTATAATTAATATTTTAATTATAGAAAATGTGAATTTTAGATTATTTAAGAAATTTTTTTAGGGAATGTTGTCACTAGAAAATGAATATATATGGATCCTTCAATGATTGAACTGATTAAGGAATAACCCATACAAATATATGTAATAGTAATCTGTTGTTTCATCATAATAACATTGAAATATGGGTGATTTTAAAGAATCATCTCATAATTATATATCCCTTTATACAAGTTAACTCATAGGGGAGTGATGTTTTTCTAGATTCATAAATAATAAGAGACATTTAAAGAGTTAAATAAGATACTAATCATTATACATATACTCATACAAATACAATTAGGGAATGATTTTTGATTTATAATTATGCCTCTATGAAAGGGATGGGTTTAGTACTCATGAAAAATGATAATTTGATAGTTTATTACTCTTTAAAATTAATGATTCATGAGTATAAATATTTGATATAGGATTTAGAGTTGGATTTTGTAATATTCACATTGATTATTTGGCAGTATTATCACTATGAATAGAAGTGTTAAATATATATGGATAAAAAAATCATAATGAACATTTACACACATAAGGACATATTCTAACTAATGTGGTGAGAGATGATAAAGGATTATGAATAATTAATTCACTATCATCATGGGAAGTTGAATAAAGAAAAAGATGATTTGAGTTTAAAGGATTAAAAAACATTATCTATGATGAAGAATTAGAGGAATCCAATATTATTGGGACTAAAAAGAATGAACATGGGGATCATAAAGGAAGTAATGTCATTATACATTACAAAAAATGACCACTCAATCTTCTAACCATTTAAATAGAGGTCTAGAGAGTTGATATGAATGTATAAATATATGTAGAATATAATCAAGAATATAAATTTTATAAAGATGGAGTTATAAGGTCTGGAACTAGGATTGGTGTCCCATAAAAAACTAAAAATAAAGTGGGATATTTTGGATTATACATATAGATTATAATTTTTTATTTATTAGGGGTAACAAAGATGTATAGATATCTTAAGATATATTTTAGGTGGGATAACATGAAGAGGGAGTATGTGGAATTTGAATCCAGATGCTTTGTATACCAATATATGAAGGATCCAAATAAAAGTATAAAGGTATGATGCATCCATTACCCATATAAATATATAAATGGTAAAAAAATAAGCATGGATTTATCATAGGATTCCCTAAGACATTTTAAGGACATAACAACATTTGGGTGGTAATAAATCAAATTATTATTTAATTGTATTTCATTACCATAAAGAATATTTATCTCCGGACTAACTCTCTAGTATATATATAAGATAAGTAGTATGTATATATTTAGAATCACCTTCCATTATATTTGATCTATATCTAAGGTCTAACTTGAGAATCTGGAAAAGTCTTTATCAATAATTGGATACAGATGTGATTTTTATCACATATTTTCATCCTCAGAAAGATGGTTAGTTGGAATGAACCATACAAAGTCTAGAGGATATAATGAGATCATGTTCAACATATTTATAATGAATTTGGGATTAACACCTTCTTTTAGTGGAGTTATTATATAGAAAAAGATTCCATTCTAGCATTAAAATGACCCATTGTGAGGCTTTATTTGGGAAGACATGTAAGGCCCCAACATGAAGGGATAAAGTTGTGTAATGGAAGGTGATAGGTCCTGATATTGTTCAATGGATGATAGATATTATTCAAGATATGATATATATTGTTCAAACTATTGAAAATAATATGATATCAATTTAAATTTGATAGAAAATCGAAACTGAAACTCATCAATGGGACTTAGAGTTTGAGATCAAAGACAATGTGTTCCATAACTTATCAACATAGAAGAAAGTATTGATGTTTGGGAATAAGGGAATTCTAATACTTAGATATATTGGATCTATTGAGATTCTTGACTGCAATAGTGTTGTTTCTTATCGACTAACAATCCCACCATACCTATCTTATATACATCATGTGTTCCTTATATCACTCTTAAGGAAGTATATACTAGATACCTAATATGAACTAAATCTGTTTTAGGTACCATTGGAGAATAATATTCCTTATGAGTGGGTGATGAATATCTTATATCAATGTGAACAATTTGTATGAAACATAATTACTCACTAACTTTAAGTATAAAAGTGGAACCATATTCATAAAGATAAAGGATGAGATTCAAAATAGCTAATGAAATATAAGTACTGTGATCTATCTTTTGGTATGAAATGAAACTTCATGGTTGAAATTTTAGTTGGTAGGAAGGATGTAATGAACTATAATTTTATAAATTAAATTTTCCTCCATGATGAATATATGTCCGACTTTGAAATTTAGTCTAATATAGAAAACATGCACCACAAAATAAAACTAAGAAAAATTAATATTATTTTAAAATAAATCCATAATATGACCATAAGAAATTATTAGCATAAAACACTGCAACTATTGGTTATGTAGCCATTATAAAGTAACACTTAATATTAAAAAATATTAATGGAAATAATAAAAGTGTGTTGATGAAATGGGAAGAGAAGATGGACTCAACCAATATGTTAATACCTTAAGGTTCTCATTTATTAGATCATTCAAAGGAGTTAACATCACTAGGGTTTGATCATTCCCAAGCCCACAATATGATTCAACAACCGAGGCTTGAGTAAAATCGATTATAGGAGAAATTCAATATTATATAATTCATCACAATATCAATGCTTTCTGAACCAAACCATGAAAGTTCAATAATCACACACCTTACTATTAGGCTATATACTGGTGTAATAAGGATTTTTTATCTAGATATTAGTAGCATAAAGGATTAAATTTTCTTATTATAAATGAAATATTTTTGACTTCAATCCCATTTTCATTATTATAAACCTCATTATAAGATGATTATATTTTTTTTATACACAAAATTCTATTTTTGAAAAAATATATCATCAATATTAAAGTAGAATTTAATGATAAATTGAATTATTTTAAATAAAACCTTTTTACATGAAATGTCTTTATAAAACACTAATTATGAAGTCAAAAGTAATTTTTAAAAGGGTTATAAATTTGAATATGACATAAAAACTAGTATTTTTTTACAATAAATATAATTTTTTATATAATTTTTTTAAAAATTTTAGTGAATTATTTTTATAAAATAAATCATAGTTTTGAAATAATCATGTCAAAATTAACCATCAATAATTTTTTTTTATTTTTTTGAGGTTGTCAATGATTGGGTAAAAAATAAATATGGTGAAAATATACTCCATGAATTAAAAAATCATAATGGCATAAAATTGATGTAATAAATTCTATATTGGGATTTATCAACCAAAAATAGTATTATTTATTAGCATAAGGTATTTTAAAATTATATTTTTAATTTTCTAAATCTATAATGAATCTTAAAAAACCTAAAATATATTTTATGTGTTTTACATAAGATTTTATATGAAAAAGAATCAATTACTCCTCCAAAATATTATTAATTCAAAAGAATCATTCCTCAATATAATAAAATATTAAAAACCACTCACCCTTGTAAAATAACATGGGTAAAAACCATGGTTAGTCTAATGTGGCTTCATTTTTTATTAACTAGTTTTCTAAGGCCTATGTTTTGAAATTAATAAAGAATTAACCCTATTAAAAACAAATCCCCACCCATTATCCCATTCCCATTAACTCTATATGATTTGATAATTATTTTCAACTTAATATCTCTCAAAATATTCAAAATAAAGTGTTTATATTGTTCTGTGGATATTCTTCCTATAATTAAAAAGAAAACTTTCCTGAAAAGTGGTTGTGTAGCTCCTATTTTCCATTCATGAAATTCCTTTGTAATAATCATTTTGATTATAAATTGATCATGTTGTATTGTTTTTTACGATTCATTTATCATTAAAATGGTTTCAAAATATATATACCCCCTTCCTCTTTAATTAATCTATTCCATAAACTTATTTTATACCCTTCATGTTGCCAAAATTATCTCTTGATTTTACATGGAATAACCATTGTTCTTTGAATATCCAACCATATTTTCATTAATTTATATTCACCTAGATAAAAATATTGTTCATTTTTTGGAAGATTTATTTTAAGAAACCGACATTACTTTATCATGACATTGATATAAATAATTATTTCCTTATGTTTTATGATCGTTGTGTCGCATGTAAAATATGATTGATTCTCCCAAATAGAATTACAATGGATTTTGTAATGTTTTCATCTTATGAGGTACCATGTATAGTGAATATATGGTTGGACTAATCATGATATTTTTACATTTTCTTACGGTTATCCTAAGAATACTATGTTATGATGTCTTGTGTGTTACCCTTAACTTATTATTTTTATGTAAAATTTTATATTTTTTATATATTCTTATGATTCCCTGATCTTATGATACTATCTTATCATGTCATGATTCAATGTTTATATATATTATTCTCACCTTTTTAGGATTTTTTGTTATTCCTATTGACTAATATGTATTAAATTTCATTATTATATGTATGATTATTCCCTTACAGGGGATTATAGATCACCCCATTTATTATTAATTTCCATTGGTTATCCTGTGTAGTATTAAGATTTTAAAGGAAATTAATATTATATTAAGACTCTTTAAATTTTTTCCACGTTTTATTTAAATTTAATCATTTATGAATCCAATTTCCCAAATACAGTAGGCTTTTAGATTCTCTGTGACTGTATTATATATATTTTTATGTAAAAAATTATGAAATAAAATGTACAAACAATTTTAGGTCCTATAATATAAATGATCTATAAAGGTATAGAAACCAGTGTAGTGTAAAAGTAATATTGAAAAATAAGAGGTGTTTAAAAATAATAATCCAAACATATATAAAATTTTATAATGTTTATATTTAATATTCAATCCCAGGAAACCTATTCTATTTTTAATCCAAAGTGGAATAAGGATCTATAACTATATCTGGATAGATTAAGTTCTTAGAATGAACAAATTTGATAAAAAATATTGATATGATAAAGTCTTTATGTCAAGAATTTATTTGGAAAAATTATTAGTATCAACCAAATCATTACCCCTGTAATTATTTGATCAAAAAGGTATGTCGGAGAAAAAAAATTAAATATAAAATTTTATTTCGTTATAAAATACAAATGAGGTAAAATAACGAAGAATTTAATTTGAAAGAAAAAAAAAGCTGTATTTTTTTATAATTTCTCATCAAATGATATATTTATGACCATTATCAAACATAAATTCATAGTATAAAAAATATGATTATTATAACAGTTTTTTCTTTATAAATATCATACACTGACTATTTTCAAACAATAATAAAATATATACGTTAAATAACTAAATAATTAATAAATTTGAAATGTTTTTATGTCATGTCATTTTATTTATCTTCTTTTGATGTAACATCATTTCCATTAGTGTCTAATAATCACATTATGAAAAGTTGTTAGTTTTCTCAGAGTTTAAAAAAGAATAATTATCATTTGGATGAATAAATTATACAAATGATATTTTTTGATTAAAATAATTTTCAATGAAAACATTAGTGAAATAAATCCATGTTTTTTGATTTATATAAAAATTATTTAAAAGATTTCACAGAAAATAATGATTAAATTTTTTTACTGTTTCTGATAATCATAAGGAATTGAGATATTTTTTTATGTAAATTATAAAAGTCATAAAATATATATAAATTCTAATAACTAAATATTGTCCTTGAAAAAATACTATATTTCTAAAATTATTATCCTCATAAAAAATATATTTAGTTATAAAAATTACTAAAATTACAATTACCCCCATTTTTATTCTCAAAAGAATGAAATAAAATTTAACATTTTATAATAATATTGACGTGAAAATTAATGAGAGTGTAAAAAATAATTTATTTACATTAAAATTATTGAAATACATTGAATAAAACCAATACATTTTGTTTTTATTGAGTCCCTCAATCCATTTTTCTATAATTTCATTCTTATTTAACAAAGCATCATTTTTCTTATAATGTATTTAATTATAATTTTCTAGCTCTATCAAATGAATTTCTATATTTTCAAAATATTTATGTATCTTATTATAAACCTATTTTTTCATTATTATAGAACTTAAAATAACGATATTATCTTTCAAATCTGAATTCCCATCATGTATCACTCTTTGTGTTGTGGTAAGTTGGGTAAATATGTGAAAACTATGAATCTATCTGTGTACAATACTAAGACCAGTGCTTATTTTTAGAATAAGAAATTCATTTATAAACAACATATTCATATTCCTTGATAGCACTGTAATATATACCTCTCCATTTGTAACATTTTTACTAGTATAAAAACCATTATGAATATTAAAATTCTTATTTTTTTATGACGACAACAAGACACCTTTATATTAAATTCCTTGAAAATATTATACAGCCTAGCAAGTATCTTTCTAGTATATGGTTTTTTATTTTCAGAAGATTATTTTTATGTATCCTCTATTTTCGTTGGAATTATTTTATGTGGTTTAAAATACACTTCATCATGTTTTTTCCTTATTTCTCAAGAGTAACTTTAGATTAATATTTTTTATTTGTTAACTAATTTGGAGGCTTAGTAATTTAAATAAAAAAATGTGTTTCGTACTTTTCTATATGAGCTTTCCCAGTTGGAGATGGTTACGTATATAAATAAAAAGAATATTACTCCTTGATGACGAATCCTATTTTTTAAACTTATTTATACTAAATGTATATGTATATTAGTTTTCATTATAAATAATTCCCTATATATTCTCTAAACTACTAGGTGAGAAACTAGTCTCTTGTTTAATTATTTTATCCACTAGAGAAAATTCAAAAGATGAGTCTTTTTATTTTGTAACATTTTCCTCTATCACTTTTCCTTTACCTTTAAATTTTTATGGAGTAAAAAAAATATTTTTTAGATATGTTTATTATTTATTATTTGTCTCTATAATGAATATTTTTTGAGGAAAATCCATTCATTTATTTGATTTTTGGGATTTAAATGTATTCTTTATCCTCCACCTATTTTTTAGTATACATGGTTATATAATTTTATGCCTTTAAAATTTTCAATTCTTTCTAATTTTCTTTATTTTAAATCATTAACTTCTTTATGATAATGTATATGAAATAAAACTCTCGTATTCTTTTATTTTATTTATAATTCCTTAAAATCATCCCTGACCACAATAGTTAAAATATTCTTATATTTTTTATAAAACTATATTTTTACCTTTCATTAAATATATATTTATATATATATTAATCATTATAGTCTAATAAATTAATATTAACAACTATTGATTGTGATTAATGAAATCCATTCATTATTTTTTTGAACATTGTTATTGTTGTACATAAGATGGTAATTGTATTTTTTAATTGATAAAATATTACTTGTTGATAACACAAAAAAACTTCATCTATGAGATATTATCTTTGTTGATTTCATTATCCTTTATCTTGTAAGGATTCCAAATTAATAATTCTTTAATAATTAAATAATTATTAATAAAACACTATTCAATTTTCTAAAATTGGTATCATTTCGATTTTGATATCTATAAAAAAAGTTGAGTCATTATAATTCAAAATTAATTATACAATATTAAATATCTATATATAAAATAATTTATCAGATATATATATATATATATATATCTCACGAAATTTTACTCTATTTATATATATATTCCACGGAATTAAGAAAGTCCTTACCCATTGATAGAGATATATTTATTCATTATTGTTAACATCAATTGCATCACATTTGTGATAATTGAATGAATAAATTTGGATTATAGCCTTAATTAAAACCATTCAAATATGCAAACATTGAATTATAAAGTACTTATAATGATTCATGATTTTTTATTCTATACTCTTATATTTTAGATTTTGTAATACTAATTCATCTTCTCAAATATCCTATCATCGATCAATGGTTATAGTGGATGTTGGGTCCATTGGCCCTCAGTATCAAGCCTTAAACTTAACATAGATAGTTCCTGTTCTAATGGAACCATACATGGTTGAGTAATTGTCCATGACCACAATAGATCTTTGATTTTCTCTTAAACTAAATTTATATAGAATTTATTCCGCTCAAAGTTTATTTAAAATCCTTGATTAGTGGTTTTATATCCATAGAAACATGAATATATATATCTTGATGGTGTAATTTGACTCAACATTGAATTCAATTCACATTCAAGACTCTTATTTATTCAACTACTGCATCACAAATATCATTCAATAATGAAATAATCTTATCAACAAAATTGAAGTGATTCAAAACAATTGGTATGAAGTTAACAAGGTGGAGGACTCTCTGGCCACTAAAAGAAGCTATTCCCATCCTCAAATAATTTTTTTTTATTTATGATCATTTCCTTAGGACTATGGATAGATATGATTTTGTATTTATTAATTTAGACCATATTGATTTGTTCTTATTTTTTTCCCGAACATTAATAAATTTTTCCTTTTATAGAGGGAATAAATTTTATATTTAAGATATTTTTTTCCTAAATCATAAAATTGAATGTTTTCACAATGTTTCCTAATTGAATATTTTTTTTATTTTTATGAGAAAAATCACTGTAATTAAAAAAATGTAGAAATTAATTTTCATTGGTTTTTAGGAAATTGGGATACAATTAATATAAATAGAGTACTTATTAGTTCCAAACATTTTGATCCCAAATAATTTGTGCATGAGGATTAAATTTTAAATGTATAAAATTAACCCACCTACCCTGTTTAAAATATAACATTATCTAGGAAAATAAAAATTTCCTTTTCAAAAGTAATTGGATATGTATATGAATATTATACTTGTATATATATTTTATAGTCAACATTTGACTATAAATTTATTCACTCAAGGTAAAAAATAAGGGGTGATAAATTTTATAATAGATCTCACCAACCCCACCTAAAGATTGACTTTTCATGGAGGTAACATGAAATATATTCCATACTTTTGTGTTGGGAATTTGTAGTGGATTTTATTATCTAACAATGGATTTTCCATGGACAATTTTTTTATCTTCCCTCATGTACTTATAAGATCCATAATAATCATTATTTGATATAAAATTAAGCACTATGTTTATAATATTTACAAGGAATTAAATTTAAATATTTGTTATCTATTGTTCTTAATTTTTATATTTGGTTCATGTGTTTATATTAGAAGTCTCACACAATAATAGAGGGAATGAAAATCCCAATTCTTTTACACATAATTAAGATCATGTGACGATTTTAACTTGTTCTATCCTTCTCTCTCCCATTAACCTTCATGAGTGAATTTATGGATTGTTTCAATTGATGAAATTAATATTCTATCATCCATAATATGCATGTTTTAGTCATAAATTGTTTTTTTATTTTAGAAACAATTTTTGTCATAAAAAAAACGTTGTTTTTTATTACTAGATCAATTAAAATCTTACATGAAACATGATTTTCTTGATTTTAAGTAGTCACATGTAATTAATACCATTTGATTTATCAAATAATAGGTGTTGATATAGTACTAAATAATTTTTCTATTTATTTTTAGTAGTAATAAATCAATGAAGTAATGATGTAAGCCACATATAATGAGAGAAATGATAGTTGAGAATTATTTGTAGATACCCAAACTTCTAATACAAAATATTACTTGTTAATATATGAATTTTTATTACATATTTTAATTATCCACACTAGAATTATTTTTTCTAGTGCCTTTTTAAACATGTATACATAAAAAACTAGTTTATAAGTGAGATACATTATCCATCATTAATTTATTCATATCCAGAACCCTTCTTAAACATATCATACATAATACCTTTATTTATGAACTTTAAAAAGGAAACCTAATAATGGGTGAACTCATGTGTTCAATAAGTGTAAACAAGAGAGATATTAACATAACATGAGCATAAAGGGTTTTATTTCATTTAAATAAAATTTTAAAAATAATACCCTATATATCTTAGACATTAAACATGAGTCAATAAATAAATCATGGATGTTCGTAAGACATGAATTGTAAAGGAATAATAGAATATAAGCCATGAGATCATAAAATTTTAATAGGACATAAATTTGTGGAAAAGAAACAGGAACATATAAAATTGTTTCATGGCTACCCAACAAGAAATTCATAACATGTTTGTTTTGGGATAATAACTAAGGTACCTATTTAGGGCTTTGGATAACCTCCCATGTACCCTCTATTCATGCATGGTATAACCTCTCATGTACCCTCCA
Source organism: Viscum album (assembly GCA_963277665.1). NCBI lineage: Eukaryota > Viridiplantae > Streptophyta > Magnoliopsida > Santalales > Viscaceae > Viscum > Viscum album. The sequence goes on from OY728157.1 coordinate 542,874,511, forward strand.
TGTTTATATAAAAGTAATTAGTACCCAATTAATTGGAGGGATATATAAGTCCCACCCATTAAATAATCGATACAATTTTGTTCCAAAATATCATAAAACATTAATCCAGTCAGAACCGAGGAAAGGAAATAGGATTCATATAAATTTCATCATATTATAACATTCTGCAAATAAAATAGTTTCATAAACATTTTTTCATCATAAACATAAAGCATAAATAGAAATAATATAAAATGTATCATTTTTTAAAATCACTATTTAATAATAATTAACATCAAAGGAAGGTATCTTATATGGGGAATAATTTTGAAAACAAACTATGAACATTTCTTGAGAATAATTTTATTAAAAAATAAAACATGAAACATTAAAATTATTCTTTAAAAAAATTATTGTTTATTATTTTTAGAAATTCTATTCTTGTCAAAACAAATATTCCTTTCACATTTTCTGTAAATACCATATTGTTCGTATTTTAAGAAATACATGATGATTCCTCTTAAAAGAATTTGAAAAAAGTAAAACAATGGTAAAAATAACTTTAAATAGTCCAATAATAACTTAATAAAAAATTAAAACATTTTTATAAATCAAGGATGTGAAAAAGAAGGGTTTTTGAGAAAAGAGAGAAATAAAGTCATTTTACTTTAAAAACATTATTTTAGAACCATGAGTACATAAAGAAATAATAATAAAGGTAGAAAACTAGTTCCCAAATAAACTATATTATAATAAAATTAACAAGTTTCTTGAGAGATAGTTCATAATATTTTATTATCAAAATCATAAACATAAACAATCCCGATAAAAGATGAGATTGTATCATAAAACTGTTACCACCTTGGTAAATTGGAATTGTAATACCGATAAAAAAAATTTAAAATTAAAATATCATGATAAAAAATAAATTCATTATATTACATGTCAATGGTTCTATATATACATATCATAGTATAAAATAGGTTCATAACACAATGTATATCCCAAAGAAGACAAATTGAAACAAAAATTACTTACCTTAAGTATCTACTTACTTAATACAAGATAAAATATCCTATATAATAAGAATATGTTATTTATAATATATTAAAGAAACATACTTATATATATCATACCATGTATTATTTAATTAGGACTTTTTATTAATAATTTCATGTTAGAATCTTGTTTTGGGTAATAATATCTCTATTTTTTTGTGTATGTTTTGATTTGTTATTTTCAGACCTCTTACTTTGATCGTGGTTACATCATATACATAATTTTAAAAATTATATAAATATAATATAAATTAATTATATATTAGCGTAATCTTTCATATTTATTTATATAAAATGAAATACACTGTTTATGGAGATGGTAGACTGTATGTACACATAGACAATGTTTCCATTTTCTTGATGGATGAAATAAGAAAGTTAACAAATATATTAACATTAGAGAATAATTTTTATGTTTTATATATCACATATATATATTAAATTTACCCTAATTACCTTCTATGAAAATAATTAGTGAAAAACTAGTCACATCTCTTTGTGAGGTTGTAGTCCCCCCCACACACAAAAAACATTATCATATCCCCCAAAGAATGAAAAGTAAGAAATTATATGTTATATAATAATTATAGAAGTATAATTATTTTCAAAACACAATATATATTCATTTATTATATCCTTATTACCATCAATGTAAAATATAAAGGAAAAATATGTCACATCACTTCATGAGGTGGTAGTTTTCCATACACATGAATGACGTTATGGTTTTCCAAAGGGTTGGGAGGATAGAACTTATATATAGTATTATAATTCTAGAGGTATAAAAATATCATAAATAAAATATATATTTATTTAATCCATAATTATATCCAACCATGAATGGTTCAGTTGGAAAATGAATAACATCGATTCGTGAGGTGGTAGTCTACCAGATACAGGATCAACAATTTCATTTATTATTTGATAGAATATGATATGGATATAAGTTATTAAATTAAAATAATAAAATATTACTATGTTTAATATATTTGGGTTATTATATCATCATAATTTAATAATATTTTAATGATTTAGAAGAATAAGTAAAATAAAAACTTATACTGTAAAACATTACATTTTCTTCATACAACGTCTTTTGATTTCACTTAAAGCATTCAAAGATTGGATTTATGATCTAAAATATGATTATATTATGTGGGTTGATATTTGAGGAAGATATTTTTTCATGTATTGAATTTACCAAAAGGTTTTTTTATTGTTAATAGGAGATGATGGGGAATGTCCTTTTATAAATGGTGTAGAGGACATAAATGAGATTTTTGAAATGAATAAGGTATACCCACGTTTTTCACATACAAAAAAGATCTAAAAAGGGATATTATAAAACCATATAGGATTTAAGGTATAAATATGGGTTTAAAATAGGTTTTTTATATGTTAATATGTAATTTCACACCTTATATGCTGAATTTATCCCCTAGTAAAACAATTTTATCCATAATCATGATAATTATTAATTATGGTTTTTAATATCCATGTTAAAAAAATATTAACTTTTTATGAAAAATAAAATATTAATATTATAAATATGTAATCAGTTTTTTCAAATTCCATTCATATATGTGTAAAATTTTAATTTAAAATTGAACCTCCAGACATGATGATGTAGCGGTTTTCCAAAGTAAAAATGTTCAAAAGTTTTAAAATGTTTTTATATAAAAATTAAAAATAAAATTCATTAAAATAAACTAAATTAGATTAATAAATATATAATTGAAATAATTTTACTTTTAAAACCATTTTAAAAAAATAAACCTTATAAATTCTTTAAATAAAAATTAAGTTTTCAATAAAACAATTATCTTTTACAATTCATTAAAAAAATTAATTTTTTATAAATATTAAAAAAATCACCCTAAGATAATATTGAAATTTATAATAGTTTTATTAAGTTTATTTTTTCAAATAAATTTTTTATAATATTCCAAAATTACATTTATTATTTTTTCATAAAACCTTTTTTTAAAAAAAATAGTATTTTCAAAACATATAATGAATTTACCAAAACTTACATACTTTCTTATGAATATGTTTCCTTTATATAAAAATATTATTCTTTATGTTTAATATTTTTTTATTCCTTTTTTTTCTACCATGTTTAACAGCTAGTTAATAATGGCCATGTTTAAATAATTATATTATTATTTTTTTGTATTTCTCTAAAACATGGCATTGTGTGTGATGAAAGATATCGAATAAATTAAATTTGTTCAAAATTTACCCCCATATGTGGCTGGGGTGTAATCGGAAGGATGGGTTGTTGGCATAGGTGGTGGGGTTGAGTCGATGGGTCTGTTTATTTCAATGGTTTTTTGTAGTATCATGTGGTACCATTGGCTGCTGTAACACACCTTTTTAAATTTTTGTTAAATGAACATTTCGTAAAATCTTGGGAAGTTACATTAGAGTGAACTTATGAATTTTTATAATAATTTATTTATCCATTTAATTATTTTAAATTATTCTTCCAAATAATTTTCTAAATATTAAACATCAAATTTTCCACATCTTTTTCATAATTTTATATAGTTTAATAAGGATTAATTTTTTATTATTTTTATACCTTGGGAAAATTAATTGGGTTATGATATAAAACCAACTACAATAAACATAATCAATTTTCCCCATGATTGATGGTGCAATAAATTTTTTATGTAATTACCAAATAACCAAGGAACATTTTCATAAGATTGGTGCTTTTGAATTTCTCTTTCACTTAATTCACCAAAATTTTGTTTCTTTATTTTTCTTCTTTTTTAGATTATCTAAATGGATTAAAATTGGATAAGGTATAATAAAATGATATTAAATATTTGGATTGGGGAAAAAAGTTTTATACAAGGTTTAAAAATCATACTAAATATAACTCACTTTTTAAGAACAATACTAATTTGGTCAAATATTTTCATTTGGATCTTCATTTTGTGTATTTTATGCATTTTTCATATTTGTTCCATTTCTCTTATTTAATTGTTTTTTATTTATTATCTATTTGTTTATTTTTTTAAATCTTATGTTTTAAAATAATAATTTTCATTTATATGTTATTCACACTCATTGAATTACAAGGTCATCAAGAGGTAAATTACATGAAGTGATTCCGAAAAATGAAAACTAAAATTTCTCATAAAACAGAAAATATAGAGAAAATTAACCAAACCCCACAAAGGAACAACATTAAAAATTACCTCAAGAGGTTCTTAGCCAAGATAAGAGTGAATCACATGAAGAAATTAAAATAATATAACACAAAAATAATTAACTTTCCCTAATGTGAAGTACCAATTTTTTTTCTCTGATGAAATAACAAGATGGTCTAGAGCAGTGGGGATGGATTGGCCATTTAAGGATTTATACAAAATTATAATATTGGATTATATCATAAAAATATAGGTGAAAAAATAAATCTTTCACAATTTATGTGTAGTGATGTATTAGTTTAAGAAACAAAAAAATATTGATTAAAAACACTACAAATTTTCTAATAGTTTAGTTTAATATGAACTTATATGTACTCTTCACTCCTCTACTATCCTCTATAGAAATGGTTCTCCATAAAATAGAGACAAAATTTTATATAGTAGTCAACCCAACCTAACAAAATCATTTTTGGGTATAAGAACAACCTTACAAACTAAATGATACAACAAACCTTGAGATTTTTAATTGGTTTAAGACCAACTTATGAATACCGAAATTTTTATTAGGTTCTCAAAACCAAGTCACATTATTTTTTATGGACTCACAACTATGTGTGAGTTGTGTTATAATTTGGTGAAAAAATTTATTGAACAAAACAATTCAACATAATGAAATATTGAATTAATAAATTTTAAAAATAAATGAATGGAATTCTAAAGTAGATGAAGTTTCTTAAGACATTCAATATCAATGATATATGATCTGTTTTTTGAACTCATATAAACCATTTTGGAAATTAGAATATTTTATATGAAATTCCTTCCAAAAATATATTTCTTATTCTAAAAACACTAATTTTTTCTTTTCCATTTTATATAGGTAAATCTATAAACTGAAAACCTTCTAAAATGGCATGGAATAGAATACCAGACCATTTTTAATATTCATACACAAGAGTTTATTCTCATAAAAAAATATATAAATTTGTAAATATCAAAAGTATTTTAAAAAATTTTTACATTGAAAACAATTTTTTATTACTTTAAAAATATTAAAAACACTAATTTTACAAAAAAATAATCTTTTTAAAAAATGTTATAAAAATGAAAAAATAAATTTTCAAGAAAAAATTATAAATAGTAAAAATTATAATGAATAAAAACAATATTATTTAATAAATAAATGAGTAATTATAAGTATTTACTTAAAAATGTGAGGTATTAGTAAAAATTTGAGGTGTGGGGTATTTTTAATACTTAAAATAACCAAACAGGTATAATAATTGTGAGAAAAAAATCTCACCATTAAACACACTTTAGAATAAATCCATTTTACATGTATCTATCATCTATAATAGGTAAACAATTTTGATATTTGATCAACAATTATGAACCTCCTTCCCAAAATATTTGGTCTTCCTTGTGAAAAAACATAGAAATCTCATAAAAATGCCTATATTTTGTGTTATATCTTGAAACTCTTGGTCTTTATTGAGGTATTAATAAAACATACGGCCTTACCATTGATTTTCAATGGTTTATCCTGACTGAAAATTATTTTTTATTTTCTTATCAAATCACTTTGTAAGGAAAGTGAGAAACCTTAATGTTCAACATAACAACCAAAAAACAGAAAATTCCCAAGCACCAAAAGATTCTACCTCTGCCCAGCATTTTCAAAGTGAATGGGTCCACCACCAAGACATGATCACTTAGACGGTCCCTTGCAAAGATGCGCAGGCACATTCTCGATGGCCAGACCATACCCTCTCAGAGTCCATGTGCCATGCCGAAGTGGTGAACTCGTGCTCTGACCCTCATCTAATGTAGAATTAGAAAAATTCAGGGAACATAACCCCAAATTCACATTTAACCCACTCCCTGAAGATAGGTCCTCATAATCAAACACTCAATCAAAACTAAATACCAAAAATTAGTCATAAAATGAAAGAATATAGTCGTTGAAGTAAAATTTCAACCTGCTAGAGTTCATATCCCTAAAGAGCTTCCATGAAATATCTGTTACCTGAATATGTGGCACTTCCGTTAACATGACTTCTAAAGTAGAATATAGTTTATCCCATAACTGTATGTATTCCTTGAGCTTTAACAACCCCTGGTTGAATCCCCATACCAGAATCGAGTACTGTTTGTCAACCCAATGGTATTTCTCCTCCTTAAGATTGATTTCAATATTTTGGCCCATCATCTTGGATGCATCCTCTTCAGACACATTGAGATACAACACTTTCTCTTTAACCTCATCAACCAAACTCAGAATTAAACCCCATGATCTGGGTTGATTAGGGTGCTCCGTCTTACACACAGCCTCACTGGCCACCCTCTCATCCGGTCTCTTTTTTGCAGACCGAGTCATCACAAGAGGTGGCAAGGAGGAGTAGTCCTTCCTTCTATTCCTCCTTCTGTTTCTCCTACCCCACGAGATTTTTTCACCAGCATAGATACTCTTACTTCCTCCCATAGAAATCTCCACTAGATCCCCATTTTCAAAATCTAATTCTTCATGATTATTGTTAAGCCCTTCCATATTGAGGCCATCAAATTGATTTCCCACCTGTATGGAGTACTGGACCCCCTGACCACTTCTTCACAGGAGGAAACACCAGCATGCTCGGCCCCTGGAGAAACCACATTGCTTGGAGGGACCACATCCTTATTCAGACCCTGCCTTCCCAACCTTCGATCATCCAGTTTGGGACCCTCCACTCCCACTATAAAATCCTCCACCAAAACCCCCCACTACTCTGGCACCTGTGAAATCCTAGACACCCTTTTCCATTCATGAGTTGTAGTCAGTTGAACCTCCCTACCAGCAACATTGAGTCCACTGCTAGAGGATGGCCCAGACAGATCCAGCCTAATCTTCTTAAAAACAATCTCCACTGTTGGATTCACCTGGTTATTCGAGACTTCCTTCACTAGAGAACAAACTCGAGGAGCCCGCCAAATTTAAGAGCTCCCTTTCCCCATCACACACCCTAGGAGGACTGGATGACCCTCCTTGTTGCTCTATCAACCAAGAAGATTTCACATTACACTCCGTATGAATTTCTTCTTCTCTGCAACTAGAATAACTCGACTTCATATCATTCCTCTAAGACTTCCTACGACATGTCTCCTTCAAGTGACCCATCCGGTTGCATTCAGAACAATAATCAGTCCTGGATTCAAAAACAGCACTTTGTTTGCAGCGGTATTCTTCACCCACTGTTAAACCATCTCCATACAATTATAAGATAATACCCTAAAATTGAAAAACAATTTCTATAAATTTTTTACTTTATATCATTATGATACATATTTGAAAAAATATATGTGGAATTAGTATTGAACAAGTGGAAAAACATAATTTATAATGTGATATATTGAAAATAGTTTACACTAGTTTCCCTCAGAAAATATTTTATGATCACATGCTAATTAAATATTTCTATGAGGGAGTTTTCTTCATGGACCATGGATTGATTGATGAATACATTAGTGGAAATCAAATAAATAAAACTCCAACTACCACTCATGAATAGATATCCAATGTGGATCAAAATATGAAATAATATATGTTATGAGTGGTAACATATATTAGAGGATCACATGATGGGGATATTTTTTCACCTGAATAAAATATTAACACTAAAATCGATAAAATTTCATTAGTTTTTCAATAATTGGACATATATCAGGGTGATTATCAATCCCCATATATTCTTTTTCATTATCAATTTTGTTTATAATAATCATTTCTATGTTCCATAATACCAACATTAGGACTCATTAATTTATTGTAAAACAATATTTCTTAGGAATAAATTTTAGTACTAAACCCTATTCAAATAAGAAAACTATAGAAAAAACCCAAACATTGTGTAGAAATTATAATAATAATTTTGATAAGGGGAAACACAATAAAGCTTAATCAGTTTTTTAAATACCATTGGAGAGGTAATAATAAATATCCTCTACCACATAGGAATCCAACTCTACCACCTCTAGAGTGTAATCCAAGACTTAATGATATGGTAAATTAATTAAAAAACAATTTAATACTTTTGGAATAATTTAATATGACTAGAAACCTATATAAGTGTGATAAATATAATTTATTTGGGTCTAAATTCCTTCCAAACACTTGCCAATCCAAAATATTAAGGCAATTTACGTTCCATATGCTTTAGAGTGGAAAAAATATCTCTCCTCCAAAATTTATTGGTCATGATAAATCGCTCCTTGAGGTAAGTATAATTATTGAGGACATTCATTCTCAATTACCAAAATATACAATTGAAAATAAAATAGATGAAAATGGTAAAAACAATATCACTTGAATTCTATTATAACTCATTGATTTCATTGAAGAACATAATCTATTAATATTTGTTTTAAAAGAAATAACTTGGATAAGAAATTTTTTGACACACATATAAATTATAAAGTTAAAAATAAACATCTATCTATAGTGAATCAAATTAATCAATAAGAAATGTTTCTTAAGGAACATTTAAGTCACCATTTATGAATTTAAGTAGATGAGATAGTAATAGTAGAGATAAATGAATTGTCATTTATTGAAAAAATATTACTAAAAATGTTTAAGGACCTAGAAAACATTTCAATTATATGAATCATTGGAGAGCATAATATCTTCAATCATATGCTTTGTCTTAAGTACTATATCAATGTGACGTCTCACTAAATTTTCTCTACATTTTATCTTAAAGAAATTAAATACTATAGAAATTGTAGTTCTATTAAAAAATTGGAGTATGATGCACCCAAATTGTGCATTTAAGGATTGATTATTACATATAGGAATATATATTTAAAATATATAATTATAAAATAAAAAGGCAAATTCCATTGATTTTTATTAGTCTATTTATAAAAAATATAAAAAATCACCAATGGTGTTAATTGAACCCTATCCATATTATTTTATGATGATGTTTTTCATTTTAAAATTCTTGTGACAATGAAAATAACCTCATATGATCCCCTAATATTCATAGTTAATAAAATCAATGTTATGATGTATGGTAACATTCAAAATTTACATTTTCAACACATATTACATCTAGTTTTTCTCTATTTTATATTTCAGGTGAGGAATGATCCATTTAATTTGACATATATGTTGTAAAATTCAATACATGAAATGATATCATTAATTTCTTATAATTTAGAAGATTTATAACCATTAATAATTTCACAATGAATATTGGTATGCATTTTCCTTTGAGGATAAAAAATTGTTAAGATAGATGACATAAATGAGATTCTTCCCACAAAATATTTTCATATAATTATTAGTTTACATTATATTAAATTAAAAAAAAATTGAACAACCTAAAATACTAATTTATTGTGGGTTTCATTAAATTACCTATCATTGGTGAGAATAAAATCTCTTCAAATCATGAATTAAAATTGACATACCATTTTAAAGATTGTAAAAAAGTAATTTTTGGGCATTGGTTGATATCCATCCTATTATCCTATCTATATTCATTTTTTAATTTATCTTTGAGGTTGAGCCAAAACAATTATCTCAAACAAATATTTTTTACACCTACCCTCTTTCACACGGTCAAAAAGAAGGTAAAAAAATATTATTAGTTGGGGGAATATATCTCGTATCTGATAGTAATTCAGTTGGTGTAAAATGTTTTTACATATAAAGTCATTTATTATGATTATTTATAATTATATTAATGAATTTATTAGAACATTAATGTACAATATCCTATGAGTTTTTATAAACAAGATATATATTCACTATTTCAGTCAAAAGAACAAATTTTAATTTTTTTTAAAGACCAAATGATTTAATATTTTGTATGAAAGTGTGATTACTATTTTTTAATAAAATTTATGGAAATGTCTTAACACATATAGTACCTTAAAAATAGTGGAAATATATATTTATATGACCATATTTTATATTTGTATATAAAATGATGTCATCTATCCAACATAATTATTTGGGAAATTTATTAAATTTGATGATTATTATTTTCTATGATTCTTAGAACAATACATTGAGGTATTTGTGGATGATTTCTATATTTATAAATTTTATTTTCATGAATTTTTGTCCAATATTTTTTTTGTTTCATTGATGAATTTAAAATAATATTCTTTTCAATTATAAAATAATTGTATTTATTTGTATAAATTGGATGTTTTTTGGGTCATGTTGTTTCTAGGGATATTATCGAGGTTGATAAGTCAAAACTTAATGGTATTTATTCATTATGTTTCCTTAAACATGTTTGTGATGTGTGTTAATTTTTGTTTAAAATTTATTTACCAATAGTTTATAAATAATTTTATTAAAATTATACTCCCATTATCCCAACTTTTTCAATATGATGTGAAATATATTTTTGATAATAATCATGAAATCATATTTTACAAATTTAAAATGTTCTTTACCTGACCACCAATCATTTTACCACTGGCTTAGATTTACACTTTTAAATCATGTGTGATTCCTCCATCTTTACACTTAGTGATTTTTTTTCAAAATGGGAAGATCATACCTGTCATTTCATTACATATACACTACACACTTTCGACCCAAAATAAGTGAAATATTATAAAACTAAAAATTAATTCCTTTCTATAGTGATTTTTTGGGAAAATTTTGTTGTTATACCCTAGGGTAAAAATCCATGGTGTTTTCTAAGATATCCACCATTAAATAACTGTTAAGGAACCTTAGTACTAAACAAAAAATTATTTGATGAATAGTTATACTTTATGAGTTTTGTATCAAAATTTATGATAAAAATAGATAAAAAAATTAGTTAAGAATTATATTAGCATCAGTTTTGTTAACTCCAACAAATTATAATCGAATAAACCAACAACTATTGAAACCTTTACAAATGAGAATTTAAAATATTTCATGATAAAATCCTATGGTTAGCTGACATGGTGACCATTTAGTTCATAGGTGTCTCTTGAATTTAATAAACACCGCATGGAAAAGATTATGAGTGAGTCTATAAACTAAATTTGGGATAAAACCTATTTTTGGAAAATATTTGGTGACTAAGTCATACTCCATTATATACCAAATAATTTGTTCAAATATATCCTTAAATTCTACTATACTCATTAATATTAAGGAAATTTTTTTCCTCATAGAAAGACACAAAAAGTATTATAATTAGATCTTTATTGGATTGAATTATTTCAAGATACTCATCAATTTTTTAAGTCATGAGAATGATGAAATTTTTTGGAAATGTGTGTAAGATGAATGAGATACCATAATAATACATGATATTTTATGAGATTTTTGATGTTTGGGGTATTGAATTCAAGATACATTTTAATAAAATCTTTGGGTTTTTTGTATATTCTTTTTGTGTTATGGATTTATGACTCCCTAGTAATTATTGAGTTAATGGGATCCCATATCTTTTTTAGGGTTGGTTTTACATAATGTTTTATCAATTACTAGGGGTTAAACATTCATAATAATTCTATGTAAGATGTTTTCTAACATTATATGGGTTGTGCACCATTGTTATGCACTATATCTCCCCCATGCTAATGTCCATGATATATTTTCTAAAAGGGAGATTATAAAAATATTAAAAAAATAAAATGTTCAATGAAATATAATAAAATTGTATCACTCGATTAATAAATGGACTATAGGAATATTGTACTTCTTTTTAGACCCCCACTGGTATGTATCTACAATAGTCTAGAACCTACATTCAAGGATTCAGTTTTGAAATCATGAACCTTATATTTATAGCTTTGATACTAATAATTGTGGCCCAATTGTTTTGCATCTAAACCATACAAAATAAAGAAGTAAAAAAAGGATTACATACATTATCATTGAAATTTTCAATTTTTATTTTTATAGAATTAGGAAAATATCCTACATAAAATATACCCATGTCATTAAATTATAATTTACCCTACTTATCCAGGCATTTATTATTTCACATTTACTAATCATCATCATCATTTGTATGAAATACCTTCTGGAAATAATTCATTCAACCTCATTATTTATAACCTCGGAGAAAAGGGAAAAGAGGAGGATAATCTCAAATTCTCAGTAAGTGTAAACATAATAATTAACCATTTAATTTAATCAATGAGTATAATAAGTGAATAAATGTATGAATATATAATCAGATTGTATGAGAAAATCATAAATTTACCCTTACCAATAAATAAATGATTCATCAAACATTAAACATGGAATAACACTTTAATACATGAAAGATTCATAAGAATCAATAATCACGATCCATGTGGTATCAATATTTATCAAAGGAAAATTATACACCCATGTAATTATTAGATAAAACATGTTTGTATCTTGTAATATTTTCCATGAAAACCCATATTAAACCCATATTAGAAATATCTGAAGTCCAGTTAAATCTATAGAAGAAACCATAAGTTAAATCTCTCCTTCAAACCTATTAAGAAAAGGTAAATTACCAAATTAATTGTAGAAAAATAAGGGTTCAACCATCATTTAATCTATAAGGGGATCACTCGGTACTATCGACACCACCCCATCATATAAGATGTAACATTATCACCCAAGACTATCTGGGATTCCCCATTATATAATCTGTAACAAGCTCACTCATGGTTATATGGGCCACAAAATCTTATAATCAAGGTCTAAGAACCAAAAAATGAATAAATTAAAAAATATATTTCATATAATTATAAAAAACCTAAAAAAAATCATTATTTCATTCATAGCATGGTTAACCCATGCAAAGAAAATGGGTTTCATGAGAATATCTTGGAATCATTGTTCACCCATGGAAGAGAAATATGTTTCATAACAAAATATTTAAAATAATATTATTCCATCTAGAGAATGAATGATGAAAATTTCAATAAAAAATATACCCAATGGATTATTAGTAAAAACCAGGGTTGTTTACATTGATCAACAAAAATACAATTAAATTATCATTAAAATATTTATGATGAAAATATTCTTTTCATTTTGAAAACCACTTTTTAAAACATAAAACATTTAGAAAACCCTTTTATTTGAAAATTACCAAGACTTTAAAGAATAATACAAAAAAACTTTCTACAAAAAAACCGTGTAAACATTAAAATGATGCCCCAAATAAATAATGTTCATTTTGGTGTGTAATATCATACATGAAACAAAGAACATTCCTTTTACGCGATAAAAAGGATAAATTATTGCATAGTTCTAAAATAGACAAAAATATTTATTTGAAAACAACATTCAAGATGAAAAAAGGTTAGAACTATCATTAATAAATAATTTTTAAAAGTATCAAATTTTTTAAAACATTTTTCAAAAACATATCTTTAGAAGAAAACAGATTTCTTATCAAAGAGAGAAACAAAGTAAGATTTTTTTATAACAATTATCAATTATTTTATGGACTAAATATTGGAAAAATATTTATATAACCTTAAAATATAATTAATAACCATAGGATAAGAAAATTAATGATAATTTTAGAGATATGGATCCTAATATCTGATCATTGGAAGCCTAATAAAAAACAATCCTGAAAAAATTGAGATTATAATATAAGACACTTACCACTTCGGTTACATTGAATCATAATATCTATGAAAGAATAATATTATATGAAACATACATTATCTGGAAAAAATTTATATTCATGACATAAAGAACAAAGGAGAGGTATATACGCTACATAAAAGAAGACAGGTGTATAACATGACATACATATCGAAGAAGGCCAATTGAGACCAAAATACCTTACCGCTTTGGTAACTTTCATGCAGAAAAAAACATGAAATATATATCCTAAAATGTATATTTAAATCCACATCAATTTAATTATAATAATAAAATAAATTAATTGGATGTTTATACACCATATAATGAAAATAAGCTGTGAATATGGAATATATCTCATAGAAATAAACGTGAGACAAGAAAACCCTTACCTCATGCATCTTATTGATCAAACAAGATTTAAAATCATTTATAGTGGTATAAAACATATTACTAAATTATTTTAGAATCAAATTAATATTGATAATGTCATAAATGATCATTTTATTACATCTTATTAACCAATCATTAATAATATTTCGTTATTTTCATTGTTTCTGGCGTTAATTACCTTATTTTTTCATCCATTCTTTGTTATAAATTCCTGGTTCTTATGTATATAATATCATTTTATCATCTAAAAAATAATAATATTGAAATATTTATCATATTCAAAGATAAATTATACTTTTAAAAGTAAATATGAAATATGGTTACAAAAAACGAAATACATTACGACTATAGAGACGATGGGCCGTATGTACTAAAGACTAACGTTTCCATTTTTAAATGTTCATTATGTAAAGGTAGTAAGTAAATTTTATATTTAAATTATGATAATAATATCATATATACCATATTATTTATTTAAATAAACTTATATATATCATTCTTGTTTTGTGGTGATGAAAAGAGAGTCACATCAAATCGTGAAGGTGGTAGTCCAGACATACATGAATGATTTTATCATATTTTTAGTGTAAAAAAAGAAAATGATATATTGAATTTTTATGAATGAAAACTATTACAGGAATATAATAATTATTTCATTTAAGACTCATATAATCATTAAATTTATCCTTATTACCCTCCATGTAAAGCGTTAGTGAGAAAACGAATCACATCGTTTCATGAGGTGGTAGTCCTCCATACACACGAATGATGTTATCGTATCCCCTACAAAATGAAAAGTAAAAAAGATATATATATATATATATATATTATAATGAATAAAAATATATCAATATGATATAAATATCACATATAGTATTTATATTTATCATCATAACTAACCGTGAAATGTGTTAATGGAAGAACCAATGGCATCGGTTCACGAAGCGGTAGTTCTCCGTACAAATGAATAATGACTGTCTTACCCATTTAAAGGAAGTGAATATTTTTTTAGGTAATTAACTTATTATAAAATATTATATTATATTGATTATACTGAGGATATTATATTAGTATGTTATAATAAGAATTAAAGTAGGTGGATAATGAAATAAAATAAAAATGCTTGTTGAAGAACATTATAACTTCTTCGGGGATCCTCCATAGTTTTTTGAATTTTTTTTAATAAGACGACTTTATGAAAAAAACTAAGGCTTATTGGATGAGGTTAAGGAATAATGAATTTTTTTGTTCATTTATTATTCAAACCTAAGAGGTTTTAAGGTGTTAAGAATGGATGATATGGTGTTGCCTTTTATAAGTGGGGGAGGAGACATGCTTGGAATTTTTAAATATAATTAAGTTTACCCACTTTTTTTACCTAAGAAAAGTGTCCAAAATTTAAAATTATAAACCCTAAGAGGTGTTAGGGTCTAAATATTTCCATAAATTAGTTTTTATAAAAATTTATAAGTCATTTTAACCCTTATTTTCATTGTTTTACATCATGGTAAATCCATTTTTACCTTAACTATGATAATGAATTTTTACAATTTTCACTTTTCATGTTGGTTAAAATTTAATTTTACGATAAATGTAATTTAAATAATTCTTATTATAAATATAAAATTCATTTTTCCAATTTAAATGTTTATAAGTGGAAAATTTTGATTTATAATTAATCCCACAAACGTGATGAGAAAACATGTTTTTAAGAGAAAATGTTCAAAAGATTAGAAGTTTTTATATCAAAATAAAATATGAAAAAGAATAAAATAACCTAAATTCATATAATTGATATAAAATTTAACAAATTTTTATTTTAAATAATTTAAAAATATAATTTAAATTTATAAATAATTTAATTGAAAAATCATTTTTCAATTAAAATTCAGTATTTTACACTATTTTTTAGAAGTTAAGATTATCAGAAAATTATCAAAAAATAATCATAATATAAATTCTGAAATTATGATTTCAAAAATTAACACTAATTTTTAAAATAATTTTTCTAATTTGTTTTAAAATTATATTTGAAACAAACATGCAAATGTGGGGGAAATGTGTGGTTTCGAGAAATGTATTTGTCAAGCACAATATGATTTTACATTAACTATATACCTAATAAAAATCATGGTATGAATATAAATTATAATTTATTAATATAAATTCAATAAAATTAATTTAAAACATCCCTCATTAGGTATTATTTTAATTAATCAAAAATGAGAAACATTATGCAATTTAAAATAGTTTTTTAGAAAAATCCCTCATTTAAACCAAAAAAGAAACATATAACAAAATAAAAAATAATGATGATTGAAATGTATTTAATTGGGTTAAATATATATAAATAATAATTTTTATATTAAATTATATTCAATACATATATTTACTTTTAAATTACTCAATTTAATGAAAATAAATGATACTTTAAAAAAATTGTGTGTTTCGCGATGCACTAAAAATCAATATTTTCTGATAAAATTCCCAATATTTCACCCAAAGTGATTTTTTAAACTCCAATTCCAAAAAAAATATTTTAAAAAATATATTTTATTAATCTCCAAAAAAAATTTCTATCATTTTTTCAAGAAAACCATTGAAAAGTTGTTTTTTCAAGAAATCATATTTTTAAGAATAAAATAACAGTACTAAATTTTGAATGATTATTTACAAAAAAATATAAAAAAAATATATTGATTAGTATATATATATTTGATAAATTTGTAAATAAAATTCATACCCACCAATTTAACAACTATAATATAACAGTAATATATATCGTAGGTCGTTTAAGCTCCATGTTGCATGTTAAATATGCTACCGAACATGGAAATCATGTGGTTACATGATTGTAAATCTGTTTAAGAGATTAAATTTAGTTATAGGGAACTACCTATTAGTGTATAAGGTTGTTATATTCTAATGTGAGCTTAGTTTTGTGTGTCCTTTACACTAATAAATATAATTTTCATCTTTTAAAATATCGAGTTATTACACCCCCCTAATTTAATTAATTTTTAACTCATAATTTGAAATATATCTTGGTAATAAAAGGATGGAAATTTAAAAATAATTTTGTTGAATACCCAAATCATAAAAGGGTTAATAAAACATACTCTTAATAAGATAAAATGAAAAGTACAAAGGTTATATGGAATAACACCTAACTATATTTCCAAATAGGAGAACATACGTGAGAATAGAAGAAAATAAAAAATAATTATATGGAGTGATTTAGGACATTGATAAAAAGAAATTTAATGATAAATTTAATGTTAAGGGCCTAAAATCTGTAAATCTGTGATGATCTAAAAGATCATCAGTTCATTAGAAATGAAGGTACTAGGATTATATTTTTGTTTCAAGATCCATTTCATAGAGTTGAGGAATTATCTTACCATCTAGACTAAGAGAATAGGAAATATAATTAATTTATGAATATAATTTCATACATTAATCATTTTACAAAACAATAACATATATGTTTTACAAATAATGTTTATTTAGGATGAATTTTTCAGGTCTACATGTAATGGCCCGGACCCCTCCGGTCCATTCCTTTGTTGAAATCGATGTGGTCAACACGACGCACATTATAATGGTAATTTTTTAATACTGATGATAACATAAAAATATGTTAAATAATAATGATTATGATATAAACTGTGTGATTAATTAAACTAAAAAGAGAATAATCATGATAAAATGATTTAATGGGTGTTATTATTATTAATGATGTGAAGTTGGAAGTTGTGTGACCCATTAGACGTTGTTAAATAAAACATGCGGTTCATTATTAATTGAGTAATTGTTGAAATTAAATTTAAATAATAATAATGGGTGTTGCGTTATCAATATTATTCATAATATAAATAATAATGAGAAATTAATGAAATGAGTCATGGTATTTATTACAAACAAATAAATGAAGATGCGCAGTGGAAGCATGATAATGCATTAATAAAATTAAAGGTGAGTTCATTATTATTATTCTTATAAATAGTAATAATAATGGTGGCCTAAAAATATGTTGGGTTTATTAAATTGAATGGTTTTAATTTAATAAAATTGGTTTCAATTTAATCAGTGTGAAATAAAAATAAATAGAATTAAATAATTAAATTGACGGATGTTATGTGACATTGACGTGGCGTGGTCAGATTCAGATATCCAACGGGGTGGTTTAACGTGGTCAATGCGATGAGCGTAAATATTATCATTATTAAAAATAATAACGGTGATGAGTTAATAAAATAAGTTGATGAATTGTTATTATTATTGAAAAACAATAAATAACAATGATGGCATAAACCTATGTGCGATAGGTTAATGAAATTAAATTTATTAAAAAGGGGTTGGATATGTAATTTATATTAATTTTTGTTTTGTCATTTAATTCAATTAAATTAAATGGTTTTGATTCGCATGGAATGGTTTTAGTTTAATATGAGAATAATTATGGTAATCTAATTTAATGGGATTAAATTAGAACTTTAATGATGGGTGTTATTAATATTAATTTTATTAATAATGACATTGAAGTGAGATTGGAGAGAGAAAGTGTTTAAATGAAATAAAGATTTATAATTTAATGCAATAGAATAAATAAGTTAAATTAAAAAGGAGATCAATAAGGGGTGGGGCGTGGTTGACATGGAGTAAAGGAGAGGCACCATTTTGTTTTGGTGGTGGCATGGGAATGAGTAGCCTCATTAGTAAGTTATTATTATTATATATTATAATAATGATTAAAAGATGATAATAAATATATACATATATAAAAGGAGTCAATCATGGGAGGCTTATGCGCTATAAAGAGGTTGAGCGTGGGTTTTTTTGAGAGGAAAAGAAAATAAAATGGTTAAATAAAATAATAATAAAATAATAATGTAATAATTATTTTTTTTTTGGGAAAAT
Organism: Viscum album; assembly: GCA_963277665.1. Classification (NCBI taxonomy): domain Eukaryota; kingdom Viridiplantae; phylum Streptophyta; class Magnoliopsida; order Santalales; family Viscaceae; genus Viscum; species Viscum album. The sequence continues at coordinate 542,893,605 of OY728157.1, forward strand.
CGTGTTTCATCCCCAACTTCTTCATTCGGCCTCGGTTTCATGAACCATTAGCGGCAGTGGGACCCTGACTATGAGATAGAAATTATGAGTCAAATATTTGATGTCTTTTTTAGGTTTTCAGATCAGGTACCCGAAACACTCGTAAATTAATAGATTTAATATTATTATTAAATCTTCGATCCGTCATAACTTCCGTGTGCGACGTCCGATTGACTTCTCATCAGTGGTGATGTGATCCTATAATTAATACGATCAATTCAAGTCTAATTTTGGATATTAAATTATGGTTCATGGCTCGGGTCCATGAAACACCCAATAATAATAATATCATTATTATTACGGGATATTGTATCCAACGTATCTCCCTCATTCAGTATCGGATTGGTGAACCGTCTGTGACGTTGCAACCCTGAAATTTTGACGGTCATTTTAAGACCAATGATGAATACCTTATTATGAATCATGTCTCGGGTAAATTAACCACCTATTATTAATTGAAGTTATTATTATCATTATACGCATGGAAATCGTGTGACGTGTCGTGTGTTGACCAGTAAAACAGCGTAACAGTTGTACAGTCACGTCGTCTATTCATTAATATATGTCGCGTTATGTTTTACCCTTTCATTGCCTATATAAGATAGGTTCACGTGTTATTTACAGTCCTCTCTTCTTCTCCACATGGTGATACTACCAGATGATCTAGAATCCTTCCTCCTAACTTCTTCATCTGGACTCCGATCGTCGATTTGTCAGTGACTGTGGGATCGTTTCAGTGAGGAGAACATCGTACACCCTGTTCTGTTCCCACTTATTTGAACTACCCTCCACAATTTCCAATGGATTAGACCATTGATAATTGACGAGAACGATGGTCTTTGACGAAGAACTCTAAAAAGGTATGTTAAACCTCTGTTCTGGTATTCTCTTTCTGATCCTACTTCTCCCATTTTCCATCCATGCTATGACATGTGATCTCCGTGTTGAGGGACTTTCTTGTGTTGTTGATTCGGTGGTGCCGCAAAATCCTTGGTGGGTGCATTCATTCTGGGAGAATCCTTGTGATCATGGTGGTCGTGTTCGTAGAAGGACATCGAAACCTATTGAGGTAGGGATATTACCTTCGTCTCTCTAATTTGTGCATCATATGGGGTGTTTATCCTTTTTGTTTTCGTGATATACAGTTGAACCAATAAATAAAGATAATAAATAGCTAAAGAACGGGGATGGGGAAGTTGTTATGTTTATCTTTATCCTATGATATTATGTTGTGAATTGAATATGCTTATACCTACTGAAAATCACGGTCTTTGGGGGACTTTGCTTGTGCAATTAAATATTTCACTATCTTTTAGACCGTTTTGGTGAATGGAACCTTGTAGAATGTGGAATTTGGTTAATCGCGTAAAGTTGTCTAATTAAAATCTTGAACCCTTGTGTGATCACCTCGGTTGAACTAAATGAAATAATGAACATGTAGGTGTTGGCTTGGATACATGGCATGTGATGGGGGTGTTTTGTTGGTTGTTGTGGATCAGGTGAGCAGTGAGGCTGCGGTTGACTTGGTTGTGGGTTGGTGTGAATGTTATGTTCGTGATGGGCAGCAGGGCTGCGATAAGTTTTATTAAAGGGATAATTATGAACGAGTTTCAGTGTTATGGTGGTTATGGTGGTCGGCAGTGGTGTAGGGATGGGCTTGAATGTGAACAAACTATGGGTTGTAAATAATAAATAAAATCAGAAGAGTTAATGAATGGTGGGGCGTGGTAATGAAATGAGAATAATAATAAATGGGGTTTGTTGGTTATTAAGAAGGACTTGGTTGTGTTTCTTGTGTTTTCCTTACATGATTTGTGGATGGTAGGGATATGTTTTACGGACGATCGATGTGGTTGGTTGTGGATAGTTTCCCAGTAGTTAAGGAACTAAATAAACTAATTCTGCTGAAACGTGAAAACCTAAATGGGGTTGGGGTTGTTTGTTGTATGCATGCTTCATGGTAGTAGTGTCAAGGCACATGCTCATTTTCTCTGCTTAGAATCCATAGGTTGGGCTGAGTGTTTGGTATATATATATATCTGTATCTTTGTGTTTTGGCGCACCCCACCCATGTTGAGAACTTAGTACCGAATACTCCCATTTCATGGGAGAGGATTTTTCCCATAGTTACTAGCTCTTTCCTGCTCCGTCCTCCCTAGGTTGTGATGGCTTGAGGTGACCTTACGCCTAAGACCCTTCAGGTAGGTTTTGATTGGGGTGGTTTTAGCCCAAGACTCTTCAGGTAGGTTTTACTGTTTCCCATGAATCTTTGGGATGAGGCCCAGGTGTGTGCGGGCAGGATACATGGTTGTGATGCCTCGGTGAGTGCGGGCGGGATACGTGGTTGTGATGCCCAGGTGTGTGTGGGCGGGATAAGTGGTTGTGAGGCCCAGGTGTGTGCGGGAGGGATGTGTGGTTTGTGAGGCACAGGTGTGTGCAGGTGGGGAGAGTGTGGCAGCGTTAGGACGTTCGCCGTTAGGAAGAGTAGCTAACTAATGGGTAATGGTGCAGGGTACCTAATACTCTTATTCTTATATACTACTACTACCTTTTTTGATTATGTTATTGTGAGTGTGGCTAGTGAGGTTGGGTGGATAGATTTCCTTGCTAGGTTTTTTCTGTTGTTCACACGGGACATTAAGATGTATCCCCACCTGTGCACAAGAGCTTTTTGTTTCCCTACTGAGTATACTTGTATGCTCACCCTACGTTTACATTCAGGTTTCCAGGAGGACTACCAGGGCCATGCGGGACCCTACTAGTCGGAACAGTTAGAGTTGTTGCAGTTGATGTACACTTGTTTCTTTTGGTATTGAACTTTTGAACTTTCTTTTACTTGTACCTTGTTTCAGTTCTATTTAAACATGCATGTGGTAATGGTTTGGGTTTATTTCGATACACTTGTTCTTTTCCTTTTTGGTGGTTGACTTTTCCAATTTCCCGATCATAAATAATAAAAAGGGTAATTCCTCCCATATTTGTGAAAACTCATACCCTTGGTACTAGTCTCCACCCCGGGGCCTACTGGAGGCGGGACTCAGGGGGTCATTATCTCCCTTTCACCATCGCCAGCTCAGGAGGGGCATCTTTGGTGGGAGGGGGTTGTGACACTACAACACTAAAATATATTTTTAAAGACCAAATATAACCCAAAATAATAACAAGATATTACTCATGTCTTTAGAAATTGACCAAATACAAAATGGTTAGAACATATTACTATAATATCCACAAAAATAAATCTTCATACATTAATCTTAAAATTTAAATATTAATACCCAATGTTTAAATCAAATAATTTCATAAATAATTATCCATAAAATTATTCAAACATTTCTTGACCACGTTTGAATGGTAAAAATGAGAAGGATTTGATCATATATTCATCCAAGATAAATATTTTTTATTCCAAAAATAAAATCACATATGTTTCCAAAATTAACATTATATTTTCTTTTTAAAACACCATACTAATTAGGATATCAGGCAGTCCAGTGGAAGTAGATACACCCTTGAAACCCTTCAGTTGTGTGTTTAAGACCCATGACCCTGTTCGATGCGATGGGTTGTCACCCAACCTTTGAGTTTTCAAATTTTTTTCTTTGAACATGAAAAAATAATTCCATCTAAATAATAATTCATATTGATATTAGTTGTTACAAAAACTCCAAAATAATAAAAAAAATCTCCAAAAAAATGTCATTAATAACAACTAAATATTTACTACTTAAAACACTCGAATGAGGTGTCTAAAACATTGATCTTATTATGAACATCAATCTTATATCTCTATGACAGTATCCATAAATCTTAAGAAAAAATATCATGAAAACACCATAATATACAGATTTTTATAAAACTTTCCTTTGAAAATAACAATAATAGTATAGAACCCATACTTCTAGACTCAGTGTTGAAATCACAAAATTTTATATTTATGAATTTGATATAGACAATGGTGACCCAATTTTTTCCCATCCAAACCTTACAATATCAAAAGGAAAAATATGATCACTTACATTCTCAATGACCTTTTAGGTTTAGAGTTTTATATAATTAGGAAAACCTCCAATATAAAAAATACAGATATTGTTAAATGAGACACCCAATAAACCCATATTTTCTTATTTCTCATTAATTCATCATCATCATCCATAATTAGTCCCTTCTACACATAATTCTTTCAAATTCATTCTTTATTACCTAGGGAAAAAGGAAACATATGAAGGGTTATATCAAATTCTCAATAAGGGTTAACATAAGAATTAACAATTCAATGTCATCAAAGATCATAATATGTGCTGAAGGGTTTCTAGACATAATCAGAGTACATGATAAAATCTTAAAAGGAATCATGCATATCAATACCTCATTAAGTATCCATGAAACATGGAATAAGGATTTAAAAAAGGAAATATTCATTTTATAAGATGTAATATTATAAACCCATGGAAAGAATAGAAAAAAATATGTTGGTATCTTGGATCATTTTTCTTAATAACCCATGTTAAACTCATTTGATAAATAACTATAGACCAATTAAATGCATAGGAGAAACCCTCAATTAAATCTCTAATTATTTCCTATAAAGATAAGGTACATTACTCAATGCATTAGATCTATATATGGAAACAGACATCATCTAAATTAGAAGGGTATAACTTGTCACTATATGGGTCATCCCATCATATATGATGTAATGGGATCACATGATGCTATATGGGACTACCAATCATATAATCTATAATGGGATCAATTGATGCTACCTAGGTCACCCAATTATATAAGTAATTTCAAAGAGACACATTATTGATAATTTAAAATGAGCTTTCATAAAATCATAAAACTACTAAAAAACATCACTATTCCTTTCATAACTTTATTAACCTATTAAAAGTAAATAGGATCTATGATAATGTCTTTGAAACATTATTAACCCCTAGAAGAGAAAAAGGTTTCATAACAATTTCCTTGGAACAATATATTTATCTTTAGATAATGAATAAATATTATATCAATATCAAATGTCCCTAGTCAAGTATATATAACAATAAGGGGTTTTGACATTGACGAGTGGAAATACTATTAAAATTAAATTAAAAATATATTTGAGGAAAATATTATTTTCATTTTGAAAATTACTTTTTAAAAAATTAAACATTGGAAAAATCCTTTTCTTTGATAATGTCAAAGTATTTTCAGAATAAGAAGAAAAAGTTTTCTTTAAAAATAACCTTAAAAACATTCAAAAGAAAATTTAAAGTATTTATGTTCACATAATTTGGTAATTCCATTCATGTTGTAAGGAACATATTGGTTGCATGGAAAAAGGGCTATAAAAGTGCCTTGTTTGGAAAGCAACAAGAATATTGCTTGGGAAAAAATTTAGAACTTTTGATTTAAAAAAAATTATTTAAAAAATTATTTTTAAAATCTTAAAAAATATTTTGAAAAATCTTTTTAGAAAAAATGTTTTTTGAAGAAAATAGATATCTGACCGAAGAGTGAAATGAAGTCAGATTTTATTAAATACAATTATTAATTATTTTATGCATGAAATAGTAAAAAGAAGGTAATATTAATTGAAAATATCATGAATAATAATAGGAGAAGAATATTTAGGATGATTCTTGAGATATAGATCATAATATATCTTCATTGGATGCATAATTTGAAACAATCCCGATAATCGATGAGATTGTAAAATAATACTCTAACCACTTTGGTAACTTTGAATCATAATGCACATTTAAGAATGTTATTTATTGAAACATTTAATATATTGAAAATATAGAGACTAATGATATAACAATTCCAAGGATCGTTATATCCACATTATAAATTAATATAGGTGTATAACATAAAATTCATAGTAATGAAGGAAAATTGTGACCAAAATCATTTAGCACTTTTGTTACAATGAAAAAGTAAACCCCATGAAATAGACATGCATAAATTGATACAAAAAACCCATAAATTAAATTATAATAATCATAAAATATATTAGTGGGTAATATATACACCAAATACTAAAAATAAATGGTGAATATGGCATATATCTCAATGAAATAAAAGTGAGACGAGAAAACGCTTACCTCACACTTCCTTTTGGTAGAAAATTATTTAACATTTTTTATAATGGCTTTAAAAATTTTATTATCTGGTAAAATGACCATATTAATATTTATAATATCATATAATATCATTTTATAACACTTTATCATCCATTAGTTAATAATATTTCACTATTTTCATTTTTTCGGGTGTAAATTGTCATGTTTTCTAATGAGTTCTTCATTATAAAATTCCCAATTATTGTAAATATAATATATTTATATCATCTATATAATAATAATAATAATTAAATAATAATAATATTTATACATCAATTATAATTTTAAATCTAATCATTTTATATGGTTATGAAAAGTGAAATATGTTACGATCATGGAGATGGTAGGTGGTACGTATGCATGAGTAACATTTCTATTTTTCAATAATCATTATATAAATGAAGAAAGTAATATTTTATCTTTATATAGTTATAATAATATCTTTTATATAATATAATTCATTTAAATATACTTATATATATCATCCATGTGGTTTGGTAATGAAAAGAGTGTCCCATCACTTTATAAAGGCGATAGTCCACATGTACACGAATGATGTTATAATCATTTTAGTGTAAAAAAGAAATATTATAGTTTACCTATTTAGTAATGATAAATATGTAATTAATATATATATATATTATTTCATTTTTATGATTTATAATCATTAATTTTATCCTTAATACCTTGCATGTAAAGCATTAGTGAGAAAATGAATCACATCGCTTCCAAAGGCGGTAGTCTGCAATACACACAAATGATGTTATTGTGTGCCCTAAGAAATAGAAATTAAAAAATATGTATATTATATATTAACTCTATATTTATTAATATTTTATAAATAAAAAATATTTATACTTTATATCCATAAATATACACAACCAATAATGTTGGTAGTGGAAGAACGAATGACATCCGTTCGCGAGGCAATATCCCGTCGTACACACAAACGATGATTTTGTAACACATTTGATTGAAGTAGAGATGGATATAGTCCATTAAAATATTATAAAAATATTAAATTATATTTAATATAATAATTTTGTTATATTTTTTAGAATAATTTAAGGATGTGGAGAAATAAATAAAATAAAAACACTTGTTGAAAAATGTTTCATCATCTTCAGGTATCCTCTTTAGGTTTCCATAAAAGGCCTCCCTTAGATGGATTTATACAAAAAATAAAGATTATAAGAGGTTTTAATTTAATTGGGAAGTTATTTGGGTGGTTATTTTCTGAAACCATGAGGTTTTGAGGTGTGAATAATGGAAGAGATGGAGTGGCCTTTTATAAGTGGGGTAGAGGACTCACTTGGCCTTTTTTTGGAAAAGAATTGAGTGATAAAACATTTTTCAAATTCCAAAAAAGATATATAATAAACCAATATAGAAATAATATTATTAATGGTAGAAATATTTCTATAAAACAGTTATTATAAAACATTTTATGTTATTTTAACACTTATATTCTTTGTTTAACCCCATGATCAATCCATTTTACCATAAACATGGTAATGAGTTTTTAATATTTTAAATATTTATTTTGGTAAAAAAATATTTTTAATATATAAGGAATTAGGAATTATTATTATTATAAATATGAAACACAATTTTTAAAATTAAATTTAAATAAGTTGAATATTTTATTTAAAATTAATCCAGCATATGCAATGAGAATGTTAGTTTTTTAAGAGAAAATGTTCAAAAGATGAAAATGTTTTTATATAAAAATTCCACAAGAAAATGATTCCAATTACCTAAATTGGATTAATTCATATATAAGTGAATGAATTTTAATTTTAAATCAATTTAAAATATAATTTAACTTTATAAATTATTTAATCGATAGGACAGTTTTCAATTAAACTTTATTTATTCACTATTCATTCAATTTTTTTAAAAAAATTCTAAAAAATTAAGTCCAATATAAATTTTTAAACGATTATTTAAAAAAATAATTTTGTTTCATCAAATAAATTTTGTAAATTTGGTGAAAAATAAATTTAAAACAAAACCCGTATTTGTGAATAAAAAGCAGTTTTTCAAGAAGTGTATTTTTCAAGCATAAGATGATTTTATATTAACTCTATGTATTATAATAATCATGGATTGGATATAAATTTAAATTTATTAATATATATTATATAAATTTAATTGAAAATATTTCATAGTTTTTAGTATTTTAATAAATTAAAAATGAGAAAAATTATTCGTTTTAAAACTTTTCTTAGAAAAATCCCATTTTAAATCCCAAAACAGACTAATACTAAAGTAAAGTATGATGGTGATAAAAATGTATTTAAGTGTGTTAAATATAAAATAAATATACTTATTTTATGTTAAATAGAATTCGAAACAAAATTTAAAATTTAACTTACATAATTTATTGAAAATCAATGATTGTTTTACAAAAAATGGGGTTTTTTTATTATTCACTGAAAAAGCAATATTTTCAGAAAAAAATCGAAAATATCACCAAAGGTAAATATTGATATTATGATTCCAAAAATGAATTTAATTTTATCAAATAAATTTTATAAAAGTCCTAAAAATTTATTATAACATCTTTTTTTTAAATCAATGAAAAATAATTTACAAATACAACATATTCTTGAAGAATTAAATCTCTTTACTAAAAATTGATTGATTATTTATTAAAAATTTATCATAAATTTATTTTTAGTAGGATATATATATATACATTTAATAAAGTTGTTAATAATATTTTTATATGCTAATTTAATTAACAGGTTGTAACATTTATATATATCATGGGTCGTCTAAGCTCAGTGTTGTGTGTTGAATTCGTTATCGAACATAAAAATAATGGGGTTGCGTGTAACAAAATATATTTAAGTGATTAAATTTTTTAAAAAATAAATATTTATTAAAGTTTCAAGGTTCTATATTATCATATAAGTTCAGTTTTTCATGTCCTTTACTCTATCAAATATAATTTTATTCTTCTAAAATATCTGGTTATTACAATATCTATTTTAATTTCCTAGAGGTAAAGTATCTCACCTTCACGTTGAGGTTATTAATAAATAATATTGGTCTATAAAACATTGAATAATGATACTTTCATATTTTTGTACTCAATTAAACTACAAATCTTGGGGCTTGTGAATATTTAATGGAATTCTTATGAGAATGCTCAAATATAAAACAAAATACCAAAATTTCACATCATAAGATGATTTTTTACAAGGAGTTCAATGTGGGGGGGATTTATTTCTATATAACTCGACACTAAAGTTTATTGTCATTATGATCTGTACTTATTAGTTAGGTATATATATTTTTATCTATTTTTTTATGGTGTTGTGTAAATCTCGAATGAATATAAAAACTTATGCTTTATAGTTAATCAGAAAAGGATGAATCACATTCATTAGGATTTCATGGGGTAATTTGTGGTGGATGATTCTCTCAACCAAAAAACTTATCAATGATAACTATAGGTTATACATTTCCTTATTATTATTTTTTCTAGATCGTCATAATAATGATTTTAATAATTATTGAGTTCTATTAAGGAAAATAATACAATTCAGTATAGGGGATGGTAACCTTGTAAATATTTTTTTCTTCACCTAATTTTTCATTCTCACAATTTTCTCTTCTATAAAAATTAAAAATAAATGATAATTAATTATCATATTTTTGGTGTGTATTAGTTTTTTTCTCTATTCATTTTTATAGAGCAACATATGACACATGTTTATTACCCTAATAAATCATATGATAAGTATTTACTGAATTTATCTAATCCAATATATTTAAATATTTTTTTGGAATAATTTTAAATTTGATCAAGACTTAATCATTGAATGTTTTTTTTGAAATAAAAGATATATATATCTTTGATATGATCGGTCATATCTCTATAAAACCTTTTATATTTTAACACCATTAAATTTATCACTTTTTACTGAAAATTTTATCATTTTATTTCACTAGAAAAAAATAACTCATAATCATGAAATTTGAATTTTTCCAATTGCCGGAAAATCCACGTTATTTAATTTATATGTGATTTTATGTATTGTTAATATTTACAATTTTTCAATTTATTTCATAAATGTACAATATTGACCATGAAATTTGTACCTATTATCTTACTGTTATTCACCATTTTAAAAAAATAAATAAATTTAAAGACAATATATATAATTATATATGATAATACAATTTAATGAAATTCAAAGTAATTTTTACAAGGGTTAGAAACATTAATATTTCATAAAACTAGTATTTTTCAATAATTAAGATTATTTATTTAAAAATTAAATTTCTCATTTTTATTTTATTACTTTAATAAAATAAATTTATTTTTGATATTATCACGTCGAAATTAGACAATGATGATTTTTTCAAAATTTTTTGAGAGAGATGATTTTTTTAGGTAAAAAATAAATACAGTATAAATATACTATAGTTCCCCTGTTTATATTATGTTACCCTTTATTTATTATTTTCTTGTATATAATCTTTATGTATGAATTTTGGTAGATTTTGGTGAACATTCTATATGTTTTTGGGGGTTAAAAAAGAGGCACACGAGTTTTCCACATAGTGAAAAAATCTTAGGAGAAACCGTGTGCAGTAGTAGGTTTGGATAGTAGCTTCCGAATGGTAGGAACAAAGTTAGAGATACCTTTACTAGAGTCTATGAGAGTTCAATATTAAGGGAAAATCTAATGAATGGTTAGCATATAGTTTTTCTAACAGTGTGAACAAATGGTTCACATGGTTTAAGTGAGATCCGAAAAAAGTGAATCTCAAACATTTTTGCCTCTAACTCCATTGTTTTTTCTCCATTGAAGCCCTATTTCAGGATTTTTCTTCATTGAATTTAGGATAGACTCTCACAAGTATTTTTGAGTCAATTTAGAGACACCCCTTATCTATTTCATGCTCAATTCTTATGGTAAGTGTTGTTCATCATCATTCTTTCCACAATTTCTTAGATCTATTTCTCCTCTTCTCTTGATCTCTTATATATACACCCTATATGGTAAGATCTAAGATTATGGATTCTAAATAAGTATATATTTGTTTTTTATCATTTTATGGGAAGAGATATAAGGTGGTCTCGTGGAGAATTGACCCGGTTACATGAGCATTCTTCACCCATTTTTAGTTTTTGTCAAAACAGATGAGGTAAGTGGATTCACACTTGAATCCTCATTGTAGAAATGATTGGAATGATTTAAAATTGATTACCTTGTGATGAAATGATTATTAATTTGATGTTTTTTATTTTTAGAAATATCTTGAATAACAGTTTGAGGAAATCAAGAAAATTGGTGTTCCCAAATAAAGTGAATGATTCTTGATTATAAAATTGTTTTAAAATGGTATTTTTTTAGAATAATTGTAAATGGATTTTACTAATGGGTTTTTAAAAAAGGAATGATTTTATTAAAATGGAATGGATGTTTGAAATAGTTTTGAATAATGGGTTTCAATAGAATAATGTTTTTTTATTAAAATGGGTTGAATCGGTTGAAGACACATGGGTTTGGCATGGGTTGTCAAGGGTTTTGTTGTGTGTTCAGATGAATTGGGATGGATAACGGTATTAAGGAACCCCATAAAATGGTTAGGAAAAATATGGATGTGAAGTGTCCCCATCAATTTGGTCCACAAAGTGTAGTCTTAGTGGAAGGAACATTCACCGCTCGCGAGTATAGGGTGTTTTAGGTTGCATTCATGGTTGGGTGTGTGAAAGGGTGAAATAAAATCATTTTGATAAAATCATATTTAGAAATTTTTTTAAGGACTTGTTTGGTTTTTCTTATGGAAATGTGTTTTGTTCGAAAATTGGTTTAACTTTCACTTGTTCACATTAGGTTTTAAATGGTTTTGAGACTTCTTTATAATCAGTTATAAACTATTTTTGGAAATTTTTTTATATAAACTATTTTATACAAATTTTTGTAACATTTATATCCTAGTGTCGTGACCAGTGAAGACATTGGGGGTAAATCGTACTGCGTTTTGTAATCACCCCTTCTTTGGAACATTGCTAATTTTTCGGATTATATATTCCAAGACAAAGGAAAAGGTAATGTGTCACGACCCATCCTCGGGGCCCATGCCGTGACTACCCCAAGCCCGCCTTCCATAGGCCAGGGGCTGGCGACTAGCACCAAAGGTGTAAATCCCTATAACTGGGAAGGCATTGCCTTTATAAAAGTAAAGAAAACACCATAGAGTACAAGCGGAAGTAATACACTAAGTACAAAAAAAGTGATGAAAAATAAGTGGGCCAGAATACAAACCCAACTAAAAGTACAGCTACAAATGAACGAGAGTACAACGGAAAAGACGAATAGCTTGATGAATAGAAGAAGCTCCTGGGTCATCCTCCTCGGATCCTACCTGAAGGGTAGGTACAGATAGCGCAGCTCCTAGATCGTCCGCCACGGATCCTACCTGAAGGGTAGGTACAGAAAGCCTCCACAACACCCTCGCATGTCTACCTCCTCCGAGTATCGTCTCGTCGTGAAGTCCACCTCCGGATATTGACTCGTTGGGAGTTCCACCTTTGGGTACCATCCAGTCCTTGAACACTCGACCTCTGTCAGCGCTGCCTGTCGTTTGCAACCAACACAATGAGGTGCGGGCATATCCCGTGTAGGGGTGAGTATACGATACTCAGTAGGGACCCTGAGACCCTCAAGGTATCATTAAATCCAACAAGGATAACCACAAATAAGGATCTCAACAGATAACCCTTACTTAGGGATAAGCCCATACATATACCAAAGTTATCAAGTAACCCATCTCAATCATGAGGAAATACAAAGGTTATGAAATCAACAGATAACCACTACCTAGGTATATGCCCATACAAATACCTTAGTTATTAAGTGACCCATATCAATCATGAGGTAAACACAAAGGCCACAGACTCAGCTCAAACTAGGATTTTCATTATCGAAACTGTAACTGCTGAAGAGCCCCGTCTCTGACGAGTATAGTGATCCTGTCACGAATCCGAGGTACTGCTCACTAACCTAAGACTGCTGAGGTACTCCTCTTGTCGAGTACTGCAGTTCAGCCACCCAAACATAGTAGTGCTTCCCACCAGGGTCTGCCACCCAAACATAGTAGTGTATCCCCCCCTAATAGCCTACAGAGGTACTTCTCCTGTCAAGTGTCGCAGGTCTGCTGCCTGCTACTAGGCACTCTGTCTGTCGTGGGTCTGCACCCAAACACAGTAGTGCTCCATCCACTGGGCTAGTCGACTCACTCCAAGTGGAGTAGATCAAGCATTCGTCAGGTCTCAGCTGGCTACACGGTCTCCGAACTCCGTACGCTCGTCTCCAGGAGGGTCCGCTCCACGAGCTACAGGTCGATACTCCAAGAATCACAAAGTATAAGGCCCCAGCCTTAAACCTTACTTAATCTTGAGTTATTACAAGATTACACATTGAGGATCTTTTCGGGTTTAGAGTTTTAGAGAATTAGATCATAAAACTTGCATTACATTCCACATATAAACAAAGTGGTTACATAAAAATAGTATTCTTCATTCCCATCAATGGAAACATATTCAAAATAAAACATGGATTATTTCTTGACACATCCTTGACTCTATCATCTTATCATGTACCTTTCCCTTGACCTGTGAAAAACATTTCAAAAACTTGGGATGAGCATAAAACTCAGTATGGGTTAAAAAACATGGAAAGGAAACATGAGTTCATATATACATAAGAATGAAATAATACTTTACCCATAAAACATAGGCACTTTAACACACCTCATAAAATCATGAATAAATCATAGAAATCATAAGACATAAAGGTAACTTTAGGCATTCATAACATTCTTACGTAGGGAGTAACCCTCTTGGTTACGTTTGGAATACCCATCACAGTATATTCCCTAAAATCTCTTCGGAGAAACCTTAACGTTTCACTCCTTCGCGTTACCCAATTCATTGGAGAGCTATAACGGGCTCACCCGCCCTTAGTTTATCACAGAACCACCCATCTTCATAATAATGCCCAAGAACCATAACATAATCATATCACATAAAACATGCATAAAGGAAACATAACATTTCTACATTTCAATCACGAGATATCAATAAAACACATTGATATAATAAAAACATTATGAAAACCATTTTCAATACTAAAATAAAAGAAAAGTAAAACATGGTATTTATTTTTCTTTTAAAAAGAAGGTATGGCTTGTAGAGGAAGCCGAAACTCAAATAACGGTCACGACGGCGGAGAAGTCGTTGTCGCCGCATACGTACGAGAAAAACATTCCCTTTTGTCGTTTAGTAAACGCTTCGTATAAAAAAGATTCCTTTTGAATAAACGTAAAATTCAAAGGGGTTTATACACCGTATAAAAGAAAGTTGTGTATAAAATAAAATATGCCTCAACGAAAGGAGATTGAGACGAAGTCCCATACCTCGTATCCGACTTGACCCGACCGTTCTTTAATCTCCTGAATAATAAACTTGAGTTAATCTCTACTTTCTTATGAATCTTTTTCAAGTTAATTATTCCTTTTATACCATGTTATTAACATCATGTAATCAGTTAAGTTAATAATGTTCATTTTGTCGGTATTTGGTTCTTAAGTCAAAAATAGACTTCTTACACTTACATGTTGTTAATTTGGTCAAAGGTTCATTATATCCAGAATGGTATTCATGATTTAGATATCATATATGTCATATATATCCAGTACATACTTGAATTTATAATATTACATAATCATTTAGAGGTAAGAAATGAAATGCACCGTTCATGGAGACGGTAAGCCGTACGTACGCATGAACGCTACTTCCATTTCTATTTCATATTTTCTGGAATGGAATCATAATGATATAAGAGTATATTATAATTCCAGTATAATAACATATATAACATCATTAACATTATCCTTTACACATCCCACATATGGTATTAACGAATCAAATCACTTTTAGGGGGCGGTAGTCCGCACTTCCTAAAATGAAGATATCGTGTTTACCCATAATGGAAACCATAAAGGTATACCCAAAATGAAAAAACAGAAGCTTAAGGAAAACATAAACATATTATATATCATATATAAAAATAGTGACATCATAATGGACACCTTTGAAGGTGTTAAAAGAGTGTTGAACAATCATCGTTTCGGGAGGTAGAATTTCGCCATCCACAGAAACCGTATGTTCTTTAACCATTTGATGTAGTTGTGTGAGAGTGTAGCTCAAATATATCTTATAACAACATCCTAGTATATTGAATATACTGGTGTTGTTACAAAATAAGTAAATAAAAAGAGTTTAGGGGGTTGGAGAAGCAAAATAAAACAAATGAACATGAGAGAATGAATTACCTTAAAAAGTGTAACTCCTTTTGGTTTGAGCCTAAAGGCTTCCTTTGAAAGGATTATGCCCAAAGGGAATCCTCTAGGATGAGGAGAAGGATGTGGAGAGAGCAAATGGGCAGGGGTTGGCCGAGCCAAAGGCTTTAGAGGTGTGTGAAATGTGGTAGAGGTGGGGGCCTTTTATAAGAGGAGAGGAGGGGCACTTTTGGAAAGTAAAGAAACATTACTTTATTTGAAAATGTGTTTCGGTTTTAAAAGGTCCCAAATTGATATAATTCGTGGATAAGGTGATAAGGGTTCTAAATCCACTCATCCAATTGGTTTTGGCCATGTTTAGTCCATAGATTTTATATTATCTTTCCATTTTATTTAAATCGTCAAATAATGATGTCATCGCTGCATCATTATTATGTCATAAATAATTTAATTTATTTAATGTCTAAAAATTATAAAACAAATACTATGATGTAGTAAATCTTTTTATCTTTCCAATGACTATTTATAATCTAAATTTGGACTTTTATAACCCCACTTAAAAATTGTTTTCGTAAAACATATTATGTTTGTGTCATTTTCCCTTTAACATTAAATAAAAAGTAATTTATGTCATTTCCCGACAAAAGTGGATCCATGGGGTCCCCAAGTTGACCCATGGCATGTCATGGTCGGCCATGACACAACCAATGAGGTTGGGACATGTGTCTAGGTCATTTCATTTTATTAAAGGATTATTTATACCTTAAACTACACTAATTACCACTAATCGCGATTAAAAACTTAATAAGTTACTATTCACAAAAAAATTATCTTAATCTCATTGAACAACATTTTACTTCTTAATTACAACCATGTATGTCGGATTTTAAAAATTCAAAACACAATGATGGAAAAATTTCATTTAAACGGAAAATCAGTCTTTATAAGTACCACTTAGTGGTTTCACTATTCATCAAAAATTGAAGTTTTTCAGAAAAATACCAAAAATTCACACAAGCTAAATTTTGATGTCCCAATCATAAAGAATAAGCTTATTTTGACAAAAATATTTTATAAAATTGAGAAAAGATAGATTCAAAAAATGGTTTGCCATCAAAAGGCAGTAAAACAATCTTTTAAGAATATTAGTGTATTCCATGCATAAGATTGTATTTATTTTCATTTTAAGCTTCTATGACACTATGTTAATCATTAATAGACATAGATAAAAATATCTATTATTCAATACTTACTTGGGATGTTACATCCTTCCCCCCTTTAGAAAATTGCGTCCCCGAAATTTATTTACTTATCAAATAAATGAGGGTACTTATCCCTCATTGCATTTTCAGATTCCCATGTTGCCTCTTCAATCATGTGGTTTTTCCACAAAACCTTTACCTGGTGAATCACTTTATTCCGTAATACTTGCTCCCTATGGTCAAGAATCTGGACCGGTTGTTCCTCATAAGATAGGTTCTCTTCCAGCTGAACTACCTCTGGACTCAAAACATGAGATGGATCTGGCATATATTTTCTCAACATCGAAACGTGAAAAACATTGTATACCTGAGATAAACTCAGAGGTAAAGACACTCGGTATGCAACTGATCCAACTCTTTCCAGAATTTCGTATGGTCCAATGAACCTTGGACTCAACTTTCCTTTCTTACAAAATCTCATCACACTTTTCCAAGGAGAAACCTTGAGAAAAACATGATCACCTACCTCGAAAGATAGATCCTTCCTCCGGTTATCCACATAGCTCTTCTGCCTGCTCTGAGCTGTTCTCATGTGTTTCTGAATCAGCTGAACTTTTTCTGCCATCTCTTCTACCAATTCTGGTCCCATCAACTTCCTTTCACCCACTTCATCCTAAAAAGCTAGAGTTCGACACCGCTTCCCATATAATGCCTGAAATGGTGCCATCTGTATACTGGAATGAAAACTGTTATTATATGAAAACTCAACCAAAGAAAGATGTTGGTCCCAACTTCCCTGATAATCTATAGAACAAGCTCGTAGCATATCCTCCAATGTCTGAATTTTTCGTTCTGACTGCCCATCTGATTGAGGATGAAAAGCTGTACTAAAATTTAATTCAGTACCCAACAACTTCTGAAGGCCTTTCCAAAAGTTAGAAGTAAACCTGGGATCACGATCCGATTCAATGGAGAGAGGAACTCCATGTAACCTGACTATCTCTTTAAGATACAAACGGGAAAGTTGATCAAGAGAGAAAGTATCTCGTATAGCAAGGAAATGAGCAGATTTGGTCAAGCGATCAACAATAACCCAGATTGCATTATTACCTCGAGATGTCTTCGGTAATCCAACAACAAAGTCCATGGATATATTCTCCCATTTCCACTCTGGCACTGGTAAAGGCTGAAGCATCCCTTTCGGTAACTGCCGCTCTGCTTTAACCTGCTGACAAGTCAAACACTTCACAATAAAATCAGCAATATCTCTTTTCATTCCATCCCACCAGTAATACTCCCGCAGATCTCTATACATCTTAGTACTGCCCGGATGAACTGAAAACGGAGAACTATGCGCTTCACATAGCAACTCTCTCTTCAACTGTGAATCACAAGGCACACACAATATCTTCCCAATTCTCAAAACACAGTCATTATCAATGTTGAATTCAGGCAACTTACCTTTCTGAACCAGCTCTACCTTTTTCTGCAACTCACTATCTTGCTTCTGTGCTTGCTTGATTCTATCTGATAGAGAAGATCTCACTGATACCTGAAACAAAACAGAAGGACTTCCTGCACCAACAACTTCTATGCCAAAGTTCATCAAATCGTTAACCAAAGTATCACGTTCCAACCGCAACATTGTTAATGAAGCATTACTTTTTCGACTCAAAGCATCAGCGACTTTATTTGCTTTTCCCGGATGGTAATGAATTGTACAATCATAATCCTTGATTAATTCTAGCCATCTCCTCTGTCTCATGTTTAACTCTTTCTGAGTGAATATATACTTTAAAATTTTGTGATCGGTATATATTTCACACTTTACTCCATACAAATGATGCCTCCAAATTTTTAAAGCAAAAACAACAGCAGCTAGTTCCAAATCATGTGTAGGGTAATTTACCTCATGAGTTTTCAACTGTCGTGAAGCATAAGCAATTACCTGATCATTCTACATTAGGACGCAACCAAGTCCTTTCAATGAAGCATCACTGTATATAACAAACTCACCATTCCTGGAAGGTAGTGCCAAAACTGGAGCATTCACCAATCTTCTTTTCAATTCCTGAAAACAATCATCACATTCTTTTGTCCAGATAAACTTAACACCCTTCCGGGTTAGCTTAGTCATTGGACTAGATAACCGTGAAAAATTTCTAACAAACCTTCGGTAATAGCCCGCCAAACCAAGGAAGCTACGAATCTCGGCTACATATGTGGGTCTTGGCCATTCTTCCACAACTTTTGTTTTTGCATGATCAACAGTTATTCCATCTTTAGAAACAATGTGACCAAGGAAAGAAATTTGTTGCAACTAAAACTCACACTTGCTGAATTTCCCATACAGTTTATTTTCTTTTAAGGTTTTCAAGATAACCCTTAAATGTTTTTCATGCTCCTCTTTACTTTTAGAAAACACCAAAATATCATCAATGAAAACCACCACAAACTTATCCAAGAACTCATGGAAAATTCTATTCATTAAGTCCATGAATACAGCAGGTGCATTGGTTAGCCCAAAAGGCATTACTACAAATTCATAATGGCCATATCTCGTACGGAACGCGGTCTTCGGAATATCTGCCTCTTTTACCTTCAGCTGATGGTACCCCGATCTCAGGTCAATCTTTGAAAAAAAACTGAGCTCCCTGGAGCTGATACAACTTCATTTGATGGCCCGACATCTGCTGAAGTAGTTGCAAAGGATTTCACCACCCCTTTTTGCTTGTAGTCTAACTGCTTCCCATCACTCAAGCTCTTTGTCGGACACTCGTTTGCATAGTGACCCATCTCATTGCACTTATAACATTTCACTAACTGTAAATCAAATTTGTTCTTACCTTCACCTTGATCCTTTTAAGTGCAATCACGAGCCTTATGTCCCATCTTACCACATCGGTAGCACTTTACAGAATTCAGAAGACATTCCCCAGCATGCCTTTTTCCACATTTATCACAAATTGGAAACTTAGTTTTCTTACCATCAGACTTTTTTGAATAATTCTTACCTTTCTCCTGCCACCTCGGTCTCTTCTTCTGCTGTTTGTTATAGAAAACTTGGTCATCGGAAAACTCCATTTCCACCTTCTCAGCACATCGAACAAGCTTTTCATAACTTTTAAACTCACGAGAAGCTAATGCCCTTCGATATTTTGGCTTTAATCCTAAGTAAAAACGATTGATTTTACTATCAAGGTCTCAGATAAAATTTGGAGCATACCTTGCCAATCGAGTGAACCTTTCTTCATAGGCAGCCACTGAGTCTTCCTCTTGCCTCAATTCTAAGAATTTCTTTTCCATCCTAAGTCGAACAGCCGTAGGAAAATACTTCTCAAGAAACATACCTTTGAATTCATCCCAGTCAAGAGCATCAATCTCATCGGCATCCCTGATATTTTTAACCATAGACCACCACTGATCTGCTTCACCTTCCAAATGCTAAATAGCAAGACTAAACTTTTGATTGTCTGAACACCCCATGACATCAAAAATCTTCTCAAGTGCTTTAATCCACCCTTCAGCTAGCACAGGGTCAGATGATCCTCTGAATTATGGGGGATGTTGCTCCATGAAATGTTCCACCACTGACATGTTCCTCTGCGGTTGATCTGCCTGATCTCGTGCATGGATACCACCACCATTTATCGCTTGAGTCAACTGCGCCATTACTGCAACAAACTGTTCAGTTCCAAGTCCGACCATTTCTGGATGCTGATTCGGAAGGTTATTTCCTTCTGTATGCCTTCCTAGCACTGCTTCCCTGTTTCCTCTGCGGAAAACCATTCTGAACAAACATGTCTTAGATGAAGCAACATGGTAATCTTTAAATGCTATATCATTTCGAAAAAAAAAAATATTTTTGGATAATCATTTAATAGAATTCTAACTCCTAACATTATCTAAACCGGCCTCTGATACCAACTATAAGGCCCCAGCCTTAAAGCTTACTTAATCTTGAGTTATTACAAGATTACACATTGAGGATCTTTTCGGGTTTAGAGTTTTAGAGAATTAGATCATAAAACTTGCATTACATTCCACATATAAACAAAGTGGTTACATAAAAATAGTATTCTTCATTCCCATCAATGGAAACATATTCAAAATAAAACATGGATTATTTCGTGACACATCCTTGACTCTATCATCTTATCATGTACCTTTCCCTTGACCTGTGAAAAACATTTCAAAAACATGGGATGAGCATAAAACTCAGTATGGGTTAAAAAACATGGAAAGGAAACATGAGTTCATATATACATAAGAATGAAATAATACTTTACCCATAAAACATAGGCACTTTAACACACCTCATAAAATCATGAATAAATCATAGAAATCATAAGACATAAAGGTAACTTGAGGCATTCATAACATTCTTACGTAGGGAGTAACCCTCTTGGTTACGTTTGGAATACCCATCACAGTATATTCCCTAAAATCTCTTCGGAGAAACCTTAACGTTTCACTCCTTCGAGTTACCCAATGCATTGGAGAGCTATAACGGGCTCACCCGCCCTTAGTTTATCACGGAACCACCCGTCTTCATAATAATGCCCAAGAACCATAACATAATCATATCACATAAAACATGCATAAAGAAAACATAACATTTCCACATTTCAATCACGAGATATCAATAAAACACATTGATATAATAAAAACATTATGAAAACCATTTTCAATACTAAAATAAAAGAAAAGTAAAACATGGTATTTATTTTTCTTTTAAAAAGAAGGTATGGCTTGTAGAGGAAGCCGGAACTCAAATAACGGTCACGACGGCGGAGAAGTCGTTGTCGCCGCATACGTACGACAAAAACATTCCCTTTTGTCGTTTAGTAAACGCTTCGTATAAAAAAGATTCCTTTTGAATAAACGTAAAAGTCAAAGGGGTTTATACACCGTATAAAAGAAAGTTGTGTATAAAATAAAATATGCCTCAACGAATGGAGATTGAGACGAAGTCCCATACCTCGTATCCGACTTGACCCGACCATTCTTTAATCTCCTGAATAATAAACTTGAGTTAATCTCTACTTTCTTATGAATCTTTTTCAATTTCATTATTCCTTTTATACCATGTTATGAACATCATGTAATCAGTTAAGTTAATAATGTTCATTTTGTCGGTATTTGGTTCTTAAGTCAAAAATAGACTTCTTACACTTACATGTTGTTAATTTGGTCAAAGGTTCATTATATCCAGAATGGTATTCATGATTTAGATATCATATATGTCATATATATCCAGTACATACTTGCATTTATAATATTACATAATCATTTAGAGGTAAGAAATGAAATGCACCGTTCATGGAGACGGTAAGCCGTACGTTCGCATGAACGCTACTTCCATTTCTATTTCATATTTTCTGGAATGGAATCATAATGATATAAGAGTATATTATAATTCCAGTATAATAACATATATAACATCATTAACTTTATCCTTTACACATCCCACATATGGTATTAACGAATCAAATCACTTTTAGGGGGCGGTAGTCCGCACTTCCTAAAATGAAGATATCGTGTTTACCCATAATGAAAACCATAAAGGTATGCCCAAAATGAAAACACAAAAGCTTAAGGAAAACATAAACATATTATATATCATATATAAAAATAGTTACATCATAATGGCCACCTTTGAAGGTGTTAAAAGAGTGTTGAACAATCATCGTTTCGGGAGGTAGAATTTCGCCATCCACAGAAACTGTATGTTCTTTAACCATTTGATGTAGTTGTGTGAGAGTGTAGCTCAAATATATCTTATAACAACATCCTAGTATATTGAATATACTGGTTTTGTTACAAAAGAAGTAAATAAAAAGAGTTTAGGGGGTTGGAGAAGCAAAATAAAACAAATGAACACGAGAGAATGAATTACCTTAAAAAGTGTAACTCATTTTGGTTTGAGCCTAAAGGCTTCCTTTGAAAGGATTCTGCCCAAAGGGAATCCTCTAGGATGAGGAGAGGGATGTGGAGAGAGCAAATGGGCAGGGGTTGGCTGAGCCAAAGGCTTGAGAGGTGTGTGAAATGAGGTAGAGGTGGGGGCCTTTTATAAGAGGAGAGGAGGGGCACTTTTGGAAAGTAAAAAAACATTACTTTATTTGAAAATGTGTTTCGGTTTTAAAAGGTCCCACATTGATATAATTCGTGGATAAGGTGATAAGGGTTCGAAATCCACTCATTCAATTGGTTTTGGCCATGTGTAGTTCATAGATTTTATATTATCTTTCCATTTTATTTAAATCGTCAAATAATGATGTCATCGTTGCATCATTATTATGTCATAAATAATTTAATTTATTTAATGTCTAAAAATTATAAATAAAATACTATGATGTAGTAAATATTTTTAGCTTTCCAATGACTATTTATAATCTAAATTTAGACTTGTATAACACCACTTAAAAATTGTTTTCGTAAAACATATTATGTTTGTGTCATTTTCCCTTTAACATTAAATAAAAAGTAATTTATGTCATTTCCCAACAAAAGTGGATCCATGGGGTCCCCAAGTTGACCCATGGCATTTCATGGTCGGCCATGACACAAAAAATGAGGTTGGGACATGTGTCTAGGTCATTTCATTTTATTAAAGCACTATTTATACCTTAAACTACACTAATTACCACTAATCGCGATTAAAAACTTAATAAGTTACTATTCACCAAAAAATTATTTTAATCTCATTGAACCACATTTTACTTCTTAATGACAACCATGTATGTCGGATTTTCAAAATTCAAAACACAATGATGGAAAAATTTCATTTAAACGGAAAATCAGTCTTTATAAGTACCACTTAGTGGTTTCACTATTCATCAAAAATTGATGTTTTTCAGAAAAATACCAAAAATTCACACAAGGTAAATTTTGATGTCCCAATCATACAGAATAAGTTTATTTTGACAAACATATTTTATAAAATTGTCAAAAGATAATTTCAAAAAATGTTTTGCCATCAAAAGGCAGTAAAACAATCTTTTAAGAATATTAGTGTATTCCATGCATAAGATTGTATTTATTTTCATTTTAAGCTTCTATGACACTATCTTAATCATTAATAGACATAGATAAAAATATCTATTATTCATTACTTACTTGGGATGTTACATCCTTCTCCCCTTTAGAAAATTGCGTCCCCGAAATTTATTTACTTATCAAATAAATGAGGGTACTTATCCCTCATTGCATTTTCAGATTCCCATGTTGCCTCTTCAATCATGTGGTTTTTCCACAAAACCTTTACCTGGTGAATCACTTTATTCCGTAATACTTGCTCCCTGTGGTCAAGAATCTGGACCGGTTGTTCCTCATAAGATAGGTTCTCTTCCAGCTGAACTACCTCTGGACTCAAAACATGAGATGGATCTGGCATATATTTTCTCAACATCGAAACGTGAAAAACATTGTGTACCTGAGATAAACTCGGAGGTAAAGCCACTCGGTATGCAACTGATCCAACTCTTTCCAGAATTTCGTATGGTCCAATGAACCTTGGACTCAACTTTTCTTTCTTACCAAATCTCATCACACTTTTCCAAGGAGAAACCTTGAGAAAAACATGATCACCTACCTCGAAAGATAGATCCTTCCTCCGGTTATCTGCATAGCTCTTCTGCCTACTCTGAGCTGTTCTCATGTGTTTCTGAATCAGCTGAAATTTTTCTGCCATCTCTTCTACCAATTATGGTCCCATCAACTTCCTTTCACCCACTTCATCCCAGAAAGATGGAGTTCGACACCGCTTCCCATATAATGCCTGAAATGGTGCCATCTGTATACTGGAATGAAAACTGTTATTATATGAAAACTCAACCAAAGAAAGATGTTGGTCCCAACTTCCCTGATAATCCATAGAACAAGCTCGTAGCATATCCTCCAATGTCGGAATTGTTCGTTCTGACTGCCCATCTGATTGAGGATGAAAAGCTGTACTAAAATTTAATTCAGTACCCAACAACTTCTGAAGGCCTTTCCAAAAGTTAGAAGTAAACCTGGGATCACGATCCGATACAATGGAGAGAGGAACTCCATGTAACCTGACTATCTCTTTAAGATACAAACGGGAAAGTTGATCAAGAGAGAAAGAATCTCGTATAGCAAGGAAATGAGCAGATTTGGTCAAGCGATCAACAATAACCCAGATTGCATTATTACCTCGAGATGTCTTCGGTAATCCAACAACAAAGTCCATGGATATATTCTCCCATTTCCACTCTGGCACTGGTAAAGGCTGAAGCATCCCTTTCGGTAACTGCCGCTCTGCTTTAACCTGCTGACAAGTCAAACACTTCACAGTAAAATCAGCAATATCTCTTTTCATTCCATCCCACCAGTAATACTCCCGCAGATCTCTATACATCTTAGTACTGCCCGGATGAACTGAAAACGGAGAACTATGCGCTTCACATAGCAACTCTCTCTTCAACTGTGAATCACAAGGAACACACAATCTCTTCCCAAATCTCAAAACACAATCATTACCAATGTTGAATTCAGGAAACTTACCTTTCTGAACCAGCTCTACCTTTTTCTACAACTCACTATCTTGCTTCTGTGCTTGCTTGATTCTATCTGATAGAGAAGATCTCACTGATACCTGAAACAAAAAAGAAGGACTTCCTGCACCAACAACTTCTATGCCAAAGTTCATCAAATCGTTAACCAAAGGATCACGTTCCAACCGCAACATTGTTAATGAAGAATTACATTTTCGACTCAAAGCATCAGCCACTTTATTTGCTTTTCCCGGATGGTAATGAATTGTACAATCATAATCCTTGATTAATTCTAGCCATCTCCCCTGTCTCATGTATAACTCTTTCTGAGTGAATATATACTTTAAACTTTTGTGATCGGTATATATTTCACACTTTACTCCATACAAATGATGCCTCCAAATTTTTAAAGCAAAAACAACAGCAGCTAGTTCCAAATAATGTGTAGGGTAATTTACCTCATGAGTTTTCAACTGTCGTGAAGCATAAGCAATTACCTGATCATTCTGCATTAGGACGCAACCAAGTCCTTTCAATGAAGCATCACTGTATATAACAAACTCACCATTCCTGGAAGGTAGTTCCAAAACTGGAGCATTCACCAATCTTCTTTTCAATTCCTGAAAAAAATCATCACATTCTTTTGTCCAGATAAACTTAACACCCTTCCGGGTTAGCTTAGTCATTGGACTAGATAACCGTGGAAAATTTCTAACAAACCTTCGGTAATAGCCCGCCAAACCAAGGAAGCTACGAATCTCGGTTACATTTGTGGGTCTTGGCCATTCTTCCACAACTTTTGTTTTTGCAAGATCAACAGTTATTCCATCTTTAGAAACAATGTGACCAAGGAAAGAAATTTGTTGCAACCAAAACTCACACTTGCTGAATTTCCCATACAGTTTCTTTTCTTTTAAGGTTTGAAAGATAACCCTTAAATGTTTTTCATGCTCCTCTTTACTTTTAGAAAACACCAAAATATCATCAATGAAAACCACCACAAACTTATCCAAGAACTCATGGAAAATTCTATTCATTAAGTCCATGAATACAGCAGGTGCATTGGCTAGCCCAAAAGGCATTACTACAAATTCATAATGGCCATATCTCGTACGGAACGCGGTCTTCGGAATATCTACCTCCTTTACCTTCAGATGATGGTACCCGGATCTCAGGTCAATATTTGAAAAAAACTGAGCTCCCTGGAGCTGATACAACTTCATTTGATGGCCCGACATCTGCTGAAGTAGTTGCAAAGGATTTCACCACCCCTTTCTGCTTGTAGTCTAACTGCTTCCCATCACTACGAGTTCATCGGTGCCATCAGATTTCGATTCCAAGCATTGGTTCAAGAGATAGAAAAACCCGCTCATTTGTTCACTGAACGTACCCGAGCTAAACTTCGGAAAAAGATTCCGGGCACACTGGGCCTCGGAATCAGGCGCCATCAAAAAATGCGTGCTCGTAAAATTCCTACTAAAATAAGGAAAAAAATTCCTTGAAATTTTCGGGTCTTTACATTACTTCCAGCTTAGGGACTTACATCCCCGTAAAGCTTTAACACAAACTAGGGATATAAAAGTGGTACTGAGCACGCATCTGAGACTTCCGCTCCCATGTGCTCACCTGGAGGTTCCCGTGCTGCCAACGAAAGAGAACAAGAGGAATCGACCGTCCTCACAGGTCCCGCTCCTATCGATCCTCAACCTCTACTGTAACCCCGCAAAATACACCCCATGGTCGATGATATGCGTTGGGTCGTGCACGTATCTCCTCAGCTGAGATATGTGGAAGACGTCGTGCACCCGATGCAACTGAGGTGGATGAGTCAAGCGGTAACCCACCTCGCCTACCCTGATGAGGACCTCGAAGGGCCATCAGACCTCGGAGATAACTTGCGGCCTTGGCCACATCTTCGTAAACCTCGTCGAGGTGAGACCCGTATAAGGACGTGGTAGTCATCCTCAAACACTAGAGGCCTCCGTGACCTGATTAGAACTGAAACTCAAAACTCCTGCTGCCACGAGGGTGAGGTTGGTCGACCCAAGAGTGATCGGCCAAACCCTCTTATGCATGAGCTTATCCTATGCTACTTGGGGTTTCTTTTTCACCGACCAAGGAAAACTCATCCCGACGTTATAGTTAAACCACAACCTTTTTGCCTAATACAGTCAATCTGAGCACGAACTGTGAATCCAATCCATACCGTGACCAACTTCGTAAGGCCTCGATGTTACCACCAAGAGATTCCAACCAAAAATCTCGCCTCGAGGGTCAGACCACACTGTCAGCGTAAGTGCGATTATCGAGTCTCCTACCAAGGTATCTCCAGATGTGAGGGTCAAGTCTACAGCTTACCAAAAACTCTAGGCCTGGGACAAGATTCATGGAAGGAAGGAATGATTCATATCAACCTCTGTTACTACGGAAGCTAGTATTGGACACAGACTGTCCCTTGAATCATTTTTAGTGCCATTTGGTCACACTCCTTGACCGCATGCAGCTGCACTCTTCCCCTGATCTTCATCTCCCTGAGCCTGGCAAGGAAAACTAAGGTGGGTGGTTGTAGCATGTTAAAATGTACACCACTTCATGATGCTCTCCAAGCTCTACCTCCAAGTCTTCTGCTTCATAGACTCATCTCTCCTTTATGCTTCCTCTTCTTGAAACATTTAACATGCCTGAGTCACTAGGACTGGCGCCAGTTTCTTGTTTCTTACTGCGTTGTGTAGTCTTCATCCTCTCCTGGATGATCTGCACCTTCTTTGCCTACGATCTGTAAGAGCTGCTAAGATTTATCCTTTGTATAAAAGAGAAACTCAGTCTCATCCCCTGGATGAACCACACCCATTTCCTAATACAATCAATCCTGACATGAATGATGCATTCATGCCATGGATGACGTCATAAGGCCTCGACGTTACTACCAAGATATCCAACCGTCACTCTCGCCTCCAAGGGTCGAGTCACACTGTCTGCATCAATGTGAGGTCACTAGGTATCCTCCAATAGAAATCTCGAAAGTGAGGGTCAAGTCAATAGTTTTAACCGAGACCTCTCAGTATCAACCGAACAAAAGGACAGGAAAGCAACCAACATAAAGATAAGTGTCTTTTATTATTGCAACTCATAGTACAAATACACAAATACGACAACAACATGTAACAAGAAGTACCAATAACAAAAGTAATCCACTAGTTCCACTCCTGTACACCTGCTCTCGGAGCTCTACTGCCTTTTCCACTGCTCGGCTGTTGCTCAAGCACCCGTCGCTGCTTCTGCCTCAGTGACTCCTCCAATGCCTGCAGATCAACTGTGTGTGTGTGGGGGGGGGGGGGGGGTCAAACAGTCACGTGCCAGATGACCCTTCCTGCCACATTCATAACACTTCCTACTCCTCGTATACCTGGCTCTATTCATCTCAGACCTCTGCATCATCTGTCTACTGCCCAAAGATGACTCGGCTACTGATCAAAAATCCAGCAGTAAAGGCAGCAGCTCTTGAACACGCTCGGGGTGTAGAGCTACTGGTACAAACTACACCCTGAAGAAGGTCTCGAAGTCTCCCCATGTGAATGTCATCCCGTCACAAAACTGGAACAAGTGGCTCCACCATCTCTTAGCTGCTTCCTGAAGGAGGCTGGCAACAAAGATCACCATGAAGTCTGTTGGAGTACCCACTATCCTGAAAACTCTCACCACAACCTCCATCCAATCCTTAGCCCCCTGTGGGACTGTCTCTCCCCTGAACCTGGGTAGCGTCTGGCTATGGAACTCATGCAGTGTGCTCAAGCGACGTGCACTCTTTGCTGCTGGGGCTGGTGGCATCGGTGGCCCAACGGGTGGTAGTACCGCTGGTGCCTTCGCTGGTGCCTCAACTGAAAGAGGGCCCTGTACCGAAGCCTCGTCGCTCGGCAGGCTGTCAGTACGTACATCCCTCTGAGCTCTAGCTGGTCGTCCGTGGAAAGGCATCCTGAAATAAATATACGTGACATGGTCAAATGATTTATACATGGTGAAATGACCTGGTTTGAGCTGTTTTGAAAGGAAAAACATTTTAAAACACACACGCAATCAGTGTTTTCATGCACAATGTTGGAAATTAGTATTCAGGGTCCTGGTGTATGGATATGTGGGCCGCCGCACCAACACTGGACTCCCTGAACTGAAGACCACACCCGATATCATTAACACTATTTCTTCACAGAAAGGAAAGATCAGAGTCCTGAGTTCTGCAGTAGAACCGACTCCTTTGATACCAATTTGTCACGACCCTTCCTCGGGGCCCGTGCCGTGACTACCCCAAGCCCGCCTTCCATAGGCCATGGGCTGGTGACTAGCACCAAATGCATAAATCCCTATAACTGGGAAGGCATTGCCTTTATAAAAGTAAAGAAAACACCATAGAGTACAAGCAGAAGTAATACACTAAGTAAAAAAAGAAAGTGCTGAAAAGTATGTGGGCCAGAATACAAACCCAAATGAAAGTACAACTACAATTGAACAAAAGTACAACAGAAAATACGAACAACTGGATTAATTGAGGCAGCTCCTGGGTCATCCTCCTCATATCCTACCTGAAGGGTAGGTATAGATAGCACAACTCCTGGATCATCCGCCACAGATCCTACCTGAAGGGAATGAATAGATATCCTCCACAACTCTCTCCCCCGTCTACCTCCTCCGAGTATCGTCTCGTCGTGAAGCTCACCTCCAGATGCTGACTCGTTGGGAGGTCCACCTCCAGGTACCGTCCAGTCCTCGAACACTCGGCCTCTGTTAGCGCTACCTGTCGTCTGCAACCAACACAATGAGGTGCGGGCATAGCCCGTGCAGGGGTGAGTATATGATACTCAGTAGGGACCCCGAGACCCTCATGGTCTCACTAAATCCAACAAGGATAACCATAAAGAATGATCTCAACAGATAAACCTTACTTAGGGATAAGCCCATACTTATACCTAAGTTATCAAGTAACCCATATCAATCGTGAGGAAACACAAAGGTTATGAAATCAACGGAAAACCACTACCTAGTTATATGCCCACACATATACCTAAGTTATCAAGTGACCCATCTCAATCATGAGGTAAACACAAAGGTTATAGACTCAGCTCAAACCAGGATTTTCTTTATCGAAACCGTAACTACTGAAGAGACCTCTCTCTGACGAGTACAGTGATCCTGTCACGACTCCGAGATACTGCTCACTAACCTATGACTGTTGAGGTACTCCTCCTGTCGAGTACCGTGAGTCAGCCACCCAAACACAGTAGTGCTTCCCGCCGGGGTCTGCCACCCAAACATAGCAGTGCATCCCACCCTAATATCTTCAAGAGGTACTTCTCCTGTCAAGTACCGCAGGTCTACTGCCTGCTACCAGGAACTCCGTCCGCCGTGGGTCTGCACCCAAACACAGTAGTGCTCCGTCCACTGGGCTAGTCGACTCACTCCATGTCGAGTCAGTAAAGTAGTCGTCAGGTCTCAGCTGGCTACACGGTCTCCGAACTCCATACGCTCGTCTCCAGGAGGGTCCGCTCCACGAGCTACAGGTCGATACTTTAAGCATCACATAGTCCCACGAAGAAGTATCTCAAAGGACCACCTCATCATAGGGGCCTCAACGCAACAGACAGCGTGTTAATCAGACGCTCGGTCTGTGAGTTATTAGCCTTTTTGTCCTAGGGGTGCGGTTGGTTTTGTGTGCGAACCAACCCGGCCATATCTCAAATGTACCCTGAACTCTTATAGGGTATACTCATAGGGACCTTTTCTCAACGTGATCACCAACACCGCTGACGGTTCATCAAACGGACGTCCGGTCTGAAAGTTATCAGCTTTTCCGTAGTAGGGGCCCGGTTGGATTTCGGGTTCAATCCAACCTGGCCACTATCCAACTATGTAAAATATTTAGGTGAAGTATGCCAAAAGTTCCGTCTCATAAAGAGGAATCCATCAAAGTCGACGGCACGTCTATCGGACATCCGAAGCTCATGTTATAAGCGTTTTCGCTCCGAGGGCCCGGTTGGTTTCGCACTCGAACCAACCCGGCCGTAACCAAAGTTCTCCTAAACCTTGAGTGTAATATACCGAAACGACCATCATGATCCAAGGGTCGCATCGCAACTTACGGTGCATCGATCGGAGGTCTGTTGCCCAAGATATGGGCATTTGAACAAAAACTGCCCGAAAATAGGGGGTTCGGGCCCGGTCCGACCCGGCCCGAGACCCCCTGGGTCGGCCCGAACCGGGTCGACTCGACCCGGGTCCGGGTCCGGCCCAATTGGGCTCAGCCCAGTCCGGTTGGCACAGCCTAGCCCAGCCGGTGCGGCGCGGCGCGCCCCGGCCCGGGGCAGCTCGGCGCCGGCTGAGCGGGGTCGGCTCGGCGCTGACCGAGGGAACGCGCAAAGGGCGTGGGGATCGGCTGCCCCCCCCCCTCTGATAGAGAAACCGTGACACCCACGTGGGGGGCCACTCTTGCTAGCGGACGCGGCGCTGGGCGCCGTGTCTCCCCCGGGTCCCGCGCGACCGCGGGACCCGTCGCTTGACGCAGCGGCGGTCCCTCCTGGCGGCGCGCCGGGCACGGCTGGCCGGTGCCATCCACCGCCTCCGACCGCCGGCATCGCCATGCCGGCATGGCGTGCAGGCATGGTCTTCCGCGGACCACCGAACGCACTCCAGTGGTCCGTTTTTCCTGCTGCCTTCGCCAGCAGTCCTCCCGGGACCCAACCTTCACTACGGAGGCTTCAAATTGATTTTACGGCCCCGTTTGTTGTCGCCCGTCAATTCGCGTACAAAGATCAAACATTGGAGTCTTCGAATCGCCCCCGCGTCCCCGACTCCAGCTGCGGTTTCGTTCGGCCTCAACGGCGCGGCGCGACGGCGCCGCGCTTCTTCGTCGCGTTCATTCTTGTTTCCGCGCGGTTCCATTGCACTGTTCCACCTTTGTTCGAGCCACAACGGGAAAGACAACAATAAGGTGGAGGTGGGTTGGCCATGTTTGTTCGATCCAACCTCCTCCCATTATAATGATTGCAAGCGGCCAAAAATTATACGATGAACGACAAGGAAAGAATATTCACGAACAAGAAATTAACCCCTATCCCAAGGTGTCGTCGAACGATGGTTCGTCACGGAAAATAAACGTCACGGGAGACGGCGTTGCGGGACGAGGTTCCATAAGCGTCATCGGCATCTTGGAGAAGAGAACCATTGGTGTAATGGTACACGGCGTAGAATTGTCGATTTCCAAGTATTCGACATTCTTTGTCAGAGTCCGGCGTTCTTCGTCGGCGACGGTGCGTTCTTCACGTTCATCAAGGAGGAAGAACATTCTTCAAGACTTAGAGCAAAACCTCTCCCAATCCTTCTCCCACAACCCATACACCCTTAATGAAACAAGACTTGTCTTATTTAATTAACTCACACAAGATACCAATCAATTCGAAATTAAAAATTGAATTCTTGAATTAATTATATTGAACAACTGAAACAGTTAATCAATTAAGAGAGTTGACTTTTCATTAAAGGGGGGGGGGGGTGTGGGTGTGTTACGCAATTAATGGGGGGTTTGTTGAAGGTTAGAGAATTTTAATAGGTGGGGACTCGTGTGGGCCCCACATCACAAATATCCTCTCATGGGAGGTTATGTGGGTGTGGGCCCCACCAACAACCTCCCCCATGTAGGATATACCCAGCTCAAATAAAAAATGTGTGGAACACAATTTTTATTTAATTTAAGGTTAAACTCCAAAATATAACTTCAAGCCCACATTAATCGGAACTGCAAAAAAAATTTTCCTTAAGAGAAAAATGGCTCTAGGAGTTCGTCGGTGCCCTCATATTTCGATTCCGAGCATCGGTTCGAGAGATAGAAAAACCCGCTCGTTCGTTCACTAAACGTACCCGAGCTAAACTTTGGAAAAAGATTCCGGGCACACTGGCCCTTAGAATCAGGCGCCGTCTGAAACTGCGTACTCGTAAAATTTCAAATAAAATATGAAGAAAACAAATTCCTTGAAATTTCAGGGTCTTTACATAATGTATCACATGTATTTGGAACTAAATCATGATACATAGGATACATGGTGATATTGGAGCATGGATCTTGTAGATCATGGAGTCTTGTGGCCATCTTGGAGTCTTTAGTTTCCTTTCCACCGCTTACTTTGTTCATTTTTTTGTCTTCTGATGTAGGTCACCTTCGTGTGGTTCTAATATAAATGATGTGATTGAGTTGTCTTTCATTTATTCATGTATCATTTAGTGAGTTGTTGGTTTTGGTTTTCTGGGTTAATTGTTTTATTTCTTAAAGGGTAAATCACCCCCCACTTGCATTTGAAACCGTTCAGAATTTATTTCCAACCTTTTGAATCTTTGGGATGTCTCTTAAGGAATAGTAATGAATAATTTTATTCTCAAGCCAATGGTAATTAGTGGATCATTTCAAATGAAATCAGTTTCTTTGATCCAAAATCTTGTTTGAGATATGTGGTATTATCTTGTTCCTTTCCTTATAGAACAAGTAATCATCAGTTTTCTCTTCCTTGGAGTAAAAAATCACCATTGTTTACTCATTGGGTTAGAATCTTAGTTAGGTGTAGTATTGTCAAAACATGAAATGTAGATCATAAAAAGATGTAGAAAATTTTTTTATACTAAGCATCAGGTTACCAGGGTGTTGGGTACATAAGTGTTTTGGAGACACTTATAGGATTTTGGAAATCTCACGGTCATGAGTTTAACCAATAAGATGAGTATGAAATACATTGTAGAGGAATGAATTTTCACATGGATAGAATTTTTCATTTAGAGAAATGATATATGATTTGTGAATAGTGTTGATTTTTGGAAAATGAAGAAATTTTTTACTAATGAATGACTTTTAAAATAAAAAAAATAATGTATTTTGGAAATGGTTTTATTTTTAATAGAAAGAACATAATTTTTCAAAATTGAATGAATGGGGAAAAATTGTTTTTTGGAAAACTCTGTTATGATAGTATATGTTATAGAATTTAATATTCTAGGCCATAAATTGCAAGTGATTTAGACTTATATGGTTTGTTGTTGGTTTAGAAAATTGCACCTGGTAGATGTCTTAGAAACCAACAGGAACAAGCTGTATAGAATGTGGTTGCACCTAAATCATAGGTGAACCAAGTTCAGTTTCATAGTTTTGTTAAAGAGTTCAAAGATATTGACAAATGGAATCAGTGGGATGATCAATGACATGTGGATTATCCCATTTAGTTCATGAAGTATAATCCACCCAACTTATGGGGAGATTCTGAACATCTAGAAGGAAAAGGTGTGGCTGAACATGATGAACCATATCTACAATTTCATCGGTACAAAAATAGTGTTCATGGTTATGATGGAAATATATACACCCAAGGATCTTTCCCGCTAGTTTTCGGATCTATCATTGAAGGATAAACTGGATCATGGTCTTAGTTGGGCGGATTTTGAGGAAATGTTTAATAAACAATTATATCCTCACACATACAAGATTTAGAGAACGACATAATTATTTATCCTAAAGAAAGAAAATCTACATAACATAGAGTATCCAATACAATTTAGGCATTTAGTGTTATTTTCACCTGAATTTTCAGTGAGTTCATTCTTGAAGGCATATATCTTTGAATTAGGGCTAAGATGGGAGATTTTCTCAATGATTTTGATACTTTATATTACAGATTATACAGAGATGGTAAAAAGAGTGATAGTGGATGAATGTGATATCTCACAATCTATGGGAGTAGGAAATATAATGATACCTATAGGAAATTGTGAGAACTAAAAAACTATTAACAATAGGAAGTGGGACACATATTTTAAAGTTTGAAGCATGAATCAAAATCAGATGGTTAGATCAGTGAAAATTCCTCCATGACCCAAGAGCAAAGCAGGATGTTTTTAATGTGGTTAACTCGACCACATGAAGAAAGAGTGTATGAAATAAAATTGGGCTTTCCATAAAAACAATATGATATGGAATCTTTAGTTCTATTGTCATAGTGCTCTGAGGTCAGGTGCTCGAGACACTTCTCAGGTGTCAGAAAAATGGTAAGCTTCGATAGGACAAGGGAATCACAATAAATCTCATCAGTAGAATATATCCTTACATGGTTATTCTAGGAATACCATGACTCGTCAATAAGGAAATATCAACAGGGCAACAAGGAGAATATTGTAAAAAAGAAGTAGTTTTACAGACATGAACATGTGATTATGGATAATCAGGCTGGACCATCTATGGTGATTGGTACGATTATTTTGAATTCTACCATAATAAAAGTTTTTTTTTGATAATGGTGCATATTATTCCTTAATTTACTCTCATGCTACTTATTTTAGAAATTTAAAACTAGAGACGATCCTTTTTGTGTTAAGACATCAAACTCCTCTTGGCAAAAGACATTTTTGAGCCTTTTTCTATAGATAATGTTCTATATTTTTTTTATGGTTCTGAACTGAAATAGGACTTATTTGTGTTGGAGATGGATGTATTTGAGGTAATATTGGGTTCAGATTTGTTGATAATGTTTAAGGATCACATCAATTATTATAGAAGAATAGTCAGTTTCACAATAGAGTATGGCATCAAGATTATCTTTAGAGGAAAAAGGGTTGTAAAGACTGGTGCAATGGGGTTATTGGCACCAGAAGTGGGAATGATCTCTTACCAGTTAAAGATGTTGAATTTTTCATTGGTAAAAGAGATTGAGGATAGAAGTTCTCTAGCAGTCGTAGATAAATTTCCAGATGAATTTACAAATAACTTCTTAGGGTTACCACCTATAAGTTTAGTGGAGTTCACAGTTGATATCCTTCTAGAGAAAAGTCTTATTTCCCTTCTAACATATTGAATGGAACCAACGTAATTAATTTAATTCAATGTGAAGTTGTAAGATCTATAAATCAAAAGTTCCATTCAACCGATCACATCTCTGTGGGAAGCTCTAGTCTTGTTCTTGAAGAAAGTAGATGGAAATATAAGTATGTGATTGGATTTTCATAATCTTAACCAAGTTATGATAAAGAAATATTTTCTACTTCCACACATTGATGAATTATTTTATCAATTAAGGGGAGCCTAGTGGTTCTCTAAAATTTACTTATGATCAGGATATCTCTAATTGTGAGTTCTGAAGGAAGATATTTCAAAGATAGCTTTCATAAGAAGATATGGCCAATGTGAATACATAGACATGCCTTTCGGTCTTATGAATGCACCAAAAGTCTTTATGGAATTGTTGAATCAAATATTTTAGGGATATTTTTATTTTTTATTGTGGTGTTTGTGGATGAAATATATTTGTATTCAAGGACAAAGGCAGAGCATTAGGAACACTTAACGATATCATTATAAATCATCCAAGACCTTAATTTTTATTCCAAACTTTCAAAGTGTTATTTTTGGATATAAGAGGTATGATTTCATGGACATGAAATTTATGAGAAAGGTGTTTTAGTGGATCCTAAAAAGAATTAAGCTGTTTTCTCTTGGAAACCCCCAAAGAATGTATTTGAGATACAATGTTTTCTCGGTATAGCTGGTTATTACCAAAGTTTTTTTCATGACTTATCAAAAATAGATTCTCTGATGACAGACTTGAAAAACAAAATTCTATTCTGTTGGACTGAGTAATTCCCAATGTCTTTTCAAGAGCTTAAAGTTTGTCTTACATTATCACATATCTTGATTTTTTAGTAATCTGGATAGAGGTATGTGTTGTACTATAATGCTTCAGGATCTAGGTTGGTATGTATTCTCATGAAAGGAGACCATGCAGTTTCTTTTGGTTCAATGTAGATAAGAGTGCATAATAAGAATTTCCCAACATGATAATTAGAGTTAGCTTCTATTGTTCATGACTTAAAGACTTGTCGCCATTATCTTTTCAGTGAGAAATTTACGGTGTTTAAGGATCATAAGAGCTTGAAACACATTTTCTCACAAAAAGATTTGAATCTGAGGAAAATGATATAGATGGAGTATCTTCATATGTTTTAATTTGACTTGATATATACACTAGGTAAAGGTAATTTAGTGGCCGATTCATTATATAGAAGGTCATATGTACAGTTGTAGAAGAAGCTTCAGATGAGTGGAAATTAATCTCAGTCCAAGCTGACATGCATGTTGATTATGAAGTCCATGGTGGTGTTGAATGTTTCCATTCATTCTCTATGGTTCCTGATTTGGTATATATAGTCAAAGAGGCACAAACATATGATGATGAATTCCAAGATAAGAGTCCAAAAATAAATGATGGGAAGACCATTGAGGGATGTAAACATGATTGGAGGTCATTTCTGTAGTTCAATTATTGGATGGTTGTACCTATGGATTTTAGGAGAATATTCTTCATGTTTACCACTATTGGAGATGGAATTTTCATCTAGGAAAAATGTGTTTAGGGAATTGAAATATCAATTTTGGTGGATTGGTATGAAAAAAAGTGGCTATGTTCATTTTAAGGTTCTTGAGGTTTCAGCAAGTTAAGGCAGAACATCAATGACCAGAATGCATGTTGCATTCTCGACCTATCAACTATGGAAATTGGAGCATATAGGAAGGTATTTTGTTATAGGTCTCCCAAGAATAGTTTTGAAACATGATTCTATATGGGTGATAGTGGATCGAATCACGAAGTCAAATCATTTAATCCATATTCATGAAACTCATACGGTGGGGGATCTATGAAAAATCTATATCCATGAGGTAGTAAAGAGACATGGAATACCAGTTTTGATCATGTTGGAGAAAGATCTGATGTTCACATATTATTTCTATAAATCCTTAAAAAAATCCCTTGAGATTCATTTTACTAGGAGTACAGCGTATCGTCCTCAGATGGATGGGAAATCTGAAAGGAAAATATAGACATTGGAAGACATGTTGTAAGCTTGTGTAATGGATTTTAGTGGTGCATGGGAGGAGAAAATACCCTTAGTGGAGTTCTCTTATAATAACCGATATTATGTATCAATACATATGTCTCCTTTTGAAGCGTTTTATGGGAATCCTTGTCGTTTACCACATTATTGGGTGGAAACAAGTGAGACATCACTACTGAGGCTGAGCCTTATCCCAGAAACAATGTAGATGATTAACATGAATATAAAATGGATAGATATAGCTAAAATCCATTAGGAATCATATGAAGATCATCATCAAAGACCATTTTTATTTGAGGTGAGTGATGATATGTTCTTGAGGATTTATCCTAGTCATTGTCATCGTCAGTTTGTGAAGTAGTTACAGTTATCTCCTCGATGAATATGACCTTTTGAGATACTATAATGAGTTTGATAAGTGGAATATTGGTTATCAGTGCCACCATGGTTCAATTTAGTACATAAAGTGTTCTACTTATCTCAGCTGAAAAAGTATTATCCTGATGGTGGGTGCATAATTAGAGATACTATTTTAGGAGGATATGTAAGATCCTTCTTGAGTTATTATCTAACACACTTTTAGCACCTGAGTTGTCTAATCTTTCAAAGTAACAGTGTGCAGGTTTTAAGTGAGATACTAAAAAAGTGGATCTCACACATTTTTTCCTTGAACTCCATCATTTTTTATCCATTTTGGACTTAATTTATTAATATTCTCCATTTGAGGCAGGTGAACCTTTTCCAAGTTTTTAGGAGTCAATTTAGAGGCCTCCCTTGGAGCTTTCAAGCCCGATTCTTGTGTTAAGTTCCATTCTTCATCGTTCTTGCCACAGTTTCTTAGATACAATTCTCCTCTTCTCTGAGTTTCTTATATCTAAACCAGATGTGGTTTGATATAAGTTTATGGATTCCAAATAAGATGATATTTTTTCCTGATCATGTTAGGGGAAGACATCTAAGGTGGTTTCAGGGATAATCGACACTGTCTCATGAGTGTTCTTTGTCCATTCTCAGTTATAATCAAAATAGTTGAGTTAGGTGGCTTCACTCTCAACTCCTCTTAGTAGAAATGATTTTATTTCTTTCATATTGATTAACTTGTGATTAATTTATGATTAATTAGATATTTTTTATTGTTTAAAACCTACTTGAATATCGGTTTTTGGAAATCTGGAAAATTGTTGTTCATGAATATAGTGCTTGATTCTTGATTTTAAAATGATTTTAAAATAGAAATTAATCTGGAATAATGTTAAATGGATTTTATTAATGGGATTTCAATAAAAGGAATGATTTTATTTAAATGTAATTGGTGTTTAATTTTTTTTTGTTTAATTTTTTTTAATAAAACAATAGTTTTCATGGAATAGGGTTGAATTGGTTGACCACACTTAGTTTTTGGCATGGTTTGGAATCAGTTGTGGTGTGTGTTTACATGCATTGGGGTGGATAATGGTGCAAAGGACCCCCAGAAAAGTTTTGTGATGGATATGGGCATGAAATACCCCCATCAAAGTGGTCAACTGAGTTATGGATTAGTGGAAGGATAACTCACCGCTTGTGAGTATAGGGAGTTTCAGGTTGCATGCCTAGTCAGGTGTGTGAAAGGGTGAAATAGAATGGGTTTTCAAAAATGATATTGAGAAATAATTTAAAATCATTGTTTGGTTTTTCTTCGAGAAAGTTGTTTTGATGTAAAATTGGTTTAACTAGTAGTTGTTCACAATTGGGTTTAAATGGTTTTGAGACTTTCTTATATTTAATTATAAACTACTTTGGGAAATTGTTTTATAAAAAATATTTTATATAAATGTTTATAACAATTCTATCCTATTTTCTTGAGTAGGGAAGTAATTGGAGAAATACTATGGATTTTTTACTAACCTCTTCTTTGGAATTTTAGTGATTTTACAGATTATATCTTTCGGGACATGGGAAAAGGTAAAGTATCTCATGTATTTAGCACCACATTGTGATCCTTATTCTATTTGGTGATATTAGAGCTTGATATTGTGGATCATGGAGACTTGTGGTCATATTGAACTATTTTTTATCTTTATTCTATTTTCATTATTACTTATTTTGTCTTCAGCTGAAGTGTTCCATTGGGTGTTCTTGATATAAATGAATTTTTTGAGTTTCATTTCATTTTTTCATACATTTTATATTTAGTTGTTTGGTTATGGATTTCTAGGTTAATGCTTTTAGTTCTTAAAGGGTAAATCGTCCCCCAATTTCATTTGAAACCCTTCATCATTTATTGCCAGCCTTTGGAATCTTGGGGATGTCGCTTAAGGCCAAGTAATGATTCATTGTATTCTCAATCCAGTGGGAATAAGTGGGTCATTACATATACGATATGTGTTATGATATCATAATGATTTTAAAGTGATATTCTAAATACTATGAAGAATTTTATTCATCAAAAATAGTATTATTAATAAATATAATGTATTATTAAGAGATAATATTATTTTTCCTTATTTTTATTGAATCTTTGAAAAGATAATGTACATTTTAAATTTTTTAAAAACAATTATTTATAAAAAAGAATAACCTACACTTCCAAAATATTATTAATTGAAGATGTAGGTTCCCTAACATATTAATATATTAAAAAA
Source organism: Viscum album (assembly GCA_963277665.1). Taxonomy (NCBI): domain Eukaryota; kingdom Viridiplantae; phylum Streptophyta; class Magnoliopsida; order Santalales; family Viscaceae; genus Viscum; species Viscum album. The sequence continues at coordinate 542,934,335 of OY728157.1, forward strand.
AAACCCCTTAGAAAATAACATGTAAAAAACCATGGAAAAAAATTTCTTTTTAGTGATTGTGTAATAGACATCCAAGCCCTATGTTTTGAAATTAATAATGCATTCCAACTATTTTTCTAAAAATACCCTCTGATTTCCCCATTCCTCTTAAATGAAAATAACTTTATCAAGAATTTACTCCATGTTTCTATATAAATATCCATCCCAAAGAGTTTTAATGGTTCTACTGACCTTCTACCAATATTTAAAAAGAAACCTCAAAAGTTAAGGTGTCTTCTACCTTATGTTTTCCATTCAAGCACTTCTTTTGAAACATTCTTATTGATTATAAAATGATTATGATTTATTTTTTTTCATAATATTTCTTTATTTTCCATAAGATTCCCGAATAATAATATTGTTAGTTTCTATCTCAATAATAAAATCTATAAACATTTATGTATACCTGTTATGCTTCCAAAATTGTCTCTTGACTTTCCATGAAAGAACTTTTTGTTGTAAATATCCAACCATATTTTTATTCATTAATATTCACCAAGGTTCACCTATACTCATTTATTGTGGTCCTAAATTTATGAAGCATACATTATGTAATCATGGTATTTAAATTAGTAAATATGTTCTTATGTTTCATGATCTATGTAAAAATATATTAAAATATATTAAAATAAATATGACGGGTGAGCCCTGATATCATTCCAATTTATCATGTATTGTTTTCATATCATGAGATACCATGTATAGTGAAGGAGTGGTTAGTCTATGCACACTATGTTTTTATATATTAACAGTTATCCTAGACATATTATGTTATGATGTCTTGTTGGTTTTCCAGGACTTATACTTTTATTCCATGTACTATATTGTTTCCACATTCTTATGATGGCTTGATCTTATGATATGATCCCCTCATGTCTTGTTTAGATATTTATCTGTATGATTATAATCTTTTTGTGTTATCATGATATGACAATTTACTCATATGTATTACTTTTAATTATTCAATTCTTTATTACTCCATTATTATGATTTATTGCTCACCACTCTTATATGTATATCACTAGGTTTTCCAGTGTAGTATTAAGAGTTAAAATAAAAATAGGATCATATATAACATCTCAAAAGTAATCAATAGGTCTAAGTTAGAATGAATCATGACCTTAGGAAAACCTCCCCATTTTCTAGAAGCTACCAAATAGTAGTAATGGTCTAAGTTGGAAACACGTAGAGACTATACCAGCAATTAGAGTTGTAATAAATATTTAATAAAAGAACATGTAACAATATACAATCAAAGTATGCTGATACCAAAAACATATCATATAAAATTAATTAATATAAAAACAATATATTCAAAATTTCATACATGAAAGAAACACAATATCCATCCATTGACCCCAAGAAATTTAAAAATTTATAAAATGTTAAAAGTTTAAAAGAGGCTATGGAACCAAATATTAGCCATATCTCATCTCTCTATATTTACTCATACTGAGGTATCCCTCTAGATGATCCAACCTAGCCACAACCCATCATATACTTTCAATAAGTTAGGTTTGTCTTACTATCCAAGTTCCAGGGTCTCCCATGAAAGGTTTGAGAACAACTCACCATGGCACCACGCACATTGTCCTATAACAAACTAGTAAATTAATTGTATATTCATGTGATAAGATAAGAAGAACATAAAATAGAAATAAAATTCAATTAAAACATTTAATATAATCTCGAATGCACAACAATAAATGAACACCCATATTTTAAGAGGTCATGCACTTACCAAGCTGCCACGAACCCCTGACCATACCTACCTCAACTCTATATTGGAACACAATCATAACGTATTTTTGGAGTAAGGATGGGAGAGAAAAAATGTCAGTTTATTAGGTATTGAGACAAAAGTTCATTCAGTATACACTAGGAATCAAAAGAACACATCACCTGAAACCCACATGTCATCATTAAAATATATCACTCAAAATCCTCAAGGGATTAAGACAACACATCACTCAAAATTCACATGGCATCGAGACTACATGTCCCATATATTATAGAAAGAATTTAGTGAATATATCACTAAATTTACATAGGCTGTTAAACCCTAATTATATAATCATTGGCTAAGACTCCAAACCATCATGACCCTACCCTGTTCTTAGGCCATTCACTACTATGGCCACTAGTCGTGTGCACTCTCCCTATAAGGGGTAGTCATAGCACAATATTCCACCTATCACCCATAGTATAAAAACACCAACTATAGAAATATGATATATATTAAAATAGGGTATAGAAAATATATAGATAGAATGTATCATATCATGTTGTGTCATATCAGCTACATAAACACACATGCGATCATCATGTAAAACATGGACTATTAGGAAATCTTGGAACCCTCATGGAATCAATCATAATATCTATAATATATACATGTGTGTGTGTGTGTGCATGTTTATATAAGGTAATAATATCATATATATTATAAAATAACCCATAAGTCATAGAATAGTACATCAATAATGAGTATTAAGATCCATATACATAAATACACACAAGTGGTAAAAATCAAACACAATCTCACGAGGCTACATGTGAACTCATGTGATCCACAATCAAACATGGTCCTTTAGTATCTAAGCACATGTTGTATAACTGTATGATCTCAGACATTGTAAAGTACAACCTTGTATAAATTTTTGTTTAAATATCCTTTTTTTGGTTAATGAAAAATTTCCAAGGTATATGAGGGGCCTCAAGGGTGTTCCGAGGGTTCCAGACATGAAAGGAAGGAATGTCGGACAAAACTATGTAAGGCATACAGTTTGAGCACGGTTAAGTAAACCATGAAGCCTTCCTAGAAAAACCATGCAGGATTGGATAATGGTATATCACATAGATGGAGGATGATTTTTAAAATTAGTGGTTCTTCCTAGGTAACTGTGCAACCTCACCTTCCATAGACAGTGTCTTGTGTGTGGTTTTCACATAGTTTAAAACCATGTGGGTAAACCGTGTGACCCATTAGAATTTGAAAAAATTACCATTTTCCATTATGGTATTTTAATATCCCTATCTAATGTCTCCTCAATATCTTCTTCCCCGATCCCTAGATACTCCCCATTTTGACCTAATCTTCCAAGGGGTTTATCTCCTTCATTTCAAAGCTGTTTGGAGCACTGTTGGTTGTGGATTAAAGCTCCAGGTATGTCTATGACATCCCATTCTTATATTTTCTATATTAGTGTATTTAGTTTCATCCATCTTATTATAATGGTCAAAACACCTCTTTTTCTAGTGAAACCTAGTTTGGGGATTTTAAGGTTGTTTGAATCCAGATCTAAGGCTACAATTAAGAGCATTTTCATTTTCATATTCAAGGAAGATGGTATACAAGTTATATCCTATATTTTTTTTATAGATTTGTCCATGTGTGTTGAGATATTTATTCCCTCTTGTTGTGTATTTTCTACCTTGATTATGATTTGGTAAAATGTTTGGATAATTAATTATTAAACTCCTCATGATCCCAATGGTATGTGTTGAGTATGATTAGAATGATTTAGGGCCACCCATGGGGTACACTGACATTACTGAAACTAGAAATTAGTATGGTTAAGTGTAGTTTTGGATTGAAATAATGTATAGAATACATTAAACTTTTTGAAAATATCAATTTGTATTGAAAATAGAGTATTCATAGTTTTTACTTGATTTTGATAATGTCATAAAGGGGTTTTTTGGTACGATACAAAAAATGGAAAAATGGTTTAAATGAGATTATGTAAAATGGTTTGAATTTTATTAGAAACTATTAAGAGGATTAGTGTATATGAATTGGTGAACTTGAAAATGTGTAATAGAATGAGAAATTGGAGAATATTTTAGATGATATGTAATAAAGTAATTGATAAATATGTTGAATGGGTTAGTGATTGAGAATTATGGGGTATACGTAATGGGTTGAATGTAATAATATGTTATGATTTTTGAAATAAGATGTGTACTTGAAATGAAGAATTGGGAAGATGGTTTTGAAATGATAAATGGGATTAATGGGATAATGTATGGTAATTTGTGTATATTGGATAATTTATGGGAATTGATGAATATACTTAATGGGATAAGGCATGAGAATGAGAATTGGGATAAATAACTATATAATTTATTATGAAAATGAGTTAATGGGTTTCAGTATAATATTACATTCCATGTTGATTATGATGGTATAATTTCTATTTTTATTAGTTGTGTTTGGTTATGATTTGGTTGTATGTGTGGTGGGATTAAGGATTGAGGCTCCTCTCATGGGTTGGGTTTGGACTGATGTTGTAACCCCACCCTGATATGTGTGGTGAATGGATATATAAACATATGCACATGGATTGGGGTGTGTGATAAAGGACTAAGGTTCATCCCATGGGTCTAGTTACACTAGTTCTCTAAACTCCACCAACAATGGATGGGCTAGGGAAGGGGACAAAGCCATATTCCCCTAAGAGATTCATTCCATGTGAATTGAGGCTTCAAGGTGATGATAATGTCTTTCTGGTATTATGTTACATATTGTGAGACAGGTAATTGAATTAATCACTTATGCCTAGTGACTTATTTCCATATACACATGTGTAGATGATGTATATTCCTAACTCATGGAACACATGAGGATGAAGAAATAAGTAATGAAGAATATTTACATAATGAATTTGGATCTATGGTTAATAATATATAAGTAAATATTATTAAATAGTTCCCCATATTGTATTTTATTTATTTTTAAATTATTTAATACTTTAATACACTATATATTTAGACTAGATATTTTGTACACACCGTTGGTGGTGGCCTACTGAGTTGTACTCACACCCTAGTTGTGCAGTTGTTGGGTACCTAAGAAGATTTCATGTTTGTTTGACAGGTAAAGGGAAAAGGCCCTATGCTTGGGAGTTGAGTCATTATTGAGATGTACATGGATGAGGTAAAGGAAGGGGGATACCTCAATCTAGAAGAACCATGTGGGGTGATTTGGGAATATTTTGGTCCAAAAATTATGAGGGAGAAATGTTGGATGTTTTAAAATTTTAATTCTGGGAAGACTTGTACGGTTAGGCCGCACAATTTATGAAACCATTCACCAAATCGTGTTGTAGACCTAGGAGAGACCACATGGTTGATCTTAAAAGACAGCATGCACGTGCACCAACCATGCGGTAGACTTTATACCTTCCTAACAGTTACTCGGGTTTGGCCCCATGGTTTATCAAACCGGGTGAAAACTGTGGACATGGCCTTTTGAGGCCCAACTTCCCTGTTTTCTACAAAAACTCCCAAATAAACTAATGATAAACTATTTTGAAATTAATAGAAAAATAAAACAAATCAAACTCAACACCCTTAACTCCCAGAACTTGTGAAAAATAATGGGATTCCAAATGAACTGGATATCCAACCAAAACATGAAAACCCTCGTGTCACATCGCATCTACGTACCAATATTGGGGAATATCTCGACCATAAAAAACTCCTTATATATATTTTTTGTTTCTCTCTAATACGATATCAATTTCAAATAAAATATATTTAATTAGGAAAGTACAAATAGATAACATTTATTAATACTTTGATATATTTAGAAGACTTTAAACTAGTTCTCCTCCCCTAAATTAGAGAACACGTGCTAATTCAATTCATATATAGGGGAATTTTCCCTATGGACCATGAAATGATTGATGCATTGATTGGTGGTACTATAATGGATAAATCTTCTGCTACTTCTTATATATTAATATCCAATATGGATAAAATTTTATAATAATTTTGGTTATAAGTAGTAACAACTACAAGACGTTAACATGAATGAAACATTTTTTCACTTGAACAAAAGGTAAACATTAAACTTGATGCAATTTATGATCTTTTTCAATAATTACCCATAACACAAGGTAGATCCTAATCTCAACATATTATTTTTCAATATGGTTTTTGTTTTGAAAATACTCTTTTATCTAATCAATGCAACAAACATTAGGATTATTCTAAGTATTCCACCACAATATTTCATGGAAATCAATATTATTAGTAGATGTAATTAATTAAATAAAACTATAAGAAAAACCCTGAATTTTGGAATAAATTATAATAATAATATTGATAAGGGGAAACTCAAAAAACATTAATTATTTTTTTGACCACCATGGGAAAGGTAATAGTATTTATCCATTACCTCCTAGGAATCCACCAATACCTAATATCATGTCTGAAGCATGCCTTGGGGATATGGTAAAGAAAATGGAATCCCAAAACCTATAGTTACAATAAAACACTAAATAATCAATTCTATACATTTTGAGTCAAGTAGGATGATAATAAAAAATCATCAATGATATAAATATGGAAGGTTTTTCACACCATTATTCACAACAACTTTTCAATCCAAAATATTAAGGTAATCTATGTTCCATTACACCTCAAAGAGTTAAAAATATATCTCCATAAAAATTTCATGTCCATGAGAAATCCACCCTTGAGGTAAGTTTAATTCTTGAAATCATTCCTTTATAATCACCAAATTATTGAAGAGAAAATAATAGAGATTAAAAATGTAAGAATGTTTTTGATCCCTTTAATAATAATTTGACTCTTCCATTTCCCAAAAGAATATAATCCATTAATAATTTTTTTAAATAATGTAAATTATAAGGAAATCATTTATACCTTTTAAAATTATTATGTTATTAATGAACTTCAATATGTAGTGATTAAAATTTCTTTGTATGAAATGTTATTTAAAGAACAATGTAAACACTATTGTTGACCTTAAGGGTGGTTTGAGAGTGATCATTGGGTGAAATTTCTTAGAATTGTTTCAACTAACATTAATAATAATGTTCTAGGAACAAATTAATATCTTAATTATATACACCATTGGAGAGAAATATCTCTTCAATAATTTTTTTGATCTTAAGTGTTCTATTAATGTGATTCATCACTCAATTTTCTATACTTTTTAGGTTAGAGAATTAAATACCATGGGAATTTTAGCTTTATTTGAATATTAGAGAATGATTCCACCATATGGTGTATTAGAGGATGTGTTGGCGGATTTTGTAGATTTATTATTCCCCGCAAACGTATCTATACATTAAATGGAGGATGATAAAACACTGGAATAAATACCCCTATTTTTATAAGGTCATTTCTAAAAATCATAAAAAATTCATCAATGAAAATAATTGAACTTGATTCATGTAATTTTATGATGAATTTGTGAATATTATAATTATATATCCAATGAAACAAACATCATAGATGCATCCAACCTTCTTAGTTAATAATACTGATGTTCTCATGGTTGGTGACATTTTAATCTCAAATTTTGAACCCCTCTGTTTACTTTTCTTCCATTTTTTCTATTTTAGGAGAGGAATCATAAATACATTTTATACATTTAAAATGAAAAATTCCATACATGTAATCATATCGATGATTTCTTAAATTTTGGGAGTTTTCAAACCATTAATGATTTCATAACGACCATTGGTATCAAATTTCTATATGAGGAGAGAATAGTTTTGAGAATATATGATATACATGATATTCATACCACAAAATATTATCATTGTATTTTTATTCCACATTATATTGAATAAAAAATTAATCCCAATAACATAAATTATGTAATTCTAGATGTTATTTTTCAATTACATATAATTATTAGAAATAACCTCTATTCAAAGCATCAACTGAAATTTTATGACATTTTTAATGAGTCTAAAAAGGTAATTTATGGGAATTTTTCAATATCCTCAGCAACCATTATAGTGACCAAAACATTTTCTAATCCCAACCCTCTTGAAAATTGTAAAAAAATAGGTATGAAATATATTCTTCGTTGGGAGTATATATCCCATATAGAATAGTAAATTGGGTTTTCTAAAAAAGTTTGGATATAAAATAGGTAACTTTTTAATTTATAATAAGCATAATTAATTGATTCCATCATGATTGAAAAATTGATGATGATTTTTCATAGACAAATACTAACTTAACCATTTCAAATAAAAAGTACCATTTCCCATTTTTTATTGACTAAATGTTGAAATTTTTTGAATGAAAGTATCATTACTATTTATTTAAGGAATTATATAGATATCTAAAGAAACATATAACCCCTAATGATTAGGAACAAATATCATTTAAATGAAATTTTCTTTATTTCCATAAAAAGGGTTCCATTCAGCATATGTAATTGATTGATAACATTCCAAAATTTCATGATTAGTATTTTATAGGATTCCTAGAACACAACATGGAGGTATTTGTGGATAATTTTACTATTTATAGATATAATTTTGATGATTTTTTCTCTAATATTAATTGTTTGATTCACCATTTAATTTAAAATAACTATGTTTTTAATTATAAAAAACATTATTTAATGGTAGAGAGAATATTATTTTTGGGTCATGTTATTTATAGAGAGGGCACATAGGTAGATAAGTCAAAATTGGATGTTATTTATTCATTTCGTTAACCTAAATTTGTTTTCGATGTGTTATTTATTTTTAGAGATATTTATTTTTGTCAACAATTTAATAATGATTTTTTTAATATTATATTCTTATTATTAGTATTTTTTCAAATATATGAGAACATTATTTTTGGTGAAAATTGTAAAATTATATTTAATGAATTGGAAAAATGTCTCACTTCACCACCAATCATCTAAGAACTATTGTGGGATTTACCCTTTTAAATCATGCGTGGTTCCTATAAAAATTCACTTATCAATGTCATTTAATAATCTGTATATCATACCTTATATTTTATTTTAAATACATAATATACTCTAGAAACAACATAAATGAATAATTTTACAACTGAAATAGAATTCCTTACAACATTGTTTGATTTGGGAAATTTTTGTTCTTATCTCCATGGGGATAAATACATGATGTTTTTTTTTGAAAAATCCACTATAAAATATTTTTTAAAGAATATTGATTCTAGAAGACTTGTTATTTGAAGGATGAAATACTTCAAGTGGATGATATCAATATTTTGGATAAAAAAATGATAAAAAAATTAGTTACCAATCATATTAGCTACATTCTTGATGACATCATCATCTTATAATCCAACATAACACCAACTATAGAATACTTTCCTGATGAGAATATATTCATTTTCATGATACCATCACATGGTTTACTGAGATAGTGAATATTTTAGTTAACTCAAAGGTACCTATTGGATCTAATAAAACCCAACTGGACATGATTATAAGTGAGTGTTGGTATTACATACGGGGAAAGACCTATTTGTGGAAAAATTTCAATATCAAAGTCATAAATCTTTATATACCCAATAATGATTTTGCATCCATCATCACATTATACAACACTCTTACACAGGGAGATCACTTTGATCCCTATATAAATAAAAAAAATTATTATATACAATACAACATAGGATTGAATTATTTATATATAGTTATTAATATTGTATGTCATGTGTATGATGAATGTGTCTAAGATAAATGAGATACCTCAACAACACAATATCTTATATGAGATATTTTATATTTTTGATATTTAATTCATGAATTTTTTTTCGAATATTCTTGTTTTTTAATAAATTCTTTCTTATTTTATAAACCTATAAAACTCAATTCATTATCGTGTTTGTGAGAGCACACATGGTTTTGATGTTTGGTTTACTATGATGTATTATTGTTGAACATGGATACATTTTTTTAATTAATTCATTCAAGAAATTCGGTAACCTTATGGGGGTTGTACACCATGATTATTCACCATATAATCCCCAAATGAAAGACCAAGGAAAGGTTTCAAAAAGGGTGGTTTAGAAAATATTGAAAAATATATTTATCATAATATAAAGAATTAGATCACTAAATTAGATAATGTAGTGTGGGTATACTGTATTATCTTTTAAACCCCCATATGTATGTATCTATTTCAATTTATGATTGTTATAGTTTCTGAACATCCAACTGATGTTGGGAATCTTTCATATTGGGCAATAAAATAATAAAAAACGAGTCATTCTAATTTTTATAATCAATAGAAACAATAAATCTAGGTTCTATATAATATTAAATGGAATAACTTTTAAAACGATCAAATATACAGAGATAAAACCATTGTTTCCCACGACATGATGATTTTTTATAAGGATTTCAAAGTGAGGGAGAATGTATTTTTATATAAATCAAGTATGAAGTTGTCTCTAATTAATATTTCTTCACATTATTATGTATGAATATATATATATATATATATATCATTAAAAAAGGATCCACTTATGTTTTTGTGTATATCATGAATTAATCTAACAATTTATTCTTTGTAGTTAATGGTAAAAGGATGAATCCATTACATAATGATTTCATAGAACAATTAGCGGAAGATGTTTCTCTCCAACCAGAAACATATCAAACATAATGATAGGTTATACCTTTAATTATTTTTTTCTATATATTTTTAATAAAATTTTAACCATTATTTTATTAAATTAAGGAAATTAAAACAATTAGGTATTGGGGATGGTTACCATATAGGTAGTGTTTTTTCCTCCTTTAATTTTTCATTTCTCCCTTTTAATTTTTATTAAAAAAATAAAGGCTCATTTAAATTCATATTTTTGGTCTGTTTTTTTTTTACTTGTCAATATATGAAGGATAAACACATACCACATGTTTTCTACAATCATTTAGTTTATTAAAATATTTTATTAAATTTATCCAGCCTAATATGTTTAATTTTTTTAATAATTTTGAAGTAAAGTTAGTTCTATTCCATGAAGGTTAATTTTTTAAATAATAGATATATATTATTGTTATGATCAATTTTATTTTTATAAGACACATGATATTTTGACACCAATCAATGTGGCATATTTATGGAAATTTTTTGGCATTTTATATCATTACAAAAAAAGCACATAGAATGTAGACATGCGATTTTTTTCATATTAATTCAAGGTAAACGTAAGTTATGTAATTATTATAGGATTTAAAGTATACTTAATCTATATATTTATCTTTTTTTATTGATTTAATAGTTGTACAAGATTTTCATATGCATGTTTACTCGCATATGAATGATATTCACCCTATAAAGAAATTAAAAAATTAAATTAATAATATATATATATATATGATAATATTATTTTATGATGTCTAAATTAATTTTTAAAATTTCCAAAAAGTTTAATATGTCCTGAAAAAGTAATTTTTAATAAATAAGTTATTTTATATAAAAATTAAATTTATTTTTTTTATAAAATTATTTTGATAAAATAAATATCGTTTTTCAAATCATCCTGTCAAAATTATCCATTAGTTATTTTTTCATAATTTTCTGAGTGAGTTGATTATTTGAGTAAAAAATAAACACAATATCATTATAGGATATATAATATGAAATAAAAATGAACTAAAAGTGATAAACTGTGATTTCTTAAAAATATAGTATTATTCATTAAAAAATGTTTTAATGTCATAAAATTAATTACCGAAACTTATTATGAATCCTTAAAAACCTGAAGTATCTTTTAACGGGTTAAAAAAATTCTTTATGAAAAGGAATGAATTTTTCCTCTAAAAAACTATTATTTAAATAAATTAGTTCATTATTGAATTTAAATATTAAAAACTATGGCTAGGAAAATAACTTGGGATAAGTTGTACAAGAATGACCAACGATTATCCACACGATATCTTACTGTTATGTACCCTCTAATTTTAGTTTTGAAAATAAAAATAGAAATAAATATTATATGTGTATATATATATTTATAATGAGTGGAGTGTCGAAATAAACATTATATGTGGATATCTTGGTTAATATATTGAGTTTTGGCTTCCATGAATTTATAGGTGAATAGTTTTTTGAAAATATGATTGTGAGAGACAAGTATTATTTTAATTAAAAGGACCAAGTCAGAAAAAAAAATATTTATTTAAATTAAATATACTAAATTCAGATTTGGAGAACCAAATCCAAAATATTTTCACACACATATATATGGAATTTGTGGCGCAATGTGAATATAAACTATTTCATAATTATTACATTCATAAACCTCGTTGAATTTTTCTTGATAAAATATAAAATATAATCACATTAATGATATATTAAAACCAACTTCCAAGTGGGAATATATATTTTATAATATTTATATTATGTATTAAGTTGTACCATCACGGATTGATAAATTTCATAATATATATCTTTTAAATGTTTTCAAAATAAATAAATTAAAACTTTTCCTAGAATTGTAAAGGATTAATTATACTAGGTTTTATGACTATATTTTATTCATTCTTTTTAACATTAATCAGATAAAATTTGTGATTATTTAATGAATTAATTTTTTATTAATAAATTTTTTTGGCCAACATCATAAAATTTTAAAGATTAACTAGGAGTCCTAATTTTATAGTAGTTTGGTATTTAGAATATAAAATTAATTACACTTACATGAATGGGGGATTTATTTTTGCACTATCAGTTCATTGGGATATAATTCATCCATCTTAAGAAATATCCATATCCAAATATTTGGTTCCCAAATTGTGATTGAAAGATAAAGAAATTTTGGATGGGATGAACTAACCCATTTACTTTTTTTAGGCATAATGTGATATAGGAATATTCAAATGGATTAATTCGAAATTTAATCAAAATATATATAAAAGAACCATATTACTTTAAAATCTTAGGGCATGATTTATTCATAAGGCCAACCATTAATAATATTAAATAATGCAGGATAAATTTATGAGGAATACTCAACCACATCAGAAGGACCATAAATTATACTAGAGTTAACATCCAAAATTTTTCATTGAAAGAATTCCATGACACATTTGGATGTATGGAATGTCGAAGGTTATGGTTTAGTTGATCCTAGATTAATTATATCTTGGTAAAAAGTTCATATAGAAGAAGTTTTAAGGATTTTAAGCATTTACATTGTGAAAAACTGATCACCCAACATCTGTTAATAATTTTAGACCAACAATTTAATAATTAGAGGTGAAATATGAAATAATCACGGAATCATAGAATTAGATGGTGTCACCTAAATATAAAACATATAATATATTTTAAGAATATTTTTTGAAAGAAGTGTATTTTGAAGATCAAGGAACCTATGACTATATAAAGGATGTGGGGGGTAAAAAAATTTCAATATAGCTTCTTATATTCTAAGAGTTTCTAAAGAGTTTAATAAAAAAATTATATGAATTGTGGTGGTGGAGTGTAAATGTTCAACTAAAATCCAATGTAAAACAAGAGGGGTTTAATGCATTACACATGTGTAGTACTAAATATAATTGGCCTTGATATAATATTTCTCATAGGAAGGCTATAGAATTAGTCATTGAGGATAAATATAATGTTTTTGAGAATCTATACAATTCATCACAAACTAAGAGTACTGAAAGAGAAATATATTGTTTAGACAGAGGTAGAGCGTGGATATATTGACATTTAGATCATGTATAGTGCAGAAAAGATGAATAAGGATGTAACCCTTTTAAGGATGAAGAAATTAAGAGATATGTAGAATCTACTATAATAAAAAAATATGTATTAGTTTAGAGAAAATTAACTATATATATTATAAAATGTTCATCCTTTTGGGTTAAATAGGCATTATGAGTGATATAAAATGGTAAATTGGTTAGGTTAGATGACATATACATTAAAAATGGAAATATTTTGGGATTTTGTGTATTAATTGGATCAATACGTTATTTAATGAGATTACGAAATATAGGAAAACTCTGACTGAATAGTGAAAGAGTTCTATAGTTTCTATGTGTAAAAATGAAGGAAAATTTTTAATTTATGGTGATTATAGAGACAATAAGCATATGATTCGTACCATTAAAATTTTGGATATATTTATTTAGTGGAGTATTTGAAGATAAGCTAAATTTTATAATAATAAATTTAAATTTTTACCTATAAATTCAAACATAGAAGAAAATTAGTTGATTAGAGGTCTGATGGAGTACAATAAAAAATTCATAATATTTTAATGTGGGTTTTATTGATTTGGATTATTCAAATGATAATGATCATAGATAGGATTTATGGAAGTCACGTGAATGAAATGGGGTGCAGGTGTTGAATATTAATATTATCTAAGACATTTATGACGTGAGATTGAATCAATTTATAAATCCATAATGAAACACTATATACTTTTATATCTAGATAAGATACCCGCAATATTCTACTTTAAGGCGATAAATTATTTTAATTGGTTATATATGAACATACAAAGCATATTCAAGATAATATACATAATTTTATGATTTTTGGTATGATATAGTACTTATTGATGATAAAAAAGAGTTTATCAATTTATACATAGATATTTGGAGGGAAACTTTAGAATCGAATGGTTTTCATCATAATATGGATATGTTAGAATATATGGGGTTTTATTTTAGAAATGTACTGCGTAGTAATGCTATTAAAGTGAGAATGGGAGACCACATTATTTTTAAGGATTATCTTTTTTGGTTTTTTAGTTCATTTCTACATTGTGATGGATATATTAATGAAAATGTCTCTCATAGGATTCAAACTAGATGGATAAAAAGGATAATGGTAATTGAGGTTATTTTATATTGTAATTCTGTTGAAATTAATGGATAAATCCTATAGGACTAATATTAGACCAATTATTCTATATGGTAGTGAGTGTTGTATTTTGACATGACATACTGAATAAGAAATTATAGTATTATAAATGAAAATTTTATGATGTACATGTGGACATATTAAGATGGATAAAATTATAAATTAAATGATGTGATATAATATTTATGTTTCTCTCATTGATTATAAGATGAATGAAGATATATTAATATAGTTTTTACATGTTTGAATAAGTCATATAGATTTTCCTTTTAACGAGGTAAACTTAATGTCTAATTCAGTTATTAAAAGAGGTAGGTCTATACCAAAAATACCCCTTAAACAAATCCTCCAAGAAGATCTTGTTCAAAATAGATTAAATGGAAATATGGTCATCAATGCATCTTATTGGTGAAATTTAATCCAATTAAATGACTATATTTAATTAGGTTTAAGTCATATTTTTTTATTATCAATTATCTTCCTTTTAGTTTAATTATTTATCTTCATTTTTGTGCCAAACAATAAGGATTCTACTAGTATTGTGTACACTAAGTTGACCCAACTTATCTGGATTCGGATGAAACATGGTTCATAGGGTTTAATATTCAAATTAAATAAGGCTTTCTTAGTGATCTTTACTATATTATTATCAATTTTTTTGTTCATCACTTCAGTTAATTTATCCATTTTCAATATTTTATTCCATTTTATCATTCGTTATTTTTTATTTCCACACTTCTTATTTTTATTATTTTAATTATTGTGTTATAAAATAATAATATTCATTTATTGGTTGATCTCACTCATTCAAAGACATTTTCAAATAAAGTTATGTTACTTGAAGTATACCCTTAACTTAAAGAAATGCTTCACACACAAAATATGTCTTATATAGTAGAGTAGTAAAACCCTATTGTAGAAAAAATAAAATAAAAAACCTCCCGTGGTTGTTAGTGAAACAATTTGTAGATTTTATCCAAAAATTAAATTATTTAGAAGATATAATATGATGATAAAATAATTAACAACCCATTATATGTTGTACCATCCTTTTTGTATCAAATATACTTAAGCAACCATTAATTTTTTTCTTAGATCAAGATTTATCCATTTCCTCCCTAAAATTCATTTCTTTTTCAACAAGAACTTGAATGACTACCTTAAGGGATTACACATTTTATCCCCCACCATGGAACCACAAGGTTTTATGGAGGACCTCAATAAAAATATGCAATTTCATTCCTTCTTAGTGATGTAGCCAAAAATAGATTATACTAATTTCGTAAAACTATTAGGGGTTGGCCTGACTATAACGGACTTTATTGAAAAGTTTTTCTAAGCATCTTATATAAAATTTATGAGGGAAAAATATATAAAATTAAAAAATTAAAAAAATAAAACCTTCATAAATACTATTAGAGATTTAAAATACTTTGTATGAGTTACTCTCACCATAAAAATAGTGATTGACTTCTACATTAAAATATCTATGAGGGTATATATTTAAAACCCCGCTATTTCTACTCATTAATTATAGAAAACATAAGTAAAAATGCATAATATTTCAGAACATAAGAGATATCACCAACTATAAGTGTGACTAAAGTAAAAAAATTCATCTTTTGAGCTAATAATATAGGAAATAAACTTAATGAAATGTATACACTTTTGTGAATAATGTCCATATACCATGGTAATTATCAATCTCTAGTGATTCCATTGCATTTTGGTATTTTTGATGATAAGATATATATATATTTTATAAATCATTATAAAAAATAATTTAATTATGAACTATTATTTTAGGATCATCTATGGTTTTAATGATCTTGTTTTTTAAATTTTATAAAAATAAAAAAAACATTGCTAAATTATTGCTAAATTCAGAGTTTTTTCTAATTTAGGCGAATTTTTAATGATTTCCATGAGAACTCTATTCTGAGACATGTTTTTATATTATTAGATGTTTTTATGATGTCCTCTATATATTGAGTAAATTGATGATAATATTTATATCATATAGTTAGTGGAAATTTTAGTGTTTAATGGTCGTTATGAAACCATCATATATTTTCTTATCATTGATTTTAGTGGTAGTTTTTAAAAATCATGGCTAAAAATTGTCTTTTTATTCTGGTGTTGACATGCTTAGTTGTGTTAATAACCACTTCTAATTATCCCAAGTCTAATTTAACCAATAGTAATTATTTAGATACGGTTAAAACCACAATTAAAAATGGTACAATAGTAATTAATGTAATAGATTCACACCTTTCTTTCTGAATCCAAAATGTATAGAAATAATAATCAACACATATATAACATTATCAACCAAAATAATAAAATAATAATTGATTTAAAAAATAAAAATATTTCAAACCAATATATATAAAAATTATACATTATATTTGAAGTTATAAAATGTCCACAAAAAACATTGTTATTAATATCAGAAGTCAAGAAATTTCTACAAACACATTCGATGGTGATCTCCCAGGAATTCCATTTACATCCCCATATAGAGACTTCTAGTTATCAAATTCCTTATATAACCCATATGTGTTACCTATGTTTAAAATAGTTAACTACAAATTAATAATTAATATTTAAAAAATATTAAATAAAATGAAGTAAATTTTTTAATAGAGACTCACAATACTATAACTAATTTCAAATCATCCGAACAACTAATGTAATTAAGATAAATAATAAAAATATTTATGATATGTTTGAAAAAAATTATTTTAAATTTATCCAACATTTAGAATCTATTAAACAACACTTAATTATATCTTATTTAAAAAAATTATTTCAAATCACATAACAAATCACTGTAACTACTATTTTTTCTCATTCCTAATGTTATTTTTATCTATTTACCAAATAGATTGGGAAATTAGTATAAAAATTAATGTAGTTGATGTTATTATATTTAATTAAATATGATAACTATGATACCTCAGAATCCTATTTATGGCAAATATGTCATGGTATAAATGTAGAGGGATTTACCTTAGCTGTCAGACTTATGAAGGAAAACATACTAGCATAAATTTAAATAATACTAAATGTAATATTCAAATTATATAATGAACTTTAACCTATAAATAAGGGTTATAAGAATAATATGGTAGTATCAATGTAATATATGTATCAATAGTAAAATGGTTATTTTGTATTATAGTGGGACTAACATATCTAAGCCTCTTCAAGTATTCCCATCATATATAAAAATATCCCAAAAACAAGTTATTTAATTAAATTAGGATAAAAATTACAAAACATGACATTTATATTTATTTAGTTAACATAAAAATATACCTTGTATATGTTATGTGAAATTCAACCTATGAATCATATTCCATTTTTATAAAAATAGTATGAAACAATTATAGATAATGACATATATATATACAATTAAATATTTAAAAAGTAATTATATACTATACAATCATTTTATTATTAGTTGATCATATTTCTATCACATTACATTAATAAAATCACTTATTCTTACTCTTATTTATGCACCCTCATATGGAAAAAAATTTCAATATAATTTTTTAGATACAATGAAACTTTTTATAATTTAAAAAATTACTTAATCTTCATCACCCACACAATACTCAATCCATAATCAATATTTTCATCACTATAATATGCAATTTTTTCATTAGTGTAAAAAATATATGGATCATTTTCCTCATAGTCACCAATAAATATTAACTAAGGGAAATTAATAGAAGTAAACTTTAATGAATATTTATGTACACCCCATCTAATACTGACCCAACATGACTTGAATAAGATAAGTGAAAATTTTACCTGAAAATTTAACTAAATAATATTATCCAAATTTCTAGATTACCCTTGATTTTACACTTTAAATGAAAAAGTACTCTATGTTTTGTGATCATCCATGAAATCAAAATTAAAATATTGAAACCACTAATATTGTAAAAATTGAACCTCCTAGCATCACTAAGGGGACATAAAGTAAAATATTATAGATCCTTTGATAGAAAAAATCAATAATAAAAATTTAATGTCATTAAAAATTTCTATAAACTATTTATAATTATACTATACGATTAATAATATTTCCAAAATTGTTATTAATATAAGAACTTATATGACATGAAAACCATGTAATAATCTCTTTATTGAACACTTATATTACCTCTGCCTCATTTTCAATTCAACTCCCCATGCATATTTTTTTCTTGAATTCCATGATATATAGATCAATAAAATTATTATTGAGTGGAACATATATATATATATAATCAATGTATCAATGATGACACATGAATAACTACTTTGTATTATAAGGTAGTCATTGAGGTTATAAAATTAAATTAAGAAATAGAAATTCAAAACCATTATGGGTGTTCCAAATAGCCATATTTCCAAGTCTATGAAAGTCACTAATGTTCAATATTAAGGAAACATGAATTTTGAGAATTTTTATAGTTGATACATCATATGTTTCTACACTGACACTCTAAAACTCCAAAAATTATAGGACGAGAGGTTGTGATTATATATTAATGTCATTTCTATGATTCCTCTTTATAATAATAATTAACGATATGATAATATAATATTATTTCACATATATATAAGTGAATATATTATAAGGGTTTGAAAACAATATACATATTATATAACCACTCCATAATTTTCAAAAGGGTTGAATCCATTACATTCTAATCATAAGAAAACATATATAGGGTTAGTGGAGAAATACCAATATGATGTATCAAAGGTCTTGCAAACTTTTTAATATCATTTTTGTCATATGTACTAATCATTTTTGTTGTCCATAATGTGAAACCTTCTATGCGCATCCCTTTTAGATGAGATAAATCATCTTTATAGGTATTATTTTAAAGGGAAATAACATAATACATCAACATGATTTTTCTTTATCTTTTTTTTTGTCGTCATAGTACGTTAATTATAAGTGGTATTATTAAAAATCGATTTTTTATAGAATTACAATATCTTTTTCACTCCCGTATATTTTAATTTTTTCCCCCAAAATACCATACAACCATTTTTTAATCAATGTATATTTGTATAACATAGTTTATGAATTAGAATAAACATAATTATATTATTAAATGATATAGGGATTTTGACCACAATAAATTTATCATGAAACAATTCTAATATAATGGATATTACTTTATTTTTAATTCCAAGAAGAGAATTGATGTGATAAAACATTATAAGAAAAGAATGTTTTGAATACAAAAAGCATTAGTTATTTTTTTATTTAAGTAATTCCCAATTTTTATTTTTATGATCTGTTATGTTTTCTCTTATATCACTTTCCACACCATCATACATTAATGTGTTATCTACTAATATGATTTTTCTTTTAGATTTGAATAAATCATTAATATCTATAATAACAACACATTAAATAATTTTTGTTTCATAATGTAGATGGAATTTCATTACTCTTCTAAAAACAACATTTATTTATATTTACATTTCCTTATAAAACAAATTGGGCATCAACATGTATTTTTTGATGATGAAAATCACTTTTCAAACTTTTTTTATCAAATAAAATTATATATTATCAGAACACCATACATATTTAAGAGGAAATTATTTTTATATGAAGTGTTAAAATACTTCATCAATCTTTATCCATCATCTTAATTTACATTTTGGGTATGAACATTTTATTCTTCCATTGATGAATTGATTTTAAATTGGAAAATAAATAAAAAAATGCCAAAAATTTAATATACTATGGTTTTTTCTTAGTTAATGTAGTTACACATTTATCTCTAAATTAATGATTATCTACTAATTAAAATACAATGTATGTTATATGTAATATCCTAGGTTTTTTGGGTGGGTCAAATTCCTTTCCAATTTTGAATTATTCAAGCTTGGTGGGTATGTCAACTCTTTTCTAATTTATATGAACCTCATTCAAACTATTAATTTGATCTGAGGCCTTGTTTTTTAATGGGTTTAGTGGTTTGTAAAATTTATTTGGTGTTCAAATGGGTTTTGGGTTTTTAGAGGCCTGAATACCATATTTTGGTCAAATACAGACTAAGGAACATGGTTAGGTTTAACCTTGATGCCTCCTATAGCTAATTGTGCACCTTATTTATGAACTAAGCACAGTTTGGTAAACCATGCAAGAGGAGGTGCATGGCTTTTCATGAACCTCTTCAGTTTTTAATATAGGTATCCACATTTCGTTTCACATGGTTAGGGAAAATCATGGGCAATCTTCACGATTAGTTCTCTTTGGGAAGTACCCTTGCATTGTTGTACGCACAGTTTGGGCACAATTTTGCCTAACCATACGGGATTACCAAGTAGAGATTGGGTGTTATGTAGTAAGAGCCACATTGTTGTCGTGCAGTTTGGAAAACCGTGGGACCTAATGCTGTGGATCATTAAATAGGTGAATGTAGTTTTTTAACCCTACATCCTTTATTATTTTCACCTCCTCTTTCTCCTCCCATGCACGAGATTCCTCTTCAATGGCTATTGGTGCTCCTTATCGTCCTCTAGGGTGTGATCCAACTTCTTTGTCTAAACTCCATTATTCAATCCTTTGGTTGCATTGGATATGTATCAGTTAGGCTCTCCATCCTATAGATTTAATTTTACATTTCCTTCAACTCATGGACCACTAAATCAATGTGAGTTGTTTTCCCTATTTTTAGGATGTTGGTATAAAATGTTGATTTATTCTAAATCAGTTTGAGTTAGATAAAAATATCAGATGTTCTTACGTCTACGTCTACAAGGTAGGTGGTGACTACTTTTCATTCAAATTTCATGAGTGTTTATGGGGGGGGAATTATATTATTTCTTTTTTCTGACTGAGTGAGACCACATAATTTAAATGGTTTATTTTAAAAAAATAAAATAAACCTTATAGGATGCTTATGTAAATGATTGCATGAGAATACAAATGGTTGAGCCATGGGAGGAGTTTTGGACCTTGGGAAGTTAGCCTAAGGATATGATATTTATATAAAATTGAATTTTTTGTTTTAAATTAAATTGGTTATTTTAATTGAGATATCCAATTAAATATAATTCAATGGTCATATAAATTTTAATTTCTTGTGATGTGCTACTGAGTTCCAATGTTACATGACGATTGAGGCATGTTGATTGATGTGATGTTGGCCATTTGGTTTGAGGTGATGTAATCTCCAGGATGGGATTTACTAAGAAATTTGGGTATAAATGACAATCAGTTGGGATACTAGGTCATTGGTTAAGGTGGAGAAGTTGTCAGTTTGTGGGCATAGCTCTAGATATATGGGATGGCATGGAAATAAGATTCTAGAGATATGGTCCCAGGGGATCATTGCCATGGTTGATTTTTATTTGGTTCTATTTTGTGATTTCTACTCACCATTATCAGAAAATGTTCCATTTGGAGTTGTGTGTACATAGGATGACTCAGTGATGTTTCAGTATTGACTACTCATGTGGTCAGAGGCTCCCAGTAGTTGTGCCATAGGTAAAGGGATGGGGGTTCTTTCCATATAAATCCATGGGTATGGAAGAGTTCCATCAGGTGATAGTGTTGGGGAAATTAGTTGGAGGGATGTGGCCTGCTGTTCTTGAGGAAAGTGGGCTAGGACTTATTTTGGAGGATGGATATCACTATACATTGGGATGTCATTTGTTGAGACAATTGTGGTTAGTATTTTAGGACATATATTTATATTTCTCCAAAATTCAGTCATCGATCCAATGTGTGATTTTTAGTATGGTTCCAAGGGATCACATTTTTTTTGTGGGAATTCATTCAAGATGTTGGTTATATGGTTGATGGCATAAGGTACCAAGTGACATTTGGAGGAGGAATGTGAGGGTTTAGCTAGGGCTATTTGACATTAGGGGATGCCTTGGGCCATTTTCCAAGGACCATCTCCTCTATAGTAATTCTGGCACTATCTAAGGAAATGTTATAGAATCCTAGTGGATATTGAGCACTAAGGAATATTGTGTTTACTTTATGCATGTGTTGTTGCCTTTTTTTGTACACACCTACTTAATCTCAAATATAATGTAGGAACACGTTGGTGGTCGCCTACTGAGAATCATTCTCACAATCTATAGAGGCTCTTCAGGATGTGTGTACGATTCAAGATTTTGAATTCATGTAAGGGTTTAGGCTTTGGATTTGGATACTAGTGGTTGAGATGGCATGGGATAGATGGGAAGGGAACTTAAGGTTTCTGTATCAGTTGGAATTTCATTTTTATATCATCATGCTACTTATATGTATATAATAATGGTAAAACATGGGTGATAATTTCTCTATTATTATATTTTATGACCTGTATTGGGCTCATATTCTATTTCAATGTCTACAAATGGTATGTTTACTTGTTTATTTATTCTCACAGTTGTTGTTGATTGTGCTTCTGCTATTATAATATATTGTTGGACATGAGTTGGACTTTCTCTTACGATTTTATATATTTATATATAACAGCACTACTATAACATCACTTGAGGGTATAGTCTCTACACTATCACTCCTTTACAACCTTGATTCCAGTCAATATCCTTTGGAATATGAGGAGGTGGGGCTAAGGATAATAGAAATCATTCAGAAAGCACTGTTTGGGTGGATAATCAGGTTTGGGTGATAAAAATTGTATTAGTGGATTTGTTTTACCTATTTCTTGTTATTAATATTTGGGTTTTGGTAAACCTAAGATTAATATATTTTCATAATTGGTTTTACAATGCCTTATTGGGTGCTTGATGCCCCATGCATGGGGGACAAACCTAGTTTCTAGGGGTGGGTTTTTCTATTCTATTTTGGTCATTTGAAAGATTATTTGATTTACACATCAAGTGGTGAATGTTCATGAAATTATTACATGTTGTGATATGAGACCCTTGAACTTTTATTGTATGGGGGGACTTATTAGACCCATAGCCAGGTTTGACCAGTGGTGTTTGCTTTTTTATTCTTTTAATAGTAACAAAGTTGGATTGTGATATATATATGTATATATATATCTTCCTATGGTAGAATTTATTTGGGATCTATGATACCAATATATATGGTTCTGAATCTTATAAGATAAAAGATGTACAATGATATAGGGGGATTATTTTTACCAGGTTAGGTGACATGGTCATCAGCTTGAGGAAACGTCGTTCATCAAGATGAGCATGGCCCGAGACATATGTGATAAAAAGCTTTATTATTGGTGGGCAAGGAGTCTATGAGGTCAGGAGATCATGTGACATGGTTGTGTGGGTAAGGGAAATTGTAGTGAGATCACACTTCCTATTAAAATCATCCCCATATGTGTTATATATATATATATATATATATAATCTCCACTTTCTGATCATGTATTGGTATTTAGCAGGTTACCACCTAGAAAACTTCTGATGGAATGTCAGGCGTGTAGTGACAGGGTGCCTCTAGAGTTGGAATAGGTTAATACCCATGAGGGTTAGGTAGCCGTTGAGCCACCAGTACATTCCCTAGTTCAGACTCCAGTGCAGGTAAGGAAACAACTAGATTTGAAAACATTTGGATAATAGATTGATGAGAAGCTCAAAGAGAGCCTATTATGTGTTATCAAGGGGATTGATAAGAATAATAATGATTAGATCCATCAATAGAATATCTGACATGGTAGTTCTACTCACAAAACCCACTACTATTTATGTGAAGAGGTAGACTAAAAGACAATGAGAATCGGATTGAGTCAATGAAGATGATTTTTGAGTAGCTAGAGATGCCTCCATAGTGGAGGGTGAATCTTGTGACATATATGCTCCGAGGACCAGCAAAGAACTGGTGGGACCTTCATATTAAGGAAGGATGGTATGAGGGACTATCCCTAAAGAACATTCAGGCTAGTTCCTCGAACTCTTTTTCTCAGAGATACTGAGGGAAAATAGTGGTCAATAGTTTTTTCCCTAAATTTGGTGACATGTCCATAATGTAATATGAAATGAAGTTCATCAAATTTTCTCACTTAACACCATACATGGTGAGTGATAAAACCTAGATAATGAGGTAGTTTTAGGATTGTTTATGGAACGCTATTTCGGTGAAGGTGAACATCTCTATGTTGGACTCATTCTTAGAGGTGGCGAATCAGGCACTCATAGCCAATGGAAAATTGAAGGATCAGTTGTACTCAAGACAGGTGGTGGAATCAGGTGATTTCAGTGGTGACACATTAGATAGTAAGAAGAGAGGCCACGATGACTTCTAGTAGGGTATTTAGGACAATGAATCTAGCATACAACCACATAATGGACTGAAAACAATGTTCTTCTAATGTGCGAATCAAAGAAATATATGTACTTAGTGTGAGTTTCCTACAAAAGAGTGTTGGGCATGTCGTAAGGTTGGATACCTCGAGAGGTTCTATAGGAAGACTTTTTAGATAACTATTTAAATTTTACCGGGGTAGAATCAGGGTTCTAATATTAGACCGTGAGAAGTATCATATGATGAGAGTCATGTATTATCTATATGCAGAGGTCATGGCAGAGAATGTAGGAACCGACAATGGGGTTTATGGTTAGTGGCTGGTGTAACACCATAGGGAGGTCAGGCTTTAGGTATTTGAGCATCATGCCAAGTGTATTCTATGGAGATTCTAGGGTTAGAGCAAGATGGTGATCCAACAACGGTCAGAGGTACACTATTAGGGTAACCTTGTTTTTTTCATTAGAACAACCATTTTAGAGGCATGCCCATATTGGTTTCATGGGGTGCATTGGTTGTATCCATGGACTGACTAAATGATGGATAGTAGGATGACATCATATAAGGTGCATTATATATATGTATTTGAGGTGAACGACACCCAAAATTTTGTGTGAGCATTATTGGATGCATGATTATTTAGGTTTGTTGGTATCAGGACATCAAGGAGATGTGGGTTACCTGAGGTGCATTGGCATAAGGGAATCAGTGCGATGTGGGAATTGACTAATGTGGGAGGAACAAGGAAATATTTTCATCTTTTGAGATGAGGAACCTCGTAGGTTCTATGTGTGACATGGGAACAAGGTGATCACTGATGTGGTGTATGATTTTAATGGGTTTTAGCTATGAAATAGGAGAACCTAATGAGGTTATGATTGATGATGCCTCATGGGAGGACCTTGAGTCCAGGTATGGTTGATGAATAATCAGTTTTATTTGTGTGTTGAGTCAGGATGTGATTGGTGTTAGTCACTCTAAAGGTGGTGATCCCCTATGAAGATGTTGACCTATTCCCTTTGATCGGCGTAGTCCAGATTACCTTTAAAAAGATTTCTATTTTTGGTACCATTTCTATGTTTTGTTTTATTTTTCAAGGACGAGTTAAGTTAACATGGGTAGATTGAAACGTCTAGGGTTTTTTACAGTTGGATGAATTCCTCACTATTTTTTAATTTTTGGATCCCGTTGGGTATGAAAACTCCTTTATCATTTATTGAAACCTAATTTTGAGTTTTACTTTGATCCAAGACCTTGATTTTGTTTTTGGTATAGAGGTTTGGAAATTATTTCAGTTTTTCGAATGGTTTTTGGGTGCGTTGGAGTCCCAAAGGCCCAGTTTTGGTCAAGTGCAGGCCGAGACACATGGTTAGATTTAACTATGTGACCTTCTAGTGTTAACCATGTTCTCTATTTTTTTCACTGAGCACGATTCAATAAACTATATAAAAGGAGGTGCATGGCCTTTTATGAAACACTATATTTTTTAGTAGAGGGATCTTGAAGGTTTTCACATGGTTTTGGAAAACTGAGCACAAGACACATGTTTAGTTCCATTTGTGTATAACACTTTCACTATTTCACATACAATTTTCACGTGGTTAGGCCTAACCATGAAGGATAACTCTGTATGTCTTGGCTCCAATGAAGTAAGATCCACATGGCTTGCTCATAGTTCAGAAAATGTGTGAGCTAACTTTATGGATCATTAAAGAGGTGAATATTACTTTTTACCCCTACATTATTAAAATGGATTTCTCTCCACTTTATCCTCCCATGAATGGGAATCCCCTCTAGTAATTTTGTGGGCTCCTCCTCCTCCTCTAGGGTGTGATCCAACTTCTACATCTAACCTCCATTATTTACTCGATTGGTTTCATTATATCTATATTAGTAAGTCTCTCCATCATATAGCTTTTATTTTCCTTTTCATTCACCTCATAGACTAATAAATATTTTCGGGTCAATATTCTATATTTCTAGGAGTTCATGTAGAGCATTGATTTCATCAAATTCATTATGAGTTAGAGTCCAAGATCAGGAATAAATATATCTATGCCTATGAGGAAGGTGGTGTATATTATTCTTTCTGATTTCAAGGGTGTTGGGAGTGTGGATTTTTGAATGTCGTTGAGTTGATCGATCGATACCCTATAATTTAAATGTGTTCTATTAAATAATTAAATTGAACCTTTTAGGATTCCTATGGGTATTCATGAATGAGACAACAAATGGTTGATCCATGTGAGGGGTTTTGGACCTTTTCCATTTTGGACGAGGATATGTCCTTTATATTAAATTGAATTGATTATTTTAAATTGAATTGTTGATTTTAATTGAGTTATTCAATTCAATAATATTGAATGGTTGTGTAAATGTGAATTTCGTGTGATGTGCTACTGAGTTCCAAAAGAACATGAATGGTGAGACCCAAGGATTGAGATGTCGTTGGCCATATAGTTTGAGGTGATGTGATCATCATGATGGGATTGGCATGAGGCATTTGGGTGGTGATGATCATCAGTTGGGTGTCTTGGTCATTGGTTAAAGAGATGATATCGTCAGGTTTTGGGCATGGCCCATGATAAATGGGATGGAATGGTCAACATATTTAAGATACATGGTCCCCTTTGAATGAGGTTCTAGTTGATGTGTCATTAGTTATATTTGGTGATTGACGCTCACCTGTATTGGCCAATGCACCATTTGGAGTTGTGTGCATGCATGATGACTCAGTGATGAGGTGGTATTGAACACTGTTGTTAGTAGAAGCCCCCAATAGTTTCATATTATATAAATGGATGAGGTTGCATTCCGTAGAAAGCCACGAGGATGGTGGAGAACCATCATGTGATAGCACAAAGGCTCTTGGTCAGGTGTTGAGGCTCTCCATTCTTATGGACAATGGTTCAGGACTAATTTTGAATAATGGGTATCATCATACCTTGAGACATTAGTTGTAGATATAATTGTGGTTATCGTCTGAGGAATGATATCATTATTCCTCGAGATGTTCGGAATCTATGCAATTGAGTTCTTTCAAGAAGGGTTTTGAGGAACCTGATTCATTTGGTTAGGCATTCCTTTGAGATTTCAATTACTTTATTAACAAAAAAAGGTTACTTTTTTACTTTGGGAGGTTAAACTAGATGGTTCAATTGGGGCTATTTGACATCAGGCTATGTCTTTTGACATGGTCCAAGGACCCTCTCCTCTAAATTTATTATTGCATTGGATGAGGTAGGGGATAACTTCTCGGTGGATGTTGAGAAGCATGTAAGCTTGTGTTTACATTATGCACGTTCTTATTCATTATTTATTTTTATTCACACACTTAGTAAATCACAATTGTAAGGTAGGAATACATTGGTAGTAGAATATTGAGTCTTGTTCTCAAACCCAACATGGGCCCTTTGAGATGCATGTAGAATTCATGCTTTTGCGTTCAAGTAAGGGTTTGGGCCATGTAGATGGATCCTAGTGGTTGAACTAGCATGTGATAGATAGATATGGACCTTGAGGTTCCTGAATTAGTTGGAATTTCCTTTTTTTATTTTTTGTATTAGCATTTTACTTATATGTATATAATGAAGGTTGACCATGGGAGACCCTTTTTTTATTATATTTTATAATCGGTATTTGATACATGTTATATTATAGTATCTAAAAATGGATTGTTGGCATGTTTATTTGTTCCCAATACTAGTTATGGTTATGCTTTAGCTATTTCATGATATTTTAGAACTTCGGTTGGTCTTTCTCTTCTGTTGAATTATATTTATATATCATTCCACAATTACAATATCACAATAGGGTATATTCTCCCCACTATCACTCCATTACACTCTCAATTCTATTTTTATGGATTTTTTATAAGGGAATGTTCACCTACGGCCCATGGAAGTCAGCCAGAAAATATTTGTTCAGGTGACTAATCAAGTACAAGTGATACATTATATTAGTAGTTAGTAATTGGTTAATACATTTTACTTAACACACCCACCATTAATATTTTTCCATTGTTAGAATTTCAAATACTAAATCACAAATTATAAATAATTTCAATACGAGAACAAAAAATTTGAGATAATATTTTAACAACTTGAGTAAAAAGAACACAATTAAAAATCCACCACTATTTATAGAATCATATTACTGCGTAGTGGTGGTTTCCTAATACACTATAAAAAAATGCCTTTATATAAAGAAATTTTTATAATTAATGGACCAATGTTTAAGATTCATCTAAGTCTTATACAGTAGTATTTCCAGGATATCGATTTTAGCTGCAACATCTATGTAATAAATATAACTATATGATAAACCCTAACCCATAGTTTTAGGGATAATAACATCACTGAAAAGGGTGGAACTCAAGGGAACCTCATCATTCAACATGAAAAAGGTAATAATCCCTATACTCTACCTCTTAATAATAAAAAAAATCAAACTAATATGTTTTAACCAGGCCTCAATTATATGGTTAAGAAAATGGCATCCAAAAACCTATAGTACCAATGTACCCCTCAATCAATAATTCAATAATTATAGACTTTGGTGGGGAAAGAGATAAAATAATCAATGATATAGGGATATAAAATCCCCAAAAACTTTCTTTCCAACCACTTGTTAATACCAAATATAATGTTAACATATATACCATTACACTTTATATTATTAAATAACTTTCTACTTAAAAAGAATCTGGTCATGATAAATTCACCCTTGAGGAATGTACAATTCTTGAAATCATTCCTCCTTAACATCTAAAATATATTTTTTCAAATTATATAAGATGAAAAGGGTAAGAAAGTTATTGAAATCTCAAATTTAATTGTATATATCTATTTCCCCATAAAATCTAATATCCTGATAATTATTTTCATAATGAACATGATAAGAAAATCCAGGACACAATTAAAATAATTCATGTAAATGTCCAACTTTGATATTTAGAGAAAACAATAATTGATATTTAAAGTTAATCGAAGAAAATTATACCCATTTATGAGGATATAAAGTAGATGAGAAATTAACCATGGTGGAAAATTCAATGGAATTGATTCGAATAGTATTATAATAAAATTTCAGCGATCATAGACCCTTTTCAATTTCATGGAACATAGTGGTGTGTTATTTCTTTGATTCTATGCTCCATCTTAGTGTTTATCTTAATGTTATGCGTCAATTTGTTTTCACTACTATGATGATTAGATAATTATGTCCAATAGGAATTGTAGTTTAATTGAAAAAATAGAGTATAATGCTCTAAAATTTTGTATTGGAGGACGTGTTGTTGAAGGTGGATAATATTTTGTTACTTTTAGACTTTTATATACATCAAAAAGAGGATCATAAAATACATGAACAGACATGATTTATTCTTGGTAAGAAATTTTTAGAAACTATATAAATTGTAAACAATAAAATAATTATAACCCTATCCATATAATTTGGTAGTAATTTTGTGCATTTTATTATTCTAGATTCATTGAAACACACCAAAGAGGATAACTCCCCCATCTCAATAAATAACATTGATGTGTTCCCTATGTATGATGAAATTTTATATCTATCTTTTTACCCCCTACTATTTTGAAATCTTTTCTATATATTTATGGTGAGGCTTCATTAATATATTTCTAAATTTGTGTTAAAAAATTACATGCATGTATGTATATTGAATATTTCATACATTTTTAGATTTTAAAACAATCTATTATTCTACAATGACCATTGGTAATGATTTTTCTATTATAGAGAGAAAATTTGAGAAAACATATAGTTTAAATGAGATTCTTCCCATCATATCATTTACCTTTATTCTCAACCTTCCTTCTATTGAATTAAAACTACTTACCAATTTTTTAAAATATGAATTTCATGGGGGTGTTGACTAACTACTTCTCATTATTATCATTAATCTATCTCTAGATAATGAATTAAATTTTATTTACAATTTGAATGATTTTAAAAAATTCAATTTTATATATACTGGATGATATTACTAGTATTATCCCTTCCACATGTATTTATAGAATTCTATTTTAGGATGAGGATGAACTAGAAAATAAATAAAAAAAATTCAAACCCCAACATGATTGACATTATTAAAAATAAGGTAAGTGTACTCTAAATAGATGGGATGATATATCACATCAATTATAGTAAAAGTATTTGTTGAACAAAAGTTGGTCCTAAAAATATTATTCTTATGGTCTTTTATATTGAAAATAATAAATTGGTTACAACCCTTGTGAAAAATAAATAAAAATATAGAATAAACTATCACATGATTGACTACCTCACTCAAAAGTACCATATACTATGTTAATTGTTTAAAAAAATATTGGATGTGTAGCTGAGAAAGTATCATTACCATTTTGATATTTAATTATCTAGATTCAACCAAATATATATAACCCATGCAGATTTATAAAAGACAACTTTTATATGTCAATTTAGTAAATTTTAATATTGGAGGATTACATTTATTGAATATAATTATTTGGGTACCTTATACAATTACATGGTTATTATTTTCTAGAATGCTCTTGAGCATTTCATGGTGGTATTTATAAAATATTTTACTATTTATGGATATTATTTTGAATATTGTTTGTTTAATCTACATTCAATGTGTCATTATTTCATTTTAAATAACCCTATTTTTAATTATAAAGATGTAATTACAAGGTATAAATAGGAATTATATTTTTTCATGTTTCCACTATGGAGGGTATATATGTTTCATATTCAAAAGATAATATTATTTTCTAAATTACACTATCATTTTTTATTCATCATGTGTATTCTGTTTTCAGTTATAATGGTTTTTATTAATGGGTTTTCAATGATCATAATAATATTTTACTAACATTATCCCATATTTTGAAAAAATATATGATATTTATCTTTGATGAAAATTTTATAATGAAAATTGATGAATAGAAAAAGAGTTTAGCTTAAACACTTATCATCTAATCACTAAGATGATATGTACATTTTGGAATCATGAGTGATTCCCATAACTATATTATTGGTGTTCTCCTTTCACAACTGGAATATTATTATTCTCAGGTCAATATATATTCATTTTTTACTTTGAAATGAACACATGATAACCACACCACAATTCATAATCAATTCCTTTCCATAGTTTACACTTTGGATAAATTTTATTCTTATTTCTTTTGTTCAAAGGTCATCATGTTTTCTAACTATGCTTCCATTAACTATTTATTGAGGATGCATGTAGCTAAACTATGCCTTATTTGATCAATTCTCAAACTCTAGGAGTTTAATATTGAAATTATGTATAAAATTGGATTTTAAAATTTTGTGGTCGACCTTATGTTTCTCATTCCCATTAAAATAAAAATATGTCCATCCAATAAATCAAGAATCCTTTTTAATGATATTTCTCATATTTTTCATCGCACCATACCATGGTTTATTGACTTTGTGAAATTTTTTGGTTTCCACACAAGAACCTACTACATTTAAAAAACATCAACATGAATTTATTTAGATAAAGTATATGTATTTTATTTTTTATAAAATTTATTTATGATAAATATTTAGTTTACAATCCAAACGATGAGGTGTACCTGGTCACAACTTCACATCCCTCTTAACATTCATCTAGAATCATGTATATAGGGGTCATTTTATCCCTAAATAAATAGAAAATTTATATTCTTTGGTCTTTGTTAGGAAACCTTATTTTGATTTTCTCATCAATTTCTCATGGACTCGTCTGAAATTGATTCAATGGAGGAATACCAAAAGTGGTCTCTACTAGCTATGTTTGGTCAGAATCAATATCTATTAGAATTCTTAAAGATTATCATAGATTCTTGGCCTTTTGATATGTTAGAACTAATATTTTTTTAAACTATAAATAATTCTGTATTCACTTGCTTTATAGGGACTACTCAATCTCATCCTAGTATAAAGATTCTTATATGGGTTTCAAGTGGATGGTTCGCCTATATCACTAGTCTATAGACTTATATGAAGGAAGTGACTCTCAGATCAATAAAATTTAACTCTTCTCCCCGTGATTCCATTTCTGTTTCACAAACCAATGACCCTCAAAGGCATAAGGTAATTAATTGACCTCATATTATATGTGGATTCTTTAATTTTGAGGATGTATAAAACAATGGTGTCTCTAATTTTTCCCAAAATAGATTTATCCTTGAATTTATTAACTTGAATTAGGATGAAATATATCTATTTGGTTTCACATAAGAGAAGAAAATTCAATTCTTATAGGGTTGTTTTGTTATAGATTTTCACTTTTAATTTCATTTAAATTATAATTTTCATATGTGCAGTTCAATTGAAGGGAAGGATCATGGCTTTGAGATACCTATTTTGTCTAGTCAGGCTCCTAAAGAGGCTCCCTTCCCATTACTCCCATGCTCAATGACAAGTATTATTTTAACCTATTCCCTTCAAACTAAATGAATTGTATAGTTACTCCATCTAAAACACAAAATGAAAATTACCCTTACCAAGGGGTTCTTTTACATATAAATCCTAACATGGTCATCAATGCCTATATGGGGAACTCATAGGATAATCCCACCCCTGAGGACGATTTTTCTGATAAAGAGTTGTTCAATGATTCTTTTATTGATCCTTCCTTATAAGGAAGTCTAAATGGTATAGTAAGGGATCACATCCCCTTAAATATGGAAAATCAATCAGATGAGTCTTCTCTCAGTGTTATCATTAGTGATGGGGAATTCCCTACAAAATTTCACTCATTATAAGACCTTCATCCTCATACTAAACTATATTTTTCCCTTGGAATGATGGAGCATGAATATTTCCACTATCATAAATTGTTTGGAGTTATAGATTAGGAACCTGTTTTGTTTCAGAAACCATACCAACCTACAGGATCTCAGGGATTTCATCGGTAGAAATATCAAGTTTCAATGTACGAGATCACCATATATTCTTCTATATATTCAGTGTGGTATCAACTAGATCCCCTACAAACCAGTTACAAAATGATTTTATGACTCCTACCACTTTCCCCAAACAGTTTCATTTATAATTTGGAATGCCATAGGGATTTGATCCTTGGTTAATAATTAATTCCATATAATTAAACAAGTTTGAATCATTTTTTCCTTATCTTTATCCTTGAACCAAATCACAATGTGGATACCTGTGATGAACCAGACCCAATTCACAAATAAGTAACCAGAACCAGTTGTCCACATGGCCTTAAGAATCCCCCCTACTCTAGAGGATACCAACTAGCAGTGATGGTCTATGGTGATACAATGTGGAGACTATACCCTATTTATCATAGTGGTGCATCAATGAATAATAAATAAGTGTTAGAAAATATTAATTGAAAAATAGTAGGAATAAAACATCAATATAATAATGCAATTCATAATCAATAATCAGTGACATATATATAATATTTCATGATGATATAAAACATTGGTACAAGGGAAATCAAGGTAGAATCTATTCACAAAACATGATATAAAAATACATAAAAATACAATAAGGTATAAATTCTAATAGAATATGAAGAATTAACTTCTTCCATTGCTCATATACACCAACCTACAACTAAAATAAAGCATATATAGCTGGAAGCTTCCCTATATCCCTAACTTTATCCATGACGTCTATTTGGGCACTAGCCAACAGTCGAAACTAGGTGTAGGTAAAACTCGGTAGGCCACTGCGAATGGTGTCTATAACTTTTCTATCATATGAATATAACTATAAAAGTATGGATTAGAAACATGAATATTCTATTACTATAAATGGAAGGTGTGATACAATCTATCCCAAAAATACATTCTATTACATGGATAGTCTATTAATGTGGAATAATGGAATAATTAATTCAAAATGAGTTTAACTACTAGCCACTACATATATTAGATATATTATAGTATCATACCTACATGGTTCAGGAAGCTAAGGCCATTGACAAACATTTCCTCTTCATGTTTGAGAAACTCATCCATGGTAAACTAGGTAAATACTTGATATTAGGCCAACGAGCTAATCTTAGGTAGTCCATGTGGAAGGAAATCAATATGGATCCAAGGAGATATTCCAATACCTCAAAATTTGAGAATATATAAGTTGGTCATTAATTCCATACCATGATTTACCTCATTAGTTTTATATCTGGTCATCCATCATCATTTCCATACCTTTTTATCCATCAAACAATATATTATATAAGGGATCAAGGTCTATATTAAAGAAAAATCCATTTATCAATTCTATCCATCACACCACTTTTATAATCAACTCACCAACAAGTGATAAAAAGAGATATTTTAAGGTTTATACAAAATTAAAATCCATTTATATAAATAATCATATGTGAATATATTATCAATAACATTTCACAATTTTCATTTAGCCTATATCATTATCTATTTGTTGGTAAATGGAAAAGTGGTCAAGAGGTGTATTCCACCATTTAATAGTTCATTTGATTCATTTTTGTCCTACCCTAACCAGTTGGTAGTTCTATAAAACAAAGGGGATTGTCTTAGTAAAAAGTATTTAATCGAACCCACCCATGGGGGTGGTTTAATTCGAGGTCGATAACCTTTATCCCTGTCAATGGTTATAAGAAACATCAATTAATGGTTAGAAATAATTAATTAAATGTTTTAATATAATTTTTAAGAAACACCATTAAAGTTTAGTGTGCAGCACAATAGTGAAAAATTATAAACATCATGTCTTTTTGGGAAATGGTATATACCACATACATTATATAGTTATATGAATCCTACTTTTTTATAGGCAATAGATTCAGGATAGAATGGGAAAAATTAGAGAAACTAGAAAAAAACCTGCCTAATAGGGCATATGATCTCACATGGATATCATTATAAATAATGAAATATAATTTGAGAAATGAAGGGAAAGGATCAGAAACATACCAAGAGGATTCATATTCATTGAATAAAACTTGAATTAAATCTCTAATGAATGAGATCCTTCAAAACCATGGTGTGGGTAAAGGGATAGACTCCTACATGTTATATTTTATGAATGTGTAGAGGAATAATAGTTGATTTTGGTTAAGTTAATAGAGGGTAGTATCATCATTTAACACTTTTTAGAGGGTTTCATGGTTTATCCTCAAGGTTGTCCAATCATTCTCTAACTGTTCTCATGAACTGTCTGAGGTCACACCTGCTCACATGGTTAGACGTAAGGATGGGAGGAACCATTTACCTAACATTCTATATACATATGAAATAAATTACTGGCTTTTATCAGATGTGTGGACCTCCTTGATTGGTTAATAAGAACCATGTGTCACCCCTTGTATCCTACATGGTTGATGGTAATAGTTAAAGATAACCTTGCAATAATCATGCACCTAACCTATTTCTCTAAAAAACAGGAACTCTAGCACCAAACAAAGCCTGAATGACCCAGAATCCTTCCTTAAAACATTAGGAAAATTTATTCGAGTTAAAAACATAGATTTATTAATATATTTAAAAGATTTATACCTCATAAAAAAATTATAATCCTATAACCTTACCTTTTTAAATCAACTCATCCCTGATTTGAACTTCTAAGGGTGTTTGAGCTCCACATAAGATTAATTCAATCCATTGGGCATGTAAATCATACTGTCACTCCTATGTATTATCCTACAGATGGTTGTGTTTCCATAGAAATAAAATTAGAGGCACTGACCTTTGATCAATGATACAAATAAGATATTCCTTAATATAATAATCACCTTCAAATTCAACTTCCTTGAGTTTACAGACATCAGATAGGTCTGAATATTAACAACACAACTAAAAAACATGAAATAAATCATGAATTTCCTATTATATGTATGTTAGGTCCTGTCGACAAGCCACTAGTTTGAATCACTAAAAATATAAAAAGGTCTACGAATTCAAGGATATAGCTTACTCTATCTCTTAATACATCAATGAACCAATATAGGTGAATCATGAAAGAAGACCTGACATCCCACTTTAAAATATAAAAGTTGATAGTGTTGATACACATAATAATTTTTCCTTGACTGTGTTATAGCCATACATTCCTTAATCACCAGTACCTTCTCCAATGTGTCCTAAACAAGATTTTTTACCTGTTTCACTACCTACCTTTCCACTAAGAACCACCTAGTATAAGGAAATGAACTTCTCTATAGAGAATCATAAAGATCGATTTGTATATTTTTAGGGTTATATTATTATAATAGGACAAAAAAATAGGTAAATATTTCTCAGAATAACCTCCAAAATCGAAGATGCATGCCCTAAGCATGTCCTCTAACACAAGAATAGTATGATTAGACGAACCATCGATATTTTGGTGGTATTTGTACTCATAATCACTTACAACCCCAAATTCTTCTAAAACCCTTGCTAGAACAGATAGTTGATCCTTGAATCCCTATCTTATTTGATATTATGTGGATCAACATGAAGAAATATGTTTCCTTAGACATGAATTCTACCATTTTCTTCCACTAAGAAGGTCTCCCTAATAGGGAAAAAATGGGAAGCCTTTGTTAGCCTATACACGATCACCCATATGATGTTACTACCCTATGGTGATTTTGAAAAGGACATCATAGAATCTATATTCTTGTCATCCCATTTATACTCCATAATGGGATATAGATATAGAAAACCAGTTGTCCACTAGTGTTATACATTTAGCTACATGTAGATGGAACATTGTGACACTAAGTGGTATGATTTTCATGGGAGTAGTCTTTCACTTGTTTTTTCCCTGGTGTATGGGGTAGTTAAGGTTAATGATACTGAATTTTTGGGTATTTTATAGAATTTAAAATTTATGGAACAACATTTTCAAAACATGTACCTAATGTTTTTAGTCTTTTCACCTTTTAATAGAGGTGATCCTTACAGTTGGTGCATGTTTTGGAAAATCACATGGGTGAAGCTTGTGTCCATTCTATAATGAATAATTTTGGTTCTTTAAATTTTTTTTATTTGAGGCTTTCACCCCATTCCTCCCTAATTTATAACAAATGATAAAAACACATCTCAAAGTTTTATTAGATTTTCTCAATGATTCTCTAAGTGGGTTATATGTGGTTTATTAGTGACTCTTCACTCAGTTCAAGAAGAATGCGATACTCTCTTCACTTTATTTGGTTTTCTCTCATTTTAACTCATCCCTATAACTATGGTGGTATTTCCTAAAAAATTTTGTTAGTTAAGATTTCTAGGATTTGGGTATTGGTTTGAAATGTTTGTGATCCTAACATGAGTCCCTTTCAAGAGGATTTCTCTGAGTTTCATGTTATTCCACCATTTGAGGCAGGTGTTTCCTATTAATTTTAGTTTAAATAAGAATTACATGAATTAATGATTCTTTATGTGTTCTTTAAATTAAACATGAAATGGTTAAGATATATATTTTGGGTTATTGAAAAGTTTTACAAGCTTAGGTGAGTTTTCCCTTTCCCAAAATGAGTGAATTATTTTGTACTATATAAATTGGATTTATAATGGTGTTTTATGCATTTTTTATGTATGATAAAATACCAGAGTATTTTATTTATTAAAAGAGTTTTCCCTTTAAGATTTAGGGTGAATGGTTCATTCAAAGTGGGCTCCATCTTTATGATTAATGGGGTTCCTTATTTTAATGGGGTGATTTGATTTTATAAAGAAAAATAGAGTTACACTTGATATTATTTGGTTGTGTTTGTGAATGTTTATTCATCCTTTAGGATTTTTTTTTAATTCCAAAATGTTTTAAAAAGGAATTTCTAAATGTATATTCAATATGAGATAAGATAAGACTGGTTTGACAGTTATAAAGGGATGCTATTTGTGCCTTTATTAAGACCCCTTATTTATTGATAGTATTTATGTAATACATGATATGTATTTTATAATTTCCTTTATGATATGATTATGTTTTGGGTATCATCATAAGGAAAGTGTGAGGTATGGAGGCTGTGATTATGGGGATTGAACTTGGGTGTTTTTTATTTTCATCTGATGACATGGTTGTTTG
Organism: Viscum album; assembly: GCA_963277665.1. Taxonomy (NCBI): domain Eukaryota; kingdom Viridiplantae; phylum Streptophyta; class Magnoliopsida; order Santalales; family Viscaceae; genus Viscum; species Viscum album. The sequence continues at coordinate 542,973,323 of OY728157.1, forward strand.
TGGCCCACCTATATTTATTATTTCTTGAGGGGGACGTGTTTAATAGTTGGGAAATAGAAAGATACTGATACGTATAATTGATATTATTAACTCTCTAGTATCCCCTAGTTGAGAACCATACACTATCTTGTAGGATGTCACTAATGAGGCTAGTTGAGAGTGATTCAGGTTATGGATGTGATACCTTTTTGTGTCGGTAGTTTAGGTCTACATTAGTTGGTGACTTGTGTTTTCCTATTTGTACATGTGGTGTAGCCTCATTCTATGCATCTATGTATTTTATTTCGATTGTATGTATGGGATTGTTTATTTTTTTATTTCTTGTATATACTTGTTTAATTTATTGATTTTTATGGAATATCCATTTTGTTGACTAGTTTAGTTCCACCTATTTATTGGCATTATTGTGACCTTTTATTGTTGTACTTTATTATAGTTCCACATTTCCTTATTTATCATTGAGTTGGGTGAAAAAAAATATTTTAACGGAGAAGGGGAAGTGGGTTTTATGTGACACTATTATATCTCTTGATTTTGAAATGTTTATAACCGTGTGTTATTTTATTTTAAAATGTTTAGTGTTTTTAAAGAGAAATGATTGGCCCAAGAAATTCAGACGGTTTTTAATAAAACATATTTTTTGAATGTTCTATAAAAATTGTTATTTGTAAAATTTGACGTTCTATGTTTGTCAAAACCTATATTATGTAAAGGGGAATGAAAAAAAAATCCACATTATTTCCAAAATAGCATGCTTTCTTTATTTTATAAAAGGAATGAGTTGGACTCATGGTTGTATCCTACTGAATTCATATTACACCCTAAATACTCACATTGGTGGGTATATAGTCTTCAAAATAAATGAAAAGTAGTTGGTTGTTGTGATATTGATGGTGAATTGAGCATCACATGGAGTTGGTGATTGGACATTGGGTTTGTGGAAATGGTTTTCTTGAAATATATTTTTGATTGGCCTGTTTGGTCTTCTATTTTAATTTCTTTTGACTTCACTTGTAGTTTTAAGATCTATATTGAATGTTTAGTTATGGGAGATGTCTTTATAATATTGATTTATCTATTACCATTATTCCATTATTTGATGATTTTTATGGTTCTCTATGGTTGAAACCAACCCCAATGGTTATTTTAGATACCCTTGGCACTTTTCATCAGCTTGGGGGGGCCTGGGACACTCCCCAAGTATGTTGATGATGTATTTGTATGATTATTCAGATGGAGGTCTTTTTGGTTTGATAAAAAATGGTATTGGAGCATCTAGGTTCATGAAAGGGGAATATTTTCTTATTACTCACGTTCATGTTATTTTAGGTTTAGTGGTAGAGATGATAAAGGACTACCGGGACATGGGTGGTAGGTCCAAGAAAGTGATTGGCCAGCTATTCCTTTGTATGGACCTCATCTTTCCAAGGGTTGTTGAGACTTATCACATGTTTTTTTGAAATGAATTGTCATTTTTTATTATATTTTGGTGATGAGTTATAGAAAATGGATGGGGAGGAATGTTGAGGGATATGTCTTATAAAAAATCCTTATTTGGGGAGTGAAATTAGATGGAATCTAAGGGGTTCATGGTTGTGGAGCACAATTAGTAAAACTATTCACAACTAGTGAAAACCACTATGGACAACTTCTAGTAGTAGTCGTACAGTTGGAATATTGTCAAACAAACTGTGTGGACATACCATACATGGTGGAGAATGTTTGTGATTTTTTATTTTCAATATTTTTTAGTCTTATCCATTATTGTGATTTGTTGGGATTGTTTTTGGGTCTTTAAGTGATGTTTTGAGGTTTTTTAAATATTTTTAAAAGAAATTACTTATGATTTTGAAGTGTAATTTTATTTTATTTATTTAATTTCTCGATTGTCTTGGTTTAAAGGAGTATAAAATCTAAAAATTATTTTTAGGTTGTATTAGTTTTCAAAGAGAGAGATTCATGGGTTACTAGGTGATATAATTCATGAAATGTTTTGGGTGAGTTGGTCTGTTTTTTTAAAAACGTTTTGACCTTAATTTATGTGGTTTGATGTAGATAAATTTATCTTTGGGTGGTGTTATATCAAAATAATTTTGGTGTGTGGTATGTGAGGATTTCAAATATTTTAGGGTAAAACTTTGAAATGGGGTTATAACCCAGATTTGGATACTTTGAGATTTTTGTTCCCTTATGTAGAAATTCTTTAGGGTTTTGTATTTTTTGGATTGTTATGGTTGTGATGATCCTCTTATTATTTAGGAATTATTTTTTTGGTTTGATGGAGTGATATTGTTTCATTTTTGGATGTTTCAAAATGAGTCCCCCATAAGATAATCTGCTAGTTAAGAAGGGAATACGTTGGATAATTGTCTTAGTGATCGAAGAGTTTGTAATGCCCTGACCCCCAAAAACCCAAAGATGGTGCATTATTTTAATAAATTGGCATGATTACAAGGAATCAAGTACCAAAGGACCAATCAGTTTAGTATTCTTGGAAACAAGATACAAAAATAAGATCAACATTAAAACTTGAAAAGAAATAAAATAGGAATTTATTCCATTTGAAGCATCCTATCCTCCTTGATTATTTCTGTAAGTAACTCATAACTACCTTTTTCATATCATGGAAAAATAAAAAAAAGAAAGGGGTGAGCTCAAACGCTCAGTAAGAGTAAGAAATACAGTAGAAGATAACATAAACATTAGGCATGGTGAATAATTTAAAACACATGATTTTACAAATAATAAACATGAACACTTTATTGTAGGAATATGAGATGAGTAAATAATGCCATAATAAAACATAATCATGGGTATTCTACTAGTTGAATAACCACATGAACCATCAATATTATTTTCATAATAAGGGAATGTATAATGTTAGACATTCTGAAGCATTTTGTCAAGGCCTCGACCAAGACGTCTAAAAATAATTAAGGCCTCAGCCAAAACCATATATAAAATTTGGAAAGGCCTCGGCCAATTCCATGTTTAATTGTCTCATGAGACCTACCGATGAACCGAGGAGATATTGCAGGCACCACCCGTCACTCACTAAGTCCAATACATTCCTCATATGAAAAGTCTAAAACATAACATAAACATTTGTATTAAAACTAGCTTATAAAATATCAATACTTTAACCATAAACCATGAATGGTATAAAATTAACACATCCACAATCAAATATATGATAAAAAATTCAATAAAATATGGAAGATTTGTATTATAATAAATCAACTTAAAAAAAAGTCTAAAATCTATCAAAGGATGTTGAAATAGATGCAAATGATTTGTAAAACTCTTTGAGTGAAATATAATTTTTTTGTGAAAACATTTAAATGTAACACATTTATAAATGAAGTAATTTATAAGAGATTTTTGAATTAAAGTGTCCCATACCACTTTGATACTTTTAAAAATAATTATCATTTCAAAACATTCATGTTCATATAAATAAATCCTTAAAATCATTTTGAAAACATGGACATTAATTAAAAGGATTTAGAAATATAAATCTTTAAAACATTTAAAATGATGATCTAGTTGAATAGAACCTCTCATAAAACCTTAGAAGAATACTTTTGAAAACATTTTTATGATATATGGATATCATTGATAAATATGTCCCTATAAATACTTGCACATAAACAATCTCGGATAATAATGAGATTAAGGAAATAACACTTACGAATTTGGTAACTTACGAAACATACATTCTATGATGGAAGTATCATACAATGAAGATGTAAATACCCATAAATTAAAGTATATTACACAAAAAATACAGTAATGGGAAATACATACACCACACAAAAGGAAATAGTGGTAATATAATATGAATCTCATGGGAATACGAAGTGAGATGAAAACCCCTTACCTTGTACTTTTCCACGGACGAGGGTACGTTAAACTTTTGTTTAATAGTTAAATAATTTTTATTAAATTATACAAGAACTACATACATAAATATGATATAATATATAATCTTCTAATATTTATTTGTTAATAATATTTTAGTAGTATCATTGTATCAGGTGTTAATTGATTTGTTTTCATTTATATGTTTTGTTACATAAGTCATGTTTGATACGGATAATATGTATTTGATTCCCATACAGAAAGATATTATTTTATTAAATAATATTTTTAATAATAAAATGATAATTTTTCTTGAATGGTTATGATGGGGAATGAATCTCATCGCATTCATGGAGATTGTATTTCGTACGTACGCGTGAACGCTACGTCCATTTTTCAATTTTTAAAGGAAATAAAACCAAATGATACATAGATATTTTATTATTCCAGTATAATATAATATTTTATATATGTTACATAAGTTCATTAACACTATCCATTATATTTTACATGTATGGTATGAAAGAGTCATATCACTTTGAGGGGGTGGTAGTCCGCACTTCCTCAAATTAAATTATCATATATATACAGCATGAAAAAATAAGGGTATGCTATAAAAGATAATTATAGAATCTTATAGATAAAATAAATATAATAAATATCATATATAATTATAGTTCTATCATAATGGCCACCATAAGAGGTGGTTATAGAAGATTGAACAATCATCGTTTCGTGAGGCACTAGTTCACCGTCCACAGAAACATTTTGTTCTACACCCATTAGATGGAGGTGTGTGTAAGTGTAGATCATATAAATCTCATAAAAACAACCTTTTATATATAGGAAACTATTTTTGTTATAAAATAAAGTAATGAAGAGATTTTATGGGGTTGGACAATTAAAATAAAAGAAAAGAACTTAAGATGAGATGTTACCTTTAAATCGGTAACTACCTTGGTTTGAATCAAAAGGCTTCCTTGAAGTGTTGTCTACTTTAGGTAAGTATTCTAAGAGTAATATAGGGATTTAAGGATATTAGTTGGTCTATGGTTGGACAAGCCAAGAGGATTTAGAGGTGTGAGAGATGGGTTAGAATTGAGGTATTTTTATAAGGGGGAGGAGGGGCTCTTTAGGAGAGTTTTAAAATATTATTTTATTATATAATGATTTTAGGTTTCTAAAGGTCCAAAACTCATTAAAGTATAATTTAAGAATACTATTGTTCTAAATAAAATCATCCAATAATAATTTTACAGGTTTTAGATATTGTTTTAATTTTTATAATCTCATTTATTAAAATCATTTATTAATGATCTAAACACTACATCATTATTGTGTAATAAATAATTTTATATATTTTATGTCTACAAATTATAAAAAAATTCCATGATGAAGGAAATATTATTATATTTCAAATGAATATTTATAGTCTAAATGAAAACTTATATAACCCCATGTAAAAATTCTTTTACTAAAAGATATATGGTTATGTCATTTTTGTCTTTACTTTAAAACAACTAATATAAAGCGTTATTATCACTCTCATGTGGCTCCATCGGGTCCCAAAATCGACCCAAGGATTCCCATGGTAGGATATGCATAAAGTAATATGAATATGACACATGTTAGGGTAATTTAATATTATTATAATATTATTTTTTACCCTTATTTACCGGATTTACCCCTTTAACCACGACAAATAAAATATTTACTGAAGTAAATATTCATAATGTCATAAAATAAAAGTTACCTATTTACACAGTTTGGAACTCCTGATTCCAAATATGGAATCCATTTTTCCAAATTAAAAACAAAAATGTGGAGGAAATTAATTTTAAATTAATTCCCGTTGTCAAAACAAAGAGCATGCTTTTAAGAAATAATAACTATCAAAAGATTGACACTTGTTTGTGTCCAATTTCAAAGTGAAATTACTTCCAATGACAAAAATTAGATTAAATGGTATAAATATAATATAATTATACTTAATAACCATTAAAATTTATAATAAAACCATATAAATTATTTTAAATAAATTTTTTTTTTTCAATTAAAATTTAGTATTATTCACTATACATAAAAATATGAAAGTTATCAGAAAAAATCCAAAATTGTATCCAAAGAAAATTTTTATGGCCCGACTCTAAATAAGAAGTTTATTTTTGTCAAATTTAATATAATAAAAGTGTCAAATATTTTATTTAAAAATAGTTCTCAATTAAAAGGCGGTAAAATTGTAGTTTTTAAAAAATACTTCTTTTAACTAAAAATTTGAGTTTGTTCTTATATTATGTCTGAAAAACACATAATAGGGATTCTAAAATTATATAGACTATATAAAATTTAAAATTATATTAATACTATTCATAATCACTTTTTGAACGACAAGTTTGGTAAGTCATGGGGTGCTCAAACTCGGTGGTGCGTGTAGGGCAAGCTATTGAATTATTTTAAAGAAAATAACTTACTATGAAATCTTGGGGTGTTACATTCTTCCCCATTTTTTTAAATTGCATCCTTGATGTTTTTAAAATTGGGCTTGGGAACTTCATTGAATGACCCTATAGGATAATGAGTCAATAAAAATATCACTTTAAATTAAAGAAAGATAAGTACAAAGGTCACCTGAGGTAACCCATACTAGGATTCAATGCAGGAAAACATGGATATAGAAGATAAAATAAGTGTCATGTTCTAATGGAGAGTGATAGAAAACATGATCTAGAGAAAGTTTACAATAAGAAATCCACAAACTTATGATGGGATAAATGATCATTAGTTTCCCAGTAAGAAAAGTAAACATAAAACGTTTTTTGTTTTAAGATCCATTTCATAAAGTTGAGGAATTTATTTATGAGATTGACTAAGAACATAGAGATATATACTTACGTTTTAAGTAGAGTTTCATCCTTTAATAAATTTCTACCACTAACTCATCTTTTTTTCAAATGATGAGTATTCAAGATGACTTTGTCACACTTGAAGTGTTAGAATGAACTTCTAGGGAATCACATGATCCAAAAAGGATAAACTATATATTTACCTTGTCTTTAGAGATTAAATAAATCCAAAATGGTTATTACAAGATAAGATGATCCCAAAAAAGGTTAATCCTTTAGAGAAATAAATACTAATTTTATTTTTTTTAAAATTAAACCAACAATACCCAATGTTAAATAAATACCATTCAACAGACAATTGTCCTTAAAATCATTCAATATAATCCAAACTAATATTGAAACCAAAAACTTAGAAGAATTAGATTACATAGTCTTCTATGTTAAATAGTACCTCCAAATAACATCGACTAATCTTAAAGTTATATACTTAAAAGTAATTAACCTAATCACATATTCTCTATGATAGGTTAATAATTTCCATAAATAACTCAAATCACTATAAATAGACAATAAAAACATAGATAAAAATCCACCATTACTCCTCAAATTAAATTTCATACTATTCTATTTTCCTTAGCCATATAGTGTTACCAATAGAGTGAACGTCTTAGAAAATAAAATTTATCACTTAATCTCAAAATCAATTTTCTATAATAAGGATATACATTTTATAAGAAAAAAGATCCCAAATTAAATTATTATTGATCAATAAAATCATTTTACTAAATGGAATTAGTCACACTAACCTGGGACTTCACGTAGTCCAGTTGTAGGCGATAAATCCCAATCACACTCTGGTTGTGGGTTCAATTCCCCCATCTTTTTCCGACTCGACAGGTAATCAGATGGTCTACGTGTTGTCCTTTTTCAAAAACTATATATTATAACATTCCCAAAATGATATAAATTCCTCAAAATAATAATAACATAATTTCACCACAAATTTTATCTCATACCTCACATTTTCATCCCGAAATTTAATAACATGCAATTGCCTCTAATTCAAGGATCATATAAACCCAAATGGTTATTTATAACTATAATAACAATAGAAAAGATAATTATTCCAAAAATAGCATTTTCACATAACAATCTATAGGGTAACACATACATGAGAAAATTATTCCGAAGTAATCCCATCAACAAAGAGCAGTAATACTTTTAAACATTTCTAAATCTATTTATTTCCACATAGGTTCTTCCTTGAACTAGAGGTTATCCTATAGAATTGGGCATTCAATCGGGTAATGCCCAGGTCCCCAAAACTTATGGGAAATTATAGTAAATGGATTCTTGGGATCATTTTTATTTTCTTCAATAATAATCTTCATTTTTTTATCTGTAATTCTTTACATTATGTCCTTTTTTCATACACATAAATCATTTCTATGTTCCATTGAGACACTTACCTAGGTGTCTCCTTCCACAATTCCCGCATGATGGAAATTGAGATTTATTTTCTCCATGGTCTCAACTGCAGGAGCTCTTATCATTCACCACATTTCTATTCTTTGTTTAGTCCGAGAGTTGCTTAATATATTTTTTATTGATCATATTTTTGAAAAACTTATTTGGCATGAACATGATATATTTTAAACCTATCAAAATTCCATTTAGTGGCTTATTTCCACCACCGTTCCCACCTTGTACATCATGTTCAATGTTACTACGAATTCCTTAGAATCCAGCCATTAACAAACACAAGAAAGCATAGTGTGAGTCATACAATTATTTAGAGAATATCATAACACCTTATTTTCAATATAAAACACCTTAGGATTAACCAAGGTTATTTATTCTCATCTTATATTAGAATACTTCAAATCGGTTTGTAATGAAAATTTGAATTATCCTAAGAATATCCCACGAGAGTGTCGTAACCACGAGCGCAACAAGGCCCATTGTCATGTACCAGGATACCCCGGGTCAAGCCTGAAACTCTTTATCAGAGTATTCAATCCTAGGTACATCTGTTCCAGATCCTCCTCTACCTGATCATATCCAGACATGGATATATTTCATGGAAAATACACAAAATATCTACTTTACCAATGTTCATGTATGTTCGTATATACTAATCCTCAAAGTTTATCTTAGGGTAACATTCTCTAATAAGAGTTTTTATAAATCTAGTTTCCACGATTTGTACTAAACTTCCTTTGATACCAACTGTAATGCCCCAAGACCAGAAACCAGGAGCTAGTGTATTATTTTAATACATTGGCATGATTACAAGGAATCAAGTCCCAATGGACCGATCAATTTATAATTCCTAGAAACAAGATACGTACATAAGTTTATCATTACTACATGAAAATAAATACAACACTAATTTATCACATTAGAAACATGCAGGGCTTCTAGATTATTCCTGTAAGTCACTCACAACTAACTTCTCCATATCCTAGGAAAAATGAAACATAAGAAAGGGGTGAGCTCAGACCCTCCGTAAGAGTAAAAAATACAGTGGAAGATAACATAAACATTAGACATGATGAATAATTGAAAACACATGCCTTTACAAATAATAAACATGAACAATTTATGGATGGAAGATGAGCAGAGTAAATAATTCCATAATAAAACATATTCATGTCAATTCTACTAGTCAAATAACGACATGAACCATAAATATCATTTTCATAATGAGTGAATGTATAATACCAGACATTCTAAAACATTTTGTCAGGGCCTTGGACAAGACGTCTAAAAATGATTAAGGCCTCGACCAAAACCATATATCAAATTGGGAAAGGCCTCAACCAATTCCAGATCTAATTTTCTCACGAGACCTACTGATACACCGAGGACCTATAGCGGGCTCCACTCGTCACTTACTAAGTCCAATACATTCCTCATATGAAAAGGTTGAAACCTAACATAAACATTCAAATTAAAACTAGCATAAAAATGTCAATACATTAACCATAAACCATGAATGGTATAAAAATAACACATCCACAATAAAATATATCAAAAAACATTCAATACAATATGGAATATTTCTATCGAAATAAATCAACTTCAATCATGTTTAAAATCCATCAATGGATGTTGACATGGATGAAAATGATTTGTAAAACTCTTTGAGAGAAATATCCATTTTTCATGAAAACATTTAAATGTAACACATTTATAAAGGATGTAATTTAAAAGAGATTTTTGAATGAAAGTGTCAAATACCACTTTGAAACTTTTGAAAAGAATTATCACTTCAAAACATTCAGGTCCATATAAAGAAATCCTTAAAATCATTTTGAAAACAACGACATTATTTCAAAAGATGTACAAAGATAAATATTTAAATCATTTAAAATGATGATCTAGTTTAATATAACATCCCATAAAACCTTAAAATATTTCATTGGAAAACATTTTTATGAAATATGGGTATCGATGATAAATATATCTTAGTAAATACATGAACATAAACAATCTCGGATAATAATGATATTGAGGTGATAACCCTTAACGATTTGGTAACATAGAAAACATACACCCCATGAAGAAAGTATCATAAAATTAAGATGAAAATATCCATAAATTAAAAAATATTACATAAATAATACAATCAGGGGTAGTACATACACCACACAAAAGGAAGTAGTGGTAATATAACAGGAATCTCACTCGAATTAGAAGTGAAATGAAAATACCTTACCTTGTACTTTTCCTTATTCGAGGGTACGTTAACCTCATGTATAATAGTTAAATAATTATTATTAAATTATACAAGAACTACATAATTATGTATGATATCACATATTATCTTCTTAATATATATTTGTTAATAATATTTTAGTAGTATCATTGTTTCGGGTGTTAACTGATTCATTCTACTTTATATGTTTTGTTATGTAAGTCATGTTTGTTAAGGATAGGACGTATTTGAATCATATCTAGAATGATATCATGTATTTAAACATTATTTTTAATAATAAAATGAAAAATATTCATGAATGGTTACGATGGGTCTTGAATCTCATCGTGTTCATGGAGACAGTAATCCGTACGTACGCACAAACACAACTTCAATTTTTCTTATTTTAAAAGGAATGAAAACCAAATGATACATAGGTATTTTATTACTCCAATATAATATAATATTTTATATATTTTACGTAAGTTCATTAACACTATTTTTTATACGTTTCATGTATGGTATGAAAAAGTCATATCACTTTGAGGGGGCTGTAGTCCGCATATCTTCAAATGAAATTATCATATATATATATACAACATGAAAAGAATAAGGGTATTCAATAAAAGAGAATTAAAAAATATTATAGATAAAATAAATATCTTAAATATCATATATAATTATAGTTCCATCATATTCCTTCATAAGAGGTGGTAGTAGAATATTGAACAATCATCCTTTTGTGAGGCACTAGTTCGCCATCCATAGAAACATTATGTTCTATACCTATTAGATAGAGGTGTGTGTAAGTTTTGTTCAAATAAATCTCATAAAAACAACCTTGTATATTTAGGACACTTGGGTTGTTATAAAATAATGGAATAATTAAATTTTATGGGGATGGAGAAGTAAAATAAAAGAAAAGAACTAGGAGATGTTACCCTTAAATCAGGTAACTCCCTTTGGTTTGAATCAAAAGGCTTCCTTGAAGTGACTTCTGCCTAAAGTAAGGCATCTAAGAGGAAGAGTTCAATGTAAGGATTATATTTGGGTAGAGGTTGGATGAGCCGAGAGGCTTTAGAGGTATAAGAGATGGGTCATAAGTAAGGGAATTTTATAAGGGGGAGGAGGGGCTCTTTAGGACTGTTTGAAAATATTATTTTATTATATAATGATTTTCGGTTTATAAAGGTCCATAACTCATTAACGTTGAATATAAGATGAGTCATGTTCGAAATAAAATCATCTAATAATAATTTTACTGGTTTTGGATATTGTTTTATTTTTTATAATCTTATTTATTTAAATTATTAATTAATGAGGTAAACACTGCATCATTATTGTGTCATAAATAATTTTATTTATTTGATGTATAAAAATTATAAAACAAATAACATGATTTAGAAAATATTTTTACCTTTATAATGAATATTTATTCTCAAAAGGATAATTTAAATAACCCCATGTAAATTTTTTTTTCTAAAAGATATATGGTTATGTCATTTTTGTCTTTACTTTAAAATAATTAATATAAAGTGTCATTATCAATCTCAAGTAGCTCTATGAGTTCCAAAAATCAACCCAAGGAAGCCAATGGTCGTATATGTATCCACCAATAATAATAGGCCACATGTTAGGGTAATTTAATATTATTATATCATAATTAGTTTACCCTTATTTACCGGATTTTCCCCTTTAACCACAGTAAATAAAATATTTACTGAAGTAAATATTCAAAATGTCTAAAAATAAAAGTTACCTATTTACACAATTTTAACCTCCTGATTCCAAATATGGAATATATTTTTCTAAATTCAAACAACAAAGGTGGATGAAATTAATTTAAAATTAATTCCCATTGTAAAGACAAAGAGCGTGGTTTTAAGAAATAATAACTATTAAGAGATTGACACTTGTTTGTGTGCAATTTCAAAGTGAAATTACTTCCAATGACCAACAGTTGATTAAATGGTAAAAATATAATCTAATTATACTTCAAAAAAATTCAAAATTATAATTTAAAACAATAAATTATTTTACATAAAAAACTTTTTTTTAATTAAAATTTTGTATTTTTCATTATTCATCAAAATATGAAAGTTATCAGAAAAACACCAAATATTTTATCAAAAATAAATTTATATGTCCCAATTCAAAATAAAAAGTTTATTTTGGTATATTTGATATAAAAAATTATGAAATATTTTATTTAAAAATAGTTTTCCATTAAAAGGCAGTAAAATTGTATTTTTTTGAAAAATAATTATTTTATCTGAAAAATTGAATTTGTTCTTATATTCTGTCTAAATAACACATAATATTGAATCTAAATTTATATAGAGTATATAAAATTCAAAATTCAGTTAATACTATTCAAAACCTCTTTTTGAACGACTAGTTTGGTAAGTCATGTTGCGCTCAAAGTCGGTGTTGCGTGTGGCGCATGTAATTGAATTAATTTAAAGAAAATAACTTACTATGAAATGTTGAGGTGTTACAGAGTTTTTATTATAGTCTATGGACCTAAAGAAACTCATGGTGGAGTGTTTCAACTCTATTATTCCCAGATCATAGATCATGACTACTTTTTTATGACATGGTAATTATAAATTATTCTATTGTTATCAATGATCCTATGAAAACATTGATTGGTTAGCTTTGTTTGTTGATATTCTTGAATGGATACAAAATCATGAGGCCTCTAGGGTGAAGTGAACTGGTCATTTATTAGAAATATTGGGTTTATCATGGTAGAATGTATCTTTTTTTACCCAAAAAATAGAGAAAAAATCTTGGGGATTAGTCAAGGTTTCCTCCATTCAGTGGTTTGCTCCTAAAGGACAGAGAGTTGCGAAGGTGATTAAATTTTTGGTTATCCTCAATGGTGATCATTTAGTGGTTTATTCTCATTGTGGTATGTTTGGTTACCATCAATATTTCTATCCACCAGCTTTGATAAACTACTATATGTGTGGAAAATATGGATACATTTATATGTTTTTTGAGACAATTGAGCATCAGAATAAGAAGACTGTGTCACGACCCGTCCTCGGGGCCCGTGCCGTGACTACCCCAAACCCGCCTTCCATAGGCCAGGGGCTGGCGACTAGCACCAAGGCGTAAATCCCAACAAAAGGGAAGGCATTGCCTTTGAAAAGTAAACAAGCACCACAGAGTAAGCAAGAGAAAAGTAAACACTAAGTAAAACTGTAACAAGCCGTGCTGGAAGTAAAAGGGCCGGAAATACAAGCCCAACTGTAAAGTACAACTAAAAGGGGAAAACAACAACTGTAAAGAAAAGTCGCAGCGTCGAGCCGTCCTCTGAAGGTCCCACCTGAAGGGTGGGTACAGATAGCCTCTACAGCTTCTCGGTGCAGCCGTCCGCTCCAAGCATGTCCCGCCCAGTGGTCCACCTCCAGGTACTGTCCTGCTCCGCACGCCTCCACCACGGTCAGTGCTGTCCGTCGTCTGCAACCAACACCATGAAGTGCGGGCATAGCACGTGCAGGGGTGAGTATAAGCTACTCAGTAGGGACCCCGAGACCCCCGAAGGTCTCTCAAAATCCACGAAAGATAATCCACAATGGAAAGATACAATCACGAAGTAACATCTGACACGGCTTAGGTATATGCCCATACATATACCTAAGTCATCAATTCCCGTTCGGCTCCAGCGTCCGAGCCCAAGCACAACCCAGTCCACACAGGAAAGCAAAACGTATTCCCACACAGGATAGCTCAACACAATCCACAAAGGAGAGAAAATAGTAAATCCACACAGGATAGCTCAACACAATCCACAAAGGAGAGTAAACGGTAAATCCACACAGGATAGCTTATCACAATCCACAAAGGATAGTAAACAGTAAATACACACAGGATAGCTCAACACAATCCACAAAGGGGAGTAAATAGAAGATTCAGCTCACACAGGTATACATCATCAAAAAGGGTGAAAGAGATGATCAGACATAGATACTGAATCATCTACGCTGGGACCCACATAGGATACAAGACCAGCACGGCTGGGACCCACATAGGATACAAGACCAGCACAGCTAGGACCCACATAGGATACAAGACTAGCTGTCTTCATTGATTCATCTATACTGGGACCCACATAGGCTACAAGACCAGTATTGAATCATCTAAGCTGGGACCCATATAGGATACAAGACCAGCACAGCTAGGACCCACATAGGACACAAGACCAGCTGTCTTCATTGATTCATCTATACTGGGACCCACATAGGATTCAAGACCAATATTGAATCATCCAAGCTGGGACCCACATAAGATACAAGACTAGCATTGAATCATCTAAACTGAGACCCACATAGGATACACGACCAGCACAGCTAGGACCCACATAGGATACAAGACCATCTGTCTTCATTGATTCATCTATACTGGGACCCACATAGGATTCAAGACCAGTATTGAATCATCCAAGCTGGGACCCACATAGGATACAAGACCAGCACAGCTAGGACCCACACAGGATCGGGCCCACACAGGACCTGTAGCACTGATCCACGTAGGATCACTGAGTGATGTAGTCGTCGCAGTCCACTGAGGATCTCTGCACAGTCGTCGTCGCAGTCCACTGAGGATCTCTGCACGGTTGTCGTCGGAGTCCATGGAGGATCTCTGCAACGTCGTCGCCGCAGTCCACTGAGGATCTCTGCACGGTCGTCGCTGTCGAAGAAGCAGTCGCAGCCAGCACTAGGGTTTCCGCACACAGCAAGATCGTTCGGGAGGGTCCGCTCCACGAGCCGAGAGGCTGATACATCAACTAACACAAAGTCCGAAGTTGATGTATCCAAAAGTTCTGTATCGTCAACAGGAACTCAACGTCGCAGACAGCGCGTCAATCAGACGCCCGGTCTGCGAGTTATTGGCTTTTTCGTCCCAGGGGCCCGGTTGGTTTTTAAGGCAAAACCAACCTGACCGTACTCCACCTGCGTCCAAACCTCGGGCGGAGTAAGCCAAAAGATCCTTCTCACTTAGAGGAATTCAACGAAGCTGACGACACATCAATCAGATGTCCGTAGCTCAAGATATAAGTGTTTCCGCTCCGGGGGCCCGGTTGGTTTCGTGTACGAACCAACCTGGCCGAACTCAAAGTATTCCGAAACCTTGAGTGCGATAAACCGAAACGACCGTCTCGATCCAAGGGTCACCTTGCCGCAGATGGCTCGTCAAACGGAGGCATGTAGCTCACGTTACGGGCATTTGACCAAAAGCGGTCCGAAAAACGGGGGGGGGGGGGGGGGGTCCGGGTCCGGGCCGACCCGGGCCGACCCGGTCGGACCGGTCGGGCGCGGCCCGCCTGGCTCGGCTCGGCCGGGCGACCGAGCGGCCGATGCGGGAGGAGCCGCCGCTCCCGCGTGACACCCGCGGGACACCCGCGTGACACTCGCGGGACACCCGCTGGACACCCACGGGACACCCGATGGACACCCGCGAGACACCCCCGCGGCACCCACGGGGTGCCGCCCTGGACACCCGGGGGCGCCGCGTGACAACCCAACGGCACCCGCGGGGTGCCGCCCGGGACACCCGGGGGGCGCCGCGTGCCAACCCCGCGGCACCCCCGGGGGGTGTCGCGTGACAACCCCGCGGCACCCGCGGGGTGCCACCCTGGACAACCGGGCACGCCGGACCCGCACGGCCGCGGGTCCACGGGCGCCGCCACCTCCGGCCGCCGGCGCCGCCGCGCCGGCGACCCGTGCCGCCACCGGCTCCCACGGGCCGCCGGAGTCACTCCGGTGGCCCGTTTTCCTTCTCATATGCGCCGTTGTTCCTCCCGGGTTCCGTTCTTCACTGCGGGATCATCAAACATCCGTTGCGGCATGTTCCGTCGTCGCCCGCCAAATCCGCAAAACACGAAGAACGGCGGAGGGTTTCCGGGCCGTGTTTGTTTGACCCGCACCCTCCGCGTTAGATAAAAACAACGGGAGAAATTGTTCAACACATGAACCGACAATTTTAAAAAAAATAAAATTGTTCATTTGAAACCGGTTCTTTAAATTTTAAAGAACGTTCACGGGAATATAAAGAGGGGTATTCCAAAATTATAAAATCCCTACCTCGTTGGTAGTTGTCGTGAGCGTTCTTCGCAGAATTGCTCATCGAGGAAGAGGGGGATCATCGTGTCGTCGCGGGAAGGCGTCACGTCGTCGCGGAAGAGGGGGATCATCGTGTCGTCGCGGGAAGGCGTCACGTCGTCGCGGAAGAGGGGGATCATCGTGTCGTCGCGGGAAGGCGTCACGTCGTCGCGGAATCCGGCGTTGAGTCGGCGAGCTCAACGGACCATGAACAACAGATTTAAATTATAAATAGTTAAATCTGTGTTTCGTTTAAAACCAAAAAGAACATTTAGAGGAAACCCGAAATCACTCACCTCAAACGGTTGGTGATCGGAGATCGGGGCGGGGAAGAACGTCTCGGATGGGAGCGTCGTCGATTTCCGGGTTCGGCGTTCTTCGTGTTCTTCGCGTTCTTCGTGGTGGAGAAGAACATAAAAGGGTCCTCTGAAATCCTCTCAACGCGCAAATAACCAGAGGTCATGCGTTGGCCTTATTTTATTATTACGCCAACGAATTTGAAAACTGCTTAAGAAACGATTGAATTAATTCGTTGAATTAATTCGACGAAAGAAACTGCCCATTTAATTCACGAAATAAACCGCCCAATTAAATGGTCTGTTTAGATTTTAAGAAACGCGTCAGTTGACTTTCCTAAAGACGGGTTTTCACGGGTGCATTTCTTAGCGGAAAGAAACGGCGGGGCTCGTGCGGGCCCCACCTCACAAATATCATACCAAGGGGGTAGGATATTTCTGGATAGCATCCTATCCGGTTTAACTCAGTTCAAGCCGCCTTTAAGTGGCTTCAAGTGGCTTAAGTGAAATAAAATAAAGTTGTCGCAAAATTATTTTATTTCTTAACTTTAAGCCCGAAAATTAAAAACCACACCTGAGAAAACGCAACTCCGGAAGAGGCGTCTCTAAGCGAATACCGGCGCTGCGATTTCATCGGTGCCCTCAGAATTCGATTCCGGGCACCGGTTTAAAAGTTAGAAAAACCCGCTCGTCCGTTCATTGAACGTACCCGAGCCAAACTTTGAAAAATGATTCCGGGCACACCGGGCCTCGGAATCAAGCGCCGTCAGAAACTAAGTTCTTGTAAAATTCCAAAGAAAATTAAGAAAAAAATTTCCTTGAAATTTATGGGTCTTTACATTACTCCCACCACAGGGCTTTACGTCCCCGTAAAGCTTCAACACAAACTCGGGATACCAAGGCGGTACTGAGCACGCATCTGAGCCTCCCGCTCCCATGTGATCTCCTGGAGGTTCCCGTGCTGCCATCTGATGCGCACAACAGGAATCGATTGCCCACGTAGGACCGCTCCTGTCGATCCTCTATCTCCACCGGAACCTCCGTAAAAGTCGCCCCATCATCCATGTCTAGCTCCCCATGGTCAATGATGTGCGTCGGGTCGTGCACATATCTCCTCAGCTGAGATACGTGGAAGACGTCGTGCACCCGGTGCAACTGAGGTGGTAGAGCCAGGCGACAAACGACCTCGTCAAATCTCCGCAAACCACGTCGAGGTAAGAACCGCAAGAAGACGTGGTCACCATCCTCGAACTCCAGTGGCCTCCGCCTCCTGTTAGCATAAGGCTTCTGCCGGCTCTGAGCTGTACTCATCCGCCCCTGGATGACTTGGACCATCTCAGGTCCCACAAGAGCTGCAAGATTTCTTCTTTACCGATAAGAGAAATATGGTCCCATCCCCTGGATGAACCACATTCTTTGCCTAATACAGTCAATCCCGACATGGATGATACTAATCCATACCAAGGATGACGTCGTAAGTCCTCGAGGCTACTACCAAGAGATCCAACCGTTACTCTCACCTCCAAGGGTTGAGTCACATTGTCGGCATCAGTGTGTGGTAACTGGGTCTCTTCCAGTAGATGTCTCACGGATGAGGGTCAAGTCAACAGTCAAAACTGGAACCTCTTAGTAACAACACAAAAGAGGACAAGAATGAAAACATCACAAAGGTATGCATCTTTTATTATTTTAGCTCATAATAGAAAGATGCTACACAATAGCAACAAGGAACTAGAAGTACAAAGAATGTATCCACTAGTTCTGATCCTATCCATCTGCTCCCGGAGCTCCATGATCGAAGGCCTCGGCTACCTGAAGTTGAGCTCTCGCATGTCCACCTAGTCCCTGCGGTTGGGGCGGACCTCCTGGTGGTGGTGGTGGCAGAGCCTCAAAGCATCGCCCACCACCTGCTACTCGGCCAGCTCCTCTGCCTCGTCCGCCTCCTCCCTGCGGACCGCCACGGTCGACCCTCTGCCTCTGCTTGGGTGGCCCCTCCACCGTCTGCTGCTCCTCGGTACGGTGGGTCAGGCAGTCACGAGCCATGTGGCCCTACCCGCCGCACGAGTAGCACTGCCTGCCTCTCGGAAGGCTGGCTTCACGCTGTGTGCCCCGCACTGCTGAGCCAGTGTCCCGAGGTCGTCTGCCGGAACCCTGAGTCATCCGTCGGCTACCTGCTGCCAAAGACTCTGCCACCTGCCGCCCTGCAGTAGGTCTCGCTGTAGACTCAGCCAGAAAGCTCTCGATCAGAAGGGCTCGCTCTAGCACTCCTGCCTGGGTCGAAATGCTGAGGGAGATCAGTGATGCCCTGATCTCGTGTCTCAATCCCTTCTCGAAGGTCCGGGCCCGGAAGAAGGGGTCCCATACCATGTCTGTCGAGTAGCGAGAAAGGTCGGTGAACCTCGCCGCGTACTGGGCGACCGTCAAGCAGCCTTGCCGGAGCTGAAGAATCTCCTGAATGTGCACCGCACGGAGGGTGGCCGGGACGAACTCTGAACGGAAGAGGCCCTCGAAGTCCGTCCAGATGAGGGTTGCCTCATCGTGTACCTGGAGCATCAGGCTCCACCATCGCCCTGCTGCTGCGTGCAGTAGGCTCGCCGCGAGGATCACCATGAGGTTTGCTGGTGTCCTCACTAGCCTGAAAACTCGGACGACTGCCTCCAGCCAGTCCTCGGCTGCCTGGGGGTCCGACTCCCCACGGAACCTGGGTGGTCGCTGGCACTGGAACTCATGCAGAGCTCCGAGGCGTCGTGCGTCGCCAGCTGCCAGTGCTGGAAGCATATGGGGCTCGGCGGGTAAAGGTACCACTGGTTCCTCTGCTCTCAACGGGCCCTGTACCGAGGCCTCGTCGCTCGGTGGGCTGTCGTCACGCTCTACTCTAGGAAACCTAGCTGGCTGCTGTCGTCGTGCCATCCTGAAAAGGAAACAAGTGATCCACGGTTAGAATAGTATACCTGGTGAGCTGACACAAGTAATCACAATGAAAACTTGAACACACATGCAATCAATGTTTTCGTGCATTAAGTCGGAAATCAGAAGTCAGGGTCCTGGTGTACGGATACGTCGGCGGCCGCACCAACACTGGACTCCCTGGACTGATAACCACACCCAATATGCTAAACACTATTGCTTCACATAGAAGAAAGATCAGAGGCCCCAGTAGAACCGACCCGCTCTGATACCAATTTGTCACGACCCGTCCTCGGGGCCCGTGCCGTGACTACCCCAAGCCCGCCTTCCATAGGCCAGGGGCTGGCGACTAGCACCAAGGCGTAAATCCCAACAAAAGGGAAGGCATTGCCTTTGAAAAGTAAACAAGCACCACAGAGTAAGCAAGCGGAAAAGTAAACACTAAGTAAAACTGTAACAAGCTGTGCTGGAAGTAAAAGGGCCGGAAATACAAGCCCAACTGTAAAGTACAACTGAAAGGGGAAAACAACAACTGTAAAGAAAAGCCACAGCGTCGAGCCGTCCTATGAAGGTCCCACCTGAAGGGTGGGTACAGATAGCCTCCACAGCTCCTCTGTCCAGCCGTCCGCTCCGAGCACGTCCCGCCCAGTGGTCCACCTCCAGGTACCGTCCTGCTCCGCACGCCTCCACCACGGTCAGTGTTGTCCGTCGTCTGCAACCAACACCACGAAGTGCGGGCATAGCCCGTGCAGGGGTGAGTTTAAGCTACTCAGTAAGGACCCTGAGACCCTCGAAGGTCTCCCGAAATCCACAAAGGATAATCCACAAAGGAAAGATACAATCACGAAGTAACATCTGACACAAATTAGGTATATGCCCATACATATACCTAAGTCATCAATTCCCGTTCGGCTCCAGCGTCCGAGCCCAAGCACAACCCAGTCCACACAGGAAATCAAAACGTATACCCACACATGATAGCTCAACACAATCCACAAAGGAGAGAAAACAGTAAATCCACACAAGATAGCTCAACACAATCCACAAAGGAGAGTAAACAGTAAATCCACACAGGATAGCTTAACACAATCCACAAAGGAGAGTAAACAGTAAATCCACACAGGATAGCTCAACACAATCCACAAAGGAGAGTAAACAGAAGATTCAGCTCACACATGAATACATCAACAAAAAGGGTGAAAGAGATGATTAGACATAGATACTGAATCATCTACGCTGGGACCCACATATGATACAAGACCAGCACGGCTGGGACCCACATAGGATACAAGACCAGCACAGCTCATACCCACATAGGATACAAGACTAGCTGTCTTCATTGATTAATCCATACTGGGACCCACATAGGATACAAGACCAGTATTGAATCATCTAAGCTGGGACCCACATAGGATACAAGACCAGGACCCACATAGGATACAAGACCTGCTGTCTTCATTGATTCATCTATACTGGGACCCACATAGGATTCAAGACCAGTATTGAATCATCCAAGCTGGGACCCACATAGGATACAAGACCAACATTGAATCATCTAAGCTGGGACCCACATAGGATACAAGACCGGCACAACTAGGACCCACATAGGATACAAGACCAGCTGTCTTCATTGATTCATCTATACTAAGACCCACATAGGATTCAAGACCAGTATTGAATCATCCATGCTGGGACCCACATAGGATACAAGACCAGCACAGCTAGGACCCACACAGGATCGGGCCCACACAGGACCTGTAGCACTGATCCACGTAGGATCGTTGAGTGTTATAGTCGTCGCAGTCCACTGAGGATCTCTGCACAGTCGTCGTCGCAGTCCACTGAGGATCTCTGCACGGTTGTCGTCGGAGTCCACGGAGGATCTCTGCACCGTCGTCGTCGTAGTCCACTGAGGATCTCTGCACGGTCGTCGCTGTCGAAGAAGTAGTCGCAGCCAGCACTAGGGTTCCCGCACACAGCAAGCTCGTTCGGGAGGGTCCGCTCCACGAGCCGAGAGGTTGATACATCAATTGACACAAAGTACGAAGTTGATGTATCCAAAAGTTCCATATCGTCAACAGGAACTCAACGTCGCAGACGGCGCGTCAATCAGACGCCCGGTCTGCGAGTTATTGGCCTTTTCGTCCCAGGGGCCCGGTTGGTTTTTAAGGCAAAACCAACCCGACCGTACTCCACCTGCGTCCAAACCTCGGGCAGAGTAATCCAAAAGATCCGTCTCACTTAGAGGAATTCAACGAAGCTGACGGCACGTCAATCGGACGTCCGTAGCTCATGATATAAGCGTTTCCGCTCCGGGGGCCCGGTTGGTTTCGTGTACGAACCAACCCGGCTGAACTCAGAGTATTCCGAAACCTTGAGTGCGATAATCCGAAACGACCGTCTCGATCCAAGGGTCGCGTTGCCGCAGATGGCTCGTCAAACGGAGGCCCGTAGCTCATGTTACGGGCATTTTACCGAAACCGGTCCGAAAAACGGGGGGGGGGGGGGGGGGGTCCGGGTCCGGGCCGTCCCGGCCCGACCCGGTCGGACCGGTCCGGCTCGGCCCGCCTGGCTCGGCTCGGCCGGGCGACCGAGCGGTCTACGCGGGAGGAGCCGCCGCTCCCGCGTGACACCCGCGCGACACCAGCGGGACACCCGCTGGACACCCGCGGGACACCCGCTGGACACCCGCGGGACACCCCCGCGGCACCAACGTGGTGCCGCCCTGGACACCCGGGGGTGCCGTGTGACAACCCCGCGGCACCCGCGGGGTGCCGCCCTGGACACCCGGGGGGCGCCGCGTGACAACCCCACGGCCCCCGCGGGGTGCCGCCCTGGACACCCGGGGGTGTCGCCTGACAACCCCGCGGCACCCGCGGGGTGCCGCCCTGGACACCTGGGGGGTGTCGCGTGACAACCCCAGGGCACCCGCGGGGTGCCGCGCAGGACACCCAGGGGGTGTGGCGTGACAACCCCGCGGCACCCGCGGGGTGCCGCCCTGGACACCCGGGGGGTGTCGCGTGACAACACCGCGGCACCCGCGGGGTGCCGCCCTGGACACCCGGGAGGTGTCGCGTGCCAACCCCGCGGCACCCGCGGGGTGCCCCCCTGGACACCCGGGGGGTGTCGCGTGACAACCCCGTGGCACCTGCGGGGTGCCACCCTGGACACCCGGGCGCGCCGGACCCGCGCGGCCGCGGGTCCACGAGCGCCGCCACCTCCAGCCGCCGGCGCCGCCGCGCCGGCGACCCGTGCTGCCGGAGTCGCTCCGATGGCCCGTTTTCCTTATCGTCTGCGCCGTTGTTCCTCCCGGGTTCCGTTCTTCACTGCGGGATCATCAAACATCCGTTGCGGCACGTTCTGTCATCGCCCGCCAAATCCGCAAAACACGAAGAACGGCGGAGGGTTGTCGGGCCGTGTTCGTTTGACCCGCACCATCCGCGTTATATAAAAACAACGGGAGAAATTGTTCAACAGATGAACCGAAAATTTTAATAAAATAAAATTGTTCATTTGAAACTGGTTCTTTAATTTTTAAAGAATGTTCACGGGAATATAAAGAGGGGTATTCCAAAATTATAAAATCTATACCACTTTGGTCGTCGTCGTGAGCGTTCTTCGTGGAATTGCTCGTCGCGGAAGAGGGGGATCGTCGCGTCGTCGCGGGAAGGCGTCGCGTCGTCGCGTAATCCGGCGTTGAGTCGGCGAGCTCAACAGACCAACAACAACAGATTTAAATTATAAATAATTAAATCTGTGTTTCGTTTAAAACCAAAAAGAACCTTTAGAGGAAACCCGGAATCACTCACCTCAAACAGTTGGTGATCGGAGATCGGGGCGGGGAAGAACGTCTCAGATGGGAGGGTTGTCGATTTCCAGGTTTGGCATTCTTCGCGTTCTTCGCGTTCTTCGCGTTCTTCATGAGGGAGAAGAAGATACAAGGGTCCTCTGAAATCCTCTCAATGCGCAAATAACCAGAGGTCATACGTTGTCCTTATTTTATTATTACGCCAACGAATTTGAAAACTGGTTAAGAAACGATTGAATTAATTCGTTGAATTAATTCGACGAAAGAAACTGCCCATTTAATTCACCAAATAAACCGCCCAATTAAATGGTCTGTTAAGATTTTAAGAAACGCGTCAGTTGACTTTCATAAAGACGGGTTTTCGCGGGTGCGTTTCTTAGCGGAAAGAAACGGTGGGGCTCGTGCGGGCCCCACCTCACAAATATCCTACCAAGGGGGTAGGATATTTCTGGATAGCATCCTATCCGGTTTAACTCAGTTCAAGCCGCCTTTAAGTGGCTTCAAGTGGCTTCCAAGTGGCTTAAGTGAAATAAAATAAAGTTGTCGCAAAATTATTTTATTTCTTAACATTAAGCCCAAAAATTAAAAACCACACCCTAGCAAACGCAACTCCAGAAGAGGCATTTCTAAGCGAATATCGGCGCTGCGATTTCATCGGTGCCCTCAGAATTCGATTCCGGGCACCGGTTTAAATGTTAGAAAAACCCGCTCGTCCGTTCACTGAATGTACCCGAGCCAAACTTCAAAAAATGATTCCGGGCACACCGGGCCTCGGAATCAGGCGCCGTCAGAAACTGCGTTCTTGTAAAATTCCAAAGAAAATTAAGAAAAAAATTTCCTTGAAATTCACGGGTCTTTACATCCTGAGGATTAGATTGTTTTCATTTGGTTTTAAACATTGTTAATTCAATGGGAGAGTTTGAAGACGGAAGTTACATTAGGATAATCTTCTTTTTTAATTTTTATTTGGTTTTTCCTTTTCCCATATCTTTTGTGTATCTAGTTCAATTATTTATAATGTATAAAAAGTTATTTCACCCTATTTTTGTATCTTTTGAGATGCTCTCTCCTCATTTCTTGATGCTTGTTTCCCTTACATGGTGAGTTCCATGTTTGGATTTATTTTTTTATTTTGGAAATATGATAAAAATATGGTGAATACAAGTATACCTTGTGTGTGACTTATTTTTGGTTGGGATAATGATTCCATCTAGTTGTATGTCTCTATTAGGCTTATCGTGAGACGATGTTTCAAAAAGATAGATATGAATACCCTTGTATTCCGGTTGTGACCCTTAGGTTAGAGACCTATCATTTCTTATTGAATCATGTCTTAAATTATTTTACATCTCAGTTATTTACGACATCCTAATATTAAATGATCGTTTTGTGTTAATTTTTGATTTCTATTTTTTATATTCTTCTCATGGTCTCAGTTTGGATATCTTTGTCTAATGGAGCTTTGTGAGTTCCCTTTTGAGATTTGGAGAACAAAAATGCTTAGTTTCATCTCTTCATTTTGTGGTATGAGGTTTTTGGTGAATATAACATCTTATAATAACTGTAAATGGTGGGAATACCAATGTTTCAACATTTATCCTCATAGTGATTTTATTGAATTCGACCATTGATCTGGTCAATTGACTATTTGGGTAGTCTTGAAGTTGTGATCTCATGTGGTTCATAGAACTTCTTATCACTGACTATAGAGTCATATATTTTGGTAATGATCACACTTTTGGGTGTGTTTATCTAATGGTACAACATTTTAGTGAAATAAAAAATGTTGGGTGGACATGTTCTATGTCTTAATGTGATTTTTTTACTGTCTTGGAGTGATCCTTTATGATGTCTCCAGGTAACCTCAAGAATTCTAGAGGTGGTGTTCCTGTATTTTCCTATGATTTGGTTTGGGATCTAAGAGGATCATGGGAGAAGTTGTCAATTCCCTGATAATCAAAATTTCAATAGGATTTTAGGGGTGGTTTGGGACTCATTATTCTAGTTTTTAGGATTGGGAGGTCATTTACAATTCATGTTCTTATGAAGGGAATAGAAGTCTTGGAATTCCTACTATTCTGATGTTTCTCGGTACTTTCTAGGTGATGAATATGGAATAATGTGGAATTCATGATACTTGGAAATTTCATTTTCTTTCTAGTAGTTTTTTGGCTATTTTACCTTTGAGTTTTGTGTTTTTATGATATCATAATTTGGAATTAGTGGGGGGGGGGGGATTTCAAGGAGTTCATTATTATGGAACATCTTTTCAAACCGTGCATCCCATGTATACATCACATGAACCTCTCAAAAAATGTAATTAGAACCTTTCCCACATGGTTTAGAAAACCGTGCAGGTAAAGCATGTGGATAACCCTTAATAGGTAAATTTTTTCTTTTAAAATTATTTTTATTTTTATATTTCACCATATTCTCCATTCATTCGAACCCCATGGCACAAAAACAACCTAGGGGATTCTTCCCCCATCTTCATGCTTTACTAAGTAGATACAAGTTAGTTTCTTCATGAGTATTTGTGTGGTTCAAAATTTAAGATCTTTTCTCTTATGCTTCATTAAATTTTTATATTTTACCAAATCTATCTAACTATAGTTTTCTTACAAAGACCATTTTAATTATAAGGGTTACTATGATTTTGGTTTTTTGGTTTGAAATGGTTGTGGGGGACAGTAGGAGTCCCTTTATGATGGATCTAACCAAAAGAAACATGATTATACCACTTAAGGTAGGTTCTTACAATTCATTTTATTTTATATAACAATCCTAGGAATGATTGACTCTTTAATGTTTTTGAATTAAATATATGAAGTTTCATATTACAAGTTTAGATTTTTTAAATGTTTACCATGATCATGTGAGTTTTTCCATTATAAAAAGGATGAATTCAAATATACTATTGAATTTTCATTTGAAATTTTATTTTATGCATTATTTATGTTTGATGAAATTCCAAATTGTCTTTTATGAAATTAACATGCTCTTGGGAATTTTGGAAAATTAGGTTTTTAATTGTGAGTTCCCATTTTTTGATTATTTGTTTTCCTTATTTTTAGGTGTTGGGTTGATTTTTTAATTTAAAATAGAGTTCCCCTTGATCTTATTTGGATTTTTTGTGAATTATTATTCATTATTTTGGAATTATGTTTGACATAAAAAAAATTAATAAGGGATTTATAAATTTATATGCTACAAGTGATAAGAGAAGTCTTAGTTGGAACTTGTGAACTGATGTTGTTCACACTATTGTTTAGAACCCCTATTTGTCGATGATATTTATATAATCCATGTGATATATGTTTTAATGTGCATAATGATATGATTAATGGATGGGGATTATCTTAAGGGAAGTGTGGGGTGGGAAGGATGTGATTTATGGTTTTCCCTTAGGGATTTCTTATTTTCATATGATTACCTAGATTGTTCATGGAATATATCCATTTATTATTCCATGAGGATACCATGATTACTAGGTGGGAAGTAGTTGGATAAAAATATTTATAGTTTATATTACACATAGTCTTGTCACATCTATTTGAGACTCACACACTATCTTGTGGTATTCTGCCAATTAGTATAGCTGAGAGTGATTCAAATGATGGATGTATGACCATTTTCTGGCGAATTGTTTAGGTCCACTTTTGGTAATTTCTATTGTTTTTTCATTAGTAACTATGTTATTGCCTCATGTTATACATCTATGTTATTATTTTCCATTCAATATATGATATTGTGTATTTTTTATTTCATGAATGTACTTTTCTATTATGTTGATTTTATTATGCCTTATTCATGTTGTTCAATTGTTTAATTCTATCAAATTACTGAAATTATTGTGACCTTATATGGTTTTTTTATTATATTTACCCTTTTTACTTATTACCGTTGATTTGGGTGTATAAAATTGTTTAATTTAATTGGGTATTTTTTTCATGTGAGTGTCTTATTTCTCATTCTTTTGAAAATGTTTTAAATGATGTGTGGGTTTATTTTTAAAAGTATGGGGTTTAAAGAGAAATGGTGGGCACATGATTTTTTTTTTCGTTTTTTGGTAAAAACTATTTGTGGAATTTTATAATCAAATTTTTAATTTTTAAAGTGAATGTTCCATATTTGTTAATTTCAATATTATCTAAAGGGTAATGCACATCCATTTTTTCTATTATTTCTAAACATGCAAACTTGGTTTATTCTATATAATAAATGCGCTAGAATGATGGATATATTCTACATGATTCACCTCAAACCCTACATACCATCATTGGTGGGTATGTTGTCTTCATTTCTTGTGTAGATTTATTTTGGTCGTTGATTTTAGGTTGTATATTGTGTTGTATTCATTGAGAAGTGGTTGGTTGTTAGGATCTTAGAGGTGACTTGAGCATTACACAGATTTGGTATTTGGTACTTCAATTGGAGGAATGAGTCTTCTCGATCATTATTTTGGATTAGCCTCTTTTCCCCTTTGTTTATTACTTACACTGTAGTTATGAAGCTCAATATTTCATTCTTAGTAATGTGAGGTGTCTTTGGCATGTTTCATTACCTTTTATCATTATTCCTTGTTCAGATTATTTTTTATGGTTATTTGTGGGAGAAATCACCCACAATGGTTAAGTTAGATACCCCTGATTATTTTCATCAGTCATGAATGATCATGGAATCCCTTTGAGTATGGGGTCAAGCGATTTAGGATCCACTTCATTTGGTTTCTTGGGTTTGTTCATTACAAACCCTGAGTAAAAAACCTGATATCTACATCTTTATGAATATCCACAAATACTATAGGTGTAAGTCAGGACATATCTTTGTTAATATGCAATTTAATTACCATTTTGGAGAATGAAATGTTTTTATTAATCACTCCCACATGTATAAAATAACCAATACATTCCCAGGAACTAAAATATCCCATCCTCATCAACAACCCAACCAGGCGATGGTTCCTCAGTAGAAACAATTTTCCCTAGGACCAATCATTATGTACGTGAAAAATATCTCATCTTAAATTGATCAAGAAGTGGATAAGTCACCAATAGAGCTGTGAGTAAAATCTTTTGATGATTCTCTTGAAATTGTAGTTGCATCATAGAAAACAGTGCCATAAATTTCCATTTTCTACTAGCTTCCTAAATAGCATGTGTTTAAGTCTTCTGGCTCAGAGTAACATCCACTACATTTCCTTTCCTAGATATATATACATGATCAATGTAGATGGACTATATATATTAAAAACATCTTCATTGTCTGTGGTTCAAATAATGTTGAGTGAATTTTTTTTAGGGTTTTATGATCTATGTATATAATGAACCATTTCACCCAAAAAATAATATCTCCAGTAAGCTAAATCGTGAAAAAAATGATAACATGTGATCATGGAATGAGTAATTATGCTGATTTTTCATCAACTAATGAGACCCATATGCTATGAACCATTCCCCTTTAATTAAAATGGATCCAAGACCAATTCTTGATGAATCATAGTAAACTACATAACCTCTTTCAAGAATAAGAGAAATTATTATCACCATTGAGGAAGACCTTCATTTTAACTCGTAATTTTTTTTCTCACAACCTTTAGGCCATATTAATTTAACAGGATTCTTGGTTTATCCTATGTTAGGTACTGAAAGGTATGTCATGTTCTAAATAAAACATATATGTTATATGGATATTTCTAAGAAACTCTCAATATCAAATATTCTCTTAGGATACCCCCTAGAAACAACAACTCTCACATTCATTGGATCCAAATATACCCCAGATTTTGATATAATGTGACCCCAAATGTTACCATTATAAATCCAACTAGTCTATTTTTTGAGATTAGAATATATAATATAGTCTTTTAGTTTACCCAATTCAATTTCAAAATTTTTGGAATGACCACATCGAGTCAATCATTACACAAAAATTTCATCCATGACAATTACCATAAATTAATTCAGATATTGGTGAAAAATCGGATTAATCATGGCAATAAATATTAATGGAATGTTTTAGAGAGTGAATAATATTTCCAAATACTCATAAATTCCATTACTAGTTCAAAAATTTGTATTTGGTATATATTATTTTATAACCCATACCTGATGATAGCTTGACCCCAAAACAATTTTTGATAAAACTCAAGATCCTAGAAGCTTCCTAAGGATTTTTTCTATATGAGGTAGTGTTTAATAGTTCTTAATGATATGTTGATTTAACCACCAGTAATACACACAAAAAATGAGGGTCCCATCCACATTCTTAATGAAAAACATTGGTGAACCCCAAGGTGAAGTTATAGATTACATGAACACTTTGGAATCTGGGTCCTCTAAAAATATCTTGCATTCCTGAAGATCAGTTGCATACATATTGTAAGGAGGAAAAGATACTATTTCCACTCATGGAACAAGATAAATGGTTCATTCTAAGTCTCTATTATGAGGTATCTTAGAAAAAATTTTAGGGAAAAAATCCTTAAAATGATCCACCAATTGTGGGAAATGTATCCGAAATATTACCTAATTATTTATGATAATACTAGAAATATAGGGTGGAACCATGCCCAACCCATGACACTCAAGTCCATATCAACTCACTTGTACATCATGTCCGATTCATAAAAAGATTAATTACACACATGTGATACAATGGAAACCGTTTAGAGATAAAACTATCTATGTTTGAGAAGTTCACTGACCAATCCATCCCAAATATTATATCAAATCCTATAATCTTAATCATTAAAAGTTTCTATAAGAAATCGTTTCCACCAATCTCAAGATGGAATCTTTACATTGGTGTAAACATTCAAACCATGCTCCCAACAGAGTATCAAGAGTCATCACTCAATTGAAATACTCAATTTTGACCCCAAGACTATCTAATATATCCATATAAGTAAATGAATAGGAAGAGGCGCCATCATATAATACAGATACTATGTCCATGGCTACTAATATAATTCCTCACACTATAGATGTCCAAATACTCTACTAAACTGGTGTAGGCTATACTACATGTAACTAGACCAATACATGACCTTTAGCTACTACCTGAACTCTATGAGTAGGTCCAATAAAATGGAAAATCAAACAACAAGTTTTTTTCCTTGAGAATGGACTCTACTTCATCTTGGACATCAGGTAGTACTCTATATTTTTTCTTGTCATGGAACTATTGATCTCGCTTCGGAGGTTAGAGCTGGTGTAGATCCTATCCCACTCGGCACATGAGGTATGGTCCTAAAAATTATATAAATATAGCCCATTCCTCCACAGTATCATCAGTAAAATAGATCTATATCATATAGATTATTTATATTACCGTCCATACATCATTTATAGAATACTAAAAACATTAAGTATGCATAGTCTGATTGGTCCATCCCTCATGAGAAAACCCGAAGTGATGCTTCTAAAAAACTAGGTGATTCACCACCTAATATAGAATTTTAATCTCCATGAAATATACCTTGTGGTTCTCTCATATTTCACTCATAGATAATGGACCCATTAATTATCTTATACCTAATAGACAAACAATATTTTTTCACCTGAGATTAGTATGTGTAACTAATCCAATCCTAAAAACATATCACCCTTGATAGTTTTTAACTAAAAAAATTAGTGATAAGTACCAAAAATTAGTGAACTGAGATAAATAGTAAATTATGAACATAGTACTCCAATTCAGGCGTATAAACTCCCTATATAGATCAAACCTTGTATTTGTTGGGAAGAATTAGTAATAGAAAATAGATTTGAAGTACCCCCAAACATTTACAAGGTGCTAATATTTCTAGTTCATAACATACCACCCTATCATAGAGTATTCATAAAGAATGTAAGTTGTGTGCATGAAATTCCTTTTTAGAGGCATATACAAGTGATTGAATATAGATATAATGGCTCTTATACATGAATCAGTATCCTAAAAGACACCATACCCTAAAAATTTAAGTGAATTCTGTTGTTTTTACTCTCAAGTCAACTCCAACCTAGTTGGTGTTGGTCATGGTGATCCCCCATAGATTTCACTAAATGTAAGAAACCCTATCAATGATAAGTGTAATTTCTTAATCAAGGTATAATAGGTGGTTCTATTAGAGTTTTTTCACGTGGCATAATAGTACGGTTAGGTCCCATCACACCATGAATATGGCCATTTCTACCTTCTAGGAATCCGGAGTAGGTCCGTCATGAATGAATATATCTAAAACTATATATAACACCCCTCAAAACCATATATACCGAAGATATGATCCTGATAGGGAGTATGAAAATTAAAAAACATCACTATCATGGAAAAACACTAAACAAACCACCCATTATTAAGGCTAGGGTATCGGTAAGATTCCAAGAATAAATCATAGGGGTTCTATTCTATGGAGTATATATTTCATGTTATAGAGGAAAAATCCTTTTAATTTATAATTTTTATCCCCATTGAAAGGAAACCAATTCATTTTGGAGTCATAATATAATACCTTTTACATTTATATAAAAATTTAGTTAGATTAATTACTGTACCCAAGTTATAATGTCATAAATTTCTATGTTATAATTGGTACTTCATGTCATTGAAACCAGACCATTAGATATAGTCTTAATATGTAACAAGTCTATAATTTATGATTAATTAATATGAATCACCATTCAAAATTTGTTGAGGTAAACATTTATAATTTACAAGTAGAATCCATTTAATTAGAATAAACTAATGTTTTATATCATGAAACCATAGTTATATATCTCAAACATGTGATAATTGGTCAGTTAAAGTGCCACCATCAATATATATGGGAAAAAACCATTTAGGTTGATGAAAAAACTTTATGCAACCAATTATTTTTTTTCCTTACAAAACAATTAGTACATTTTAAAAAATTGTAACAATGTCACATGTGAGATAGATCAATAAATACATAAAATGAAGTAAACATGGCATGACATATAATTCCCTATGTGCTTATCATAATTCTGAACCAT
This sequence comes from Viscum album, assembly GCA_963277665.1. NCBI lineage: Eukaryota > Viridiplantae > Streptophyta > Magnoliopsida > Santalales > Viscaceae > Viscum > Viscum album. The sequence goes on from OY728157.1 coordinate 543,005,844, forward strand.
TTCTTCCTTTTCATACTAGACCAAAAGGATAAATATATAATTATAATAGACATCATAAGTCATATGAATCACCCAACGATGAACATTATAATATTTTAATAAGGGAAATCTATAATATTAATTCCCACCTTGAGAAATACAGGTCCTACCTATATGTGGGTTAGAAACTCATAGGTATAGATTCGTTACAAAATTAGGAAATTTCATAGTCTCATGTCTACCATCCAAAAATATCAAGAAAATGAACCAAAATTTCCCATTTGATGCCATTTTGTGACATCCTGGACATAATTCACTCAGAAGTAAATGGACTTGATTAGACCCATGGCCCTAAGCACACCTCCCTATATACCGGAGGTTGTCGACTAATAATTAGAGTCAATGGTGGTATAGTGGGGAGACAATAACCACTTCATCAGAGTTTTGAAATTGTGAATAATAAATAATAAGTGAAAATTAATTAATAAATAACTATCAGAATAAACCATTATGATAAATAATGACATGGAAGATCAATAATTAGTGTTATTTAATTTTTTTCATTGTGATATAAAAATGGGTACAGTGGAAAATATGGAATTAAGAATTCGTAATACACTCTAAAAGAATAAACAAAAGGTCTAAAATGGAAAACACCAATAGAATCCCATGAAATAGATTGGTCCTCTTCTCCCATGCTTCATCTTATAACTAGAATAAATAACCCATAGCTAGATGCTTCTCATTGTCCCTACCAATATCTATGAAGTTAGTTCACATACTAATCCATTGTATGAATATGGTATGAGTAAAACATAGTAGGGTACCACCAAAAAGGTCTATAAAGATTCCAACCTATGAATATAACTATCAAAGTGTAATGTATAAACATAAATGATGGATTACTATGAAGGTAATGTGTGATAAAATTCATTCCACAAGTAAAATATGTGATATAGGAAATCTAAAAATTTAGAATAATTAAATACTAAATGTTTACACCTTGTAACTACCAGCCTCATCATATACTAGATATATTAATGTATCATATAAGATTGGGCCATTAACCCAAAGCCAATGACCAAGGTTTCCTCTTAGAGTACTTGGAACTCATCCCAAGAAAACATGATAAATACAAGATTAAATGCTAAGAAGATAATTCAGGGAATTCCATTTCAGAGGAAATCAATTTGGATCTATGTAGATAATTGAAGGAATCCAAATTACAGAATATGAAAGTTGGTCATCAATTTCATACCAAGATATCCCTATTTGGTATCATACTATTGCATCCCTTAGCCATTCCACGTCGTTTCATCTATATTCGATTACATATAATTTCATATATCAACCAATATATTATATAAGTGATGAAGGTCCAGGTTAATGTGAAATCAATTTATAAATTCAATTAATCACATCTATTTCATAATCAACTCTTTCAGAGGTGATAAAAAAGGGATATGGTAATGTTTATACCAAATTACGAATCATTTATACAAATTAGAATATGATAAGAGATTATATGTATGATTTAGTCCATATCATCAGCCTTTAATTCATTAATCAAAAAGGGGTGAACATGGATATTCAATTATTTGATAGTTTTTTAATTCGTTTCCAGCTTCTACTACCTAGTTGAAAGAACTATATAACAAAAAAGGGTTGGATTTTCCACTGTAATTTAATTTAACCCACCTAAAGGGGTGGTTTGGTTCGAGGTAAAAATCCTCCAATCGGGTCAAGGGGTCTGAGGAACATGAATTCAGGGTTTGAAACAATTAGTTTATGGTATTCAAAATTTAGGGTCAATCCATGGATGGTTTGGGATGAGACCCAACCCCAAAAAAATTATAACTAATAAAAAATTTAGGGAAAAGGTATAGAACCACTACCTTATACTTATATATAATTCCTCGTTTAGTATCAACCTCAGATTTAGGATATAATGGGGGAAATAATTAAAAAAAACTCACCAAAAAATATGTTTTATGATCTCAAATGGATATGGCACTAAAGATAGAAAGATAAATTGCGAAATAATGTAAGAGGAATCATAGAATTGTAGAGAGGGTTCCATCGCAATGAATGACGCTTGAATCAGAGATCTTATGATGATGATCCTTCAAATAATTTCTATTAGAAAAGGGTATGCTCTTCTATATTTGATAGGTTGTGAAAATGAGGAGGAAGAAGGGTGGATTTTGGTTATTATAATAGTTGGGAAATAGCATCATTTGACACTTTTAAAGGGGAAAATTTTTTAGATCCGTGTTTAGACAAACAATGTTCCAACATTGTATACCTACAGCTCGAGTAGGCACCCCTCACACCATTGGGCACATGGTTATAAGAAACCATACACCAAAAATGAAATTTACACCTTAATAAATTACAGGTTTTCCATGATCTTGAAATACTCATTTCGTGGTTAAAAAAACTATGTAGAAACCCTTATATCCTACATGGTTGAGGTGCATGGTTATCCCTAATCATGCGCTACAGGTGTGCCTCACATGTTTCTCTAAAAATATGATTGTCCAGGCCATAAACGAAGGCATAACACTCCTAAATTCTTCTTTAAAACATTATGAACATTTTTTAGAGTAAATTAAGATATTTAGTCTAATATTTAAAGGATCTATACCTCATATAAAATTATATATCTTATAGTACCATTAAAAATTATAAGATTGAATTGAATTGGTAAAAATTCATGTATGGATGCTCCACTAATTATCACATATCGATTTTATGGATTAATCATATACATGTGAACTTTGTTGCCTTACCACCTGAATATATAACTTTGTATGTTTATTTCTCTTATTTCTTAATTTATCTATCCATCACGTATGAAATGTGTGATATACAATAAATAAGGATCCTCTAGAAATATCTTTCTACCATCAATCTAGGTTCTCAATGTTTTCCATTAAGTGGAAATGTCAACTGCCTTACCAAACAATATGAGAATAAAATGGGGAAATATTAACTCCAGTAAGGTAATGAAAGAATTTTAATACTTTATTTTCATGAAATAAATTCTGTGAGATGGTCTTAATGGGTGATAAATTTACATTATAGAGAAAAAAATAGAGAACAAAGAGGACTTGGGGTCTTTTCGAAAGGTTTCTAGCTAACATGTGAGGGATTTATTATTTTCTTTTTTCTTTTGTAAATAACTTAACTCATGTATTATTTAATCAATTTCACTTATTGTTTAGTCTAGATAACTATACTGGTCCTCATGGTAATTATCCTTTTTAAAATAGTATTTTCATAATTTTACTTTCAACCACCTTATAAAAAATTCATATGAAAGTGCAATCCAAGGTTTATCATGGGTGTAACTCTTAAAAAAGATCATGTAATTAATAATGGGTATCTTGGAATGTGTGGTAATATAACTAGACAACCTAGATAATTTGGATGATCTATAAAAGGATACTAGCATGTTTCATAAAAAACTATAGGGGAAATGGGATGATTATTCATATATATCCCTTATCTGCAAATAATTTTTTTGGAATAAATACTAGAGGAGTAGGAATGGAAGGACAAAAATAAATCAAGATAATTCCATTTAAGAGAGGGAGATATTAATAAAACCCATTTACATGCTTTAATCAAGGAACAAAAAATCATGGGGATTCTTAGCTTATAAATTGAGGATGGATATATCATTAGTAATGTAGAGGACATTGGTGCACTCACAGTATCCCATTTCTCTAACATGTTCAAAGGTCCTCGACTAGATTGTTGGAGTGACTCCCCGTTACAGGAATAAAACTCCTTTCCCCATTATAACCTTTTATCTGTAGATTATTATCATGACAACATTATAGAATCTATTCCATCCGATGAAGAGATCGAGGAAGCTATCTAATACCTCTATTTAGATAGAGAAAATTGCCTTGATGGTTTCCCAATATCATTATATACTGTTTCATTCTATATTATTAAATGTGTTATTTTGATTTTTCATCTAAGACTTTTTCTATGGAATACCCCTCCTTAGGGTCACTAGTGAAATTGACTTAGTTCTTATTCCAGTGGTACACCACCCAAACTCCTTTAACAAGTACCCTCTAACAAGCATGTGTAAAATTTTACATAATATATTTGAAAAAACACTAAATGATTAAAATATATTGGAATCCACATATTATGATCTTTTAAGAAGGAATATGCATGGTGTTAGTATTTTAACATAAGATATGTTGACAGACCTTGAATGAGAAGTGGTTAAGACTAATATCAAGGTCAAAATTAATATGTAATCTGCATGTGATAAGATGGAATGTAATTTGATTATTTTTGGACTCCTAATGTGTTAATCATGTTTTAATAATCACAAATCTCATTACTGTTAATTAATCTTGATCTTCAGTGCACATCTTGTTAATACTCTTCAAACTCAACAATAGGTGCATATCATGTTTTTATAATAACAAATCTTATGGATGTTAATTACTCTTTACATGTTTTATGCATAATTAAACTTCTCTCATATATTATCTCTAATGAGTAACCTTAACTCATATTCTGCATATCACTGTCTTAGTCCAAATACAATTTTTTTGTCTAAGTGTGGACTCAACGTGAAGGACTCACCGTGACCAGACACCGTGACCAGACACTGTGACCAGACACCGTGACCAGACATCAAAACCCAGACACCGTGAAGGACTCACCGTGACTAGACACCGTGACCAGACACCGTGACCAGACACTGTGACCAGACACCGTGACCACTCACCGTAACCCAGACACCGTGAAGGACTCACTATGACCAGACACCGTGATCAGAAACCGTGAGGAAGACATCGTTTCCTTGATCACTATGACACTGTTTCTTAAGCTTTTGTCAGTATTATTTTAAATGATGCTAACTGTCATATTTGGTGTTTTTAATGTAATTAATGTTATTTAATGATAGTTGTTGGCTTGACAGGAAACTGTATCTCGTACCTATGAAAAGGGAATCATTACTACTACCAGAGCCTGTGGAATATAAAGAATATTGAGCTGCATTAGAGAACACACGCGCTTGACACGTCTCTACACATATACTACAATACATGCGAGCTTTGTACTGAACCGACGAACAATCCAGAGCACAATTGTAAAGAACACATTGCACGATACTCAAAGAAGTTCCATACATGAAATCCTACATTTCTGAGGAACACACGACGAATCAAGAGACTATAGAACACAAGCTGAACTACTACACTCTGTTTTTCAACAGAAAAACCAGAGAAGGACTCTGAAGCATTCCTTCTCAATCCAACGAGTCCAGAGATACATTGACAATCCCTAGAGCCATTTCTAAACTCTACATCTCTACTCTGTGATTTATTATTTACTTTTCGAGCAGTGTGTGTCATCTGCTATATTTTTACACACACACTGTCTCCTGAACTTTAACTGGAGGATCTTTAAATCCTCACTCAAAATATTACATCTTTTATTTCCCACTAGGATAGTGGTAGAGGTCATGTGTGACCTGAAAAGCTGGTTTTCTGTTGTTTTGTTTCCCATGAATAATAGTGGTAGAGGTCTTGGACCTGGATAGTTTTTGTAAAACTGTTGTTAACCCCGATCCAGGGTGTGGATCAAATTTATATAAATTTGAGAGGACTAATTCTCCGCTTGAGACTGAACCTCTTGTTATATCTACTGTGCATATTTTATTTATGTTTAATGTATACGACATATATTATATTTATTCCGCTGCTATTACTTTAAAATACAAAATTATTTTGAAGCTACTTTGATAGTTAGATTAGCAAGTGTTTACACTTATTGTAAATCAGTAGATTAGTTTCAAAAGTTAGTTTGATCTTGTGGTTAAACTAACTGAGACCTAATGAATATTTGAGAAGCTAAGTGAACATTTACAATCTGTATAAATTCACTACTGTTTAACTTATTTTACAAATCAGGGGATTTTAACTAGACAATTTTTTAACAGAAATTTTAATTGGAACTCAATTCACCCCCCTCTTGAGTGTCCACTCAGACCAACATTTGGTATCAGAGGCTGTTTAAATATTTTCTAAAGTACTCTATTTTCAACTGTGATTTTAGTTGCATCCTTAAAGATCTTAAATTTCTGTTAGTTCTAAATTTTTTCTCTTTAAATTGTCTTTCTAAAATCTAGTTATGGATAATAGATTAGAGGGTGCTGCTACTAACATGCCACCTTTCTTCAATGGTACCAACTATGCCCAATGGAAGCTTAAAATGAAAATTCATTTAGAAATCATAGGTTTTGATATATGGACTGCCATATAATTAGAATATAAACTTCCCACTACTGCTAGATCCACTTGGGATGAACCTAAAAAGACTTCTTACAATAATAATTGTAAATCCATGAATGCCCTGTACTATGCTTTAGGAGATGAAGAGTTTAACATAATTTCTGCTTGTAAAACTGCTTTTGAAATTTGGGATACCTTAGCTATTTCTCATAAAGGAACAACCAATGTTAAGGAAATGAGATTAAATACTTATACTATTAAATATGATAATTTTAAAATGAAAACTGATGAACCTATTTCTGACATGTATCTCAGGTTTAATGGGATAGTCAATATAATGAATTCACTTGGAAAAGCTGTTCCAGCAAAGGAACAAATTATGAGAATCTTAAGATGTTTACCAGACCGATGGAGAGGCACATCTGTTTCAATCAGAGAGTTATGTGAAATTTCTACTCTACCTGTTAAAGAACTCATTGGTAAGCTTCTGATGTATGAGGAAGAACTCAAGGTAAAAAAAGAAGAAGAAGATTAACCTAGAAAAAAGTCTGTTTCTTTCAAATCTTCAACTTCAAAGGACAAGGATAAGGAGAAACTTCACGCTATAAACAAGAGTTCAAGATGTGAAGACAGTGAAAGTGCTTCTGATAGTGATGCTAAAATGGCTCACATTTCCAGAAGGTTTAATAAGATCTATAGGTAGAAGAAGTTTTTCAGAAAATCAAATTACAAAGGAAAGTATGACAATAAGGAACATTGGAAGAAGGATTGGAAGAAGCCAGATAAAAGTAATGAAGTTGTCTGTTATGAGTGAAAAAGGAAAGGACATATTAAAGCAGACTACCCAAAGCTCAAATTCAAGAAGAAATATGATTACAAGGATAGTAAGTTCAAAAGGGCTATGAAGGCTACTTGGAGCGCTTATGAGGATAGCTCCAGTGAATCTGATGTCTCTGAAACGGAACACAGAGATAAGGCAAACATGTGTTTTATGACAAACACTTCTGACATAATAGCTGAAACTCCTGCTTTAAATTCTTATTATTTTGGAGATGATACTGACTCTGATAACATGTCAAAATCTGAACTATTTGAATATTGTGATATGTTAGAAGAAACCTGTAATGAGCTGAAAGACAAATACAAAGGTTTAAAGAAACAGTATGCTTTAACTGTTAAACATAAATATGATCTTGATATTGAAATGGAAAAAAATACTCAGTTATTTAAAAAAAATACTGAACTGAAATTATCTAATGATCAACTCAGAAAGGATTTAGAGAAATTCAAAAATGGAAAGGATACACTAACTCAAATGCTAGGAAAGCAAGTTGCACCAAAATACACTACTGGAATAGGCTACAAACCTAGATAGAGACAGTTTACTAAGAATAGATTTATTCCTAAATCTGGACAGAATGCTGCTAATTCTAGTTCTGTACATTTATAAGCTTCAACTAGTTATATTCATAGTTATGGATTTAATAAGGTTTATCTTTCAAAGTCTGTTGATTCTAAAACATTCATGAGACCCATAAGACAAATTTGGGTACCTAAAGCTTTGATTGCTAACCTGTCTGGACCCAAGAAGATCTGGGTACCAAAATCATTTCCTATCTAAATCTATTTTGTAGGAAACCTACTTAAAGAGCTCCTGTAGGAAGACCTGGTACTTGGACAGTGGATGTTCAAGACATATGTATGGAGAATTCTCATGCTTTAAAAGCTTAGTCAGAGTTGATGGAGGTTTTGTCACCTTTGGTGATAATTCTAAAGGGAAAATCTTCGGCTAAGGCCAGATTGGTAACACTGACTCAGTATTAATTTCTAAATTTTTATTTGTTGATGGACTTAAATATAATCTGTTAAGTATTTCTCAGTAATGTGATGATGTTTTTAATGTTAAATTTGAAAATGATTCTTGTAATGTTTTTAATTCTAAACATGCTTTAGTCTTTTCTTCTCTGTGAAATGAAAATGTCTATGCTGTTGATTTAAATTCTTTAGCTAAGCAGAATATTATTTTTTTAAAAGCTTTTCATAAAGAGTCTTGGCTTTGGCACAGAAGATTAGGACACTGCAATATACACTCACTTAGAAAACTTACTAGTAAGAACTTAGTTAGAGACCTACCCAAACTTGAGTTTCCAAATGACAAAGTTTGTAATCCCTATCAAAAGGGAATGCAACATAAAGTTTATTTCAAATCAAAGAAAGAAGTGTCAACTTCTCAACCTCTCGAGTTGGTTCACATGGATTTATTTAGACCATCTAGAGTTTCAAGCTTAAATGGGAAGCAGTATGTCTATGTCTTAGTAGATGACTTTTCTAGATATACTTGGGTATATTTTCTAGCTCACAAAAGTGAAGCATGTTCTTACTTTGTTAAATACTCCAAATCTATAGAAAACCTTAGTGAACATAAGATTAAAACTCTGAGAATTGATCACGGACGTGAATTTGAGAATCATGAATTTGAATCTCACTGCTCTCACAATGGATATAGTCACAATTTATCTACCCCTAGGACACCCAAGCAAAATGGTGTAGTAGAAAGAAGGAATATAACTCTGTAAGAAATTTCTAGAACTATTCTTAATGAGTATGACCTACCTGTTTATTTTTGGGCTGAAGCTGTAAATATAGCTTGTTATGTTATCAATAGAGTCTTAATCAGACCTGTTCTTAAGAGGACCCCTTATGAGTTGTGGAACCATAGGAAACCTAAGGTTAACTACTTCAAAGTCTTTGGATTCAAAGTATTTATTCATAATACTAAATAAAATCTCGACAAATTTGCATCCAAGAGTGATGAAGGAATTTTCCTAGGTTACTCTATTTCTAGTAAATCCTATAGAGTTTTCAATAAGAGAACCAAGTGTGTGGAAGAATCTGTTCACATCAAGTTTGATGAAACTGATCCACATCAGCCTAAAAACTCTCTTGAAAATATTTAAGATGATCTCTCTATTTTGAACCTTAACGATAAAGATAGTGGACCTATAGTTAAAACATCCTGTTCTGGAAATTTTCCAGAACCTGTTTCTGTTGATTCCCAACCTGTATGACCTACCTGTTTATTTTTGGGCTGAAGCTGTAAATATAGCTTGTTATGTTATCAATAGAGTCTTAATCAGACCTGTTCTTAAGAGGACCCCTTATGAGTTGTGGAACCATAGGAAACCTAAGGTTAACTACTTCAAAGTCTTTGGATTCAAAGTATTTATTCATAATACTAAATAAAATCTCGACAAATTTGCATCCAAGAGTGATGAAGGAATTTTCCTAGGTTACTCTATTTCTAGTAAATCCTATAGAGTTTTCAATAAGAGAACCAAGTGTGTGGAAGAATCTGTTCACATCAAGTTTGATGAAACTGATCCACATCAGCCTAAAAACTCTCTTGAAAATATTTAAGATGATCTCTCTATTTTGAACCTTAACGATAAAGATAGTGGACCTATAGTTAAAACATCCTGTTCTGGAAATTTTCCAGAACCTGTTTCTGTTGATTCCCAACCTGTTGATGAACCTGAAATTTCTAGCCCTACCTTTACTAGATCAACTAGAATTATGAAGAATCATTCTTTAGATGCTATTGTAGGAAATATTGATAGAGGGACACAGACTAGAGCTTCTCTTAGAAATCAGGTTGAACATCAAGCCTTCTTGTCACAACTTGAACCTAAAAACATTGATGATGCTATTAATGATGAATTTTGGGTAATAGCTATGCAAGAAGAACTCAATTAGTTTGAAAGAAATAATGTTTGGAATCTTGTTGAAAGACATAAGGACACTTTCACAATAGACACAAAATGGGTGTTTAGAAACAAAGTAGATGAATCCGGAAATATAGTTAGAAATAAAGCTAGACTAGTTGCACAAGGCTACAGTCAAGAATAAGGTATTGACTATGAGGAGACTTTTGCTCCAGTAGCCAGATTAGAAGCTATTAGGATTTTACTTGCTTATGTTTCACATCTAAATTTCAAACTATATCAAATGGATGTCAAGAGTGCATTCTTAAATGAATATATTACTGAGGATGTTTTTGTTGAACAACCACCTGGTTTTTCAGACCCACATTTTCCAAATCATATTTTCAAATTATCAAAATATTTATATGGTTTAAAGCAAGATCCAAGAGCTTGGTATGATAGATTAAGTACTTTTCTAACTTCTAAAGGTTTTACAAAAGGAATAGATGATCCTACTCTTTTTATAAAACAAATTTATAAATATGTTTGAGTAGTACAACTTTATGTTGATGATATTATCTTTGGATCTTCTAAAAATACTTTATGTACTGATTTTTCAAAAATGATGCAAAATGAATTTGAAATGAGTTTAATGGGTGAACTTAAATTCTTTCTTGGTTTTCAAAATTTTCAAAATGATTATGGAATTATTTTAACTCAAAGTAAATATACTATAGATCTTTTAAAAAGTTTTGGATTGGATAGCACAAAAAGTTGTGACACTCCCATGAGTACCACCTGTAAGATGGATCTTGATGAAAATGGGAAATCTGTTGATCAATCCACTTATAGAGGAATGATTGGAAGTCTACTCTACCCGACTGCTAGTCATCCTGATATTGTGTTTAGTATGTGTATGTGTTCTCGTTTTCAAGCAAACCCTAAAGAGTCACATTTAAATTGTGTAAAAATAATTTTCAAATACCTCAAGCATACTCTCAATTTAGGACTGTTCTATCCCAAAGGACAATCATTTGAACTAGTTAGTTATTCTGATGCTGACTTTGCGGGATGTAAGCTAGATAGAAAAAGCGCTTCTGGAACATGTCATCTTTTAGGCAAGTCACTAGTATCATGGTGTAGTAAGAAACAAAATTTTGTTGCATTGTCAACTGCAGAAGCTGAATACATAGCTGCTGGAAGTTGTTGTGCAGAAATTTTGTTGATGAAACACACATTACTAGACTATGGATATCAATTCAGACATGTCTCAATAAATTGTGACAACACAAGTGCTATTAATATTTCTAAGAATCCTGTTTCTCATTCTAGGACAAAACATATTGATGTAAGACATCACTTTTTGAGGGATCATTATCAAAAAGGTGATATCACTTTGGAATTCATTAGTACTGAATATCAACTTGCTGATATATTCACTAAACCATTAAATTCTGTAAGATTAGACTACATCATACATGATCTTGGTATGATTAATCATAAATGAATATCTTACTGATCTTAATGTTTAATACTTTACTATACTTTACTTTATGGTTTTATACTTACTATTTCTAAGTTACTGTTTTATGCTCATGGTCTGACAACTCACTCTCTCACCGTGACTATATAAATTACTCAGTGTTTCACCGTGATGACTATAAACTATCTCACCGTTAGAAGTATGATAATTTTTATTATTTTTATTTTATTTTTACTCGTATCACGGTAATTTTTATTTCACCGCTATTTGATTTCCCGCGTTTTTGTTTTTATGACGTTTGACATTCCCAAATGATAAAACTTAAGGGTTTCATTCGACTCCTTACCCGAATTCTCCCCCGAACCTTCTCTTCTCTCTCGCCCGAACCATTAGTGAATGCCAAGGATGAAGCGTCCATCTTCACCCTCGTCTGAGAAGCGCCGCTCTAAGAAACAAAGGAGGATACCGAGGATAGCGCCCGAAGGACCTCTAAACCCAAACCTGGTAAGCCATACAATTGTACCTGAAAAAGATGTTTTCCATGAATGGTTGTTGTCTAGCAGATCATTAGTTTTGAATGTTTTAAAAGAACAAGGATGGATTGAATGGTTCACTGGACAGAATAGACCAATTTACCCGAGGCTTGTATCTCAATTCTATCAGTATGTGAAGTTCTCTTTTGAGTTTGGAGAAATCTTTTTGGTGACTATCTGGATCGATGGTCAGAAGTTCTCTTTCTCTTCAATGCTGTGGGCTGCATGCCTAAGAATTCCACATGAAGGAGAGGAAGTTGTTGCTGTTATCCCTGCTGTTATCCCTGCTGAAATACCTCAAGGAGAGGAAGTTGTTGTTGAAAAGGAAAGGACTAAAGATCCTTTATTTGTTCTTCATTCGGAAGAAGATCATCCCAATGTTGCTAGGAAATTAGTTTTTCCAGGTTCAGAACAACAAACAACCTTTGAGGAAGTTTCTATTGAAGAGACTTTTTCTGTTGAGAAAGAAGCAAGTTTGGAAGCTTATCCAGTGGAACAATCGGTTCCTGAGATTATTCCATCTGCTGAAGAAAGAATGGAAATTTCCTTTCAGCTAGCAAGGAAAGAATTTGCTGAAGAGATTAGGGATGATCCTGTGGATCTTTTCCATGTTCCTGAACCTCAAGAATTTGAAAGGGAAGCACAAGTTGAGGGGGAGGAAACTCTAAATCTTGATATAGTGGATCCTGGATCTGGTGATGCTTCTCAACCTTCTGTCACTTTCTCTATACACTCACGGTATGAGTTCCCAAGATTTTATGATGTGAATGAGTCACAGTAAGTAACTACAAATGGAATGGATCTTTCTTCTCTGTTTCAACTATAGTCCTTAGCTCATTCAGAACCAGAATCAGAGCCCCAACCTCAATCTGAATCAGAATCTGAGTCTGAAGATGACTCTGACCCTCAACCAGAATCTGAACCTCTAACTTTACCTACATCCTTACCTGAGCTTCATTCCTTTGTAACCAAAGATGATCTGAAAGATTTTGGTGAGACTTTGCTAGCTAGTTTTGAGAAAATTGTCTCCACTCAACCTCTCCCAGTGACTCAGTTAAGTCAATAAGATGCATCAATTATCTTGGAAAATATTATCTTGCATATTCGACCAAGGATGATCCGAGAAATTCAAGAAGTCCGAGTAGAGAATAAGATGCTGAGTGTTGATGTTGAAAATCTGAAAATTATGGTAGAAAGTCTAAAAAATGATCTATTTGTGAGATCAGAGCCTGCTGCTGTTTCTGCCCCTGCACCTGCTGCTGTTTCACCCGAGTCTTTTGATTCCCTCCTTACTAGGGAGATTGTGTCTCAAGTTCATCCTACCTTCTATATTTTGATGAAAATATTGGAAAAAAGCACACGAAGATGCTGGAACGCATGAGAGAGCTTGTGGAAACTCTAAATAAGCTTACAGATGAATACACTGGATGTATGCAAAAAGTTCTGAAACAACTCAAAGTTCTAACCGAAGCTGTCAATGCTTCACCTGCTTCTGGTCAGACCTCCACACCTGCTTTGGATGATTCTCTACTGAGATCCTTAATTAAGGAAGAATTATAGAATGCCTTCAGTGGCTTGGATCTATCCTCTTTGTCAGAAGTAATTAAGAACAGTGATAGGGCATCGAACTTGGTTAGGATTCATTCAAAGATAACCAATGATGCTCAACCTGAGATCTCCAAGAAAATAGATTTGTATCTTTCCCGGATTTTCTCTAAAAGTGACATGACAGATCACTTTAGATATATTGTTGAAAATATGATAATCCCTCCGATGACTCATGATTTTGAAGCTCAAGTTCAGAAACTTTCAGAGTTCACCAGATTGTTGGAAAGATTTCTAGAGAATATGGATGATTTTGAATAGGCTATGCAGTATGGTGGTGAAATCGTTACTGATTTCATCAATCTTTTGAAGTCATATCATCATGTGAAGAGTACTGCTATATTTTCTCCAGCTGCTGCACCCCTTATACCTGGACTTCCTGCCTTAGCATCTTCTACCATGACATTTAGCCAAGCCCTTTCTCAGATCCGGCCAGTCATTCTTGACCAACCTAAGCCTAGATCTTCTACTGCTCCTACTTTGGATCCATATGTTTTTTAAGGTCTACCCTTACCCTCATTGTCTACCTCTTCTATTCCTTCTTCTACTTCAGCACCAGCTCCTGCTGCTGATAAAGGCAAGACAAAAATGGATCCCTAAAGAGTTGACTGACTGTTTTTCTTTTTGATGGGATGTCATTTCTTGTTCACAGTTTGTACTTCTCCTGTAATTTGTATTATGAATTCTTTGGTTAATGATAATTGCCACATTTCATTTCCATTTCTCTACTTTTTGATAATCCCAAAAGGGGGTGAAAAACCTCCAAGTATCAGTTCTATAATAGTATAAATGGGGGAGAAAAACTGCAAGTATCTGTTCTATAATGTTTTTGCTATTCTAGTATCCTTAATGTTACATATCTTTTATATTCTGCCTATATGTGATTTGTGGTCATCAAAAAGGGGGATATTGTTGGACTCCTCATGTGTTAATCATGTTTTAATAATCACAAATCTCATTACTGTTAATTAATCTTGATCTTCAGTGCACATCTTGTTAATACTCTTCAAACTCAACAATAAGTTCATATCATGTTTTTATAATAAAAAATATTATGGATGTTAATTACTCTTTACATGTTTTATGCATAATTACAATTCTCTCATATATTATCTCTAATGAGTAACCTTAACTCATATTCTGCATATCACTGTCTTAGTCCAAATACAAATTTTTTTGTCTAAGTATGGAATCACCGTGAAGGACTCACTGTGACCAGACACCGTGACCAGACACCGTGACAAGACACCGTAACCCATACACCGTGATGGATTCACCGTGACCAGACACCGTGACCAGACACCGTGACCAGACACCATGACCAGACACTGTGACCAGACACCGTAACCCAGACACCATGAAGGACTCACCATGACCAGACATCGTGACCAGACACCGTGACCAGACACCGTGACCAGACACCGTGACCAGACACCGTGACCACTCACTGTAACCCAGACACCGTGAAGGACTCACCGTGACCAGACACCGTGATCAGACACCGTGAAGAATACACCGTTTCCATGATCACTGTGACACCGTTTCTTAAGATTTTGTCAATATTATTTTAAATGATTCTAACGGTCATATTTGTTGTTTTTAATGAAATTAATGTTATTTAATGTTAGTTGTTGTCTTGACTGGAAACCGTATCTCGTACCTATGAAAAGGGAATCATTACTACTGCCAGAGCCCGTGGAATATAAAGAAGATTGAGCTGCATTAGAGAACACGCGTGCTTGACACGTCTCGAAACATACATTACAAGACATGTGAGATCTGTACTGAACCGAAGAACAATACGGAGCACAACTATGAAGAACACATTGCACGATACTCAAAGAAGTTACATAAATGCAATCCTACATTTCTGAAGAACACATGACGAATCAAGAGATGGTAAAACACAAGATGAACTATGACACTCTGTTTTTCAACAGAAAAACCATAGAAGGACTCCAAAGCATTCCTGCTCAATCCAATGAGTCCAATGATACACTAAAAATCACTAGAGCCATTTATAAATTCTACATCTCTGCTCTGTGATTTATTATTTACTTTTTGAGTAGTGTGTGTCATCTGCTGTATTTTTACACACACACTGTCTCCTGAACTTTAACTGGAGGATCTGTAAATACTCACTCAAAATCATACATCTTTTATTTCCCACTGGGATAGTGGTAGAAGTCATGTGTGACCTGAACAGCTGGTTTGCTGTAGTTTTGTTTCCCACAAATAATAGTGGTAGAGGTCTTGGACCTGGACAGTTTTTGTAAAACTGTTGTTAACCCCAATCCAGGGTGTGGATCAAATTTTTATAAATTTGAGAGGACTAAGTCTCGGTTTGAGACTGAACCTCTTGTTATATCTACTGTGCATCTTTTATTTAAGTTTAATGTATACGACATATATTATATTTATTCCGCTACTATTACTTTAAAATACAAAATTATTTTGAAGCTACTTTGATAGTTAGATTAGCAAGTGTTTACACTTATTGTAAATTAGTATATTAGTTTCAAAAGTTAGTTTGATCTTGTGGTTAAAATAACTGAGACCTAATCAATCTTTCAGAAGCTAAGTGAACATTTACAATCTGTATAAATTCACTACAGTTTAACTTATTTTTCAAATTGGGGGATTTTAACTAGACAATGTTTTAACATAAATTTTAATTGGAACTCAATTCACCCCCTCTTGACTGTCCACTCCGACCAACAATTATAAAGGCAATGAAGAATTATGGATGATCATAATGATATTTTGACTAATTCTTTAGGAGTGAGTTTTCTACTTGGTATTTATTTTGAATCATTGAACATAAGTTTGGTTTCATCAAAATGTTTTTGGTCTTTTCCAAGTATACATGATGACCCATATCCTCCCCATCC
This sequence comes from Viscum album, assembly GCA_963277665.1. Classification (NCBI taxonomy): domain Eukaryota; kingdom Viridiplantae; phylum Streptophyta; class Magnoliopsida; order Santalales; family Viscaceae; genus Viscum; species Viscum album. The sequence goes on from OY728157.1 coordinate 543,022,308, forward strand.
ATCCCTATGATATGTTTTGAAAAAAAAATAAAAAATTATATATGTAGTATATTGGTGAGTTTATTTAAAGTCCTGATTTAATTCCCTGGTATTTCTTATCTCTTTTTTGTAGACGATATATTATTGTGTCTCAAGGGAAGGACCTGATCTATCAATAAAGTTTACAACATAATCCACACAATTATTAAATAGGGATTGAAACAAATCTGTAAGTAGAATATAAATGTATTTATCCCATGAAGGTGTTTGAAACCTGAATATCATTGAAATTGGGTTAAGAATATAAAAGGTAACTTCGTAATTAACTACCTTTGGGAAAGACTATCCATAAGAAGGGTTTTTATTTGATATTTTCATGGTTTGGTAGAATGAATAATTGGTCAGATATTCCACTATAAATGTCAGTTACAATTCATTGGTAGTAAGAATACTCTAATCAAGATATTATTATCCTTAATTCCATTTCATATTCAATATTTCATGCATACTCAAATTTTTCAAAATATAGATAGAAAATAACCTAAATGGTCTATACTGGGAATCTTACTGGGATAGATACTTACATTTGAATAATTGTCCCTAGATGCAAAATGTTTATGTTAAAGGAGATTTAATGTTAATCAAAATTAGGATATTATTTTAAAAATGATAGAAAAAACAGAAATGTATTCACTGCAGGAAAATTCTTATGAGAAAATTTCACCATAGTCTAATATGGAAGTGGTTCATACATGGTTTGGGATGTGCAGTCTGTGATTTCCCCACCATGGTGTGACCTCTATGATAGTTACATATCATTATGAAATCATTATCAAAGGATTATCAGTCATGGGAATGTAACATTATTGGGTAAAAACAAGTATTTCTATCCTTTATTCATCCAAGTCCACCTAAATACTAACATTCAATTTAATAATACTAAATAACCCCCAATTTTTGATAAAGTAGTTTAGGATGTTTTTCAATTCAAATTATGATATAGTATATATCTCTCTAATGAGGAACAAATCATGGAGTTAACTCCCTATAGATTTGGAATATTTTATAGTAGTTCTTTGTAGAATCACACCCATGTTCTATAATGTGTATACTCTTCGGACATGGACACATAGAGTATGTTTCTTTAAAAATTAGATTTATAGGGGATTATATCATACATCAAGATATCCAAACTATTGAGATAATTTAATAGAAATTTATTTATCTGGTTTACAAATTTTTTTTGTAACCCTACTATTTGAGACACTATAATAAAAGCGTCTCATAACAGCTTTTTATTTTAATATGGTAGTAGTTTGATCCTTTGCCAAATGATTCTATTACTGTATCATAAAACAAAAGGTAAATTGGGTGTCGACATCCAATATGTGAGGATTTATTCAATTTAGTGGTGTTTTTTGGGAAGTGTTATAGTAATCATATTTAGTGGCAGTTTCATGTGAAAAAGAATGGAGCATTTAGCAGTGGTTTAAACCATAGATAAATTTTTCCATTTATTACATTAAATCTTCCACTAAAACCACCATAACCACCACTAAAACCACCATAACTACCTCTAAATATAGATTTACAAACAAAAAAATGTATTAGATTCTTCCTACCTAGTTCCAGTACCCTAACAACCATGTGCAAAGATTATATAATACAATAATCAAAACCATTTAACCAGTTTCAGAAATAATAAATCTGAAAATTTATCATAGAAAAACTATGTAAGAAGACCATATAATAGAATAATATACACCATAACATCTAAAACATCTAACAATGTTTCATAGATCTAAATCTGTGTGTTTAAACCATATATAACCAATGACTGAGATGTAAGCCATAAAAATACATAGTATAAACTTACAAGGCATACCCCTAATCCTTCCTAATAAGGATGATTTATTCCAGTGCTTAGGATAACATTATAAAAATAACTGGGTCCGAAAATGATACTGATTAGTTATATTTTGGACTTTATGTTTGATATAGATGATGTTCTTAAACATGACTCAGTATGAGCATCACATATTCTTCTATGAGAAAACCTATACTATAACACTTGTAAGAGGATGGTTTTTTATTAATTCAGTATGATTAATTTAAGAATGTTATCCTAGTTTTGGATCCACATTTTGTATTGGATGAAGCATGTTCTATGACGTGTTTTCTTTTCAATAAAATGATTCCCAGGAAATTTCAATGGTGGGGAGAATGATGAGTATTATAGAAACTATGTCCTTTCATGTAGAGGGACACAAATGTAATGGACCAATTGAATAATTTCAGAATGAACTCATAAATTTGATGAGTTGGTATATTCAATATTTCATATCTCAAACATGATAACTTTTAAAACATAAGTTTTAGTTTAAACTAATTAGGGATTATAGATTTATTCTCGAGAAGATAAGCGATCCATGAGTTTTACCAGTCGATAGTGGGTCTATGAATTAATAGAAACACGATGGAAGGGTTGATGTTTGATTACCCAACCATTGATGATTGATGAGATTCATTGTTTTAATATTTTTGTTATGCATGTAATAACTTCATAGTATTGGGATCAAAGACTATGTGATCAATACCTTAATGAGAACACCAACTACTAAGATGGGAATCTGATAAAAAAGTACGTCCGGAGTGGATTGATTGATGCTTCAGTAATAAAATCTTGAAGGGGACATGAGACTTCCATCTAGGATACATATTAAATATGATATATTTCTTTTTGGGATTTAACACTTTAATGATATACCATAGAAGTAAAATGAGGGTTTTAGGGTGCACTGATGTGGTTAACCCATTGTTTTTCCTAGTCACACATCATCAAGAGACCTGGAATCAAGCATTGGTTCAAGGCCAATATAACATGTTTTAATGGAGCAGACATCAGAAGATCTAAACATGCCTATCAATATAATTTTTTTAAAAATGTCAGGTGTTTTTATATTTTGGACAAGGAGTGGGTAATGTTTATCATCTTGGTGTAATCCAATTCTAGATTTAGTCATTCCCAATACATTTACCCCATCTTAAGTATGTTAAGAGAGCATCTATTGTAACACCCCGGGTAAATAAAGAATATGACATTTTTATATTTATCCATATTTGTGAATAAAATATTAATATTACTTTAAAGGGGATTCTATGCTCGATGGCATACCCAATATGCAACAATGAGTTTCTTGGGAAGCTTACGTTGCACTCTAATAATAAAATAATATTATTTTAAATAGTAGTTAACGCCTAGCCGTTGTAATAGTGGGAATGAACAGAACTACCTAAAAAATGATTTTATATGTTTGTCAAATATTTTTACCCTTTACAATAAATGTTAGAGGATTAAAAATTTGAATGAATCCAATTTTAAGCGTAGACAATCTAATATTCTTTAAAAGGTCGATTAACTGCCTTTTGATGGCGAACCACTTTTAAATCCACTTTTTAACAATTTTATGTGTTATATTTGACAAAATAAAATTTTATTTAGAATCGGCACATCAAAATTTACTTTGTGTAAATTTTTGGTATTTTTCTGATAAAGTTCATATTTTTTTAATGAATAGTGAAAAATGTTGTATTTTAATTCAAAACCTCTTTTTAATCTAATTTATTTTTATTATTATATTATCTTTTGGATTTTTTTTGTAAAATTAGAATATATTTTTACCATTTAATCCAATAGTGGTCATTGGAATTAATTTCACTTAGAAATTGGACTTAAACAAGTGTCAATCTTTTGATACTTATTGTTTCATAAAAACACGCTATTTGCTCTGACTGCGGGAATTAATTATAAAATTAATTAATGCAACTTCTATGTTTTGAATTTGGTAAAATAGACATCATTTTTGAATTTGGAATATCAAATATAGCTTAGGGTTAAGTTTTGGTATTTTTCTGAAAATCTCCAATTTTTGATGAATAGTGAAACCACAAAGTGGTAGTTACAAAATTTGATTTTTCATTTAAATGGGACTTTACAACTTCTGTGTTTTGAATTTCAAAAATCCTATTTAAATGATTTTAATTTTTAAGTAAATTTTGGTTCAATGGGTTGAAAATAATTTTTGATGAAAATTAACTTTTAAGTTTTATTAATCGCGATTAAAGGTAATTAGTGTGATTTAAGGTAAAAATGATATTATAATAAAATGAAAATATCATGACACTTGTCCTAAACCTATTTTATGAGTTATGGCCGACCCAGAAAACCCATGGGTCGATTTTTGGTACCCCATGGAGCCACTTGGGATTGATAATGACATTTATGCCTTTTATTTAAAGTTAAAATAAAAATGTCACAAACATGATTTGTTTTAATAAACAAATTTTTACATGTGGTTAAACAAGTCGGAATTTTAACTATAAAGAGTCATTGGAAAGAAAAAAAGATTTCAAACATCATAGTATTTTTTTATATAATTTTTAGACATTAAATAAATTAAATGCTTTATGACATCATGATGATGGAGTGATGACCTCATTAATAAAGGATTTAAATAAAATGGAAATATAATGTAAATTCTAAGACCTACACATGTCCAAAACATATTGTATGTGTGTATTTCGAACTCTTATCACCTTAGACTTGAATTATATCAATGTGGGACCATTAAAATCCGAAAACCATTTGAAAATAAAGTAACATTTTATACATTACCAAGAGTGCCCCTCCTCTCCTCTTATAAAAGGCCCTCACCTCTACCACCTTACCCACACCTCTCAAGCCTTTGGTTCGGCCAATATCTGATCATTATGTCACTAAACATCCCTCTCCTCATCCTAGAATCCTTAAATTTGGCAGAAATCTCTTCAAGAAACCCTTTTGGTTCAAACCAAAAGAAGTTACCCAATTTTAAGGTAACGTCTTCACTTGTGCTCTTTTGTTTTATTTTGCTTCTCCAACCCCCTGAACTCTTTTTATTCATTTATTTTGTAAAAAATCCAGTATATTAAATATACTAGGATGTTTTTATAATAATAATTAGAGCTACAGTTACACACACCTTCATCTAATGGTTAAAGAACATACTATTTCTGTGGATGGCGAATTTCTGCCTCACGAAACGATGATTGTTCAACACTCATATAACACCTTCAAAGGTGGACATTAATATGTCACTATGTTTATATATGATATATAATATTTTTATGTTTTACTTAATCTTCTGTATCTTTCATTTTTGGCATACCTTTATGGCTTCCATTATGGGTATACCCGATATCATCATTTTAGGAAGTGCGGACTACCACCCCCTCAAAGTGATTTGATTCGTTAATGCCATATGTGGGACGTATAAAGGATGGATTTAAAGTTATTATATATGATGTTATACTGTAATTATAATATACCTTTATATCATTATTGTTTTCTTTCCATTAATGTATGAGATAGAAATGAAAGTAGTGTTCATGCGTACGTACGGCTTACCGTCTCCATTAACGGTGCATTTCATTTCATATCCTCAAATGTAATGTACTATTATAAGTACATATAATGGATATATATTATGTATGATACATATTAAGTATGAATATAATTCTGGAATTAAAAATATACACATCTCTCATTTAGTTTTAATTCCATTAATATGACATAGAAATGAAAGTAGTGTTCATGCGTACGTACGGCTTACCGTCTCCATGAATGGTGCATTTCATTTATTACCTCTAAATGATTATGTAATATTATAAATACATGTATATGCTGGATATATATGATATATATGATATCCAAATCAGGAATTTCATTCTGGATATAAGGAACCTTTGACCACATGAAAAACATCTAATTGTAAGAAGTCCACTTTTGACTTAAGAACAAAATATCGACAAAACAAACATTATTAAATTCAATGATTACATAATGTTTATAACATATCAATAATTGTTATAAAAGGAATAATGAACTTGAAAAAGGTTCTTAAGCAAGTATAAATTAACTCAAGTTTATTATTCAGGATGTTAAAGAATGATCGAGTCAAGTCGGACCCGAGGTAAGGGATCCTACTCCTCTCTTTCTTTTTAATTACGCTCTTTTATGTCATTCCTTTTAAAGATCATATTTCTTGTTATTGGGATGTTATTTTATATTACTCCTACTGTAATTTTTATTTTCATATGATGAGAGACCCTATTCTCTCTCATCAATCCATTTTGGAAGTTTTGAGTGACGCCGTTAGGCTGCCGAATTTTCGTAAAAGATCTGACCTCTCTCTTTCATTTTAAGTACTCCCCTTTATGTTACTTCTTTTAAGATCCTCTTTGTTATGATAGGGGATGTTATTTTATATTCCTTATGCTGTAAATTTTATTGTAATATGATGAGAGACCCTATTTGATCTCATCAATCCATTTTTGGAAGTTTTAAGCGGCGTCGTTAGGCTGCCGAGTTATTGTAAGGGATTTTCATCTCACTTTTATTCCCGTGAGATTTATACTACATTTGCCAAAATTTCCTTTGAGTGGTGTATGTACTGCCCATTATTTTACTCATTGTGTAATATACTTTCATTTATGAGTATTTACATCAATGTTTTATTTTCCTTCTCTCACGGGGTGTATGTTTCGAAAGATACCCATGTCGGTAAGGGAACCTTTCACCCTCCTCTTTTTAAAAGACTTATTTTGTTATGCCTTTTAATTCACATACTATTATGTTGGGATATGTTCTTATATATCCTTATTGATTTAAATTTTATGTCCATGTGATGAGATACCCTTTTTTATCTCTCATCAACTCATTTTCTGAATTTTGTAGTGACTCCATTAGGATGTCAAATTTTTGAACGGGAACTTCTTAACCCAAATTTGATTCTTTGGGATAAAATTATACTCCCTGAATATGTCGTTCTATGAATATGTGTGAATAACCTCTGATTGTTTTACACATAACATCCACTTATATTTGGTGCATTCGTTTGTCACACATAATTATGTAATTGATTTATCCTTAAACAAACGATACCGTCTTTGTAAGGGACTTCGTCTCAATCTCCTTTCATTGAGGCATATTTCCTTTTATACACAACATTCTTTTATACGGTGTATAAACCCCTTTGACTTTTACTTTTATACAAAAGGAATCTCTTTCTACGAAGCATTTTACAAAATGACAAAAAGGAATTTTTCTTTTAACGTACGCGGTGACAACAACCTTTTCCTCCCACGAGAGTATTATTTGATCTTTGGCTTCCTCAACAAGCCGTAATGTTTTTAAAATAAAATAAATACCATATACTCTTTTATGTATTGTGGTATTTAAAATGGTTTTGATAAAGGATTCTATTATTTCAATATATTTAAATGATATATTGTGATTGAAATGTGGAAATGTTATCATTCCTTTATATTAGTTTTATGTGTTATAATTTTATAATGGTACTTGGACATATTACGGGTTGTTACGTGATAAACCATATGACGAGTGGTGCCGTGAATACCAGGACAGGTGGTTACGTTATAACCTCCAATGCATTGGGTATGGAATTCGGCCGTATGGCTATTCCATTAAGTATGTATGGAAGTTGGCCGAATGGATATTCCATTAAGTGATATGTGTGTAATTCGACCTTATGGTTATTCCACTTATGTATGTTTATGTCCAAAGTTACCTTTATATGTCATGTAATCTTTATATGGGTTTTATGGTAATCTTTTGGTTACAGAAGGGTAAGTAATGAACTTTTATTCAGTGAAGAGTTTTTACTACTTCGAAAAGGTGAAAATTATTACTTTGATAAAGTATACATGGTTTACTTTTGTTTTGAAAAACTAATAGTTTTCATTCTTTGTGTATCCCGTACTTAGCTTTTTATGCTCATACCAAGTTTTTGAAATGTTTTTCATAGGACTTAACGTGGAATTGGTTCAAGGATGGGATCAAGGGAAAGTCATGCAACCTAAAACATGGAACTGGACATGATTATTTTTAAGAGTTTTTATTTTATGGAAACTTAGTAAAAGTTTCTACTTTCTAATATTTTGAGATGTAATAGTTATTTCTTAATTCTCTAAAAATCTAAACCTGAAAAGATACTCAATGTGAATTATTCATTTAATTCAATATTAAGTAAGGTTTAAGGCCGGGGCCTTATAGTTTGTATCAAAGGTCGGTTCAGACAACTTTAGGGAAAAAGAGTTTTTGTTAGACACATGATTTGTCCCTATATCTATTATTTCAGTAAAATCCTTGTTTTATAACTTTTTTCAGGACAAGTAAAGTCGGTTACGAATGAAAGGAGAAGGATCTAAAATGACATTCCTATCTCTTCCTGATGACATGCTTGCAATAATTATTGCAATGTCATGTTTGGATGATTGTGAAACTTTTTCTAGCATATAACTCACATGCAAGCAGTTGTTTGAGATATCAAACACCTCCACTATACCTAGTTATCATCGTGGATCATGGGTTGTTTTTAGAAAAATACTATTTTTACAATATTCTCATATTTTCATGAAAGGTAAATATTATCAGGGTAGTTTCAAATATTTTACCTTATCACAAGAATTTGAAGCATATTATGATTTTAAAGATGGTGCTGAGGAAGGAGACCCTTGCGCAACCTATTTATATTTGATTTTAAAATATAGTCTCTCAGAACATACTTATGGTATTTTAAAAGGACCAATAATAGAAAGTTTCAACTCAAATTCTGTCCGACTATTTTATAGAAATTATGTTTTATCAGATGTTTTGGAATTATATGTCATACATGATTATTTTCCAAAATTGTTTTTCTGGGAAAACCCATATGACCTATGTTGTACAAGGTGTATTTCTATGGAGGAAGCAAATTATTTTTAAGGATATCTAAATCATTTTTGTAATTCATGGGACTTCTACCTACGTGAGAAAGATGACGATGAAATGGAGTGGACGCCATGATCAAGGTATGATGTTATTCTTTTTGGGAATTGTTTTATTTTATCTTATGGTGGTGAAATAAGACTTCAAGAATTAAGATGTTTAGACCGTAACGAATTTGGATGAAAATGAAATGTATAAGGAAACTATTAAGGTTAAAACATGTTAGGGTTATTTTTAGAGTTTTATAAAAAGGACAACATGCAGACCGTGTGACAACCCGTCGTGTCGGACAAAGCTGCGGGAATCGAACCCACAACCAAAGTGCGACTGGTATTTATTGCCTACCACTGGACTAAGTGAAGTCCCCGGTTAGTTTGAATGATTATTTTTAGTTAGATGATTTTATGAATTAAGAGTAAGTTGATTTTGGGTTATCTATGGAAATTTATTAACCTATCATAGAGGATATGTGATTAGGTTAAATAATTTTCAATACGAGACATTAAGAGAAACTGATGTTTTTTTGGAGATAAATGTTACGACATAACATGGAAGACTATGTGACTAAATCCTTCAAATATTTGGGTTTCAATATTAGTTTTGTTTACTTTGAAGAATTTTATGGACAAATTGTTTATCGAATAGTCCTCGTTGAACTTTGGGTTTTGTTGGACAAATTTTGGAGATTAAGAATATATTTTCTTTTTATAAAGGGTTATCCTTTTCTGGATTATCTGATCTTGTACCAAAATTTTTAGTTTTGGTTCTGGTTAAAGTCTAAATACATGGGAAATATATAGTTATCTTTTTTGGATTTGGTGGTTCTCTATAAGTTGATTATAGTACTCTTAATGTGAACAAGTCTTCCTAAATACTCGTCTTTTGGAGAAAATATGAGTTTGATTAAGGAATCTAGTAAAAGTTGGAAGTCTACGTGAAAAGTAAGTATGTTTCATTATGATTTAGTTAGGCTAAAAAATAAATTCCTAAATGAAGAGTAACTTAAAATAAAAATGCTGTCTGTTAACTTTTCATACTGGGGAATCAAATTCCGTTTAACCCATCACAAGTTTGTGATTTTCTTGTGGTTAACTTTCTCCTAAACATGTTTTCTATCACTCTCCTTCAGAACATGACCCTATGTTTTCTCCTCCTTGTCCATGTTTTCCTACATGGAATCCTAGTATGGGTTACCTCGGGTGACCTCTGTACTTATCTTTCTTTATTTTAAAGTGATTGTTTTACCGACTCTTGTTCCGATGTGTGACTTTCAAGGATATTTCCAAGCCCAATTTTAAAATTGCGAGGAAGAAATTCCCAAAAGGGGGAAGGATGTAACGCCCAAGGTAAATAAAGAATATGAAATTTTTATATTTATCCATATTTGTGAATAAAATATTAATATTACTTTAAAGGGGATGCTACGCTCGATGGCGTACCCAATACGCAACAACGAGTTTCTTGGGAAACTTACGTTGCACTCTAATAATAAAATAATATTATTTTAAATAGTAGTTAATGCCTAGCCGTTGTAATGGAAGGAATGAACAGAACTACCTACAAAATGATTATATATGTTTGTCAAATATTTTTACTCATTACAATAAATGTTAGAGGATTAAAAATGTGAATGAATCCAATTTTAAGCGTAGACAATCTAATATTATTTAAAAGGTCGATTAGCCACCTTTTGATGGAGAACCTCTTTTAAATCCACTTTTTGACAATTTTATGTGTTATATTTGACAAAATAAAATTCTTCTTTAGAATCGTCATATCAAAATTTATTTGTGTAAATTTTTGGTATTTTTCTGATAAAGTTCATATTTTTTTAATGAATAGTGAAAAATGTCGTATTTTAATTCAAAACCTCTTTTTAATCTAATTTATTTATATGATTATATTATCTTTTGGATTGTTTTTTTAGTAAAATTAGAATATATTTTTACCATTTAATCCAATAGTGGTCATTGGAATTAATTTCACTTAGAAATTAGACTTAAACTAGTGTCAATCTTTTGATACTTATTGTTTCATAAAAACACGCTATTTGTTCTGACAGCGGGAATTAATTATAAATTTAATTAATGCAACTTCTATGTTATGAATTTGGTAAAATATACATCATTTTTGAATTCGGAATATCAAATATAGCTTAGGGTGAATTTTTGGTATTTTTCTGAAAATCTCTAATTTTTTATGAATAGTGAAACCACAAAGTGGTAGTTACAAAATTTTATTTTTCATTTAAATGGGACTTTACCACTTCTGTGTTTTGAATTTTAAAAATCCAATTTAAATTATTTTAATTGTTAAGTAAAATGTGGTTCAATGGGATGAAAATATTTTTTGATGAAAAGTAACTTTTAAGTTTTATTAATCGCGATTAAATGTAATTAGTGTGATTTAAGGTAAAAATGATATTATAATAAAATAAAAATATATTGACACTTTTCCTAACCCTATTGGATAATTTATGTGCGACCAATAAAACCCATGTGTCGATTTTTGGTACCCCATGGAGCCACTTGGGTTTGATAATGACATTTATGCCTTTTATTTAAAGTTAAAATAAAAATGTCACAAACATGATTTGTTTTAGTAAAAAAAATTTACATGTGGTTATACAAGTCAAATTTTTTACTATAAATAGTCATTGGAAAGATAAAAATATTTCCTACCTCATAGTATTTTTTTTATAATTTTTAAACATTAAATAAATTAAATTCTTTATGACATCATGATGATGGAGTGATGACCTCATTAATAAAGGATTTAAATAAAATGGAAGGATAATGTAAATTATAAGACCTAAACATGTCCAAAACCTATTGGATGGGTGTTTTTAGAACCCTTATCACCATAGACTCGAATTATATCAATGTGGGACCATTAAAATCCGAAAACCATTTGAAAATAAAGTAACATTCTATACTTTACCAAGAGTGCCCCTCCTCTCCTCTTATAAAAGGCCCCCACCTCTACCACCTTACCCACACCTCTCAAGCCTTTGGTTCGGCCAAGATCTGATCTTTATGTCTCTCCACATCCCTCTCCTAATCCTAGAATCCTTAAATTGGGCAGGAAGCTCTTAAAGAAACCCTTTTGGTTCAAACCAAAGGGAGTTACCCAATTTTAAGGTAACGTCTTCACTTGTGCTCTTTTGTTTTATTTTGCTTCACCAACCCCCTAAAATCTTTTTATTCATTTCTTTTGTAACAACTACAGTATCTTCAATATACTAGGATGTTTTTATAATAATTATTCAAGCTACACTTACACACACCTTCATCTAATGGTTAAAGAACATACTGTTTCTGTGGATGGTGAATTTCTGCCTCACGAAACGATGATTTTTCAACACTCATATAACACGTTAAAATGTGGCCATTAATATGTCACTATATTTATATATGATATATAATATTTTAATGTTTTACTTAAGCTTCTGTATTTTTCATTTGTGGTATACATTTATGGCTTCCATTATGGGTATACGCGATATCTTCATTTTAGAAAGTGCGGACTACCGCCCTCTCAAAGTGATTTGATTCGTTAATGCCATATGTGGGACGTATAAAGGATGGATTTAAAGTTATTATATATAATCTTATAGTGGAATTATAATATACCTCTATATCATTATTGTTTTCTTTCCATTAAAGTATGAGATAGAAATGAAAGTAGCGTTCATGCGTACATACGGCTTACCGTCTCCATGAACGGTGCATTTCATTTCTTATCCTCAAATGTAATGTACTATTATAAGTACATATAATGGATATATATGATGTATGATACATCTAAAGGATGAATATAATTCTGGAATTAAAAATACACACATCTCTCATTTAGTTTTAATTCCATTAATATGACATAAAATGAAAGTAGCGTTCATGCGTACGTATGGCTTACCGTCTCCATGAACGGTGCATTTCATTTCTTACCTCTAAATGATTATATAATATTATAAATACTTGTATATGATGGATATATATGATATATATGATATCAAAATCAGGAATGTCATTCTGGATATAAAGAACCTTTGACCACATGAAAAACATGTAATTGTAAGAAGTCCACTTTTGACTTAAGAACCAAATATCGACAAAACAAACATTATTAACATAAATGATTAAATAATGTTTATAACATATCAATAATTGATATAAAAGGAATAATTAACTTGAAAAAGGTTCTTAAGCAAGTATAAATTAACTCAAGTTTATTATTCAGGACGTTAAAGAATGATCGAGTCAAGTCGGACCCGAGTTAAGGGATCCTACTCCTCTCTTTCTTTTTAAGTACGCTCTTTTATGTAATTCCTTTTAAAGTTCATATTTCTTGTTATTTGGATGTTATTTTATATTACTATTACTGTAATTTTTATTTTCATATGATGAGAGACCCTATTCTCTCTCATCAATCCATTTTTTATGTTTTGAGTGGCGCCGTTAGGCTGCCGAATTTTCGTAAGAGATCTAACCTCTCTCTTTCATTTTAAGTACTCTCCTTTATGTTACTTCTTTTAAGATCCTCTTTTTTATGATGGGGGATGTTATTTTATATTCCTCTTGATGTAAATTTTATTTTAATATTATGAGAGACCCTATTTGATCTCATCAATCCATTTTTGTAAGTTTTAAGTGGCGCCGTTAGGCTACCGAGTTTTCGTAAGGGATTTTTCATCTCACTTTTATTCCTGTGAGATTTATGCTACATTTGCCACAATTTCCTTTGAGTGGTGTATGTACTTCCCATTATTTTACTCATTGTGTAATATACTTTCATTTATGAGTATTTAAATCAATGTTGTATTGTCCTTCTTTCACGGGGTGTATGTTTCGAATGATACCCATGTCGGTAAGGGAACCTTTCACCCTCCTCTTTTTAAAAGACTTCTTTTGTTATATCTTTTAATTCACATACTATTATGATGGGATATGTTCCTATATATGCTTATTGATTTAAATTTTATGTCCATGTGATGAGATACCCTTTTTTATCTCTCATCAACTCATTTTCTGAAATTTGTAGTGACACCATTAGGCTGTCAAATTTTTGCAAGGGAACTTCTTAACCCAAATTTGATTCTTTAAGATAAACTTATACTCCTTGAATATGTAATTCTATGAATATGTGTGAATAACCTATGATTGTTTTACACTTAATATCCACTTATATTTGGTGTATTCGTTTGTCACACATAATTATGTAATTGATTTATCCTTGAACCAAGGATACCGTCTTTGTAAGGGACTTCGTCTCAATCTCCTTTCATTGAGGAATATTTCGTTTTATACACAACTTTCTTTTATACGATGTATAAACCCCTTTGACTTTTACTTTTATACAAAAGGAATCTTTTTCTACGAAGCATTTTACAAAACGACAAAAAGGAATGTTTCTTTTAACGTACGCGGTGACAACGACCTTTTCCACCGCCGCGAGTATTATTTTATCTTTGGCTTCCTCAACAAGTCGTAATGTTTTTAAAATAAAATAAATACCATATACTCTTTTATGTATTTTGGTATTGAAAATGGTTTTGATAAGGGATTCTATTATGTCAATATATTTAAATGATATATTGTGATTGAAATGTGGAAATGTTATCATTCCTTTATATTGGTTTTATGTGTTATAATTTTATAATGGTACTTGGACATATTACGGGTGGTTACGTGATAAACCATATGATAGGAGGTGCCGTGAATACCAGGACGGGTGGTTACGTTATAACCTCCAATGCATTGGGTATGGAAGTCGGCCGTATGGCTATTCCATTAAGTATGTATGGAAGTTGGCCGAATGGCTATTCCATTAAGTGATATGTGTGGAAGTCGACCTTATGGTTATTCCACTTATGTATGTTTATGTCCCAAGTTACCTTTATATGTTATGTGATCTTTATATGGGTTTTATGGTAATCTTTTGGTTACAGAAGGGTAAGTAATGAACTTTTATTCAGTGAAGAGTTTTTACTATTTCGAAAAGGTGAAAAGTATTACTTTGATAAAGTATACATGGTTTACTTGTTGTTTTGAAAAACTAACAGATTTCATTCTTTGTGTACCCCTTACTGATCTTTTTATGCTCATCCCAAGTTTTTGAAATGTTTTTCATAGTACTTAATGTGGAATAGGGTCAAGGATGGGATCAATTGGAAGTCATGCAACCTAAAACATGGTACTGGACATGTTTCTTTTTAAGAGTTTTTATTTTATGGAAACTTAGTAAAAGTTTCTACTTTGTAATATTTTGATATGTAATAGTTATTCCCTAATTCTCTAAAACTCTAAACCTGAAAAGATCCTCAATGTGAATTATTAATTTAATTCAATATTAAGTAAGGTTTAAGGCTGGGGCCTTATAGTTGGTATCAAAGGTCGGTTTAGACAACTTTAGGGATTAGGAGTTTTTGTTAGACACATAATTTGTCCCTATATCTATTTTTTCAGTTAAATCCTTGTTTTATAACTTTTTTCAGGACAAGTAAAGTCGGTTATGAATGGAAGGAGAAGGATCTAAAATGACATTCCCATATCTTCTTGATGACATGATTGCAATAATTATTGCAAAGTCATGTTCGGATGATTGTGAAACTTTTTCTAGCATACAACTCACTTGCAAGAAGTTGTTTGAGATATCAGACACCTCCACTATACCTCGATATCATCGTGGATCATGGGTTGTTTTTAGACAAATACTATTTTCACAATATTCTCATATTTTCAAGAAAGGTAAATATTATCAGGGTATTTTCAAATATTTTACCTTATCACAAGAATTTGAAGCATATTATGATTTTAAAGATGGTGCTGAGGAAGGAGATCCTTGCGCAATCTATTTATATTTGATTTTAAAATATAGTCTATCAGCACATACTTATGGTATTTTAAAAGGACCAATAATAGAAAGTCTCAACTCAAATTCTGTCTGACTATTTTATAGAAATCATGTTTTATCAGATGTTTTGGAATTATATGTCATACATGATTATTTTCCAAACCCGTTTTTCTGTGAACACCCATATGACCTATGTTGTACAAGGTGTATTTGGATGGAGGATGAAAATGATTTTGAAGGATCTCTAAATCATTTTTGTAATGCATGGGACATCTACCTACGTGAGCAAGATGACGATGAAACCGAGTGGACGCCATGATCAAGGTATGATGTTATTCTTTTTTGGAATCATTTTATTTTATCTTATGGTGGTGAAATAAGACTTCAAGAATTAAGATTTTTAGACCATAACGAATTTGGATGAAAATGAGAGGTATAAGGAAACTATTAAGGTTAAAACATGTTAGGGTTATTTTTGGAGTTTTATAAAAAGGACAACACGCAGACTGTGTGACAACCCATCGCGTCGGACAAAGCTGTAGGAATCGAACCCACAACCAAAGTGCGACTGGTATTTATCGCCTACCACTGGACTATGTGAATTCCCTGGTGAGTTTGAATGATTATTTTTAGTTAGATGATTTTATGAATTAAGAGTAAGTTGATTTTGGGTTATCTATGGAAATTTATTAACCTATCATAGAGGATATGTGATTAGGTTAATTACTTTTCAATATGAGACATTAAGAGAAACTGATGTTTTTTTGGAGATAAATGTTACGACATAACTTGGAAGACTATGTGACTAAATCCTTCAAATATTTGGATTTCAATCTTAGTTTGGTTTACTTTGAAGAATTTTATGTACAAATTGTTTATCGAATGGTCCTCGTTGAACTTTGGGTTTTGTTGGACAAATTATGGAGATTAAGAATATATTTTCTTTTTATAAAGGGTTATCCTTTTCTGGATTATCTGATCTTGTACCAACCTTTTTAGTTTTGGTTTTGGTTAAAGTCTAAATACATGGGAAATATATATTTATATTTTTTGGATTAGGTGGTTCTCTATAAGTTGATTATAGTACTCTTAATGTGAACAAGTCTTCCTAAATACTCGTCTTTTGGAGAAAATATGAGTTTGATTAAGGAATATATTAAAAGTTGGAAGTCTACGTGACAAGTAAGTATGTTTATTATGATTTAGTTAGGTTCAAAAATAAATTCCTCAATGAAGAGTAACTTAAAACAAAAATGTTGTCTGTTAACTTTTCCTACTGGGGAATCGAATGCCGTTTAACCCATCACAAGTTTGTGATTTTCTTGTGGTTAACTTTCTCCTAAACATGTTTTCTATCACTCTCCATCAGAACATGGCCCTATGTTTTCTCCTCTATGTCCATGTTTTCCTACATTGAATCCTAGTACGGGTTAACTCGAGTGACCTCTGTACTTATCTTTCTTTATTTTAAAGTGATTGTTTTACCGACTCTTGTTTAGATGTGGGAATTTCAAGGATATTTCCAAGCCCAATTTTAAAATTGAGAGGACGCAATTCCCAAAAGGGGGGAAGGATGTAACACCCCAGGTAAATAAAAAATATGGCATTTTTATATTTATCCATATTTGTGAATAAAATATTAATATTACTTTAAAGGGGATGCTATGCTCGATGGCGTACCCAATACGCAACAATGAGTTTCTTGGGAAGCTTACATTGCACTCTAATAATAAAATAATATTATTTTAAATAGTAGTTAACGCATAGCCGTTGTAATGGTGGGAATGAAAAGAACTACCAAAAAAATGATTATATATGTTTGTCAAATATTTTTACTCTTTACAATAAATGTTAGAGGATTAAAAATGTGAATGAATCCAATTTTAAGCGTAGAAAATCTAATATTCTTTAAAAGGTCGATTAATCGCCTTTTGATAGAGAACCTCTTTTAAATCAACTTTTTGACAAATTTATGTGTTATATTTGACAAAATAAAATTTTTCTTTAGAATCGGCACATCAAAATTTACTTTGTGTAAATTTTTGGTATTTTTCTGATAATGTTCATATTTTTTTAATGAATAGTGAAAAATGTTGTATTTTAATTCAAAACCTCTTTTTAATCTAATTTATTTATATGATTAGATTATATTTTTGATTTTTTTAGTAAAATTAGAATATATTTTTACCCTTTAATCCAATAGTGGTCATTGGAATTAATTTCACTTAGAAATTGGACTTAAACTAGTGTAAATATTTTTGATACTTATTGTTTCATAAAAACGTGCTATTTTCTCTGACTGCGGGAATTAATTATAAATTTAATTAATGAAACTTCTATGTTATGAATTTGGTAAAATAGACATCATTTTTGAATTCATAATATCAAATATATCTTAGGGTGAATTTTTGGTATTTTTTCTGAAAATCTCCAATTTTTGATGAATAGTGAAACCACAAATTGGTGGTTACAAAATTTGATTTTTCATTTAAATTGGACGTTACCAATTTTGTGTTTTGAATTTCAAAAATCCAAAATAAATTATTTTAATTGTTAAGTAAAATGTGGTTCAATGGGATGAAAATAATTTTTGATGAAAAGTAACTTTTAAGTTTTATTAATCGCGATTAAAGGTAATTAGTGTGATTTAAGGTAAAAATGATATTATAATAAAATGAAAATATCTTGAAACTTGTCCTAACCCTATTGGATGAGTTATTTCCGACCAAGAAAACCCATGGGTTGATTTTTGGTACCCCATGGAGCCACATGGGTTTGTTAATGACATTTATGCCTTTTATTTAATGTTAAAATAAAAATGTCAAAAACATGATTTGTTTTACTAAAACAATTTTTACATGTGGTTATACAAGTAAAAATTTTGACTATAATAAGGAATTGGAAAGGTAAAAAGATTTCCTACATCATAGTAATTTTTTATAATTTTTAGACATTAAATAAATTAAATTCTTTATGACATGATGATGATGGAGTGATGACCTGTTTAATAAAGGATTTAAATAAAATGGAAAGATAATGTAAATTATAAGACCTAAACATGTCAAAAACCTATTGGATGGGTGGATTTCGAACCCTTATCACCTTATCCTCGAATTATATCAATGTGGGACCATTAAAATCAGAAAACCATTTGAAAATAAAGTAACATTTTATACTTTACCAAGAGTGCCCCTCCTCTCCTCTTATAAAAGGCCCCCACCTCTACCAACTTACCCACACCTCTCAAGCCTTTGGTTCGGACACGCTCTGACCATTATGTCTATCCACATCCCTCTCCTCATCCTAGAAGCCTTAACTTATGCAAGAAGCTCTTCAAGAAACCCTTTTGGTTCAAACCAAAGGGAGTTACCCAATTTTAAGGTAACGTCTTCACTTGTGCTCTTTTGTTTTTATTTTGCTTCTCCAACCCCCTAAAATCTTTTTATTAATTTCTTTTGTAACAACTACAGTATCATAAATATACTAGGATGTTGTTATAAAAATTATTCGAGCTACACTTACACACACCTTCATCTAATGGTTAAACAACATACTGTTTCTGTGGATGGCGAATTTCTGCCTCACGAAATGATGATTGTTCAACACTCATATAACACCTTAAAAGGTGGACATTAAGATGTCACTATGTTTATATATGATATATAATATTTTTATGTTTTACTTAAGCTTCTGTATTTTTCATTTGTGGCATACCTTTATGGCTTCCATTATGGGTATACGCGATATGTTCATTTTAGGAAGTGCGGACTACCGCCCCCTCAAAGTGATTTGATTCGTTAATTCCATATGTGGGACATATAAAGTATGGATTTAAAATTATTATATATGATTTTAAACTGGAATTATAATATACCTTTATATCATTATTGTTTTCTTTCCATTAAAGTATGAGATAGAAATGAAAGTAGCGTTCATGCGTATGTACAACTTACCGTCTCCATGAACGGTGCATTTCATTTCTTTTCCTCAAATGTAATGTACTATTATAAGTACATATAATGGATATATAGGATGTATGATACATCTAAAAGATGAATATAATTCTGTAATTAAAAATATACACATCTCTCATTTAGTTTTAATTCCATTAATATGACATAGAAATGAAAGTAGCGTTCATGTGTATGTACGACTTACCGTCTCCATGAACGGTGCATTTCATTTATTACCTCTAAATGATTATGTAATATTATAAATACATGTATATTCTGGATATGTATGATATATATGATATCCAAATCAGGAATGTCATTCTGGATATAAAGAACATTTGACCACACGAACAACATGTAATTGTAAGAAGTCCACTTTTGACTTAAGAACAAAACATCGACAAAACCAACAATATTAACTTAAATTATTACATAATTTTTATAACATGTCAATAATTGATATAAAAGGAAGAATTAACTTGAAAAAGGTTCTTAAGAAAGTAGAAATTAAGTCAAGTTTATTATTCAGGACGTTAAAGAACGATCGAGTCAAGTCGGACCCGAGGTAAGGGATCATACTCCTCTCTTTCTTTTTAAGTACGCTCTTTTATGTCATTCCTTTTAAAGATCATATTTCTTGTTATTGGGATGTTATTTTATATTACTCTTACTGTAATTTTTATTTTCATATTACGAGAGACCCTATTCTTTCTCATCAATCCATTTTGGAAGTTTTGAGTGGCGCCGTTAGGCTACCGAATTTTTGTAAGAGATCTAACCTCTCTCTTTTATTTTAAGTACTATCCTTTATGTTACTTCTTTTAAGATCCTCTTTGTTATGATGGGGGGTGTTGTTTTATATTCCTATTTCTGTACATTTTATTGTAATATGATGAGAGACCCTATTTGATCTCATCAATCCATTTTTGGAAGTTTTAAGTGGCGCCGTTGGGCTGCTGAGTTTTTGTAAGGGATTTTTCATCTCACTTTTATTCCCGTGAGATTTATTCTACATTTGCCACAATTTCATTTGAGTGGTGTATGTACTGCCCATTATTTTACTCATTGTGTAATATAATTTCATTTATTAGTATTTACATCAATGTTTTATTGTCTTTCTTTCACGGGGTGTATGTTTCGAAAGATACCCATGTCGGTAAGGGAACATTTCACCCTCTTCTTTTTAAAAGACTTATTTTTTTATGTCATTAAATTCACATACTATTATGTTGGGATATATTCTTATATATCCTTATTGATTTGAATTTTATGTCCATGTGATGATATACCCTTTTTTATCTCTCATCAACTCATTTTCGGAATTTTGTAGTGACGCCATTAGGCTGTCAAATTTTTGCAAGGGAACTTCTTAACCCAAATTTGATTCTTTGGGATAAACTTGTACTCCTTGAATATGTCATTCTATGAATATGTGTGAATACCCTATGATTTTTTTACACTTAATATCCACTTATATTTGGTCTATTCGTTTTTCACACATAATTATGTAATTGATTTATCCTTAAACCAAGGATACCATCTTTGTAAGGGACTTCATCTCAATCTCCTTTCATTGAGGCATATTTCGTTTTATAGACAACATTCTTTTATACGGTGTATAAAACCCTTTGACATTTACTTTTATATAAAAGGAATCTTTTTCTACGAAGCGTTTTACAAAATGACAAAATGGAATGTTTCTTTTAACGTACGCGGTGACAATGACCTTTTCCGCCGCCGCGAGTATTATTTGATCTTTGGCTTCCTCAACATGCCGTAATGTTTTTAAAATAAAATAAATACCATATACTCTTTTATGTATTTTGGTATTGAAAATGGTTTTGATAAAGGATTCTATTATGTCAATATATTTAAATGATATATTGTGATTGAAATGTGGAAATGTTATCATTCCTTTATATTGGTTTTATGTGTTATAATTTTATAATGGTACTTGGACATATTACGGATGGTTACGTGATAAACCATATGGCGGGTGGTTCCGTGAATACCAGGACAGGTGGTTACGTTATAACCTCCAATGCATTGGGTATGGAAGTCGGCCGTATGGCTATTCCATTAAGTATGTATGGAAGTTGGCCGAATGACTATTCCATTAAGTGATATGTGTGGAAGTTGACCTTATGGTTATTCCACTTATGTATGTTTATGTCCCAAGTTACCTTTATATGTTATGTGATCTTTATATAGGTTTTATGGTAATCTTTTGGTTAAAGAAGGGTAAGTAATGAACTTTTATTCAGTGAAGAGTTTTTACTACTTCGAAAAGGTAAAAAGTATTACTTTGATAAAGTATACATGGTTTACTTGTTGTTATGAAAAACTAACTGTTTTCATTCTTTGTGTATCCCTTACTGAGCTTTTTATGCTCATCCCAATTTTTTGAAATGTTTTTCACAGGACTTAACGTGGAATATGGTCAAGGATGAGATCAAGGGAAAGACATGAAACCAAAAACATGGAACTGGACATGTTTCTTTTTAAGAGTTTTTATTTTATGGAAACTTAGTAAAAGTTTCTACTTTGTAATCTTTTGAGATGTAATAGTTATTTCCTAATTCTCTAAAACTCTAAACCTGAAAAGATCCTCAATGTGAATTATTCATTTCATTCCATATTAAGTAAGGTTTAAGGCCGGGGACTTATATCTATATACCAAGAAAAATAATTAAAACCAATGACTTTTGTTTGGATGGAAGGAATCCAAGAGAGGTTTACACAATGATTGATTTATCGAAATCCTAAAGATATTGATTAGAAATGGTAAATATAGGATGGTAACAATCATGTGAGTGTTGGACTGGTCATTGGATGGTTGTTTTAGTTATTGAGTTTCTTGATAACTATAACTTGGTACTATTGTATTCTATAGATAATTCTAGGTACTGGTTCAAATACATAATTAGGAGAAGCTATAGTATAGGGTTTAGTCTTGGGATACCTTTTTATTATCTATGTCTGTTGGATCAGAAATACACTAGAATGTTTTTTTCTAGAATGGTGGCATGAACGAGTAAGATTTTATAAGATCAAGAGATATCACCAGAATTTGGTTACAATCAGTAGTGAGCATGATCAAAGTAATATTGGGGTACCATGGATAAAAGGTCTCATAATATGACTTTAAATATGTCTAAAATTAAAGTTGATTTCTCTTGAAAAAATACTCAACCAAAAGCAGTTCAATATGAGTTATTTATAAAAGTATTACGTGGTTAGTGAGGAACCTATTCTAGCACATGGTAGGTTGAGACATGTGAATTTTAATGGTTTCTATGATCTGTTAAAGAATAATATAGTGTGAATAGTATGTTCATGGTCAATTGGACTTCCACCATTTCAAACAAATTGATGACCAAGGGTAATATCTTACTAAGTAGAATATTTAATGTGTTGGGAGCATTATTTGGACATTGAGGTCTTGCATAAAAAAATTGTGATAATGGGAGTACCAGAACTCTAAATTGACCATTAAGAATTAAAATTTATTGTGGATATATCTATATTTTAGTAGATAATAGGATAATTACATGATAATTTCTCAATATATATGGGATTTTATATGAACCATCTTAGTGATTTTGTTGTTGGGTATAAACATTTTCTCATGTTTTATATATTCATGGGTTGTATGTTCTATATTTCATTTAAAGGAACTCTGGGATGAAAGAAATGAAATGTGGAATTTTATGTTGGAATTACCAACCCATGTAGGTTGTTTCTTGTTTATAATTTTATATGGGGATTCTCAATTATGATAATTTATAATGTAGTAAGGTTGTAAGATCATGTGTTTTGGAAGGGTTGAAATTTCAAAAGAATTCATGTTTTTTGTTTAGTGTATGGGGTAAATAAAAAATGATATTTGGAATGAAATTATTAATGTCGGAAAACAAAAAAATTATTTTTATATATTTTTTGAGGCTTGATAGGTGTCTTGGAAGTCTGAATGAGTTTGGAGAGCATCATAATTTGAAATCACTTTCTTACGGAGATAGCATTTGGTGCACTATTGGAGCCCAGTTAGTACTAAAAATGTCATGAAACAATGAAACCAATTTTTATAAAGCACATGGTTAGTAAATAACATTAAAAGGTCCAATAAAATCATATAGGACTTAGATTTGTTCGCACTGTTTTTCAAACCATGAACCCTTGGTTGCACGACCATGAAACAAATTCTCAGTTTTTTGTAGGGATGTGCGCATGAGATCTGCATGTTATTGTCGAACTATGTGCCCAACCCATGTTGGGTTTGTCAATGAGATAGTTTGAAAGTCAAAATTGTCACACAACATTCCTAATAGTTTTGACATAAACTCTGGGATATGGATCTTACGTCGTGGGAGATGCATGGTTTGTGAACGGTTTGGAAAACTGTGCAACCAAAATGTGCACCACTTAAAAAGTGGGGAAACAACACTTTCCCCTCTAGAATTTAAGATTATATTCTCATAGATAACGATGTTTCATAGATCCAAATCTATGAATTTAAAATCTATAGAACCAACATCTGAGATGTTAGCCTTAAGACTACATAGCCCAAACATATGATCTATAAGACTTTAAATAGCCTATCCTAACATTGACCATCTTGGACTAGTATGTAACAGACATGATATTCTATCCCTTTACTAACATGCCATTCAATTGTAATGATGGTCATCTACCATACGAATTTTCAAAACAACATATAGATGGATTCTATGTTTAATGGGATTCAAAGCGATGCCAAATCTCATATCTTAGTCCCATTCTAAAAAAAGACCATCCTCAGGGTCGTCCCCCTGATAATCGTGTTGAATATTTCTTATATATAGGCTCACTAAATTTTATCAAGAACATAGTGGTGTAGCTACCAAAGTGTTGAAATATTTCTGAAAACCTCCTAATGCTCACCTCCACACATTAGGTCTCCCTAAATTTGGATGTCCATTGTCTTATAATTATTATTCTCCCCTATAGGGGTGGCGCATGGCCAAAATAAGCCCACTTACCATCTAGGGAACACACCTCAATATATCTCTTGTGAGAAGTGATCACTCCCATGTTTTGAATGTGGTCAATGGTAGACCAAAAATTTATGGGCCCAATCCTTGAATGACACGGTTGTGGGGCTTGTGTCCCCGACATGAATAAAATTAATCAAATAAACAAAATAATAGTTTCTCCAAAATAATAATATACACATCATAACATTACTCAAATAAAACTATAAAATATCTCAATCTTAAATATGAATCATATATTACTTTATACACCACCAAATTCAAACATAACAAATTCTAGACTCACTGCCTGACTAAATCATCAAGCCATATCAAATTCTAATGCCTTTCTTGAACATGGGGAATCATGAAAATGTTAGGTCATGAAAATGTTTGGTGACTACTAGATCACACACATGATACATGATTCATGGTACATGATACATGATACTTGATACAGGGTACATGATACATGATTCATGATACATGATACATGATACATGATACATGATACATGATACATGATACATGATACATGATACATGATACATGATACATGATACATGATACATGATACATGATACATGATACATGATACATGATACATGATACATGATACATGATACATGATACATGATACATGATACATGATACATGATACATGATACATGATACATGATACATGATACATGATACATGATACATGATACATGATACATGATACATGATACATGATACATGATATATGATTCATAAACAAACCTACTACTTCAATATTTATCCAACATATCAACAAGACCAGTAATCACGGTTCGATGATGAACACTACTTGTCACCCTCTCCACCTCCATCTCTACTTCCAGTGACCGACACCTATAAGAAATTTATATTTAAAATTAAATAATGTGTTATATGTATATTTAAATATAAAACCAATAAATTTTTGAAAACTAAACGATTTTGATGTTGTGTGGCTTACCTTCTCACCATCCGTCATCAATGCAATATCGCTGGGGAAATATCATATCAACTTCTAATATCAATCAACCAATGATTTCTATAAAGTAAATATATAATCCCCCACTTCCTACATTGTGTTTTTCATTGAAATGTAATCTCTCTGATCATATTGATATAACCAGAAGTCGATGCAGCTTCAATCCTAGATTGCGAGCAAAATTCCTCAGATGGTAAGGCTCTGAAACCCATCCCACATACTCAACCATGATTCTCTTTCCCAAGAACATTATCAACTAGGTCATCCTGGGAGACAAAGTAGAACTATGTAATATTGGAATCCCATAGTTATTTAATTTTTACTAATAAATAAAATTTCAGTCATATTAGATGAAATATATATTAACATTGTGATAACTGATAACAAGTTATTATAATGAAAAACGAGATCATAAGACAACTTCTTTGGTAGTATCATTAACAAAACTCCCATAATATTTTTTATGAACATCCAACCACACATCTTTTCCGGATACTTGGTTCTATAAAATCTGTGATTTTATTAAAAAAATATATATGAACAATTTAAAATATTAAACACATAATATTGTCTTATAAATTCTTAAACTATTGAAAATATTACAAGTATCGATTGGATTCTAGAAAAACTATTTGAACCTGTAGTTTGAAGGATGATTTGCTTTGCCCGAATCAATGCATTCTTCCTTAAAAGGTCTTGAAAAAAATAAAATGTAATTTAATTGTAATGTACGAAATGTCATATCCTTTTCATATACATATATAAATGTGAAATGAAATTAATATAATAACACATATTTAATTACCATGTGATTCTCATCACGATGTCTCAAAATAAAAACATTCCATTGCTCTTTAGGTACCCCATTGATTACCTTGTCATTCATCTATTGGGAACTCAAAAAAGTATCATTGAAATTACCTGATAATCACTATTTAATGTCTTTTCATTTTTTTCCCAGATTTATCAATGTCAACTTTAATGCTGGCACATCAGCAACCATAATATGGAAGAACATCTGTACACAAAAATAAATTTCAAAATTTTTATAATTTAATAACACAATGACATTCAATTACACCATAATGTATTAAAATTTTAATTATTTGGGAATCTAAAACATAATTTTTTCAAGATGAAGGCATGTGCCTCTAATCATCATACGTAATTAGATTGGAAACCAACTCCATGACAACTTGACCTAGAATCTGGCCAAGTAATCTTGTGGAATCATCTGTGGGGACCCCATATGAATCAAATGAGGTAACTATATTTAGTCCAGTTAGATTCCAAACATCTGAACTGTTCAAATATTTCTACATAATTTCATTGTTTCTATATTTTATGAACAAACAATTATTATAAAAAAGTGAAATAAATTTATTCAAATTAAAATTTGTACCTATAACAGTAACCCTATAATATCTCTGTCAAGAACTTGAATTGTCACCCTACTCATTCAATATAATGGATTCTAAATGGGAAGGAATCATCTGAGCTGTTGATGGGATGCTCACGGAGGGTGTGAGAGATGGTGCAAGAGAGAAAACAGATGGTGTATCTGATTCTCTGGGGGGGTGAGATTAATGGATCGTCATCGACCACTGTGGTCGATGGAATTGTATAACACATAATCCATGACATTCCAATCATTTAAAAAATTAAATTAAATTCAAAACATAAATTTCAAAAAAAATATGCCAAAAAAAATATAAATGATAACAGATGAACACTACTAACAAACAAAATATGCATAACAGTGATAAATAATGTATCATTTTAAATAAGGTTTTATATTTCCTTTATATTGCAACCGATTGTATAGAATTCTCTTGAGGATGCCATCCAAATATTTGTTTTGTATTTATAAAATATCTACAATTTACAAAACATATTTTCTAGGTAAAAAATGACTCTTGAAAGATGTTTGTGTTCAAAGTGTTCATATATAGTTGAAAAATACGAAACAAGACACGACACCCATAGTCATTAATGAAATGGATTATAGGTAGAGTATCATATAAAAATAGTCAATTTCAAAATAATTATGCCCATAGTGTGAGGAACGTTGAAGTACTAATAGTCAACTTGCCTTTATAGTTTATACCTAGGGGTGTGAGTGTTTCATGCTTGGGTGGGGGATTTGAGAGTTTCTCGGTGGCTATTCCACACGCGAAGTGATATTTATAATTGCTTAAAGGACACCAATGTTGTCTTGGATTGTGGAATAAGTTGTTTTGGAAATGTTATGAACCTTAGTAAGTTATGTAAAGGTATTATAATGGGTTATCATAGAGAAATATACTAATTAGTGTAGGGCCATAGGAATTATATAGGATATGATATTGAAATAGACATAGAATCTTGAAACTCCTAGAGCGATAATATTGGGAGGTGAGAATGGGTTGAATGGCCTAGGATAAGTCATTAGTCTAGGGGTATCTATATTGGTGAATCCTATAAGAGGATAGTCACTCTCTTTGGGTGTGTTTAGTGTGACTAGGTGATTTGTAATTGGGGGAATAGTCTCTCTTGAGTGTGGGGATGCTAAGGGAGTGAGGAGAAATCATGATATAAGTAATAATTCCAAATTAAAGGTCATGTAATACTTATATTGGGTTGAAAGGGTTATGCCTTGGAGGAATTGAGTGGATTTTGGTTAGTTTTTATATGGACTTGGTTATTTGACAATTCATCATTCTTCACTTCATTATCCATTTTAATTTGTTGTTTTTATTCTAATTTTTTTATTTATCCCCATCATATTTCAATAATAATACATTCAATAATTATTTATTTTATTCATCCAAGCTAGTTATAAATTATATTTAATTCTATAATTTTAATGATGTTATAGTTTTTTTGATCCCTACAAAATGAGGAAAAATATTTCATGTTACCTTTTTTATATTGATATGAGAATGTATCATTTCATTAGGATTGAATCATAGTATATTCCGTGATTATATCATGATTTGTAAGGGTGAAAATAGGGCTATAAATTTTGTTTTCCAACTCACACTCCATAAGTGCTCAAAATTCTATATTCTTCTCATGTTTTTTGGAACCAACATTTCAATGCTGTAATTTTTTTCTATGATCTGTGTGTGATTTTATTTCTGAGTAAATAAATAATAAAAAACATTCAATATTCGCATTATTTATCTCATTTATATGGTTTAATCTATCTGGGATTGATAATCTAGAAAAATTACGACTCATGTTGTTATTCTATGATACTGTTTATAATGTAATGATTTTTTTTTCATAAAAATAACAGTGAATATTCTATAAAATGTATATAACATGTCTATACTCCATAATAATATGTTTCATAACTTATGCATGATCATGAATCTTCATTTTCTACCAAAATTATTTTTAGTATGTGTATAGAAATTAAAACATGTTTATAAAAAATGTTTTACATTTTGAAATATTTTTATAAAATACAATATATTTTTAAAAAATGTTTCCTAATATTCAATATACTTCTGAGAAACCGTTATTTTAATTTAAAATCTATTTATAAACATTGTATTATTTTATTTTCTAACCTCCAATCTCTATATAATCTTAGTTGATAATTCAGTAATCTATCATAACACATGAGTTTAAATCTAATATAAACCATAAAAGTCATCCAAAACTATAGTGAAAATTGAAACTCAAATATAATTTAATGTAGCATAAATATTTACCATTTTCATATCCTAGAGTTACCAAGAATTAAAACATCCATAGGTGAGAAATAAATCGAATCATATAAGAAAAACCCATTTTAAATAATTCTCACATGACATGTAAATACCTAAAAATAAATTGGTCTGATTTCATTATTCATTGTGAAATAATAGTGTATATCCCAATAATGGATCCAAAAACATGAAAATAATTACAAATTGAGCGGGATTCATTGAGTAGAACATCCCATGTGAGGTTTATTCACATAGTTTCCACTAATAAATGCATAGTTTCCATGAAGCTATTTTTTACACATGAAAACATACCATGGGTGTATAAAAAACTAGACCCCTCCAAATATGTTCACCGAAATAGTTTGGAATAATCCATTTTATTAAAAAATTAATATAATTTAATTTTGAAAAAAACAATATTTTTTTTTCAGAGTGATTCATTCACTTGACACTCGACCTTTGAGGGGAAGCTTGGTGGGGGTCGAGATTAGCATCGAGGCACAATGCGGTGAGGTGCGGTGAGGGATAGTGAGGTGAGGTGAGGCGAGGTACGACACAACGAGGTGTAGTGAGGCGATGAATGGTGAGGGATGACGATGGGGTAGTGACTAGTTGTGACGGGGCTAGGGCTTCGGG
This sequence comes from Viscum album, assembly GCA_963277665.1. Taxonomy (NCBI): domain Eukaryota; kingdom Viridiplantae; phylum Streptophyta; class Magnoliopsida; order Santalales; family Viscaceae; genus Viscum; species Viscum album. The sequence continues at coordinate 543,052,259 of OY728157.1, forward strand.
GAGTCGACAGGGTGGTGGGTCCAGAATGTTGGGGGAGGGTAAAGTGTTGTAGGTTTTAACATTTTTAACTATCTAGCATCTTTTTAAAAAAACCACCACAATATTATTATTATTTTAAAAATAGTGGTGGTTTAGTAAACCCCCACTAAATAACCACTGCTAAATGCTCAATTTTTTTTTAGTGAGAGACAATGGGTCACTTATTCCTGAAATAGTATTTTTTATGCTTCATTAAGAGTTTTTTAGGAGGATCCAAGGGCTGTATTGAAAACAATAATAGTTTAGAGAAACTAGTAATTAGATAGATTATTTTTTTATAAGTTATTCAATTATGCCTGTATATATGAAGGCGTACCTATTTCAAGAGCATGGAGAAAGAAAATTACAATGTTTCCTATTCCATTACAATGCATGACTAGTTTTGTCTCACTTGAGAAGATTCTTAATTGTTTAGTTACTAATTCTAAATAACCCAAACAACTTTTTTTTTCAGTTTTTATGATTTTATATAAAAATGTAAATTCTTAAATGAGAAAATAAAAAAACTAGATTTTCATGAAATGTAAAATAGAATCAATAAGGAACTTGGATTTTTGGAGATTGGATATGGGTTTCCTATAGTATTCATGTTTTTATTACATTTAGTCAGATAATTTAGTAAGGAAATATCACTCTTGAATTACTATTCTTTTATTTTTAATTTTCATATCTATAATTCAAAATAAAACTCAATTTCACCTCATCCTTTAATCATGGTTGATAGAACACCTCAATCGGTATCTTGACACCATCTAGAACCCAACTGTATCATATGATGTTTCATCCCTTTATTGTCTCAAATCAATCACGTGAATTAATCTTTTTTGTAGGAATGAAGGGAATAGTTTCAAATAAATGAATAGAAGTTATTTTTAGTTTTTTCTCTTGGTGGGAAATTACAAATCTTTTACACATCACTCACTACCACCACAAACATAAATAAAATATTTAAAATTTATGAATATAATTTTGGACACCTAGTTCTCCCATATGTCCATGTCGTAGTTTAGTCACTCATTTCGAGTGTAAGAGGTCACAATAGAAGGGATGATAATGGTAGGATGATAAAAAGAAGGGGAGAACATTGAGATCATGTAATAGTAAAATAAATATAATGGATGTAACACTTTTATTAAAGACAATTAATAAGTCATCTAAAATAAACTAAATTATAGATGAATATTAAAATGCATAAAAAATAGAGAATCTAGAAGTAGTCCACTTCTGATGGTCTGATTAATTTATTTAGAACTTGTTCCTCATATTTATAAAGGTATGTATCCAATTTATCTAACTTGGTTGTATCTTCTCAAATCTTTGTAATCAATTAATTTATCATTTTAAATATATTCAGTGTTTAATCATTGAATTCCTATGTTTTTATAAATTTCAACACTGAGATGTAATTTCCCAGGGGAGATAACAGTATACATTGATGGACATAAACTGTTTCACATCCACCATTTCTCATTTTTTCATGGTGAAATGTGTTCACTACCTTAGTATTATTCATAGTGGTTCATCAGGTAGTGTATCCATCATGGGATGCTTACTCCATATCTACCATTGATTAATTTATAGATCACATCTACCAATAGATCAAAAATATATCACATCTATTAGTTAACCAATGATAGATAAAATCCAACGTTGTTAGTAATCAGCATCAAAAAATTCTTCACTTATTTTAGTATGTTCTTTATCCGTTATCTGGAATCATCATTGGATTTATCTATAGCCTCATCCCCCCTTTTAAAGATCGAATTATAATAGGAGATTCATGTTTTTAAACGTTTTGTATAGAACCTCTTGGAAGCATGGGATGTTCTTAGTAGAGGCATGTGTCGTTCTTGGTGAGGGTGACGATTGGAAGTGGATAAATTAAAATATAATGAGAGTTTCTCAAGATCCCAAAGTTCTAATGGATCATTATCTCATTCACATACTTCCAGGTGGCCGAAAGTGGTGGTATTAGTTCCCATAGGGGTTATCCTACTGTTAATATTGCATTGAATTGTGCATGGTGAAGTGTAATGGCTTGGGTGAATAGTAGCAGTGGCTGAAGTGTATTGTGAAACATTGAGATTCATGTGGCCTTCCATGGGGATTTTCCAGTTACAATAGGTGGAATTTAATGGTAAAATGTGGCATTCCACTATTTGTGCACCAATATCTGGTAGAAAAATTGGTGTACTAGTATCATTTTCTAATGTTGGTTCACCAGTAGCATGTTCTCCCATTAGTTCACTGGTATCCAGTTCTACCCATATCACACTGGTAGCATGTTCCACTATTGGAACAACAGTATCATGTAAAACCATTGGAACTATAGTGCTGATCATGGGCTAGTGGTTTTTAGAACATGATTCACCTAGTCTTTGACTGTGTATTCTAATTTGAACATTATCTTCAGAGAAGGAGATCGTGGAAGAAGAAGCCTTTATCAATCCCTCATACTCTCACAGTAGTAAGTGGGAGATTCATTAAAAGATAGGTTTTAGTTTTCATTAAAATTAGTTTTATGGAAGTTTTCTGAGGTCCCTATGATGTTTTATGAGGGGTTGAGGCCTTGGTAGTGTCTGGGGGATCGAAGGTGCATGATAACATAATAGAAGGAGACACTCTTTCATCAAGAATTTGTAGTGTACATATTATGCATAGAAATAATAATCATGGGGGTTGTAATAGGCACATGATGTGATAAATGATTCTATCAATCATTCATAGTGAAATTGAGACCGAGCTTGAGCCTTTTTGTGGCCAGCCGTGGCAGTTCCTGCATTTTCAGAAGTGACAGTGGTCAAGAAAGAAGGTTGTGAGTAGTAGATAATGGTGGAAGGTGGTATCCAAGCACAAGGGGCATGACCATAATTTATAATGGAATCACTTCAGTAGAAATGATTAGAAACAAGATCTAATCATGTCCTATATTGAACACACATCTGGGTTTGGAACATGTTTCAATGTAAAATGAGCCACATTCCTAGATCAGAATCCTGCTCTAGGAATGGGATCAGAATTTCTCTGTCAAACACATAGGCCATCACAGACCATACATGATCTATCCCAACCAATATTCTTGGAATTCCATAGTTTCACACTCCACAGATACCTTATCCCCCCCATGTGACCTCACAACCTTTCACCTTGAGCATGCCCTCCTATTGGAATACTTTTTCGACCAAAATCATTATGAGGCTGGCTAAGTGGTTTTGGTCTGTTGGATGAGGGATATCCTTAATATGGACAATTATGATTAGTAAAATGAAGAAATATTATATAAAATTTAGAAAATAATCATAAGAAATTCCATAATGTAATATTAAATAAAATAAATCACTAAAAACCATCATCTAAATTCATTTGAAAACCTTATTTAAAATTTTGCATAATCTAATAATACATTAAAAAACAAGGATTGGTTCGTTGAAAAAAATATAAAATCAAAAGAATTGGTTAAAATATTTTGTAAAATAAATTATTGGATTAAATAACCCCACATTTAAACTATTCCTGTCCTCATGTTTAAAATATCTACATTGAAAATCAAAGGCGCCAATGTTACCAATATTTAAATTTCAATGTAATAAAAAAATTATTATCAATGATAAATAAAAATTTAGAAAATCCGTATAAAATATAAATTTAATTTTGGAATTTTCAAATCAATCTACCAATAAATGCATTCTTCTCTATACCTTTTGATGTTGGTAGTACTTATCTTTTCATTAATTCATGTTCCTCAATTCCTTATTATAAGACATGCCAAATCATGAACTACCACTCCATTGAATATTTTCTCTAATCAATCCGATATAATTCAAGTAGATTTATGCTCATATCAAGAGAAAATTACCCTTATACATAATCTTTTATAGGAAATACTTTCTTGACTTTTGATAAACAAAATACACATAAAATCATGAGGACTTACCATAATAGTTCAAATCACTATGTGTCTTATGGCTGTTAGAAATTTCTTTTAAAAATTAATGCGTAAGGATAAGATTTCTCTAAAAATTATAACTCTTGATATCAATATTTGAAATCTCAGTGAAAGTATACTCTTTATATGAATTCTCCAACATTTAAGGCTTAAAGTAAAGTTATGATAAAATTAAAGTATAATGAATGATGTGAACATTCTTGATATTTTATATAATTTTATAACCCTTTTTTCAAATTACATTTTAATTATTTTCTTTTCAAAATATATGCTTATAATGAATCTGGAACCCATCATAAAACCACATATGATAAAAATAATTGGTATGGTGATGGATATTTTTGATACTCCCAAGTCCCAAGAAAAATATTAGTTTATTTTTTTCTTTTTTTTTCAGTTTTATCATCTTTTTCAAGAAGGGAAAACTAAAAATCGTAATTAATGAATCAATAGATATTTATAATTAAAAATTTATCACTCCCAAAGTTTTTCATTATAATTTATTTTATACATTTTATAATGAATTTCCCAACCCCCATAGTTTAAAATAAAAATTTCATTCAACATACGAAGAGGATGGTGGGAATGGATAAAAATTGATTGAAAAATGTCTCATACCTAACAAGTTAATTCATTTCCTCTATAGGATAAATAAGGATTGGTATGAATTTGGATTCATGGAAAATTTATTATCACTAAAAATTTTATAATAATTTAAATTTTTTTGTGCATGGTCATTATCTTTGAAAATATTCATTTCATGTTCTCCTAGGTAGAGTTCTCAAAGTTCACCCAAGAAATATGATCAAGATTAAATATGAAGTTCATGACCAAAAACCACTCTATAATGGAAAATGTTATTTAGGAAAATAACTCTTGTCATTCCCATTCATCAGATGATTGGATAGATTAGTGAGTCCATCCATCCTTTATAGGATAGACTTCTCAGTATTTTATAATAATTTCTTTTTATCCTACACCACGAAGTAACTTTTCCATGAATTTAAAATATGTTAATTTTAAAAAATCATAAATATTATTTTCTAGTGTTTTTTAAGTGTAATAAAAACTATATACAATATGTGAAAAAGAAAAAAAATAAAACTCTGCTTGGATCCCCTATAATGACACCAGTTTTGACCAAATTTCTTTCATTAGGCAAGGAAAAAAGAAAAAATTTAGATTTTCTAGTTCATTATAGTGGATTAAAAGGGGAATATCACTTATGTATCTTCTTAGCTATGTAATTACCAATTATAAATCACCTAATTAATATTTTTTAAATTTTATTAAAATAATGGAATTTATGAAATAATAAAATGAATTTGAATCTATATTAATATGAAATCAGTGTTAGAATTAAGAAAAAACTAATCCATTTTGAGTTAGGATTTGGGTTCTTCAAATTATCCATACTGGTTGATTAAACTTCTTCTAATAATTAAATTGTGATATCTCACTCTTGAATTACTCTACTTTTATTTTTTTAATTGTGAAACTCCAAATTCAAAATAACAATCACTTCCACATCCTCATATAACCATGATTGATTGAACACCTCAATCAAGAGTGTGACACCTTCCAGGACTCATCTCTATTATATTTGGTTTCACCCCTTGAATGTCTCAACACCATCATGTAAGGAGATTGTGTTCAGAGTAAGGACAGCTAAATATTTAATCAAATGAATATAATTGAGTTTGAGTTTAATGTCTTGGTGGAAAATCTCTAAACTCTTACAGTTCATTATTGATCACCAAAAATATATATTAAATACTTTAAATTAATTAATGAAACTCATTTCACCCAATCCTCTTCCGAGTCCAAGCCTATAGTTAATCACTTGTTATCAAGTGCAAGAGATATTTATGGAAGTGATGAGATAAGTATAATGAGATAAATTAGGGGAGACGATTTAGAGTATGTAATAGTCGACCAAATATAAAGGATGGATCAAATTTATTAAATAAATATAATTATTTACATAAAATAAATTAAATTATTGAAGGGAATTATAAAACAACAAAACCAAATCATTCAACAATAGTATGCTCTTGATCCCCACATCCTTTTATTTAGAAATGATTACTTGTATTTATAGAGATAGGTAACATCATTTTCTCACTTGGTTGTATGTTTTAAAATTTGTTCAATCATTGAATATATCATTTTAAAGATATTTTAAATTTAATGTGCTAAATTACCAGGTGTTTCCAAATTTCATCCCTAATATCTAACTGCATTGTGCTGGTAGCAGTATCTACCATTGGGCAGGAACAATTTCACATCTATATTTTCACATTTTTTTATAATACAAAGAGTTCATTGCCTTGGTATTCTTCATGGTGCATTATTAGATTGTATATAATGCTAGAGGTTCTTACTCTTGATCTACCATTCCCTTTAATGGTAGATCACATCTACTATTGACCCAACAATAGATCACATCCACCATTAGAAACAACAAACATTAACAATTTCTTCAATAATTACATCAAATTATTTCTCATTTACCCAACTTGATGGGTAGTGTTATCTATAGAAATATCCTCCATTTTGGTAGATTTAACGATATTAAAAGATTCATGATGTGAATCCTTTATTCATAGAATTGTGTGATAGCATGGGATGTGCCTAAAAGTGGAGAGGGTGGTTCTTGGTGAGGGTGATTCTTGCAAGTGCCTATATTAAAATATGATAATATTTTTTGGATATCCCATAGGTCTATTCGCTCATTATCTCATGCCCACTCTTAACGGAGGTCAAAAATGGTTGTGGTAGTTACCGTATGGGTTTTCCTCTGGTTGATCGTGCATGGAATTGACCATGGTGATGTGTTTCAGTTTGGGAGTAATGTAGCCGAAAATGTGTCAATGGTATTGGTTGTTATGGTGGATAATGGTTAATCAGCCTTCATGTGGTCTAACATGGAGGTTCTACGATGACAAAAAGAATCATTCAGTGGTTCCATGTGACGTTCCACCATTGGCACACTGGTAGCATGTGCTACCATTGGTGCACTAATAGCATATGCTACCATTGGTGTATCAAAAGCCTGTGCTAATGTTACCATGGTTTCATTATGTGATACCTTTTTCAATGTTGTGGAGATAATGGGTTAGTGGTAGTTGAAATATGATTCACATTATATTTTATAGTTCATTATGGTTCAAACTCAAGATTAGGAGGTGGAGGTCATGGGGGCAACAACCTTTATCAATTCCTCTATCACTCATAGTGGATTAAGGGAGCATCATTATCATGTGAGGAATAATATTTCTTTGAAATTTGGTGTAGGTTGGTTTTATGAGGTCCCTTATATGGTTTATGTAGTTGGGGGCCTTGGCAATGTACAAGGGTTCAAAATTTCATAGTGGCATGGAAGCAGAATCTCCTCTTTCATTTGGACATTGATGTGGCCTGATGAAGCATCAAAATAGCATTCAACGGGGTCATGGAATGCACATGAAGTGATCTTCAATTGTATAAGTATTTTTTTGGTGAACTTCGGCTCGATATTGATCTTGGTAGTGGATGACCATGGTGGTTCCAACATTTTCAAAATTGGAGATAGTTGAGGAAGCAGTCGGTGTATAAGGCCCCAGCCTTAAACCTTACTTAATATTGAGTTATTACAAGATTACACATTGAGGATCTTTTCAGGTTTAGAGTTGTAGAGAATTATATCATACAACTTGCATTACATTCCACATTTAAACAAAGTGGTTACATAAAAGATAGTATTCATTTTTTCCATCAACAGAAAATTTTTAAAAAATAAAGCATGGATTATTTCTTGACACTTCCTTGACACTATCATCATATCATGTACCTTTCCCTTGACCTGTGAAAAAAATTTAAAAAAAAACTTGGGATGAGCATAAAAAGCTCAGTAAGGGTTATAAAAATATGGAAAGGAAACATGAGTTCATATATACATAATAATGAAATCATACCTTACCCCTAAAACATAGGCATATCAAATCCTGAATAAATCATAGAAATCATAAGACATAAAAGGTAATTTGAGGCATTCATAACATTCTTACATAGGGAGTAACCCTCTTGGTTACGTTTGGAATACCCACCATAGTATATTCCCAAAATCTCTTCGAAAAAACCTAAACGTTTCACTCCTTCACGTTACCCAATGCATTGAAGAGCTATATCGGGCTCACCCGCCCTTAGTTTTTCACGGAACCACCAGTCTTCATAATAATTCCCAAGAACCATTACATAATCGTGTCACATAAAACATGCATAAAGGAAACATAACATTTCAACTTTTCAATCACAAGATTTCAATACAACAAATTGATATAAAAACATTATGAAAACCATTTTCAATACCAAAATAAATGAAAAGTAAAACATGGTATTTATTTTTCTTTAAAAAAAAGGTATGGCTTGTAGAGGAAGCCGACACTCAAATAATGGTCACGGAGGCGGAGAAGTCATTGTCTCCACATACGTATGACAAAAACATTCCCTTTTTTCGTTTAGTAAAAAGCTTCATATAAAGAAGATTCCTTTTGGATAAACCTAAAAGTAAAAGGGGTTTATACATCGTATAAAAGAAGGTTGTGTATAAAACAAAATATGCCTCAATGAATGGAGATTGAGACGAAGTCCTATACAAAGACGGTATCCTTGGATTAAGGATAAATCAATTACATAATTATGTGTGACAAAAGAATATAATAAATATAAGTAGATATTAAGTGTAAAACAATCATAGGACATTAACACATATTAATAGTATGACATATTCAAGGAGTACAAGTTTGTCCAAAAGAATCAAAATTGGGTAAAGAAGTTCCCTTGCAAAAATTTGGCAGCCTAACAGCGTCACTTCAAAATTCAGAAAAAGAGTTGATGAGAGGTAAAAACGGTATCTCATCACTTGGACATAATATTTACATCAATAAGGATATATAATAACATATACCAACATAATAGTATGTGAATTAAAATACATAACAAAATAAGTCTTTTAAAAAGAGGAGGTTGAAAGGTTCCCTTACTGACCTGGGTATCTTTCGAAACATACACCCCATGAAAGAATGACAATACAACATTGATGTAAATAAACATAAAAGAAATTATATTACACAAAGAGTAGAATTATGGGCAGTACATATACCACTCAAAGGAAATGGTGGAAAATGTAGCATAAATCTCACAGGAATAAAAGTGAGATGAAAAATCCCTTACGAAAACTCGGCAGCCTAACAGTGCCACTTAAAACTTCCAAAAATGGATTGATGAGATCAAATAGGGTATCTCATAATATTAACATAAAATGTACAGAAAGAGGAATATAAAATAAAATCCACCAACATAACAAATAGAAGCTTAAAAGAAGTGACATAAAGAGGAGTACTTAAAAAGAAAGAGAGAGGTTAGATCTCTTACGAAAATTCGACAGCCTAACGGTGCCACTCAAAACTTCCAAAATGGATTGATGAGAGAAAATAGGGTCTCTCATAATATTAACATAATAAGTAGAGTAGTATTAATATAAAATAACATCCCAATCATAATAAATATGAGCTTAAAAGGAATGACATAAAAGAGTGTACTTAAAAAGAAAGAGAGGAGTAGGATCCCTTACCTCGGGTCCGACTTGACTCGATCATTCTTTAATCTCCTGAATAATAAACTTGAGTTAATTTCTACTTCCTTAAGAACCTTTTTCAAGTTCATTACTCCTTTTATATCACTTATTACCATGTCATGAACACTATGTTATTATTGAAGTTAATAATGGTTGTTTTAACGATCATTGGTACTTGAGTCAAAAAAATAAACTCTTTATAATTACAATTTGTTCATGTGGTAAAATATCCATTATATACATAATTGTATTCATGATGTAGATATCATATATATCATATATATCCAGTATATTAATGGATTTATAATATTACATAACATTTAGAGTTAAGAAATGAAATGCACCGTTCATGGAGATGGTAAGCCGTACGTACGCATGAACGCTACTTCCATTTCTATTTCATATTTAATGGAATTAAAACATAATGATACATAATATTATTTTACTTCCAGTATGGTATCATATATAATATCATTAAATATATCCTTTATACGTACCACATATGGTATTAAAAAATCAAATAACTTTGAGGGGGCGGTAGTCCGCACTTCCTAAAATGAAGATATCGCGTATACCCATAATGGAAGCCATAAAGTTATGCCATAAATGAAAAATACATAAGATTAAGGAAAACATAAACATATTATATATCATATATAAATTTATTGACATCATAATGGCCACCATGAAAGGTGTTAAGAGAAGATTGAACAATCATCATTTCGTGAGGCAGTAATTCGCCATCCACAGAAACTGTATGTTCTTTAACCATTAGACGAAGGAGTGTGTAAGTATAGCTCAAATACATAATATAAAAACATCCTAGTATATTTAATATACTTGTTTTGTTACAAAATAAAGGAATAAAAAGAGTTTAGGGGGGTGGAGAAGCAAAATAAAACAAAAGGACTCATGTGAAGACATTACCTTAAAATCGGGTAACTCCCTTTGGTTTGAGCTCAAAGGCTTCCTTGGGAAGACTTCTGACAAAAGTGAGGCTTCTAAGAGTTAGATAGAGATGTGGAGAGATAAAATGGTCTGGGTTTGGCCGAGACAAAGTCTTTGGAAGTGTGGGTAAAGAGGTGGAGGTGGGGGCATTTTATAAGAGGAGAGGAGGGGCACTCTTGGAAAGTAAAGAAATGATACTTTATTTTAGAATGGGTTTCGGATTTTAATGGTCCCACATTGATGTGTTTCGAGGATAAGGAGATAAGGGTTCGAAATCCACCCATAAAATAGGTTTTGTACATGTGTAGGACATATATTTTACATTATCTTTCCATTTTATTTAAATCGTTAAATAATGAGGTCATTGCTGCATCATCATGATGTCATAAATAATTTAATTTATTTAATGTCTAAAAATTATAAAACAACTACTATAATGTAGGAAATAGTTTTATCTTTCCAATTAATATTTATATTCAAAAAGTGGACTTGTATAACCCCACTTAAAATTTTTTTAGTAAAAGAACTCATGTTTGTGTCATTTTAATTTTAACATTAAATAAAAAGGTATTTATGTCATTTTCCAACCAAAGTGGCTACATGGGGTCCACAAGTTGACCCATGGATTTTCTTGGTCAAAAATTACTCATACAATGAGGGTAGGACATGTGTATTGGCCATTTCATATTATTAAAACATTGTTTTTACCTTAAACTACACTAATTACCTCTAATCGCGATTAAAAACTTAATAAGTTACTATTCACTAAAAAATTATTTTAATCCCATTGAACCACATTTTAATTCTTACTGAAAACCATGTATGTTGGATATTTGAAATTATAAACACAAAGGTGGAAAAATTTCATTTAAACGGATAATCAGTTTTTATAAGTACCACTTAGTGGTTTCACTATTCATCAAAAATTGAAATTTTTCCGAAAATTACCAAAAATTCACCCTAGGCTATATTTGATATTCTGAATTCAAAAATGATGTCTATTTTACCAAATTCAAAATATATAAGTTTCATTAATTAATTTAATAATTAATTCCCATTGTCAAAACAAATAGCGTGTTTTTAAGAAACAATATCTGTTAAAAGATTGACACTAGTTTAAGTCCAATTTCAAAGTGAAATTAATTCCAATGACCAACATTGGATTTAATGGTAAAAATATATTATAATTTCACATTAAAACCAATTTAAAAGATAATCTAATATTATAAATAAATTATATTAAAAAGAGGTTTTGAATTAAAATACAACATTTTTCACTATTCATTAAAAAATGTACTTTATCGGAAAAATACCACAAATTTACACAAAGTAAATTTTGAAGTCTCGATTCTAAATAAGAATTTTATTTTGTCAAAATGACACATAAAATTATCAAAAAGTGGATTTAAAAGAGGTTCTCCATCAAAAGGCGGTTAGTCGACCTTTTAAGGAATATTAGAATGTTTACACTTAAAATTGGATTCATTTGCATTTTTAATCCTCTAACATTTATTGTAAAAAGTAAAAATATTTGACAAACATATGTAATAATTTTGTAGTTAGTTCTATTCATTCCCGCCATCACAACAACTAGGATTTAACTACCATTTAAAATAACATTATTTTATTATTAGAGTGCAACATAAGATTCCCAAAAAACTTTTTGTTGCGTGTTGGGTACGCCACCGAGCACAGTGTCCCCTTTAAAGATATATTAATATTTTATTCACAAATATGGATAAATTTGAAAATTTCATACTATTTATTTACCTGGGGTGTTACATCCTTCCCCCCTTTTGGGAATTGTGTCCTCACAATTTTGAAATTGGGCTTGGAAACTTCATTGAAAATCTCACATCGAAACATGAGTCAGTAAAACAATCACTTTAAAATAATGAAAGATAAGTACAAAGGTCAACCGAGTTAACCCATACTAGGATTCCAATTATGAAAACATGTACATGGAGGAGAAAACAAAGGGTCATGTTCTGATGGAGAGTGATAGAAAACATGTTTAGGAGAAAGTTAACCACAAGAAAATCACAAACTTGTGATGGGTTAAACGGTGTTCGATTACCCCGTAGGAAAAGTAAATTAACAAAATTTTTGTTTTAAGTTACTTTTAATTGAGGAATTTATTTTTTATCTTAAGGAAAAATACTTACTTGTCATGTTGACTTTCAAATTTTACTATATTTCTTACAAAAACTCATATTTTCTCTAAAAGACGAGTATTTAGGAAGACTTGTTCACATTAAGAGTACTATAATCAACTTCTAGAGAGTCACTTAATCCACAAAAGAGAATTATATACTTCACATATCTTTAGACCTTAAAAAAAACCAAATCCAAAAAGGTTAGTACAAGATCAGATAATCCAGAAAAGGATAACCCTTTATAAAAAGAAAATCTATTCTTAATCTCCAAAATTTGTCCAACAAAACCCAGAGTTCAACGAGGACCATTCGATAAACAATTTGTCCATAAAATTCTTCAAAGTAAACCAAACTAAGATTGAAACCCAAATATTTGAAGGATTTATTCACATAGTCTTCCAAGGTACAAATTAACTTTTGTCTTCAAATAACATCAGTTGCTCTTAAATTCTCATATTGAAAAGTAATTAACCTAATCACATATCATCAATGATAGGTTAATCATTTCCAAAGATAACCCAAAATAAACTTACTATTTATTCCTAAAATCGTCTAACTAAAATGAATTAGTCAAAATAACCAGGGACTTCACGTAGTCCAGTGGTAGGTGATAAATACTAGTCGCACTTTGGTTATGGGTTCGATTCCAGCAGCTTTGTCCGATGCGACGGGTTGCCACACGGTCTGCATGTTGTCCTTTTTCCAAAACTATATAATTCTGAAAACATTACCCAAAATGAGATAAAATCTTCAAAAATAATCATAACATATTTTAACCTCGAGTTTATCTCATGCCTTTCATTTTCCATCATAACATATAATAACCCAAAATTACCTCAAAAGTAAGGATCATATAAACTATAATGGTTACCTTTATAATTATTACATGAACTTCCACATCGATTGGTCATCTCGTATATGATGCATTACAGATCATACCAAGGTTCAAGTGGTTGATCATGACTCCTTTCTAGTTGGTTTAGAACAACCATGAGTTTCCTCATTGAATCCCCCATTTCATCCAGTCTCTTAATCAGAGTACACCACAGTTTCCTTCAAACGTATTATCACATTGGTGCCTGCTAGATCCATCCATTCACTAAAAACAGAAATGTCAGTGTGAGTATATCAACAAAACCATCATGTACTAAGGAGGAAGATAAACACTAAGGTATACTTACTCATTCACTTTATCTAAAAATAGGACTCTTTCTGAAATCCTAACCATTATGGTAATGTCACTTATGCTTAAAGAATACCCTAACCTCTAAAGTTATCTAAACCGAAATCTAATACCAACTATAAGGCCCCAGCCTTAAACCTTACTTAATCTTGAGTTATTACAAGATTACACATTGAGGATCTTTTTAGGATTAGAGTTTTAGGGAATTAGATCATAAAACTTGCATTACATTCCACATTTAAAAAAAGTGGTTACATAAAAGATAGTATTCATTTTTTCCCATCAACGGAAACATTTTTAAAAATAAAGCATGGATTATTTCTTGACACTTCCTTGACACTATCATCATATCATGTACCTTTCCCTTGACCTGTGAAAAACATTTCAAAAAAAACTTGGGATGAGCATAAAAAGCTCAGTAAAGGTTATAAAAATATGGAAAGGAAACATGAGTTCATATATACATAATAATGAAATCATACTTTACCCATAAAACATAGGCATATCAAATCCTGAATAAATCATAGAAATAATAAGACATAAAAGGTAACTTGAGGCATTCATATCATTCTTACGTAGGGAGTAACCCTCTTGGTTATGTTTGGAATACCCACCATAGTATATTCCCTAAATATCTTCGGAGAAACCTTAATGTTTCACTTCTTCATGTTACCCAATGCATTGGAGAGCTATATCGGGCTCACCTGCCCTTAGTTTTTCACAGAACCACCCGTCTTCATAATAATTCCCAAGAACCATAACATAATCGTATCACATAAAACATGTATAAAGGAAACATAACATTTCCACTTTTCAATCACAAGATATCAATACAACACATTGACATAAAAATAATATGAAAACCATTTTCAATACAAAAATAAAAGAAAAGTAAAACATGGTATTTATTTTTCTTTAAAAAAAGGTATGGCATGTAGAGGAAGCCGAAACTCAAATAATGGTCACGACGGCAGAGAAGTCATTGTCGCCACCTACGTACGACAAAAGCATTCCCTTTTGTCATTTAGTAAAACACTCCGTATAAAAAAGATTCCTTTTGGATAAACGTAAAAGTCAAAGGGGTTTATACACCGTATAAAAGAAGGTTCTGTATAAAACAAAATATGCCTCAATGAATGGAGATTGAGACGAAGTCCCATACAAAGACAATATCCTTGGATTAAGGATAAATCAATTACATAATTATGTGTGACAAACCAATACACCAAATATAAGTGGATATTAAGTGTAAAACAATCAGAGGAAATTCACACATATTAATAGTATGACATATTCAAGAAGTACAAGTTTATCCCAAAGAATCAAAATTGGGTTAAGAAGTTCCCTTGCAAAAATTCGACAGCCTAACGACGTCACTTCAAAATTCAGAAAAAGAGTTAATGAGAGATAAAAACGGAATCTCATCACTTGGAAATAAAATTTGCATCAATAAGGTTATAGAAGAACATATCCCAAAATAATAGTATGTGAACTAAAACACATAACAAAAGAATTATTTTAAAAAGAGGAGGGTTAAAGGTTCCCTTACCTACTTGGGTATCTTTCGAAACATACACCCCATGAAAGAAGGAAAATACAACATTGATGTAAATAATCATAAACGAAATTATATTACACAAAGAGTAGAATAATGGGAAGTAAATATACCACTAAAAGTAAATGGTGGAAAATGTAGCATAAATATCACGGGAATAAAAGTGAGATGAAAAATCCCTTACAAAAATTCGACAGCCTAACGACGCCACTTAAAACTGCCAAAAATGGATTAATGAGATCAAATAGGATCTCTCATCATATTAAAATAAAATGTACAGAAAGAGTAATATAAAATAAAATCCATCAACATAACAAAGAGGAGATTAAAAGAAGTGACATAAATAAGTGTTCTTATTATGAAAGATAGAGGTTAGATCTCTTACGAAAATTCGGCAGCCTAACGGCGCGACTCAAAACTTCCAAAATTGATTGATGAGAGAAAATAGAGTCTCTAATAATATAAACATAATAAGTACTGTAGTATTAATATAAAATAACATCCCAATCATAAGAAAGATGAGCTTAAAAGGAATGACATAAAAGAGTGTACTTAAAAAGAAAGAGAGGAGTAGGATCCCTTACCTCGGGTTCGACTTGAATCAATCGTTCTTTAATATCCTGAATAATAAACTTGAGTTAATTTATACTTCCTTAAGAACCTTTTTCAAGTTCATTATTCCTTTTATATCACTTATTACTATGTCATGAACACTATGTTATTATTTATGTTAATAATGGTCATTTTAACGATCATTGGTACTTGAGTGAAAAAAATAAACTCTTTATAATTACATGTTGTTCATGTGGTAAAATATCCATTATATCCTGAATTTTATTCATGATTTAGATATCATATATATCATATATATCCAGTATATTCATTCATTTATTATATTACATAACATTTAGAGTTAAGAAATGAAATGCACCGTTCATGAAGATGGTAAGCCGTACGTACGCATAAACGCTACATCCATTTCTATTTCATATTTAATGGAATTAAAACATAATGATACATAATAGTATTTTAATTCCAGTATGGAATCATATATAATATCATTAAATATATCCTTTATATGTACCACATATGGTATTAATGAATCAAATCACTTTGAGGGGGCGGTAGTCCGCACTTCCTAAAATGAAGATATCACGTATACTCATAATGGAATCCATAAAGGTATGCCATAAATGAAAAATACAGAAGCTTAAGGAAAACATAAACATATTATATATCATATATAAATTTAGTGACATCATAATGGCCACCATGAAAGGTGTTAAGAGAATATTGAACAATCATCATTTCGTGAGGCAGTAATTCGCTATCCACAAAAACAGTAGATTTTAACCATTAGACGAAGGTGTGTGTAAGTGTAGCTCGAATCGTTAATATAACAACATAATAGTATATTGAATATATTGGTGTTTTTACAAAATAAAGTAATAAAATGAGTTTAGGGTGGTGGAGAAGAAAAATAAAACAAAAGGACTCAAGTGAAGACATTACCTTAAAATCGGGTAACTCCCTTTGGTTTGAGCTCAAAGGCTTCCTTGGGAAGACTTCTGACCAAAGTGAGGCTTCTAAGAGTTATAGATAGATGTGGAGAGACAAAATGGGCAGGGGTTGTCCGAGCCAAAGGCTATGGAAGTGTGGGTAAGGAGGTAGATGTGTGGGCCTTTTATAAGAGGAGAGGAGGGGCACTCTTGGAAAGTAAAGAAATGTTACTTTATTTTAGAATGGGTTTCGGATTTTAATGGTCCCACATTGATGTGTTTCGAGGATAAGGTGATAAGGGTTTTAAATCCACCCATCAAATAGGTTTTTTACATGTTTAGGTTGTAGATTTTACATTATCTTTCCATTTTATTTAAATCGTTAAATAATGAGGTCATCGCTGCATCATCATGATGTCATAAATAATTTAATTTATTTAATGTCTAAAAATTATAAAAAAATACTATGATGTAGTAAATATTTTTATATTTCCAATGAATATTTATAGTAAAAAATATGACTTTTATAACCCCATTTACAAATTGTTTTAGTAAAACAACTCATGTTTGTGTCATTTTAATTTTAACATTATATGAAAAGGTATTTATGTCATTTTCAAACCAAAGTGGCTCCATGGGGTCCCCAATTAGACCCATGGATTTTCTTGGTCGGCCATGACTCATCCAATGAGGGTAGGTTATGTTTCTTGGTCATTTCATATTATTAAAACATTATTTTTACCATAAACTACACTAATTACCTCTAATCGCGATTAAAAACTTAATAAGTTACTATTCACCAAAAAATTATTTTAATCCCATTGAACCACATTTTACTTATTAATGAAAACCATGTATGTAGGATTTTTGAAATTCAAAACAAAAATGTGGAAAAATTTCATTTAAACGGAAAATCAGTTTTTATATGTACCACTTAGTGGTTTCACTATTCATCAAAAATTGAAGTTTTTCAGAAAATTACAAAAAATTCACCCTAGGATATATTTGATATTCTGAATTCAAAAATGATGTCTATTTTAGAAAATTAAAAAAATATCAGTTTCATTAATTAATTTAATAATTAATTCCCGCAGTCAAAACAGATAGCGTGTTTTTAAGAAATAATATCTATTAAAAGATTGACACTAGTTTAAGTCCAATTTCAAAGTGAAATTAATTCCAATGACCGCCATTGGATTTAATGTTAAAAATATATTCTAATTTCACTTTAAACCCAATTTAAAAGATAATCTAATCATATAAATAAATTATATTAAAAAGAGGTTTTGAATTAAAATACAACATTTTTCACTATTCATTAAAAATGTACTTTATCGGAAAAATACCAAAAATTTACACAAAGTAAAAATTGATGTCCCGATTCTAAAGAAGAATTTTATTTTGTGAAATATAACACATAAAATTATAAAAAAGTGGATTTAAAAGAGGTTCACCATCAAAAGGCGGTTAATCGACATTTTAAAGAATATTAGAATTTTTACACTTAAAATTGGATTCATTCGCATTTTTAATCCTCTAACATTTATTGTAAAATGTAAAAATATTTGACAAACATATGTAATCATTTTTTAGTTAGTTCTATTCATTCCCACCATCACAACAGCTAGGCGTTAACTACCATTTAAAATAATATTATTTTATTATTAGAGTGCAATGTAAGATTCCCAAAAAACTTTTTGTTGCGTGTTGGGTATGCCATCGAGCATAGCATCCCCTTTAATGTTGTATTAATATTTTATTCACAAATATGGATAAATGTGAAAATTTCATACTCTTTATTTACCTGGGGTGTTACACGGTGAGTGGAGGAGAATGATGGAAGGTAATGTCTAAGAATGAGGGTCATTAATGTGAAGTAGAATGACAATTCTTCAGAAAAAGTAACACTAATTTGATAGAATCTCTTCCCACACTAAACTTATGTCTAGTTAATTGAGATTTTAAATGAAAATGATCCACATCCCCAACACATAATCCTACTATGGGGATGGGATCCTTCTTTCATGATCACACCCACGGGTCCTTATGTCCCTTGCAGGCCTTGGAGAAACCCATGTGCATGGTATTCCATGGGATTAAAATATGAAGGGGCATTATGAACCCATGCAACCTCACAACCTGTTCCCAAATGATGGACCTCCTGGTATCCTAGTTGATTAGCCAACCCCTTCAAGAGGATGGCTTGGTGGCGATGGGTTATTGTTTGATATATAGCACTTGGATAGCTAATTGTTTTTGTAAAATCCATATAAAAAATATACTCTTTAAAAAATTAAATCTCCAAAATTCTATAAAATTTTCTTAAATAAAATAAATCACTAAAAATATCATCAAAATTTATTTTAAACCACCATTTCAAATTTCCCATAATTTATTAAAACATTAAAAATATTCTATTAATTCATCGAGAAAAAATTAAAATTAAAAATAATTGGTTACAAATTTTCATAAACAATTATCATTTTGTCTATATAGAATATCCATCATTTCTAGTTTTTACTGCATTTGGATGTTATAAAATGAGGTTAGACACTCAGATTCTCTAGTTAAAATGATTCCTCTAAAAAGAAACATACTATTTTTTATAGAGGAGCTATCCATAAACTACATATAGATCCAAATATGTTCTAATTTTTTAGGCTTCCACCATCTCAATTATTAGGGTTAGTTTGTAAAAGAATTAAGTTCATAGGGTCTCTGAGATTCTTGGTTGGAGCCGATTTATAGTCTCAAACTTAATACCGATATAGATTATATAGAATGTATTATTCTTCCAGGTAGTATAATTCACGATTTTAATGAAAAATCATTTAAAGTTTCAATAATTTATACAGTGATAGTAACTTGCATATTATGGATTCTCAAAAAATGTTGAGTTGAATTTATTTCTATAATTTGGTGTCTTGGGAACATCAATTATGGTTAGTGGCACCTAGAACCCTACCCAATCCAATGCTTTGGGTGGCGATGTTACAAATTTTATCACAATTGGTCAGTTTTTCATCTTTGGATGGTAACAAGGAGAATGAAATGTAAAAACATGAAATATATAACATTAAAGCCATAACTAACCTCTTTATTCTGAACTATAATTTAAAAAGGTGGTCTAGGTTTAAATAGATTTTTAAGCCACTTATAGGTGAACATTTATCTCATCCTTGTGGGTTTAGATGATGATTGTATCTAATATTGCACTAGTAATGAGACTTCCCACAAGGACTTCATCATTCATAATATGTTTGATAAATCATGGAAATTGATTAAGATGCTTATTGGTTTCGATAATCTTGAATATTTTATTACTTTACTTTTATAGAAAATGTTGGATAAGTGGTGTTTTAGTTTTTTTGTATAGAAATGGTGCCAATTAGATCACGTAAAAACCCATAATGAAAATGTTTTGAAATCATGGTTTCATCTAAAACACAATTGAACCAGAAACATCTTTAGAGAATCATTGTTGCTTTTTGGTCTTTTATTAAGCATATATTCTTAAACTCAATTGTGTTCCCCTAAAAATTGATCATGTGGTAGATTATGTATCATTAATTTTATGAATTAATGACAATAGTTATTCTTCCCATGATGTGGAATTATTTACTTGGTCCACTCCTTGAAAATGTGCCATCATTAACAATTTGGTGAGAATTCACTCCATTGATAGATAAAAAAATCTTGAATCACATATTTATTCAATGTGATTTTAACACGATACAAATATGATGGAAGGGATACATTTATATGTTCAAATTTAACAGAGTATATACTCCTAGAAAAAGGAATTAGATGGATTTTTATCAAAATAAATGATATAAAAGTAACTCGAAAAAGATGCTCATGATCAGTGGAAATTTATGATCATGAAAGTGGATATGAATTTTGATAGCACTGAGTAATATGTATTGGAAATTATCTAACTGCAAACTCTTATTCTGGATATGGTTCTGGGAGTTAAGGGTTCTCAAAGGTCAAATACAAATTTCCTTACCTTAACATCCAAACTAAATAGTTGGGGGACCATTGATAAATGGAGGCAAGATGGGAACTGTGAGTTGATTTATTATTATTTAATGATTTTTTCAAATTTTTATAAAGGCACAATACATTTTTTTATCAAAATTAAAAATAAGATATGTATCCTAGAGTTTCGAATATGTATGAGGAATTTTAATCTCATTCATACCGGGTTGGCGTGGATAGGAGGGAAGAAGAGTATGTCTCAAGATGCCTAACTGGGCCATATATTCTAGATTAGCACCAATGAGTAGCCAATATGTTTAAATATCTATCTATAGAAATCAAGAATTGTTATCACACAACTCTGTATTTTATCAATATACTACCAAGAGGGGTTTGGAATGATTATACTATATGGGTTATTGTGGATTAGCGTACAAAGTCATCTCACTTCACCCATATTCGTCAATCCAATATGGTGGATAGCTTGAAAAAAATCTATATTTGGGAAGTCATAATGATTCATGGAACACCATATTTGATCATCTCAGACTGAGATCCTCATTTTACTTCTAGGAATTAGAGACCTCTATAATAATATGTTTGTATGTATTTGACCATGACCCTGACTTATCACCCTAAAATGGATGGGAAATGGAAGAAACAATCCAGACATTAGAAAACAAACTCTTAGCTTGTGTTATAGACTTTAGAGATGAATGATTAGAAAATATATGATTAGTGGAGTTATCGTATAGTATAGTTTACCAAGAATTTATACATACAGCTGCATTTGATGTATGTTATGGCCAACCATATTGATCTCCAATTTGTTGGGTAGATACCTGAGAAGATTCATTGTTGGGACCTAGCCTAGTTCATGGGATTACTAAGAAAAACCTGAGTATCTGGTTTAGTATGATTATGAATCAATGATTTCATTAATTTTATGTATATTTTCATCATAAAAAATTATTATTATATTTGGGAGATCATGTATTCAAGAAATTCTCACCGATTCAAGGGAATTAATGTTTATGTAAGCAATATAAACTTTAACTTTGATATATATGCCCTTTTGAAATACAAGAATTGATTGGTGATGTGGATTATTAATTATAATTTACACCATGATTAAGATATTTTAAAAATTATTTCATGCATCTCAATTGATAAATTACCAGCTTGATCCTGACTATGTGGTTTGACGAGACCATGTTGATCCTTCCCCAAATTCTACTTTTCTAAATGTTTCAATACACATTATGGATAGACAGAGATGTTTCCACATGGATAGAGTGTCTTTTTTATGCACAATTAATTGCATTTTTGAGACAAATTGGAAGAAGAAGTATTTTTTCTAGATAAATGGCCAATTAGGTTTCGAAAACAAAAAATATTCATCCATTTTAGTATGGAAAGTAAAATGATGGGGATAATATAAGACCCTTAGTTTCATTTAATTTTCCATTTTATTATTTATATTCAAGTTTTATTATACATGGATTGATATTTTGGATGTTCTTGATGGTTTAAGATTGTTTTAAATGGTTTTTAGCTGTTCCAGGTTTAATAATAGTTTTTGGGAAACCATGTAACATTTCCTAGAAACAGTATTATAGATTTTGGAAGACATTATGTAGGAGAAAAATTAGTCTATTTTTTGGGAAAACAATGTGGATTCTAGGTGAGACTATTCAAGTTGAGGTATAGGGGAAAATTAGGGTTAGAACATAGATTCTCATACCATGCGAGCCAACCACGTGAGGGGGTTATTTGGAGACCATAGTGTGAAAATGGTTAATGGAGGGACTCCTAAACTATGTAACCTAACTATCTTAAATGTATTCATTGATCAAGATACTAGAGTCTAACTAAGTTTTTATCACCAAAACCCTAATTTATATTATCCACTTTTATACTGAGAATTTGTGTCCCTCCCCAATAATTATTGGTGATTCTTTTAGACATAGAATTTTTTTTGATAGATCTATCGGAATTGAATATCTAGAATCATAAGTCTATATTTTCTTACTTTCTCTTTAGATATTATAATCTGAAATTTCCTAGAAAATTTATATATAGTATGTTATGATTTAATCTATGATCAATGATGTGTTTTGATGAGGTCTTCGATCGATTTATTGATGAGAAGTGGTTTTACGTATGGATCTTGTGGTTTTTAGTATCATTATCGGTTTTCATTTACATTGAGATCTAGATGAACTATCTCCCACTCTACTATTTTGGGATATGATTTCATAGATATTACTAAATAATTATTATTTTGTAATCGTAAATTAATGGGGAATTATATAATTAAAATCTGTGTTTATAAATGATTTCAAAATGATATATTCTAAATAATGAAATAAAGGTTCTTTTTAAAAATCCAGGATGATAATGTGATTTTAATTATTGATGTAATTGGTATGGTAGATTAAATAGGTTCTAATGTGTTTATTGGTGTAGTGTATGATCATGAAGTATGACCATCAATATGGAATATATCTTCATTATGAAGTATCATCATCAATTTTGGTCACCTAGTGATGACTTAGTGAGAGGATGAATCACCACTAAAAAGTTTAGGGAGGTTAATAGAATGTGTATGTGTGTGAACATGGTATAGTTATGATAAGTGGTAAGTAATGGTAAAATTATTTATTAATTTTTTTATACATGTAACTCATTTATGATTTTTTATAAAACTTCTTATATAATTCTAACTAGTTTTATATAAAATGTGATAACATGTTCTTATCATAGTGGTGTTTGTTGGGAAGTCTCTGGGGATTTACCTATTGAGTGCCATTTTAACCCCTTACTTGATAACATTAATGAATTATTATATTTTTTTATAGAGAATAATTGAAGGAAAGGTGTTATTCATCACTAGTGACGCATCTTGATACACTAGTCAAATCATGTGGAGTTGGAGCTTGGTGTTTGATTGAGTTATTCGTGGGATGATTTTACTCTGGTTTCATAAATTCATGTTTTTTGCCTTTGTTTTTTGATTAATCTGTTATCCATTACAACTATTATGTTGGTTTTTTTTTCTTATGTTTAAGTAGTTTTCTTATCACAAATTATATATCAATTATCTATCATGTCATTTTTATATCTAGTTTTGTTTTTATAAAAAATGTAAAATGTATTCTCAATGTTCAAGAAAATTTTTGGCATTTATTACAAGTCATTTTTTCCTTGGGAACATCACTTATGGTTAGTGAAACCTCCAACCTAACCCTAGCCAATAGGTTGGGAAGGGATGTTACACTATGGTTGATTATGTCCAAAAAATGGGTGGAGATAAAGGAAATATGAATTGATGTCTCTTGATTCACGTTTATTTATTTAGATCCAATATATTTTTAGGTTTGTTACCAGGATTCACTACTGGAAAAACAGCCTATACCCACGGTTCAAAACCGTGGGTATAGCCACCAAAACCATGGGCATAGCCTATACCCATGGTTTTGGGAACCATGGGATGGAACAACATCAGTATAGGTCCCCACCCTATACCCACGGTTTTCCAAAACTGTGGGTACAGGTGTCCTGCCACTGTGTCACCGAAACATTTCCAACTGCCATAGTGTCAACGGCTTTTACCCACGGTTTCAAAACCGTGGGTATAGGTCCTAAAATAATTCAGGCGCCGAGTTTCGATCCCACAACCTTTACGCTGCAAACACCGCATATAACCACTACCCTAACTCCACCTATGTATATATATATATATTTAGTTAAATATAGTTATAAAAAACGTGGGTATAGAGGGAAGAACTGTGGGTATAGGGTTCCCGCCAAAAAAATTTCCTTCCCTCACAAAAGTGACCTGTACCCACGGTTTTTCATAACCGTGGGTATAGGTATTTTATCCAAGACCTATCCCCACGGTTTTGGGGAAAACCTTGGGGATAGGTACCCCTATATCCATGGTTTTGGGAAACCATGGGTATAGGTGACATTTCAGGACCTATCCCCATGGGATAGGGGGTTCTATCCCCACGGTTTTGGGGAAAATCGTGGGGATATGTCCATTTTCCAGTAGTGATGTATTAATAGTGACTAGGGGTACTGCTCTTATAATTATATTATTAAATCCTGTTAATTCTCTTATGGATTTTTATGTTGTGTATTGACACCATATCATCCCCAAAATAAGTGTCGATCATTGGTTTCTAACTAAGATAGTAAGACAATATTTTAAAAAATAACTTAACCCAATTGGAAATATTTTATCACTCAATAAAATGATTTATTATTGTAATAATGTACAAATTTTTAAACATCATTGGTACAGATCCTTTTTAATTAATTTTTGAGGGAGTTTTATACTTTCTATATAAGGTTTATCACCATATATATTTGTCCATGAAACTATAGAAAATAATTTTTTTATTCTAGTATACATTGAAAATTGAATATTTGGGGGAATGAAGAGTTTCAAAGGAAGCCCTATAATAATGCTCGAATCAACAAAAATAAGAACAAATTTCCAATGGCATGATATTTTTTCATAATGTGTTATATGTGGGAGATAAATTCCTCCTTCAAAACCCGTATATAATGCTAATTCATAAAAATATTTGATCCCATTGGTTATATACAAATATACAATCTAATTTTTTTTATAAGGTGTCATTGAGATCTATGGCGAGTCAACCCTTAGAGGCCCTGTTGGATGGTTTCAAGCCATGTGTGACACCATTAGACCATATCCAATAGGCCATGGGCCAGAGAATTATAAAAAATAGGCATATCAAACACAAGGTAGGCCTTAAGAAAAAGGTACCTACACAAACATATCTTCAATCACCATTAAAACGAAGAAAAGAATGAAATAACCACATTACTATCATAGGATTCCACTGATGGATTGAAGATCAAACTCATTTGAGTGAACTCACTACTTAGGGATTGATAACACTAACGGTTCTCATCCAATAGATCATTATCATCAAGAATCACCATGGAGAAGACAACAACGGGACTTATAATATGTTGATAAATAGATTGTGGATCACACCCAAGATTTATGGTGGATACCTAACACTACTTAAAGTATTACACTAGGAAGAGGATCATAATACCTAGATGTCATAAATAGGATTCCAAAACCATCCTAATGAAGAATTATAGAAGATCGCACCCTAATCCACACAGAGGGATACCTGAATCTATCTTTTACAAAAACATAGAGGGGATCATTCATCCTATGTTGAGGATGGGATGCATCACTTTACCCTCATGAGATTGGACCAAGGGAACTTACCCTATTGATACTCAACAAGAATTAATATAAAGTGGGATTAAACCTACCTTGGATGAAGTAAAGAACATTTATATGGAATAAATGGTGTGTTTTGCATAGTTTGGACATCCTTGAGTCCATGATCATGTATGTTTTCTTTTATACTATGCATGATTAATCTATCCATTATTGTGTACATTATTTGTTCCCATGTAATATAGTTTTTCTTAAGTCCACTGGCCATTCATATATACTATTTCAATGAGAATTGCCACTAGATATGTCTATGCCTGTGTACCCATATGGTACTTTTTGGGTTTCCAATCAGGGGGTACACAAAATGTGAATGGTCACATAGATTTTTATAGTTTTCTCTATATATAAACCATAGTTACCATGGAAAGGGTTATACAGGGGTTGTGTTCTTTTGAGCTACACGCCTTATATGATAGTACTTTTTGGAATCCTATATACCTCATACATATCGATAAACATTATATCCTCCTTTGATATAGCCACAAAACCACCAAGAAGCTTTGATATGAGGTTGAATGACCCCAAATAATCGTTGATGGATGTGTTACAGCTAAACATAAATTTTAGAATTATTAACATTGCACCACATCACCGAAACATCAAAAAAATATGATACATATTTGTTTGATCCATCATTATATCATATTTTATCATCTCTACTCTATAATTTTTCCTTTGATCCTGAATCTTAATCCATAGAAATGATCTATTTCTTCAATGATTGATTTCACAATTATTAGTATCTATGTACTGTCAAACCACCAATAAAATGGAACCCTGGTGAAGAATGATTGAAGTAAAAGGGTAGAAAATAAAGAATGAAAAATGTGAGAAAGAAAACATTGGATATTGTTTAGTTTGGTTTTTATCTATTTCTATAGAAAATGTTTAATGAAAAAGTTTAAACAGGTTTCAAGAAATAATTTATGATATCCTAAATATAGGAAAAAATTCATAAAAAAAATCATTAGTCGGTCTGTGAATTAATTCACTAAAGGAATTTATTATTATTCAATATAATATAATAAAAAATGGGGATTAATAAACTAAAAAAATTACTACCGTGACATTAGAATAATCATTGATGAAGAATTTATCACAAATATTTCATATTAAAAAGATCTAACAACTTCATTTACAATGGAAAAATCCATGGAAAACTAATAAGTGATCCACGATTACACTGATGCCCCCAAATATCTCCTCCACGAACCTCCAAAAACTCTAGGATTATATGGATAACCTTAATACTTGTACATAACCATGATTAAATAAGAGATGAATTGGGTATATGAAAATTTAATTACTAATAAATAAAATAATGGTTTTACTTGTTTATCAATCATCCCATGAATGATTTCAAATGGGACACTGGATGTGTCTAAAGGGAATTTTATTCCTAGTGTAAAACAATATTACGGAATTAATGGTGGTATTATATTTTCCAGTTGGAACATATTTCAAGAAATATTCAATTCTTTCATAAAACAATACATACATGATATAATATATTTATTATATTTATTAAATGAATATTGAGTCTCAAAAAGACCTATAATCATGCACAAAATCCATGACAAACACAGAAAATACACTTAAAAAATATTTCATAGTGTTACTAGGAAAAAATTGATCTATTACATTATCCCTTCCTTGGGACATTATTCTCGAAAAGTAAACACATACTTTAATAGTTGAGGTCATAGACCTCACATATAGTTCTCCATCTCCCAAGTGATATCTTGAGTATTCTCATGCTTACATAAAACATTAACAATGGGAATTTATTAACCAAAAATGATATTCTCCTACCAATCTTCGATCTCTAACGGTTACTCTAAAATGGAATCTCAATCCTCGATTTCCAGCTCTCCCCAATAGTTAACATGTGATGGTTCACACACGTACCTCCTCTGCTGATACATGTGGATGAAATCATATTCCCGGTCAAGCTATAGTGGTAGTGCTATGTGATACACCACATTTCCAACCCTACAAAATATTTGGAAAGGAATAATGAATCTCATATATAACTTCCCACCCCAGATAAAACTCAATAATTATAACTAAGGTGGGGCATTTAGGAACACATGGTCTCCCTCATCAATCTCTAATGTCTTCCATAATTGGTCTATATAATGATTTTGAGGGCTATAATAACTCCCCATCCACTCTTTCATAAGATCCACCTTCTCTATTATCACCCACACCAAATTTGGTCCCATGAGAGTGAAATCCCATGAATCAATCTAGTAGAGTGGAGACCTACATGGTATCATATACAAGGCATTGAATGGATCATTAACAATAGAGAAATTATAACTACTATTATATGAAAACTATACTATGGGTAATTGACCCTCCCATATTCAAATAAATAATAACATTAAATCTAAAATCATGTCCTCTAGAAACTGAATGGTTCACTTTTTATAACTGTCTTTATAGGTGTGGAATTGCATGCTAAACCAAAAATTGAGTCCCGAATTTATCATTAATTCCTCCGCATAATCTTTATGTGAAGAGAGAATCTCATTTTGATATTATTATCAATAAAACTGCATGAATCCAGACTATCTTCTAAATAAAAATTCATCATATGCTCTCCCCTAAACACTTCCCATGAATTTATAAGAAGTGGGATGAATTGATGTGTACTTCCATGATCACCCAGATAGCTTCATGACCTCTAGATGACTGTCAAAGTACTATCACTAATTCAATGGAGATACTACACCACTTACACTCCCATACCTCAAGCGGATGATCCAAACCATCTATAACCATGTTCTCTTCCTTCACCTATTGGAAATGGAGGTATCGAGAGATAAATGTAGCTATAAACTTCATCATCCCTAGCCACTAGAAATGATAGTGATATTACTAGTATATATTTTAAAATCATTGATGTAATTCTAAGGGGGATGTATGAAACTCCATTTTTACCTCCTCTCTCAATATCACTGGTTCTATTTTCCATCCATGGAAAAGGATGATGTTCCCCCACCTCAGAATATCTATCAAGAGCCTGACTAGTGGATATATGAACATGGAAGGTCCCAAAATTGATATCTCTAACCTTAGGATCCCTTAAAATATGAAGAAGCATTGGGGTAACAATCATTGACTAAATATAATATAAACTATCCTCATATACTAATTACTACTGTAATGTGTCCATCTACTCTAATGCCTTACTCAATATCTGAAAACAATATATCATACTAAGAGCATCTACCAAAACATTCCCATATTTAGAATTATATTTTATCTTCAATTCATTATCATGCAGGAACTCTAGACATCACAAATTTATATAGTTAAAATATTTAAAAGAAGATATAAACATGTGACAATTATGGTTATAATAGATTAAAACCCACTCTCTCATTTGGTAGTCTAACCACATATTTAGTTTAAAGAATAATACTTCATGCACTGAATCATGGGTCTAATGTATTTTCTCATTTGGCATCATCTGTCAGACCTATATTCAACCACAATGTCTATATACCTTAGAAATAATCCAATCCTAATTCTAGAGGAATCACATAAAACAAATTTCCAGATCCTTCCTATGGATATCCTAATATGGGAGCACTCCTCAACAACTTTTTTATCTCCTGAAATGGCTATTAGAACCTCTATATCCCCATGAATTACTTTCTCTTTGGGATAAATGTAGTCAAGGGTGTCAAAATATTTGAGAAATCATGATAAAACCAATAAGTAGTATCCCAACATCCTAAGGAAGCTTGGCACCTCAGTTAAATTCTTTGGTGGAGCCCAAGATAGAACCACATCAACCATTGATGGTTCCGCTACTAATCCCTCCTTTGAGACAACATTTACCAGAAGTTGGACCTTCCTAATAAAAAAATTTCACATAAAGATAATTTAATAAATAATATTCTCTCTGAGTATGTATAAAACCTTCATCAAATGTTTCACATGATCCTCCTCTAATAATGAGTACACATGGATATTGTCCACGACGACTACCACAAACTAGTTGAATAAGGGTTAAAATATTCAATTCATAATTCCAATAAAAATGTTGAAAATTAATCACACCTAAAATTATAAAAAACTTCATAATTACTAAGGAAACATTAGAATACTATCTTTGGTATATCCATCTCTCAGACTTAGAGCTCATGAAACCATGACCTGAGGTCAAACATCATGAACCACCTCAACTTTTTTAACTAGTTGAAGACTTCATTGATTCTTATAATTGGATGTTGATTATTCACGGTAACATAATTTAGGTAACTATAATCCACTCATAACCTCAATATCTCTTTTATCTTCTTGTTAAACAACCCTGGTGTTTCATAGGGTGGCACACTGGGTCGGACAAAGACCTTCCACTAAAAAACATCAAAATATAATTTCAAATCTTTAATCTAAGTGAGGGAAATCCGATATGATGAAACATATATCATATAATTCCATATGTTTTGTTCTATGAATATTTCGATCTCTTGATGGGGAGGTATGCTTGATATATCTTCGGTGAAGATGTCCTCATACTCCACTACAACTATATGTGGAAAAAATATCATAATATATACTACTCCATTACTAATAATCTACAACTGATAAGTAATAATTTGTATGCTCTTGTGTACAAGATCATCCTATTATGCAAGGGGTTCCCTTTCACCAATGAAGAAATAACTCATCCCATTAACTCGAGCTCACGAAAATTAGCCACATAAAATAGTCACTATATAAATAAATTGTGGACCATTATTACATAGCTATAATGAAGTCATAAGGACTAATCATATCTACAAAATGAACACATATCAATCTCGCCCCTCTAAAGGTTGGGTCACACTATTGATGAATGTTTATGATAACATAATATCCCCTAGTAATAGTCCACAAACACAAGGTCTGAGCCAAATGATAGAGTAGAATATCTAGATATCAAATAAGGGATGTGGTTATGAAATATTAAAAAAAAATATGTCTACCAATACTAAATATTATATAGATAAGATACATATATTTAGTTTAATCATCCCCAGAGCCTTTGGGTCAATAGATTCCTATTCCTACAGCTACCATCATCCCTGACTACAAGATCCCTAAGCATGGAGAAGACCACCTCAAAGTTGTGGTTGTAATTGACCAAAACAAAATCTCCCTCACACTTCCCTCACATCTAAATTACATCACGGACCACCCTAGAGACCTCCCTAATCTGGTTTTTGTCTACCTATGAATTTTATATACTATCACCCTATCGTCTGCATGATAGGTCATAAAATCACATGTGATATACCCTCTCCCATCACTAGAGTATCAGTGCATCTCCCTAGGTTGACTAGAACAATACCTAGATCCTTATACACTCTATCCTTAGACTATCTCTATGAAAATTTCAAATAACTTGATCCATATATTTATCATATACTAATTCATTGAAGTCTTAGCTTCAATGTTCCCAGTGCTAGCATTAACAATCTATGATTGATCTGTTAGAAATTTCTCCATCACCAAGGGACACTATAACACCCTAGTAAAATATAAAATTCATTAAGATGGAAAACAACCCAATTATATCAATGTTGACCACTAATAAAGGTTCATTCTCAAAATAACACATCAAAAACCTTGTACATGGAGATCAGAAATAGGTTAGTGTACCATGATTCATAATCTACTACTGATATGATACCCTTCTAGAGATCCAGAAGATCCTAAATATTTACTATTTTCAATTTCATTTGGTAAATTTTTCTATGAATAGGTTCTAGAACTCTGTCCAAGTGATATTTTCCACTTCATGCATTACATCACCAAACACTCCCATCACACAATATATCCATAGATTAAGATTACTAATAGGACAACTATCTAATTGAGAGGGGTCCAAAAAAGGTAGTAAACTCACCCAACTAATTCGAGCTAGTCCTCTACTACCTGTGGGTATTTATAAACCGAAAATCTAAGGGTTATCTACCTCTGAAACTCGGAAATAATAATCAGCTTACTCATGTCCTCTTATTGAAGTAAGACCATTAATCCACCCAGAGGTACCACCTCTTTTATAATCCTCTGAAAAGAATCCTCATTTCTAGGTGGATAAAAATAACATGGGAGGACTTAATGTAATGTAATTATACACATGATAAAATCCATATCAACTTGTACAAATTAGAAAAGAAAAAAACACATTACAATCCTACGATTCTTCTTGAGGATTTATGGTAATAGTGATCTGATAGAACTCACTACTTGAGCCTTGCTAAAACTGATGGAATCATCTAATAGGTCATTAATTTCAGAAATCACCATGAAAATTTGAATTTTTTTACTCATAATATATTGATATAATGATAAGGGATCACACCTACATCATATGGGGGATACAAAACCCTACTCACAGTATTCGACTAGCATGAAGATCACATGCCTTGGATGTCGATAATGGGATACCTAACCCAACCTTGTAAATAATGATAGAGGAACACACCCCAATCCATATGAAGGGATACCTTAAAATTTGTAAAACTAATCCATAGTGGGTATCTATCATCCTATTTTCAAGAAGGGATTCCTCAGTTTACCCTCACGATAATGGATCAATGGAATTCAACCTACTGATACTCAACTAGAATTAAGAGGATGATGTATTCAACCTACCCAGGAAATATTAGATGAAATGTATATGAAATAAACAAAATTTATTGGATATTATATAATTTTCAAAGTCTATTATAGTTCCCATTTCCTTCAACCCATGGTTGTGTTCTATAGACATTCCCATGGAAACTATTCGTCCTTCTGAGCCCTACCTGTGTCGGTGCTCCTCCCCTATACATGTACTTTGGCCATGCTCATTTCCACAAGACATGTCTATCCCCATGTACCCTTTGGGTACATTCTAGGTAACTAATAAATGGTCACATTTCTTTTTATGGTCAATACAATGTGTGAAATTTTTCTTTGTGTGTAAACCCTTTCAGCTGTAGAAAGGTAAACACAAGATGTGTGTTCTTTTGAACTAAAAGCTGTGCATGTTGGGATATTCTAGAATCCCATAGTCCCTATGAATTTACTCTCTTTATACTTCCTCCACCATTCCTGCGATAAGAAATTATATGAATCTCATATACGAGGTTGACCCAACCAGGATCATCTCTAGTGGATGGATTCTGGCCACCCATCCATTTATGAATTATCCCCCATCACATGACATTACCAAAATGAATAAATATAAAAACAGGAATCCTTCAATGAATTACCTGATCATTCATCATTGTTATCACTCTAAAATCATTCCTTAAATACCAAATATAATCTTTTAAAAAAAATACATTGCACAAAATATCGATTTCATAATGAATGCTTTTTTTGTATAGATGAAACTTTGGTCCAACATATCACCCTTGATGAATTCTTTATGAATGAGGGGTGAAAATCCTATGAAAAAAGTAAGAAAATAGTCATGGGTCATTATTAATTTTGGACACAATATATTGTTGATGAAAATGAAGAATGAAGGAAAATAAACACAGATCAAGAAATCCTTCAAAAATTCCTAATTCTACAAATAAAATTATCAACCTAAAATCATTAGTCTATCAATGGATTAATTCAGTTAAGAAATTAATTAATCTTACATATGAGATAATAATAAACTTGTATTGATCCACCAAAAATAATCATCCAAACATGAGAATGGATCAATTTCTAATGACTAATTAATCTCATTACCTATCATCAATTATATATAAGAACTCTTTTGATGAATTAAAACTCCATGGAAAATTGATCATAGATTAATGATTCCACTATTGGAACAATATATCTCATCTGCAGATCTCTCAAATCTCTAAGGTTATGTGGCTAACTCTGGTATTTAAACATAATTGGGGTTAAATAAGAGATAAATTATGTATGGGAAAAATTAAAAACCAATTAATAATGAAATAAATTTATTTTATTATGATTCTTCCCTTGAATTCTATAAAATGAAACTATTGACACTTATTAAGGTGATACCACAATTACAGTAAAATTGTCATTCCATAATTAATTAAGGTCTCATATTTTACATCTATAACACCATTCATAAGATATTCCATTGTTTTAAAAAAATGGATATGATATAATATCTTTAATATATTTATTATATCAATACTAAGTCTCCACAGGCCTCAAAATCAGACACTAACTAAATTATTATCTTTAAAAGTATTCTCCAAAAAATTACAAAGTGTAACAATAGAAAAAAATTCATTACTTTACCATTAATGAATATAATAATCCATTATTTATGAATAATTGAAAATGGTTTAAGCATATTTAGGAGGATTTTATATAAATAGTGTTTGAGAAAGTTCCTGTACCCCAAGGAACTTAACCATGAGAAAATGGGTTGCATTTAAATAAATAGAAAATTAAAAAATAATATTAATATTTAAGAAATAAAATTAATATTATAAAATTTTATCCAGTTATGAAAGTTTTAAAAATATTCAATTCATACTTTTGTAAAGAGAATCAGAAGTGTCCAAAAAGGAAAACATTATAAAGATTCATTTAAAAAAACTAAAAAGAAGTAAATGAACATGGAAAATAAATTTAACAAATAATTCTATATTATAAAATATCATTCATCAAATTTTTTAAAGAACATCAACATTAAATATAAATAGTCTGATAAAAAAATCAAAAACATTAAAGTAAATATTTAAAATAAAAACCCATAAAAAGTGTGAAATAAATTTTATTTAGAAATAAATAATTGTGAAAGGTCTTAAATTAAAATTATTATAAATATATCCATGATATTATATGTAAAATTGGTATTATATACATCATATAAATGAATATAGGATCATAATTCAAACCATGCCTCAATGAAGAAAATATGAGATGAGAACCCCTTATATCTTTTGTAATACATTAATGAATAGAATTGAATGAATGAAAATAGTGTTATTATTTAAAAATGATTTACGTTATATAATAAGTCAAAATAAATTCTATGGGTATTAAATACACCATACAAAATAAATCATGGTGCAAAACATGAATCATGTCTCAAGGAATTAACATTTCTACTAAGAACCATTACAAAGATCATAAAATTAAGTATGAATATATCATTGAAGTGATTATGTGAAAAAAATATAAATCCACACTATATAAATATAAATATAATATAAATATGTAATAGCTCATAACACATATAATATTGACATAACATAGTTAATGATGAAGTGGATTAACCCAATGAAAGTAAATTGAGTTAAAAATCGTTTTACCTTGGACATCTGATAGGTCATGTATTCTCTAAAATCATGTATAATAAATTTAGATTTATTATTCATATTTTTATAATCATATTAATATTTATATTACATTATTCCTTTACTTTTTAATTTTTTATTATTCATTTATCAATAATTGTCTGTTAAAAATCATTATTTATGCGTTGATAATTCGGTTTCCCAAGCATGTTTCAATTCAGTGATTTTGGTCCCTCTACCTTGATCATGGTTTAAAAATCTATAAATATTTAATAATGAATTTATATATGTATTTTATATTATTACTATGTTACATATATGATTCATGGAGATTATTAGTATGATTCTCATGGAGATCTTAAAAATTCCATTTTTTAGAAGTTATAGTTTTTTAGAAAGATTGAATTTGATTAAAAAATATACACATATATTTTAAAATTACATATTTTTGAAAAAGTAATAGATTCTTAATTATTACATAATATGTTTAGTACATAATAACCATTAATCATTCATTAAATTATCTTTATAACATTGTCTATATGTGAGGTAAAACCAACCAATGAGTAAATGAGTGATAATAAATTTCCATATGATAATAATATAACTTTTATAGAATTATAATAATTTTATAATTATCCTATATATTCATTAATTCCATCCTCATTTTTATCTATATGATAGGTTAATTCAAAACTAAATGTTTCATTTATGGAAGTAGTAGTACACTTGTACGCATTAACAATGGTTTCATTTTTCAATGGATTGGAGGGTAAGAAGGTAGAAAATATATTAACTTTAATGAATCATAATTATTTCATAAATATAATACATATCCATTAAATATATACTCAGAACCATCCATTTTAGGAGGCGATGAAAAAATCATCATTTAATAGAGGTGGTAGTTCACACAAATTCATGAGCAACGTTTTCATTTTGCATTGGATGGAAAATTGGTGGAAAATAGTAATTACATAAGAATTATAAAATTTAGGTATATTAAATAATTTTATATAATTATATTATTATTTATAGAATATATCATAATGATTTTAGATAATAAATTACTCAAAATAATGTTGTTAATACTTATACATCCTCCTTGGATAACTTCCTTTAGCTTACACATCAAGCCTTCTACAATTTATAATGGGAAAAATTAGGACCTCTATAACATGGATATTATATTTCAGGAGGGATTAAATTTTATTTTGGTTAATATAGTGTTCTCAATGTGTGTGGATAAGTGAGGATATGGGGTTACCTTTTATAAGTAAGAGGAGTGTCACCCTTGTATATATTAAAAACATTAAAATATATTAATTGTATTTACCATGGAAAGTCAGTCCAATTTAGTCAAATTTAAAACAAAGGATAATTTATGGTCACTATTCTTTCATCCAATCTAATTTAGATATGATTATGTGTTATTTTATGCCTTATCTCCTAGTTTAACCACCCACTTTAACCCTTTGAACCCTTACTACAGTGATAAAATTTTACCATGGAATCGATTCATTAGAAATAAAAATAAACTGGGACATGTTAAAAAATTTAAAGATAATTATTACAAATATTGGATTTATTTTATATGATTCAAATTTAATAAGGGGTAAATATTACTCTTAAAATAAATATATGTAACATGATGAAAAATTGTTTTTAGAAAAATTCCATTATAAATAATAAAAATGATTTTATACCAAAAGCATATATAATGTTGATTAAAATTGAACTATTTTAAATATTTCTAATAAACAAGCATTATTTTAATTTAAAACCAAAATTAAAACAAAATTAACCTTGTTAATACTATATTAAATGAGAAGATCCAATAATACTTTTTATTTGAATAAAATCATTCTTTAGATTTCCAAAATATAAAACATAGATTTCAAGATCAACATTATATTTTGAAAGTAATTATATTTATATTAAATAAATATTTTTTCTAGTAAGAATGTTTTATAAAATTTTAATTAATTATTATATCATGATAATTTCAAAAAAGTGATAGTATTTGTAAAATCAGTATTTTTCAGTATTCATGGAAAAAACCACTATATCTGAAAAACTAAAAAATATCATCATAAGATAATTTTAACATGTTAAATTTAGAAACTGTAATTTATTTCCTAAAAATAAAACTCTATAATTCAAATAATTATCTTTTAAAATATAATAAAATATAAAAAGAAAACTACTACTATAGTAGACTGACCTTTTTAGTCAATAAGTGTTCTTATCCCTATTTAATATCAATTATAGATCAGTGTTACTTAATTATTTCATAAAATATATATTCATAAGGTATTGATGTTTACATTTAATTTTAATAAATTAATAAAAAATATTGTTTAATTTATCATATATCACAATTTATTCAACAAGATATTCATTTAAAGCAATATATTCTAAAATCTCAGGGTGTTACATTCCCCCTCCCCCTAAAATAATTGTGTCCTCACAATTTTAATTTTATCTCAAAAACAATATTGTATCATGACGTAAACATACTCATAGATTTATATTTTATTATATTCACTAATTTCCTAAAAACCACTCTGATACTATTTATTTCTAAATATAATGTTTCTAAAACCATTTTTGTATCATTATAAGAATCGTAATTTTGAATGAGTTTCTAAAAGTATAACTTCACTGTTGTGTGGAATTTTCCATAAAAAACTAGAGATAGTTATCATCCCCTTTCTTGAGTAGAGTATTTATTTATCAATCAATATATAGGGTGTGATAAAATATACATACACTATTTATTTCAATTTTGATAAGCACAACATCATCCCTTGGTTGTGTGTTCTGATTAGTTTCCACCTCTATTTCATCTTACATTCCAAATAATGAATATGAAATGGGAATTTTTTATTAATTCAACATTAAAATAAACATCTAATGGATATTAGGATCCAAAAAACGATGATAAGTTCATTCACTCATTTTTATCAATTTTCCAAAAGGGAAATGGTTAGGTCAGGATAAGATAATAATTAGTGTGAATAAATCATTATATGATTAAATAATTCATCAATATCTCAAAAACTCAATAATAACACACAAATTTATAATTAAATCATTCCAAAAAATCCTAGATTGTAAAAATATTCATAATATATCTAATCAAGTTCTAAACCTAAAATTAGAATGATTTGATCACATATTCATCCATATTTACCTTAAAATTTACCCCCAAACAAAATTAACCACTCATAAAGTCACATAGAAAACCAATAAATATAATAATCATATACTCTTAAAAATATACTACTATTTTCATAAAACAACTAAAATAATAAAGACATAAAACTGAAAATAAATCATATATGCTTCCAAAAGTTCACTCAATATTTATTTCATAAATAATATAAAACAAATTGACCAAAAATACCATAATAAAAAAAAATTCTATTTAATATTAATATTATAATGCTGCCAAAAATATTTTATCCCAATTAACCATATTTACCTCATCATCAAACGATGTATTGACCCAAAAGGTTATCAATAATATTTGGTTTATGTCCCATAAAAAAAATAAAACTCATATCAAATAACCTCCACATTAAATCACATGTGAAACTTAAGGGTTACATTAGCCTCAATCATCAATTAAAACCCAATTTAAATATCCTATAATATCATTAGTCACCCTAAAATATCATCATATGAAAATTAAAAAGTGTATATATATCTTTAAACATTTGATAAACCTTTAACTTATTAACCCATGATGGTATCAAAAAACATATAAAATATTTACATATTATACCATCATAAACTCTAAATGTATCTAAAAAATTGGTTTGATAACATCTATAACACCCCAAACCCATAAACAAAGATTTGGTATAAAAAACAGTATCATTAAAAACATGATTTGATACTGAATGAAGCACCCTGAATTATAAATTCATTAATAGAAATTTCAAAAAAATACAGAGTCACTTACATACACAATACCATTTCAGTTTAGAGTTTTAGAGAATTTTTAAAACAATTATATAGAAAAACTATTATATTTCTCATCAAAGAATAATTTTTCACATTATACCTAGACTATCATATTATATAACAAGATGTCGACATCTCCCACAAAATTATCTATACATGATAATATAATGAAATATCATAATTACTTCTATATTGTATAACCTGGTTAAATGAAAATATAATAATGGTGACCTTAAACACTTAGTAAGGTTAATCATAGGTGTTAATAATCAAAACATCATAAAAGGGAATAGGATTATTATAAGGGTAAGATAACATAACCAAAGTGATTCAATATTACCAAAGAGAATCACACCAAAAAAATTATAGTAGACATGTTTTAATTTTATAACTTCATAATTTTGTAAAAATATGTCATAAAAATAATAAATGGATATTAATGATGACTATGTAAGAAAATATGAGTACTCATGAATGATAACCTTTAATTTGAAAAGAATACTTATCAACTTTAGATAATAATAAATTTTATTGAAAAAATGAAAAAATTTGTTATAAATAAAGTCTATTAATCATTATAGAAATAATAGATAACCCTTTTAAGAATCTTTGTGTATTATCTTTACAATCACCCTTATAATGGAATAAACTTCCTAGTAAATTACAACATGCCTCTTCTAGAGAACATACCATTACCCATTGAATTAGAGGGTTATATAGGACCCACATATCATCATAAAAAAT
This sequence comes from Viscum album, assembly GCA_963277665.1. Taxonomy (NCBI): domain Eukaryota; kingdom Viridiplantae; phylum Streptophyta; class Magnoliopsida; order Santalales; family Viscaceae; genus Viscum; species Viscum album. The sequence goes on from OY728157.1 coordinate 543,092,470, forward strand.
GTACAAAAAGGATAACATGAATAAAACATATCAGATATTTTTTATCATAAAACACATAAAAATATTCATCATTCCATTATATCATAAATACCATTGGAAACGAGAAGAGTTTCAGGATAATTTAATTAAAATATCATCATAATCCATCCTGAAAATTTATGTGGATGGTATAATTAGTTCTTATACATAGTAAATAATAATAATCATTAACAAATATTATGGAATATGGAAAAAAATTCAGAATTGAATTTGAAATATACTTTTGAAAAAAATTGTAATATTCCTTTCTTTTGGTGACCCTATAAAAGTAAAATTTAATTGGAAATAAGAGAAAATATTTTCACTAAAAAACTAAGGAATATTATAAAATAATCAAAATAATTAATTAATGACATAATTTATTTAAAATAAAATCAAGACATAAATTTCTTAAAAACAGTCATATAAAACATTTTTATATCCAAAACTTACCCCTGTAGAAAATGTTAAAAACCTCCATCAAAATAAAAAATAATATAGAGTAAAAGATGATATGAATAATATGTATATATATATATATATAATCCTTTTGATATTTAATATTTTATTAAAATTCGGGTTTTCATGAAAAGAAGGGTATATTATTTTATGCAATATGTGATTGGTGAAAAACGATAACTATCGTCATTTTATGTTTCTTCAAAATATGAAATCATTAAATATGTTATTAAATAAGTTGAAATAGATAAAGGATTTATATTTGTGTATATATATAAGTGCATGAACTGTCAAAGGTTATATACTATTTCATTATAACTCATGAGTTAATGCGTCCACCACCTAAGAGTGTCCTCATGTTCTATATAAACCCTACAACAATATGATAGTTTGGGGTGGATATTTAGCCAAATAATCCTAGGAATATGAAGCTATATTTTACCTTATTTATTTTCATATGATGTTCTATCACATAGGTAATGAAATATTAATCTCATACAAGCATTGGATTATTTATCACATATTGTGGATATACTATGGAGGTAAGAAATTTTTTCCCCACTTTGTGATCTCTCTCAAACTCATATAAATGATATGGAGAATAAATTAATTTCTCTTAAATATAATGTATTCCATTTTTATAAATGTTATTAATATCTATTTTATAAGAAACATACAATTTCATTCATGTAAGATCCTCCAATAATGTTTTTAAGTTGCTTTAATAACTTCTGATAATTGTTCTTAGACACTAAACAAACCATTCTATGGCATTAGAGGGATCAACGATTAGTTTTATAAAATAATATCTGAAATTAATATAAAACAAGATAAATAGAGTAGCGTTTCCTTTTAGGGAAATTTTTATTAATAAAAGGCTTACCATTATATAACTAGACAATGTAAAGGTAATTAAAACCTACCCTTACACAGCTAAGGTCCATAAGGGTAACCAATAGATTTCTCTTTCATATAGTGGTATGTGAATCGGTCTTATCACATTACACTTTCATATATTATTCTATATATATTTTATCACAACATACTTATACCTGAGGTAAGGGTTGTGTAATGGTATTTGTGTTTTTTATAGTGTTGTGTAAAAGTAACAATGTCATTTCCATTACATAGATCAATTGTATTAGGGTAACCAAGGTGATACCAATATATGAGTACTCACATAAAGGCAGTCTGTAAAAAAACATTACATTAAGGTTTTAACTTAAGGACCAACATAGACTACCCTTTGGCAGAAGTGTTTTTTTGTAATGGTAATTTAGACTTACCCTTATGCAGAATGGTCGATGTATGAGTAATCCCTTGGCTCCCATAAAGTTGATATCTATGTTACCATTACCATGTTAGGGTAAGAGCCTCCTAACGTGAAGGTAATTTGTATATAGGAAGAGGGTAATTACACTTTTGTATAGCTTTTGTGTAAAGGTAAAGAGAGTATATCCTTATATTGGAATGGGTTTATTTGTGAGGGTAATTATAATATTTGTTAAAAATTGTTTTTAAAATCATATATTTCTTTAAAAGTTTAAAATTATTTATAAAAATTGTTAAAAATTATTTTGGGGGATATTTATTAATTAATAAAATCTTAATTAAATATTTACTTATAAAGGGTTTATAATTAATTAATAAATGTGTGTGAAACATTGATTATTAAATATTACTTAAATATAAAATGTTAATATATAAATTTTTTTTAACAAAATATATGGAAATTATTATGATATTGAAATAAAAGTGTTTATTTATAAATAATAAAAAATAATATATAAACGGTTAAATTTTTTGAATGAATTCAAAATATAAAGAAATTATATTTCTATAGTGAATTGTACATAATTAAATCTTTTTAGTTGTTCAAAATAAAAAGGGTCCAGATTTAGATAATATTAAAACCACATCAAAAATGTTTTGATTATTTATATGATCTTGGTTTAAATAATTATTAAGTATATGATATTTATATTATGATAAATGTTCACACAATATAAATAATTTTTTAAATTGTTTATAAATCTTATAATATAATATATTTAAACTATTAATTTAAATATAATAATAAATAAGAATGTCTAAATATTGGAATAACTACAAAGTTTTAATATTCAAATTCTTTGAAATACATATGAAAGTGTTCATATTAAAATGTGTATAAAGGGTTTGTATTAAAAAAATATAGAATGTCCATGATATTAAAGATAAAATTATAAAAAAAATTATAGTTATATTCTATATATGAATTTTTTATAAATGTGTATCTCATTTTTAAATAATTGAATTTTTACTTAATTTAATATTTATTTCTTTTTTATATTCACGTTTAGAAAATTGTTTTGGAAATGTGGATATTGTGTATGCATTGTTTTAAAATTTGAAACATATTAAAGGATCGATCATTGAATTATATCTTAGGATTAACACCAAAATTAATTAAGTCTACCTTCTTCCTTGAAAATGGTTTGTAATAGAATTAAATATATTTAATTTAGTTGTTGAACATATTTTATATATATTAGGTGTTAGAGTTATGATGAATTGGATTCCATATTGAGTAATGTATCCACAAGATGGGGGACTTGGGACTAGACTACATACCTACCTAGAAGATTATTCCTTATCTAGGCCTGTAGATTGGGTTGGATATCTATCATTATATGGTTACTCATGTGGATAACCCTTTTCTTTTACATGAAGTGTTCATGTATCTTATATATATGATGTAATCAGATCTGTATGAATATAATATATTTCTAATTTTTTTGTGATAAAACCAAACATATGTTTTGTGTAAATATTTTCACATCAACATGGTTTAATCATACTGGTTTGGTGGAGAGAATAGGATTCCAAGATAATTTACTAGAAGAATTCGTGTATAAAAGGGAGTAATATGATATAATATGGAGATATTGAAATCCCCTTCAAATATTATGCGTGATATTCCATATAAATATTAACTTACTAAGACCTCAACAATTCAACTGAGTATTATAGAGCTCATCATGAATACCCTTGAATTACCTTATTTATGGTATTAAAGTTATGAGTAACATTAAATTATTTTTTGGTAGTGTCAAGGTCAACATGCGTATCCATTGATAGTCCTTTATTAAATTTTTGTTGGTTTTTACTTTGGAATACACTAGCTGGGAGGCTGTTAGGATACAAAAGGAATAGAGTTGAGTATATAAATAATATAAATAAAACAAATAAATATTTACTAAACAATATAAGAGTCATAGGGAATATGATTGAAAATTATTATCTCCCATATATTTTCATGGAATATTTACATGATACCTGGTGTAAGTCATGATGAAATATGGATCTATTCTCACTAATAGATATGATGGATTTTATAAGGGGTCATCATTTTTGTGGGATCCCAATTAATAAAATTCCTTATTAAATGTCTAATAACATATGAAACTCCTTAGATAAAATATTATTTTACTGATAATAGCTTCCTCGTAATAATCACTATCAAGATAAACAATGTGATTAATCCTTCATAAGTAAAATTTTTATGTATTTTACTCCTATAACTGATAACTTAGGAAAAGTTCTTAAGCATGATTGGTAATTAAATACAAATTTTTGAGGAAATATTCTACTTGTAAAAACACTTCTTTTATTAGTGACCAAATATTGATGTTATTCAAATTGTGAATCTAGAAACTTATGGAAGCATATACTAATTCAATTATGGTTTCAGGGGAATTAGATAGAAAATGAAAAGGAAATATTATTCTCCACTCAGGTACTCAATATGATTTCCCATGCACATATTATTCTCAAATAATAAATACGATTCAGTACATCAATTGAAACTCAATACGATTGAATATACTAAATGGCTTGGTGAGACTCAAGGTTTTCTTAAATATTTAATAGTTCTCCAAATAAATTCTATTATTATCTTAGATATATGATATCCACTATATGTTTTAAATTTTTTTAAATATATAGAAAGGTTTAATTATAACATGATTGAAGCTTGAGTTTTTTTAATTTAAATGAAAAATGTATTTATTGCATTGATATCATGAATGATTCAAGCTTAGATTAACTCACCATAACATGTACATTTTATCTTATTTATCTCTTGAGAAGAGAATGTAAAAAATAGTTGTTTTAATGAAATGATATGTGTGTTATCAATACATATGGTTTATGATTTGTTTAATTTTATAAAAATAGTAAGGGAGGGTAATTTTTTTGGTATAGTATGAGATTTATCCTATTTTAAAATATGTAAATATTATAAAAATATGATTGAGTTCAGATAACATTTAAAAGATATTCTTAAAGTGGTGGTAATATATATTAATTAGGAATAAGGTATATAGGTTCTAAAATATTATATTTTCATAAAGTATTTTTTTAAAATAAAAATTGTTCCCAATACTTATAATACCATGAATGATATAGTCTTTTTGTTTAATTTTCCTTATAAAAGAAAATAAATGTTATTTTTAAAACCCAAAAAAGTATCTGTATATTAGAAAGATATTCTGAAGAGTTATAATGACTATGTTTCTACTGGGAGTTAGTATGGACTTAAATAATTTAAAATCTAAAAAATAAAAAATTACACCAATCTAAATTCAAGATGAAATTTACGTTATATTTTATGAAAGTTAGGATGTATTAGTAAAAAATAATTTTATAATTTACATTATTTTAGGGAAATGTTTTATGGAATATGGTTCCAAGGAAAATGATGATGCAACTATGACGATTTCTAAGTAGAAAACAAAATATGACATCATAATAATTGATTTTGTGATGTTAATAAGTTAGAATATATTCAAAAAGATAAATAGTTTGGAATGTTATTCCAAAATATCACCATTATTCAATCTATACTACTTTATTGATTTTTATTAGTAAAAATTTTAGTGGGAAGGGTTTTTTATATGGTCATAAAGAGATGTGATAATAATTAAATATTATTTAATAAGTTAAAAAAACCCAGAATGTGTTGCTATCATAAGTCCAATCCAGCATTTTATCATATATGATATGACAAATCGGTCCATAGGTTGGTTTTGTTAAATACTGTAAATGATTTTAGAAATATTAAAATGTATCCTATTAAATTAAACTTCTACTTTTGTCTTTATTTTATATTTGAAGCGTAAATAAATAAATATATATATAAACATTTTATGATGTACAATGATAATAAAACTTATAATGTAATTTTGTTAATTTTTTCCTAAATAATGTTCATTATAAAGTATTATAGGTTGGTAAACAATGATAAGGTTATTGTCAGTATGATTATTTTATAGAGATATAGAATACTTTCATAAAGTAGAAAATATGGAATGTAATTCTTTGTGTGCATTGGATGACCTACTAGGTATTCTAAATGCAGTTTCTTATAGATATCCCCGGTATACTTGGAATGAATAGATTATATTTAAATCCCCACTACTTATGGTTGGAAATATTATTGGAAGTATAAAATTTAAACATTGATAACCTACTAACTTATATATATATATTGACATTGTTAATATTGGGGTGGTAGGGCATGATTCTGATCATTTCATCAGTTGAATCTTAACCAAAATGGAATTTTCCCTCTAGTATAATAGGTATGAAATTTGGTCCCTCAATTGAGAGGGACTTTCAGATTGTGATATGACACATATATATTTTATATATATCTGGATAAGGGGTTTATGATGTGATCATCCATAAGGATGACTGCCTTCTGATGTATTCAATAGTCATATCAGTCTATACTCTGAGAGTCAATAACAAATCGGTTAGCTATATAGGATAGACATGCTCGAGGCCCTAAAGTCACTCAATGTCTTAGAGAAAGGGAAAATATGATAGTTAACATTTTCATATGATTCGGAATGGTGGACATAGGTATAGATTTATATGTATTTAATAGAGATCACACTACATACCTTTATAGCTTGAGTAGCATGTATTATTTTTAAGAGGCTTCTCTTTACATACATATATGAATCTTGGTATTTGTATTTGTTTTCAATGCTATGAAGTATCCAAGGGACATACTTTATGGTTAACCAAATGGGGATTGAATTTCACTCAAATTGTGGGAAAAAAGTGATTTAGAGTTAATCCAAAATAATTTTATGTGAATTCACAAGGTATTTCATATTTTGTGATACAAGGTAAAGTTGATGATACATTTCCACAAGTGTTTTGGAAAATATCCAAAAAAGAGTTTTTGATATTGTTTCATAAGTTATTGTATATGATAAAATATAAGATGAAATGGTACAAATTCTTTTATCCTTTATTGAATGTGGTAGATTAATGGGGATATTCAAAACATAATTATATATACATATGATATATATAGACCATTTTTATTACATTAACATAAGGGTATATTATTTTATGCAATATGTAATTGTTGAAAATTAACAATTATTTACATTTGATATTTATCCCACATATTCTATCATTAAATAAGTTGTTACATTATTTTAAACAATAGGATGAGTTATATTCATTTATATATATATATATTTAATAACTAGAAAAGTTAATCTACTCATTGGTAAAAACACATGAGTTAATGTTGACACCACCCAAGAGTGTCCTCGAGTTCAATATAAATCCAAATACCATATGGGGGCATGTGGTGGATAATAAACCAATGAATCATAGGTATTCAAATATCCATTTCAACATTATTCTTTTCATATGAGATTATTTTACATTGTGAATGGAAGATTAATACCTTGTGAGCATCAGATGATTCAGTGTATCCCACAGATACACTATGAAAGTAAGAATATTTTGTATGATATATTTTTACTCTCTCAAACTAATTCAAAGGATATATAAAAATAATAAGTGGATATTCAGTGTATGTTACATTATACTTATAGAAATTATTTATTTCTATTTTATATAATGTTCTGTATTTCTCGCATCATAGATCCTCATACAATTGTTTTAAATTGCTTCTGAAGCTTATGATAATTGTTATTAGATTCTAATAAAACCCTTAGAATTTCCTTATAAAATAACATTAGTAAATAATTTATTATTAGAAAATATCATTCTTCAATAAATATAAATAACATGGACATATAATAGAACGGGTTTGGTAAAAGACTACAAAACATTTAAACTATGTGTTTAAAGAAAAACCACTTACTATTTTTAAAATCAAACCCCATTTTGAATTAAATAACATTAGACAAAACATAAATTACTCTGGGTATAAATATATAAATAAATTTATATGTCAAATATAACTTATATACACCATATAAATCAGTATATGGATGTATTTTAATCCATTTAATAAAGAATGAAATTTGAGATGATAAACCCTAACAACTTTTGTAATAATTTAATCAAAATTCAATTAAATGAATGGAAATTAAATGATTATATAAAACAAAAATTATATAGGTAATAATAAGTTATAAAATATTCATTTTTTTGTACTTATACAATACAAAATAAAGAACGGTACACAACATGAAATGTATCTGAAAGAATTGAAGTTGGAACCAAAACCCCTTATATATATCATAACATATGTAGTAGGAATCAATCAATAAATTGATTATGTTGAAAAAAGTTAAATCCGAATACAAAATTTTAAATAAATATAAAATAATCATATTTCATAGCACACATAATCTTGGAATAACATATTCAATGAAGATGTGATATAACCCCAAAAAGAATATTGAGTTAAAACCCCACTTACCTCGGACCTCTATTTGGTCTGACACATTCTAACCTCATGTATAATAATTTTTATTTATTATTAATATATAGAAAAATATTTATAATTATTTAACATTATAACATTAATTTATAATTTCTCTTACTCAAATACTAATAATACTTTGTTAAAAATCAATATTGATGTGTCAATTGTCCTGTTTACCATGCATTTTTCAATTTAGTGGGTTTAGTCCTTATACATTGGTAATGGTTTGACTTGGTCCATAATTTTAATAATGATTTTTATATATGTATGTTAAATTATTTTAGAGTTACATGGATATTCATGGAGCTTACAGTTACAATTATTATAAAAAGATTAAAGATTCCATTTGTTAAAATAATCATTTTTTGGATAGAATTGATTTTATTAACATATATATATTACCATTAATGAATTTTAAAAACATAATAAATTATTCGTTATTAAATATTACTACTAATAAATTATATTTCTCAATCATTTATGACATATACATTATAATAATGTTTATGTATGTTTTAAAACTGATCAAAACCAGAACAAGTTATAATGATTGAATTAGTAAGAAAATGTTATTTTTTAATGATGATATCACTAATAAAGAAGAATAATCGGTTTAGTATTATCATATTTATTAATTAAATTCATCCTTATGACCATCAATGAAATAATTTAATGATTTTTTTTGGTCATAGAGGTGGTAGTACACACGTATGTTGGATCGATATTTTCATTTTCTAATTGATGGGAATGAAAGAAGGTAGAAAATATATTATCTTTAATGAAACATATTTATGTCCTAAATTTCATACATATTTATATATATTAAACCCATCTATAAATTCACAGATTTCATTTAGTGATGAAAAACAAAATACATCTCTTCGTAGAGGTGGTAGTCTGCATGTATGCACAAGTGACGATTTAATTTTACATTGGATGAAAAGGAGGGAGAAAATAGTTATTCGATGTATTCTTATTATGGGGTGTGTAAAACGAAAATTATTTTCCTAATATAGATAAATGGATGACCATGTTCATCTCACTTTTGATTATTCTCAATTTGTTTAACATAATATGGTTTACCTAAAAAATTTCTTTTTGTTGTTTTTGTTATTTTGTGAAAAAAAATTATAAATAGATTTTTTATTTTCTATTTTATAATGTAATGAAATGACATGTAAAATGATAATCCAAACCAAACTATCAAGAAATGTTACATAATGAGTTAATGAATAAATAACTAGGTTTTCGGCTCTATTTTGGGTTCAATAATTATTCTCTTTTATAAGTTTCTTTTTACATTGATAATCCAAACCTTAAATATCATGTTGAATTAATATTCTTTTCATTTAAAAATTTTAAAATATTTTAATGCCAATGAAATCTTAATTTTAACTCATTTTATAAGAAAAGAAAATGACACACCATGATCTGAGGTGTTCCAAATTCCAGAACCCAACTCTATCGATGTTGTTTCATCAGTTGAATTGCTTAACTCTGTCATACATAGAGTTATCAAAGTAAGAGGGAAAATATTTTAAAATAATATAATATAAAGAGATTGATTTTCATGTAATTTGGGGGAATTCACCACATCTGGTACATTCCCCTCACTCATTCATGATACTCAAATATACCACAAACATAAACTAAACATTACGAAAAATTCCAGAACACCTTCCCCCTCCCCTCTAGGCCATTCCTTGGGTTCAACCCCTCATTTAGGGTAAGATATCACAATGGTAGAAATATGAAAGAGAAGAATAAGAGAATAAAAATAATAAAAATAAATAAGAAGAAAATAAATAATTGGGACGAGAGATAGAGAATGATATAGAAATAAATTAAAATAAAATAATTATATGGAGATAGGTGAAAAAAATAACAAATGAAATAATGAAATTAAAATTAAAATAATAATAATAATAAAATAATAATAATAATAGTTATAATTAATAGGGTATGAATAAAAATAAGAAAATTGTAAGCATAAAATAAGATATATGGGTGAAAAAGATTAATGAAAATCATTAATTTGGTTCAATATATTTTAAAAAATAAAAATATAGTTAAATTAAAACAAAATCTAAAATAAAATAAATACAAGTAATGATAGAAAAATAAAAATAAATTAAAAATAAAACAGCTTGGAAAATCCCCATTGGTTGATTACCACTTAGTATTTGTGGATGTATCCTTTAAAATGGGTGAACTCATATTTATATAGTCTATGGGGGTTCCAAAATGTAATAATCGAATTATCGTTCTTCTGAATCCCCATTTATGATTACCTCCAGATTCATTCTACCGAATATTTTATCGTGGTACACCAATTTAATGATAGAATTTGGGAAAGGATTATTCTTTAACAATGTTTTAAAATTATCATCTCTCTATCCATTAAATTTCAGATTCATATGAGTTTTTTATAAATGGTTATTTCCCATTAATTCATAAACTTTATTCTGGCTAGGTCCAATAGTTTAATTTCTAAATTCTAATTTTCCCATGGATTTATGGGCTTGAAATCGGCTAAATCAAGAGGGCCCATATCTATAAAATTTGTTCCTCTAGACCTTATCTTTATTATTTTCTAATTTCATCTCTATTTTCATCCATTTATGATATATTGGCCCATATTAAAAAATATGCAAATCTGTACATTGATTTTGAGGCCCAAATTGTGAGCTTCTTTTGGGCCTTCAAATGACGGTTCATATTTGGGTCTAGAAGAATTAAATTAATCCCAATATATAGTTAAGCCTAATAAATATACATCATAAATTAAATTAATTTAAAAAAATTATGGTAAAAATAAATACATAAATTAATATAGTTTAATTCTAAAATTAGTCCATTTTTTCAACTAATCCCAAAAATCTACTAAACCCCTAAAATATTGAAGTTGACATTAAAATATCCATTTTTGGTATTAAAACCAATGATATTTTTAAAATATTCATTAAAATTTAGTGTGTAAATACCCCACCACATAAAATAGGCTTTTCCTCAAGCATAATATATCCACAATAAAATCAAAGTGCATCAATGTAACCATTATTCAAATTTAAAGGAAATACAATTAAACAATATTTAAAGGAAATTAAAATTATAGAATTCCACAAAAAATATAAATTAAATTCCCTCATTTTTCTAAGAAATAATCAACTGCTTTATTTTACTTTTCCCTTTTAAAAAATGAGGATAATTATCCATTCCTTCATTCAAGATCCTCAATTCATTATTATTAAACATACTAAATCATGTTCTATCACACTTTTGAATCATTTCTATCATCCCTCATGATAAAATTAAATTATAGCTATTCTAATATCATGATAACATGATTCTTATCCATAGTGTTGTAATGTAAGTAAATTCTAAACTTTGTAATGACAAAATACAAAAGAAATCATGAGGAAATGCATTAAAGGCTCGAATGACTCAAAGGATTAAGGTTGATTTGAATTGATGTTTTAAAATTAAGGCTCAAGTAAGAGGTCCATCACGTAAATAAAAGTGTGTTATATATAATTTAAAATATCATTGAAATTATCCCATTTAAATTGAATCAACCCCCACATCCCATGATCAATGTAAGGCAATAACCAAAGTAATTCATAACGAATGATTTCTACGCCATCCTTAATATTTTTTTCCACAATTTACTTTTTTTATTTTTTAAATAAAATTTTCATTTCAATAAAAGTTATGTATATAATAAACCTCACATACAACAACTAATAACATATCAAATATACAAAGAGTCTAGTAATGGTAATTTTTTTTCTCCCAGATCAGAACACATTTTTCTCAATTTTTGGTACTTTTTTACAATTTCAATTTTTTTATTCAAGAGGGAAAAATATAATTTTAATGAATGATTCAAAAACCAATCTCAATATGAAAAAATTGATTCCCACACTTTTTACTTATTACAGAAACCATCACTTCCACCATGAATCCATCACCCCCATATATTAACTTAAAAATATAACACAGTTACCAAGAGGTGGGTATGGTTGGGTAAAAATGTCTTCAAACCTTACAACAACCATGCTCATTATTTCACACTAAATCAAAAATTATTTCATGAAATATTCAATTGATACAAGAAAAAATATAAATATTTATAGTTTATTTGGGTCATAGGAATATTACATAACAACTTAGAACATAAAACACTACATATTTATTGAAAACTTTTTTTACATGACCACAACATTACTTGGTAGTTAGCATTACTTGGGATAACCTGAGGAAAGTCATAAGAAAAGGGTGACATATTAAGCCTAATAAAGAAGTAAACAAGTAATTACATGAAGAATATAGTACATGTTCGGTAATAGTTATATCAATGGAGCACAATAGAAACATGAATATAAAGGCATGATATATCATTATTATCATAACATGGAAATGTGGCTACAACATTAACCATGATATTAGCATGAGCCAAGGATCATTGCACAGAGAGCATGATTAAACCCCAATTCCACTTAAATTAGCATTATTAAACCCTCATAGACATTGAAATATCATTATACTAATCTTTACCCAATTTATTGGAGTGCTATAAGGTTGCGCCCTTTTTTATCATTTCATTTCAGGCATAAGTGTGCCACATGGATCATATAACATGGATTCATTAAACATAATAACTTATTCCACAATAATGGAATTTTGAATTCATAAATTTAAATATATAAACAAGAAGTAAATTTTCATAAAGTTGAATACACTTCGTAAATAAATGGTCAAGGTATTCACTACACAATGACTTGGGCTTGGAAAATCGGTGTGCAATTTTGGCAGCATAATGGTGTGACATAAGAATTCATATAAATTATTGATTAGGGGGAAAGGATTGTGGCATATTATTTACATGAAATGGAAATTTAGGGGGTCATATAGATACATTTCCCAACATATGTAATGGAATTTAGATTCATAGTACAAAAGAATTTCTTTAATGTAATTGAGGAGAGAGAAATATCTTACGGAATTTCAGTATGGTAACAGGTGGACTTGGGAAGCATTAATGAGAGATAAAGGGGTATATCATAATTAAAAAATAATTACAAAAATAAGGGGGAGGTGAGAAATCATACCCCAACATTTTTAATTGAAAAAAAATTGTTTAACAACATAATGAAATTTGGACAAAAATGAGAAAGGAAGAAATCCCTTACTTGGAAGTGTGATCCATAATGAATGAGAGAGGCTTGAGAGAGGATTATTAGGAGATTAGAGAATGTTGTGAGGATTATAGAGATAGTAGGTCAGAGGATTTTCACGCTCCAATGGATCTTAGTGATCAAGAAGTGGTAGATTGGGTGGGTTTATAAAGGACAATAGAGGGAATACTTTATTATTTAGGTTTTGGGCACCACACATTAATGTAATCAAAACCAAAATCCAACCCTTGTTTTTCCCCATGTTATTTTCCAAAGGGGATTGGAAAAAATTATTTTACAAGTACAATGGACGAACTTATTAAAATATTTGGCTTTATTATGTATAGGTGACTAATACTCTCAAGGAAATCAATTTAAAAAGTCAAAATGTTTTATATGTCTTGGATGGTCCACTAAAACATTGTAAAAAAAATACAAGATACAAATAATTAAATTATTTTAATGTTAAAACATTTATTGGTAGAAAATACCATTTATATTATTTTATTACATTAATATTGGGTCATTTTGAGGTCATAAAACACATCATATATTTAAATAGTAATTAATTTTCACCAAAAAATCGACTGGGTTAGAAAATTATGAAAAATTCACCGTTGGATAATTTTTATGTCATGATTCCCAAAATAATATTTATTTTATCTAAATAATTATATATATATTTTAATTTTTACTGTTAAAATAAAAACATGCATTTATCAAAAAATCATGGGTTTTGACAAAAACGTCTTTCAAACCTTAATAAAAATTAAAATTGTATTCCTAAAAATTATACAATAATTTATATTTATTAATAGTTCATTTTTTAGTAATAATATATTATTAAAATATTATTTTATTCTAAAAATTCATTAATTCATCAAAATATATTTCTTAATTGAATATTAACTAAAAATACTATTCATCGTTTAAAAACTATTTACAATGTAACAATAACAAAATGAATGTATATGATACATAAAAAAAATACATAATAATAGTTTCTAGGGTATTGTTACATAACCCCTTATAACACACACATAATACCGAAGGGTAAGGTGTGCGATGGTGACATACTCTTGGGGTGGCTCAGATATCATCGCTCGGGTGGTAATCTCTATCAACTTCCACTTCTCCCATAGGCTGTTCCGTTCGAGCATAACATTTTGAAGCTAGGATTTGGATTTGTCAAGAGAGAATCCCAATGATTCCACCTCCTTTCCATGATATAAAAAATGGGCTTTGTATGGAGCAATTCTACTGAATGGGTCCATCACTTCCTTTATCTGAGTAAATTGGTTTTGTTAAAGCCCTATATTTATACTAATCATGTGATAAAATTTCAAACGCAATAATAGCAATGATAATAATTAATAATGGTATTGGGAAATCCAAAATCCAAAATCCAAAGAAGTTCATATTTTATATAACCATTTTACATAATAAGACATGTAATTAGATCAAGAGGAATTTTCATTTATGAAAGTATGATTCATTAAAAACAGGGCTCATCTTTAAAAAATTGAGTTATGGTTTCTAAGGGATAAACAAATAATGATATAAAGGTTTTCTTTTGAGTATAATATCTTCTCAAAAAATACCTCAATCATTTTAAATTTTTATTTTACATTCATAGCTTTATAAATTTCAAATGCCTATTTTAGTCAGTGGCATTTCCCAATATCACTCATGAAATATGCTCAAGAATATATAGGAAGTACTAGGTCTAAAAATCCTCTCAATAATGGTAATATGATATTGTAAAATCACTCAAGGAATTATTAATAGTAATAAATAAAATCACAAAAATTTTAAAAATTCAATGCATGATTTTTTTGGAAATTTCATTTATAAGAATCAATTAATTTTTAAAAATATTCATTTGTTAGTTTAATATCCAGGTTTCAATTTAATAATTAAATTATATATTTTACTCATTAAATCTCGTTAACATTTTAAATCTAAAACATGGAACTAGGGAATTCCTAAGAAATTGATGTCACATAGATAAGCCATGTAAAGAAATAATTCAATCATGAGAATGATTTTTGTAG
Source organism: Viscum album (assembly GCA_963277665.1). Taxonomy (NCBI): domain Eukaryota; kingdom Viridiplantae; phylum Streptophyta; class Magnoliopsida; order Santalales; family Viscaceae; genus Viscum; species Viscum album. Next base: position 543,107,925 of record OY728157.1, read on the forward strand.
TTCGAAGCTCAAAACATGTTTTTATAATATAATTCATGGAGTTTAAAATATGAATAAAGTAAACTCCCTTTTGAAATAAATCATTGGTCCTATTCCACTACTATTTTTGATCACCTTTTGGTTTCCTTCATTGATTGTCCTTGAACATCAAAAAACTCATACTACTATAATCACCATTCTCTTAAACCTCAAATGGGTGATTTAAGAGGTAAATGAATCCTAAATCATAAGAAAATACTAAATCGTGCTTTTCCCCATAGAAGTGACTTTGGTCAATTTATTTGTATTTATTTAAACTCATGAGAAAATATTTGTAGATGGGTTGTAGAATTTTTAGCACCTCCATCAGTTCTTGAGGTAAACATCCATGAAACTTCTTCAACATTTTCGTATTTATAGTTAATGGATTTACATCTTCTTCAATATTGATTTAATGGGGAAAAAATTATATGATTTAGTAAAAAATAAAAGTATGTTACACCTAGAAAAAAGCATACCTAGAATTTACATCAGTCTAGAATTGTAGAGAAAAACATGGCCTCCATGTTGAACTGTCTTTTGTAGAATCATTTTTCCATGTTCTACCCTCTTTCTTTATTTGTAAATTTCATAATTTTAAATATATTCTTTTATGATTTCTAATATCTCTTTTAAAATGAGTTTTCTCTCTTTTTTGGAAATATCCAAACCCAAATTCACCTATTTAATATTCTAATATTCATGGTTCTCCAATTCCACCAGTAGATGGCAACATTTTTCATAAACCAACCGGTAGGGGCTCATAGCTATAAGTGTATTGTATACTGACCGGTATTTCCATAAAGTGTATTCAAGAGGTTGGATCGATTTTTTCGAGTTGGTATTGCTATTTTCTCGAAAATACATTTAATCTCTTGGTGGGAAACTTTATCGGGGGATTTGATCAGGTATGGTATGGTTTAAACGTTTTGTAGTGAACCCCATACTTTTTTTCATATCCTCAATTATTATATTGGAAAAATGTGTTTTCTAGTCATTGATAATGGCTCTTGGTATTCCAAATGTAAAAAATATATTGGACCTGATAAAATCATAACCAATTCTGGCATCACCCGTCATGGTGGCTTCATCTTCTACACAAATAAAGACATAATCAATAGTAAATAAAATATATGATTTCCAAAAAGACATGGAAAAGGGTCCCATAAATTCAACACCCCAATATTCAAATATGTCTCAAAAAATGAGGGGTTTTTTGGGCATATCTCTTCTATATGAAATATTTCATAAAAATTGACACTTTTTCACACTTTTTATTATAATCATGAGTATATTCAAACAAGTTCATCCAATAGATTCTAGATTCAAATAGTTTTCTAGATGTTATTTGAGGTCTAAATTAGCCTCTATAAGGGTGATTAAATTTTTTTGATGAAATAATTCTATTTTACTTTCTGGAATGAATCTTATTATGAATTGGTCAATATAAGTTTTTTATACAAAGGGATCCTCCCAGACATAAAATAAAGATTCTTCTTTGAGTATATACTTATGATGGAATTTGAGGGAAGACGACACCTGGGATGTTGCCAAATAATTTACTATATAGTCATACCATAGTATTTAAAGTTCTATGATGTATAAATGCTCTTTGGGTATGTGATCATTGAGGGGATCAGCTATGGAATTTATGTTTTAGCAATGTTGGACAACATACTGAGTAATTCTTCCACTTTGTTTTCATCTCCCTTTTTGTCTTAAATATCCATTTTTATCTCCTTAAAGAGTAATATCCATCTTAAATTCCTTGTTTTGGTATCTAACATCTTCATCCAGTAGCTAAGTGATGCATGATCAAAAAATAAAATTACTTTAGTGTCTAACAAACATGACCTGAATTTACCGAATGTAAATACCATAATAAGAGACCCTTTTTCAGTGGTTTTGTAATTGATCTATGTGGAATCCATGTTTCTTGAGGTAGATGTGATGACTTAGGGTGTTCCTTCATGTCTTTGGGAAAGAACTTCTCATACACCTTGGTTTGAGGCATAAAAAAGAAACTGAAATAGTAGTTCCCAATTTGGTGGATATATTATTGTTGGGGTAATAAATTTATGTTTTATCCCATAAAATTATTCCCAAAAATTATTTTTATAAATAAATCCATATTCATTTAAGAAAAATATTGAATGTGGATGAGAAATATTACTAAATTTTTTCATGAATCTTCAATAAAATTACACATACCCCAAAAAAGATATAATGTGAATCACATATGGGGGATATAGAAAATAATTGATCACTTCAATTTTATATTTATCCACATCAATTATTTTTTGTGAAATTATATGTCTTATCAATATTCCTTTACCAACCATAATATGACCATTTTCAATGTCCAAAACAACGTTTATTGTACGCATGATTTCAAAATGTTCTGAAAATTCCCAAAGAACTATTTAAAGTAATTTCTAATAATAGTATAGTAATTTATAAATATCTCTAGGTCATCCTCAATGTGTTCTAACAAAATTATTACCATGCATTTCTTAACTCTACGTGGAGAATTTCATAATCTACAAGGAATTCTCTGAAAGAAATGGTCCTAGAAGGATAGATGAAGGTTGTCTTCTCTTGGTATTTTGGGGAAATCATTACAAAAAAAATAACCAGAAAAACCATAAAAAATTAGTAATTTGCTTTACCTCATAAACTTTGTATCATTTTATCAATGAATGGGATTGGGAAGTGATACCTTCATGTGACTTGGTTTATCCTTTGATAATCAATGCATTCCATTAAACTATATTGGACTATCATTATAACTAATTTATTGTTATCATTTTCCAAAAAATTTAAGCCTATTTTCTTAGGTACCACATGGATGGGGATGACACTTTGGGAGTTAGAAATTGGGCCGATGATGTCATCTACCAATAGTTTTTCAATTTATTTGTTCATTACTTCTATGATGGTGGGGTTAAGTATTCTATATGACTTCCTAATAGGTCGATAGTACTATTATAAAAAGATTCTATTAGAGAAGACTTCAGGTTATATTATGGGTATATCTCTTATACTCCATCATATGGATCAAGAATATATTTTTATAAGGTCAATCAGATAATGCACTTAGGTCCCACGTAAATTATTAGTAATAATCACTAACAAAGTTTCTCCCTCTAATAGATACACTTATTTAAGATCACATAGGATGGGTTTCAATTCATGATTTTTAGGCAGTTCTATGGATGATAACAAATTTAAATTTCCAACTTCAAAATATTTCATTTCATTGGTAACTTTTTTCATATCAGTTTCTTCTAAAAAATTCTTAGATAATTATGAGGTGATTTCTTTTTGAGTTTCAATGGATTTTTTTAGATTTTTGAGTACTTTCTCCTTCCTTGGTGTTCTCAAAAGAAATGGAATATCAAAATACTAATAATTCTTGAATAATACATGATTATTTGATGAAATTAATATATTATATAGGGAAAATTTAAAAAAAGGGAATGACTGTTTACAGGTTTCCTTTTGGTTTCAATAACATTGAAGTCCACTTTGTTATCTCCTAGATCCATAGTGAGGGTTATTTCGTGAAAATTAATGACTATTTTGTCTATTTTGAGTAATGGTATCCCTAATTTAATGTGTGAATTCCCTACAAAACATTTTCCCTCTATGGTGAGTATGTAATGGTCTGCTGTAAAAATTAGTCCTTCAAATCCTTCTAGAACTTCCTCTAGAACTCCGGATGGGAAACTTGTGGATCAATTTTCTAGTTGGACAAAAACTATTTTGGGATTCAGTTCTGATATTATTAATAATGTAAATAAATTTTTATACATTAAATTAATGTATAGAACAAGATCACACATAACATCATATAATTTCAATGAACGCATAGTGTAGGGAATAGAACATATCTCTAGATCTGGCATTTTTGGGAAATAGTGGTGTGATCATTGATATGAGACTCCTTCTAAATTTAATTCTTTTATCCCTATAATTATTTTATCACATGGTGCATATTTAGTGGATAAAAATTACATTTTTTTATTATTTTTCATACTACCTCTAGTAAACAATGTTTATTTTTACTTTTAAGAAGCTTTCCAAGATATCTTCTAGATGTTTCTCATCTTCAACCATTGTTGATTGAGATAACATGGAAGGGAATGGTGCCTAGTTATCTTTTTCTCCATTTGTTTTATTTTATAAATTGTTTTATTGCTTTACTTTTGGTAGGATGTGTTGATCTTTAGTTTTTTTAGAATTATCCAACTTACTTCGTTATGGTGGTGGAGATATTTCCTACTTCAGGTTGTAATTTTACTGACATTTTCTTTGGGAATTGGAACTGTTTGGGATGATAGTTTTTCTAGAGTCTTGGTTAGAATATCCAAAATAGTCTTTAACTAAGTGTATACATATTTTAAATTTTCTTTTAACCCTTCAACCTCATACTATAGTTTTTGGTTTTCAGTTGATGGTTCAGTGGTTGATGTCTACTCAAATTTCATCCATTGGAAACCCAGTTGATGAATGTTTTTTTGATGGATAGGTAGATGATTAAAAAATGTGTCTATAATGGTTTTATTGACCAGAGAATCCTTCTTGGGTTTTTCATTCTCTCTATTGTTGATTTTGTGGAAATTTCCTTTGCTGGAATGCAACTTCACAACACTGTGTACCTTATATCTCAACACATTGATCATTATTATTATTGGGCGATGAACATAATCCACAATCCTAAGGTGGATATGGTTTCTTGTTCACTTTATTTATGTATATATTTCTCACTAGGATTGTAAATTCTTCAATAATAGTTTCAAGGAGAGGTGATGAGTCAGAAGTCCTCACCTCATGAATACCCCTTATACCAGTGCAACTTATTCAATATTTTAGTGAATTATGAGCTATATTCTAAATGATATTATAAGATTCTTCTATTGATTTTTCAATCAAGGCTCTCCTTGATGACGATTCCAAAAGGATCCTATCATTTTCTAGAAACACTTGGATTTATAAGGCCAGTAAGTGGCTCTCTTACACTATTTTATTTGGGAATCCTTCACAATTATTCTTGAATCATTCCGAGTACTCATAAAAAGTTTTTCTAGTAGCTTGTCGAATAGTGCATAAATCTTTTCTAATTATTGTGCTCTTGTAGTTTAGGAAACAAATTTCATGAATATTGTTTGTATATCATCCTATTCATGTTTCTCTTCATTTTGTAAGCTATATAATAACTCCAGGCTTCTACTTTATGTGAAAATGAGAATTCACTCCGCATGACATTATCCTCATCTACTCCTCTTGGATTATAATATGAACAGACAAATCCAAATTATTGAATGTGTTAATTGGGGTCTTCTCCAACATGGACATGAAATTTAGGTAGAATAGAAACCATGTTGAATCTTCATTCAAAACCATTTTTCTATCAAGACATGGTTAACTGATATTTTTGGTTGGAATATAATGGGTCACAACGGTCCTTTAAAGTCTTTTGTGTATTTATTTCCATGATGGGTGATTTAAATGAATACATGATTCTTAAAAAATAATTTCAACCGATTTTGTTTCAAGATTATTCCTCTTAATCATAGTTGACATCCATCTTTCTATCTTAGGGTAAAAATAAAGTAGTTCCGCATTAGAGTTCATAGTCATGAAAGTTTTGTGTTCATATTAGCACTATCTCCCTGGTAGTGGGGCTAGTTTTGATAAACGCTTGTTATGGGGTTTGAAAAATTACATTATTTTTCTAATACAACATTTTTGATGTCCATGGTCATCTCACTTGAGGAGATTCTCAGTTTTTACAGACTTAATCTAGTTCACCTAAGCTAATTTTTTTTTATGATTTTGTGAAAAAAAGTATAAATTTTTTTTGATTTTGTTCTATATTTTAAAAGATAATGAAATTCCATGTAAAATGAAAATTTAGACTATACTATCATGAAATACTAAAGATAAAAATATAATGAAGATAGAACATGGTTTTGGTTTCCATTTAGGGTTCAATCAGTATTTTCCTTTATATGTTTAATTTTTGATTCATAATCCAAACATGAAATATCATTTTGAATTAAAATTCCATTCATTTAAAAATTGAAAAATAATTAACTTCTTAAAAAAAATTATTCTACTGACTCATTTAATAATGTTTAATGAATCACCTCAGTCTGAGGTGTTCCATCTTTTAGGACATTGCTCTATCGATGTTTATTCATCCATTGACTCACTCAAATCCATTGTATGAAGAGTTATCCAATGAAGAGATGTAAATTTTTTAAACAAATAATAGAAATAGATTAAGTTGATTATATTTGGGGGAAATTATATATAATGTAGAAACACCCTTAACCCATGAATGCTACTAAAATCTACTAAAAATGAAAAATAAACATTAATAAAAAAATGAAGAACACCTTAACCTCCCTCCAAGACAAGCCTTGGGGTTTACCCCTCAACTTCTGGGGTAATATATCACATTGGTGGTATTATGGAAGAGAAGAAGAATACAATAAAAACATTTAAATAAATAATAAATAAATAAATGGGATGAGAGAAGGGAATGTTTAACAACCATTCTTTTGTTACACACATTAAAAAAATTATACATAAAATCTTCTCTTGATAAAACCAAAATGATTCAGAGGTATAGTGTCTTTGGGTCTAATGATCATTACATAACAACATAAAACATGAAATATAAAATCTTTATTCAAAGCATCCTTTACATGACAACAACATTCCTTCGTAATTAACATTACATGGGATAACCTGAGGACATACATAAGAAAGGGGTGGGCTATAAAGCCCAATAAATGAATAAATACGGAATAACATGAGGAATAAAATAGATGTTAGACAACAGGCATGCCCATGGAACACAAGAGAAACATGAACATAAATGCATGATAATGCATGATAATCATAACATGGAGATGTATCAACATCACTTAACATAGAATTAGCAAGAGAAAAGGATCATTGCACATGGAGAATGAGTAAACCATCATTACACTTGATGCATGAGTAAAATGTCTTTGCACTTGTATTACCATGAGTCAAACCCATTTCACAATACGCATCCTGATTCTATACCTTACCCAATGCATTGCAGCGCTATTAGGGAACACCCTTCTTAATCATTTCATTTGATGCATATGTGTGCTACATAGATCGTACAACAAGGATTCATTTACGTCATAATTCGTTCCATGAATAATAGATGATTAATATATAAATGTTTGTCCTCAATCTACAAGTACATGTTCATAATGGTTAATACCATTGATATAGGATGGGGTATTGTATTCACTACACAATTATTTTGGCAATAAAATTTTGGTGTAATTTCGTCAACATAACAATGTCAAATCGTAATTTGTAAAATGGGTTGATGAGAGTGAAAGGGGTATCTCATAGTTTATATATTAAATGGAAAGTAAGGGGATCATAGAAAATATTATACCCATATATGGAATGGAATTTAGATGAATAATATAAAAGAATTTCTTGAATGTAAATGAGGAGAGAGAAATTCCTTACGGACTTGCGGCATGGTATGGGTAGTAATGCAAAACGGGCGGGTCGGGGCGGGGCGGGCTAAGCCCGCACGGGTTTGAGCCCGCACGGGTTAGTCCACAAAAGGCCGCATATAATGGGAACAAAAAAATTCAAGCCCGCCCCACCCCACATAAACCCGAGGGTTTCCCGCGGGTTTCCTGCGGGCTTACCTACATTTTCCAAAAAATACTATTTATAATCATTTAAATACTGTATTTTTTATCATTCTTTAAGCTATTTGTGGGTAGAAGTATGAATAAAAAATAACTAGAGTTTTAAAGGTTGTGATGGAACATTTTTTTGTGGGTTAATGGTCAGATGTTGTAATGCCGATGTGGTGGTGAATTGTTGCGATAGAAAGTAGGTGAGTGATCGATGATGGGTGATGAATGATAATGTTGGTTTTGTGGTGATGTGAACAACTACACTTATGAATGAATGAGGTATCTCTAGGTAACGGCCAGTTTCAGAGAAAGTTTTTAGTGTTTTCCCAAGGTTATATCCAATACTATTAATTATGAAATAAAATTAAATAATAAAAAAATTAAATAGGCTTAAGAAATATTATGATTATAATAACTCTTATAGAATTGACACCATTCGTAGGGGAGATGAGTTCCATTTTTCTAGAGATGGGTTGACACACCATGTGAGTATGATTAATAATTACTATAAAAATAATATAATATCATATTAAAACAATAAATATAGTCCTATTTAGGATTCACATGTGAATAAATGGTGAATTAATATGATCATTACGGTGAGAAATCATATGTCACCATTTAAAGATTAAATGTTAATGAAACATATATTTTAAAAATAATATATATTTTTTTAAATCGAGCCCACGAGCAAGTCCGCTCCCACGCGGGCTCAACCCGCATTAACCTGAACCCGTGCGGCCTCAACCCGAATTGGCCCGCACTCTAAACGGTCAAATTTTTTAGGCCCGCCCCGCCCCACATCTGCCCCATACCCACAAAGCCAGCGGGCCGTGAGCCCGCTTGGCATCGCTAGGTATGGGTGTACATGGGAGGCATTAATGAGAGGGAAAAGGGATATCTCATCATTAAAACATTAATAGGAATGTATGGGGGAGGTGTTAAATCATACCCAAACATTTTTAATTGAATATAAAAGGGAATAACATCATAATGAAATTTGGACAAAAATGAGAAATAAAGAAATCCCTTACATGGATGTGTGATCCCAAAGGCTTGACAGAGGCTTGAGAGAATCTTGAGAGTGGATTGATGGGAGCTTGGGGAACCTTGGGAGGATTATAGAGAGAGGATGAAAGTTGTTGGACTAACTATAAGGTATTTTAGTGAAGAGGAAGTGGGAGCTTGGGTAGTTTTATAATGGAAAGGATAGGGAATTCTTTATTATTTAGATTTGGGACACCGCACAATAAACTAATAAAAACCACAAACCAGACCATGGTTTTTTCCCATGGTTTTCTCCAAAATGTAGTGGAAAAAAATATTTTATAAGGAAATTATCCTAATTTCATAAAATAATAGGGTTTCTTATGTGGAGGTGAGTCTCACTCTCAAGGAAATCAATTTGGAAAGCTAAAATGTTTTATAAGTCTTGGAGGGCTCACTACGGATTTGTAAAATAAATAAATAAAACCTAAAATAACATTATTTAAATTGAAAAACAAATATTTTCTGAATATAATGTTTATATTATTTTATTACATCACTATTGGGTCATTATGATGTCATAACACAGATTATATATTTCAACGGTATTTAATTTTTACGCATAAATTCAACTCTCTCAGAAAATTATGAAAAATTCATTGTTGGATAACTTCAACATCCTAATTCCAAAAATAATATTTATTTTATCCAAATAAATTTCTAAATATGTGAATTTTTACTTTTATAAAAATTTCATTTATCGAAAATTCATTGGTTTTGAAAAAAACAGCTTTCAAACCTTAATAGAAATAACAATTGTATTCATAAAAATTATAGGATCATTTATACTTAATAAAAAGTAATTTAATAATAATTATATTTTATTAAAATATTATTTAATTCAAAAATTCATTAATTTATCAAAATAGATTTCTTAGTTGAATATTAACTAAAAATACAATTTATGCTTTAGAAACTATTTACAATGTAACAAAAACAATAAAATGAATGTATATTATTTATTATATACAAAAATAATGCACGTAATCATAGTTCTAAGGTATTTTTACATGACCCCTTATAACACCCGCATAAGACCTAAGGGTAAGGTGTGCGATGGTGACAGACTTGTGTGGTGGCTCGAATAACATTGTTTGGGTGACAATCCCTATCAACATCCACTTCTCCCATAGGAAGATCGATTCGAGATTAACATGTTGAAGCTCTTTTTGGGCTTGGTCAAGATCAAATCCCAATGAAGCCAAATCCTTTTTGAGCTCTGACAAATGGGCTTCGTATGGGGAAAGTCTACAAGATGAGGCCATCACTACCTTTGTCTGGGTAAATTGGATTTGTTAAAGCCCTATATTTATATAAATCATGTGATCAATGTTCAACAGCTATATTAGCAACAGTCACAACTTATAAAGGAATTTTAAAATCCAAAAACATAGAACCAAGGGATTGCATACGTTATATAAACATCTTACAGAATAAGAAATTTAATTAGATGAAGAGGAATTTTCATTAATAAAAATTTGGGTCATTACAATCTTCCACCCTTAAGAAACTTTTCCATAGAAATTTCCATTTCCCAATCTAAAATAGATGTGGGTATCTCTGCTTCATCACTTCCTCTTAATCCCACATTGCCTCTTCAAACTTTTGGTTATGCCAGAACACCTTGACGAGAGGCATTGTATTATTTCCTAGAACCTTATCTATACGATCTAAGATCCTCACTGGTTGCTCCTTGAAATAGATACCATCATCTAACTATACTACCTCTGAAGAGAGTATATGTGAAGGGTATGGTATGTACTTCCTTAAGAGGGATACATGAAAGACATCATGTACTTTGGCCAGGGTAGGTGGAAGTTCTAGTCGATAGGCCACAACCCTGACACGATCAAGAATATCGTATGGGGTGAGGTACCCTAGACTTAACCTCTATTTATTTCAAAACCTTTTTAACTTCTTCCACAGAGATATGTGTAGAAGTACCATGTATCCATCTTTTAACTCAATTCCCCAGTGACGATTATATGTATAAATCTTCTGTCAACTATGGGCTGTCTTGATATGCTACTGAATGGTTTTTACCTTCCCCATCATTTCATCAACCATTTCAGGTCTTGATAGCTTATTATCACCGACTTCATCCCAAAACTCCAGTGTTCTACACCTTTACCTATAAAGGGCTTCATATGGTTCCATTCAGATGCTCGATTGGAAATTGTTATTATATGATAATTCAACTAGTGGAAGATGTTGGTCCCATCCTCCTTTGAAGTCCATAGAACAGGATCTTAACATATCTTCCAGTGTCTGAATAGTTCCATCAGATTGGCCATCAATTTAAAGATGATAGGATGTACTGAAGTTCAGTTCAGTGGGTAGAGCATGTTGTGGACTTTTCCATAACGTCTAGGTGAATCTAGTGTCATGAATGAATACAATAGATAGTGGTACTCCATACATCCTTACCACTTCTTTGATGTAAATCCATGCAAGTTGATCCAATGAGAATTCCTCTTGAATTGCGATAAAGTGAGTTGTCTTTGTAAGATGATCCACAAGGCCCTATATAGCATTGTTTCCATTGGATGTCATTGGAAGTCCAGTGACAAAGTCCATGGTAAGGTTTTCCAACTTCCATGATGGTATGGGTAGTGGTTGCATCATCCCCTTAGACATTCCCCTCATAGCCTTCCCATTCTGACATACTAGACACTTTGATGTATATTCAGAAATCTCCCTTTTCATATTTTCCTATGAAATGTTTTCTTGGAGATCTCGATACATCTTTGTGCTCCTTAGGTGAATAGAAGATGGTTGAGCTATGTGAGTCATTCAGAAGCTCCTTCTTTATCTCTGGATTAGATGGTACAAATAATTGTGACCCAAATCTCACAATTTCATCCTTATAAACCACAAACTATATGGATTCCTTGTTTTTGATATCTTAATCCCTTTTCAAAATTTCCACATCCCTTGTTTGAGCATCCTTTATTTTCTCCATGAGTGATAGTTGATCAATCATTTGAGAAATTATTGATGATGTACCTCCCTTAATGATTACCATGTCCATCATTTTCAAATCAAATAGTATTGGATCCATTTCAAATCTCATCATTGATAATGATGTAGGATCCTTTATACTTAGAGCATCTTCCACCTTCTTTGCCTTACTGGGATGGTAGTGGATTGAAAAATCATAATCATTGATTAGTTCTATCCATCTTCGTTGGAACATATTAAGTTATTTTTTTGGGAATATATATATTTGAGGCTCTTGTGATCATTATATATCTCACACATATTCCCATAGAGATAATGCCGACAAATTTTCAATGCAAATATCACAACCACAAACTCCAGATCATGCATGGGATAGTTTTTCTCATGGATTTTTAGTTTCCTTGAGGCGTAGGCAATGAATTTTTCATTTTGCGTTAACACACATCCCATTCCCTTCTTCAAAGAATCACTAAATTCAATAATAAGTTCTCCACTCATGGGTGATGTGAGCATGATCACTGTGATAATACTCTTTTTAACTCCTTGAAGCTCTCTTCGAATTCATCACTCCAAGAAAACTTGACCCTCTTATGAGTTATCTTGGTAAGAGGGTTTGAAAATCATGATAAATTTTACACAAATAGGCGATAATATATAGATAACCCCAAAAAACTATGGATATCTGTTACCGATGTTCACCTTGGCTATCCCTAAATTGAAGTGGTCTCAGAGGGAACCATATATATCACATTTCTTATGATGATATGACCCAAGAATGAGACCACCTTAAACTAGAACTCACACATGATGTTCTTTTTATAATTCTTCTCCCTCTACAAGGTCTCTAGTACAGTTCTTAGATTCTCCTCATTATCCTCATGGTTTTGAAGTATATTAGAATATCATCTATAAATACTACAACAAATTTGTCGAGGTAATATCTGAAGACTCTATTAATCAAGTCCATTATGATTGCTGGAGCACTAGTGAGATCTAAAGTAATTATTATAAATTCTTAGTGACTCTATCTTGTATGAAAATAAATCTTTGGGATACCTTCCTTATTCACCATTACTTGATAATATCCCAACCTCAAATCTAACTTGGTGAAGTATTTTTCTCCATGAAGCTGATTGAACAAGTTATCAATTCACGACATAGGTTAAATGGCCCTTATCTTTATTTTATTAAGATCATGATAATCAAAGCAAAGCCGCATTGACCCATCCTTCTTCTGGATGAAGAGGACCGGTGCACCCCATGTTGAAGTTATTGGGTGTATAAACCCTTTATCTATATTCTAATGTAGTTGTTTATTTAGCTCCCCATCCCCATAATATCCATTCTATATGGTGTCTTTGATATTGGAAACTCCCCAGGTATAAGGTCAATTGAGAATTCAAAATATATTATAGGAGGAAGACAATGTAGTTCCTCAAGAAAACACTTCAGTGAATTCCCCCACAATAGGCACGTCTTCAAGGATGGATACTTCCTTGGACTCAATCATCTGATCCACATATGTGTGCTAATAGTGTATTAATATCCACGCTTGAGATGATGGTGAAAAAGAATATTCCTCTTCCTCCTTGCAATTGTATAGAAGTGAGGGGCAATTCTCCATATGGTGAGTGATTTCCCTCTCACAACAATTTGTGTTGTCTCTATATAAGGAAAGACATTACATGATGAGAATTGCATCATATTCCACTATAGGTAGTATGAAGAGGTTCTCTGGGAAGTTAAATCCACAAATTATGATATGGGAGGAGTTATATTCATTGGATGCAATGATTTCTCCATTTTCCATACTCACATGAATCTTTACTTCCATGATTTGTGGAGCTATTGGGATTATTATACTATACATTATGGATATAAAAGAATGTCTAGAACCAGAATCAAAAATTGAATTTTCTATTCATGAATGAATAACTAGTGTATTTATCACCACTTTGTTTTCGGGGTTCGTATCAGTCGTAGTGATCAAAAAATCTCTCTCTAGCTACCTTAGAGGATGTTGATTGCCTCTTAAAACCCTTGGATTAGGGCACACATTTGAAAGGGTCCCTAGTTCTTTATAGTTCAAGCAATGAACAATGTGTTGAGAGTCTAACGAAGCATTCCTCTCCTCGGTCGCAGTCACACATTTTTCTTGTCAGCTGTTAACAGCTACATCCCCTTCTCTTCCACACCAAAATAATTTTCTCGTCCCCTTCACGAAATTTTTGTGGTAATTATTTCTACACCATTGGAAGGTGGGGTGATGAATTTTCTTAGCACCGTTGGATTTATCCATCAAAATACTAGAATTGAAGTCCACCTTACTCTTTTTATCCCCATGGTACCCCTATGATTGTCCGATCTACATTTCGACCTTGAGGGATTATCAGGAAATTTCCTCATAGCTGTTGAAGTCATTGATCACCCTGGCTTTCTGCAGGCTATGTTTCAACCCACTAAAGAAGTGGTCAACCTTGCATTTATGGGTAATGAAAAAGATGGAGGCATATCATGCAAGACTTGTGAAGTTTTCCTCACACACTCCAACAGATTCATTGTGTTTTTTTCATGAGGGAAAGGATGTCCCTTTCAATCTTTAGTCAGAGGGTGCACGGATAATATTTATCGAATTTTTTTCTCTAGAAATCCTTCCATTCCAATGCCTCAATCTCCTCCTCAAGTTTTTTATTTTTTATCCAATTCTACCATTGATCATCTTCACCCTCTATATGGTAAGAACCCACAAGATCCTTCTCTTTATCGTAACATTGAATGATGGGGAAGATATTTTTAATGGAGTTGATCCATTGTTCGGAAATTGAGGGATCAATGATCTTTTAAAAGTAAGAGGAATTTGTCTAATGAAGCACTCAATAACAAATTGTTCTTTCTTATGGGTGGTTGAACATTCCTCTAGACCCATGTTTCTATTCAAATCCTGAGTTAACTGAGATATTATCATGACAAAGTTTGCGATTCCTACTCCCATAAGATTGGGAATTTCATTAGAATAGTCGTCACATTGTTCTTCATATCGGTTGTTAGCTCGAGTCCCCCTATTAATAGCCATTGGCTGACATAAAATAAATGTTATGGTTAACACATAAAGGGTAATACAAAGACAAAATGGATTACTTATAAATAACTTTTATTTCATTAACTTATGAATCTATTGGCTTCAATCTATGTTATCCATGATCTAATTTCTAACATATATTCTTAGGGGAATTTTTATAAATCCCTTAATAATGGTTCATACTAAGATTGTGAATTTACCAAAGAATATCCCCCAGGAGTGTCGTAATCAAGTTTTTAGTAAGGACCATTTTCATGTATGAGGATACCCTAGGTCAATCCCGAAACTCATTGTCATAGATTTTTCTTTGAGGTACATCTATGCCCGAGCCGCCTCTACCTGCTCATATCCAGACATGGATGTTTTTTCAGGGTAAACCACTTACTCAATTCCCAACATAATTTATGGATGTTTTTATTATATAGTCTTACACCCAAATATTTCACTAGGGTTTCCTAATCCAAATCCCCAAAATAAATAAACCTATTTTATGATACCCACTATGAAAATCCTAATTTTTGTTACACACTTAAACATGATTTATTACATAAAATATTCTCTTGATACGACATAGAATATAAAGAGGTCTAGTGTATTTTGGGATTAGGATCATTAAAAAACAACTAAAAACATAAAATAAAACAACGTTATTGAAAACATTCTTTACATGTCCACAATATTCTTTCGTACTTAACATTTTATGGGATAACCAGAGGATATACATAAAAATGGGGTGAGCTATAAAGCCCAGTAAGGGAATAAACATGGATGAAAATGATGAATAAAATACTTATTAGACAATAGGAATGTAAATGTATCACAAGAGATACATGAACCAAAAGTCATTATAAAGCATGATAATCATAACATGGAGAAGTGTCAACAACACTTAACATGGAATTAGTATGAGCAAAGGCTCAGTGCACATGGAGAATGGGTAAACCCTTATTGAACAAGAAGCATGAGTAAACACTCATTCACTTGAATTACCATGATTCAACACTAATTTTACAATATGTATCATGATACTATACTTTATACAATGCTTTGGACTGTTATTAGGGAGAACCCTTCATAATCATTTCATTTCATGCATAAGTATTCCACATAGACCTTACAACATGGATTCATTCTCATTATAATTAATTACATTAATAAGAGATGTATATTAATTAAATGAATTCTTAAATCCAAAAGTACATGTGCATAAAGGTGAATACCATTGATAGAGTAGTGGTTACGGTATTCACTACACAATGATTTCAGCATGGAAATTTTGGTGTAATTTCTGCATCATAACGGTGTCAAAAAGAAATTCGTAAAATGGGATGATGAGAGTGAAATGGGTATCTAATAATTTATACATTAAATTTACATTAAGGTGATCATGGGACATAATATAACAACACATGTAATGGAATTCATATTCATAACATAAAATAATTTCTTGAATGTAAATGAGGAGAGGGATATTCCTTATGGAATTTTGGCATAATAACGAGTGTACATAGGAGGCACTAAGGGGAGGGAAACGAGACCTATCATCATTAAAACATTAATAGGGTGGAATGGGGGAGTTGAAAAAATTATACCCCAACATTTTTAATTTAAAATAAAAGGTCATTACAAAAAAATGAAATTTGGAAAAAATGAGAAAGGAATAAATCCCTTACGTGGAAGTGTGATCCCAATGTCCTGGGAGAGGCTTGATAGAGGATTCTTGGGAGTCTAGGGTGCCTTGGGAGGATTCTAGAGAGAATAGGGAAGAGTTTGGATGAACTCCAAGTGCTTTTATTGAAGAGGAAGTGAAAGATTAGGTGGGTTTATATAAAAAAGGAGAGGAAATTCTTTATTATTTAGTTTTGGGAAACCACACATAAAGAAAATCAAAACCCCAAACTAGCCCACGGTTTTTCCAATGTTGTTTTCAAATGGGGAGTGGAAAACAATATTTTATAAGTCCAATGGCCGAAAATCCTAAAATAAGAGGATTTCTTATGTGGAGGTGATTCACACTCTCAAGGAAATCAATTTAAAAAGCTAAAATGTTTTATAAGTCTTGTCGGGTCCACTAATGATTTTTAAAATAAATCAAAAAACCTAAAATCAAATTATTTTAATGGTAAAACATATATTGGCCGAAAATAATGTTTATAGTATTTTATTAAATCCTGATTGGGTCGTTATGATATCATAAAACACATTATATAATTAACTGATATTTAATTTTTACCCAAAAATTCGACTGTCTCAGAACATTATAAAAAATTCTCTATTGGATAATTTTGAATTTTTGATTCCTAAAAAAATATTTATTTTATCGAAATTATTTTATAAATATATTAATTTTCACTTTTAAAATTAAAACTGATATTTATCAAAAATTCATGGGGTTTGACAAAAACAGATTTCAAACCTAAATGAAAATTACAATTGTATTCATAAAAATTATACGATCATTTATACTTTACAAAGAGTAATTTAATAATAATAAAATTTTATTATAACATTTTTTAATTCAAAAATCCATTAATTCATCAAAATAGATTTTTTAGTTGAATATTAACTAAAAATACTATTTGTGCTTTAAAAACTATTTACAAAGTAACAAAAATAAAAAAAGGAATGTATATTTCTTATTATTTACAAAAATAATGCAGATAATCATAGGGCTATGATATTGTTAGATAACACCTTATAACACCCACATATGGTTGAAGGGTAAGGTGTGTGTTGTTGACAGACTATTAGGGTGGCTCAGATAACATCTATCGAGTGATAATCTCTATCAACTTCCACATCTCCCCAAGGAGGTTCCGTTCGAGCTTAACATGTTGAAGCTCGGTTTGAGTTTGGTCAAGAGGGAAGCCTAATGACACGGCCTCCTTTCCAAGATCTAATAAATGGGATTTTTATATGGAAAATTCTACTAGATGAGGCCATCACTTCTTTTTTCTTAGTAAATTGGATTTGTTAAAGCCCTATATTTATACTAATCAGGTGATCACTGTTCAACAGCTATATTAGAAATGGTCACAGTTCTTAATGATACTTTAAAATATGAATACATAAAGCCAAGGGAGTTCATATGTTATATAACCGTCTTACATAATTAGACATTTAATTAGATTAAGAGGAATTTTCATTAATAAAAGATTGCGTCATTACAGAAATTGAGAGAAATAAAATAAAATAAAAGAAGAATATGTAGAGGGAAGAATAATATAAGAAAATAAATAAATAAAATAAATAAATTAAATGAACTAAAAATATGAAGGTTAAAATAATAATAATAATAATAATTATTATTATAAATAAAAGAAGAAGAAGAAGAATAATAATAATAAAAAAAGAAGAATAAGAAAAGAATATAGATCAGTGACAAATATTAAATAAAATCATGCATGTGGTTCTAATTATTAAATAGAAGAAAATTATAATTAAAATAAAACTAAAACAAAATAAATTAAAGAAAAAAAAGAAGAAAAAAACTAAAATGCAACATCTTGGATGAGGCTCCATGGTGGATTACCTCCTTGAATGTTTAGATCTTTCCTTCGATTTGGTTGCACTCATACATATATATTTAAATTGGGTTCCGACCTTCAGTATTCATATTCAAGACAATACAAATATCCATTTAAGATGTCCTCTTGATTATGTACACCTTAAATTTTCTCATGGATGTCCCATTTAACTACAGAATTATGGAAATTATTCTTCTTTATTGTTGTTATAAAATTTATCCTCTCTCTCCCCGAGATATTTCAGCATCATAAAATTTCTTCAAAAATTGTTATGTCCCAATAATACTGAAAATATATTTTATCAAGGAAGAATCCTTAAATTTACCAAATAATATTTCTTATGAATTTATTTCCTTGAAATTAGATGAATTAAGTTGGTCCGTATTTATGAATGTTATTCCTCTAGGTATCATCTTTATTATTATCATATTTCATATCTATTATGTTATATATTTTTGAGACCCAATACTATGATAAAAAATATCCATATTTTTACAAATATTTTGAGGCATGATTCTAAGATTCTTTTGGGTCTTCAAATGATGGATTTAGATTTGTTTCCAGAAGAATGAAATTAATACCAAGATTTAGTTAAGCATAAAAAAGAAAAATTCACAAATTAAATTAATGTACAAGAATCCAGGCCCAAAATACATATACGAATTAAAACATTAAAATTATATAAATAGTCCACTTTTTCAATTAATCCAAAATAACATTTAAAATGATAATATGTGACCCTTGAAATTAAAATATAACTTTTGTGGGATTAAAACCATTGAAACATGATTTAAAATATTAATGAATATATATTGGTTCATTATTCACAAAAAATAACATTTATAAATAGTAAATAAACTTATATATTTTTATTAGGATGGTTATGATAAAATTTAAAGAGGTAAATTATGAAATAAACATGAATGAATTTGGTTAATACTTATACCTCATTTGGGAATATATTCCATTGTATTACACATTAATCCTCCTAGGATAAGAACATTGGAAGTACCAGGTCCTATAATACCTTGAGAAGAGATATTGGTATGTATTTTTTTGTGATTTATTTAGTTAGGGATGTCAAACTATGTGGATTTGTGAGGAGAGGAGGTGTCCTTTTATAAGTGATATGATTGGAAGCCCTGTAAATATTATATGGTTTTAAATATAATAAATTTATTAGTCATGGAAAGTGGATCTATTATATTAATATTTAGAATATAGAAAAATGAATTATCTAAAATACTCCACCCATTAAATATAGACAATTTTATGTGATATGTGAAGCATTAACTTTTATCTTAACCCATATTAACCCTTTTAAAGTTTATCGTGGTGATAAAATTTTACTATAGTATGTATTATTTATTAATAAAAACTAATTGGATATTATTAAATAATTTAAATATTATGATAAAAAATATGGAATCCATTTTAAAAGATTAAATTTTTAGAATTGGTAAAAATTACATTTTAAATAAGTATGCATAATTAAATGAATGTTTTTTAGAAAATTGAACTTTTAAAGAATCAAAATATTTTTATGAAAAATTCATGAATAATTTTGATTTCATTTTAAATAATTGGATTATTTTAAATAAATTCACACTTATTTTACTTTCACACAAAACTAAAATCTAATGTAACCATGTGAATAATTTGTTAATAGAGAAGAATGAAAATAGTTTTTATTTGAATAAAAACATTATTTAGCATTCCAAAAATTCATAAATAGATTTATATGATAAAATTATATTTTTAAGGGTATTATATTTCTTATTAAATATTCATTTAATATACAAAAAACTAAAAAACATTAAATCCAGTAATATATAATTAATGTTCATAAATTTGATAGTATTTATAAAATTAGTACTTTTTACCATATATCCAAAAAACTACTATTTCATAAAAATCTCAAAAAAACCATCGCAAGACAATTTTATCATTACAATTTAACAAATAAATCACATTTAGTTAAATTTAAATTAAAAAATTACTAAATTTATACTTTAAAAAATGCTATAAAAACAAGGAATCCTGTTTTTTATATTAGAATGACCCTTTTTAACTTCAAGTTCTCATAACCATATTTTATATCAATTTATAATGGGAATTAATTTATTTTTTACATATTTTATATTCATAATTTTTTTAGATTGAATTTTAAAAAATTACTGTCTATTTTTTTGATGTCGCATATATCACAAGTAATTTAACATGATATTCATTTAATTTAATACATAATATGACCTCAAGGCGTTACATCAATAACTGAATCTGTTTCCCAATAGTTGATTATTTGAATTTTAGAGTCTAAATAGTCTTATAGATATAGGTAAAATTTTATATTCTCTCACTAAAAATTGGTTTTATGTCTTCATTAATGACTATAGAAATATAATTTCTTGGGACACCAATATCGAGTAATGTACAATTTAGGACTACTATGATGATTTGAGTACTACTGTTGTGTGGAGTACCGTAGTATCCTGGAATATATCGAACCATGTTATAATTTTTTTATATCATTTTGAGCAAGGGTTTTAGGCTATTCATGGATCGATAATTATAATTACCTAATATAGTGAATGTTTTTTTCCTCTCTATAGTCATACGTCTTCCTCAAAAAGCATGTAAATATGTGTGTGTTCATTTTATGTCTTTCTTAATTTCTCAATTGATCTCATTTCTGAAGTAGTTCATTTTAGGAATTTTTTTTCATTATGACTATTTCTAAATATATTTTTGGGATTATAATAAGGGTTTTAGGAATTATATATTCTATTTTAGACTCATTTAAATTCTTATTAAAAATTAAGTAAAAATATGTTTTGTGTATTATCTCATTCAAAAAATGGACATGTTCTTCAAAATTGAAAGTTAATCCCCATAAAAATTATTTTAATCCTTCTATTTCATTTATATATTACATAAATATAGCGTATGTAGGAAGTATATATTGATAAATATTTATTTTATAAGTTGAAAAATGTCTGGTTAATTCAAAACCCATAAAATATAGAAAAAAACAATAATTTGAGGGCACAGATTCACCCCTCCCCATATTTTTCATCATCATGATCCTACGAACCATAATTACTATTACATTTATGGTTACCCTTATATTTTTCTCTATTATAGTGGTATATTAATTTTTATCCAAACCCAAGTTCTCTCAAAAGGAATGGTTAATATCACAATGTTAATAGATGTATATAATTATTTTAATTAAATATTATATTGTTAGATTCATTTTATTTGATGTTAAATAATTATATACGATACCACATTATGTCTTAATAATGGAAATTCAATGCTTTAATATGTTTATAAAATTTTTATATAAAGATGTATGCATTATATTGTTGACTTTTTAAAAAGGGAAAAAGAATTTAATAATTCATTATATGTTGAATTAATGACCCAGTTTATCAAATTAATAAATACAAACGTTTACAAGGATTAATAAATATTTGAGTATGAATAAATAATAAAATATTCCAAGGGTGAATTATTATATAATAGAAAAAAATAGGATTTATTTAGTTATGCTTCTTGGCTCATAAAAATTTATTTCAATCATTCCAATAAAAAAATCAATATTAAGAGTTGTAGTGAGTATGGTGAGAAACAATTTAATGTTTAAAAGTGATAGATAATTGTTTTTTATGAGATAAAAAATTCATCTAACAAATTAACATAAATAAGAATATATTTCTCAAGATGCGAGGGTTATTTTTCTGAAAGTTCTCATTATAATTGATTTTTTGAAATAATGTTATTTCCATTAAAAAATAACTATGATCATGTCACTAAATGTACATAAATTTTTGAATATGATAATAGAATCTTGTATCATAGTCAGGATGTTGAGATAAATAAATACTTAGATTAAAACTACACATAATTTTTTTGATAAAAAAATATTATTATATGAATAATAAAATGTTTATAAAATTAATTATTTAACTAATTTATATGGTTGATAATGAAATATTTCTTATGAGAATTCATGGTCTGTATTATTTTCTATATAAAAAAGTGGAGATTAATAAAAAATCCACCACAATGATAATATTCGAAGAATAATAAATCATGGAACTTGAACGAAAATACTACAACACTAAATTGAGTTTAGAATGAAGAAAAATATTCTTCATAAAACCATAAAAATTATTTAATAATAATGAAAATATAGTAGAAGATACAATTATTTATATTAATACTTGACTATTTTGGGACTAGTGTGTCATGATGAATATTATAAAGTAACCTAAGAGGTAGGGTAAATCACGTTTCATCAAATTATATATGCTTCCCCTCAAGATCCTAACCTACAATCAGAATTTATTCCCAAATTAGAATGAAAAAATATAATATATTTATTCTTATATGTTACCTACAATGAATGAAATGACAAATAATGAATTTAAAAGAGCAAGTAACATAATTATTTTAATGGGTTTATCCCACTCAATAATGTGTTGTTGTACCAAAATCACCTAATATCCATTCGATTAGTGTATAATAATTTTTTTCCCACTTCAAAAAAAAATTCACTACATTTACAATGATTAAATTACTTATTATCTAAGATATATTCCCTTTGTCTCATCCTCTATTCAATTTTTTGGGGTTAAAAATCAATTTATAGGTTCGTAAATATTTGAAAGATTTTATATGCGGCTGAATGTTTTTTCATTATAACTCTACAATTTATGCTATATTAGAATATAATTCACTAAACTCCTCTTATGGAAATAAAAATGTGATCAACTTCTCAAGGAGGGAGTGGATTACTAAACCACACTCAATCATATTTGTAGAAATACCCTACATCATAATGGGATAATTCCACACTATAATTTACTTCATTATGTTTTTTTCCATAAAAAATTTGGATGTGTCAATGGATGTCTGAAAATGATGATCCTTCCTTAGAAACTTGATATATTAGTAAATTTTCCATAGAATAGGATCTCCATTCATTTTAAATTTTAATTTTGAATTCGTATTCTACTATTTTCTGAACTACCATAGAAAATTTATTGTAAACTTCTAACTACAGTTCATTCATTCAATAGATAGAATATATTATCATTAATATACTGTTTTAATATCTTTATAGGTGTCACACATGTTTTAGTGTGGTAAAATGTTTACATTGAAGTTACAAAATTATTTGATTTTTAAAGCATTATTTTATCCTTTGGAAATTTTTAATTGAATGTAAAATATTTTATAGAAATAACTAGATCAATGAATGATAGTCCACTTTGTGACTTGGCACATCTAAACATTAATCATATTATGGTTTGACATCAACTATTGCAGCATGATACTATTCAAATGTAAACTAACTGAAAAATCAAGGTGTTATATCCTCTTCCTTCACCTAAAGACATAGGTTCCTTCCTTCCAGATATTTCCATCTAAACATATACTATGAAGTGATACCATTCTATATGGTTTAATTATTCTTAGATTACCAAATAGAGTCAACTGAAAATTTCATGTCATAACATCCTCACAATGTTATCAACCACTTCAATGTGAATTCCCATTGGTTGTTTCATGGTATAATCTTCATAAATAATAATTCGGGTATGATATTCATGTTATGTCTATATCGAATCAACCAAATCATCCTAGCGATACACCAAATTCTGATGAAGTCTTTGTCTCAATGCTTCTTTATTGTTTATAGTGTATCTTGTTATGTTATATAATAATCCTAAAAAATGTATCCTTATAAATATTTTAATAATTTATTTGTAAATCCATTATGACATGGTCTTATTTTTTATAATTAATCTATCTGTCAAATTCATAAAAAAACAATAAATCGTCATGATGATAATTTTACTCATAAATAGACTCAGAATATTCTTATGTGAGATTCAAGACAACTTATTTTTTTGAAAATTAAATATTATTTTATTATAAGTCCGATTAAAAAACACAAATTTAATGATGTTTGATATTTTAGTTAATCTTATGTAGCCTTAATAACTATGTACATAATTATATACCCCCATTTAAAAGCCAATTTAATCTCATGAATCTTTTATTATACATTTTTTAATATAAAATTAATTTTAATTGTTCAAGTTACTCTTAAATAAACATTGAAAAGAACCTTTTAATATTACGTATATCTAAAATATATTTATTCATAATTAAACATCATGAAATTACATGAAAATATAAAAAAGAAATTGTTATCTTATCATAAGATTCATAAAAACATAATCATTCTAGAATAATATCACTTCATCAGAAGACT
The DNA here is from genome assembly GCA_963277665.1 of Viscum album. Taxonomy (NCBI): domain Eukaryota; kingdom Viridiplantae; phylum Streptophyta; class Magnoliopsida; order Santalales; family Viscaceae; genus Viscum; species Viscum album. The sequence continues at coordinate 543,132,558 of OY728157.1, forward strand.
GATTAGTTACTACTATATCTTCAATTCTTCAACTGCACTCTTTCATGCTCATCCTCACACATTAGTTATATTTTTATAAAATTGTGCCACCTTCTAACATATCACCTTTGAATGCATGTGGTATTCCACTTCATATTTAGTTCCACTTATCACCATATTCATTATTCACATTATAAAAAACAACCTCTATGATAACATTTACTATTTACCTCTCACATATAGATAGTCATTCATTTTATCTAAATAATCAACCTTTAATTGAAAATAAATCTAATATACAACATGGGATTACAAAATTATTTCCATATGGATTATTTTTCAATTCTACCAAAAATCCATTTCCATAATCAAGAACTAAAAATCCTCAAACTTTTTTATGGATTTTGGAATCATTATTTATACACTATTTAAAATAAAATTCATTTGGATATTTATTCAAAAAAATTTCCTTGTTCTACACATTTATTACTAAAATTAATGGTGGTATCCTTATCAAAATTTCTCCCCAATTTTCATCAAAATGTAGTACCAAATTTTAAAAAAAATCCCCTCATTAATAAACAATAATCCCTGAGTCTATAAATACAATTATCTCTTTTTTTGAATACACTTATATTTTTCATTCCACTAAATCATCTTTTCTTCCATCTCCCACTTTAGTTCACAATACATATACCATGATATCTTTCACTTATTGTCTACAATGTCTAGAATAAAAGAGTTGTAACACCCCCTTAGTTGTAAAACTCCTTTTGAATATTCAGTTAATTCAATTACATACTCATTTTATTCTACTCTAATTTTGAATTATTCTTAAACCTTTATCTCTATTTTTTTTCTTATTTTTTACCTTTACCCTAATACATTATCTATACTAGATGACACAAGTTATTTAATCAAGGGATATAAAAAAATTATATTGATTTTTTAGATACCCCTTTTTAAAAAAAATAATTTTTAATGATAAAAATCTCAACAAACTCTATCTACAATTCCCAATATTTTCAATAGGTGATCATATTATATAGAAAATATTCATCAACAAATCCTTTAAATCCAATGAGGTGGAGATAAATATATGGAATATGATTTTAGGTTAATAACTTTAATGGTATCCATTACACCCACTTACTTCCATAAATTCATGAAACATATGATTTTTATATGTTTAAAATCACTTAATAATTCTTCCATTGAAATGAGTCACTCTTTAATATAATTTTTATTTAATAATATACAAATTTAAAGTTTCTTCTGTCAACCATCAAATTCCATTTTTTGAAATAATTGCTCCACATCAATATGGATTCTCCTTTTTCTAGATTAGACTAATCATTACTTTATTATTAAATAACCACCAACCTAATTATTTATCACCACCTCCAATTATAGAGATTATATTAACCGCGTTAGTCGTAGTTAATTATATTTTTATATATGAAAAAAATCAATTTATATCACATGAAGCTCAAAAGTAATATGACTTGAAATTTCTCCTTATAGCTTATTCTCCATTAGGGTATCATCTTGTTTCATTACAGTATGATACCAATTAAAGATAATTGATATATTCAAGACTCCAAATTATGATCTATATTTAAAATTTTATATTTTATATTGGTCTTTGATGACAATTGGAATTCCTCGGACATATTATTTGTATGTGGGTTGTACCTCATTATAGACTATTTAATTCACTTCGACCAATGTACAAAGAAAATATATTATATCTCCCCCTTAAATTTATATTACTCTATAAATAGTAATTTAAATTAAATACATTTACAGGGAGGTACATATGAATCATCCTATGGTTGAGTAATATGGTTGGTCAGGATGAATCAACCCTTTACTTCTTCCATATTTTCAAGACTACCTAGTCATTATCCTATATTTTATACCACATGTCAACACTTAATCCAAAATAATTTAATTAGAATTATCCTTCTTACTTATCTTTGGCTTGAACTATTCTACGAAACTAATACCACTATAACACTTTTATTAATTTGAACCCTTAACATTCCATCTTTCATAGGGATTTATCCACCATATGAGGGATCTACCTCTAACCATATTATCTTACATTATTGAAATATTTTTTAGACTAATTAATAATTCTTCACACTTTTCCTACTCGATATCCATTATATTTACCTCATAATTATTTATCCATGGTGAATAATTCTTCAAGTTTCTATACTCATTTTTTTCATAGATAAATCATTGTTATTAGTAATATATATTTTTTACCTTTCTCTCCATGTTTAATACTATGAATAAGTAACCATTGATACTTGATTCACCATAATATTCATTCCATTATTATTTTCTTTTAACCCAATGAATAAAAATTTCTATTTATCAAATTATTGTTCCTTCTATTTATACCTCCCCTTGACAGATAAATAAGGGATCTACTATGGGAATAACCCTTTATTATCATTTCTCAATATCATCCAATATGTATATGTGAATCACATAAGAAAAAACCTAATAAAAACATACATCATGTGTCATTTTTTTAGTTGAGATATTACTGTAGATTTACTTACAACATTTAATGAATTAGGTTCTAGACAAACATCTATGCCATTTTCTACTACTACAAAACTGTAAAACCTTAATGTCACTTTTTGTTGAAAATAATTTTTTCTAGAATTAGTAAGATCCTAAAATTTTTATATTGAATCATAATTTATTATTTTAAAATATCATTTTGTGGAATATTTCATGAGTAGATTATATAAATGTAAATTGTATAATTTCAACCTCAAATTAAACTCTAAGATCTTAACATAGTTCCCCACCAACTAGGTTGTAATGTTATCTTTAAATGAAAAATGTTCCGTTAAACCTTTTATCCTATATATTATTATTATTTTTATAGGGATCAAGTTATTTTCATGTTATATTTATTTATATATTTTTTTCTTTCACTTTGTGGGAAATTCATCTACGTATGTCACTTCTCCCTTTTATATTTACACACATTCTAGCAATGTATTCTTGTAAGGACATATATTACATATTCAATATCTTATTATCTAATCCCAAATCTTATATGAATGTGTAATATACTTCAAAAATTATCTCTAGTTGATCCACATTATTATGAACGTATTAGATTTTATCTTAATTAGTGAACTAATAGTATTCATATTAATGATTACATTTTATTTATAATTATTCGATAGAATAACTAACCACATTAATATCTATAAGGTTATAATAATTTCTAGATATTTATATTATTTCATATAAAAGTTATTTTATAATTTTTCACAAAAAAATAATTCACACATACCGCAATTGGTGTGCCCCTTTTCTCAAGAGATTTTCATTAAATCAAACTTCACATTTCTTTTGAAATGAATTTTTTATCCAATTATATATATTTAAATGTTATCAAAACTATATTTTAAACATGATAATTATGTAGACTCCAAAAAATTGGATGGTTCCATGGCTTTCCTATAAATATATTTTAAATTTTACATATTCCATGAACTCTAACATAGTGGAAAGTGCTCTTGAGTATCCCATTGGTTATGAAAATAACCATGATTCGTTCTAAATTCTAATCATAAATCGTTTCATAATTAATTATAAGATCAATATATATATATATATATATATATATATATATATTCCAAAAAATCATCATTACAAGCCTATATAAAATAATGTGTCTCCCTTTTCTAACCATTAAAATGAGTACCAAAAAACTAGTAGGCATCATGTTTGATTCCATAGGGGAAAAAATATAAAAATAGATATTCTTTATTGAACTACTAAATTAATTCCTATGATTTCTGATACTAATTTTTTATACCAGTGGGTTAGGATTGGCGTCCTAAGGCACCCTGATATGGGGGAGGAATTATGATTCTTCCAATTAAAAAAACACTCTCAAAAACCTGACACATCATTGAATCTTATTCCTTCTTTGGATGGAATGTGTCCAATCTATTTTTGTGTTAACATTTCTCACACTAATGAAATGAAAAGTAGAGAAATTAAATAATAAATTAAATAAATACAGTATATGTTTATCCAAATAGGAATATGTCCATGGTAAATACATAAAACAATGTTCTAGTGTACCAAAATCCACTAATGAGCACCATTTTTATGGATAAAATTTTTATTCATGGTTACTCCATGCCATGGAATACTACCTTTATAATCATTTCGAACTTGAATATAGCTCACACAAGTGCCACAACCTTTTACTCCTTTGTGGACATTATTGAGGTTAAAAAAAATTAGGCTTATAGTTATCTTCTAGATTAGTTAATATAAATTATTAATTATTCATAAAAACTATATAATTTTTAATCCAATAAAATCCACTTAACTAAACCCATATTCGAAAAATATATATTATCAACTTCCCAATGAGATAGTTTATTCATTAAAATTCAAATGATCATTGCAAAAAAAATCCTCTAACATTTGAGGATAATTCTATTCAGTATTTTCATTCATTTAACTCTATATTTTCTTTTTACATGACATATGTGTTAATGGAAGTACATTAATGACTATAATTCCTTAAAAACATGATGTATGAGTGAATACTTTATCAAAGAGGGTATTATTCCTCTCTGAAATAAGATATGGTTTTACCTTATACTATTTCAACAACAACCATTATAGTTTTTATGTGAAATTAAAATTATAATACCTCTATTAAATGGATAGAATAGATTCTTAGCCATCTCAGGTTTTATGAATTTTCCAAGTATCACATGTGTTTTTGGTGTGGTAAAATTCATACATCAAACATGACGCCATCTCCCATGATTAAAGAAACATCATATTCTTTTAAAATAAAACTGAATTTAAAATATTTTATTGAAATTAATGATATAAATTTAGATGGTATAATCTAATAAATCATATCCATATAGAGATACACCAAATTCTTATGTGGTCTTTATCATGGTGGAGTCTTCTAGTTCATAGTTCAATCATTTTGATTACACAATGATCCCCAAATGCATATTCATACAATGATTTGACTTACTTATAAATAATATCATTATCATTTTTCATTTTTCATTATAGTGTAAACATACATTCAATGTATATATAGATTCATTTTATATCTTTGAAAGCTCAATTTACTCATACATTGAATTTGATTATTCTTAGAGGTTCTTCAAAATATCATAATTTAATCTGATGTTAATTTAGAGTTTATTTTATAAGAGAATACAAAGATTTAATTTATTCCCATGAAATATATATTTTACACTTATACAACCTCTATAAATCTGGTGTTAACCATGTATCCCATTTTTAATGTTCTATTTAATTTTACACAACTCATTTCTTATATTTTTAATCATAAATCACCTATTTGTTTTCATGTTACTCTTATATAAACATAATAATCCCTTTTAATCACACTTATATCCATACTTTTAAAAATTTATATATGTAATCTTTAACTTATTATAATTATATAAAAATCTCCAACAGATTGTGTTATCCTATCATAATCTCCCTCTAATTAAGATATAGGTAGACATTCTTCACTTTTTCAGAACTCTGAGTATTCACTATGGTAACCTTAATACTTCCACTCCTACTCAATAATGATCATGATCACTTTTCAGTTCCATATATTTCAATTTCATCTATTTTATATCATATCAAAATGGAGTTCATGTGAGCTTCCTCATTGAATATTTTCCCACTCATCACCATATTTATTCTTTACATTCCAACACAAAAACACTTGATTCACATTGACAATAAATATCTTTCTTATAGATAACAATTTAATATTTCAAACAAATCCACTATTAATTGATATTTTTTTTTCCTAAAACCTATATTTTCAAATATATAATTGCATATATATATTCTTCAAGCCCTTAAAATATATTCATGGTGAAAATAAAAAATAAAAATATTTGTTGAGGTAATTTTAAAATAGAAGCTAAATTAAGAATATTTAAGACTCCAAAAGTTTCCAAGAAAAACATAAATAATTAATATAAGTTAAACTATTTACTTAGGTATTAATAAATTTATCGTCCTATAAAATGAGTCTTGAATTAATTATATAGAATAATTATTGGTCGTTGATATTAATAAATAAAACTACTTTTATAAAAGCGAGTGAATCTAAGATTGTGGAAACTCCAAAGGATTTGAGGCCAATGTTTGAATGTACTTAGATGAATATGACGATTCTTAGAAATCCATCTATGAAAAGGATTCAAAATTATAATAATAAGAAACATTATAATAAGAACTAGATGATTCCATTGGATTAATCACTCTTGGGGAGGGGGTTTTAATTTTATCATAAAAATTGATTTTAAAGGTTTTTGAAAGCGGGTGGAATATTTTTCAATAAAATGGGGAGTAGATGGTATTTTATTCTAAATATAAAGAATAAGTAAAATACTAGGAAGAAATTTGAAAATAATGAAATGATAAATTATATTATAATTTTAAAATTCTATCCCACAATTTACATCAAAGAAGATCTCTATTGGAATTCGATCATGGGATAAGAAAGGAACTGGTCTTTCAGAGAGATACTGAAATTTGTATAGAAATTCAATAATCTCACCCCACCATGATGGAAAATGTTAATTTATATATAGGGGAATTATATATTATAATTTTTTGAAATGGTGTAAAACTGAACACTATATATTGGGAGAAGTAATTAAAAAATTCTAAAACTGGAAATGGAATTTATAAGTGGAATAATGTGGATGATCTCAAATATGGTACACACCATGTTCATTATTTTATGACAATTAAATTAGATTTGGATCTTTGATAGAAAAATTTAAATATTTGTGTGAAAATGTTTATCAAAGATAATTTTTAGTATTCATTAAATCTAGTATTGTTTCTGGGAGAGTAAAATCCTACCAGTATATAAATTCTCACTTATTTCATACTAAAAAACCATAATTTGTATAAAATATTGGGTTAGAACTACTTATATGAAGGGGAGATACTAAATTTTTCATTAAGAGTTATCCTATACGAGATACTCATATTGAAATTATTATATAGATAATTGATAATAAATAATTACTTAAAATAAAATTCATATCTATACAATGGAATTAAAATGTTTAGTAGATCAAACCAATAAAGGATATGTGAATACGATGAGTTAGGAAAACCCATATCCCTTCCCCTTATTTTGTATTTATATTACATTATAAAAAAAAGATAAAGGGTCAATCCTATATAGTTAAAGAGTGACATCAAGGGTTGTTGATTACTTGTGAGGCATATAATAATTTTATATTCTTAAATTATATATTCGCAAGTGAAATTTAATTTTTAATTATATGAGATTATATTGAGAGTAATTTGGGATTTATGATAGAAAAAAATAAATTAAAATGTATAGAATAAAGATCCCTTGGATCTATGCAAATATTGAAATTATTTAAGGATGACAGTTTTGTATTTAGTAAATATGTGATGAGTAAAATAAGAACACATGAGTAAAAGATCAAATTATATAATGATAATCAAGAATAATTAATACAAGAATAATTAATACAAGAATACTCCCATCGATAATGATAGTAAAAAATATTATAAAAAACCTTGTGAAAATAATTTCTTCAAATAATGAGTTTCTTGAGAAGTAATTCACCAATGAATAAGGACATGGCATTCTATGCATAATATAAAACATTTGAGAAACCTATAAGATATTATGTGATGATTGATGAATATGGTTATTTGTAGTTATTATAATATTTTTCTAAGCTGAATGATGTTTTTGAATGAATTATATATATCCTAAAGTGAAATTGAAGGAAATATAACATAATTATTTACACATAACATATATTGTAAAAATCGTGGTGAAAATGCATAGATATTTGTTTAAAACAACAATGGTAAAATTTAAATAGATAACAAATGTTGTTTATATTTATTTGGAAGCTTATTGAAGATATATTAAAGTGTTTAATTTCACTAATAAATCATTTCATGCAGGTATGTTGTAAAAATCATTCATATACCAACATAAAATATATTACATCACATAACTTATATTTAAGGAAAATATTGAACCAATAAAAAATTTATTATCACAAAAATAATAAAGTATTCAAAGAGAAAATGGAATTAATGAATCATGAGATGATTTGATATTGAATATATAATGATATGGTGGGTATTTTAAAAAAAATTGTGTGGTAAGTTAGAGTGAAAAATATCCTCTCTCAAAAAAACGTTTTGAGTTCAAATAATATCTATTTAACATTATATAATATTGATCCTAAGTTAATAACTATAAGAAAAATAGTTTCATCAAAATTAGATAAGTCTAGATGGTCTGATTGGCCACAACATTATTTGGTCATGTTGGAAATTTTTTTTATTTCATTACACTAATATTGTATTTGGGTAAGGTTAATTTATTTTGACTTATTGAAATTTTAGTCTAACTACTTGGTTTTCAGAAAATTTTTATCATACTATATAACTTGATGATATTTAAAATATTTATGAATATGTCAATATAAATTTTAATTTTTTAAATGGGAATAGGAAAATAAGGTGTATGGTTAGTTTATGGGTTTTAGTCGTATAGATTCAGTTGTGATCTCTTATTCCTCATTTTGGAATCTATAGTTTCAAGGAACAAATAAGAATACTAAAATTAATGCGAGGTCTATCATCCATGTAACCAGTTGTTGGCGTTAAGGGGAAATATGGAATTAAAATCATCACAATAGAAAGTTTGGTTTCAAATCAGGTATCTATCTTAACACCAAGCGTATTTTGATTGACCTCATACAGTTTTTCAAGGATAAATTCAACGCCCCTTCTTTGAGATTTCTTAACAACGTTGCACATGGACCCATAAGAGTATATAGTTACTATAAATAATTTTTTTTATTTTATGATATCCGGATTAGGGGTGTCCGGTTCCCAACATACAATGCCACAGAAAAACTAAACCAGAAGGAAGCAGATCAACACAGAGTTAAACATCAAAATAACCGGTGTCATCGCCAGAGCCCAAACTGGATCCCTCTTCTCCAGTAGTCGATTCCCACTCCAGGTTTCTCCAAAAGCCCACACATTGAACATGATTCCTAATATGATCCAGAACATCCGTATCTTGAGAAGACTTCTTAATCCCACTGCCCTTCTTAACTGCAAGGACCACCTGGTTTTTTGAAGCGGACCTGGTCCGCATTGGTCACGGGAGGTATGAATAGTCCTTCCTTGGTCTTCTTGATGAAGTTGTAGCCAAAGATCCTTCACATACAACCTCTTTCCGAGTCCCATTTTGAACAATATCACTAAAGGACAGGCCAACCAGGGTACTAAATATCACTTTTCCTCCCCTAGAGTTCTCCTTCCCTTCCCCGGGCTGTTCGACATTACTTCCCCTCCTATGATATGGCGTGCAATTATCCCTCAAAGGGGGGCGCTCGACCTCCAACGATATACTCCCCCCAACCGTGGAACGTGCCTCCATACCTAGAACTCCTACCTGGGCATTTAAATCCTGCCCCATGTTCCCAATATTCAGGCCTTCAATAGAGTAGGTAGTGAGAAACTAGGAAGATATAAAAAAATGGATTCCAGATAGTTCAGTTTTTAATATGAACATGGATCGATCTTTTATCTTAGGAAACTTGAAAGAGGGTGTCATCCGGAAATCTTAGGGAATAGTTTTGTTGGAATTCTTAGTTCTGTTAGGATATGGAGATTCACTACAACATGAGGCGCATGCTTTTCTTAGTGGTCTCACCATCTGTAGATGGAGGCATATTGTTCTTAATGATATAGAGACTAATTCTATAATGGTATTAAATGATATTCACTGTTGTAGTCTCATACCATAGTCTATTTTTTATATCATACGTAGATTCAAACAATTGATGAAAAAAACATTCAAGTTATCCATACCTGGGGTTAAGGGAACTTTGTCACAGACCTCTTGGCCTCAAAAGTTAATTATGATGAACATGTTACTCTTTTCTTGGGACTTGGATCCCTTCCAAGGGAGGGGTTGTTCTGGTCAATGAAGACTATCTTGGTCTTCACCATTTTAGGTTACCTTAACCCTATGCAAGAGGGGTATTTTCATTTTATTTATTTTTTATTTTCTATACTTGGTTTACACATTTTCAGACTTTTTTTATATGTCTGAAAGGTAGTTTTTGGTAATATTATATTGAATATCAGATGATAATAAGATAATATCTCAAAATAATAGTTCTATAAATTTTATTAAAGGGTTATATAACCTAAATAAAAAATGTGTATATCCCATGCACAAAAGAAGTTCAATGAGTTTGATTGTTTCAAAAAATAATAAACAAAACATGGGTGTCTATAATGAATACTATAATATATGAAGGTTTTTTGAATATTTTATCTGAAAAAATGTATAATTACTCATAAACCAACTACATAAAACAAATAGTCTAGGAGAAAAAAAATATATATAAATATATTATGGAATCATTGTTATATGATAATGGTTTATATATGTTATATGATACATGTAAAATTATTAATTAAAAAATATTTTGAAGCGAAAGGAAAATGATCACTTTATAAAAGAAAAGAACATGGATTGAATTAGACTTAACATTGGGGAAAAAAACTCATAATTCACAAAAAAGTTAAATTAATTCAAGTAAAAACTTAGGAAATGTTCTGAATATAATTATTATTATGCATTCCTACATAACTCATAAGGTTTGTTTTTTCAAATTTCAATCACAAAAGTTGTGAACTTAAGTTGAAAATTTTAGATTTAATTATGCATTATGATAGCCCTTTTGAGTTTACCACCAGATATATTAATGTGTTAAGATGATAATGAACTACATATCAATATGGATCATGATTTAATTTCAATTGAAATATTCTAATAATGAGAGAACATATTAGAAATATTTTCTAATTAATAATACATATTATATATTGATAAAAAAATCTAGATAAAGTGAGTTTAATGATATTAATTAATTTTTTATTGATAAATAAAATATATTTGATTTATGAAATTGGGGTGGGTTGTATCGGATGAGTTGGAGAGAGATTTATATGATTAAATAATATGAAATAAGATGGTTCTAGTAGACAAAACATGTCAAGGATGTCCCAAAAAAAATTCTTTGAATTTTATTTCATTCCTAGAACATTTGTTATATGGGTGTCCCTAAATTATTTAACATATATATATATATATATCAAATTAAGGTATTTTAGTAATAAATTATGCAATGATTTTATGCCAAAATTTCTCCACAAAACATATGTCATGAAAGCGGGGAAATGGAGAAGTATTAAAAAAACCTATTCCACAAAACATCTACCAAAAATATATTTGTTATTCCAAGTAAGTATGATTTCAAGTTTATTTTGATAAATATATTTAATTACTAATCAAATATCAATTTATTGAATTTTTGAGTAAACAATAAAAGTCATAGGAAGATTAAAATATTGGGATATGTTTTAATGATTTGAGGTAGTTTAATCTCCAGGATTTAAGAAGAACTTATTGAGATTTTAAAAGGATTAAATTTGTTTACAAAATTGAAGATAAAATATTTTTTTCATAATTTATGTCAAATAAATAAAATATGATCATATTTCCTTGGGTATAAAATTTATTAATTAATTGTTAATTATTAAAATCTATTCCCTTAAATAAAAATTTGATAGTGAGTAATATTAAAAATAATTGGAAGGAAATTTAAAGAGAGTGGTTACACATATATAAGGACATATCATAACTTTTTAAATAATAGAATATGATATTACCCAATTGAGTTTTTGGGTATGATAAAATTTTCATAGATAATATACAAATCATGAATAATTTATGGCTCAAGATATTGAAATAAAAATTATTATTTTTATTTATAAATATGATCACGGACTAGGAGAAGAAGAATAAGAAATAGATAATCTAGAGTAGATTCATGACTATGTGAATAGGATTTTATAATAATAATAATATTTATTCCTTAATGAATTGATATATAAATGGAATAGTGATTTATATTTATAGAATAAAACATTGAATCAGTGATTTCTAACCTTAGTAACTCCATTCATAGATTATCAGAAGAAGATTTAGTTTGGATTCATGGATGACATTTTTCAACAATAGTGCGCTCTTCACATTGATAACAAATAATGTTATCTTATAAATATATATAATTCATAGATTTATTATCAGGATTCCAATTAAGAGTGTGATGAAAATACCTCCCACTTAATTTTTTTAATTGTTATTAAAAATTGAGTAAAAACGTTTTTCATGGGTGATATCATGCACTAAAAGAAATTTTTCTTCGAAACTATGTGATAAAACACTAAGAAATTATTATTCGAAATGTTTTTTATTTATTACATTAGGATAAGATAAATATGAAATATAATGATAGCATGTTCCACTATAAATAGTGATATACATTTGGATAATTGAAATCATATAAAAAAGTTGTACATTTTTTAAAAGAAATAAATAATTAGATAGAACTAATTCAACTCCCATATCAGAGTTCATCTCAAAAATACTAACCACTATATATAGATAGTGATTGTCTTATAATTTCGCATGGATTAGTCACATTATATATTTCACCCTAATTACGAGTCATATTTGTGTCACATGAGGCATCCCGGATCAAATCCTCAGGTGTGAAGAGTCTCATAACACTTACTACAGGCGATGAAATAGATTTATCACAGTTATTATCTTATTATAACTAAATATTATAGTAGTATCATAGATAGAAACAATTATATTTCATATTCATAGTGATATACAATAGGGTAATTAGACCATTACCAAACCATAGGTGTTATTACTAGTAAAATAGAGGCCTACGACTTATAGAGATGGATTTTATCAAACACTCTGGGAGATTATTCCCTAAAAATGATGAAAATATATAATATAAAGATTTAGTAAAAATTTTAAATGAACCATTCATGTGTATAAAATTAAGAAAAGGAGAATATGTATAAAATTTTTTCTCCCAATTATTCTTAGGGGATATATATAGATTTCTTTCGAGTAATTTTTAATGTTACTTAAAAACATCCTCCTAGATTATTTTTAGGGAATGAAACACACATTACAAAAGTAAACATCTATATAAAATATAATATATGTATGAAACAACTAATTCCATGATTACAGATATATTATAGATAAACACGTAAGGCTACATTGGCTAATACATAAAAATAAATAATGGATAGTGGCCTATATCCCAACTAACACAACATATTGTTAATATTTGGTCTCCATAACCAACACGAGACATTATCTACTAATAAATTTAAAACTAATATTTTATGAAAAATAAGAAAGAGGGTATATTTATAAAAAATATAAATCTCATGAGGTGCATGGGGGTGAGTGTATTTATCTATTATATTTCCCTTACTATCATCAACTCTACTAAGAGAAAGTGATCAATGCAGATTTATATTACATAATTATAGTGAGTGAACTCTTCCCACCCTAAAAATAGAAATAATATGTAATGATTGTTATGAATATTCAGTACATTAATATATGTGTAATAAAAATGAGCATATCACATGATTCATAATATCATGATAATAACCATTTAGCTGATGTCAGTGATGTACATTCCCATACCACCCAAGTGGATATAATCAAAAAAACTATACAAAACATAGTAAAATTTATCCATGGAATCCCATATATCATATTAACAACTCATTTCACACCAATATATATACCCCAAATATAAAGGAAATCAGGATTATTATAAAAATGTAAAACATGATCAATTAAAGATAGTCTAGCCACCATAATGAAATTTTCAGTAAAATAGAAAATATGAAGGGGTAAATACAAGAGGGGTCAGACATAAAACAATGAGAAATCTGTAACCACATGAAAATAGGAAAAAATAGATAATCGAGGACAACCAAAATATCAAAATAAATGACATTAAAACCCTCATTTCTCTATCAATATCCCCCTAAGATCTTCTAAAAATTTCTCAGTAGAAATCCCCTCCTAAAACTATCCCATAAAAACCATGCTCTACCTATCATTCTATCAAAACCCATCCATGGGAATGGATCCCAATGGGAATTGGTGAACTATCTCACAAAACTAATAAATCATATTCTCATATGGTCACACATGAGCCTCATCCAAGTTGGTGAGGTATCCTTAAGTGAATCCACAAGACCTAGGTTCAAAACAAGGTAGAGGCATATTTCTGGGTACTATAGCAGGTATTGTTGCAGCACAGTAGAAATTCTATACACTGTGCGGGTACTGTAGCAGAATTGTACACTGTACAGGTACTGTAGTAATACTGTATATTGTGCGGGGACTGTAGCAGGCACTGTAGCAGTACTATAACAGGTACTGTTCGGTTCTGTAGAAGTTGGAACTATTAACCTTGGGCCACCGGTTTGGGCTTGGAGTCCTTATAGATTTTGGTCCACCCAGGCCATTGGGTCAGTAGGGCTTTCAGGCCACCTTTAAGGCCCTCGGGCCACCTCCAGGCCTTCAAGCCACATGCAGTTGCTCTAGACACAGTACAAAAAAAGAGAAGGCCCAAAAGAGGATTCAGAGCAGGTAAACTCACCAGAGCAAAACCAAATGGATTGTCCGAAGGAGAGGGTATGACTATGTCATCAGTACTAGCCTGTTCTTGCATGGGACGCCCATCCAGACATCCATGAAAAGGTGGAGAGCAACTATCATGACTCAGATGCTGGGGAGGGGTAGTTCCTTGTAGATAGTCTGGTTGAATTCCCTAAGACCTTGGGGTCATGTAATCTCCTAAGCCTACGGGCCTTGTAATCTCTGAGCCTGTAGGCCTTGTCAGGGTTCCCCCTCATCCCCTGAAAGGGGTATTAACAGAAAAACAAATAAAAAATGAAGGCTATCAAGCAATTCGGGGAAAATATTCTCATATTGTCACATACTTACATTGGTGAAGTCCCTAGAAGAAAACCACTTTGTATGATCTGATAATTAAATAATGTAGTCATATTAGACTGAGTTCCCCTGTCACATACCTTTTGCGTTAGGAAAAATTTAGTGTATAGTCCACCTATAGAGATATTCTTTTTAGATATGTGTTTATCTAATAACACTAGACATTAATTATCCCATAAGCATGAAGCCTCCATATGAAACTTTACTACATCACTCATGCAGGATCCTAACACCTATAATAAGGCTACACCTAATATTTATCCATATGTGAGTTTATATACTAAAAAATTTTGACTTATAAAAACTGAATATCCGAACTATTCACTAAAAAAACCGAGTAAATAAAAAAAACGAGGGTCTCAAATGCCATTCACGAACTAAAAGAATGTCCCTGATAATCTTTTTAATGTTTTTTAAAAAATTTTGATTAACAAAAAATATACAATTCACACAAAAAATACTAATAGGGTCACACTACCTATGTTTATATTTTTATAAATAAATAATAACCACCAGAACTCTTGAATCACATTTAATTATCTATATAATTATGTAACTATCAAAAAGGATTGTGATCTACCAAAACAATAATACCATATTTTGAAACTCTCACCAACACATAACACACCATCAAAATAGAACTCTATAACCCATACTCATACAATATACAAACTTATGCTATTAATGGGATACATAGTAATCATTCCAACTCCAATGAAATTAAATAGAAAACCAATTAATAACATCATTCCAATTCCAAAAAAATACATATAATATAATAAAATCCATACAAGCCTAAAAATTTATTTTTTATGATTTCAATAACCAAACATGTAACTCTTGATTTTTTTTAAAATCCCAACATGGAAAGAAGTATATTTATGAAAAATAATTGTTTATTCAAAAGTGAAAAATATATCAACAAATCCAATTAAAATTTATTAAATATATTATTTTATTAATTATAAAATTCAAAAATAATTATATAATAGAAAACCACTTTTATGTTTAAAATAAATAAATAAAACAAACAAATATATTGATCAAAGTTCCTTTCATCCAAGGGAAACCGTTTTTATATCAAAACCACACATACACACAAACTATCATTTTATCAAAAAATCGTGACTTTTTATTTTAATTCATCTATTTCATTATATTTAAAAAACTCACTAAACATTAATCATAATCACAAGAAAATATCATTATCCTGAAAAAATAGTAAAAATAATTTATAAATATAAATCTCCCTTAAAAATACCATTACATAACCCATTAAAATCCACACTATATAATTTAAATAACTGAATATTTTTATTATAAAATTATAACAAAAACAATTAAAATTTTTATATAGAGAGAGTTAATTTACCTATTTTGAATATTTGAAAAAATTAAATATACCAAAAATATTAATTAATGTAATTATAGAAATAACAACCAAGTATAGACACAACAATGAGAAATTCAATAAAATAATAATTTAGGATAATATTTAAAAAATAGTCATTAACACTCAGATCATATAATCCCTTAAATTTTAATGTGTAAAGGATACAAACCTCAATAATTAAACTAATGCTTCATTAATAGACAATTCATTAGATTTAGTCAAAATTTGACCAATAAATATATATAAAAGAGGGATTTCAAAAGAATAAATTTAAGGATATCAAATTTTAACAAGAAAGAATCTAAAAGTAAATAAAGGTCTTATATAGCACTCACAATCATGATCCCAATTCAATTTACTATTTCCATGTCATATGAAAATGGGAAAGATTTTTGGTTTCAATGTTACTACATCCATGGTTTTATAGACTTATTTTTTAAAGGTGGGTCCCCGTCAAAATGAACTAAAACATTATTGGGGATCATATGTTGAAATAGAGATTATGGGAGGTTGAATCACATCATTTGGGTGATAATTTTAGGTTTAGAGAATCTGTTATATATTTAATACATTTTCATGAAATCATTCTCAATAATGATCGTATTTTTCCTTTGTATGAAAATTATCAATTCAATTCATGAATTTAAGAAAATCATTTTAGGTGTCATAGGTTCTCCATCATTATCACATTGATTAGTTATAAAATGGTTCAAATAATTATAGCTATGAACTCTAGAATCAATTTCTATATAAGGAGGTAGAAGGTTTTGTGAAGTTATGAGTGGGCCCTTGATAAGGGCTTCTTATATATCCCCATTATGAAAATGAAAACCTATACAATCTGGTTCCATTTAACCTTGAATTTCTTAACTCTTATGGTCATGTGACAACTATCATGTAGGGATTTTTGTAGTCATGTATTCATGAATGATTACTTTTTACGGTCATGGATACAAGACTATGGATTTTTCCATTTAATTTTTTTCATCCAAAACCAATGATTGTGCCTTTTAACATTATTCAATCAAGATTAATGATGTGCCTTTCATGATCATATATATTAAGAAATTATTTCTTTTTGTTTTATGTCATATGACTAGGATAAATTATGAGAATATTAAATTCATATATAATATAATACAAGATTAAAGGTACCCATAAAGTTTTTTGTTTGGAAGTTATATATTTTAAGGGAAATTTGGGTTAACTCGTTGAATTTGTTTTGTGATGTTAAGTTGGGGATTAAAATGGGTTGGATCGCTATACAAATTTATTCATTATCTATTGAAAAATAAATAAGGGGAAGGATTAATAGATAAATAGGATTTAAAAACTAATATGAGAAAAAAAATTATTACACCGGATGAAAGGTTAACCATTCTTTACTTTCATTTATCATACCTAGGAAAAAATATAGAGATTGATTGGGTTCATGATAGAAATTTGGCTAATTAAGAACAGAAAAAGAAGGTGGGTTGTGTGGAATGATCCAAGAAATGTTTTAATGATCATACTATATGAGGTAACCCCATAATCAATGGAATAAAAATTTACTATACTCCAAGAATCATATCAATTAAGGGGGAAACTAGGGATATTCCCATTGTTAATGATACTCATGATTATAAGAAAATTGATAATTAAATATTCATTCATATTAGTAGGAAATGAATGAGTATAAGTCGAAATATGATTTCTTATAATTTAACCTAGATATAAGGGTTTCAATATAGAATTTTGGGTCTTTATAGTGAAATGTTTGAATTTATAATATGTTGGTGATAAAGGTTATTAGGGTGTCGAGGTGTGCTTTAGAAGGTTGGGAACCACTCCAATTGAAGTTGGATTGGGAATAGATCTAGTTAGGTGTATCCTGGGTATATCTACAAAAACATTAGATCTAGTGGATGATCTTTATACGGGAATACATTATTGTAGATCCAAATATGAGGGAACTAGGCATGGCTCTATAAGTAGAGAAACTTTGTGAAAGTCAATATAATGAACACCTAGGTATATATCTATAGAGGGAAGAACTAGGAACTATGGTATTTATCCCAACCTATTTTGAGGATCTACTTAAAAGAGCTAATTTATCATAACTTATGAGACAACCAGGATGAAGTGGTCCATCATGGATGTTTTTACTATAGAACCATCAAATAACCCAAATAACACTCCATTCCATTTCGTTTCCCATATTCTAGATTTAAAATAATTTTAGGTATAATTTGGAATGCTTGGGCTCATAGGAAAGTGTTTATGTTCATAATAGGACTCTTAGTTTTCTATTAGTGTCAATTAGTGTCCAATTTCCACAAATGTAATACATGGGATAATTTTATAAGAAAATAATGGCCTTGTTACTCGAGCATTCGAGATAAACTATTAAGACCACCTGGGGTTCCTAGGTGAGGTTTTAGGCATGCACGAAATTAGCAGGGTTCCAGGAACTTATGTGTAAGGAATTGAGTTAGTGGGTGTTTGGGAAACAGGTGTTATGTTTTAGGGGTTTCAATGAGGTTTGGAACCTAGAAAGGGGTCAAGCATGGAAAAAGGGACATTATTGGGAACTTTTCATTTGGTGTTATAGGGAACTAATAATTGTGGTGTTGTATGGTTTAAATGCTTGTATAAAGTAGGTCCCCATGCCACCCCCTTCTTCATGAAAAAATTATATACATTTTTAATGTTTCATCGTGATATTTTTATAAATTTTGAATGAAAAAATATCCCCATTACAGTTATATATGATTGGAATAAAAAAAATAAACTCTGTAGAAGATAAAACTCTAGTGTGATGACGGAATAATATATTTTGTGTTTCAAATATTTAAATGATTGTGTACACACAACATTTTAGGTTAGTGATATCAGTAGATGACAAGGGGAATGCATGATTGATGACAATGGAGTGGCACTTCTGATGATTCAAGCACCAATATGTGATATAGGAGAAGAAATATTTCATTTATAAGTTTCACGGGACCTCCAATTTTAGGTTTTTTAATCCCAAGTGAAATTATATTAGATTAAATATATCTCTTTTCACACTTGTGGTTTTATCATGTGCACCAATTTGTGTGAATCTCGGCATCACTTCTATTATTTTAGGCACATATATAGTCAGTAAATGTTGTTGGAGAGCTCGACCCTAAAACGCCATTCTAGGAACATTAATCATGGTTTTCTGGATTATGCATACAATGTAATCTAGCTTAAGACACATAAAAATATGAACTACTGAAATTTCGTACTTGGTGAAATTTTCACCGGATTATTTGCATGATTTTTTATGTCTTTGTTACTAAATTTTTTTTTCTTTCTCTAAATTTTTTTAGATTTAAATAAATTATTCGTAAAATATATCATAGAAAAGGTATGGTTCTTCAAATAAACTTCCTGATGACTTTGTGACTACTCTCTTTGATGCAAAATTAAAGTAAGTCGAGTGAAGAAAATTCCATCAGTATAACTCATACATTTCTGTTCTTGAAAAAAATTCTTCCATTACATCATAAAAAATATCCATTTTAAAAAATAATACCTCAGTAATGTTATGAGATTTGGAATGATGATAACCACTCATAAATATATCAAAACCTACCATATTATTAGTTTAACAAAAACATATTTTTTGAAAAAATAAATTATCATTGATGTGATCATATATTAAATAAGCTTTTATAGATATACATTACATTAGGTGAAATATGAATTCCACCCTATACAATTGTTAGAATGATCTAGAGCCTAAAACCCATGTTACACTTTCAGAAACGTCCAAAAAACCACTAATCAACATCAATGTTGTAACACTAGCTGCTACCTAAACCCTATATTTGGAATAAATTTCGAGTGGATATCAAAATACTAGGCCTGATTGATGTGTATTTAATATGAAATATATCTCAAAATGGAGAAATATATAAAGTTATCATGATTTTACAAAAATATATATAAAAAATATAGACTTTATCATTGATCTATTAAGAAACTAGACTCCCTTAATGAAAAAATTCCTCATTTAAATGAATAGGTTTGAAAAAATATTTTAGAAATTTATAGTAACTCGAGGTCATTGATCCTTGGGGAAATGTCTAGTGAATTTATCCCACTGAAATTCTTATGGGAAGGTGTTGAGTGGATTCATTCACTAGCCTAAAAATTTAAAATAGAAGTTGAAAATGGTCAGAGGATGGAGGATTTACATTGAATTGAAAATATTTTCAACAGATGGATAAATTTATTCTTAGTCAATCATGGTGATTTTCCAAATTCACAATGCATGATTGGATTTTACACTAGCCATAAGAGGGATAACCCATGAACCTACTAGCCTAAATTGGAACAAGGAGACTTGGAGAGTTTGTACTATTGAATAAATCCCAATATATACACTTAGTATTTCCTCACCAACATCCTTGTCATGTGTCTTAGTGGATATAGACATTCAATCTACGATTAACACATTGGTGTAAGGCCAAGAACCATCATAATCACATTATGTTAGTGAAAGGAAAACCAATAACCTTGTAAACATTAATTCCACCAGGATTATTTAGTTAATGGTGCATATAAATCATGGGAAATGAATTTTCTATATTTCCATACCATTACATGTATTGTGGGTTTGGGTAGAGATGCATTTCAAGACATATGAGCTCCAAAAACAGATTTAAATCTTACGTTGTGTGTTTAATCGATATATTTATAGTGGTCATGTACATAAAACACTTCTAATTATGTATGGTATAATCATAAAAACTATTATGATATTCTGGAAGATAAATTTATTCCCTTATGACAAGTCTCTACGGGGATAATTGGAGATAATGAACATGGAGGTTATGAGAGGTTATAAAATAAAATAACCACAAGAGATTTTTTTCTTTTTTAATGCATTGAATGTGATATATTCTATGAAATCTATAAAATACATATGTTTTCATTTCAATTATCCTATAAATAGTGGAATGTACCAACACAGTTTTTTGTTTAAGGGTAGAGTATAATCCAATGGTGGATCCAGATCTATGGCCATTTATGATATGTGATGACACCCTGGATAAAATCACAAACCCTCCTTAGAATTTTTTTAGATTAAAATATTGATATTTCTATTTTTGTATTCCTTATCATCCTTGAGATATGTCCAAGAATAGGGTTCCCATAGTTAGTAATTCATTATATTTTGACAAAGCGATGTGGGGAACTTGAAAGTCCTTGAAGAATTGGGTTATGGATGAAGCATTAAATTATCAAGACCAATAACATCCATGTTCACAAGAATAGATCAAAATTGAGCAACTAACATAAAAGGAGAGTAAGATAAATAATATAGCTAGGGATGACGATTTGATGTTCTGAATGAATGTATGAATATAGGAAGGAATTGAAGGTGAGGGAACCTAAGTCTACTTCAAGGAATGAATGGGAACACATGGATTCATTAGAATATATATATATGTTAAACATTATTACTTTTTTAATAAATGGTAAGTGGTAGACATTCCATAATATATAGTATTTTCACCTCACTATAGCGTACACATTCATCAAGTTTTTAATTTGAAAGCACCATCTTTATCATGCTTGAGATTAATCCAATTAGGGTTGTAAAAAATCTCAATGTGTGGGAGATGTTAGTGAATACATATATCAATTTATTTCCATTAATAATATAAGAATAAGCTATTTTAAAAAAACAAAACTAAAGAGGTTACCAATAAATTTTTTTATTAAGTGTGTAACAACCTCATCGATCACTACCAAAAATTCGGGAAATAACCACGGTTTATAAAGTGGATATAAGTAATTTCCACATTTTGGTAAAATGTGGACACAATTATCATAGAAATAGGGTCATAGCTATAGCCACGATTAAAGCCGTGGATATAGGTCTATATCCATGGTTCCTCTAGGGCAGTATACCTATAGACATAGTTTTAATCTATGGTTATAGCTTCTACCATATAGACTTAGAACCATGCTTTAAAATCATGATAATAGGTATACTACCAGGGTTTAAACCAATGAAATAGGTCTATTCCCATGGTTTATAACTATGGATATAGCTTTTCAATACTATAAAAAACTCTATCTACCACAATTTAATCATCAAAATTAACTAATATACTTTCTGGAACTGAGTTCTAACAAATGACGACTCCACATACAGTAAAAAAAGATGATTAATATTGTACCATTATAAAAGTGAGGATGTCATCAGCAGCCTCTAGAACATCAGTTGGACAACGTTAAATATGATATTTTATAAGGGATCATTCCTTCATGTTGAAGATATCATCAAATAGAAAGCCATCCTTCTCTACAATCAGCCACCACCAGTAGGAACTGAGGTTGAAGAATCTATCAGAGTTGGGTGGGATTATGTGGTGGGGGAACCTGGGGGACATTCCTGAGAAAAGAGAACCACATATAAAGAGAGGTTTCCATTAGTATCCTATATTACTTCAATTTGATTAAATAATTGATTACAAAGCCATGGATCTTACAAGTAAGAGGAATCTAATTAATGGTTAATCAAAGGCTCCCAAACTATATCATTCATAAAGAAAGCCTTATGAAATAAGGAATTCTTGATGGATGGTGATCCTGGTGAGGATATTCTAAAGACTAGGGAGTTGAAGGGTGATAAGGACACATAGAAGGACATAAGGCCAGAGGGGTGAGGATTTGTCTCTTGTAGAATGTCAAAGTGTGATCTTAGAGGCCACAATCGTGACAAAATACTCACTAAG
Organism: Viscum album; assembly: GCA_963277665.1. Classification (NCBI taxonomy): domain Eukaryota; kingdom Viridiplantae; phylum Streptophyta; class Magnoliopsida; order Santalales; family Viscaceae; genus Viscum; species Viscum album. The sequence continues at coordinate 543,155,704 of OY728157.1, forward strand.
GAAAATAATTTTTTATAGATAGTTTAATGATACCTTATTGAGAAAAATATTCCATGACTGTGTTGTCTAGTCATGTCATGATTCAATGATGCTTGATAATATTTTCCACACACCACAATACCACGAATTATCTTTATTAAAAAAAAATTAATCAATACATAAATCACTCTACTCGATAGAAAAAAGTACCTTCATTGTGTCTTCCTGAATGACCTGAAGGCCTTCATTTTATATTCATTTTTGATAATACCCCTTTTAAGGGTTGAAGGGGAACCCTTACATGGCCTATAGGATTCGTTAAATTATAGGACCCAAAGGTATAAATGGATGTCATTACAGACTATGAATACATGAAGCTGCCCCTCCCCAACGTCTGCATCGTGATCTGCTCTTCACATTTTCATGGATGATTGGTTAACTTTTCTTTTCATAGGTGCATAGTCCTGGTATCGATGGAAATTGACATACCCTCTCATTATTCCAAATTCTTTAACTCTACTCTGGTGAATGCGCCTTGATATAAATATTCTTCTGGTGGTTGTGCCATTTATAATCTCTCTGTTTTTTATCTTAACATCAGGTGGCCGGAAGGCCATGAGGTGGCTCTAAGGCCTTAAGGTGTACCTAAAGGCTTAACGACCCAAAGGCCTAGGTTTCCTGAAGGCCTTAATGAATCCTAGCACAAACTGGTGGCCTGAAATTGAATAGTCTTGGCTACTACAGTACCTAGAACTGTACCTATTAAAGTACCTACTAAAACACATAGTACAATGCTTGCTATAGTTCTGCTATAGTACCTGGAATTATGACTCTACCTGAATTTAATCCTAGGTCTCATGGATGCACATAGATTGTCCTCACCAACTGGTTTGAGGCTCATGATTTGTTCATTTCATAATGACACCCCATACAATATCTTTATTTCCATAATCAAAATCTCATAGACCCCTATCATTCTTCATGACAATGATCAGCAGATTTCGAGATAGGTTTTCCGACTGCATCATACGCTCATAAAATACTAAAGTATTTGGAACCCATTCAATCCTCAAATTGTATACCTTCACTCATTATTTGAAGAAAAATTATACATTTCATTAATAAAATAAAATTCCCTACCACAACTCATCAGAGTCTCAGATATCCCATTATAAATCTCACTACCAGGAAATATCTAATCGGAAATATCACGAAAAATCATGATCATATAATGAATATAAAAAATAAGAAATCAAAGTGGTTTAAACATTCATAATAAAACTTTCACCGAAGAAAATAAGTCAATGTACACAATCAAATAGAGGCAAACATCAAATAATAAGAAAATTTTCATACAATGAAAAAAATGAAATGAGCCATGAAATATGGAGCAATCATTGTAATAATTAACATGAAGTAAAAAAACACCTCTAATAATACAAACTATAAATTTAACACCTCATAAAAGGTTTCTATATTGTGGTGTGGGACTCATGAACGAATATCTTAAGTATGATTCTAGAGTACCCTTATTCCTTTGACGTAGATGTAGATAGTATTGTGAATTCTAACTACTTGCGTTAATACAAATAGGATAGTGATACTTACCCTTAAAATACTCAAAATTAGCAGAACCATAAAATATAGGCCCCATTCTGAATCATCAAATCTTGGCCAAACTAAATATAACCAAAAAAGGTTGAGCAATAATATAATTTATCTCTGAATACAAACACATTTCAATCTCATTTTAAAAAGAAAACAAAATTACATCTACCCAAAAGAAAAATAAAATCAAGAAATGAAGATGAATGGTAGAACCTTGTAGAAAACCCATAACATTGAATTCAGGGTTCCACATTCATCACCTACATCCATTCCCAGTCAAATGTTTCATTACATAGTGTCACACAACTGCTACCATCTTCCACCGCCGATATATTTCCACTTAATGACTACAAGAACCTCCAAACCATAGACTTGAAGTCCTTCAGAACAATCCCATACCACCGGTCCCCTTCATGAAAAAACATAAAATTCCCCACCCTCACATCATGTGAAGAGCGTGAAATGGCGGACTTTGGAAGCCATAGTTTGGGTGTCTGTGCCACGTCCCGAACCTGGACTGTGTGCATATGCTGCGTCAGGAAGTAGTCCATATTCCTTTTCCTAATGTAGAGATTCCACACATTAATGGTGTTTTCATAAACATTATCCTTTGGAAAGTGTGTTGGTGTTTTAGGACATTATATAATTACAGCCATAGTTGGTTATATTCAACATTTCTATAATCCCCATATATTGATTAACTTTTTTAATTCCTTTGAAAAACCTTCTAATATCATGAAATAATCATCAAACACGAAATACTAAGTGTACTTTTTTTTCTAATAATTCCAATGATCAAATAAAAAAATAAAAAAAAAGATTTATGTCATTTATCAATTAAACTATCAATTATTTCATAAACAATAGAATTTTATATTAACACGCGATCTACTAAAAATGGAATTTTAAATTATTCAAACTATAGATTAGCAGAATATGAATAATCTCAATGAGGGTCATTTAGAGACTATTTAAAATAATTAGAGGAAAAAAGAATATCTAGGGAAAGAGAATTTTCTTTTAAAAAGTGATAGTTGGAGACACGTTATTCATGGATGTGATAACTTGGTTTACCTATGGGGTAGATATTTCCATAGATTCCATGTTAATATAATCAGGTGGGAGATTGTAAGCAATGTGAATACTGATTTGTGTTTTTATTATAGAATTAAAATAGAAAATATGAATGATGTTTCAGTCTATTTAGCATAGAGATAATGATTGACTCCAATAGAGATAGTTTTCTTGGATGATGGTATCTTATGATATTTTTCATGAGTTTAGTGGTCCAAAAGGTGAAAATAAAGGTATGCTTAATTTTGTTAGGGTGTTATGGAGTTGTTACTTTAATGTTATTACTTATTGTCTCAGGGAAATGGGGTGGAATGAAAGAGTCACAAGATTACCTGAATGAGGAAATTCCATTATTCATCTGAATTTGTCACTATGATGTATTTTCTATAAGATATTTTAAATCGTCATTGAAGAATGGTAGGATGCCCGTAAATATTAGTATTCAGTGTAAATAAGATTACCATTTCAGACTTATTATAAGTGAGGGGGGCCACATGTACACATTTGATGATAAAATTCATGGACTGATTATAATTATTGATCTAATTTGTATACGTGGATAAAGCGATTATCAATATTTTTTCCATATTATTCAATGAATGATGGAAATAACATTCTCTCTTAAAGTTAGACTTATGTATGAGAAAAATAAACCAAAAGTATTCAATTATTTCTTATTTTTTTGAATTTAAATGTTTATGAGGTCTTGTTTGAGTGTATATGGGAAGGTATACATGGTTCGGTGATTTAGGGTGAGGATTTTTATTATCCAAAATTCTGGTATATAATGTTTGGGGGATTCTTATCATTATTGGATGATTTAGAAGATATGTTACTCTACAATGGGGATAATTATAATGATAAATTCATGAGATCATAATTTCTATGTATTCCCAACACCGATTATGGATTTTCAAAAATAATAATTAGATAATGAAACAAGAGTAATATGATTGGTTATTTAATGATTTTGAAAACATTAGTGAATTGATATGGAACTATGAAAGATTAAACCAAATCCCTAGGCACATATAAAGAATAACCTCAAATAATAATCGTATGTATAATCACAACATTGAAAAAGAATATATAAACAATTATAGGGATTTCTTACAAATGTCTATAGAAGTAAAAGGGCACATAATAAAAAATAAAGCCAAAGTGAGGGGATCTTCATGGGAATCTATATATGATAATTAAATAAAATAAATGGTACCATAAAAAACATAGTTTTTGTTGTATCTATGAAAAAACACATGTATAAGATGTAGTTAGAAAAAATGAGCATGTTACCTCCAATAAAATTCATTTAATGTTATTATGAAATATATGTAAAACATTTAGATTTTTTTTCATAGTTTAATGTTAACATATTGTGTCCACATCATTTCATAATGGGATTTTATATTAAGGGAATATATATCATGAAGGATAATATTATTACTTAACAATTATCATACCTAGTTTCTAGTTAATGTATATGAATATTTTAGGATGAAAGGCTTAGGTAAATATAACATATTGTTTATTTTTCAGTTCAGATAAATTATATAAAATTTTTAACATTTTTAAACAAAAAATGATTCATAAAAAAGTGGATATAAAAGATATAAAAGAAATATATTTGTGATATATTTTTATTTCATTATATAATTACAAGTGATATGAAGACATCTTCTTGAAATGTACCAAATTATCTCTATACCCTATTCTTAAATTACTAGTACTAATTCATTCATCTTAAACATATTGATAGTCTATTTTAGAAACATTCATAGAAAAAAAATATTTTAAATAAACCCTTCACACTTAATATTATTGTTATTCATTAATGTTAAACAAGTATAAGTTATTTTGGACTGTATACCCTAAATGTTATAAATGATTGAATAATGAGAGGTGGTTCTTCTAGTTACCTCCCCTTTTAAATTTAGTGAAAAGTGTGGACTCCAAAAAAATATAGTTAGTATCACGAATTGACATATGAGAAGACATATCCCTAATATATTAGGATTTCATACATGGTTTAATCTATCTTCGAGGGATATCAAAACTATCCCTTATCAAAATTAAATTACAAATAATCTTATAAACACACCAAACTTCTGAATTATGATTTAAAATTGTATTATGATCATTAGATTTTCAAACAATTTATTTTACATTCACATTAGATATATGTTTTCGAAAATTTTCCTATTCTATAGAATGATCGACCATATATTGGTGATAATTTTTCATTATCATTTTCATAATTTTCTAGGATTGTCACATATTCGAATTTTTTTTAAAATGATGTAGTATCACTCTAATCATTTAAAAATAAGGTTAAGAAAAATATATAAAATAATTCATAAGTGAAAGTGTTATTAATTTTTCTAGAAATCATGATTAAATATAAATAATTATGGTATAGAATTCAATGATCTTATTATTATCATGACTTCCCAATTAGAATCAAGAAGATTGATCTATACTCAAACTCTAGGAATATATCCCCATAATAACAATGTTTCCACTCCATTTTATGGATATTATATATTTTATATACTTATTCATTAATATTGGATCTTTTAGTATGATATTACTTAGTTTCATAAAAAAAGTTTTACTTTGGATTTAAGAATTCAACCCCTAACACTATTATCAAATCTATAAAAATTAAAAGAAAATTTTATGGTGATGAAAACAGATAAAAATAGAACCAAGAAATTTATTTGATACTGAGAAGAAATAATGAAATTTATATTCATAATTTTTGTTAAATAATATCTTAAATTTACTAATAAGGTAAAAGTATAAAAATTCATTAAGATATAATAATAACCCAGTAGTGAGGCTAAAAATAACCCCCATCAATCTGACTGCATGAAGAGTCAAATATAAAACTATTTATGGACTAAAACATACATTCGCACCAAATTGCAGTTTAAATGAAGGTGAGAATAAATATAGAGGCATCCCCGGTAAGGATTGAATAAAACTGAAAAAGAAATAGTTAAGTATCACCTAAAAAACCCTTTCAACAACAAGCTCAATCTACTAATAAGACAACTAAATGAACTTGAATGAACCTTCAAGAAGATGTCAGCAATGGATGAAATATTACTATGATAATTCTTAACTTGTACTCATTATTTATGCATTTTATAACATTGATTTTTTTAAAAGATAAATTATTTCCAAAAAATTTCACTTGACTTCATTAGAATGTCAATTAAAATATGATATTGTAACAAAAAACATTTAAAAATGAGATTGTACCTTTTCTCACTCCAAAAATAATTTTACAGCTGAAAGCATATCTTCATCCAAATATTCCTCTCTTAAAGTAATTTTGTGATTAGGGATAAAAAATTTCATAAATTATATTATCATTCAACTTTAAAATTTCAATAAAGAATCCCAAAATTAAAAATTACATCAACTATTGAAAAGAAATCTCAAATTGACTCAATCATATTATAGATAAATAAAATAATTAAAAACCATTTAAAAGAAATTATAATTCTAGAATGTAAACTGTATTAAAAAATATGTATAACCAACCAAAAATTGAATTATGCGGGTTCTGATTCCAAAAAATAAAAGAATAATAATATCAAAAACATAAAATTTTAATTTAGGAACATAAATCTTGTCCAACCATCCAGATTACCATTCCCTATATATAAAGATCATATCCTTATTATATGTTAAAAATGAACAATGAAGATGATTACACTTAAAAAAAGCATAATAATCCCACAGAAATAAATTTTTGATCTTTGAATTTTAACATTACCCAACCATCTATTTTTATTATCCCCATCCATAAAAATACAATCCAACCTAATATTTAGGTCATATATGGGTAGGAACACTTTAATTGGTATCCATTTAATAGCTACATAACCACTCCACTTAGCTTCTTTCATTATACTACTCATAGTATAAACAGTCAATGTCTATATTTTCTTAATGTAATCCTTTAAGAAGAACATACACAAGGTTTAACTATAATATCCAAAAACATTTTGGGGATTGTTGTGACATCCCATGTAAGTAATGAATAATATATATTTTTATCTATGTCTATTAATGATTAATATAGTGTTATAGAGGCTTGAAATGAAAATAAATACAATCTTATGCATGGAATACACTAATATTCTTAAAAGATTTTTTACTGCCTTATGATGGAAAACCCTTTTTAAATCTATATTTGACAATTTTATAAACTATGTTTGTAAAAATAAACTTATGCTTTATGATTGGGACATCAAAATTTACTTTGTGTGAAGTTTTGGTATTTTTCTGACAATGTTCATTTTTTAATGAATAGTGAAAAATACTGCATTTTACATCAAAAATTCTTTTTAATCTAATTTATTTATGTGATTAGATTATGTTTTGAATTGTTTTTTAAGTGAAATTAGAATATATTTTTACCATTTTATCCAATGGTGTTCATTGGAATCAATTTCACTTTGAAATTAGACTTAAACTGATGTCAATCTTTTGATACTTATTGTTTTGTAAAAACACGCTATTTGCTCTGGCAGCGGGAATTAATTATTAAATTAATTAATGTGACTTATATGATTTGAATTTTGTAAAATAGACTTCATTTTTGAATTCGGAATATCAAATATAGCTTAGGGTGAAGTTTTGGAAATATTCTGAAAAACTTCAATTTTTGATGAATAGTGAAACCACTAAGTGGTAATCAAGCAAACTGATTTTTCAGTTAAATGAAAGTTTACCACTAATTTGTATTGAATTTTGAAAATCCGACATACATGGTTGTCATTAAGAAGTAAAATGTGGTTCAATGAGATTAAAATAATTTTTTGGTGAATAGTAACTTATTAAGTTTTTAATCGTGATTAGTGATAATTAGTGTAGTTTAAGGTATAAATAATGCTTTAATAATATGAAATGACCTAGACACATGTCCCAACCTTATTGGTTGTGTCATGGCTGACCAAGACAAGACATGGGTCAACTTGGGGACCCCATGGAGACATTTTGGTTGGGAAATGACATAAATAACTTTTTATTTAATGTAAAAGTAAAAATGACACAAACATAATATGTTTTACGAAAACAATTTTTACATGGGGTTATAAAGATCAGATATTTGATTATAAATATTAATTGGAAATCTAAAAAGATTTCCTACATCATAGTATTTTTTTATGATTTTTAGACATTAAATAAATTAAATTATTTATGACATAATAATGATGCAGCGATGACATCATTATTTGACGATTTAAATAAAATGGAAAGACAATGTAAAATCTATGCACTACACATGGCCAAAACCAATTGGATGAGTGGATTTCGAACCCTTATCACCTTATCCACGAATTATATCAATGTGGGACCTTTTAAAACCGAAAAACATTTTCAAATAAAGTAATATTTCTTTACTTTCCAAAAGTGCCCCTCCTCTCCTCTTATAAAAGGCCCCCACCTCTACCTCATTTCACACACTACTCAAGCCTTTGGCTCGGCCAACCCCTGCCCATTTACTCTCTCCATATCCCTCTCCTCATCCTAGTGTATTCCCTTTGGGCAGAATCCTTTCAAAGGAAGCCATTAGGCTCAAATCAAAAGGAGTTACACTTTTAAAGGTAATTCATTCTCTCATGATCATTTGTATTATTTTGCTTCTCAAACCCCCTAAACACTTTTTATTTACTTCTTTTGTAACAACACCAGTATCTTAAATATACTAGGATGTTGTTATTAGATTTATTTGAGCTACACTCTCACACAACTGCATCAAATGGTTAAAGAACATACGGTTTCCGTGGATGGCGAAATTCTGCCTCCCGAAACGATGATTGTTCAATACTCATTTAACACCTTCAAAGGTGGCCATTATGATGTCACTATTTTTATATATGATATATAATATGTTTATGTTTTCCTTAAGCTTCTGTTTTTTTAATTTTGGGCATACCTTTATGGTTTCCATTATGGGTACACACGATATCTTCATTTTAGGAAGTGCGGACTACCGCCACCTGAAAGTGATTTGATTCGTTAATACCATATGTGGGATGTGTAAAGGATAAAGTTAATGATATTATATATGTTATTATACTGGAATTATAATATACTCTTATATCATTATGATTCCATTCCAGAAAATATGAAATAGAAATGGAAGTAGCGTTCATGCGTACGTACGGCTTACCGTCTCCATGAACGGTGCATTTCATTTCTTACCTCTAAATGTGATGTAATATTATAAATACATGTATATGATGAATATATATTATATATATGTTATCCAAATCATTAATATCATTCTGGATATAATGAACCTATGACCAAATTAACAACATGTAAGTGTAAGAAGTCTATTTTTGACTTAAGAACCAAATACCGACAAAATGAACATTATTAACTTAACTGATTACATGATGTTCATAACATGGTATAAAAGGAATAATGAACTTGAAAAAGATTCATAATCAAGTAGAGATTAACTCAAGTTTATTATTCAGGAGATTAAATAACGGTCGGGTCAAGTCGGATACGAGGTATGGGACTTCGTCTCAATCTCCTTTAATTGAGGCATATTTCATTTTATACACAACTTTCTTTTATACGGTGTATAAACCCCTGTGACTTTTACGTTTATTCAAAAGGAATATTTTTTATACGAAGCGTTTACTAAACGACAAAAGGGAATGTTTTTGTCGTACGTATGCGGCGACAACGACTTCTCAGCCGTCGTGACCGTTATTTGAGTTTCGGCTTCCTCTACAAGCCATTCCTTCTTTTTAAAAGAAAAATAAATACCATGTTTTACTTTTATTTTATTTTAGTATTGAAAATGGTTTTCATAATGTTTTTATATCAATGTGTTGTATTGATATCTCGTGATTGAAATGTGGAAATTTTATGTTTCCATTATGCATGTTTTATGTGATATGATTATGTTATGGTTCTTTGGAATTATTATGAAGACGGGTGGTTCCGTGATATACTAAGGGCGGGTGAGCCCGATATAGCTCTCCAATGCATTGGGTAACGCGAAGGAGTGAAACGTTAAGTTTTCTCTGAAGAGATTTAGGGAATATACTGTGATGGGTATTCCATACGTAACCAAGAGGGTTACTCCCTACGTAAGAATGTTATGAATGCCTCAAGTTACCTTTATGTCTTATGATTTCTATGATTTATTCATGATTTTATGAGGTATGTTAAAGTGCCTATGTTTTATGGGTAAAGTATGATTTCATTCTTATGTATATATGAACTCGTGTTTCCTTTCCATGTTTTTTTATAACCCATACTGAGTTTTTATGCTCATCCCACGTTTTTGAAATGTTTTTCACAGGTCAAGGGAAAGGTACATGATAAGATGATAAAGTCAAGGATGTGTCAAGAAATAATCCATGTTTTATTTTAAATGTGTTTCCATTGATGGGAATGAAGAATACTATCTTTATGTAACCACTTTGTTTATATGTGGAATGTAATGCAAGTTTTATGATCTAATTCTCTAAAACTATAAACCCAAAAAGATCCTCAATGTGTAATCTTGTAATAACTCAAGATTATGTACGGTTTAAGGCTGGGGACTTATAGTTGGTATCAAAGGCAGGTTTAGATAACTGTAGGAGTTAGAATTCTATTAAATGATTATCCAAAAATATTTTTTTTTCGAAATGATATAGCATTTAAAGATTACCATGTTGCTTCATCTAAGACATGTTTGTTCAGAATGGTTCTCCGCAGAGGAAACAGGGAAGCAGTGCTAGGAAGGCATACAGAAGGAAATAACCTTCCGAATCAGCATCCAGAAATGGTCGGAATTGGAACTGAATAGTTTTGTTGCAGTAATGGCGCAGTTGACTCAAGCGATAAATGGCAGTGGTATCCATGCACGAGATCAGCCAGAACAACCGTAGAGGAACATGTCAGTGGTGGAACATTTCATGAGGAAACATCCACCATCATTCAGAGGATCATCTGACCCTGTTCTAGCTGAAGGGTGGATTAAAGCACTGGAGAAGATTTTTGATGTCATGGGGTGTTCAGAAAATCAAAAGGTTAGTCTTGCTATTTACCATTTGGAGGGTGAAGCAGATCCGTGGTGGTCTATGGTTAAAAATATCAGGGACGCCGATGAGATTGATGCTCTTGACTGGGATGAATTCAAAGGTATGTTTCTTGAGAAGTATTTTTCTAAGGCAGTTCGACTTAAGATGGAAAATCAATTCTTGGAATTGAGGCAAGAGGAAGACTCAATGGCTGCCTATGAAGAAAGGTTCACTCGATTGGCAAGGTATGCTCCAAATTTTATCCGGGACCTTGATAGTAAAATCAATCGTTTTTACTCAGGATTAAAGCCAAAATATCAAAGGGCATTAGCTTCTCATGAGTTTAAAAGTTATGAAAAGCTTGTTCGATGTCATGAGAAGGTGGAAATGGAGTTTGTCGATGACCAAGTTTTCTATAACAACCATCAGAAGAAGAGACCGAGGTGGCAGGAGAAAGGTAAGAATTCTTCAAAAAAGTCTGATGGTAAGAGAACTAAGTTTCCAGTTTGTGATAAATGTGGTAAAAGGCATGCTGGGGAATGTCTTCTGAATTCTGGGAAGTGCTACCGATGTGGTAAGATGGGACATAAGGCTCGTGATTGCACTGAAAAGTATCAAGGTGAAGGAAAGAACAAATTTAATTTACAGTTAGTGAAATGTTATAAGTGCAATGAGATGGGTCACTATGCAAACGAGTGTCCAACAAGGAGCTTGAGTGATAGGAAGCAGTTAGACTACAAGCAGAAAGGGGTGGTGAAATCCTTTTCAACTACTTCAGCAGATGTCGGGCCATCAAATGAAGTTGTATCAGGTACTTTGTTTGTTTTTTCAGATTATGCCAGTGTGTTGTTTGATTCGGGGTCTACACATTCTTTCATCTCTGAAACCTTTTCTAGTAAAATAGGTATACCATCTCAAGAAATGACTCATGAACTTTTGGTAAAAACACCTGGGGGAAATGTTGAGGCAAAAAGAATTTATAAGAATCTTCCTATCCTTATCTGTGGAAAGAACCTACTTGCAAACCTTATTGTTCTACCTCTAGTAGAGTTTGATGTTATCTTGGGTATGGATTGGCTCTCTATTTACCATGCTAAGATTGATTGTAGAGATAAAGAAGTTTCTTTTTAGAAAGACTTTCAGTTTGTTTACAAGAATGAACCCTTACTTTTGATAACATATCAAGAGGCCGAGAAACTTGTAAAATATGGAAATGAATGTTACCTTGCACACATCGTTGAAAATAATGGAACTGTTCAGATTAATGATGTGCCAGTGGTAAATTAGTATCCTGATGTTTTTCCTGATGAGTTTCCTGGAATAATACCAGATCAGGAAGTTGAGCTTACTGTTGACTTAGTTCCTGATGCTAAGCCAATTTCAAAACCCCCTTATTGAATGGCACAAATTGAACTTTTAGAGTTGAAGGAGGAATTGCAAGATTTATTAGAGAAAGGTTTCATTAGACCTAGAACATCACCATGGGGTGCTCCTGTTTTATTTGTTAAAAAGAAAGATGGTTCTATGAGACTTTGCATTGATTAAAGAACCTTGAATAATATCACTGTTAAGAACAAATATCCTTTGCCTCATATCGATGATTTGTTTGATCAGCTCCAGGGAGCTCAGTTTTTTTCAAAGATTGACTTGAGATCGGGGTACCATCAGCTGAAGGTAAAGGAGGCAGATATTCCGAAGACCGCGTTCCGTACGAGATATGGCCATTATGAATTTTTAGTAATGCCTTTTGGGATAACCAATGCACCTGCTGTATTCATGGACTTAATGAATAGAATTTTCCATGAGTTCTTGGATAAGTTTGTGGTGGTTTTCATTGATGATATTTTGGTGTTTTCTAAAAGTAAAGAGGAGCATGAAAAACATTTAAGGGTTATCTTGCAAACCTTAAAAGAAAATAAACGGTATGGGAAATTCAGCAAGTGTGAGTTTTGATTGCAACAAATTTCTTTCCTTGGTCACATTGTTTCTAAAGATGGAATAACTGTTGATCCTGCAAAAACAAAAGTTGTGGAAGAATGGCCAAGACCCACAAATGTAACCGAGATTCGTAGCTTTCTTGGTTTGTCGGTCTATTACCGAAGGTTTGTTAGAAATTTTTCACGGTTATCTAGTCCAATGACTAAGCTAACTCGGAAGGGTGTTAAGTTTATCTGGACAAAAGAATGTGATGATTGTTTTTAGGAATTGAAAAGAAGATTGGTGAATGCTCCAGTTTTGGCACTATCTTCCAGGAATGGTGAGTTTGTTATATATAGTGATGCTTCATTGAAAGGACTTGGTTGAGTCCTAATGCAGAATGATCAGGTAATTGCTTATGCTTCACGATAGTTGAAAACTCATGAGGTAAATTAACCTACACATGATTTGGAATTAGCTGCTATTGTTTTTGCTTTAAATATTTGGAGGGATCATTTTTATGGAGTAAAGTGTGAAATATATACCGATCACAAAAGTTTAAAGTATATATTCACTCAGAAAGAGTTAAACATGAGACAAAGGAGATGGCTGGAATTAATCAAGGATTATGATTGTACAATTCATTACCATCCGGGAAAAGCAAATAAAGTGGCTGATGCTTTGAGTCGAAAAATTAATGCTTCATTAACAATGTTGCGTTTGGAACGTGATCCTTTGGTTAAGGATTTGATGAACTTTGGCATAGAAGTTGTTGGTGCAGGAATTCCTTCTGTTTTGTTTCAGGTATCAGTGAGATCTTCTCTATCAGATAGAATCAAGAAAGCACAGAAGCAAGATAGTGAGTTGCAGGAAAAGGTAGAGCTGGTTCAGAAAGGTAAGTTTCCTGAATTCAACATTGATAATGATTGTGTTTTGAGATTTGGGAAGAGTTTGTGTGTGCCTTGTGATTCACAGTTGAAGAGAGAGTTGTTATTTGAAGCTCATAGTTCTCCGTTTTCAGTTCATCCGGGCAGTACTAAGATGTATAGAGATCTGCGGGAGTATTACTGGTGGGATGGAATGAAAAGAGATATTGCTGATTTTACTGTGAAGTGTTTGACTTGTCAGCAGGTTAAAGCAGAGAGGTAGTTACCGAAAGGGATGCTTCAGCCTTTACCAGTGCCAGAGTGGAAATGGGAGCATATATCAATGGACTTTGTTGTTGGATTACCGAACACATCTCGAGGTAATAATGCAATCTGGGTTATTGTTGATCGCTTGAACAAATCTTCTCATTTCTTTGCTATACGAGATACTTTCTCTCTTGATCAACTTTCCCGTTTTTAAAGAGATTGTCAGGTTACATGGAGTTCCTCTCTCCATTGTATCGGATCGTGATCCCAGGTTTACTTCTAACTTTTGGAAAGGCCTTCAGAAGTCGTTGGGTACTGAATTAAATTTTAGTACAGCTTTTCATCCTCAATCAGATGGGAAGTCAGAACGAACAATTCAAACATTGGAGGATATGCTACGAGCTTGTTCGATGGATTATCAGGGAATTTGGGACCAACATATTTCTTTGGTTGAATTTTCATATAATAATAGTTTTCATTCCAGTATACAGATGGCACCATTTCAGGCATTATATGGGAAGCAGTGTCGAACTCCAGCTTTATGGGATGAAGTGGGTGAAAGGAAGTTGATGGGACCGGAATTGGTAGAAGAGATTGCAGAAAAAGTTCAGCTGATTAAGAAACACATGAGAACAGCTCAGAGCAGGCAGAAGAGTTATGCAGATAACGGGAGGAAGGATCTATCTTTCAAGGTAGGTGATCATGTTTTTCTCAAGGTTTCTCCTTGGAAAAGTGTGATGAGATTTGGTAAGAAAGGAAAGTTGAGTCCAAGGTTCATTGGACCATACGAAATTCTGGAGAGAGTTGGATCAGTTGCATACTGAGTGGCTTTACCTCCGAGTTTATCGCAGGTACACAATGTTTTTCACATTTCAATGTTGAAAAAGTATATGCCAGATCCATCTCATGTTTTGAGTCCAGAGGTAGTTCAGCTGGAAGAGAACCTAACTTATGAGGAACAACCGGTCCAGATTCTTGACCACAGGGAGAAAGTGTTACGGAATAAGGTGATTCATCAGGTAAAGGTTTTGTGGAAAAACCACATGATTTAAGAGGCAACATGGGAATCTGAAAATGCAATGAGAGATAAGTACCCCCATTTATTCGATAAGTAAATAAATTGCGGGGATGCAATTTTCTAAAGGGGGGAAGGATGTGACATCCCAAGTAAGTAATGAATAATATATATTTTTATCTATGTCTATTAATTATTAAGATAGTGGTATAGAGGCTTAAAATGAAAATGAATACAATCTTATGCATGGAATACACTAATATTCTTAAAAGATTGTTTTACTGCCTTATGATGGAAAACCATTTTTAAATCTATATTTGACAATTTTATAAACTATGTTTTTCAAAATAAACTTATTCTTTATGATTGGGACATCAAAATTTACTTTTTGTGAATTTTTGGTATTTTTCTGACAATGTTCATTTTTTAATGAATAGTGAAAAATACTGCATTTTACATCAAAACTGCTTTTTAATCTAATTTATTTATATGATTAGATTATGTTTTGAATTGTTTTTGAAGTGAAATTAGAATATATTTTTACCATTTTATCCAATGGTGGTCATTGGAATCAATTTCACTTTGAAATTAGACTTAAACTGGTGTCAATCTTTTGATACTTATTGTTTTGTAAAAACACGCTATTTGTTCTGCCAGCGAGAATTAATTATTAAATTAATTAATGTGACTTATATGATTTGAATTTTGTAAAATAGAATTCATTTTTGAATTCGTAATATCAAATATAGCTTAGGTTGAATTTTTGGTAATTTTCTGAAAAACTTCAATTTTTGATGAATAGTGAAACCACTAAGTGGTAATCAAGCAAACTGATTTTTCAGTTAAATGAAAGTTTACCAATAATGTGTATTGAATTTTGAAAATCCGACATACATGGTTGTAATTAAGAAGTAAAATGTGGTTCAATGAGATTAAAATAATTTTTTGGTGAATAGTAACTTATTAAGTTTTTAATCGCGATTAGTGGTAATTAGTGTAGTTTAAGGTATAAATAATGCTTTAATAATATGAAATGACCAAGACACATGTCCCAACCTTATTGGTTCTGTCATGGCAGACCAAGACAAGCCATGGGTCAACTTGGGGACCCCATGGAGACATTTTGGTTGGGAAATGACATAAATAAATTTTTATTTAATGTAAAAGTAAAAATGACACAAACATAATATGTTTTACGAAAACAATTTTTACATGGGGTTATAAAGATCAGATATTTGACTATAAATAGTCATTGGAAATGTAAAAAGATTTCCTACATCATAGTATTTTTTTTATGATTTTTAGACATTAAATAAATTAAATTATTTATGACATAATAATGATGCAGCGATGACATCATTATTTGACGATTTAAATAAAATGGAAAGACAATGTAAAATCTATGAACTACGCATGGCCAAAACCAATTGGATGAGTGGATTTCGAACCCTTATCACCTTATACACGAATTATATCAATGTGGGACCTTTTAAAACCGAAAAACATTTTCAAATAAAGTAATATTTCTTTACTTTCCAAAAGTGCCCCTCCTCTCCTCTTATAAAAGGCCCCCACCTCTACCTCATTTCACACACTACTCAGGCTTTTGGCTCGGCCAAACCCTGCCCATTTACTCTCTCCATATCCCTATCCTCATCCTAGAGGATTCCCTTTGGGCAGAATCCTTTCAAAGGAAGCCTTTAGGCTCAAATCAAAAGGAGTTACACTTTTAAAGGTAATTCATTCTCTCATGTTCATTTGTTTTATTTTGTTTCTCCAACCCCCTAAACTCTCATTATTTACTTCTTTTTTAACAAAACCAGTATCTTAAATATACTAGGATGTTTTTATTAGATTTATTTGAGCTACAATCTCACACAACTGCATCAAATGGTTAAAGAACATACGGTTTCCGTGGATGGCGAAATTCTGCCTCCCGAAACGATGATTGTTCAATACTCAATTAACACCTTCAAAGGTGGCCATTATGATGTAACTATTTTTATATATGATATATAATATGTATATGTTTTCCTTAATCTTCTGTTTTTTTCATTTTGGGCATACCTTTTGGGTTTCTATTATGGGTAAACACGATATCTTCATTTTAGGAAGTGCGGACTACCGCCCCTGAAAGTGATTTGATTCGTTAATACCATATGTGGGATGTGTAAAGGATAATGTTAATGATATTATATATGTTATTATACTGGAATTATAATATACTCTTATATCATTATGATTCTATTCCAGAAAATATGAAATAGAAATGGAAGTAGCGTTCATGCGTACGTACGGCTTACCGTCTCCATGAACGGTGCATTTCATTTCTTACCTCTAAATGTGATGTAATATTGTAAATACATGTATATGATGAATATATATGATATATATGTTATCCAAATAATTAATATCATTCTGGATATAACGAACCTATGACCAAATTAACAACATGTAAGTGTAAGAAGTCTATTTTTGACTTAAGAACCAAATACCGACAAAATGAACATTATTTACTTAACTGATTACATGATGTTCATAACATGGTATAAAAGGAATAATGAACTTGAAAAAGATTCATAATCAAGTAGAGATTAACTCAAGTTTATTATTCAAGAGATTAAATAACGGTCGGGTCAAGTCGGATACGAGGTATGGGACTTCGCCGCAATCTCCTTTCATTGAGGCATATTTAATTTTATACACAACTTTCTTTTATACGGTTTATAAACCCCTTTGAATTTTACGTTTATTCAAAAGGAATATTTTTTATACGAATCGTTTACTAAATGAAAAAAGGGAATGTTTTTGTCGTACGTATGCAGCGACAACGACTTCTCCACCGTTGTGACTGTTATTTGAGTTTCGGCTTCCTCTACAAGCCATACCTTCTTTTTAAAAGAAAAATAAATACCATGTTTTACTTTTATTTTATTTCAGTATTGAAAATGGTTTTCATAATGTTTTTATATCAATGTGTTATATTGATATCTCGTGATTGAAATGTGGAAATTTTATGTTTCCTTTATGCATGTTTTATGTGATATGATTATGTTATGGTTCTTTGGCATTATTATGAAGATGGGTGGTTCCGTGATAAACTAAGGGCGGGTGAGCCCGATATAGCTCTCCAATGCATTGGGTAACGCGAAGGAGTGAAACGTTAAGGTTTATCCGAAGAGATTTAGGGAATATACTGTGATGGGTATTCCATACGTAACCAAGAGGGTTACTCCCTACGTAAGAATGTTATGAATGCCTCAAGTTACCTTTATGTCTTATGAATTCTATGATTTATTCATGATTTTATGAGGTATGTTAAAGTGCCTATGTTTTATGGGTAAAGTATGATTTCATTATTATGTATATATGAACTCGTGTTTCCTTTCCATGTTTTTTTATAACCCATACTGAGTTTTTATGCTCATCCCAAGTTTTTGAAATGTTTTTCACAGGTCAAGGGTAAGGTACATGATAAGATGATAGAGTCAAGGATGTGTCAAGAAATAATCCATGTTTTATTTTAAATGTGTTTCCATTGATGGGAATGAAGAATACTATCTTTATGTAACCACTTTGTTTATATGTGGAATGTAATGCAAGTTTTATGATCTAATTCTCTAAAACTCTAAACCCGAAAAGATCCTCAATGTGTAATCTTGTAATAACTCAAGATTAAGTAAGGTTTAAGGCTGGGGCCTTATAGTTGGTATCAAAGGGAGTTTTAGATAACTTTAGGAGTTAGAATTCTATTAAATGATTATCCAAATTTTTTTTTCGAAATGATATATCATTTAAAGATTACCATGTTGCTTCATCTAAGACATGTTTGTTCAGAATGGTTTTCCATAGAGGAAACGGGGAAGCAGTGCTAGGAAGGAATACAGAAGGAAATAACCTTCCGAATCAGCATCCAGAAATGGTCGGAATTGGAACTGAACAGTTTTTTATAGTAATGGCGCAGTTGACTCAAGCGATAAATGGCGGTGGTATCCATGCACGAGATCAGCCAGAACAACCGCAGAGGAACATGTCCGTGGTGGAACATTTCATGAGGCAACATCCACCATCATTCAGAGGATCATCTGACCCTGTGCTAGAAGAAGGGTGGATTAAATCACTGGAGAAGATTTTTGATGTCATGGGGTGTTCATACAATCAAAAGGTTAGTCTTGCTATTTACCGTTTGGAGGGTGAAGCAGATCAGTGGTGGTCTATGGTTAAAAATATCAGGGACGCCGATGAGATTGATGCTCTTGACTGGGATGAATTCAAAGGTATGTTTCTTGAGAAGTATTTTCCTAAGGCTGTTCGACTTAGTATGGAAACGAAATTCTTGGAATTGAGGCAAGAGGAAGACTCAGTGGCTTCCTATGAAGAAAGGTTCACTCGATTTTCAAGGTATGCTCCAAATTTTATCTGGGACCTTGATAGTAAAATCAATCATTTTTACTCATGATTAAAGCCAAAATATCGAAGGGAATTAGCTTCTCGTGAGTTTAAAAGTTATGAAAATCTTGTTCGATGTGCTGAGAAGGTGGAAATGGTGTTTTCCGATGACCAAGTTTTCTATAACAACCAGCAGAAGAAGAGACCGAGGTGGCAGGAGAAAGGTAAGAATTCTTCAAAAAAGTCTGATGGTAAGAGAACTAAGTTTCCAGTTTGTGATAAATGTGGTAAAAGGCATGCTGGGGAATGTCTTCTGAATTCTGGGAAGTGCTACCGATGTGGTAAGATGGGACATAAGGCTTGTGATTGCACTGAAAAGGATCAAGGTGAAGGTAAGAACAAATTTGATTTACAGTTATTGAAATGTTATAAGTGAAATGAGATGGGTCACTATGCAAACGAGTTTCCAACAAGGAGCTTGAGTGATGGGAAGCAGTTAGACTACTAGCAGAAAGGGGTGGTGAAATCCTTTGCAACTACTTCAGCAGATGTCGGGCCATCAAATGAAGTTGTATCAGGTACTTTGTTTGTTTTTTCAGATTATTCCGGTGTGTTGTTTGATTCGGGGTCTACACATTCTTTCATCTCTGAAACCTTTTCTAGTAAAATAGAAATACCATCTCAAGAAATGACTCATGAACTTTTGGTAAAAACACCTGGGGGAAATGTTGAGGCAAAAAGAATTTATAAGAATCTTCCTATCATTATCTGTGGAAAGAACCTACTTGAAAACCTTATTGTTCAACCTCTAGTAGAGTTTGATGTTATCTTGGGTATGGATTGGCTCTCTATTTACCATGCTAAGATTGACTGTAGAGCTAAAGAAGTTTCTTTTCAGAAAGACTTTCAGTTTGTTTACAAGAATGAACCCTTACTTTTGATAAGATATCAAGAGGCCGAGAAACTTGTAAAAGATGGAAATGAATGTTACCTTGCAAACGTCGTTGAAAATAAAGGAACTGTTCAGATTAATGACGTGCCAGTGGTAAATGAGTATCCTGATGTTTTTCTTGATGAGTTGCCTGGAATAATACCAGATCAGGAAGTTGAGTTTACTGTTGACTTAGTTCCTGATGCTAATCCAATTTCAAAACCCCCTTATCGAATGACACAAATTGAACTTTTAGAGTTGAAGGAGCAATTGCAAGATTTATTAGAGAAAGGTTTCATTAGACCTAGCACATCACCATGGGGTGCTCATGTTTTATTTGTTAAAAAGAAAGATGGTTCTATGAGACTTTTCATTGATTATAGAACCTTGAATAATATCACTATTAAGAACAAATATCCTTTGCCTCATATCGATGATTTGTTTGATCAGCTCCAGGGAGCTCAGTTTTTTTCAAAGATTGACTTGAGATCGGGGTACCATCAGCTGAAGGTAAAGGAGGCAGATATTCCGAAGACCGCGTTCCGTACGAGATATGGCCATTATGAATTTGTAGTAATGCCATTTGGGCTAACCAATGCACCTGCTGTATTCATGGACTTAACGAATAGAATTTTCCATGAGTTCTTGGATAAGATTGTGGTGGTTTTCATTGATGATATTTTGGTGTTTTCTAAAAGTAAAGAGGAGCATGAAAAATATTTAAGGGTTATCTTGGAAACCTTAAAAGAAAAGAAACTGTATGGGAAATTCAGCAAGTGTGAGTTTTGGTTGCAACAAATTTCTTTCCTTGGTCACATTGTTTCTAAAGATGGAATAACTGTTGATCCTGCAAAAACAAAAGTTGTGGAAGAATGGCCAAGACCCACAAATGTAACCGAGATTCGTAGCTTCCTTGGTTTGGCGGGCTATTACCGAAGGTTTGTTAGAAATTTTTCACGGTTATCTAGTCCAATGACTAAGCTAACTCGAAAGGGTGTTAAGCTTATCTGGATAAAAGAATGTGATGATTTTTTTCAGGAATTGAAAAGAAGATTGGTGAATGCTCCAGTTTTGGCACTATCTTCCAGGAATGGTGAGTTTGTTATATACAGTGACGCTTCATTGAGAGGACATGGTTGCGTCCTAATGCAGAATGATCAAGTAATTGCTTATGCTTCACGATAGTTGAAAACTCATGAGGTAAATTACCCTACACATGATTTGGAATTAGCTGCTGTTGTTTTTTCTTTAAAAATTTGGAGGCATCATTTGTATGGAGTAAAGTGTGAAATATATACCGATCACAAAAGTTTAAAGTATATATTCACTCAGAAAGAGTTAAACATGAGACAAAGGAGATGGCTGGAATTAATCAAGGATTATGATTGTACAATTCATTACCATCCGGGAAAAGCAAATAAAGTGGCTGATGCTTTGAGTCGAAAAATTAATGCTTCATTAACAATGTTGCGTCTGGAACGTGATCCTTTGGTTAATGATTTGATGAACTTTGGCATAGAAGTTGTTGGTGTAGGAAGTCCTTCTTTTTTGTTTCAGGTATCAGTGAGATCTTCTCTATCAGATATAATCAAGCAAACACAGAATCAAGACAGTGAGTTGCAGGAAATGGTAGAGCTGGTTCAGAAAGGTAAGTTGCCTGAATTCAACATTGATAATGATTGTGTTTTGAGATTTGGGAAGAGTATGTGTGTGCCTTGTGATTCACAGTTGAAGAGAGAATTGTTATGTGAAGCTCATAGTTCTCCGTTTTCAGTTCATCCGGGCAGTACTAAGATGTATAGAGATCTTCAGGAGTATTACTGGTGGGATGGAATGAAAAGAGATATTGCTGATTTTACTGTGAAGTGTTTGACTTGTCAGCAGGTTAAAGCAGAGAGGCAGTTACCAAAAGGGATGCTTAAGCCTTTACCAGTGCCAGAGTGGAAATGGTAGAATATATCCATGGACTTTGTTGTTGGATTACCGAAGACATCTCGAGGTAATAATGCAATCTGGGTTATTGTTGATCACTTGACCAAATCTGCTCATTTCCTTGCTATACGAGATACTTTCTCTCTTGATCAACATTCCCGTTTGTATCTTAAAGAGATAGTCAGGTTACATGGAGTTCCTCTCTCCATTGTATCGGATCGTGATCCCAGGTTCACTTCTAACTTTTGGAAAGGCCTTCAGAAGTCGTTGGGTACTGAATTAAATTTTAGTACATCTTTTCATCCTCAATCAGATGGGCAGTCAGAACAAACAATTCATACATTGGAGGATATGCTACGAGCTTGTTCGATGGATTATCAGGGAAGTTGGGACCAACATATTTCTTTGGTTGAATATTCATATAATAATAGTTTTCATTCCAGTATACAGATGGCACCATTTCAGGCATTATATGGGAAGCGGTGTCGAACTCCAGCTTTCTCGGATGAAGTGGGTGAAAGGAAGTTGATGGGACCGGAATTGGTAGAAGAGATGGCAGAAAAAGTTCAGCTGATTAAGAAACACATGAGAATAGCTCATAGCAGGCATAAGAGTTATGCGGATTACCAGAGGAAGGATCTATCTTTAGAGGTAGGTGATCATGTTTTTCTCAAGGTTTCTCCTTGGAAAAGTGTGATGAGATTTGGTAAGAAAGGAAAGTTGAGTCCAAGGTTCATTGGACCATACGAAATTCTGGAGAGAGTTGGATTAGTTGCATACTGAGTGGCTTTACCTCCGAGTTTATCGTAGGTACACAATGTTTTTCACATTTCAATGTTGAGAAAGTATATGCCAGATCCATCTCATGTTTTGAGTCCAGAGGTAGTTCAGCTCGAAGAGAACCTATCTTATGAGGAACAACCAGTCCAGATTCTTGACCACAGGGAGCAAGTGTTACGGAATAAGGTGATTCATCAGGTAAAGGTTTTTTGGAAAAACCACATGATTGAATAGGCAACATGGGAATCTGAAAATGCAATGAGGGATAAGTACCCCCATTTATTCGATAAGTAAATAAATTGCGGGGATGAAATTTTCTAAAGGGGGGAAGGATGTGACATCCCAAGTAAGTAATGAATAATATAGATTTTTATCTATGTCTATTAATGATTAAGATAGTGGTATAGAGGCTTAAAAAGAAAATAAATACAATCTTATACATGGAATACACTAATATTCTTAAAAGATTGTTTTACTTCCTTATGATGGAAAACCCTTTTTAAATCTATATTTGACAATTTTGTAAACTATGTTTGTCAAAATAAACTTATTCTTTATGATTGGGACATCAAAATTTACTTTTTGTGAATTTTTGGCATTTTTCTGACAATGTTCATTTTTTAATGAATAGTGAAAAATACTGCATTTTACATCAAAATGGATTTTTAATATAATTTATTTATATGATTAGATTATGTTTTGAATTGTTTTTGAAGTGAAATTAGAATATATTTTTACCATTTTATCCAATGGTGGTCATTGGAATCAATTTCACTTTGAAATTAGACTTAAACTGGTGTCAATCTTTTGATACTTATTGTTTTGTAAAAACACGCTATTTGCTCTGGCAGCGGGAATTAATTATTCAATTAATTAATGTGACTTATATGATTTTAATTTTGTAAAATAGACTTCATTTTTGAATTTGGAATATCAAATATATCTTAGGATGAATTTTTGGTAATTTTCTGAAAAACTTCAATTTTTGATGAATAGTGAAACCACTAAGTGGTAATCAAGAAAATTGATTTTTCAGTTAAATGAAAGTTTACCACTAATGTGTATTGAATTTTGAAAATCCGACATACATGGTTGTCATTAAGAAGTAAAATGTGGTTCAATGAGATTAAAATAATTTTTTGGTGAATAGTAACTTATTAAGTTTTTAATCGCGATTAGTGGTAATTAGTGTAGTTTAAGGTATAAATAATGCTTTAATAATATGAAATGACCTAGAAACATGTCCCAACCTTATTGGTTGTGTCATGGCCGACCAAGACAATCCATGAGTCAACTTGGGGACCCCATGGAGACATTTTGGTTGGGAAATGACATAAATAACTTTTTATTTAATGTAAAAGTAAAAATGACACAAACATAATATGTATTACGAAAACAATTTTTACATGGGGTTATAGAGATCAGATATTTGATTATAAATAGTCATTGGAAAGCTAAAACGATTTCCTACATCATAGTATTTTTTATGATTTTTATACATTAAATAAATTAAATTATTTATGACATAATAATGATGCAGCGATGACATCATTATTTGACGATTTAAATAAAATGGAAAGACAATGTAAAATCTATGAACTACACATGGCCAAAACCAATTGGATGAGTGGATTTAGAACCCTTATCACCTTATCCACGAATTATATCAATGTGAGACCTTTTAAAACCGAAAAACATTTTCAAATAAAGTAATATTTCTTTACTTTCCAAAAGTGCCCCTCCTCTCCTCTTATAAAAGGCCCCCACCTCTACCTCATTTCACACACTACTCAAGCCTTTGGCTCGGCCAACCCCTGCCAATTTAGTCTCTCCATATCCCTCTCCTCATTCTAGAGGATTCCCTTTGGGCATAATCCTTTCAAAGGAAGCCTTTAGGCTCAAATCAAAAGGAGTTACACTTTTAAAGGTAATTCATTCTCTCATGTTCATTTGTTTTATTTTGTTTCTCCAACCCCCTAAACTCCTTTTATTTACTTCTTTTGTAACAACACCAGTATCTTCAATATACTAGGATATTTTTATAAGATTTATTTGAGCTACACTCTCACAAAACTGCATCAAATGGTTAAAGAACATACGGTTTCTGTGGATGGCGAAATTCTGCCTCCCGAAACGATGATTGTTCAATACTCATTTAACACCTTCAAAGGTGGCCATTATGATGTCACTATTTTTATATATGATATATAATATGTTTACTTTTTCCTTAATATTCTGTTTTTTTCATTTTGGGCATACCTTTATGGTTTCCATTATGGGTAAACACGATATCTTCATTTTAGGAAGTGCGGACTACCGCCCCCTGAAAGTGATTTGATTCGTTAATACCATATGTGGGATGTGTAAAGGATAAAGTTAATGATATTATATATGTTATTATACTGGAATTATAATATACTCTTATATAATTATGATTCCATTCCATAAAATATGAAATAGAAATGGAAGTAGCGTTCATGCGTACGTACGGCTTACCGTCTCCATGAACGGTGCATTTCATTTCTTACCACTAAATGTGATGTAATATTATAAATACATGAATATGATGAATATATATGATATATATGTTATCCAAATCATTAATATCATTCTGGATATAACGAACCTATGACCAAATTAACAACATGTAAGTGTAAGAAGTCTATTTTTGACTTAAGAACCAAATACCGACAAAATGAACATTATTAACTTAACTGATTACATGATGTTCATAACATGGTATAAAAGGAATAATGAACTTTAAAAAGATTCATAATCAAGTAGAGATTAACTCAAGTTTATTATTCAGGAGATTAAAGAACGGTCGGGTCAAGTCAGATACGAGGTATGAACTTCGTCTCAATCTCCTTTCATTGAGGCATATTTCGTTTTATACACAACTCTCTTTTATACGGTGTATAAACCCCTTTTACTTTTACGTTTATTCAAAAGGAATATTTTTTATACGAAGCGTTTACTAAACGACAAAAGGGAATGTTTTTTTCGTACGTATGCGGCGACAACGACTTCTCCGCCGTCGTGACCGTTATTTGAGTTTCGGCTTCCTCTACAAGCCATACCTTCTTTTTAAAAGAAAAATAAATACCATGTTTTACTTTTATTTTATTTTAGTATTGAAAATGGTTTTCATAATGTTTTTATATCAATGTGTTGTATTGATATCTTGTGATTGAAATGTGGAAATTTTATGTTTCCTTTATGCATGTTTTATGTGATATGATTATGTTATGGTTCTTTGGCATTATTATGAAGACGGGTGGTTCCGTGATAAACTAAGGGCGGGTGAGCCCGATATAGTTCTCCAATGCATTGGGTAACGCGAAGGAGTGAAACGTTAAGGTTTCTCCGAAGAGATTTAGGGAATATACTGTGATGGGTATTCCATACGTAACCAAGAGGGTTACTCCCTACGTAAGAATGTTATGAATGCCTCAAGTTACCTTTATGTATTATGATTTCTATGATTTATTCATGATTTTATGAGGTATGTTAAAGTGCCTATGTTTTATGGGTAAAGTATGATTTCATTCTTATGTATATATGAACTCATGTTTCCTTTCCATGTTTGTTTATAACCCATACTGAGTTTTTATGCTCATCCCAAGTTTTTGAAATGTTTTTCATAGGTCAAGGGAAAGGTACACGATAAGATGATAGAGTCAAGGATGTGTCAAGAAATATTCCATGTTTTATTTTAAATGTGTTTCCATTGATGGGAATGAAGAATACTATCTTTATGTAACCACTTTGTTTATATGTGGAATGTAATGCAAGTTTTATGATCTAATTCTCTAAAACTCTAAACCCAAAAAGATCCTCAATGTGTAATCTTGTAATAACTCAAGATTAAGTAAGGTTTATGGTTGGGGACTTATAATTGTATAGTGAAATAAATGATTTTAAAACAAACCATTCTACATTGAAAATTTTCATTAGTTCATCATATAATATCATAAATTATTCAAAAATTAATCCACTTTATTATAAATTATTTGATTAGTTGTTTCAAGCATTGCCGTATTAGTTATCAAATCTTCCGGAACAACATTTCAATTGAGTTTATTCTAAATTTTATTCAATATTTATTTATAGAATGTAACATATGAAAAATTAATTGAGCATGGGATAGTGAAAGGAGATTCAAACAACTTGTTATTTAATAAAATTCACTATGATTCCATGAAGGATATCATTCTTATGAGAAATGTATCTAATCTAGTTCAATGATAAAGATGTAGTAAATTCTTCTTTAAACGAAAGAAAATAGGTGTGAAGGTTTGGTAGTTGTGTCTGAACCATGTCGGAGACGCATTAGAGTAGGAAGATCATTTTGAAGTGGACTGGCCCTATTAAGGGCACATCATAGGATGAGGTTGGGAGTCCGCATTGAAGTAGCCTCATAGACAAGTCAAATCCATGTCTAAGGAGAATATGGGGAGTCCATGTGGGAGAGTCATCAATGGAGAGGTGGGTGACCTTGTCAGAGAAGGGTTTTAAGGAGGTGAATTTGTGAAAGGAGGATGAGTATCGAAAAAACATTGAGAGAGGAGGATTGCAAGGAGGATAAGGGGTATAAGGAGAAGGGGTGTGAGGAGGAGAATAAGGGGTGTAAGTCTGAGGGTAAAAAATAGGGGCGTAAGGGTAACAGTAAATTGGGAAGTGGGGGTGGGAAACTTCCACGACCATTCAAACTGTCATGGTATTAAATTAGTTGTAGCCATGGACCTTATTTCCCATGGATATGGGTTATTGGTTATAACCCCAAATTCTATTAGTGGATACTAATGATTTACACAATGAAAAACCATATTTAATGTTGGTTTTAATATTTATAATTGTGGTTGATGTGATGGATTTTCCTTTTTTCAATTTTTTTTCACAGGGGAGAAATAACATGTATAATGATAGATTATCCAAATATAAATTGTTAGGAATCTCAGTTGCTGGTGTAGAGAAATGAGGAGTTTTTATAAAATATTAGATTCTATTATCTTAGTGTACAATAATACTATAAATTACTATGCAAGATCGTTTAGGTATATCCCCTATTTTCGGTTAGTTTGAGTTAAAAAACATAACCTGATAGCCTTATATACATGTAAATAAAACGATACTATGATTTTATATTGGATATGCACATCGTCATATTACAATTTAGTCAGGATACAATTATACGCCTTGTATTGTTATTTATATATTGAAATTATTTATTTACTTTATCATAGAATCTAGATTTTAAGAAATATTGCCTTATGAGCCATGAAAAAAGAGGATGGGGAGGAAGAGAATATTTAATGCATTATGGATCTTCTAGATGCTTGAATGGGTCCCTAAAAATTAGAACGAAAATCATTACCACCACCTCTAACGACCAATAAGGTTTCAATGTCTCAAAAAATACTCTAATTATTGAAAATAATGCTCTAATAGTTGAAGAAGAATTTTAAACGGAACATGTTTGGTCTTATTATATAAGAGAAGAAGTCCTAAAAACGCCTAATGACCCCCCAAATAGTCGAAGAGGACATATAATTGTTGGTTGACCTTATTTCTTTCAATGGTTATGGAATGCATATTTCATGTAGTTTTCTAATCATGATCAATATGTTTTATGAAAATTTTAATCATTTCCTCCTTATAAAAGACCTATCTCTCAAAATGTGATTGAGATCTTATTCTAGGAGATTATTTCAACTATGATGGAAGATAATCTTACATTTGTTTGTAAATTTGGAGAATTTATAAAAAAGTTGTACATACATAGTTTTTCACATATTCTTGCTATATTATATTTTAATATTTCATATTTGCTCAAATTATGAGATTTTATTACATTATTTACAAAAAACATTTCTTGGATGATTCATGAGTGAGAAGTTAAGAATCTCATTCTTCTTCATATGTACTAAAAATAGTTCCAGAGCTAGAAAGAGTGAATCTACCTAGTTTAGTAAGAGAATATCTAGAAGTTCCTAAGGGGGATTCATGTGGGGGACTATCTTAACTATGAAAATAATATAATCAACTACGGAAGGATAAGTAATGTATATTAGAGATGAAAAATAAATTTTATAAATATTAATATCATAAGAGTGTTCCTTTATCATGAACCATAATGAAATGATGGTGGTTTAAGAGGTTATTGATCCAATGGGTGGAGGTACTCATCAATTATATAATTTAATAATATTCAAAGAATGTAAAAAAATATGTTTTTATGACGTTTTAAATAGTTCATATATATAAAATATAGTAATGACTTGATGACGTCACTAATTAATCATCTAATTTACTATAGTTTTAGGAATGTAGGGTTTCTTAATTGTTAGAATGTTTAGGATGAAATGAACTTGTGGTCCTCCTGAGTGAAATAATTCGAGAATTTATCACTATTTTAATGAGAAATCTAGATTAAGATCCCAATTTTGTTACCTATCAATGGACTTTAAGATAATGGGTGTTGTGAGACATATAAAAACAAATATATAAAACACCCATAGTGTATTTACATAAGATATTATAAAATATTTTCAAAATTTTTATTACCATGGGTTTTGGTGGATTTCATAATAGCATTATTCATAATTTTATGAAGGGGATCATTCTTGATGTAGAGAATATACATGTACTATACTTGATAATCCATTGGAATAAGTCAACATCCAACAATAAATAGGTTAGTGATACATTTATTTAAGATAGTTCTCAGTATGGTTCACTAGTGGAAGAAAAAAAAAATCTAGCTACTGAAGAAAAAGACTTAGTAATCCACCTTTGGAAGATATTGACTAGAGCCATGGGAAACATGTAATTTCATTACATTATTCGTGATGACCCTAGGAAGGAATATTAATACACTATAGTAAAGGTGTAGAAATTATACTGTTATGATAATGATATAGCTATAGATTTGGGCAGACATCAAAAAAATATAGTCAACTCTATGAAATTAATGTAGTAGTTCCCTGCCTTAGTAGAGTGTTCTTTATAATTCATGAAACTATAATATTGTCCCAATATTCTTTTTTTAATAAAATTATTCAAATTATATATTATCAACTTTTCATTCACTCAATAAAGAAATATTCCATGTTTAAAAGTAATTAAAGAAATATGGAGTTTATATCATTTTTAATATTGTCTCTTGATAACCTTTTAAAATATATGATGAATAAATTCCCATGTTAATAAATCAAAATTAACCTTGAATGGTGATGTATTCTTATCAATCATTATTTTAAACAATAGCGTTGATGATAAAAATTTCATTATCATCTAATGCATGTGATCTTTGGTGGGAATAGGATAGTTATATATAAAATGTCTGCGACATCACCAAAAGATACGGTTAACCTACTATAAATGAAAAAAATGACACGGTTTCCTCTAGTAATTTGTCTCTTAAATATATATAGGAAAGCTAGATATATAGTGAATGTACAAAATAGTCCAAGGTTTTTCCATTCAAATATGAGATAATGAATGACTCAATATAATCGAAATTATGAAATAGATTTTTAGTGGGTGGATAAGTGATAACAAAGGGTTCATGTTCCCTAAAATTGCATCATCATACACTTTACATTAATTATTAGAAAAAATATATATGAGTGACATAAACCAATTATAAATTTATCCTATATTATTAATCCTATAAACCAAAACATGACTTTTACTGGGGATAATTTTTGGTCCCCATAAGATTTATGAGTTTTCCATTTCAACACTCTCATGTTTTCATAATTCATAAAAGGTAAGGCTTAGTGAGCGGAAAATTGACTTTTTATTAGGTACCCCTTTTGAATTTGAAACCTAACAAGTTTAGTGATTATTTATTTTTCTTTTTCACAATAATACTTTTTCAAAAACCATCATATTAAAGGATTAGAGATCCAAACCTCTACGTTTTCTCATGTATCCCTTTTTAGTTTTTCAACCAGATAAGTGTGATGTGTCTTTTATTTTATGAATTTATGGTATTTATTATTAGGATAATTCTAGAATTTTTATTTCATGTTCTCACAATTTTGACCACAAATGGATGATGTTTAAGTTCATGAAAATTTGAACAAATAAGGGATTGAGACTAAGTTCATACATTCTTGACTACGATGAGGTGACATACACCACACAAGAGGAAAGGAAGGTCGAATACTAGTATAATACCCATAGATAAGAAATTAAATATAATTTTAGGTTATAGAGACCAGACCACATGTGGGGATGTATATTTTATGATAAATGCATTATAAAATAAAATTGATTTAATGTAATTTTGGTATATAAAACCCTGGAAATGATTTTCAAATGGTTTAATGTCCTAGTTCTCTAACCAAATCATTTTACAACTTATGATAATGAAATATGGAGAATAATAAGTGATAGAAATAATTCACTCAAAAAATTTGACCAACATGGCATAAATTAATGTGACATAGATATGAAAAATCTAAAAAATGAGGGACCAGACTATCCAAAAAAATAAAATACTAAAAAACCATAATTGTTTACAAATATTTGAATAAAATATTTTGGGAGATTTGAATAATGATTTCAAACATCTATATTTAGATAAATAATTGTGGGATATTAGTTAGGATATGACTTCTTTTGACAATATTCAATTTTTTTCTTTGATTGTAACTTTACCGAGACATAATGAGGATAATAATTGATCATATTTGAATAGAAAATTACACTATGAAGATATTAATGGAATATGGGATTAAATTAACATTCCCTTAAGGAAAATACATACATTATAATTATTTTAAGTGGGATGGATATTTTTCAATTTTGTTATTACCATTACAAAAGAGTCACATTAGAAAATATATAATCATTACATGTGATGTTTGGCTAATGATGTTTGGTCTTCTAGAATTTTCAGATCATGCACCATGTTGTTGGTGGATTTCTCCAGCCATTGAATGTTACCTAGTGGAAGTGGTAGGAAATCTCGATGAGATTAGTTACCAGTTTACCTTAATATTCGAGAGCATATGATTCTATATGGGTGACAGTGGATTGTTTGATAAAATCATACCCCTTTATTATGACTAGGGACTCTTTATTAGTGGAGTTTTTATTGAGGGATTATATAGAGGATTTGGTAAAACTCTATGAATTCTTAAGGATGATCATCTCCGATTGGGATTCTTATTTTACCTATAGTGCATGGAGAGGTATCTAACATTATTTTGGCTCTCATTTTTTCTTTATCACTGATTTTCATTCGCAGATAAATGGTCTGAGAAAGTAGACCATCCAGACTCTTGAATAATTTTTTTTCACGGGTCCTAGATTTTGGAGGTATCTGGATGAGGCACCTACACTTGGTAAATATTTCTGATGATAATAGTTTCAACTTCACCATTGGTATGACTCTGTTTGATGATTTTTTGGAAGAACTTATTGTTCTCTATGGTGCTGGACTGGGGTTATAAAAGTTGAAAATCTCATGTAGGACATGTTACATAATACGATAGAGATGGTATAGGTGATTCACAAGTTTATTAAGGTATAATAAGAGAATCATAAATACTATTCCTAACATAATAGTATCCCTTGAATGTTTAACATTGGAGACCCATTATTCCTAATGTTGATTCTTCTTCATCGCCAGTGAAGGTTCGTTTGGGGGGGGGGGTAGTATTTGTACATGGTTTCCTAGGTCATTCGAGGTGTTATCTCATGTTGGAGTTATGTAATATCAAATATTACTTCCCCTGTAGATGATTTCGATACATGATTATTTTCATTTGTCAATCCTTTTTCATTATCTTCATAAGGAATCACATGTCATTAATTGGGGTGAGATCAATGTTGATGATGATGTGGCCTTTGAGTAGTGGTATGTGGAGATCCAAGCCAGCCAGGATAAGGTGTTGTACATTCATGTTATTCCTTTGTTTCATGAATTATGTCACAATGATATCATGGTTGATATTACCAAGGAATATGAGTTGAAGATGCAAACATAGTACTCCTAGATATTTTATGTTTAAATAATATCTTATAACATTGTTTTCTTCTGGATGTTGTCTATTTTATGTTATGAGGCGGTTTGCTCTTCTTTATTGTTAGGAATTTTATCAATTTTCAGGGGTATCTACCCTAGGAGAATGTTTAGGAAAATGTTTTGAAGTTTCATCTTTTTGAATCATTCCTTCGATGAGGATGTTGAGATCCTATGATGGTGAGATCTTTGAGAGGTATATCGTGGGGTGGCTACTTAGATGACCCTATTTTGTTTCTTATTTGGGTTTAGTTTTGGATTTCAAATTACTGTATTTTTTTAGAGGTATCTAATTTAAGGTCATAGATCCATGTAGGTAAACTATTTTTTGTGCTTCAAAATATCATGATTCTCAGAGGAGGTCTAGAGTGAGTCAGGAGGTGATCAGTTGATGAAAACAAGGATAAAACAAGAATTCATGATGTGTAAATATTTTGAGGTCATCTATTATCAATTCAAGGATTTTTAAGGGCATTGTAAGGGGTGTTACATAATGTGTATTAATTCTAGGTTAACTTCTTCGAGGTGATGTGTATCATAGAAAAACATGAATCCTGGAATTTACATGACATGTAGGGGTTACACACCATATAAATCCCATGTGCAGTGCATTTATAAAATGTACAATGCCTCAAGTTTTTCCTTAAACACTATAGTGCCTCCTGATTCAAGGTGATCATGTATCCCTCCCTTTAATATTTTGGTATTCCTTCGATAGGGTTTCACCCTTGTCTTCTTCCTTCCATCAATGGTGATCCAAGGTTCTTTGTTTTTTCGTTTTCTAAGGGGTTCTCCCTGATCGAACTTGTTTCCTCTCATTTATTCTTATTATTCTATGGATAATGATCTCTATTGTTCTAATGAGTTTTATTTGTTGTATTTTGTTCCTTTGTGGAATTATATCTTTAGGATATCACAATTTTTTCATAAGAGATGTGATTAATATCTTTAACATTGGTCTATTATCATGCAACGAATGTTGACAGCGTTGATATAGGGTTTTTGGCTTACATTATTTTATTTACCTGATATTGTAAACTAAGCATGTTATCCCTTTGGATATAACTGGGATTAAACTAATAATTTGTTGAACTAGATTAATAAACAAAAGGTTAGTGATCTCATGTGGATTATTTATACTATGGTAGTGGGTTGCCTCTTCTTTTTATAGATAGTGTGATATATATTCTATGTTTTTTTATCATGTTCATGTGATTTGAGTAGCATGTTTAAATTGGTGTAAAATGTAAATATTTAATAAGTTGATATTTAATTTGATTTTGAATAATTAAAAAAGATGAATTTTTATAATAGGGTGTTTGGAGTAATTTAATGATAATAAAATTGATATAATGTTCATGTTTAATTATATGTGATCCTTCATGTGTTAATAGATTTGATAAAGAATGTGAAGCATGAAAATACTTGTTTTTTATAATAATAAAAAGGTATGACAATGAGAATGGGTTTAGTGCTAAAATATTTTTTAGCTGTTGATATCCTGTTATAGTTTGATGAATTAGGGCTCCAATTTTTGAAACCTATGAATAATAAATTAGTTAATTCAAGATGGAATAAAAACCATTTTTGTGATAAAGATAATTTCTAGGGAATAATTTTAACATTTTCATGAGTAGGATATGTTTATTGTGCTAGAACTGTGAGAATTTGTGTATGTGTGAATGCTAGATGGCTTGTTTCTAGGTCCTCGATTTCCTTATTAGTTATTCTTTTTTGTTTCCAGTTAATTTTCCCTTATGTTCTTGATTTCATATTCATTATGTGATGTGATATGGGGAAGAGAGTCCTAGATGTGATATGAGATAGGGATGGTTCAGCTTGGGAAGAATGATTGGATTTGGGTGGGGGCTTGGATGATGTGGTGGATGTTCATTCCTATGATGGAAAGAAAAGTCGTTAAATGCATGTGGGTTTTAGGGATAACAACATAGATGATGTAATGGGTTGAAACTGGGATTACTATAACAACCCTTCTCTTTATTACACACTTTAACATGATTTATTACATAAACATTCACTTA
Source organism: Viscum album (assembly GCA_963277665.1). NCBI lineage: Eukaryota > Viridiplantae > Streptophyta > Magnoliopsida > Santalales > Viscaceae > Viscum > Viscum album. The sequence goes on from OY728157.1 coordinate 543,190,591, forward strand.
AGAAAACACTGAGGATCGAGAGGTCTACTGTATTAGGAAATTAGGAACATTATATGACAACTTATGACATAAAATAGAATATCTTTATTGAAAACATCTTCTACATGACCACAACATTCATTCATACATAGCATTTCATGGGATAACCTGAGGACATAATAAGAAAATGGTGAGCTATAAAGCCCAGTAAGGGAGTAAAAAGGAATAACAAGAAGAATGAAATATATGATAGGAAAAAGGAATATCAATGAAGCCTATGAGAAATATGAACATAAAGTCATGATATAGAATTATTATTATAACATGGAAATGTGGCAACAACATTTAACATGATATTAGCATGACCCAAGGCTAATTGCAAATGGAGCATGAGTAAACCCTCATTGCACAAGAATTAGAATGCGTAAACCCCCATTTCCCATAAAGTATCATGATTTGACACTCATTTCACATGATGTATCATGATTCAATTCTTTACCCAATGCATTGGAGCGCTATCAGGGCACACCCTTATTAATCATTTCATTTCATGCATTAGTGTGCCACATAGGTCATAAAACATTGATTTATTAAACACCATAATTTATTCCATGAATAAGAGATGTGGAATACATAAATTTAATTCCTCAATAAAAAATTATTTTGCATAATTTCCGATACCCTTGATAGAAAATGGGTTTGATAATCACTTACACGATGATTTTGGCATGGGAAAGTTTCGTGTAACTTCGATAGCATAATGGCATCAAATAAAAGTCGTAAAATGGGTTGATGGGAGGGAAAGGTGTATCTCATAATTTATATTTGAAATGGAATGTAAGGAGGTAATGGAAAATAATATCCCATAATATTTAATTATATTTATATGAATAATATAAAATAATTTCTTTATTGTAAATGAGGAGAGAGAAATCACCTACATAATTTTGGCATGGTAAAAGGCATACATGGGAGGCATTAATGAGAGAGAAAGGTGTCTGAAATCATTAAAAAATATAGTGGTATGTTTAGGGGAGTTGAAAATTCATAGCCAAATATTTTTAATTTAAAATAAAAGGGCATAACATTATAATGAAACTTGGACATAAATAAGGAAGGAAGGAATGTGAGGATCTATTACATGAGTGTGTGACTTCAAGAGTTGGAGGTTGGGCTCTATGAGAACATGGGGTGCCTTAAGAGGGTTCTAGGGAGAGGAGGAAAGATTGGGACGTGATACAAGTATTTTGAGTGAAGAGAAGTGGGAGCTTGTGTGGGTTTATAAAAGAAATGAGAGGGAAACTTTTTAATATTTTACAAACATAGGTTTTGGAATCTTTATAATTGAATATTCAAAAACAAAAACCATAACATTGTTTTTGCCATGGTGTTTTCCAAACAGGAGTGGAAAAAATTATTTTATAAGGCCAATGGCCTAAATTATTAAAATATTAGTATTTCTTATGTGAAGGTGAGTAACACTCTCAAGGAAATAATTTTAAAAGGTTAAAATATTTTATAAGTCTGGGAGGCTCTAGTATGGCATTGTAAAATTAATCGAACAATCCTAAAATCACATTATTATAAAGGTAGAACATATATTGGATGAATATACATTTTATAGTGTTTTATTACATAACTATTGGGTCATTATGTTGTTATAAGACACATTATATATTTAAATAGTATTTATTTTTTACCCAAAAATTATACTATAGTAGAAAATAATAAAAAATTCACCGTTAGATAATTTCTACATATTTAATCCCAAAATAATATTCATATTATCTAAATAATTATATAAGTATATGAAATTTTTATTTTAAAATGAAAAATCGAATTTTATTTAAAATTCATGGGTATTGTCAAAAAACAGCTTTAAAAACTTAATAATAATTACAATTGTATAAATATTATATGATCATTTTTATCTAATAAAAGGTAATATAGTAATAATATTTTATTAAACTATTATTTAATTCAAAAATCTATTAATTCATCAAAATATATTTCTTAATTGAATATTAACTAAAAAATATTATTTTTTCTTGAAAAACCATTTACAAATTAAAAATAATAAAATGAATGTGTATTCTTTATCATATACAAAAAATAATGAACATAATCCTAGTTCTAGGTTTTTATTACATAACCCCTTATAACAGTCACCTAAGACCTAAGGGTAAGGTGTACGATGGTGACGAACTCTTGGGGAGGCTCAGATTACATCACTTGGGTGGTAATCCTTATTAACATCCAATTCTCCAGTAGTTGATTCCATTCAAACATAACCTGTTGATGCTTAGCTTGGGCTTGGTCCATAGTGAATCCCAATGGAGCTACCTCCTTCACGAGCTCCATAAATTGGGCTTCATATAGAGCAATTCTATAGTATGAGTCCTTCTCTTACTTTTTCTGAGTGTATTGGTTTTGTTAAATCCTTATATTTATACTAATCATGTGATCACTGTTCAACGGATATATTAGAAATGGTAACAATTGTTACGGAATTTTAAAATCTAAAAACATAAAACTATGGATGTCTATATGTTCTATATAGCAATTTTACATAATAAACCATTTAATTAGATCAAGATGAATTTTCTTTAATAAAATTTTGTGTTATTAAAATTATCAACCCTTAAGAAATTTCACCCTATAAATTTCCTTTTCCCATACTAAAATAGATGAGGGTAACTCTGCTTAATCATTTCCTCTAATTCCCATGTTGCTTCTTCAAACATGTGATTTCTCTACAACACCTTGAAGAGGGTAATTTTCTTATTTTGTATAACATTTTCACTATGATCTAAGATCTTCACCGTCTTATCTTCATTAGAGCGGTCATTCTCCAATGGTACCACATCTAGATTGAGTACTTGTGATAGTTCAGGTATGTACATCCTCAAGATTGATACATGGAATACATCATTTACTTGAGACTGGGTTGCGGGGAGTTCTAGTCGATATGACACTAATACAATGAGATTAAGGATCTCAAAAGGGCTGATGTACTGTGAACTAAGCATTTCCTTCAACCTAAATATAATAACTCTCTTATATACTGACATGTGAAGGAATACCTTGTCTCTAACATCACACACTAGGTCCCATCGCTTATTATTAGCATAGCTTTTTTTTACTCTGAGTATCTTTGATGTGTTGATGGATAGTCATAACCTTCTTTTCCATTTCTTTGATCATTTCTAGACCTAGGAGTTTTAGCTCTACAAATTCATCCCTACATATTGGTGTTCTACACCTCTTTCTATAAAGAGATTCATAAGGATCCATTCAGATGCTTCAGTGGAAACTATTATTGTACAAGAACTCAATGACAGGAAGATGTGGATCTCATCCAACATTGAAGTCCATTGATCATGCTCTCAACATGTCCTCAAGTGTTTGGATTTTTTGGTCAGACTGGCCATCAATTTGGGGATGATAAGCTGTAGTGAAGGTCAGCTCAGTATTCAGGGCATGTTGGAGACTCTTCCAGATCATATAGGTGAATCTTGGATCTTGATCAGATACAATAGATAGTGGTACTCCATGAATCATTACCAATTCTCTGATGTATATCTGTTCCGACTAATATAATGATAAATCCTATCAAATTGAAATGATTTATGTAGTCTTTGTTAGACAGTCCACAATAACCAAGATAACATTATTTCCTTTGGATGTCTTCATAATTCCAGTGAAAAATTCCATGGTGATGTTCTCCCATTTCCATGTTGGTATGGGTAATGGTTGAATCATCCCCTTACACTTTTTCCTCTCATCACTTTTTGATACACTAGGCACTTTTATGTATACTCAATTATCTCTTTCTTCATGTTATCCCACCAATAATGCTCTTGGTGATCTCGATAAATCATTTTGTTTCCTAGGTCAATGGAGAAATTATAACTATGTGCATCATCCAAAATTCATTCTTTATCTCCAAATTTTATAGAAAACTTTGTCTTGTCCCTAATTTCACAATTCCTTCTTCATTAACATTAAACTCATTGGATTTCCACTTTTTTATATTTTTCACGTTCTTATGAATTCCCACATCAATGTTTTTATCATCCTTTAACTTTTCTAAAAGATACATTTGAGCAATAATTTGTGAAGGTATTGATGATGTTTCCTTCTTTATAATTCCAATGTCCATATTTATCAAATCTATAAATATTTTACCCTTTTCATTTCCCATCAATGAGAGAATAGTTGGGTCCTTTCTATTTAGATCATCTTCCACCATGTTTTTCTTCCCAGGGTGGTAATGGATTTTGTAGTCATAGTCTCTGATCATCTCTAACCATCTTCATTTATGCAACTTCAACTATTTCTATGTTAATATATACATGATTCTTTTGTGATCTGTATATCTCACATTTCTCCCCAAATAGGTAATGTCACGAAATTTTTAATGTGAATATTACTACATCTAACTCCAGATCATGTGTTGGATAGTTTTCGTCATGAAATATAAATTTCTTTTAAGCATAGTGAATGAATTTTTTATTTTTCGTCAACATACTGCCTAAGGACTTCTTTAAAGTATCAGTCAATACTAAAAAAAGTTCTCCACTTATGGTTAGTGTGAGCACGGGCGTAGTGATAAGCTTCCTTTTCAACTCCTCGAAGCTATCTTCACATTAATCACTCCAAAAAAACAGGAATCCTTTCCAAGTAATATTGGAAAGAGGGTTTGAAAATCGTGATAAATTCATCACAAATCGGCGATAATATCCTGTTATCCTATGGAAGATATGGATATCTTCCACATATGCCGACCTTTTCCATCCCTCAATTCCATTTGTCTTGGACGGATCCAGAAATATCTCATTTCTTGTGATGATATAACCCCATAATGAGACCTCATTCAACCAGAACTCACACTTGCTTTACTTTTCATAGAGCTTCTCCATTCTCAAGATTTCTAGAACAATTCTTAGATGCTCCCCATGATCCTCTGTTTTGGAGTATATTAGAATACAATCAATATATACTACCAAAAAAATTGATAGGGTAATATCTAATGTCCTTATTCATTAAGTCCATGAAGATCTCTGGAACATTAGTGAGACTGAAGTGCATTACTATGAATTAATAGTACCCGTAACTTGTATGAAATGTAGTCTTGGGGATATCCCCCTTATTCACCCTTACATGGTAATTTACTGACCAAAAATCCACCTTGGAGAAGTATTGTTCTCCACGTATCTGGTCGAACAAGTCATCAATTCGTGTAAAAGGATACTTGTTCTTTATCATGATTTTTTGGAGATCATGATAATTAATGAAAAGGCACACTGACCCATCCTTCTTATTGACAAAGTTGACTGGTTCACCCCATGGTGAAGCACTTGGGCAAATAAACCCTTTATCCAGATTCTCTTATACTTGTTTCTTTTGTTCCTGAATCTCTTAAAGAGACATTATATATAGATTCTTGGATATTGGGATTCCCCCAAAATAATATCAATTGAGAATTCCACATCTCTTCTATGAGGAAGACCAGAAAATTCCCTAGGAAACACATCAGTGAATTCTCTCACAATGGACATGCCCTCAAGGATGGTTTCTTCCATAGACTCCATAATCTGAGAATGATACAGGTGCCCATAGGGAAGTAATATCCACACTTGAGATGATGGTGGTAAAGAAGATTCATCATCCTCCTTATACTTGTATAGAATCGGGGGTCAATTCACCATATGCAGAGTGATCTTCCTCTTATGGTTATTTATGTTGTATCTATACTGGGAAATCCAATTCATGCCAAGAATTGCCTCAAATTCCACCCAAGGGAGTATGATGAGATATTCTAAGAAGATAAATTCACAAATTGTGACAGGGGAGGAGTTATATTAATGGGATAGAATAATTTCTCCATTTTCCATTCTCACTGACATCTCTACTTCAATGTTTTTCGGTGGGGTTGGGATTGTTCTACAAAACATTTTTGATATAAAAGAATGCGTAGATATAGAATCAAAAAGTATGTTCACTATTGTTGAATGAATAACTAGTGTACCTATAACCACTTCTTTTTCGGGGTTTAATTCGGCGATAGTGATGGTAAAAGCTTTTCCTTGCTACCTTGGAGGTTGTTGGATGCCTCCGAAATCCCTTGTATTAGGAAACTAGTTTTCAAAGTTACTTGGTTCTTTGAAGTTGAAGTAATGAACAAAGCATTGAGGGTAGAATGTAGAGTTCCTCTCCACTGTCCTAGAAGAATGTTTTTTTGTCGGAAATTAAAGGCCAGGTTCCCTTCTCTTCTACACCTAAAGAATTTCTCGTCCCCTTCAGGAAATTTCTTGGGTACTTCTTTACACATGTTTGGAAAGTGGGGTGCTGTAATTTTTTTAGCACTGCTGGGTTTATCCATCAGACTGGTAGAACTAAATTCCAATTTATGCTTCTTATCCCAATGATACCCCTGAGGTTTGCTGATCTCAATTTCGACTTTGAGGTCACATTAGACAATTTCCTCATAGCTATCGAAGTCACTGATCACTAGGGATTTCTATAGTATAGATTTTATCCTAAAAAATAAGAGTTCAACCTTGCATTCAAGGATAATGAAAAATCCAGAGGTGTATCTTCAAGCCTTGTGACATTTTCCTTATACACTCTGATGGATTCATCATTTTTTACTTGATGGCATGGAAATTCCTTTCCATCTTATATTTGATGGTGTGAAGAAAATACTTATCAAAAATGATTTTCCAGAAATCCTTCCTTTCCAACAACTCTATATATACCATAGGATTTGTATTTTTTCTCAATGACCACCATATATCAATGTCACCGTCCATATGATGAACAACCAGAATAACCTTCTCTTATTAAGAACACTTAAGAATGGGCATGATATTCTCAATGTATTTGATCCATTGTTCGGTGATTTAGGGATCAAATAATCCATTAAAAGTAAGAGGCATGTGTCTCCTGACACTCTCAATTACAGTTTTTCTTTCTTAAGGGGTGTTGGAAGTTCCCCTTGACTCAAGTTTCAATTCAAAAAATTAGTTAAATGAGATAATATCGTGACATAATTTGTGATTCCCACTCCAAACAGATTGGGTATCTCATTAGAATTTTCATCACATTGATCTTATCATAGGTTTTTAGCCATAGTCCTCCTATTACAAGCCATTGGCTAGAATAAAAGGAATGTTAGGGGAAACGCATCAATGGTAATCCAATGAAAAAGGGATAGAATATAAATTATATTTATTTCATTACCTTATGAATTTATAGGCTTCAATCTATGTTAACAATGATATACATCCGAACATATATTCATAGGGGAATTTTTTATTCTCTTAATAATGGTTCATACTAAGATTATAGATTTACCGAAGAATATCCCCTGGGAGTGTCAAACTAGAGTAAATCATGGCCCATTGTCATGCACCAGTTCTCATTTGAGTCTATCTCAAAGTGGTGTTTTCGGGTTTTACCCCTAGATACAAATTGTGCGAGAGCCACCTTTACTTGTTTGTATCCAGACAAGGATGTATTTTGTTTATAAACCACTTAATCTATACTCAACAAAATTTAGGGATGTTTTTATTATAATTAGTCTTATCCCTAGGTATTTCACTAGGGTTTTGTAATCCTAATCCTAGAAATAACTAATATTATCCTCTAATTCCAACTATAACAACAATGATTTTTATTACACACATTAACATGATTTATTACATAAACCTGAACTGAAGACATCTTTCTGGGTCAAGATGTCTAGTGTCTTGGTAAATTAGAAACATTAAATGAAAACATAAGATATAAAATAAAACATCTTTATTGAAAACTACTTTTACACGACCACCACATTTTTTCGTACTTAGCATTGCATGTGATAACCTGAGGACTTACATAATAAAAGGGTGTCCTATAAAGCCCCGTAAGGGAATAAACAAGGCATAACATTAAAAATTAAATACATGTTTTGAAATAGTAATATCAATGGATCCTAAGAGAATCGTGAACATAAAATCATGATATAGCATGATTATAATAACATGGAGATCTGGCGAAAACATTTAACATGATATAAGCAGGTGTCGAGGCTCATTGCCCATGGAGCATGAGTAAACCCTTATTTCACATGAATTATCATGAGTAAACCATCATTCAACATAAATTAGCATGATTCAACAATCATTTGACATGAAATATCATGATACTATTCATTACCCAATGCATTGGATCACTATTAGGGTGCAACCTTCATAATCATTTCATTTCATTAATAAGTGTGCCACATAGATCATACAACATGGATTAATTAAACACAATAATTTATTCCATGAATAAGAGATGTGGAATACATAAATTTAAATCCTCAGTCATCTAGTATATGTTCATAATGATGAATACCCTTGATAGAGAAATGGGTATGATATTCACTTACATGATTATTTTGTCATGATAAATTTTGGTGTAACCTCTCCATCATAACGACGTAAAATAGAAATAATAAAATGGGTTGATGAGTGAGAAAGGGGTCTATCATAATTTATACCTAAAATATACATTAATGGTGTAATTTAACATAATATCCCAACATATGTAATGGAATTTAGATTCATAATATAAAAAACATTCTTGAATGTAAATGAGGAGAGATAAACACCTTATGGAATTTTGGCATGGTAACGAGTGTACATGGGGGAATTAACGAGAGAGAAAGAAGTCTATAATCATTAAAAATTAAGAAGGGAAGTATAGGGGAGGTTAAAATTCATTACACTACATTTCTAATTGAAAATAAAATGACATAAAAATATAAGGAAACTTGGACATAAATAATAAAAGAAATAAATTGAGTCTCCCTTACTTGAGTGTGCGACTTTAAGAGATTAAGGAGGAGCATATTGAGGGCTTTGGGCACATTGGGAGGGTTATAGAGATATTGGGTAAGAGTAGGGACGTGATCCATGGAATATGTGTGAAGAGATGTGGAAACTTGGGTGGATTTATATAGGAAATGAGAGGGGAATTCTTTAATATTTCTCAAACATAGGTTTGGAATTTATATAATTAAAAATTCCAAACAAAAAACCATCCCCTGTTTTTTTCCCATGGTTTTCCATACTCGAGTTAAAACAATTATTTTATAATCCCAATGTCCAAACTTATAAAAATATTAGGAATTATTATTTTTAGGTGGGTCACACTCCCAAGGAAATAATTTTTAAATGATAAAATATTTTATAAGTCATGGAAGGTCCACTAAGGAATTGTAAAATTAATCAAAAAAACTAAAATCTAATTATTTTAAAGGTAAACATATATTGGCCGAATATTTATTTTATTTTATTTTATTATATCACTATTGGTTCATTATGATGTCATAAAACACATTATATATTTAAATGGTGTTTAAGTTTTCCTAAAAATTTTATTGTCTCAGAAAATTATGAAAAATTTACATTTTGATAATTTCGAAGTCCTAAATCAAAAAATAATAGTATTTTTACTTAAATATCTTTCTAAATATGTGAATTTTTAATTTTAAAATAAAAACAAAAATTTATTGAAAATTCATGGGTTTTGACAAAAAATAGCTTTCAAAAATTAATAAAAATTACAATTGTATAAAGTTTATCCGATCATTTATATTTAATAAAAAGTAATTTTTTAATAATATTTTATTAAAATATTATTCAATTCAAAAATCAATTAATTCATCAAACAGATTACTTAACTTAATATTAACTAAAAATATTATTTGTTCTTTAAAAATCATTTACAGTGTAACAATTATAAATTGAATGTATATTATTTATTCTATAAAAAATAATGCATATAATTATAGTGCTAGGGTCTTGCTACATAACCTCTTATAACACCAACATAAGACCTATGGTTGCTGTGTGCGATGGTGACCCACTTTTGGGGTGTCTCATATAACATTACTCAGGTGGTAATCTCTAATAACTTAAACTTTTCCTATATGTGATTCCTTAAATGCTTACCGTGTTGAAGATCAGCTTGGGTTTGGTCTAAAGTGATGTCTAGTGATGTTACCTCCTCCCTGAGCTCCAAAAAATTGGCTTCGTATGGGGCAATTCTACTGGATGAGGGCATCACTTCCATTATCAATGTAAATTGGATTTGATAAAGCCTTATATTGAAACTAATCTTGTGATCACTATTCAATGAATATATTAGCAATTTTAACAATTCTTCATGGTATTTTAAAATAAAAAAACATAAGAAATTCTAGTGCATATGTTTCATATACCCATTTTACATAATAAAACATTTAATCAGATCTAGAGGAATTTCTATTAATAATAGTTTGGGTCGTTACAATTACTCATTGATGTGATGATAAGAGATGGTATAGTTTGTTATGAGTATTTTAATTGTCAATGGTCGGGTTTCTTATTTTATCAACATTCCTTTTCCCACTTTTTGGGGTAGTTTGATGCGCTTGGTTTCATGTTTCCTCTTGGTGTTATCTCATAATTTTCTTCCTAGAGTACTTGGATATTAAATGATCGTAACAATGAATAAATAAAATTTTAACCTATGGGGTTCGTTGATGATGAAATTCTAATACTAAAAATATTTTAATCTTGATAAACCATATAATTAGTTTTGATTATTTCTAGAGGTAATGGGATTTACACTAATGGTTAATGTAATATAATGTGGAATATTGTTGTTGGTTAATTAATGGATAATAAATTAATTCATGAAAGGAGATGATAAAAATGAAATAGGGAATTAATGTATCTCTTTATTTACTTTTGTGTTTATAGGATATCTAGCCTTTTAAGTGGCGGTCAATAGTCTAAGTGAAACTAGCTGCAATTGAGTATAAATCTAGGATATTCCCATTATGAGATTGTGTGCTATATTATATCCTATATATTACAGGATTTTATAAACTACCCCACCAATTTTGATTAGGGTGACAAAAACCCAGTGGACTATGTGATGGTTTTTCCCTAATATCTCAGTAGAGGGATGGATGGATGACTACCCACTATTTTTTGGCTCTATTCTCTTGGTAGTTACTTGAGTTGGTATGAAAAACGGTCATTTTTTCATATATGTGTACATAGAGATATAGTGGATTACAGTTATTTCACACACATGTATAATCTGATATTGAATCAAAAGGATTATTAAAGGTATGATGTGTGTATGTTTTGATGGCATGTGGTACCTTACTCGGTGTATGGGACTTAATGGCTTCAGGTATAATACCTAACGTATGATACATGTCATACATGCTTTGGGGCCCCCAGAAACTACTTGATTACTATATATGGTGGTGTGATATGGTATGATGTTATTATGTCATACATAAGGTTCATGTTTTGATGTCTTTCCCATTTTTCATTGGCTTGACCTATTTTGGATTGGGATGGCTCAAGATGTGAAATGTTTGGGAAGATCTGAAAACTAGTGGGGAAGAGGGAGAAGGGTAACCATGATATTTTATTTCTATATTATTTTCTGAATTTTGTGCGATAATTATTAATAGTATGCTATGTTGAGGCTGGGAACATATTATACCTATTTAGGTGATGAGTTAGTTTCACTATTGTACACTGTTCTATAAAAATATTTTTTTAACTTTTTTCATGAGAGGTTCCGTGGAGGATCCTACTGAGTATACTATTATTCTCACCCTATGTATATATAAATTGTTTTAGGTCATATATTGGAGGTTATAGATTATACTAGATATTTCTAGCTCAGAGTTTTGCAGGGTCTGTTTGGGCATTGTAGTCACATTCATCTTAACATTTTATGTACTTGTGGATTTATTTTTAGTTTTAATAGTAATATATGGAATTATGTGTTTTAACTTTGGATTAATTTTTTTTATATTTATGATCATGTGTTGATTTTTTATTTGACTTATCTCTAACTTATACATTTTCTCTTAGAGGATAATGCATCCCATTTTCATGATTGTAATTCCCTCGGTTCTAGTCACCAGCCCGGGGACTGCTGGAGGTAGGACTTGGGAAGTTATTTTCTCTCTCCTATCATTATGGTATCTTTTTGAAGAGGGGGTCATGAAAATTTGGATCTTATATGAGTTCAATTGAGTACCCTGTTAGTGGGTAATTGATTTCTGATAGCATGTATTGAGTTTTTTTAAAGGGTGAAGGGGGTTATTTTTTAATCCCTTATCTGAACCCTCAACAAGGGTTTCTTCCTTTAGCTACATAAACGAGGAGGGATGGATTTATTCACTTCTATTTTTTCTCATTTTATCACATATATCTAAGGTGTCTTGAGCTTATTTAATTGATATTCTTATATTATATCTTCTCTAATTTTTTATTTGTCATGGATAGGGTTTACATCATATTTCACAGAAGCATTGTAAAATCTGACCATTATCAAGGGTATTTTTGGAGTGGTTGCATGGCGGTTCATAAAAATTTGGAATGTTACTCGTTTTTTCATTATCTTAATAATGGTATGTCACTTGATGGATATTTCTAGGTGGTTTTTTAAATTTATCTTTTAATTATGTATTTATTTTTTACTTATTGAGGGCGATTTCGTTTACATAAGTATCAAATTTTTGGTGTGTGCCATTTATTCATCATTGTTCATGTTTTCGGTGATATGAAAATGTTAGGGGCATAAAAGAATAGCATATTTTGGTTATTACTAGTCTATTGATAGTGAACATGTATAATGGAAAGAGATAATACCTAATCTCAAAGTAGGTGGTACCTTTAATCCCTTACCATATTCATGTATATTTATATCCATTACAATCATGTGATATTGGGTTTCAGGATGGTTAATCTCATGAAAAGGATTGTGTGAGTCCTAAATTTTCTAATATGAAAAGGTAACCACATTATAGGAAAGTTGTATGATCACTATGTTTCTTTAACAAACCCCTAGGTGGTCTTACTAATGAGGATATTTTTAAATCTCATAGTATCAGTCATAGTGAGGGGTTACGGTATTCGAAGGTGAAAACCACTGGGTAGTGAACCTAGTCAGTGTTGAGGATTGAGAGTTTTGTGGGAAGTACTATGATAATAGTCATAGAATCATGATACTCTTTGACTGAGAGGAGTAGGACAGTGGGAATTTTTCTATAGATTCATGGTGATTTTTTGGTCTTTAGATATCTATATGGTTGGGTTTTGGGGGATTGTAACCACTCTATAGAGTTTTTCTAATGGAAAATGGGCATAGTAATGTATCCATATGGAATATTTTTGGTATAGATATACCTTGATTATATAATTATATATAGAATAATTTGAGGTATTAACTATGGTGGTAAATGAGATTATTATGGGTTGGGCTGAGTGGGGGTGTTTGTTAATTTATCTGTAAATTTATGGCCTAATTGAGTATTGCAATGGATCATTATTATTATTTGAGGAAACATTAGGTGGTTTGGGAACAAGTTATATACAAGTGATGTGGGAAGGGATTTACATTATATTCTTGAAGACCATATCAGGTATTGTATGTTTTGATTGGGGTGTATTGAATTAGTATATCAATGAAATACCTATGGGTCCATCTAATGTGTTGGGTAAGTCATATGGGTGTGAAATTAACATGGGTTTCTATATCTATAGTTTATGATTATATATTTTCATCTAGTGATTCTTCTTATGATGGAATGTGTTAGGATACTTATGGGAAATGTGATATCAAGATATATGGTCTGAGTGTGTGGATAGTATTTAAGATGACTTGTGTATTAGATGTGATGGTTGGTGTTTGTATGTCATGGATGGACTAAAGAAAGATGCAAGAACATTATGAGAATTTCATGGATATTTTAAATTATTTTCACAAAATCATTGCATTCATTTGGGTAATTTCTAAAATATGTATGTTTGGACGGATTATGAAGGTACTCATATCGAACAAAAAAATTTGGAAGACTCATAAATTATTTCCTAGAGTGAAGATTGATCAGTAGTCAAATATAGTAAACTTTCTCTAAAGATTAAAGATCTTGTATTTAAGTCATTCCATGCATGAAAAGATTGTATACATTCAGAATGTACCTATTTCATTTTGGGTATAGTTTAAATTTATTAACTCTCAATTTTTTCATGAATCTTGGTCAAATTTATATAAATTCCATACAATTTTGACTCCATTTAGGAGAAAAATTACAAAAGTATCTAATTGGAATTATCAAATTCATTTTGGTGGAAATTTTTCAAGTCATCTTTCCAAATGATATTTTTTATATTGCAGGTTGAGGGAGAAATAGAGTCCCTAATCAATCATTTCCACTATTTCCAAGACACATGGAAAGATCATCTCAATGAAAACTAAGGAAATTAAATTTCTTTATTTGGATAAGTGTAGGTGAAATTTAACCTCACGATGTTAGTGAAATAGGAAGATGAACCAACTGCCATTAGATTCATTACCAAAATTGAAGAAGGATATGTACTTATAGTACTGAAATTTGTGGAGAAATAAGTTGTTTTAGTGTTGATCAATGAATAATTAAGAAAGAAAATATGATCTATAATGATGATATGGAGTAAGAGAAATGTTTTATAATTATATAATGACTCTAAAAGAATGATTGTTAAAATTGGATCCATTAATCCTAAAATCATAAATGTTGGAGTTGAAACAACATTAATGTAAACATTTACTTTCATATGACAATAAATAATTTTTTAAAAAATAAATATTTTGAACCCCAATTGATTTGGTAGACTTATTTTAAAGAATTTATATATATAGATTAGATACAAGAATTGATCGAAGAACATTTTTTTACCATCATTCAAAGATGGAAGTTTTTTATTGAAGTGGAGGGAAGGATATTAAGATTAGTGATGAGTTTCGTGGATGAAAGAGTTTTTTCAACAGATCATATAGTGAACCATGGTTTATAGGCATTGAAAACTAATTGTTAACTAGAACCATTTACCCATGGTTTGAAAACCCAAAAAGGAAGAGGTTTCTAACCGAGGTTCATACCTACATTTGGAAATATCAATTACTATTTATGAAGTATGTGGATGAGATAATTTGAATATGTGTATATGAGCGTGATATTGAAATAATTTGAGATATTTTTAATTCCTCACTGTAGAGAGGATATCATAGATCAGAAATAATAGTTGAAAAATAGTTTAAAAATAATGTTATTCCAGATAAATTTACAAAAAATTGAAATAATTTGTTTATATCTTGTGTTATCAACCAATGTACCTAGAACATTAGATATAGAAATGATATGTTGTATCACCCATTCATGGAGTTCAAAGTCTTTGATTTGTGTAAAATCAATTTCATGTGTTCTTTACCCAATTCAATTGAATACTCATACATATAGGGTTGTTTAAAATATGTTTTAAAGTGATTTGAAGCTAAATCCACCACTACAAAAATTGTAAAGGTAGTTACAATATTTATAGCTAAGAATATATTATACATATTCGGAGTTCCAATAATGTGGATAGGTGTTCATGGAACATATTTTATAATCATCTTTTAATAAGAGTGAAAGAGAAGTATTAATATTATATAACACAATTAACCCATATCATTACCAAAAAAGGTGGACATACAGATTTTTCAAATTCGGAGATACAAAAAACTATTGAGAAGATGGTAAATGCTAATAAGACTAATAGTTCAAGAAAACTGATGTTTCAAATTGGGATTTTATGGAATAGCCTATAAAAAACCATTGTGGATGTCACTATTATAGTTATAGTATTGGAAACAATTCCAACATTCGGTGGATCTCATCGAATAATCATATTTTTTAGTTAAGGATATCAATTAAGAAGTGGATATATTTAAAAGGAAGAGTATCTTAGAGTTAGATGAGCTTGAAGTGATCCCAATGGGTTTCTAGGTCAATGAAAAGATATAAAATGAAAATAGTAATACATACAATGGTAGACACATTCAGAAAAAAGATTTACACCAGAGAAATAAGGTACTTCTATTGACCACACATTTGAATTTTTTCCCAGGTAATCTTGGATCAATATGGTAAGTAACATTCAAGAACACACATGTAATACTGAATCAAGATGTAGAGATTTAGAATCATAGGAAACAACATTTCAAGGTGCTTAGACATCCCCTCAATCCATAACTCGATAATTCACATGAGGGATACATCTTTTCCATTTCTTGAGTAGAGGATAATACCAAATATGATGAGATGTAGAAACTAAATAAAGAACTAATTAAAATGCCTCCTAGGTATACTTTATTTTTCATGTCTCTCATTGTTTATTTATAAGTAATATATTAGATATTTTCAGGATAGAAGTGTCACTCATAGAATCTGAAGTGTTCTTAGTTAATTATATCCTCTTATAACTTCAACTGTCCCCAAAACATGAGAAGAAAGTGGTAGAAGTAAGCTAAAGATGATGAAGCTACATGACTAGAGGAACAAGAGGAAACCATTAAAAGGATGGAAATATCATGTCACAAGATGGATGTCACATCATAAATAAGGTTATGCAACAAAATTTAACTTTTTGATTTCTTTAAATTTTTTGTACAATTTGTTATATCATAGAGTCCATACAGTTAGGATTTACCTCACTCAATGTGGGATATGTTCCATGATAAAAATTCAGAGTGTCCCACCCAAATGAATTATAAGGATGGAAATTATAAAATCTTCCTCTATAAATTTAGAATGCATCACATCGCAATGAACAGGTCATTCCATGATTAATAAGAATCAGAGGATAGTATCAAACTATAATGAAAGGCCATGATGAAATTATCTAGTGACAAGACTACAGAAATTTATAGTACTTTAAACTTGTTACAAAGATTTCATAGCCCAAATTTCACACTATGGTCATACCCTACTTGCATGAGAATCTATTAAGCCCCAATTTTCCATGCTATAGTTACATATAACATGTTTTCAGGCCCAAAAAAATCAAAAATCAAGAAATTGGTCATTATTTATATTTTATTCCCACAAAAGATGTAATGGTGAATAAAAACCATAAAGATATATGATATGTACGAAAAAAAATACGAATGTAATGATCAAGTATAATCCTAAAGAATAATGATCATAAGGGCCTAGTAATCATTATTTTTGGAAATACTTCATGAGATTACCCTTGAAGGCCACGACATAGCTCAACCATGAATGTATCTTCCCTCCCATAATATAATAACTAATTTCAAATACAAATATTATAATGTTGTTTTTTATATAAAGTTACCAAAAAAAATAACCCAAGAATCTATAACTGTAGTGTATTTTGGAGATTATATACATAGACATCAACTTAAAAATAAACTAAAATACCATTATTTAAATATCACTAATGCACTCTTAATTTATCTTTAACTTCGATTACAATATAGGATACTATGTTGACAAATATAATGAGAAAGGGGGATCTATAATGCCCTATAATGGAAAAACATTACCATGGATTATAATCTGTGAGTAAATATTCAAAAAATATATATCATCTATGTGACACCCCAATATTTTAAAAGTATACTATATTCGATAGTTTATTTAACACAAAACACTATGTATAAACAAACTATGATATAACATTACTTCAATTTGATTGATATAACCTAACCATTAAATAAGAAAGTATTAATTTCATTAAATACATTATAAAATTTATTTAAAGGTCCTACTCAATATTAATTTACTTAGAAATTCTAATTAACTATCACTAAATTTTACGAAAAGTTGTTTTATTCATTAAAAATACATCTACTTCAAAAAAATGAATTTTACTACTTTCTATGACGAAATAAAATAATTAATTTTCTCCTTTTAGAAAACTTATTTGATAAAATATAACTCATTTTTTAAAAAACCACATAAATATTATCTCCGGTTGAAAATTTTGGATTTTCTTGAAAATATGAATTTGTTAGTGCATAGTGAAAATACATATTTTCAAAAAACATTGTCAGTTATTAATAATAAATTAAGTCCATCATTATTTAAAATTGATTTAAAATAAAAAAGGTATTATTTAGTTATATTAAGTCCAATTTATTACATTAAAATCATTCTTATACTGTTTTTTAGTTTAAATTTGTTGCGAGCCTTAAAATGATTTTTTATGAGAATTATTTTAAAGTGAATAATGTTTCAAACATTTAAATAATTAAAATAACCAAGAATAAGAAATGATTTAAATTAAATTTATATTTAATATATCTACAAATATTAGTTTAAATATATTTAATTATTATTACTTTTTATATATTTATTATAATACCATCTTTTCATTAAATAAATGCATTCCTTGAAAACTTATTGTTTTTACATGTTTGCAGGTTTAATTTTAAATTAAATTAAACCAATTATGTTAGTTGATTTTTCTAAAATAGATTCCATATTTATAGTAATCATAATTTATTTTATCTAATAAGGTCAACTTAATTTTTTACCATAATGAATAATGAAATCAATAAAAATTATTTAATGTGGTTAAGGAAAAGGTGAGATTATTATGGGTTAAACAAAAATGAGAAGGGTTAAAAATGATTAAAAAATGTATAATTACTATTTCATTCCCATATTTTTAAGTTTTATCTTAAATGTATTATAAATTTCCCATTTTTATCCTAACATCCATGATAGTGATGTGACGTTATTGAGAAACATTGAAAATTAAAAACTGCGTCACTCAACTCAAATATATAAGGCCACCACCTCTCTACTCCAATTAACCAAACAATAACCCATTGGATCAAAAAATAGCAACCCAAATTACTTATCTAATTACCTATTCTCATCCGAGAAATCCATGGTTGGATTATTGAGCCATCCTCTAAGGGATTTTTGTTTTAACCTATGGAAGTGGTCTAAATAAGAGGTAACATCCTATACTAAGTGTTTTATTTCATTTTTAATTAAAACTCATTAAAATCTTGTTAAAACATAATGATATAATAAAATAATTATTTTCAGTATGATATGGTTTTTTTATGGTTTGTACATGACCTAAAACCAACACTTTATCCCTCAAATAGGAAATGAAATCGTTGATCGTGTGTCGGTGGACTACTACCTTGCGAACCGTGGTATTTTTTTTTCATAACTATTTCTCACAACTAGATATTAGGATTTATCTAATTTTTATATATTATATTTATGATAGAATTATATTTTTTTAATTATAATATCACATATTCCTTCTTACTGTCCATTCAGTAGGGAATACAATAGTGTCACTCTTGTGTATAGCGAACTACCACCACACGAAGTGATGTGATTCATTTTTCACTTATGATTTAGAAAAAATGTAATAATTATTATTTTGATGTTTATATATTATATTAATTAAATATTAATAAATTTTAAAAATAAATATATCAAATAAATTCTTACCTTATCACCCATTGAATAAATGGTATTGTCATTTGTGTGTACGGTAGACTACCTCCTCATGAAGCAATGTGATTCATTTTTTATTAAAGAATCACATGGATGGTATATTTAAATGGATTTAATGAAGTAATATGATATTTATTTTATATTTATAATCCTTTAAATATAAAATAAAACTTACTTTATATCAATTATGATCATCAAAAAATGGAAATGTTACTCAATTGTATGTATGACCTACCATCTCCATAATTGTAAAGTAGGTCATTTTTATAACAATATTTCATGGTTGATTTTAAAATTATAAATTATGTATAAAAATTATAAATATTAAATTATTTAAATTCAATATTTTATTAAATAATAATAAATTGTGCCTTACTGAACATACAAAAGAGATTTTGGACATATGATTTGTTTATCTTTAAAAAATACGTCATGAAATTAGTTGGTAAATAATTTAATATGCCATAGTAACGAATAAAATAAAAGGAATAATAAATTTTAAAAGGATCTCAATAAAGTTAATAATTTTTAAAAATGTGTTATTCATGAATATAAGGGACGGACATGGGCAATGGGTAATGGTTTTCATCACAAAACTTATTTCTTTGCAACACATGTTCTTTTATGAACCTAATTTATTCTAAACGATGTATATACTTCCCCATTACATATCATATAATGAATAAATCATAAATCATAATATTTAATGTTAAAATTAACATAATACATTTATGGGGGTTATGATATTAAAGTTATGAAATTAACAAGGGTTTATGCTTCAATCTCATTTTAATCATGATTATTTATTCTTAAATTTCAATTAAATGATTTTTTTTTTATAATTTTACAATAAAACACTTCAATTTTATTCTATTGTGGTTTTTTATGTAATTTTAAATTGTTAGTACCATTTTCCACTGTTAGTCGCTTAAAAATATTGAGATTTTATTTAATAAAACCAGATGCCATTTCTCACATTAGTCAAAAATAATTTTCCCGATCAATAATTTGTTTTGAAAATAAATAAATAATTTTATTATAATATTATAATATTATTAATGAAATAAAATTTTACCCATGTTTTACTAAACCAAATTTAAAATAAATCTTCCCATAATTTTCTGAATGAGGAACTTTTTTACTTTTTTAATAAAATGAGTATGGCTGGATTTTTAAATTATATGGAATGAATACACTATAGGAAAATTGCAATGTCATGGATGTTATTTTTGGATATGGCAGTGGTTTAAACCGCTGCCATATTATTTTGGGGCGGTTTCCAAAAAACACTACAAAATTGTGTATTGGGAAACTATTTGCAGTAGTTAAATCGGTTTTGCAGCGGTTTATGGGAAACATCATAGTTGGCACATTTAAGCAGTGGTTAAAACCGCCGCTAAAAAAAGTAATGTCATTCCTGGACAAACCGCCACGACTAAAAATATAACTTCCATGAAAAAAAACAACAGAAGATGGGCCACTATAACGACAGTTATAACCGCCGCTAAATTTAAGACAGTAGTGGCGGTTAAAAACGCCGCTAATAGAAACATATCAACATTTAGCGGCATTTAAAACCGCCTCTAAAGAGAAGATTTACAAAAAACTAGTTTCTAGAGCCCCTATACCAGTGCCCAGAAAAAAAATATTCCAAGAATACCAAAACATCAATAGAATACATACCACAGTCAATATGAAAAGAGATGCTTAACTAAGAACAACCAAATGCAACTTTTAGTGAGTAAAGGAATACAGATAAGCATATCACATGGAATAATAGAAGTGTCCATTAAAATGTAGTGTTGAATTTACAAGTTTACCCATATCTTATTCTTATACTACTTTCCCTGTTCTATTTCGTCTTATAGTTATTTTTAATTCATTAACCTATTGTATAACTCAGTGTTTTTTAACATAGGTTCATCCATATCTCTATCATTAGACACCCAATTCTAGATCTCAAGAATGTATTGGATAAATAAACGTACGGTAAAACCCACTCATACATCCTATTTTAGTTTCCCATTTGATCCTTTGTGTTTTATAGGCATAGACACATTTTCCATACTATCATGGAACAGAACCATTTCTCATATCTCTCTCAAAAATCTAGAAATATGAAGCTGATATCGGGAGATGTGTCCTCTATGACCTTTAGGTTGGTATTCACATTGTTTTCTCTTTAGGGTTCGATGTTTCTTAATTAAGTCATTGTGTCGCACACCATATTTGGTCAAGCATATCTATTTTAGTGATTTATGTATTTAAAATTTGCCATTATGGACTCATATTTACTATTTGACCCTTGATTTGATGTTCACATGTTGTGTTCAACTTATATGGTCACCATTGGGTGATCTAGGTGAAATAGGATAATATGATTTTGTTTCAAATGTTGGTACTCTCACATATCTTCTAGAATTGTCCATGAATGTAATATCCCTTTATATATGATTATTTGATAGAACCCAAAGCATCCCTTAGGTGTTTGGACAACTTATTGTTGGAATTTCTAAAGTGGGAAATTTCTATATTAACATGCCACCATCTATGTGACTCCATTGAGATTATATATGGGTTTCCCATGTTCTAATTAATTGAATGAGTTAAATGAAATTGATAATTTGAAATGGATAATTAATGATTGTTATACTTTCTTAAAATAAATCAATTGGTTTTAAATAGAATGACCCCAAGTAATTGTAATGCCATGCTCTTTATTTATGCTTTATAAAATGATTCATATGAATTGTAATATTTTATATGGGAATTGAACATGGATGAAAACATGAATTAGAGGTCATTTCTTATCTATTATCAAAAAAAATTATTATGCCTTTATTATGTACATGTTGTAGATAGAAGATATGGATGTGAGGTATTTCCCTTTGCAAGTTAAATTTAATATATGCCTTTATAGAGGTTGTTGTATGATGGTATAAGATTGTTGAGCAAGTAGATATCACAATTCCTTACATCATGTGTTGATCATGGTGTATCACAAAAATGATACTATATAAGTATTATGATTTACCCACCACATTCAATGACTAGAATTTTCACATGATGGCGCACTCAGCATCCTATGTGTTGTTTCTTGGTGTCTCTCACTCTATTGGGATATAGGGAATGTACCAAATTACATGAGCACATATGCTTGTTAGACTGGTTATGGATTTCTGAGTTAATCCATGGTCTATTCATTAGTATTATTGTATATATATGGCTACATACATCTTCACATGCCTTGGAAATATAGGTGGATGAAATATATATAAACTTTATATATTACTACTATATATAGTAACTACTTATATTTCTATTTCATCTATGTGTCGATAAATTTAAACCCTCCTACAGTCCTTTTGGAACATGATTGGGTGGTTATTTATTTATTCTATAGTTACTCAAAAGATGTTTGGTGTAGTATGATGGTGGTAGACCCTTTATCATGGGAATAATGATGTGGTAATATTTTATAGGGATTAATTTACATTGGTGTTCAGTGTGGAATTATTATAAATGAAACATAACATAGGAATTAGGTAAAATCATTTCTCACTTGGGTTATTCCATGTGGAATCATTATACTTGACACTAAGATAGAAAAAAGTTAAAATCATCTCTCCCATGGATAAGGTTTTCTAAAATTTTTAGAGTGATGGATCTAGTTCAAGTATCATTCTTGTTTCACTCGTGTGATTTCCTTGGAAAAGGAGTCTTTAGTGTGGTTTCCTTAGAAGGAATGGAATCTGTCTCTTAATATATTGTCACTCCCATTATGCATCCTAGTTATTTTGATGTGTATAATATAATAGAACTGATCAGGCACATTCATTCAAAGGGAAGTGTGTCTCATGAAGGGGTTGATATATTCTATCAAGGAATATGGATACTTATAATAAATTATTTGTGATAGGGTAGTTGATGTTATGAATGGAAAGTAACTGATCATGTAGTTTATTTAACATTTTTCAAGGGCAGGGGGTTCTAGAGAATCTACTGGGTGTTTCCAATCAGCATGTCTTTCCTAATGAGATAATGGACACTGTCATTCACACTGCTTGACAGTTCTTGGAGGCCACATTGGAAATGGTGGGAAAACCCCATTTCAGACAATGTAGCAAAATTTCCTCTAATCTCATATCAGTATCTAGGGATTTGAACTATTATTTGAAATTTTGGATACAAGGAATATGCCACACAAATGGGTGATCTATCTTAAACATGTTAGTGAGACACACATTCTCATCCCTAGGGATTGATACAAGAGCATAACTATGTAGTATTTCTCAGAAATGGAAATGTAGTGGTAAATGCATTGGGATAAAAAATATAGGTTAAGTTATTATCATGGAAAAATGAATTAAGGTTAAATGAATCATAAATAATGAATCATCACAATAAAGAGTCGATATATATGGTGCATACCACACTCGAAAAATCAAGATATTAATGGAAACATAAAAAATCAATAAAATACATAAATGGAAACATGAAAAATCAAGAAAATGTTAGGTTCTGAAAATGATTGGCGGCGACTATGTGCCATACATTATTAATTTACAAACCGACTATTAAAATATTTTTCCACATATCAAAAAAACTAGTAATCACTATCTAATGATGAACATATATCATCACCCTCTCAACCTCCATCTCCACTTCATACTACCACCTGTAAGAAAATTATATTGAAAATTAAATAGTGTCTCATATTTATATTTAAACTTATAACCAATAAAAGTTTTAAAACAAAATGATTATGAATTTTCGTGATTTACTCGCTCACCACCAGTCGATGCAATAAAACTGGGGGGATATATTCTCAACTATAGACATATATATGTCAATGATTTCTGTAAAGTGGATATCTGGGCCCCCTGGTCTTGAATTGTGTTTTTTAGTGAAACAATATCTCTCAAAAAATCTATTGGTATGGACTGACTACAACCATGAGTAGATGTAGCTGAAATCCCTGATGGCCTACCAATGACCTTAGTGGTACTGGTCCCAACCCCATCTCATGCACTCTACCAGGATGCTATTTCCAAAGGACATTAGCTACCAGGTCATCCTGGGAGACTGAGTAGGACTACCCGAGAGTGGCATCCCATATTTCTTTAATTTTTACCCATAAATCCAATATCAATACATATTAACATAGATAAAACTGATAATAAGTTATTATAATGAGAAAATGAGTTCAAACCCCAACTTCTTTGGCAGGCTCATAAACAAAACTTCCATAAAGATTTTTTTGTGAACATCCAACCACACTTCAGTTCGGGATGCTTCGTGCCCTAAACATTCTAAATGCATTAAAAATGATTAATCAAAAATTTTATATATTAAATAGATAATATTTTCTTATAAATATTTAAACTAATTAAAATATTACAAAAGTTGATCGGCTTCTAGAAATGCTTTATGACCTCGTAGTGCGAGGGAGGACTTGCATAGCCCAGCATGATGTAGTCTTTCTTTAGAGATCCTGAAATAAATTAAATGTAAATTAATAGTAATCTATTCAATGTCATATCCTCTTCATATACATGTATAAATGTAAAATGAGGTTAATATAATAATATATATTTAAATACCATCTGCTTCTCATCATGATGTATGTCAAGAAAAACATTCCACTTTTCTTTGGGAACCCCATTGGGTAGCCTCTCATTAATTTTTTGGACGGCCAACGAAGTTTCGTTGACATCACTCCACAATCTCCATTTGAAGTCTTTCAATTTCTTACCAAGATTCTTCAATGTCCACTTTCGTGCTATCACATCAGCAACTGTAAAGTGCGAAAAAATCTATATATAGAAATTAATTTTGAACCTATTAATAACATGACATTAAATTACACCATAATATATTAAAATTACATTTATTTGGGAATCAAAAACTTCATTTTTCAAACTTGGAGGCATATGTCTCCAATTGTCTTACGAAATAGGAATTGAAATGGGCTCCGCTTCCAGATGGACTAGAATTTTGCCAACTAATAACGTGACATCTTCCATAGGGGCCCCTTATAAATAAAATGGGACAACTATCTTCAATCCATTCATATTCCACACATTTGATCTTTTTATATTTTTCTCCACAATTGCATTTTTTCATCATTAATGAACTATCAATTAGTATAAAATAGTGTAATAAATTTGTTTATATTAAAATTAGTACCTATAACAGTGACCCTCCAGTATGACCATGATGAACTAGAAGTGGTGCGCCGCCGATCCGCTGCTAAGGCTGCTGAACAGGGAGTCGACGACGCATCTTCTAAAGGGACGTTCACAGAGGGGTGTGAGAGATGGTGCATGGGGTGATGGTCCAGGGGGGAAGGCACCTGGTGGCTCAGATGCTGTAGAGAGGAGGACAGATGTATCATCATATATTTTAGTAGTGGATGAAATAGTGTATCCCTTACTCCGTGGCATTTCTATCATTAAATCGAATAAAATTATGTTCAGAAAATATATTTAAAAAAAATATGTAGAAAAGAAATTAAAAAATGATAATAAATGCACAGTACTATCAAAAAAAATATACATAACAATGATAATGAATGATTTCACAAATGAAATAAGTGGTTGCTGAATGAATAAATAAATGCAAATACAATAATTTTCCCCTTAAATAATGTTTTTTTACTGCTCCATTACTTCATTCACTTCATATATCTTTTCTAGACTAATATTTTCAATATCATGATGGATAAATAATTATACTTCTTATTATTGATGATATTCAACTTTAGAGGTCATCTCTTCCACTTCATCACCCATATCATACAAATTTCATAGTATTACATGAGGAACTACACTCCACCCTTCATCCAAAAGAGAATTCACATAATATATCATTTTTTCTTGCGATGATAAGATATATGGATCATGCAGTTCACAATAAAAAACATCCATTAAGTGAGAGAAGTTCACAAATGTAAATTTCATGGAATCTCTTTTAAAACCTATGATAATATTGACTAAATTGCATTTGAATAAAACAAATGAAAAATTCCCATGGTAGTTTAATTCAATGATATCAATCATCTTTCCATAGTACCCCACATCATCAAATGTAAATATACAAATATTCTATGTTTTCAAACCCCTTTCTCGATCGACTGTACGAAATCTAATGCCATTCACGTTGTAAGCGTCAAAATTTCAAACTTGTTTTAGTGGACCTCGATCAAGAAACATCAAATCATCTAAAAACTCCACTCAAGTATCAGTATTCATGATCTAAAAAATGAAATATACTTTATTAGATTTAGAAAATATATGTGTCAAACTAATATTAATATTTATTGCAAAATTTATGAATGTACACATCGTTAAAACCATTCTACATGCTCTTTATTAATAGATTTCATTATATCATTCTAATTTCATTTTTGGCCTCTCAATCGTCTCTCTGTTTGTATCTTGAACACTTCAATAAATGGATCTGCAATTTCACAATTCAGCAGCACATATCTATGTTATTGTAATAATTCTGATTCTGTCAGTGTTACATTTGATGTCCTCCCAACTAATCGGCCAATAGTAGGAAGTATTTTTTATTTCTGATGTATTTTAGATTTATTCTATTTGTTTTCAACACATCTAACTTTATTAAATATTTACTCAATATCATCCATGTATTTAGAAGAAAGGTAAGACACTCGTCATCCAAATAGCCTTCAGCAATAGAGCCTTCTGGTTGAGATTTATTTCTCAAGTATGATTTCAAATTCCCTAGATATATGTGAAATAATGTAAACATAATTATGAGTTTAATTAAGTGGGAAAAATTGTTTAATTGACTAGAAAATATAAAAATAAATGACCTCTCAATTAGATACATCCATTGATAATGAACGGGGCCTCCTAATTTGGCTTCCTCAACCGAATGCATAGTTAAATGCATCATGAAAGTAAAAAACAATGGAGGAAAGATCATCAACATTTCTCAAAGGGTCAATTCAAACCTATCCTGGAGGTTTTCAAGATGAAATGGATGTAAAGATTTCTCATATAGTTGTCTGAAAAACTGTGCATAATTGGAGTACAATAGTAGTACCTTTTTAGGTAATAATGTATGTCATGCCAATGGTAGTAACTATTGTAACAAAATATGTGAATCATGACTTTTCAATCCATGTAACATACGATTCTTCATTTAAAAACAACTTGAGATGTTACTTGAATACCCATCAGATACATTCACGTTCTTTAAAAATTGAAGGAATGTATCCTTATCCCTATTTTTTATTGCAAAAATTGTCTGAGCATACTTTTCATTCTCATCTGGTCATAGATCACGTTTTATGTTCATTACTTGTAAGTATGTTTTAGCATTAAGATGATCCTTCGACATTCCATGATCATTAAGCAATGTGAAAATAAAATTATCATAGAAATTTTTCTCAATATGCATCACATGAATATTATGCTACAAAAAATTAAATTTCCAATACAGATATTTGAAGAATATACTTTTTACTTATATTATTTAGTTCTGAATTCACATGACGATACAGTTTGAACCAGTTTCCCAATATCATTAAAATGACAAACCTTTCGAAATTTGGTTTCATTATTTCCAAGTTGTGTCAATATTTCAAAACAAATTAACAACTTTGGTGGTGGTATAAGATTAATGAAACCATTAAATTTTTATCTGTTTAGCCGAAATCTATGAGATGCATCAGGAAATATTTGATGGCACAAGAAGCACCATTTACTATAGTGAGGTATCTTTTTGGGATCAAAATCAATGTTACAAACAGGACAAGACAAACCCATGTAAATGTTCTAACTAGATAAATTCCTAAGCCCAGGGAAGTCACAAATGGTCCACATTAAAGTAGCATGCATTTTGAACATTTTTTCAGAAGAAGAAACAAATGTTTCTACACCGTTGCTCCATAACTCCTATAATTCTTCAATCAATGGGTACAAGTATACATCAATATCATTTCAAGGCATTTTTTTCCAGGAATAATCATAGAAATGATAAAATGTGTTTGTTGCATACACATCAATGTAGGGAGATTGTAAGGGATCAAAACAACTGGCCAAATGCTATAATTGGTACTCAAAGTCCAAAATGGGATGAATCTATCAGCAAGAAATCCCAATCAAACATTCCTAGAATCAGCTGAATATTATGCATTTAATGAATCAAATGTCATCCGAGATAGTGAATCTTGTGGATGTCTCATTATCCCCTCATTGTTATTACCTACAGAATTGCACTTCATGTGTTCAGCGGTTATCGATGACATGAATAATCATTGCAATCGAGGATTTAATGTAAAGTAACACAAAACCATTTCAGGTGTGTTCCCTTTCTTCTTCATCATGAAAGTATGTTGATTCAGACTTGAAACATCACCCATTGATAGTTATCTAGAAGGAGAGAATTTTTTTCAATTCATTCTACTTAAATCCTCTCGCCAATAAAGCATACAATCATTGGGACACACAAGTATTTTTGTATAATTCATACCAATCATGTTAACAACTTTTTTTATATAATAAAATGTCTTTGGGATTTTTGCTTCAGGAAATGCATCATGCAAAAATTCCAATTTCATGGACATTTCTTTATTTTTAATTTCACTAAGACATTTGATATGGTACTACTTCAGCAGAAAAAAAGAGATTTGAATATTTCAAACACCCACTATACAACCCTTGATTTCCATAGTCAACTAAATCATGAAACATAGTTTCCTCAGTGAAGTTTTGTCTTACATTTTTCTCCACAGAATCAAGAGGAGGATCCAATGATATGTTACAATCTTGATCTGGTTGTGTTACAGTCTCAAAAACATCACATGTCATGTTGCAATTTTTAGCACCCTCATGTAGTTGTTCTGTTATGTTTTGATGTTGATAGTGGTGTCTTCAAGTACCGAATGAATCATTTGTGAGGTGTTTCATTTCATTTTCCATTGTAAAAATAGTGGGGAGATAATTCTTTGGATTAACATCAGTTTTCAACCTTTCTGTAATGTTCGATTCTCCTTTCCAAATCCAACACACATATATTTACAAGGGAATTGATTCAGTGTTAAATTTTTATAAACATCACCTCTCTTCAACCATCTTTTAAATTTATATACAGGACATGGACATCTTATTCTCCCTTCAACAGATCGATTGGAAATTGAAGAATCTAAAAACTCCTTCAAACACTTAATATACTAAGGTGTGTTCCTCGGTAATGTGATCCAACTTTTATCCATGTATATCACAATGTGCCTACACAATATAAAAAAAAATTAAAACACATAGATACTACTAAATAGGGAGAGAGATTAATATATACTAGTTGAAAAATATATAAATATTTTACATAAGGTTTTCCTATATAAATACATATGGAAAAATCACCCATTAGAAAACTAAAGTACATATGTTCATGCATGTGTATGCTTATACACATTTGATTACAAAATCATATGAAGAAACAAGAATATAGTGAGTATTTTCTTAGGCAATATACATTTTGAGATGATAGTGATTATTTTTAGATATATTTGAGAAAGTTAAGAATTAGTAAAAAAGTTAAGAGTTAAGCTGATGCATTATATTAGAAGTCAACTTGCAGAGCATTGGGATATTTTGAAGTTGATCATTCTGATATAGTAGTTAGTATAATTATAAGTATTATTCTATTCAATTCATGAGAGTATAAGGAACCTACTTTTATTCAAAGTTATTAATTATATTTAGTGTAAGTCATTAATATTCATTCCTTTATAAGAGGAAATATAATTTCTAGTTTGATAATTATATACTAAAACAGGTTTTTTCCATTAGCATGATATATAAATAACTAAAATATAAAACATGTATTTTATCAATGCACAACATTTAGAAAACATGGTATAAAGATGTTTTTCCTGAAACAATTCCAATTCAAGACCCAATCATCGATCCTTAAAACATCACCCCTTTATTAAAAAACCCTTACATGGTTTAAAAACATATCAAAGGAATTTCTAATAATGGCTATAAAATTTTAAAACAATCCGCTCACTTGAAAATACTAACACAATAAAATCAAAATATTTAAGTAAAAAAGGTTAACTATAAAGAAAAATTCTCTATAGAAATTTGTAAAGAATGACAATAAACAAGTGGAAAACACTCATCAATATCAGTACTAAATCATTGGACGATCAATGCTTTAATGAAATTCCATCCAAGTAAAAATGAAAAACACAAGCTAATAAATAATTAAAGGCACAACACATGATAAATATAATTATGAAAAACACTAGTAACTAATGGGATAAGTATAATACATGAAAATGTGGACCTAATTTCATCTGGTTAATGGTCACACATCCATCAAAAAAATCACTCTAAACCCAATCTCATCTGTGACACCCCACTAGCTCGGTATTTTGTACAACTAGTGATATCTTGAAAGTGTGTAATCTCAATGTGCTTAGAAATATCCCATGACTTATCACTTAGTATCCTAGGATTCCCTATAAAATAATTAAAGGTGGTGATACAATTTTAAAGTGAATTTAATACAATTAAAATAATAATAGCCAAAGGTTCGCATAATAATGAAATCCTTCCTACATCCCACATTTAACTCATAATGAACCCCCACCCATAATAAATTCATGAATCACATCACAAACAACCATCACATGGACACACATGACATCATAAATAAATGAAAAGGAGCTCAGCAAGGGAAAAATGAACCAATCAACTCAAAAATCACATCACAGAGTGCCATCCAAGACTTTCAATAGTCACATATAATATATACATTTGTCAATTCTTTTTTAAAATGTTTTGGAATTCAAACACCAATATAAGTGAAATCATAATCATTTCGAAAACACACCCAACATAACCCAAATTAATCACAATTCCATTTCATAAAACAACTTTTCCCTTTGAAACATGGAAAACAATTAACCCCCAAAGGGTAACCCACTTTGAAAAACTAATTTCCCTTAAAATCGAATGACCATGTGTTTTCCTTATATAAAACTATTCTTTTAATTTAATCAAACATGCCTAATGTATAAAATAACAATTTACAAAAACAAAATCATTTAAATATGAAATTAAAACCTTTAACTGACATAAATACCATGTTAAGTTAAATAAAACCATTATAAACCAATCCTAGATTACCAACGCCCTCATTATCTTGATTAGAAATTAATTTTTAAATCTAATAAAACATAAATAAATTAAATAAAATTCAATGAAATGGAAACACTAACATAAATAAAATTCACTGGTGGTAGGGAGGCGAGCTAGGTTTTGTGTCTCGCGGGGGTTGGGGGAAGAGGGTGGGGTCGTGGGGGTCAGCGGGAGAAGGGTATTCAGGGTTGGGATTTTGGGGGAAGTAGCACTGATGGCCAGTGAAAAACATCACCGGTGGTAGGGAGGCAAGCTGGGGTTTGGGGATCGTGGGGATCAAGGAAAGAAGGTAGGGTCATTAGGGTCTGAGGGAGAAGGGATGTTGGGGTCGGGGGGAAGTGTTTCCACTAAAAAAACAGCATTTAGATGTAGTTTTTATTAAAACACCGTTAAATCCTTTTTAATAAAGGTTTAGCGGCGGTTTCCAAAACCACTGCTAAAAGACCACTGCAAAAGATTATTTATGTTGTAGTGACATAAGTATCCACCACCATTTTCATTGAATATTACTTTATAAGTTTCCATGTATATTTCAAATAAATTATATTCATAATATTTTTTGAATTTTAGTTTTTTGAAAGTTTTTTATAAGTGGAATGGTTATTTTCCTCAAGAATGTTTCAATAATTTATTTAAAATTATTTCTATTTATCAATTACAAAAAACATTAAAATTATAGAATCCTTATAAAATCTATATATATTTCTATTACATATATAATTTTTTTTCAAACCCCCTTCTATTCATAGGGAAATACATCCCTTATGCTCATTTATCAAAGGCCTTTATTATGAAATTTCCATTGATTACGATATGAAAAAAAGATAATGTAACCCATATTATTTTGATCAGTAATTCTAATATTTATTCCATATGATTGATTTCTTTATGTAAAAAAAAATTAGGTACATAAAATGAATTTTAGGGGTGAGACAATAATTATTTCTACCTCCAATGCATTAAGAACATTTTAGTATCATCAAATACCAGGTATGATATTAGAATGTGAAAATAATCCATTGTGGTACCCTTCCCACCATTTTATATTGTCTCGGATGTTATACTTGACTTATGTTTGTTTCATTCTTTTGGATTTTGTCAGATTTCCTATGATTATATGTTTTTATGATACCATGATCATTATGTCATACTACCATGTGATTACTCATCTTGCTTATCTATTATGTTATCATGTTATATCTTTATTATTATTCCTTGTCATGTTTATTACCTTACTAGGATCTTTATGTCATCCCCTTCTTTTATATATTTCAATGGCTATCCCATTCATCTTTAAGAATATTCATAGGATTTTGGAGATAATTATGTATAATAAAATAAAGATAATTTTTTATCCTTGTTATGATATATTATGATCCTAGTATTATAAAGACACTAAGTCACATGATCTTTGGGTTTTAATGAGTATTTATTTATATTAAATCTAATATAATGATTTGTGTAGAAGTCTTAGGTCCCTATAGTTTTTATTAGGTTATATAATGGAATATGATCCTTGGGAATACTCATAAGTGAGCATTGGATGAAGAATTGATCTCCACCCAGGGGATTCATGAATAAGGGGTTATAACTGGGGAAGGTGGTGTGTCCTTCCCAGAGGGAATAGTCACCTAGGGATTGATTTGATAAATATAAATTATAGTATACTAGAAATAATTCTAGACCACTATAATTAGTATTAAACCAAAGTTTTAATTATTCTTTGGATAATAGTATGTGTGAACATTAGTGAGAATGCGATGGATATTTATATGGGTAAGAATAGGTATTAGAAAATATTCTAGAATCTTAGTAAAGTATAGAGATAGTGGTTTACGATAAATTATATCCATGTTTAGATACTATAATTATACATGATTATAGTATATATGTAACTAGGGTAATAACTTTGAAGAATTTATGTCTAGATAGACTAAAGTGTAACCTTTTACATGAAAAAGACCTATACTGTGCACCTGGTTTGACACTTTGAGTGGATATTATTTGAAAATTCACAATGTTTATAAAAACAATATTAAGCATATGAATGAATTATTAGTTGAAAACCCCTAATAGGAATCATCATCATGGATAATGTATAGTGAAACCTAGAGGCCCATAAGCCAAAACGTACTTATAATTTATATGTTATTCCATCTAGGTTTATAATTTTTACTTTGATATATTAATTCATTATCATCTTGTTTCTTTTAATATGTTTAGTTAATTGAGGTATATGGAAGATGAAATTTAGGAATCCAATTTGATGGAAAATGTAATGATTTACCCAATAATATGACAACATAATTGTGAATTGTAGTTGGATATATTCTGATCATTACAAATGATAAATATCCAATTATTATCAACAACTAGAACATAGTTTAACATCAATTCTATTCAATGAAGAGAAGGAGGAATTATCTTTTTTGTTTAATTATTAATGACGAAAAAGAAAATAAGATTCAATATCCTACATGTCAAGAATGTGGGGATAGGAACCTGGGAAAATGCAATAAAGGAATTGGAATTTTCTATATGTATGGAAAATGATTTCACAAAATAGAAAATTGATAAAGAAAAATAAATATTATAGTTAATAGGATGCATGAAATAAGGTTAAATATAAGGCACCACTAATGGTTATCTGTTGAAAATATGGGGAACATGGTCATTATATGTGTCAATCCCCTAATCCAAATATTAATTCCTAAGTTAAAATATTATGGAAATAATTTTATTAGAATTATTATTAAAGTGATTATGTGTTGGAACTCCAGAATCATGTCATTGATGTTTTTTTATTAATGGTTTCATCAAACTTGTGTGGATCATTCTGTAGTAATTTTCCTTTTTGGGTTTGAAATAATATATTATAAGGTACACATGAAATAAAAGTTGATTTAATTATAAGATGATATTCTATGAAAAAATACATGATTGAGGAACACATAATCTTGGAGATTTTTTTTATTTTATGGAAATTATTGTTAATAATAATTAATTAATTTTGTGTAAAATAATGAGTAGTATAGAAATCCTTAGTGGTTAAAAATTGTTTTGATGATTGATATATTTTTGAAAATGTTTATCATAATATTTATAAAGTAATTGGATGATGGTGAATTATAGAAATTATTGTCCCATAATATTTTCTATATTTTTAGAAAAAGGACATCCTATTAGATTGGTGACAACCCATCATGTCTAGTAAGTCCATGCCGCTTGAACCCACAACCAAAGGGAGATATGGGTGTAGCACCTACCACAAGCCTATGTGAAGTTATTTTTATTATAAAACTACTTTTATCTAAATAAATTGGTGGATAAATATTAATATTTTTTCTTGGAAACATATTAAAGAATAAAATATTTTTGTATTTTTAGGGTATTTTGGTGATTAATGATATTTTGTGAAACATTTTTTTAGGTTAATATATATATCCCCTAGGTTTAACATAAGTGATTATTTGGTAAAATATTTCTCATGTTTTTAGAGACATAGGTTGGAAGGTTATGAGATAACCTTTGAGGTTAAAACATTCTTTCATATTGAGGTTATTAAGGTTATTAGGGTTATAGGGTTATTTATTAAATAATGATATATGTTAAACTTTTGGTCTTATTGTTGAATATTAGAGGTTAATATATTTATATTAATTTTGGTTATTATTTCACTTTTTTTGAACAATTTTGGTTTTAATAAATATATGAGGAATATATAGTTACTCTTTTATGGATCTTATGATTTATAGAAAGTTAATTTAACCACATTAGTCTTACAAAAATCATATTAGATATCCATTCCTTATAGTTATATGTTATGTGGAATGTGAAAAAAAAATATTTAATTATTTTTATTAAATAAATAAATATATATATATATAATAGGAAAGTATATTTTCTAGGGTTATCTATCTAAATAGTAAAAGAATCCCTCAAATAATTATAATGAAACTTAAAATAAAGAATCCATCCCACTACCTCCATATTTTATTAATCAATGGTATTTTAATTCATCATTGATTTATGGTTTTGTATGATGAATTTATCATGAACATTAAATATCTTATGACCAGTGACTTTTATCACTAAGTATAATTATTTACCCTTTAATCCTATGTACATATCTTCAATTAAAACAAATTTTCACTAACATGGAACCATAGTTATTTTTTTCAATATTACTTTCATATTTCCCTTTCCCTCTTTTAAGTGAATGTTTTACTAACCCTTTTTTCAAATTAGGTTTTCCAAAAAGGAATCTTTTAATATAAATCCTATGATTACTCCGTAGAATTTTAAATTATGATTATGTAATTTATATAATGGAGGTTTAATGTAACACCATCATAATTTAAAAGAACCATACTCCCTATAGTGCATTCAATACAGAACACTGAGTTTAAATAAACTGTGATGTAATATTGTTTAAAAGTGACTCATATAACCTTGCCATCAAATTGGATTGTATGAATAGAACTAAATAATTTATGAAATTTATATAAAGTTACTACTCAATATAAATATATTTGAAAATTATAATTAACTGGGATCTAAATTTTATGATAATTAATTTCATTCATATAAAATATTTATCATTAAAAAATAATTATTTTTAAAAATATTAATTAGAAAATAATTAAATTATTATTTACCCAATTTTATAAAATTTATTTCATAGTTTTTAATTCTTTTTAAAATAACAATATCTATGTTAACATTGAGGTTAATTATTGTAATTTTGTAAAATATTTATTTTTTAGTGAATAGTGAAAAACACAGATTTTAAAAAAAAATTCATTTGTTTTTAATAAAATAAGACTAATTATTATTTTCATTTGATTTATTATTAACATATTATTTATTTAGTAATATTAAATCCAATTAATTACTTTTTAATAACCTTTATTTTGATTTTTAGTATAAGTTTATGGTTAAAATTAAAACACCTTTTTTGAGAACTATTTTAAAGTGCATAATGCTTATTCATATTAATTTATTAAAATAGCCACTATTTATAAATTATTTTCATTAAATTTTTAGTTTATATATGTATAGATACTAATTTAAATTCAATTAGTTATTATTACTTTTTGTTTAGTTATTATATGATCATATTTTAATAAAATAAATACATTCCTTGAAAAACAATTTTTCGACACATCTGGGAGTTCACTTTAAAATTATATTATACCACTTATGTGAGTTGAATTCAAAAAAATTGAATAAATATTTTTCAAAAATAGTAATTCACATTATCTAATTTGGTAAAAATAATTTTTGACCATAATGAATAGTGAAAATATGAAAATATATTTATCACCATCATAGTAAAAATAAGTTTACTAAGCAGTTAAACTAAAATGATAATGGCTAAAAATGACCCAAAAAAGGTATAATTTCAAAAGTATTACATTATTTTAACCTATTAACTTCCAATTATTATAATTTATTCATTTTTAGCCTTATGTTTATGAAATTTACTAGCAATAATTGAGGAACTTCCCAAATTATAATGTGTTCCACTCACTTCAATTATACATGGACATAAACTATCCAATCCTATTAACACATAAAAATCAAATTCATTAATATATTAAATATAAAAATAACTTGATTAATTACCTCCAAAAATCCTAGAATCCATTTTTATCATATATCCAACCTATAATGTCTTTTATTGAAAAGCTAATGAAGTTGTCTGAAGAAGAGGAAACATCATTAACCGAGCATTTTTTTTAATTCTTATTCCACCACTGTAAAATATTATTAAAACATTATGATTTAATATCCTCAATAGTTTCAATATACTGATATGTTTTTATGTTATTTTAATGACATGAAACTATCTCCTCCTCCTCTAAATTAGAAACAAACCTGTTGATCATGTGTGCGGCGGGCTAGAGCCTCGCAGACCGACATAATTTTTTTCATCATTAATTCTAAAATATAGATATAATGATGTTTATAATATGTATATATATTATATTAATGATATAATTATACTTTTTTAATTATAATATCACATAATCCTTCTATCTTTTTATTCGTTAGATAATTTGATAACGTAGCTCGTGTGTGCGGCAGACTACTACCTCTCGAAGCGATGTGATTAATTTTTCAATTATGATTTACATGGAAGGTAATAAGGATTAATTTGATATTTATATATATAATTAATATGAGATTAAAAATTCTATAAAATAAATATGTTATATAATCTCCTATATTACCATCCATTGAATACATGGAAACATTGTTTGTGTGTACGACACACTACATCCATACAAAGCGATGTGATTCATTTTTTATTAACATATCACATAGATGGTATATTTAGGTGTATTTAAAGAAATAATATGGTATTTATGATATAATTATAATTCCAAAATGAAAAAATAACACTTTATTTCAATTATTTTCATCAACAAATTAAAATGATACTCATGCGTACGTACAACCAATCCTCTACATGATTTTAATATAGTTCATTTTTTATGACCATATTTAATAATGGATATTAAAAATATTAATTATAGTAAAAAATGATAATTATATAGTTATTATAATTATTTTTTGTTATTAAATAATAATATCTTTGACCTTAGTAAACTTAGAAAAGTGATATTGGACATATGAGTCGTTTATCATTACAAAAACTGACATGAAATTAACTAGTTTAGAAATTGAAAATGGAATAATTAAAAATAAATTAAAAGGAATAATAATCCAGAAAATTTTTATTATGAAATTAAATAATTAACATATGTTTATTATTTTTGTAGCTAACTGATGTGCATGATGATTTAGGCTCGAGGTAAGGTTTTTAGTCTCAAAAGTTAATTCTTTGAGAAACATGTTCTTTTATGCACCTAATTTGTTATAATTTATATATATAAATACTATTTAAATATTATATCATTAATAATTCAAAATTAATTTTATTTTATGTTACCATTATCTTAATTCAATCATGTTGGTTTTTGTTTAAAAGTTACTAAATAGTATATTGTTTATGATTTAATATCATTTTTATCAGGATTGTTTATGTTAGAATTTCAATTATAAGAAATTATTTGATAATTTTCTAATAATCCCATTTAATTTTATTCTAATATGGTTATATATAAAATTTCTAAATAATAGTATAATTTTCCTAACATAGTACTTAAAATTATTGAGAAATTTTTTTAATAAAATCTTACTTTACTTATCTATTCAGTTATAAATCATTTCCCTTCTAAATACATGTTCTTAAAAAATATAATAACTATTTTTTAAAAGGAAGCTTCTTTTAATTTTCTGAACGATGCACTTTTTGATTTTTAAACAAAATGTAAATGGTATTTTTTTAACTTATACAGCATATAAATAAGTATTTTCCACCATTTTCACTTAATATTCCCTTATAAATGTCCACATTTATTTTTAATTAAATGTATTCCAGAAATATTTTTTTGAATTTTAGTTTTTCAAAAGTGATTTTCAAAGTGTATAACTTATTTTCCTCATGAATGTTTTTTTTAAATTTTTTAAAGTATTTCTACTCATCAATGAAGTAAACTTTTAATGATATAGAGTTATTAAAAAATCAATATATATGTCTCTTAAATATATATAATTCTTAATATATCTTATTATTATGGGGTAATGCATGCCTTGTTTTCATTTCTCAAAAGACGTCATTATGAAATTTTCTATTATTTTGATATGAGGAAAGATTAGGTAAACCAATTTTCTTTCCATGGGTAATTATTCTATTTATTCCTTATGTGTAGCAAATAAACATGTACCTGAAATGAATGTGATATGTGGGGAAATAATTATATATCCTTCCAATTCATTGGGTAATGTTTTAGTCTCATGGGATTTCATGTATGGGATTTGATAGTGAACCCAATCCAATATGGATCTCGATACACCATGTGACATTGTCTCAGAAGTTATCCTTGATTTATTTTTATGTCATGTTTTATGATTTTCCCACATTTATTTTGATTCTATATTCTTATAATATAATTATATTTTATATTCTGTTGTGTGATTCCTCATCTAAATTTTATTTTATCTTATCATTTTATATCATTGAATCACATGTTATGATTCCTTATCATGTTTATTTCATTCTTGTGATTTTCTATCACCCCTTTAATTTATATATTTCCCAGGTTATCCCGTGAATTTTTAAGAGAAAAAATGATTTATTATATCACTCTATATATAAAAATAATGATGTTTTTTTATATTCATTATGATGAATTAGAAACCTATTCTTCCAAATACACTAGGCCTCATGATCATTGGGTTTTAATTAATAAATATTTATATTAAAAATAATGTCATGATATGTGTAAAATGATTATATCACTAAAATAAAATAGAATGAATATATTTATAATCACATGGAATCATAAAATAAATAATATTATATCATTATATCATTTCATCATATGAATTTGGTGGTGACAAAAAAACTAACATCATAAGTTTAATAGATAGGGCTTTTATAGTCCATTACATTGTGGGAATATGGTGTTTGAAGTATTCTAGGGAATCAAGGTGACCCATTTCTTTACTTTGTTTAATTTCACAGTTTTATATGTTTTCTAATAGTGGCTCACCCTAGCGGTGGCTCCCCATGGTGGTGGCTCACCTTGGTGGTTTCCTGCTAGCGGTGACTCGTTGGCGGTGACTCACTGGAAATCACTCATTGTCGGTTTCTCACCCATAGGTTAATCACTAATGGGTGACTAACCAAATGTTGACTTGACAAACGATGTCTCATTTAACGATAGGTCATATATTTCTGACTAATGAGCGGTGCCTCATCAAGTGGTACCTCACCTAACGGTGATTCTCCATAAAGTGACTCACTGAACGGTGTCTCGCCTAATGATAGCTCATGAATAAATAATCATGACTGGTTCCTCATCCAATAATGTCTCACCCAATGGTGCCTCACCTAGTAGTGTCTCTGGAAAAGTGTTTTCTATTGCATTTTTCCCTTTTTACCATCTTATTTGATGTAAAACGGAATTAATTCCATATTTTAATGGATGTGGAGTTGATTTATAGCCCATAAATCTAATATTAATTTCTTAAGTGTTTGGTGTATTTTACTAATTCAAAACACGTCATCTTGACCAGATCTTCCTTTAATAGAAAATCCCCCTAGAGATTTCCTGCTGCGTGCACTCCCCTATTTTGGTGAAAAAAAGAAGCACCAATTGTCACTTCTTCTAGGTTAGTATCCCTTCAACTCTATTAATTTTGTAGAATATAGGGTTGGCACATAGATTTTCTCCTTATAATGACAATAGACTTTAATTATTTTTTGTGCATTCCTTGTTGAGGTCGGGATGGTTATTGTACCTTATTAGGGGCTTCTTAATTATTATTTTTTCTCATGGGTGCATTAGTGTTCCTTCTTCACATGTACATGAGAGACTTTGGTTTTCCTACTTGTTATACTTGTATGCTCACCATAGGTATATAAACTACATTCATGTTTCCAGGAGGATTATGTAGACTGTACTGGACCCTAGTAACTCGAATCACGACAACTTTTATTTCGTTTCTTAGCTTCACATTTGGTACTTTAATTTGGATACTTTTGTTATGTGTATCAGTTATATTATAAACATGCATGTGGGATGGTTTCAAATTTCTTTCTATATGAGTGTTAGAGTTTTTTTGGTTACTACATCATATATCCAAAACATGTTTTCTTAAAAATTGTAATTCCTCTCATATTGTGATGTTTTTACCCCCTTGGTAATAGTCCCATCATGGGTACTAATGGTGGTATCACTTGGGGGACATTATCTCCCTTTCGTCATTTCCATCCTAGGAGGCATATCTTGGAAGGAAGGGGGTCGTGCCAGAGTGGTATTAGAGAAGATGGATAAAATATATAATGGAGGTTGGAGTTTGGAATAGTGATGACTACATGGGATAGTATAGAAACAACTCGATTTGACCTTAGTGTGAGATATAGGTCATGAATACCTGCTAGGACCTGGGATTTTTTCCACCCCCCCCCCATCATCTAGTGCATGGAATCCGAGCCTATTGAACGACCAAGTGAGATGGATCTGCATGTAGGGTATAAACCTAGAAAAGGTACATCTATTATAATGACTTTTGTTGTTGTTTTAATTGGGTTGTTTTGGGAAGGTTAAAATGAATAAAATAAATTAAACAAACTAAAAAAGTTAAAATGAATCCTAAATTCCATACTTCACTGGCATAAGAATTATTTGTTTGTCATTTATGTTATGGATCATAGACATTATCAATGTGCATATCAGGTTGCTGATGTTCAACTGAATAATCCAATTGATCATTGGAGGGTTGATATGGCTGAAAAGGAGGATCAGTGGTAGAGGTTGTTGTGTGCTTTCTAGTGGCATGATCTAGGAAAGTGGGAGAGAAGCTTTTCAAATATGGAGAAAGAGGCTTGGTTAGAGGAGATTGAGATTGAATTCGGTTTGATGTAGGCTCTGATGGGATATTGGGTCCCTTTGGAAGTCATCCAGATTCAGGGAGCTAAAAATCAATGGTGGATATTGATTCTAGGGGAGCATAAGGAGGAAAAACTTTTTGGGGGTTGAATTATAGAAGGAATTATTAGCAGATTTCATGTCTTCAACCATGAAGGCTGAGAAGAGGCAGGAGCTAATCACCCTTCATCATGGGATTTTTTTGGTGTGGGAACTTCGGATTATGTTCAAGGATTTTTTTCTCTTCACTCGATATCACTTTTCGAAAGAGGAGTCTTGTATGAGACATCTTTTTGAATCCCTCCATCATTCTATCTAGTTTGTTGTTACTCCGTTTACATTACCACTATATATATCTCTTCATAAGAAGGTGGAGGTGATCGAGTGGATGCACTCCCGAGGAGCTCTATGATGATAGTGGAATCAAAATAGTTCTTCAAGAGGTAGGGATGTCAGTGGTAGAGATCATGCTTTGGGACCTTCAACTTTTAGAATAGTAGGCAGGCGACCTCAGCAGTTTTCATTCCAGCCTCCTGGTGTGGTCTATATTTCCATTCCTATGGGATTTGGGCCAACATGTTTATTTTGTGGGGTTCACTACCATCTTCAGAATCGGTTTTCTTTGGATGCCTGAGCTTGGTTTAGTGGAGGTGGACAAGATCAGTTTCAAACTCAGTAGTATTTTTTAGACCATTTCAGTAGTATAGACAATATTATTTTTCTTTTCTAATGGGAGATGGATAAGGAATAGGCCGACCTTTGGATGTTCCTCGGGGACCTCAGCGCTGTTGTGGTTTTGGATGTGGTCATCATTAGAGAGGAAAAGAACAGAGGATGGCGAATTACACACAGTAGAGGTAGCAGTTCCAGTAGGTTCAAGTATCATTATAGGTGTGATCAGTTTGTTTATTACCCTTTATTGTCCATTGTTTGATTCAGAAGATTCCCACTCCTTTGTTGCAACAACTCTAGCCCAAGCTCTAGGACTAGAAATATAGAGGATTCTCATGCCCCTAATGTTTAGTATTCCATTTAGAGGCTATAACATCTCTTTTGATGTCTTCCGGGGATGTAGAACGATGAAGGGACAACAACAGTATCATAGGGATCTCTTCTTGCAACAGATGAAACAATACAATGACATTCTCACCAATGACTATTTGTTTTCCATGCATGTTGTTATCCACTTCATCCAAAGAAGAGTTGTGTTTTTTGATGTGGAGGGTCATCATATGGATATCATTGGCCAGAGATGTTGTTAGGGGGGCTATTCGTGTGTGGAGTCTCTCATTCCTTAGATGGATGAGTTGTAAGTGGAATAGTTGGATACTGAGATTGTGGAAGTTCCAATGGTCTTTGGGGAGTTCATGGATGTTTTCCCCAATGAGGATTTGACTCAATCCCCTCGACCTGATGTTGAGTTCAGTATATACTTAAAGCCCGATGCTTCTCTAATTTTGATGTCTCTCAATCGTATGGCACCTTCTGAGTTGTGATAGTTGATGATTTAGATAGGTGATTTGATACATAAGGGTTTTATCTGGAGTAGTGTGTCACCACGGGGCACCTTATTGCTTTTCTCCAAGAAGGTGCATGATGGTATGAGATTTTTCATTTACTATTAGCAGTAGAATGAGGTAATGGTCAAGAATAGTTACCATGTTCCATGGATAGATGATCTTTTTGACCAGTTAAGAGGGGTAAGTTGGTTTTATATGATTGATTTGTTGTCTAGATATCACCAGTTGAGTGTGAAGGATGGAGATATCCCAAAGACTACATTCAGATACAGGTATGGGCATATCAAGTGTGTAGTCATGTAGTTCAATAGTAAAGATGCATCTGAAGTGTTCATGGGGCTTATGAACTCCATCTTTCATATGTTATTGGACCATTTTTCCATTGTATTCATCGATGATATCCTCGTGTATTA
This sequence comes from Viscum album, assembly GCA_963277665.1. Classification (NCBI taxonomy): domain Eukaryota; kingdom Viridiplantae; phylum Streptophyta; class Magnoliopsida; order Santalales; family Viscaceae; genus Viscum; species Viscum album. The sequence continues at coordinate 543,234,556 of OY728157.1, forward strand.
AATGTCATAGGAGGCGCATGAAAAGATTTTTAGAACTATTTAGAAAGTTATTAGATGCCGCCATATCTTCAAAATGTTTTCCAAGTGTATGTTCTGTACATGAGAGGTTTATTTCATTGGGAATGTGGTGTTTCATCGTGGTGTGGTTGTTGACCTATCGATAAATGAAGTGATTGTTTCTTGGGAAACAAACAAGAATGTGGTAAAAGTTAGTAGTTTTATTTGTCTCATTGGCTATTATCGAAGGTTTGTACAAGATTTATCTTGATTTTTAGATCCATTTCCATTATTGATCTTGAATGATCCATATCTTTTGTGGGGTGATCAGTGATAGGTAGAATTCGGTTACCTTGGTTGGTTCCTTAGTGCTCTAGTTGGCTATGGAAGGGGGGATGTCTGAGAAGTTTTGTGATTCTCTCCATCTAGGTTTGGGATTCTTGGTAATTTAATAGAATATATTTATCTTTTGTGGGTCTATGTAGTTATTTATCTATGATAGTAACTATACCACTCGCGATCTAGAGTTAGCAGTAATTGTGTTCACATTGATGTTTTAGTGGCATTACCTCATTGGGGAATGAGTTGTGGTCTTCACGGACCACAAGAGTTTGAGATATATTATCTATCAGTGAGATTAAAACCTACTACAATATATGTTGATGAAGTTTCTTTAAGAATATGATTTTTATATCTCATACAGCTCAAGAATGGGAAATTTCATGGGCAATGCTTTGAGAAGGAAGTCACAGAGGGAGGTTGTTCGAGAATATGCAGATGCATGGAAGGAAATGGAGGAGTTAGTATCCTTTAAATTAGACTCATGTGTGTATTGTGGTAGAACCTCATTGTTTTAGATTATGTTGAAACCTTATTTGATGTATAAGGTGAAGGAGTCTTAGTGGGGAGACTCAGAGACAGAGGTGATGCACGATCGTGTCGGCCATAATGATTCTCTAGAAGGATGGTTAGAGGATGGTTCGAACTGGGATTGTTTTAGGGTAAGTTTTTTGTTCTTCTAGAGCAGCTTGATGGATTAATCCATGAGTTTCTTAGGTCACCCTTGTCAATGTATCAAAAATTTCTATAATGTATCATGGATTGAGGATGTAGATTTTGTGGCCCTGGATAAAATGAGTAGAGGAAGAAATTGTGGTGAGGTGCTTGGTTTATCTATAGGTGAAAGCCAAAAATCATGTTCCTAGTGGTTTGTTTCATCCCAAGGGTGTTCCCTAGGGGAAATGGGATGAAATCTCAATGGATTTCATCACATGGTTACCCAAAACTCTAAAAGGTTTTGATGATATCTAGGTTGTAGTGGACCAGTCAATGAAATTAGTCCACTTCTTAGAGATCAAGGAGTCGGTTATAGTAGATGACTTGTCTAGGATGTATATTGATGAGATGGAACTGTTGCATGATGTTTCATGGACCATTTTATCAAATCGGGATGTGCGTATTTCCTCACGAGTCTTAAGGGGACTGTATCATGCCTTTGGCACCTAGTTAAACATCAAAATTGTTTTCCACCCTCCGAAATATGGGCACCCAAAGTGAACAACCAGATGACGGAGGATATGATGAGGGCATGAATCATGGACATTAGAAGAACTTGGTTACAAAAAATTCCCTTGGTGGAGTTTTATTATATTAATTGATATCACTCTTCCACTTGAATGGCTCTATTTGAGGCATTGTATATGAGACCACATCATTCTCTATTATGCAAGATAGTGGTTGGGGAGAAAGTTATTCTTTGTCCGGATGTGGTGAAAATCATGAATGAGAAGGTTCATCTTGTTCATGAGTGGTTGAAGATAACCCATGAATGATATAAGTCGTATGCCGATCAAATAAGGAGGCCCTTGGAGTTTAATTTTTAGGACCACATGATCTTGGTGGTTTAGCCTCAAAGTGGGTACTGAAGTTTTGGAAGAGGGAGTATGATTTCACCAAGGGTTGTTAGTCCCATAGAGGTGTTTGGGTGATTCTGTGAGGTTGAATATTAGTTGTAAATACTAGAGTGGTGGTAGAGGATCCACAACGGCTTCTACATCTCCCAGCCTCGTTAGTATATTCACGATGAATCCCATGTCATCTACTAGGGAGAGTTAGACACTTTGGATAATGTGTTGTTCATGAAATCACCATTGGAGATATAGGAACTTTGGGATAAGGTTCTACATGGCCGGACCATTCCCTCGGTTCATGTGTTGTGGAGGTAGTGTTTTGAGGAGAATAGTACCTCAGAATAAGAAATGCAGATTCGTGCCCAGTACTAAGATTTCTTTTAAGTTGTGCTTTCTATGTTTTTCCTTGTTCTATTTTTCTTTGTGATGTAATTTAAACCTTATTTTATGAAATGAGTTGATTTCCCCCTAGTTAGAGTTGTGTGTGGTGAATTGTGTGATAAATTCTTTGATTGTGAATAGGGGAACACTTGAATTGAAATCAAAACACATTTACTCTGATGTGATTAAACCGGGGAAGGCAGGTCAGTTCCACCCAAATCAGATAGTATATTGACTTGGAAGATATAATTCCTCGATTAGTGTGTTTGGGATGGGATGGCAGTTGTGATTGCGTGGAATTTTTTGTGATCATTTACATTCGTGTGTTCAGCTAGTGGTAGTGCATGATAAGTGAGAACATCCTTGAGAGTTCTCTTGAGAGGTGTTTTTTCAGACCACTTCTCTCTTTTCATCCAGGTTGGTTTTGAATTCTAGTGTGTGAGAATAGTTTTAGAGCAACCAGATGTAAGGGACCAAAACTCTTCAGTCTATTACTTTATGAGAATTGGGTGTTTTATGTGTTTTGGGGAATCAAGGTGACTAATTTCATCACATTGTTAAATATCCCAATTTTATATGTTTTCAATCGGTGGCTCACCCAGGAGGCCACTCATTGGCATTGAGTCATTGACGGTGACTCACTAGAAATGGCTTTGACTCGTTGTTGGTCGCTCACTATAGGTCGCTCACCTAGTAGTGCATCACCGAATGCTGAATCACCGAATGGTGAATCATTGAATGATGAATCCCTAAATGGTGTCTCATATAACAATAGCTCATCAATGGTGACTCATGATTGGTTCATCATTGAGAGGTGCCTCACCTAACAGTGACTCGTGTAATAGTGACTTGCTGAAAGGTGTCTCCCCAAATGGTAGCTCGAGAATGGTGCCTCACGGGTGGTTCCTCATCTAGTGGTGTCTCACACAATAGTGTCTCACATGATGGTGTCTCTTGAATAGTGTTTCCACTTACAGTTTTCTTCTTTTGACATCTTATTTTACGTAAAACAACTTTAATACTATATTTGAAAGGCTTTGAGGATGATTCAAAGTCAACAAATCTTATCTAAAATTCCAATGATTCTGAGGGATTTCACTCTGTCAAAACACATTATATTGACCAGATCCTCTTTTAATGGAAAATCAAAAACATATCTAAACCATTTCTCAATCTCTATTTTAAAATGAAAAATATATATTCCTCCCCATTTTTTCATCATTCTTTTTTACCCTCGGTGTTAGAATCATGGAACCCTTCTTCCATTAAGAGTCATGAAGTGGTGTTGTACCTTTTATTTCGAGTTTTCCCCTTAGTATTATTCTACTACATGTGCACCCCTATTTTGGTGAAATTTATAAGTGTCAGTTATCTCTTCTTCTAGGTAGGGATCACTATTAAGACAACATGTCTCTTTTGTCATTTCCATTCCTTTTGTTTTGAAAATCAAAAACAGTTTTTCCTTAATTATTCCCTTCATTCTTTAAGAAAATTTATAATCTTAACCATTATTATGATATTACATTTTTGATTAAATTTCCTTATACTAGAATAATCATATTTCATTAACCCAAAATTCCTTTAAGTATAATCAAATTCTATTCAAATCCTCGGATACTTGTAGTTTCATAGATACCAAGTCTCTCTGTTTTTAGACTCCAAGTCCATCTAATTTCAGACTATGTATCATTGTGAATTTGGACTCTGGGTTTAACCAAAATTAGATTTGGCATTCTCATGTTTTTCTGATTCTAATTTATCATAAAATCAAACTCTGATTTCTTGGATTTTCTGATTCTGATTTCTCAGAAAATCAGACTACGCGTTCTCAGATTCTCTAACTTGCAAAAAATTAATCCCTGTTTTCTCTAAAAATTTTAACTCTATTTTCTCTGAAATATGAAGTCCATTTCCTCATTAATTCAAACTCAGTTTCTATCCAAAATCAGACTCCATTCTTGATCAAAATCAGACAATATTTCTATCTAAATTCACACTCCATTTCTATCCAAAACTAAATTCTGAATTGGTATCTTACTAGACTTCATTTATATACATATTAAGAGTGTATTTCCAACAGTATTTAGATTAAGATTATTTATACTTGTTAATGTTACATATTTTCTTTAATATATTACTATAACTTTATCATATCTAGGTTTACTTAAGTTTATTAAACATTAGAATGTTTTTCTTACATGTTATTTTTTTTAAACATGATGATGCTATAATGAAAGGATAACGTGCAATTTTTTATGAAATAACCATTAGATGAGTGAAAAGTGTCCAAGACCCTAAAAAATTTAAGGAAATATATGATGGTGCGAGGAGGAGATGACTGTGGTGATTTTTCCTTTAAATACCCAGTCGTTTGACATTTTCATGCAAGATTTTTTCAGCGAGATATTTCGACTGCGAGCTATGAATCAAGAGTTGATTTCTTGGAGCTCTGTATTGATGTTTAAAAATATATGCTAATCATCGCAAGTGTGAATGTTTTAAAAAAATCAAGCTATGAACATCTAGTTCAGCCAACTTAGTGAGATATAGATTGTTACTGATCAATCGAGTTCTTCAGGGGAGAGGAAGACAGAGGTGTCGATCACCTTAAAGATCCAGGGCTTGCGGGGACAGCAAGACAGATTATGATATTCATATCAAGGGCTTACCATTTTTTGGGTAAGATAGATATTAATGAAATTATAAATTAAGGGACCTTTATAAATGGTGGTTGGATACCCTTCTCATTGAGTTAAAATATTTCTTACTTTTTCTATTTTAATACATGATTTATTTCTGTTTCAATTTATTAATGAAAGAAATTATAACATTCTTATACTTTCTTAAATTAGGAATACTCTAATATAAATGTGATTCTATATGCATTATAGAAGAATCATTCCATTAGTAAATTTATCTTATGTTTCTTTGTTGGATCAATATTATTGGATCTTAATAAAGATAGTATCTTTATTATGAACTAAAGAGGGATTGTGAATCCATCTTGTTTAACTTTTTTAAACATAGATTTTCCTATGGTTAAAATTATTTTTATAAACCTAAAATTCACTCCCTCTTGTAATTGAGTATCTCATATCTACATTTTGGTCTTAAAATTAGTATCATGGTAGGACTCTGAAATAATTACACAGACATATAAGTTTTCATGCTCCACTTTTGTGGTTTATCTTTACTTTATCACGTTTTTCATAAAATTTTTTCATTGTTTATAAAATTTTACAACTAATATTTTTTGTAGAAAACATATTTTTTACTTTCTTATATGATGGCAGGAATTAAAAATGGTTCTTTAGACAATCTAAATTATACCAGACAACCAATATATGATAGAAATGACTATTAATATTGGAGAGACTGAATGAATACCTTTTTTAAAGCTGGAGTAGACAACATTTGAATGATCACTGGAGATTACAAGATACCAAAAAAGAAGGTTAGAACATTCACAAATCAAGAGAAATAAGAATATCAACTTAACTTTAAGGTTCTAAATACTTTATTATGTTCTATTACTAGAAATATGTATAGCCTTATTTTATATGGTGAAGCTTCTAATAGCATATGGAAGAAGATAAAAGTTACACATTTCGGAATATCCAAGGTTATTGAAACAAGAAGAGAAATTCTTAGATATGAATATCACTATTTTATGTTTCCTTATGGAGAAAAAATTTGAAAATTTCAACAAGGTCTTATGACTATTTTTAATAGCCTTTAGTTTATGGGTGAGAAAATACATGATGATGAGATTACTGTGCACAAGAAAATAGATATTAATCCCAATGAGTGGGAATCCATTATAACAGCTATTGATGAGAATAGGAAATCTTCAAACATCACTCTTGATGAGTTATTTGGGACTCTTCAACAACATGAAAAAAATAATGTAGAGAGATGTGGACACTAATAAGAAAAATAATTGTAATGGAAGTGTTTCTTTCACTACTAAAATTAAATAAAAAATCCAAAAAGAGTAACTAGATCTGAAGATTAGTGTGATACTATAATATCTGAATCAAGTGATAGTTATCAGTCTGAGAATGAACTAGCCAATATTGCTCGAAGTGGGAACAAGACTATGGGAAAGAATGTTTTTTAGTATAGATATAAGAAAAATGAACGGAAGGATAAAAAAGATTCATAAGTGACTTTTTATGAATGTAAGAGAGCAGGTCATATCATACCGGATTATCATATGATCTAAAGAAAATAAAGATAGGATATAAATTCAAAAAGAAACAAGAATAATAAATACAATTATATGTCCAATATTGTAATCAAAGATAATGACACACAGAGTGAATGTGGTGGTGATTCTTCTATTGAATCTTTGGGTATCAAATCTTCTGGAAAGAAAAATATTGGTCTTATAACCATAATTCCTACTAAAAATCAATGTTATATGGCTAAGGTAATTATTGTTTAATACTTAACCAATATTTCTTTAAATGAATTTTTTTGATGAAGAATATTATGAATCTTCTATGAAGAAACCACTTCAAATGAATATAATACTTTACATTATTTTGAAGAATTATTTGTGCTTTCCAAGTTACATGAGAATGAAAATAGTAATATTAATAACACAGTTAAAAGGGTAAATTTTTTAATATCTATTTTATCAAAATAAGTATTATATCTTTCAAAATATCATGATTAGATAATTTTTTATTTTGAAAATGTTTCCAAAACTCAATAGGAAATTAATTCTGAGAGGGATAAACTTTCTAAGGATCCTGAAAATGTTATTTCTATGTATACTGTTTTCGAGATAAACTCAAATTCTAAGAATAAGGACTTTGAGGATATGAATTTAGTCATAATACTAAAATATGAAATTGTTTCCTTATGGAAACTTTTACCAAACATTACTTTTGGTAGAGAAAACATTGATAAAATGAATTCAAAAATTCATCCTCCTAGGAATAGTTCAATATTTGGTTATTCCCACTCAAAACCAGTTTTTAGACCTAACTATTTTGTTCCCAAAAGTGATCATTTTTTCACTAAATTCCAATATGGTAGAAATTGGGAGAAAATGGTTCTTTAAATAAAATGTAATCCTTAGGTGTCTATAAATCAATTTTTTTTATGAAAATTTAGACACCTGAGATCTTACATTCTAACAATTCTAAATCCATGAATGTTTGGATTTTGAAAGTCTAACAATCTTTTTTAGGAAAAAAAAAGAAGTGCTAACAAAAATATATGGTACAAGGATAATCGATGTTCCCAACACATTGTTGGTAAAACAAACATGTTTGAAAAGACTATTAAGATGAAATGTGGAAAATTAACCTTCCAAGACAATTCTCAATGATAAATTATTGGTATATGTAACATTATTCTTCTTAGAAAATCATTAATTTAAAATGTTTTATTTGTTAATGGTCTTACTAAAATATTTATAAGCATAATAAAATTATGTGACAAAGGTAAAATTGTGAATTTTAGGAATGATAAATGCCTACAACACAATTACAAGAAAGAGTATATTCTCTCTGCCCATAGGCATGAGAATGTTTATACACTTAATATAAAAGTCTATAGGAGCCAAAACCTACCTTGTATCAGTGAAATGGAAGATCAATGTTGGTTATTGCATAGAAGGCCAAGACACTGTAATCCTAGGAACCTATGAACACTCTCAATGAAAAGACTTGTTAAGGATCTACCAGAGTATAGATTTGATTATTCAAAAGTTTGTGATCCTTATAAATATTGAAAGAAACATAAGTCATGATTTAAATCAATTAATAAGGTCTCAACTTCAGATACATTACATTTAGGGAATTTGTATCCCTTCGATCCAACAAAAATTTGAAGTATTAGAGGAAAATTCTATGTATCTGTTTTAGTTGATGATTACCATCGAATTACTTGGGTCTATTTTCTAGCCAAGAAATATGAAGCCTCTTATTATTTTATATCTTTCTCATTCAATGTTAAAAATACGAAAAACCATCCATTGGTTACTATTTGTTCTGATCATGGGGGAGAATTTGAAAATTCATATTTTGAAACTTTTTTGTAGTGAGAACGATATTACCCAAAAGTTCTCATATCCAATAACTACTCAATAAAATGGTGATGTTGAAAAAAGAAACGGAATTCTTCAATAGATAAATATAATAATTTTTATTTAACATTCTATTGTTAAACACAACTGGGATGAAGCTATTAGTACTTAATGTTATACTATAAATCGTTTTTTAATCATACCTTCTCTTAATAAAACACATTATGAATTATGGACTAGTTGAAAACCAAAAGTGTTTACATAAATGTTTTTTGATTCAATGTATTCATTGTAATACTAAATAAAAATTACATAAATTCTCTCTCAGATACGATGAAGGAATTTTTCTTAGGCTATTCAATAACTTCTATGACATATATAGTTTTTAACAAAAATTCTTGTGATGTTGAAGAAATATTACATGTTAAATTTGATGAAACTAATCCTTTGGTTTTTAAAAAACCTCTATGAATATATTCAGATGTGTTTTCAAAAATATATTATCATCTTTTGAAGGAAGATACTTCTAATAATAAAAATACTCAAGGAAATGTTTCTGAAGTATTTACCCCAAAATATTTTTTACCTTATATTGATGAACAAGTTTTACAAAACCCAAATCTTTTCATTCTTAAGAATCATCCCAATGATAGTATCAATGGAGATGTAAATCAAACTATAAAAACTATATGATTTGTAAGAAATGATGTAGATAATCTATCATTTCATTCATAATTAGAACCTAAAATCACAAATGAGGATTTAGGTGATGATGGTTGGACTATATCTATGAATGATGAAATAAATGTATTTGATGGGAATAAAGTATAGGCCATGGTTAAAATACATAAAGAAAGATATTTAATTGTTGTAATGTTGGTCTTCATAAATAAATGTGATGAAAATAGAATCATTGTATGAAACAAAGCAACATTAGTTTTCAAATTCAATAATCAACAAGAAAGAATAGACTATGAAGAAACCTATGCTCCAGTATCCAAAATTGAATCTATTATTATTCTACTAGCCAATGCAACATTCATTAATTTCATACTTTCTCAAATGGATGTGATATGATCTATCCTTAACAGATATGTTCAATAGGAAGTTTATGTTGAATAACTTCCTAGTTAGGAAGACACAAAACATCCTGAACATGTTTACAAACATACCAAAGCATTATATGGACTTAAACAATCCCCTAGATCCTGGTATGACAAACTTACTGGATTTTTATTAAAAAACAATTATGTTAAGGGAATTGCTGATCCAACCATTTTTATAAAGAAAGATAAAATAAAAATTTATTGTTCAAATTTATTTTGATGAAATAATTTTTGGATCAACTCAGCAATCCTTAACTGATTCATTTGCGAATATCATGAAAAATGAGTTTCAAATGAGTATGATGGGTTAGTTAACTTTTTTTCTAGGTTTTCAAATTTTACAAAAACTTGAAGTAACTTATATATATCAATATAAGTATATTTATCATCATCTGAAGAAGTATGGATAAGACAATAATAAAAGTATAAGTACCCTAATCGGTACCTCAAACACTCATGATTTTAATGAAGCTGGTGAACCAGTAGATCAAACATCCTTTAGAGCCATGATAGGAAGTTTATTATAAATAATATCTAGCCATCCTGATAAAATGTTTTCTATATGTTTATCTGCAAGATATCAATCTAATCCAAAAAATACCATTTAAATGCAGTGAAAAGAATTTTTCACTATTTAAAGGGAACCATATATCTAGGACTTCTCTATTCTTATAGGAATAATTTTCTTTTAAAAATTATTTTAGATGCTATATTCAGTGATGTAGAATGGGTAGAAAATGTATGTCTGGAACTTGTATTTTATTGGGAGATTTATTAATTTATTTTTCATTCCAGAAACAAAACTTTGTAACACTTTCCAATGTTGAAGCTGAATATATAGCATCTAGAAGTTGTTGTGATCAGGTGTTGTGGATTCAACACACACTCACAGACTATGAAATGAGTTTTACCAAAAGAAAAATAATGTGTTATAATACTAGTTCAATTTCCCTAAGAAAAAAACATGCACATCACTCTCATGAAAAGCACATAGATATTAGGCATCGCTTTCTTAGGGATCACACACTGAAAGAATATATAATTCTTCAATTTATCAGAACACAAGATCAACTTGTGGACATATTTACAAAATCATTACCCTTCGATATATTTTAATACATTAAAAAATTTAGGAATGATAACCACATGGTAATCATCCAAATTATCTTCTTATTAAAACTATTTTATAACATTAAGTTACTTTTTTCATAAGGGGAGTAAATTTATATATATATATATATATATTAATTTTTCAATTTTTTTCCCAGAACATAATATTTTGGGAACCTAAAAAGGATATATTTCCCTAATAAAAAATATAGAACCTATATTCCTTAAGAATAACCTTATCAATAATGAAAAATCATTTAGATCACTCTAGAAGGTACGTCTCCTTATATTATTTTAATTTCATTTTTTTATTGTTGGTATTTTCAATATGGTTTTATAAAAACACTCTCGGAATCACTTCCCTTAAGTCTGATTTTTTAATTAAATCCTCAAAAGATCAGAATCCATAAAAACCTTCTCTAATATTCATCTCAACCATCAGATCAGTTTACGTTAATCTTAAGAGTTATATTATTTCAAGAATCTGAACCATCACCACAAAGCCTATTTAAAGGGACACTATGTTAAAATCCCATATCAGTTATCTCACCTTTTTTCCTCAAATTTCCGCCATTCATTAAGTGTGTTATTCTAGTTTACATACATTTAAAATGTCTCATGAAGCTTCACATCAAACTCCAATGCAGTCTCAGTCCAGCAGGGAACCGAAGGATTGAAAATATTATCATATTATATGGATGGAAAATCATTTATGTTTCCAAGGAAAATAATCAAGATCTGATCTATACAGACCTTGTAGGAGAATTTTATGATTCAATTCAGTTCTATGAACAAGGTGGAAGAGACATGTTCATGTTTAAAGACTATGGTAAGTCATATTCATTATCTTTCAACAAGTCCACTAACATCCTTGACATTCCATATGATGGGGAGGCAATCCTATTCTCCCACTATTAGAATGATAAGGATGGCTCCTTTGAGAAGGTAAAGGATATAGGGTTCCTTGGGCTAAAATTGTCAAGAAACCCAAAATTTCCCATCCCACAACAAACCATCGGTTAGTGGAATTGTAGATGAAAGGATTCATTATTTCAAGGATGGGCGATAAGGATTCACTCATGATTTGTGATATATTTCTCTTGGATTTCTTTGTAGACCTAAGGAAGATAAATATGGTGAAGTGCATTCTTCTGAAAATCACTAACATTAATAATGGAAATATAAAGTCTCAAATATTATATTATTGGGAGATCATATTGAAGATTATAGTCTTGTGTTTAGAATCCTTCAAAATACCCTACACCTTAATGGATAAGAATATCAAGATTATGTAACTCTGTGGTGACACACACAAAAGGATGAAAATAGAATCTAGTGAAAAAAATTGAGAGTTTTATGATCTTTTTGATAAAGATTATCAACCTGGAGCTAAGAAAGGAGAAGTTGTTAAACCATATAAGAAAAGAAATGATAAGGAACATAAAGATAATCGAACCAAACCAATTCCAGAAACCATATCAACACCCCCTAATCAAATGAAGCAAAATACATAGAATGATTAAGTGGTTTCTAAATGGAGGGAGAAAGAGAATAAGAGAATGGAAAGTGATATTATCTTTGGGATTGACCCTGTGCAGGCTAAGGCCTTGAAGATTATTGAATATGAAAATAATGAATGAAAAAAAAGGATAAAAATAAGTATGAAAAAGAATAAGAGTCTCAGTTTTTTTACAATTTGTCAAAATATAATGAGAAATATTCAGAAGGTATTCATGTACTATGAGCCTTCTTGATGGATGCTTCAATTTCAAAATAGATTGTTGAAGAATAAGGAATTCAGAAACAAGAAGAAGAAGAGGAGGAGGAAGAGGAATGTGATGACCTAATTAGAATGGTGGAAGAGTATCATGAGAAGTAGAGTCCTTCTAGTAAACTTCCAATAATAACATTCCAATTTTCATCCACCAAAATATATTCTAAAAAGAAGAAATAATATTATTAAGAAGAGGATGCTAACAAAAGATATTCCCATGAAGAAAGTGAATATAATTATGATATGTTTCTAGAAGACGAAGATGATGTTAATGTTAGAGAACAATAATGCAAGGTATCCAATCTTATTTAAAAGGTTGTTTATAAAAAAATGTTAGTCCTTCTTGGTACACCTCTAAAATATGTAGCTAGAACATCTAAGTTATTGAATTCTAAATATGTTAAAGATACTACTCCAGGGAATGTTTCCTCAAACTCTCAATCTCCCTCATCCACGAGACATGATTTTGTTGAATAGTATTTGAAAAATCGTGTATATTATATTCAATTCATACCAAACATTGAATCATGGTGTTAGCAGATTCAATAGTCAATTAATTAGAAAACATAATCTACAAATATTTTGATGGAGAAGCTCATATAGATAGAAGTTGTCCTCAAAACATTCATGATAAATTATAAAACCTTAAGTAATTCCTAGATGAGGATAATAAACTGATCAAAGTCAGTTATTAACGATCTTAAAAAAATTGTGGTTACATGGATTCAGTTTAAGTTGATTTTAACAAATTTGATGAATGTTTCAAGAATCTTTAAAGGAAACTAAATCAAGGGAATGTTTCTCAGATCCAAGAGAACAATGATATTAATAGAGAACTCAATTCTATTGAAATTAGTATAAAGAGTGAAAGAGAATCCAAAGAACCACTTGAAGAAAAATTCATGTACCAAGAAGATGTGATCAGGACACAAGAAGAGTGGATTCATACCCTTGAAAATAAGAAACACGATCAATAAGTCTTACTCAAGAAGAACCAAAATGATCATAAAGAGATAATGACTCTTAAATCCATTATCAAGAAAATGATATCAGAGAATAAAAAGTATGTATCATTTTCTTAGAACGAATGTTTTGTTGTAAAAAAACATTTATTCCTACTTAATTAAATTTACTTTACTTAGTGTGTATCGTATGCTTATTTTCTAAAATTTCAGGTACAAAAATATATTCCTTTATGAAAATCTCAAAGTAGGAGAAAGGATTATTTCAAAAGAATATCAAAATATGGGGGATATTATCTAAAGAATAAATTGCTTATGAAAGGGGGAGATTAACATAATGAATACTTTTATAAGAAAATGAAATCTATTTCAAGACAACATTTTAATCCAATGAATATGATCATTAAGGTGACATAACCATATGGGGAGTTAATCATAATCACCATAAGTAAAATAAAAGAGAAAAAATTATTTATTTATAATATTTCTAAACTCAATATTGTTTTTTTGAAAAATGGCTTATACATTCCAAAAATGGGGAGATTGTTAAGACAATAAGTCTATTATGTCTTTTAAATTCCATTTTTAAGGTCACAATCACTTTTTACTTAAAGATATTTTTTGAAATAAATTTTACATGAATAACCTTTATCATGATTTTAAATGTTTTTAATATTATTTATTATCCTAGCATAGTCATAGTTTTTTAAGACTGACTTTCATTAAGTATAATCAAATTCTAGTCTAAACATAGAAATCTTATACTTCCATAGATATTGTGTCTCGCTATTTTTAGAATCTCATTTCATATAATTTAAGACTCCATTTATTTTTGAATCTTGACTCTGAATTCCATAAAAATGAGATTCTGAGTTCTCAGATTTTATGATTCCCAGTTATCAAAAAATCAGACCCCAAGTTCCCAAGATTTTTCGATTCTGATTTCATAGAAAATTAGACTCCGTGTTCTCAAATCTTATTACTCTGAATTATCAAAAAATCAATCTTTTTTCTCTAAAAAATTTACCTTCATTTTCTAGGAAATCTAAGAACAGTTTCCTCATAATTTAATACTCTATTTCTATGAAAAATCAGACTCAATTTCTATCCCAAATCTGAATCTATTTCTATCTAAATTCAGACTCCATTTCTATCCAAAACAAGACTCTGAATTTTTATATTACCATAATCCATTTATATATATATTGAGACTCTATTTCACATTATATTTAGAATCTGATTATTCATACTTATTAATGGTACATATTTTCTTTAAGATATTGTTCCAACATTATTAGATCCTAGTTTAATTAAGATTCTTAACCTTAAGAATTTTTCTATTCAATGTTATTGTTTCTTACACATGATTATGTTATAATGAAAATATTTCGTACAATTTTATATAATCTAACCATTGGTTGAGTGACACATGTCCAGGTCCCTCCAAAATTTAAGGAAAAATATGACCATTGGAAGAAGAGATGACCATTGGTATTTTTTTCAATAAATACAAATCCATTCGATCATTTTCATGCATGATTTTATCAGTGAGAGTATTCTAGTGCTAGCTATGAATCATGAGATGATTTCTTGGAGATCAGTGTTGAAGCTGCGAAAGATCTGATAATCCTACCTTGTATGAATGTTGTGAAAAACCTTGTTCAAGCAGTGAACATCTTGTTCATCCCTCTTAGTGAGATTCCAATTACTGTTGATAAATCGGGGAATTCTATGTATAGAAAGATAGAAGTGTTTATCACCTTAGAGTTTGAGGGCTTTCATAGATAGAAATAAAGATTCTGATATTTGTATCAAGGGATTAACCATGGGTGGGTAAGACAGAGTTTCATGAAAGTATAAATCAATGGAAATTTACTCAAGGTTGTCTGATACCATTCTCTTTGGGTTAAAATATTTCTTACTTTTTGTTTTTTATTACAAGTTTTATTTCCACTGCATTTTGTTATAGAAAAAAATTAAAACCTTCTTATACTTTCATAAATGTTTTATACTCTGATATAAATAAAATTCTCTATGGTTTAAGGTAGAATCCTCCCTTAATTAATTTTTTCTTAATTTTCTTTATTGGATCTATATTATCGGATCCGAAGAAAGTTAATATCTTTTTTTATGAACTAATGATGGTTTTTGAATCCATATTGTTTAACTTTGTTAAACATTTTTTTTCCTAAGGGTAAAAACAAATGTTTTTTAAACCTAAAATTCACCCACCTATTATAATTGAGCATCTCATATCTTCATTTTGATCCTACAATCCCTTCATCTCTTTTAATTGTGTGTTATGCGAGGTGGGTACACGGATTTTCTCATTATGATGACAGTTGAATTACGATTTATAAAGATAATTGAATCATCTTTAAATCAAAAAAATTAGGGGATGGGAAAAAGTGATTCATGTTTTTTTAATCGTATATCTAATATTTTAATCTATATGGGCTAACAACTCCTAGAAAAGCATTGTATTTGGTGTCTATTTTTGGGAATGTGATAGTCTATAGAAGGAATGGTGTTTTTTTCATTGAAAAATTAAATTTAAAAATAGTTAATCCCATATAGTAGTCTAATAAATGGATTCACATGGATTATATTATTTCTGTGACTACACCTTAATTAACAATGTGGAATTAAACAATGGGTGAATGGTTAAATCTGATTATCATTGTCCTTAGTTTGTGTGGTGATGTTGTTATGAGCACGATTATGTGTTGTGGGATAGCTCAGGTGCTGTAATGGGATCTTGGGTTGAGTGATTGATCGATTGTTCAATGAATGATCTATTTTTTGTTTTTGGGTTTTTATCATGTTGTGATATGATTGTGTTTCTGGATGTGGTGGTGTGTAGCTAGATTTAGTGGGGGGACGTTGAATAAGTATAGTGATGTTATGTATGGGTATTTCACCAATAGTTTCTCCATATTTTACTTTTCCTTTGCTTCTCATTGTGTTCTATGCTTAGTAGTTTCGAAGATAGAAATGGAATAAATGAATAAAGTAATTTAGAATAAATAATGGTAATGGTAAATCACTTTTTGGGGAACTTGGAATGGTTATTGTGGTTTACAGTATGGTGTTGTTCATTACAGGTAGCGGAAAAGGTGATGGTGTGGACATGGTTGTCTGTTTTCTGAACCCATAGGTGGGCCATGAGTGCATGTTATTATATATATAAATATACTTGTGTTTTTATTTTTATTTCTATATACACCCCACCATAGTTGATAACTACATTCCCAAAATCCCCATCATCACGGTGGAGGAAGTCTTTCCCAAATATCCTAGTGGGTGGATGGATATATGGCCACCCACTCTTACATACTCCCACATCCAAGTAGTAGTATCCCAAGATTCATCTGGAAGGTTATGGTTTGTGAGTCCCACGTGTGTGTAGTGGAGTTGGGTTTTCCCAGTTGTCTTTGGGATGAGAGGAGTTGTGTTTTTCCAATTTTCATTGGGATGAGATGTTTTTTGTTTTACCAGGTGCCTTGGGATGAGATGATTTGTTCTTTCATGGGTGTCTACAAGATGGGATGGGATGAAATTTGGGTCTCACGAGTCTATGGATAGGAAGTGATGTGGTATTTGGACTAGGTTTCTACGGGAGGGATGTGATGTGTTATGTGGCCCAAGTGGTTGCGGTCAGGATGTCGTTGTGAGGCCCATGTGTGTGCGAGTAGTTTCTGATGTGGTATTTTCAAAAGAGGAGGGTGCGCCAGGATGTTTTTCCTTAGGGAATGAGAGTAAAAAATCATTGGGAATGTGGTTAGGGGTACACTATCATCGATGTGCATTATATTATATTTTTTTACTTTTGCTATTTGGTGAGAATGCCTTGGTGAGGATGGGATAGTTTTTATAAATTCTTAGGTTCTATTTGGTTCTGCTATCTTCTGAGTGGTGTATTAGTATGCCTCCATCACATGTGCACAAGAGACTTTGGGTTTCCTAATAATTATACGTTTATGCTCACCCTACGTATATAAACATGTTTTAGGTTTTTAGTAGGATTATGTAGATCTTTTTCGACCCTAATATCTTGGATCTTGTTAGTTATTGTGTTATTTCTTAGCTTTACCTTTGGTACTTTACTTTGGATACATTTGGTAATTTTATCAGTAATATTTTAAATATGCATGTAGTGTTTTTTATGAATTCCTTATATGTCTTTCATGGAGGTTTTTTTAGTGGATAAATCCATCATATCTCCGGATCTTGTTTTCCTTAAAGGGTAATTCCTCTAATATTGTAAATTTTTTACACCCTTGGTGCTAGTTTCCAACCCAAGGCATAAGTGAGGTGGGACCTAAGGAAATTATCTCCCTTTCATCATTACCATCATAGTATGTGTATATTTATATACAGGGGGTTGGGAAAATATATATAAGTTATGGATCACTTCCAAGACAATATAACATATTGTGGTAGGTTTATTTCTCATGCACCGTATATAGTATCTCATGATATGAAAACATTTTATAATGAAATGAGGGGATAATAATATTGAAACCGCTCATAAAACAATAATATATGAATGAATATGACTTCTACATAAGGAAATAATATATAAATAAGAAGTGGAAGAAAAACCCATGAGATGATAATGGGCTTTATAAACATGGATTTAAAAGTAAACAAAAGATATATCATAATGATTCCATAGAAAATATAGGATTAGAGATTTTGAGATATTAATATATCAATAAATATATATATAGGTCATGTTGATAGAGATCAATTGAAGAAAATGTCATCATAAATTGGTGAATAAGTAGACATGGTAATAAACCCCTCAGATGATATTTTATGAATTGAGAAATAAACATTTAAAGAAATTAAGTGAATTGGGTTTTATTTAAAACTACAAATGAAATATAATACATATAATTATAATAATTTTATTTTTATAAATCATATAAGATTAAAACTTTTAAATAATGGTATAGAAAAATAAATAATAAATATAAATGTGGCCTGTAATTTGGTTTTCCTTAAAGAAAGGATTAGTGGTGGAACTTTAAAAATGTGCATATACTCAGAAAAGATAGGGAAAATAAAATATGTATATTTCTGAGGAACATATATATATATATAATATAGAAGAATTTTCTGATAAAATTAAATATATAAATAAAGGTAAATATATAGAAAGCATAACTAAAATTAAAAGGGGGTGGTTTGGGACTTCTGTTACCTCATTTACTGACTCGCTTGGTACATGTGTTTAACCTCCTGAATATAAAATAAGGTTAAGTTAATACGTGATTCAAAAAGAAATTAATTTATATTTGAATTATTATTATTCTGTTATGATTCTTTATAATCATTTTACAAGAATAATAGGTCTATGATCACAATCCAAATCATGTTTTTTTCATGGTTTCAAGGTTTCATTAGTTTATTGGTAATTATGGATGTTCCTGTAAAATGAGTCTATTACTAAAAAAAGTGATATAATATGGAATTAATGTCTTTATAGATGTTCATAATGTACTAAATATCAAATTTCTTAAAATATAAGCATTGTTTATAGATTATAAATGTTGTCTTTTAATTATTAGTTTATTCGAGCGTTTTACCAACCGTTTTGAACAAAATTCATTTTGTTTAAACTTATGGTTATTTACCAATCATATATTATTAATAATATTATAAAATTATTATTAATTTAAAATTTTTCAATAAATGTATTATTACAACCATCCGTGAACTGGATGATGAAAAATGAAACACTTCATCCATGGTGGTGATGAACCGAACATTACATGGGTGACATTTTCATTTTAGAATAATTGATAGAAAGATAGATAATGGTTATACCAATAATATAATAATATTTTAGCATTTTTATGATATTTATGTAATTATATTAGGATGGGTATAATATATTTGTTGTAGGTAGAAGAAGAAAATGACATAAATGAACTCTGTTATGATAGTTACCTTTTCCTTCGAATGTCCTCCTTTGATACACTACTTGGGATTATGGAATGGTATTTAATGATAAAAAACTAAAAAACTAATATAATGATTTTGGGAATGAATTTTTATGTGGATTTGGTAATTTATGGAACTTATGTTTTGAGGATGGGTAGTGGTTAAGGATTGAATTTATAAGGGGAGGAGAGGGATGTTTTTTATTACATTATTGAATAGTTTGTTATTTTTTCTAAAGACATCCAATATTGATGATTCTTTTGACTATAAATAGTAATAGGGGAATGTGAGGTTAATATAATGCTTGATTTCATAATAAAATGTTCAAATTAATAATGTAATTACTTTTTAAAGAAAGATATTATATTTCATCAAATTTTATTATTCACCAAAAATTCAATATTTTTGAAATAAAAATATAACTCGAATATAATTTCTATTCTATGATTCCAAAAATTACATCCATTTTAGAAAATTATTTTAATTAATATACGAAATTTAATTTTTAAATAGAATCCATATTTACTAAAAATTACTAATTCTTTTGTAACAATGTCAAATTTATGATCCTTTGAAAAAATACTTATACATTCAAAAATTATTCTATTTTTATATAAAAATAAATTGTGATTTTTTAAATGATTTTATCAAAATAATGTTTTATTTTAAAATTTTAAATTTATCATAAATTGTTTACACAAATAAAACATATCTGTTTCCCAAAAAAATATAATTATGGCTTATTTATGCAAAATAATTATTTTATAATATTTATAAAATTTATTTAATTTTCTTCCAAAAAAATTCATTATATTCTTATTTCATAATATTACCAAATATTTTATTACTATTTTAATAGTTTTTTTATATTCTAATGGGATTCTTACTATTTCTAATGACTGAGATACACTTCCAACATTCATATTGGTTTTATACTCCCTATAAATATCTCATAAATATATTATATAACATTTGATTCAATTCCACTCAATGTTTTATATTCCTAATTTTTTAAAAAAATTATTATATTTCTAATGTTTTTATATAGTGTTTTGGGTGTGTATGATTATTCAAGGAGACCAATGTGATCCAAATTTTCCTATTCAAGTTATTTTAATTTTTCAGGTTTAGAGTCCCATTGTATTATTTTCAATTTTACTGTCTCTATTTATCCTATCAATTTAATTTTCATGTATAAAATATTTATGTTTTTTTATTATATGGTGCGTGATTTTTACACTATATTTAATACTTAAATACAAAAAATGTTTATTTAGAATGAAAATTAGATATATAAAGAATGGGTGTTTATATGAAAATAAAAACTAAGAAACACGGATAATTGACTACTAAGTCATGGAGGAGGAAAATCAATGGTGTTTTTATTGTTGTTCGCTGTGATCACTTTTATTTTTCATTTTTTATGTTAGGATTTTTTTATGTGATTGATTCATCATAAGTGGATAGATTTTAGTGTGGATTTATCATCTTATGGTTTGTTGGTGATGGTTCTATGTTATGATGGTGGTATGTAAGTTTTTTATGGTTCTACCCCTAGATGATAATGATGTGATATCTGGTGTGGTCCTTTGTTGAGGCTTACTTCCACTCAACTTTTCTCTGACGTCCCGATCCAACTATCCCTTCCAAGTTATTCTGGTGAGGTATTACTCATGGAGGTTATGGGATGTGTTGTTCAAGTGGACAATGGTCTCTAGAAGTCACACCCATTGTTCATTTCTCTCATTTTGGATAACTTGTGTCAGTTATTTATAGTTCCCTATTGATGTTTTTTAAGATATTTTCTGATCTGTGATGGTGTATTGATGGTGGTGATGATGGAATTGTTTCAACAGTTTTGTTGGGTTTTTGTGGTGGAGACGAAGGTTTCCAACAGGTGGTTCTCGATGATGTTCTTTTGTGATGGTTTTTTTGTGTTAAGAAGACCTTCATGAGGTGTTATGTGGAGTGAGGTGTGATGATGTTGTATTCTAATTAGAATTATGAATTATGAATTTTGTCTTTGTTGGGGTGATGTGGCTCAGTAGAATGCAGGATTTCTATATATGGTTCCCACTCAACCCAACGTGGATTTTAATATAATAAAAAATTAATTGTAGGTGTAAATGAAAAGTGTGTAAAAAAATATGTTATAATCACACTGCAGGAGGATTTTTTAAGACATTATGGATTTAAAAAATATTAATATGTAATCAAAATTCCATAGTTTAATTGTTATAGTCATACTCCTATACATTTTTGTACCCATTATTTAATCTACAACCTCTCAAATCCAATAAAAACCCTTAATTTACCTAATAAGATGTTCTAAACATGAATTTTTTTATTCTATTCCACTTGAAAACTATTTCCATAACTACCCCTCTCCATGTTTATTAAAACCACACCTCAACCCCTTAAAAACCCTTATCTATTTCCTTCCATTTAACTTATACTCAATACCCATACAAAAACCATCATCTTTCATTTAAATCAATTCACTTTCATCCATCATGGTCCGCATTAATAAATTTGACCCCTTATCTAGTCCCTCAAATCCAAACCCTAAACACAATTTTTCCTATAAACTAAAGTCCATTACCAAAGAAAACATCAATAAAAACTCAAGAAACCCAAAAAAATCCAAAACACATTGTTAAAAAAACCACCCCAACCCCTTATCCTCACCTTCTGTTACACCAGTCCCAACCGCATACTCATCACCAACCGTGAGCCAATTTGAACTATCTTACCATCACTCAGAGTCAAGTAAGAATTCATCCCAACCTTACCAGCACTATTTTCTATTATTTTTCACACATAACAACAGGTTGATCCTAGATATGATATGGAATAAAACAATGAAAAATATAAAACTGGATTTATATCTCATTCGAAAAATTGACATAGAGTCTAATGTGATAGAGGCACTCTGGGTGATATAGTTACGATATATCATCCATGTTAGAGAGTAGTAATTTTGGGATATGACCATAGAGTTATTGACTTGACTGGTCTTAACCATAAAGGATTTATTATTCATTATAGGTATAAACATTTGAAATTGTCATTATCTATGTTTAGATTTTGTATTTGGTTGTAAGTATTGTTTTTTATAGATGTAGGCCTATGAAAAGATAGATCCTAAGTCTAAATGATCCCATTTTTTTGGAAATTTGGAAATTATTGATAGTTAATCCAACTGTTAGAAATTATATAGAAAAGAAAAATAGAACCAAATTTAATTTTTTTCCTTTTTGAATCATACGTATGGACCTTACACATGAACAGTAGGAATATTTTGATTCTCAAGGATCTATGATAAAACTTAATGTATTGATTTTACATTCTATGTACACTTTAAGGAAAAAAATATAGAGCCATATTTTGTGACTTATTTTATTTTTCAAATGAATAAGTATAAGGTAATGATCATTTGTGTAATTTTCATCACCCACTTGGAAAATAATTTTTTATTATATCATTCCTTCATGCCACGTTTCTATTTTTGAATGATTATGTTGATTGATATATAGATGTTGGAAGAATATGAGATTAATATGAATGGAAATAAATGGGTTTAGTGGAATGGGGATTATTCTTTCCTCACTAATAAGGACGAGGATGAGGATTACCATTCATAGGAGACCTCATACCCTAGATAACCTCCCCCCAAGGGATAAATCTATAGAAACAATAAAATAATAACCACCCACATCCATTTATTTTTTGGAGTGGACCCATTATTTTTATACTTCATTAAAGTATATTATTAACACCCATAACCACATATATGAGGGAATGTGTTTTCCATTTGTTCCATAAAAATTTCAATTATAGATTCGACTACTGATTCCTCCCATATCTCATCAACATCTCGTAAATCTATCTCAATTTATAATTACCCCATGATTTTACTATGATCATCCCTCTACACTGACTTCAGAATAAATCATTAATCTAACATATTTTGAGAATTTATTCAAGAAGAAACCTTAAAATGATGTTTCACCTAGGACCGAGGATTATCTAAGTGATCTCTCCTCCAAAGGATCATTTCAATTGGATAACCAACATAAGGGTAGTAGTAAAATGTTTAAGGAAGCCGCTAAGTCCCCATTAATTGATATAGTGTCTCACTACAAAACCTCCATATCAATTTGTGTGATCACTCTAAAAAATAAGTTTTATTTCACCATTGTGTACACTAATGTGTCAACACCAGCACTAGATGCTATTATTGAGTCACCAACAAACACTACTAGCAAAGAACTTTTTATATGGACATCCCCTAATATGGAATCCACACTAACTGAGTTAGTCACCTACACCACTCCGCCTTCAATTCCATTTTATTTTAAAGAATAGGGTTTGATAAATTCCTAACATACTAAAACTTATCTAGATATACCGGATGTCCCACCTACTTTTTATTGTATATCCCCACTTACCAATTACATTCCACCACGTCTCCCTTAAGATTAATACTTCACTCATTCCCAATTGACAAAAAGTAAATCAACCATCCATCTTATTTCTTAGATTACACATAGAGAGTTTCAAGGGAGATTAATCAGGCCATTAACGAGGTGATGTGGAAAACTAAAATGTCATCGTACATCCCTATTTCGTATTTTTTTATAATCATCACATTTATAATATTATTTCTAAAATTTTTTATCTTTCGGTTTACTTATTGAGGTAAATGTGTATCATTACAAAAACAACTTGGTAAATTTACATAGAATCTATTTTTAGTAGGACTATTCTGTAATAATTTCTTTTGATATATCATTATTATGTTAATAATGGATTGAATGATCAATTATTCCCTATAGTAACTTCTATTTTCATAATAAAATTCAATAATTTCAAAGTATTCAATTCATACCAGGGTCAAGGATATAAACATACATTAACTAGGAAAAAAATCTATTCCTTCCAAATTTTTTGGATTCATTCCTTTAATATATATCCATTTATAATTTTCATGCATCTCTCTCATGTTGGTTTTACATAGGGTAATAATTAATTCATGAATAATGGAGGTATCATTGGAAAACAATTTTGAAGTTTTTTAAGTTAACTAATCTGTGATGCTTTCAAGAGAAATATTTTAAAATACTTGAAAAAAATTATTGTTCATTATTATATATAATAATGAAATTGGTGAAAATTGTATAAGGTGACTTTTTCATTCCAATTGGGAGTTGTTTTTCAAATTATTATGGATTTGATTTTAGTTTTTTACATTAGTTATTAGATGGTTTTAAATACTAGACTGATTATTTTTTTCCATTTCATGACTTGATTGAACTATATTTTGAATTATCATTCATGAGAGGTAATCTAAGTGTTTTAATATATTCATTCATATAATATCTTTCTTGAGAGATACTCTAAGTATACATATAAAATAGAACATTCTTATTAATCTTATTTTAATGAGATTATTTTAAACCTTAATGACATAATTGAGTCCATCGATTGAATAATAGTTATCCCACTTGATAATGAGACCTATCCAATATTTTATAATTTTAAAATCCATAAACACCATGAATTTATATATTAGAAGTGAAATTTTAATCTATATTTACCTTATAATCCTAATTCTTTTTAATAAACATATAATTTTAATTATTATTAGAAATATATTTTGGTTGATTTCTGTTGGGCAAAAATCTCTCAAGGAAACATTGCAGTACTTTTGGGTTGATTGTGTTTGTTGACAAAGCAGGTTTCCATGGAGAATTGTCAAGTTCCAGATAATTTTTTGACAATCAATGTTGACAAAGAA
The DNA here is from genome assembly GCA_963277665.1 of Viscum album. Classification (NCBI taxonomy): domain Eukaryota; kingdom Viridiplantae; phylum Streptophyta; class Magnoliopsida; order Santalales; family Viscaceae; genus Viscum; species Viscum album. Next base: position 543,259,588 of record OY728157.1, read on the forward strand.
CAATGACAAAGGAAAGGATGATGTGGAGGAGGCACAAAAGAGCAGTACAAGGTGGTGTTATTTCCCAGTGTTTGCCAAATTTTTGGGGTCCAAAATTTGGAGTTTGGTGAGCATCGCGAAAATAGGATTTCCATGAAGATCATATTTTTATATGGAAAAGGCATGAGTTTCGCGAAGATGGGATGCATGGATTGGATTTCGCGAAGATCAGAAAAATGGAGGTGGTGATACTTTGGGATTACATCAACGCTTCGAGAATAGTAGAGTTGAAGCGCATTGCGGCGGTGAACGGCTTTTCTAGGGGGATTCGCGGTGAAGGCATGAAGGAATGCTGACGGTGATGCTTCGTGATTACGACGAGCTCTGTGATAGGAAATTGCCTTGGTGCTTGGCGATTTTGATAGAATTTAGGTGGAAACTTCAGAGCTTCGCGATCGGCAATGACGTGGCGCTGTCTTCACACGGAAAGTTCGAGGGTCAGTAGAATCGCTTATAAATAGAGGCCGACCCCCTCGAGAGAAGTAGAGAGAATTTTCAGAGAAAATAATTTGCTCTCGGTTCGTGAAGGTAGTTCGCGTAGCCTGTGTGCTTCACAAAAGAAGAGATTCATGGTGGCTATTGTAGCTCCGAGAAAGTTGGGAGCCCTACGTTGGCTCAGTGAGCTTCGTGAGGGATGTTGCTATGCAATGACTTGAGCTTCATGGTAGTGCTTCGTGGCAGTGCTTCGCGAGAGTGCTTCACGAAAAGGCAGGAGCTTCGCAAAGGCTTGTTTCATCTTCGTGAAATTGGGAGCCTCGCAAAGCAGGGTTCTTTGGGAAGGTGTTTCCAAAGGTAGTTTCCTAGTGTTCAGAGGAAAAGTGGTATTCATAAGTGGATGAAAGTTGGACTTTAATAGAGTATCTATCAATAGTTAAGGATGCATTCCTTCATGAAAATGAAGAGACCAACAGGTCTATAATCTGTGAGTGGATTCCCTTCCAGAGGAGTGAGCTTAGAAAGAGGAAAAAGGTGATCCTCTCCACCGGCAGTGAGCCAGAGAGAGAGAAACAGGGAGTGACCCTTGGGAAAGCAGTGAGATGACCCCAAACCTTGCAAAGGTAGTGAGCCTGGGATAGAGTGACTATACCCAAACATTTTAACCCACATCTAGTGAAGTATAGTGGAATTTGGTATGACCAGAAACATGTCGGCGTACGCTCCTTGGACGTATCCCTTAGCAGTGAACCAAGTAAAATTGTTGTGTCCTGTGATTTCTTTACTTTCTGTTTATTTTGTGCAACAGGAAATAGATAAGAGAGTTTTTTTCTTAACAGCGAAACAAGATCATAACGGGCGTTAATTTTAAATTAGTTATACCCTGATTCACCCCCCTCTATTAGGGTATTCAGCCTTGTGGACCTAACAATATCATTTTGAAGATGGAATTTATATGAAAAAATAGATAAATTAATGTAATGACCTGTAGAATGCAAGGACTTTTTTTTCTTAATTTTCTTTGGGATTTTACAAGAACGCAGTTTCTTGACGGCACCTGATTCTGAGGCCCGGTGTGCCCAGAATCATTTTCCGATGTTTAGCTCGGGTACGTTCAGTGAACGAACAAGTGGGTTTTTCTAACATTTGAACCGGTGCTCGAAATCATATTCCGAGGGCACCGATGGAATCACAGCATCGATATTTTCTTAGAAACACCTTTTCTGGAGTTGCATTTGCTCGGGTGTGGTTTTTAATTTTTGGGGCTAAGTTAAGAAATAAAATAAAAGTGGTGCGACAATTTTATTTTATTTCAGTTAAAGTAGCTTAACCTAAGTTAAGTGGATAAGGTGGGACCCACAATATCCTACCCACTTGGTAGGATATTTGTGAGGAGGGGCCCTCACGAGCCCCACCATTTCTTTCCTTCTATGTAACGCACCTGTGCCCCCCTTTTTTTAATGAAGTCCACCGTGCGTTTATTCTGGTTAAGAAACGCCTCATTAAATTGGGTGGATAAATCATTACAATTAATTCATTGAATTAATTGTTTGTTTCTTTTCTTTTGAATTTCAAATTCTTATGTTATGATAATAAAATAAGGAAATGACTTATTTTATTATAGGGTTTTGTGTTGTGTTATGACTTTGGGAGAAAAAGAGAGGATTCTTCATTCTTCGACGAAGAACGTGAAGAACGCACCACCGCCGAAGAAGAACGCTGACCTCTGATGGTGGATGATGGCGAGAGACACCTTCCTCGGAGATCACCTAACGCCAACGACGTTCCTTCTGCGAAGATCCTCTTCATCCGCGACGATCCTCTTCTTCCACGATGGTTAATTCTGCGACGAACTCGCGTTCGACGACGACGTTGAGGTATGGGTGTGTTTTTATTTGAGCAACGCTATTTGTTCATACCTTTGTTTATCTTGACCCGCTTTATACCACACTAACATGGAAGGACTAGGCCAAATGAACACGGCCCAATCCCTCTGCCGTTTTTGTGAATGTTTGGTGGGATCTTCGTGTTCTTCATGGGTGAAGAACACCGGAACGATTCTAGTTCATTGTGTGACACAACGATCCCAATTCAAGATCCAACATCATGAAGTCCTAGAAAAGGTGCGACAACGATAGCGGGCGACATATCAAAATGGAATGGGAGGGACTGTCCCTTGACCGTTCTTCGAGCGAGTGAATCAAATCGTGATTTTGGAGCCGATCGGAGGCCTGAAAACACCGGAGATGATTACGGGACATCAGGGCAACATAGTGTCCGATGTTTTGTGATGAGCGTACCATTAGAACAAAGAACGGATAGCACAGGAGGCGCGTTGGCTGGAGGCATCGGTTCTAGAAAATTCTAGAATACACAGCGTGTTCCACTAACGAACATGCCGTGTAGTGTGGGTGTACTGTGGCTTGAGTTTCGGGTTTAGAAAAGTAACACATGGCGTGTAACCTCGGCCACACGGTGTGTAATCTCTACGCAGAATAGAAGAAGCAGCTTTGTGGGACTCGGCGTCTAATCCAGGGATACACAACCATGGAATTGAGTACACGGGCATGTACTCCACCACACGACCAGGCATGCCCAGCATACGGAGCCGACCCAGATGTTTGGCCACGACGTGTAACCATACCACACGTCGTGTACATACTTTTTACATGAAAAACCCATCGACACGGGATGTGGAACACGGACAATACCCGTGGACAAAAGACACGGCGTGTAACCATACCACACGCCGTGTACTTACTTTTTTACATGACCAGCCCTGCGACACGGGCCGTAACACACGGGCAGTACCCGGTGTCAGATGACACGACGTGTATCGTATATCTACACACCGTGTACTTTTGGAAATTGGTTTGGTCGTCTTGTTCTCGGTGACTTGGGCACGTTTTTCTTCTTTTTCCCTTAAGATGTGGGAAGAAACGTTGGGGTACATCATCCCTGGTCTTCATGACGGTTGATGTGTCCATCCTTTGACTCGAGGAGAGGATCCTCCCGAAACGAGCTTGTTGTGTGCGAGAACCCTAGAGCTGGCTGCGACTGCGACGACAATGACGACTGTGCATAAATCCTCCGTAGATTCGACGAAGACGACTACAGCACTTAGCGATCCTACATGGATTAGTGCTACTGATCCTGTGTGGGTCAGATCCTGTGTGGGTCAGCGCTCAGCGGTCCTATGTGGGCCAGCGCCTACAAGTCATGTGTGGGTCCGATCTTGTGTGGGTCATTGCAGGGGTTAGATGCCTATCAATCCTGTGTGGGTCAGATCCTTTGTGGGTCATTGCGGGGGTTAGTACCTATCGATACTTTGTGTGTCCGAAGACTTTAATGAATCAGTGGATACATCTAATCATCTCTATCATCATACGAAGAAGTATACCTGTGTGAGCTAAATCTTGTTTGCTTTCCTATGTGGATTGTGTTGTGTTATCCTGTGTGGATTACGTTTTTCTTTCCTATGTGATCTGGGTTGTGATTTCCTGTGCGGACTAGGTTGTACTTGAGCTCGGAAGTTGGAGCCGAACTGGAATTGATGACTTAGGTACATGTATGGGCATATACCTAAGTAGTGTCGGATGTTACTTCGTGATTGTATCTTTCCTTTGTGGGTTATCCTTTGTGGATTTTGGGAGACCTTCAGGGGACTCGGGGTCCCTACTGAGTAGCTAATACTCACCCCTACATGGGCTATGCCCACACTATGTTGTGTTGGTTGTAGACGACGGACAGCGCTGATCGTGGTTGAGGCTTGTGGAGTAGGACGGTACCTGGAGGTGGACCACTAAGGCGGTACGTACTCGGAGCAGACGGTTGGACCCGAGGAGCTATGGAGGCTATCTGTACTCACCCTTCAGGTGGGACTTCTAGTGGATGGATTGAGGCTGCGGCTTTACTTTCAGTTGATGTTTTCCCTTTCCAGTTGTACTTTACTTTCAGTTTGAGTTTGTATTCTGGCCCACTTACTTTTCTGCACTTACTATTGTATCAGTTTTTACTTAGTGTTTACTTCTACTGCTTACTTTCTTTGTGGTGTTTGTTTACTTTACAAAGGAAATGGATTCCATTTTTATTGGGAATTACGCCTTGGTGCTAGTCACCAGCCCCTGGCCTATGGAAGGCGGGCATGGGGTAGTCATAGTGCGGCCCCCGAGGACGGGTCGTGACAAATTGGTATCAGAGGAGTTCGGTTCTACCACAAAACTCATAACTCTGATCTTTTTCTATATAAAGCAATATTGTTAAGAGTATTGAGTGTGGTTATCAGTCTAGGGAGTCTAGTGTTGGTGCGGTGGACGACATATCCGTACACCAGGACCCTTACTTCTGATTTCTGACTTAATGCACAAAAACATTGATTTCATGTGTGTTTCAAGTTTTCTTTGTGATTACTTTGTGTCAGCTCACGAGGTATAATGTTCGATCGTGGAACACCTGTTTCCTTTTCAGGATGGCCCCACAACAACAGCTAGCTAGGGTTCTGAGATTTATGCGTGACGACAGCCCACCGAGCGACGAGGCCTCGGTATAACCCCCTTTGATAGCAGAGGCACCAGCGGTACCTCTACCTGCCGAGCCACCGATGCTACCAGCCCCATCCACTGACGATGCATGTATCCTTATTGCACTGCATGAGTTTCAGAACCAGTGACCACCCAGGTTCCGTGGGGAGATGGACCCTCAGGTAGCCGAGGATTGGCTGGAGGTAGTTGTACGGGTTTTCAGGTTAGTGAGGACACCAGCAGACCTCATGGTGATCCTCGTAGCGAACCTCCTGCACGCAGCAGCAGGCAGATGGTGGAGCATGATGCTACAGGTTCACGATGAGACATCTCTCCTCTGGACGGACTTTGAGAGCCTCTTCCGCTCGAAGTTCTTCCCAGCCACCATCAGTTCAGTGCACATCCAAGAGCTTCTACAGCTACAGCAGGGCAGCTTTACGGTCGCCCAGTACTCGGCGAGATTTACCGATCTCTCGCGCTACTCGACAGACATGGTACGAGACCAATTCTTTCGGCCATGGACCATTGAGCAGGTATTGAGGCATGAGATCAGGGCATTGCTGATCTCCCTCAGCATTCCAACTCAGGCAGGAGTACTGGAGAGAGACCTTCTCATCGAGAGCTTTCTTTCTAACTCTACACTAGCGGCGAGACCTACCGCAGGGCGACACGTAGCAGAGTCTTCTGTAGCAGGCAGTCGACGGATGACTCATAGGTCCATCGAGACCAGAACCTTAGGAAGATGACCTCAGGACACTAGCTCAGAGGTGCGGGGCACTCAGTGCGGAGCCAATATTTCGAGAGGCAGACAGTGCTACGCTTGCGGCGGGCAGGGCAACATCACTCGTGACTGCCCGACCCACCGAGATGAGGAGTAGCAGACGGTTGAGGGACCACCTAGGCAGAGGCAGAGGGTCGACCGTGGTAGTCTGCAAGGAGTAGGTGGATGAGACAGAGAAGCTGGTCGAGCAGTAGGTGGTGGGCGATGCTTTGATTCTCTACCACCACCACCACAAGGAGGTCCACCCCAACAACAGGGAGCTGGCGGGGAGAGGCCTACGACCACGGTGCACCCGAGATGATTCGAGGTACTATCTGTGTCTATTCCACCCTTGATGAAATTCTTATAGACACAAGAGTGAGTCATTCTTTCATAGCCTCTACCCTTGTTCGGAGCTCCGAGATTCTGATGGAGCCATTGGCTCGATCCTTACAGATAGAGACTCCTACGGGAGCAGACTCGACGATTACACACTAGTGTCGGCAGTGTGAGCTTACTCTAAGAGGCGAGAGCTTTGGCTGGGATCTTCTTATAGCGGTGTCGAGGCCTTACGATGTCATCTTGGGCATGGATTGTTTATCTACAGTCCATGCTCAGATTGACTGTATTAGGCACAAGGTGCGATGTGTACGCACTGAAGGGAGCAGGTTCACCTTCACCGGCGAGAAGGGAGCCTTGGAAGCATAGGATGGACTCCCGCAGAGGAGAGGACAGCCCGTCACTCATCAGATGGCTAGCCTCATCCTAGGAGCAGTTGACGTGAAGAGTCCTAGTTTTCCTGCAGTGGTTGATCAGTATGCAGATGTTTTCTTCGACGATGTTCCAGGACTACCTCCTCGAAGAGAGGTAGAATTTTATATTGACCTATACCCCGGGATAACCCCGATATCCACCCCAGCATATCGGATGGCTCCCGCTGAGATTCGAGAGCTACGGGTACAGTTGGTGGACTTTCAGGGCAAGGGATTCATCCGACCTAGTGTTTCACCCTAGGCTTCCCCTATATTGTTCGCCAAGAAGGTGGACGGGAGCTTGCGACTTTGTGTCGACTATCGTCGCCTAAACCAGGTGACAGTGAGGAACAAGTATCCGCTACCGAAGATTGACGACCTCTTCGATCGGCTCAAGGGAGCATGGTGGTTCTCAACGATAGACCTCAGGTTAGGATATCATCAGCTTAGAGTTCGGGACGGGGACGTGCAAAAGATAGCCTTCATATGTCTGTATGGACACTATGAGTTATTGGTTATGCCTTTCGGCATGACCAATGCTCCAGCAGTGTTCAGGGGCCTCATGAACAGGATCTTTCAGCTATACCTCAATCGATTTGTCGTGGTCTTCATCGACGGAATTTTGATTTACTCAATGATTGAGGAGGACCATGCCTACCACTTGCGGGTTGTACTAGACACAGTCCAAGAGCACCAGCTTTATGGAAAGCTATCGAAGTGTCATTTCTAGATACATGAGGTCCACTTCTTAGGACACGTCATCTCTGAGGCGAGAGTTGCAGTGGATCCTATAATGATCGAGGCAGTGCTAGCTTGGGAGCCACCCAGGAGCGTTACGGAGGTGCAGAGTTTCTTGGGTATAGCTGGATACTACCGAATATTTGTGTCAGACTTCTCCAAAGTTATGGCCCCACTCTCAGCTTTGATGAACAAGGGGAAACCCTTTGTGTGGTCAGACAGATGTCAATAGAGCTTCCAGGAGCCCAGATAGAGATTGACCAGCACACCTATCTTGAGGTTGTCGGAGGAGGGATTAGGGTATGTAGTCTACTGCGATGCATCGGAGAACGGACTCGGATGTTTCATGATGCAGGAGCGGGCGGTGATCGCCTATGGATCATGTCAGTTGAGGCCGGATGAGCAGAACAATGCTACCCATGACCTGGAGTTAGCAGCAGTGGTCTTCGCTCTGAAGACATGGCGACACTACATGATGGGCGAGCTGTTTACAATCTTTTCTGACAATCAGAGTCTCAGGTACATCTCTTCTCAGAAGGACCTGAACCTGATACAGCGGTGATGGCTCGAGTTCCTCCAAGACTATGACTTTGAGATAATCTATACTTATGGTAAGGGGAATGTAGTATCTGATGCTCTCAGCAGGAGGACGAGCTTCCAGCTACTTGGGGAGGCGACAGAGCAGATAGCCGCTTTGTAGATATCCTTTGTGGATAGAGATGTGGCAGCCTTCCTTCAGTCACTCAAAATTACTCCTCCACTACTACAGCGGGTCAGAGAGGCACAGCGTGGGGACGCCGACTGTGAGATGCGGCGTGCGCAGATATCCTCAGGACAGGCACCTGATGGTTTCTCTTTAGGAGGAGAGCACAATATCCATTTTAGAGGATGTACCTTGGTACCAGTTTCTTTATGAGAGGAGGTGCTGAGAGAGTTTCACAATTCCCCTTTGGCGGTACATCCCGGAGTGGTGAAGATGTACCAGGATCTCAGACGATAGCACTGGTGGATGGGAATGAAGAAGGTTGTGGCAGAGTTCGTTTCTCGATGCCTCACCTGCTAGCAGGTGATAGCGGAGCACCAGGTACCGGTAGGCTAGGTACAACCCTTAGAGGTCCCAGAGTGGAAGTGGGATGGGATATCTATGGACTTCATGACTGTACTTCCACACACTTCCAGAGGTCACGACTCCATTTGGGTAATTGTCAACCGACTCACCATGTCAGCTCACTTATTACCCATTAGAGAGCAGGGATCAGTGGAGATCTTGGGACGTCTCTTCGTTCAGGAGACTATGCGGCTTCATGGTGTGCCATCATCTATCGTTTCTGATCGAGATGATCTCTTTACTTCCCGGCTATGGAAGGGGTTGGAGGAGGAATTCGGGATGCAGCTACGTCTGAGTACCGCCTTTCACCCTCAGAGAGATGGTCAGACTGAGAGGACCATACAGACTCTTGAGGACATGTTCCGCGCATGTGTCCTCGACTTTGGTCGCAGATGTGAGGACCACCTACCCTTGGTGTAGTTCGCGTACAACAACCGCTACCACTCCACTATCGGGATGGCACCATACGAGGCATTGTACGACCAACCTTGCAGATCACCGTTGTGCTGGACAGACCCTGGGGAGTCAGCACTTGTGGGACTAGAGTAGGTCCAGGCCACGACAGAGAAGGTCCATGTCATCCAAGAGCAGATGAGGACAACTCAGAGCTGGCAGAAGTCATATGCTGACATGAGGCGGATGCCACTAGAGTTCGAGGATGGAGACCACGTCTTCTTGCGGGTCTCACCTCAACATGGATTACAGAGATTTGGTTGGGGTGGCAAGTTATCTCCTTGCTTCATCGGACCGTTGCAGGTCCTCAGAAGGATTGGAGAGTTGGCTTACCACCTGGCTCTATCACCTCAGTTGCACCGGGTGCATGACGTATTCCACGTATCTCAGCTGAGGAGATACGTGCACGACCTGACGCATATCATCGACCATGGGGAGCTGGACGTTGATGATGGGGTGACTTTTGCGGATGTCTCGGTGGAGATTGAGGATCGATAGGAGCGGGTCCTACGTGGACGGTCGATTCCTCTAGTGTGCATCAGATGGCTGCATGGAAACCTCCAGAAGAGCACTTGGGAGCGGGAGGCTCAGATGCGTGCACAGTACCCACTTTTGTTTCCCTAGTATTATTTATGTATCATTACGGGGATGTAAAACCCTGAGGTGGGAGTAATGTAAAGTTTGGTAAAATTCAAAGAAATTTTTTTCTTAATTTTCTTTGGGATTTTACAAGAACGCAGTTTCTGACGGCACCTGATTCTGAGGCCCGGTGTACCCGGGATCATTTTCCGAAGTTTAGCTCGGGTATGTTCAGTGAACGAACGAGCAGTTTTTTCTAACTTTTGAACCGGTGCTCGGAATCGAATTCTGAGGGCACCGATGAAATTTCAGTGCCGATATTTGCTTAGAAGCGCCTTTTCTGGAGTTGCGTTTTCTCACTTGTGGTTTTTAATTTTTGGGGTTAAGGTACGAAATAAAATAAAAGTGGTGCGACAATTTTATTTTATTTCACTTAAAGCAGCTTAACCTAAGTTAAGAAGATAAGGTGGGACCCACAATATCCTACCCACTTGGTAGGATATTTGTGATATGGGGCCCCCACGAGCCCCACTGTTTCTTTCCTTCTATGTAACGCACCTGCACCCCCTTTTTTAATGAAGTCAACCGTGCGTTTATTCTGGTTAAGAAACGCCTCATTAAATTGGGCGGTTAAATCGATACCATTAATTCATTGAATTAATTGTTTGTTTCTTTTCTCTTGAATTTCAAATTCTTATGTTATGATAATAAAATATGGGAAAGACTTATTTTATTATAGGGTTTTGTGTCATGTAATGACTTTGGGAGAAAAAGAGAGGATTCTTCGTTCTTTGACGAAGAACGCGAAGAACGCACCGCCGCCGACGAAGAACGCCGACCTCCGATGGCAGATGACGGTGAGAGATGCCTTCCTCAGAGACCACCTAATGCTAACAACGTTCCTTCCGTGATGATCCTCTTCTTCTGCGACGATCCCCTTCTTCCGCGACGAACTCTCGTTCGACGACGACGTTGAGGTAGGGGTGTGTTTTTATTTGAGCAACACTATTTCTTCCTACCTTTGTTTATCTTGGCCAACATTCTACCAAACTAACTTGGAAGGACTGGGCCAAACGAACACGTCCCGATCCCTCTTCCGTTTTTGTAAATTTTTGGTGGGATCTTCATGTTCTTCATGGGTGACGAACACCAGAATGATTGAAGTTCGTTGTGCGACGCAATGATCCCAATTGAAGATCCAACATCATGACATCCTTGTAAATGTGCGACAACGATAGTGGGTGACAGATCAAACTGAAATGGGAGGCACCGTACCTTGACCGTTCTTCGAGTGGGTGAATCAAATCATGATTTTGGAGCCGATCGGAGGCCCAAAAACACCGGAGACGATTACGGGACATCAGGGAAACTTAATGTCCGAAGTTTCGTGATGAGAGGACCGTTAGAATGAAGAACGAACAGTACGGGAGGCACGCTGACCAGAGGCGTCGGTTCTGGAAAATTCCAGAATACACGGCGTGTTCCACTGACGAGCATGCCGTGTAGTGTGGGTGTACTGCGGCTTGAGTTTCGGGTTTAGAAAATTAACACACATCATGTAACCCCGGCCATACGACGTGTAATCTCTACGCAGAATAGCAGAAGCATCTTCGAGGGACTCGGCGTGTAATCCGGGGATACATGGCCATGGAATTGAGTACACGGGCATGTACTCCACCACATGACTAGGCATGACCAGCATACATGGAGCGGACCCAGATGTTTGGCCACGGCTTGTAACCATACCACACGCCGTGTACATACTTTTTACACAAACAACCCATCGACACGATCTGTGGAACATGGACAGTACCCATGGACAGAAGACACGTCGTGTAACCATACCACACACCGTGTAAATACTTTTTTACATGACCATCCCTGCGACACGGGCCGTAACACACGGGCAGTACCCAGTGTCAGATGACATGGCGTGTATCATATATCTACGCACCATGTACTTTTGGAAATTGGTTTGGTCATCTTGTTCTCGGAGACTTGGGGACATTTTTATTGGTTTTCCCTTAAGAAGTGGGATGAAACATTAGGGTACATCATCCCTGGTCTTCGTGACGGTTGATGTGTCCATTCTTTGACTCGAGGAGAGGATCCTCCTGAAACGAGCTTGTTGTGTGCGAGAACCCAAAAGCTGGCTGCGACTACAACGACGATGACGACTGTGCATAAATCCTCTGTGGATTCAACGACGATGACTACAACACTCAGCGATCCTACGTGGATCAGTGCTACAGATCCTGTGTGGATCAGATTCTGTGTGGGTCAGTGCTCAGCGGTCCTGTGTGGGCCAGCACCTACAGATCCTGTGTGGGTCCGATCCTGTGTGGGTCATTGCGGGGGTTAGTTACCTATCGATCCTGTGTGGGTCAGATCCTTTGTGGGTCATTGCGGGGGTTAGTACATGTCGATCCTTTGTGGGTTCAGTGTCTTAGATGAGTCAGTGGCTACATCTGATCATCTCTATCATCATACAAAGAAGTATACATGTGTGAGCTAAATCCTATTTGCTTTCCTATGTGGATTGTGTTGTGCTATCCTGTGTGGATTAAGTTTTTCATTATTTTGTGAACTGGGTTGTGCTTTCCTGTGTGGACTGGGTTGTACATGGGCTTGGAAGATGGAGCCGAACTGGAATTGATGACTTAGGTACATGTATGGGAATATACATAAGTAGGGTCAGATGTTACTTCATGACTGTATCTTTCCTTTGTGGATTATCCTTTTTGGATTCTGGGAGACCTTAGGGGGTCTCAGGGTCCCTACTAAGTAGCTTATACTCACCCTTGCACGGGCTATGCCCGAACTACATTGTGTTGGTTCTAGACGACAGGCAGCGCTGATCGTGGTTGAGGCTTTTGGAGCAGGACGGTACCTGGAGGTGGACCACTGAGGCGGGACGTACTCAGAGCGGACGGTTGGACCCGAGGAGCTATGGAGGATATCTGTACTCACCCTTCAGGTGGTAATTCTAGTGGATGGCTCGAGGGTGCAGCTTTACTTTCAGTTGCTGTTTTCCCTTTCCAGTTGTACTTTACTTTCAGTTTGGGTTTTATTCTGGCCCACTTACTTTTCTGCACTTACTTTTGTATCAGTTTTTACATAGTGTTTACTTCTACTGCTTTCTTTCTTTGTGGTGTTTGTTTACTTTACAAAGGTAATTGCTTTCCTTTTTATTTGGAACTATGCCTTGGTTCTAGTCGCCAGCCTTTGGCTTATGGAAGGCGGGCTTGGGGTAGTCACGGCGCGGGCCCCGAGAACGGGTCGTGAAAATTAAGGAGTGGTGTCTTGGTTATTTTCAAAAAAATATCATAAAATATTCGTAATTACGATACCTCGATTCCTCTATATTGTAAAATAAAATAAAAAGAGAAAGAAAATATGAAAAATGGGATCCCAAGGATTGAATATTTAATAAACGCCTTCCGCTTTCTTATGTTAACTATTATAGTTAGTGTCTGTAAGAGATTTACGACAGAGATTAGGGTGATGGTTGGTAGGGATTCAATGTGTGTGAGATTAAATATTTCACAAATTACATCTATAATTGGGAGAGATAAAATAAAATTAAAAAATTGAGAATGGAAATTACATCTGGGTTTTTAATGTTCGAGTTTTGATCTAATAAGGAAGAGTGGAGAGTAATTGGGAGTTGATATATTTTGAAGGATAATAAGTATATTCTATCAATCATAAAGATTAATGTCATATAATGAATTAATATTAAGAAATAATCCACAATCTTCATCCATTCTTCTAAATTTTTAAATCAAAACCTACCCACCTTTTTCCCTGAAGTTGATATAATCTTAATGAAAGTCCACATGATTTTATTGGTTTGATTTCTAAGGGGAGAATAGATAAATTTATAGCATATTATTAATTTTCACACACATAAGCTTATGTATAACCCCATTTGAATAATATTGAGTGATGAGTGAAATGATATTATTGTATTGTATATCATATGGGGAATTGGTAATAATGAAAATTTGAATGATGTGAATGTAATAGGAAATGATTCCAAAATTGGAATTGTATATGAGGAATTATCGGGAAACATTGAATTGAATTAGTTTTGTGAATTTAAAATTATTATTTATGAATTTATGTTTAATATAATGATAAATTTAGAGTTTCCCTTATTCTTGAATAAATTATTTTTGATGTGATTTTGATATTTTTCTTGATGACAAACAGAGGTTCATGTATGGGGGAATTTGTTAAGTCTAATTTTTTAATCATTATTCATCATTAATTTCATTGATTATTTGGCTTAAGAATCTATAATTAATTTTAAATTTTATGATATTTATTATATTGAAGATTAATAAGAAATTTGTATGTGTTTTGAATATTTTTATCAATAATAACACAAATCAAATTGTATCCCACCAAATTATGGATATTTTCTTTTTATTGGATTTTAAATATATATTTTTGGAAGATTATATGACAAAACCTATGAAATAATGACATAATTCTCGTTCATGTGAATGAATTAGAAGAAAATAGGGGGAAGGTTGTGTTGGGAACTATGTTATCACGTCTCAATGAGGCATGCTAGAGTATAATTGAAAAATATAAAAAATTTGATCATGATATGATTAGATCCTTGACAACAAAATAAATCTACACAAGAATAAATTTCAATAAATGTTCATTAAAGAGGATTAAAATATTTTTAATTCAATAGAAGAAGACATTAAGAATTAAAGTAACTCCTGGCCATGCTTAAACTATTGGTTTCCATTGAAATAAATAAAATTTACATAAGATTAACCTATGTAAACATTTATAGACAAATTAACCTATAAGAATAACCCCCACACTCTAGTTGTAATATGTAGCATTAACCAGTATGTGGTGGGGTATTTTTCACATCATGGGATTCTTAACATAGAATGTAGGTTCATAAAGAGGTAATATCATAATTTTTTAATCAATTTCTCCTCATGATGTAACCATGGTGTTTCACCACAACCTACTGGAAGGAATAATTAATGATTATCAAAACATGGAAAAAAAATTTTGATTCCACATCTGTATCTATGATACATTATGGATTTTTATCAAATATGTCTCATTATCATGTTTCAATCTACATATTTAGTTATATTTCTCAATAAAAAGGATCAGAATAATGTATTTTTAATAATGATTACATAATAATATTATTGCCTTGTGATGCTACCGAGGCACATATATAAATTTTGTTTCTAAAATTTTATGTATAAAAAAGAGGGATATGAATGAAGGATGGGAAGAAAATATAGGAAATATGTTCATTGAAGAATAGAAAACTATTAGATAGACTTTATCAATTTTATTTGTACATTTTTATTTAGTATTTAAGCTTGAATGGTAACTATGTTTTCATTTCATTCTTTAATTCATTCATTAATCTATCATTTTATGTTTTCATTCATCCCATCATGGGATAACACTTTCAATCCAATGATTGTTATCCATTCCATCACGAGGGATTATTTTCTACGTGATTCGTGGATCAAGAGAATGAGAACGGTTCTATCATGTACACGATTGATTTTTCTCATGCATTTCATGTCTTAAATTAGTTAAATAATGATATTAATTAATATCATATTCAATAGTTATCTATCAAGAGTGAAAAAACAATGGGAAGAACCATAATTCCATAAAGAAAGATAGTATTGTGTGAGAGTATTATTTATTCTTATTATTATTTTGAGATATATTGTCATCCACCTAAATTTTATTAGACTTATTTAACCATAAGAATCAAATTAATTTAGGTTGTTTTATTCATCACTGGACATGTGAGATTATTTACCATTAGAGAGTCTGATAATTTTTCTACCATGTTATTCTATAAGATAATGGAATCATATTTTTATGAAATTTATCCTCAATAATTGATCCACCATGTCTACCCTTCCAAAAATTTCACATCAATTCAAGAAGTTATTCACTCTATTTTTTTCATTTATAAATTTTTTATCAATTATTTTCATTTAACATTATATTACACAATATTAATTGAACCAAAAATCAAGAAATATTTACTTGGTTTTTCCTCCCACCATTCTTTGTAGATATATCTAAGTACTTAATATCTATATAATACAATTTTATACTTTTAGTGATTATGTTCCATGTAAATAAATTCTAAATGTTAACCCAATTCCTTTAGGAGATGGAGATCCTTGAAGGAATGTCATTCACGTGCGGAAGAGATTGATTGATGGGTCATTTCCACCAATTATTGATGAATTTTAACATAATAGAACATACTATATATATAAAAGGGTTATTTTTTCAATTTTACGGATATTTCATGATTTTTCCATATCAGTGATTTGATATTGTGACACTATATGGAATTGGTTTTGGACCACAATGTCTCAATGGTTTCCACATCATTGTCAAAATCTTTAGGATTGATAGTTCCTATATAAAGGTCTAATTTAGATCCTTTATGTGATTATGGGAATCCATGATTGTTATCCTTGATTTAACCACAGATATGAGTATCAATATGTTATTATTTTAAGCCAAAGAACATTTTTTTCTATTGTAAGGTAGTAATCAAGCATGAGGATTGAAATACTGATCCCACTATGATGATGATGATGATCCAATTAATGTTTAGAATTATAGGGAATTTTTTTCCTTGAGCCATATGAGATTTATTTGAAATATGTTCATATTTAATAGAATACTATCAGTTAACCATTTGATCCACTAGTCTAATAGTAGTGGAATAAGTCGCATAGGATTCAAGGTCGGGCTGGTGCACCTAATAGACATTTTGATTTTGGATTTAGTGCCCTAGAAATAAATACATTGTACATTTTATTACCTATATGTTCATGGTATTGAATATTAATAGACATCACATTGCATGATGAGTGTTCTTTATAGTAACATAAATTTGATAATCTTTATAGAGTATCTGTTACATTGTAATGTCATAGCAGGCCCCCTCTTTGATGAGAAACATAAAGTGTTGTGACGATGTTCTTAAATATAAATTATATAGCCCAATTAAATCTATCTAATTGGATACATATGATATATTATATTAGGTGTAGGTATATCATAAAACATTGATACATCTTATAACGAATTTCTCACTTCTAAATATCCAAGAAAGAAGTATATTGAAATAGATCCACCCATAGGAACTGTACATGTTATTGGTGTAATTTGATATTCCTATATATGGAAATGTGTATTGGTCCTTAGAATTGATATTGTCATTAATCAATATCATGATGGGATTACTCAAAAGTATTGATAAAAACATTGGAATCATATATTCACAGTGAGGTAGGTTATAATGGGTGCATCACGAGTGATATAAGAATAATTAATATGTCAAGAATGGATTTTTCCTCTCTGATTTATTGGATGTAAATACATTCGGGACTTTTATTGGAATGTAAATTTCTAATTAAGTTCACTTTCAGACCATTTTTATTGATGAGTTCAATTTAGGAATTTCCTAGAAATATATATCACTCATATAGGTTGATCACATAATTATGAAACCAATTTTATGAGATATTAAGTTAAATCGATTATATTACACAGTGATCATCCATATGTGTTTTTTGTTTTGACATTAACATCTTTCTTTCTGGGTTCAATGAAGTGTTTCTAGACCCTGATCTTGGTCTTTAGGAATGACACACCTAATGAAACTGTGAAAGGGGACAATATGATCTCACACTAAGTGTATCCAAAACCTTAGTTAAATTCAATTTTAATATAATATTAGAATATATTTTATTCTCAAGTTGAAGTGGATAATAATTATTAATGGTATCACAAAAATAGTTTTTAAATAAATTATACAGTGATATTTATTTTTTAAATTATATTTTTATTATTCAATGTATTATAAATTCTGAGGAAAATTAATGACCCAATTTAAAATGTTCCTTTTAAATGATTTTTTATATCTCCATTTTTTTCACACATCAAGAAAAAATAATTATTTGTAGTAGTCGTATTATTTAAAAAGAGGTTCAACTAATAGTATATTATTGGTTAAGAGACTTTTTTTAATAACTTATTCCCTTTCTAAATTATTTAAACTCGGTCAAATCATTTCTCGGATAGATGTTTATGGGCATTACTAATCCTATCTAGAGAATTTTCTCAACCCTAAAGAAAAATTTCTCTAGAACGCTCTCATGAATTGAGATCATCGATCCTCCTCATACCTCTCAATAATAGAGATAACTAAAAGATACCATAAAACATGGAATTCATTCATATTTCAATCAATTCTGAATGACAGATGTTATGAGAATCATAGGTTCTAGCATCCAGTGATTCTAATATGTTGTTTTGAAATATTTGGATCTTGTGTGGGTACCACTAGAGGGATTATACTCTGGGATGCTTCATCATAATGATGGTATAATGAGAGTGGTCACATGATTCAAAATTAACTAAATAATTTCAAGAAAATGTAACTATTATATATTTAAACTAATTATAAATAATATGTGAAATATTCATTCTTAAAGATTTTTAGGTTTCAATTAGTCTAGTTTTAAAGAGAAATACAAAGAAACAGTTGAAAAATATTTGGTGGGAATGGGCCAAACACTTCTCTTTCACCCTAGAACTATCAAGTGGTATCAAAGAGTTCATAAATGAATCTTTAGTTATTTAGTAATCATTAGTTGATTTATGCATCTCAATATTAGTAAACATTTTTTATTTTTTGTATTCATAATCTAAATGATGAGATATTAGGATCATTCACATTCATATTTCCATAAGGAGTTTAAGAATTGATAAATAATGTTTGAAGATCCCATCTAGAGGTGTCGTAGATTCTAGATAGATGACACAAATACACACTCTATAAAGGAATCGTAAATTTCATGTATCCATGTTCTATACATTTTGATTTTTGTTGGAAAATGTAGGCCATCATGTTTGAGAATGGTATGTAGTGTAATTACAAAACATGTTTTGGCCGATCATGTTAGAACAAGTCTTGAAAAGGATAAAGGACATGTAACCAATATACGCATTGTGTAACCCACATATTTTAACCTCATAGGAATTGTGGAAGTCACGTGGTCAAATTAAATGGAATGTAATTAATATATGCAATGTCACAATTGTCAACCATGAAACACAATTAAATGGTAAGTACATGATGTGTATCAAGATAAAAAAGGAATGTAACAAGTTATTTCCCATATATAAAACACGCCAAGTCCCTGGGTGTGTAGTTCATGGACACACATGGGAAAATTAATTAAAGAAACCAATTTTCATGATGTGTATCTATAATACAAGTCATGTAACATTGTTTTACAAACTGAATTACATGTCAAGTACTTAGGCACATATTTTCTATTATTAAAATACTTTTACAAATATTTCCATGTTATTATTTCATTACATGATGTATATGGTCATCGTACACATTGTGTACTTCATGGGGATTTCACAAGATACCCTCCTCATATATTCAAAGCATATTGTGTAGTCTTAATGATTTTATGACTATGTGGGATTACCCACCAAACTTATCTCCATGTAATTTCATGACATTACATATACATTACATGTTGTGTAAGTACAACATAAATTACTTGGAATAGACAAATAACATTCCACATCGTTTCATGTATAAGAGAATTTCATAAAATAGGTTAAAATACCAAAAAGTCTTTTAGGTGAAAACCAATTGGTACACACCATGCACGTCTAGTACAATCGAAGTACTAAATTAATTATAAACTAATTAGGTTTTTTAGTGTACATAAAATTATTAAGTATGGGAATATCATGAATTTATTATATGTTAATTAAAATTAATTAATTAATTAATTAATAAGATAATTGATTTATTAATTCATGAAACTTATCTTAATAAATTATGTATTGAAATTAAATTTCCTCATTTATTTAAATGCATACATATTTTATGTTTGGATTATCACGATCTTGAAATACCCATGTATGCGTTGGGGTTATTTTAATTTAATTATTATTGAATGGGTTTTTTTAAATAATTACAATTAAAATAAAATGATAATTTCTGTATCATCTCCTCCCTTTCTTAGGTGCTGGTCTGAGTGTAAATTTTTTCTTATATGTAACCACATACCATTGGTTACCTTAATCTATATGTAATTGAACAAATCTAAATTATGTAACTCTTAGGAAAGTGGAAATAGTTCAATGAGGAGATGTGGCGGAAAAAATAAGAGACATTCATAGGTAACGAACACGTGGAATGTTGTAACTCGAACCTAGATTGGTTTATGGATTTCTTACCTTTTGGTCAAGGGTATGTTTATCATCAATTATATAAAACAATTAATTGAAAAGATTAGGATTATGCCAAGTATATACATTTTCTTTCTATCCAATTCATGGTTAATTGTTTTTTTATGATATGTATAACTATTATTGATCACATAATTTAATTGAATTATCAAGAATGAAATATGGAATAAAATAAATTAACTATGGGTGAATTATATTATCAAGACATGGTTAATTAGTTATGTAAAATATTGATAATATTATCAAGAAAGTAAAATTATATAATATAGAATATTTGAAGATAAAAATAAAATCCCTCATAGAAATATTATGTCTGAAACTCCATTCAATGATTTATTTTTGATGAAACCATGGATTGAATTAATTGTCTAGCCCTTGTTAGCACACTTCCATTTAATAGGGATTTCAAATAAAATTTGGGGTTTGGTTTAACCATGTTAGCATTAAGATTAGATTCCATTTATTGATGGGGTGTAAATTGGTGGAAATTGTTGAGGAAAAAAATTAGTATTTATTAATTAGTGTGTCTACTCAATATATCATAGCACTATGACTTAATGTACTTGGAAATATTTTCAATCTAAATACCTAAGAGTAATTTACTAGGCCCTTGTATGGGTTATGAGAAGTGAAATGTAGACCCCTTTCACTATAATATCTATGATACGGGATATTCCAAATCCAATGGTGGGTTTTTTTGGGATTTTATAAAATAATGAGATACTATTAAAATAATTGGATGACTCCCATTTAGATAAATGATTTTTTACATAATTCTATATGAAAACATTACTGTAAAACCCTATGTTTTTTATGGACCTATTTTTTCATATAAATTAAAATTTTCATTTATATCATGAAATACACTAATTTATATATTCCTCTCACAGGGAACTAACATTTTGTATGTCACATGTAACACTGACTCGATATATGTTACATGCAACATCGACATGGCATACAATGCACACCAAACTAAGTTTCTATGAAACACCCTTTTTGTAATATAATTATTCAAATCAGATAATTACATAATAGTCACTAAACATAGTTATATAAATATTAATAACAACTTTTCAAACAATTTCTTCAATGTTTTTATATAAATTAAACAATTTGACAATGAAAGATATGATTTTTTGTAATGTCATTCGATGTCTAATAATACTATTTTAATGTCCAATGAATAAAATTAATTTTAGATATATTTATAAATATAGTTTGATAAAATAAACTCCTTTTTTCATTATGTTTGTATAAATTAGCATTGGGTGATTTTTGGGGATTTTTCTGAGAAATTTCATTTTTTATTAATAATGAAAAATACTATTATTTAGTAGAAAAAACAAACTTTTGTATAAATAATTATTAATAATAAATTATATTATAAATTAGTTTTAAGTTAAAATTCGATAAATTTTAAATCTACTAATACAATTAAATTCATTATAATCAATGTCACTTTTAAACTGAATATGAAATGGTGATAAACATTTGAAATTTTTCCTAAATTACATCCCTCTTGTTTTGTCCAATCTACAGGTTTTTCCAAAAATATTAATTTTTCCACTTTTGTGAATTGAGTTTCTAAAATCCAACATAAACCATTTTATTCAGTATAATAATGTGAGTCTAATACAACCAGGTTATTTTTTACTAAAATGATTATTAAAAGTTATTGAAATTAGTCATAGTGGTTAAGGCCAAATTAAGATTAATTAGGGACTAATCCATAATATTAGGGGTCCAAATGACCATGACACGTGTCAAAAGAGTATTTAATGTCCGTATTTATTCCATAAACCTTCCATTTTGTTGTTTTGTTTATGAGTTTTCTTAGGTAAGGTCATGTTCCCACCTAAATTTTTTCTATAAATTCCAAGTGTGTTATTTTCCATCTCTATAAAATGCCACCAACTCCACCCATTCCTAACACCTATAAAACCTTTTATATTAATCCAATATATTTAAATTTACCCTCTCAACAATACTCCCCTCGAACATTATGTCTTATATTGAGAATAAATCTTTTCAAGGAAACCTTTTGTCATAAACCAAAAGTTGTTACCTGATTAAGAGGTAACGTCTTCTCTCAATATCCTTTCCTTTATTTTCTTCTTCCACACCCTAAAATCTATTTATTCCATTCATGTTTTAAAAGACCATTATCCTACATATAATACGATTTTTTTATGAAATTGGTCTGACCTACACTTACAAACAACACCATCTAATGGATTTTGGACATAATGTTTCTATGTATGGGGAACTACTGCCTCATGAAATGATGATTGATCATTTATCCTCTACCACTGGTCATAATGGTCATTATGATGGAAATAATATTTATATATTTAATATAATATATTTATTATTTATTTCTTTTACAACACACATATCTTCACTTTCCATTTTCTCTTAAAATGATAATCTCATTTGAGGAAGAGTGGACTACCGCCCCATCAAAGCTATGTGATTTGTTCACACACCCCATGGAATGTATTAAGTGTATTTTCAATTAAATTAAGTTATATATATGATATTATAAATACAATTGAATAATTATATATATATATATATATCATTTACATAATTTCTTTCAATACAACAATAAAGATGAAAAACATCGTTCATGTGTATATATAGCTTACTATCTCCATGAACTGTGTATTACATTAGGTACATCATTATGATATAGATTATTATAATATAAATATAATAGGTAAATATTATATTTATATCATATTCTACATTCTATAACCTTGATATAAGTATAAGAATCAATGATATAACACATTAAGACACATGTAAAGATCAAAGTGAATATTACTCGAATGGAAATCTTAACACATGATAGCAAACAAGAAGGTAATATAAAAACATAATCAAACCATATATGGTATTATATATAATCATATCATTGTAAAATATATTTATAAAAAATTATATTTATTTTTCAATAATCACGTACGAGTACGTAGAGAGTCAAGACATACAGTAAGGGGATTTCAGCTCACTTTTAATTTCTGGGAGATTCTTGTTATGTTCACCAGTATTTATTTTTGTGTGGTGTTTTTGATGAACATTATTTAATTATATTTATATCATAATTAAATTTTTGGGTATTCACATATCCATTCCATGATCCTTCATTCATGTTGTTTTACATTCAAATGTTTTCAAGTCGGTAAAATAATTTTGTCTCAATTTTACTTCATCGAGACTCGTGTTTTGTTATGCACCTATACTTTTTTTAGGTGTATATAATTCCATTTTACATGTTATATCACAAATATAATTCTTTTCCTGATATATTAAGATTCATGTAATTTCTTTTTTTTACATTGATAGTATGATACTTAGTTACAATGTTAAAAGATTTTATTGAGAAAATCCCATTGCCTTTCAAGATTGCTTATGTTAGTGATTAATTTGATGAAATCATATGATTCATATCTCAAGAATATTAATGTGCTTTCTTCTACTCTATTTATTCAAGATATCATTATTATTTTTACCATTTTCCTCTCTTTGGTAATTAAGATAATGTTTTTATGTATAATTTGATTGTCTCCATCTTTAGTTAGAAATCTATTACATTTAAAAATAATGTTTTTCAAAATGATTTCAAAAGATCTTGTATGATAATTTTCAATGAAAAAATAATTTACTTTTTTAGGTTCTCAAATCATCCTTTATATTTTTTCAATGCTATTGTGAAAGAAAAAAGATTTTAAAAAAATTTATATAATAAAAATCATTTTTCTAATAAGAAATGATATTTTCCTCAAGAAGTGTTCTTAAAAATACATTCAAAATTATTTCTCAGATAAGATAACTTCCATTGATGTTAATCATGAATTTATGGGTAATTATTCAATGTCTCCATTAATATTATTTCTCTGAATGGTTTATATTTTGAAGGCCAGATGTTATGTAATCCCTTTCTCTTTCAGAGGTTATATGCTTTTTAAACTCACTTTTTTTAGGGGTTATGTTTATGATGAAATTATTATAAAACATGTCTCTTTCTACATGTTATGATATTTTTACATGTTTCTGATACCCATTTAATTTAATGGGTTATGATATGTTCTTTTCTGATCATGTGGCACATGTTCAAATTATTTCATTATGTGACATGTGGGACCTATATCTCTGTCCAATGCATTAGGTAAAGATTTATATCTCATGATATAGAATGTGGTGGAATGAGGGTTTACTCGGTCACGTAATATAGGTCTAGAATGGAGGATCACATGATTTAGTAATACAAGGCTAGAACAGGGGGGTCACCCAGTTCAGTAAAGGGATTTTCCATTGATATGGTTTTGGATGTGATGACTTGGCCATTATGGAAATCATATTATATTCTTAGGTGTATTCAATAATTCCATGTTTTTTATTTTATTTATTCATGTATAATGTTCTTTATTGGATTGTGATTCATGTCTTATGAATAACAAATCGTTATTTCAGGATCTGAGTTAGGATCTTTGATATGCGGGTTAAGATCTTATATCTTCATGGACAGGTTCTCATTTCCTTATGATCATGATTATGCTTACAAGTCTCCCTTTTTTACCCTTACAGAGCATTTGAACTCTTCCTTTTTTGTGTTTCCTTCTATAAATGATTAATATATCTATTATGGTGGAAGTATCTATGAAGGGTTCTAGTCAAGATTAACGTAGTGGGAGATAATATAGCTCATTTATGCACCAAAGTTTATGTTTCCATGTTT
Source organism: Viscum album (assembly GCA_963277665.1). Taxonomy (NCBI): domain Eukaryota; kingdom Viridiplantae; phylum Streptophyta; class Magnoliopsida; order Santalales; family Viscaceae; genus Viscum; species Viscum album. The sequence goes on from OY728157.1 coordinate 543,284,039, forward strand.
CCAAGGCACTAGACATGTAGGTTCTTCTTCCGTCTGTTAGTGAATTTTTTTGTGAATTACACAAAAGTTATGTAACGTTAATATTTGAAAAGAGTGGGTCTCTATATTTGGTATCAGAGGAAAATTTTAGTTAGCCTTTGGAATCTAGGATGAGAAAAACATGGGGATAACCCTAAAGACTTGTATAATGATAACTATAGGGATTAGTCAAAGTATAAGAAAATTTCCTAGAATTTTGTTGAATGATAGAATGACTTGTTTTATAGTAATACATCCAGGTCTGGATAATACATGTGGATGTGGCTCTAGAATAGATGTAACTAGGGGTAAAAAATCTAACAAGATGTCTCAGGATTGACTCGGGGTAATCTAGTACACGATAATAGGACTTGCTACCCACATGGTTTGAAAATCCCAGGGGATATGATTTTTGAATTAACAAACACATCACAAACCGTTATAAATGATTTAAATATAATTTTATGAATAACCTAGGATAAACCCATGGTTTCGTAGATTCATATAATGAAACTCCCATGATTCAGTGCAACATGTGTAAGAAGAATGGGAATTATGATAACCACACACCAATCCCAGGGGTTGGTGATGATGATCGACGTCACTAGCTAGTTATGATAAGGTATAAGGGGAAATATCTTGAAATTTATATTTCTAATAAGGGGTGTGATAGCGTTGTTATGAATGGTGTATATATCATCCAATTTTGAACTGATAATAACATATTGTATTATATATCTACCCAAAATTTCATATCAACATAATTTTCTATTGTTGTTATGATTTGTCCAAAACAATTAGAGGTGGAATTAGCAGATTGAACCCCTAATGTTATGATGATTGCATCTCAAGTATATGATTCCTCTTCGATTGAGGTTTTTTGGAATGTACTTCATAAAAATATTTTAATTCTTCATGTGGTCAAATTTCATGTCATATTAGGCATGGATTGGGTTTCTCTACATAAACCCCACATCAATTTTCTAGGAATGAAAATTACATTCGATATTTCAAACCATCCAATTATCATCCATCAATGTGATGATAATTATAAACACCATATGGAGATTAAATCCTTTGTATGAGTCTTAATTCACATTCAAATGGGGTTTTTTATCTCAAATGTGTGGGGACAAGATTTGCATCAAGGATATTCCTATTGTTCATGATTTTGAAGATGTATTTCTGAAAGAGTTGCATAGTCTTCCACCAAAACGTGAAGATGAGTTATCGATAGAACATGTACCTTTTCCACACCAATTTCAAATAAACCTTATAGAATGGGCCCAACTTAGTTTTAGTAATTAGAGAATAAAATCCAAGAAAACCTTGATATGGGATTCATTCGGCCAACTGTGTCACCTTGGGGTGCATCGGTTATTTTTTTTGAAAAAGAAATATGGATCAATGTGAATTAGAATTGATTATTTAGAGTTGAAAAAATCAAAATCAAGAACATGTGTCATCTTTTCTATAATGATTACTTGTTTGATCAACTGCATGGAGTTCAATACATTTCCAATATTGACCTTCATTCTGGATATCATCTATTGAGGGTCACGATGGAGGATATACCCAGGACAACATTCTATATAAGTTATGATCAGTATGAATATATATTTATTCCTTTGGGTCTTACTAATTCCTTTGATCCCATCATTAATTTAATGAATATATTCATTAAAGATTACCTTTTCTATTTTTGGTAGTATTTATATATGATATTCTTATCTATTCAAAGAGAAAGTAATAACATGAATATCACTTGAGAATTTTACACGTGACCCTAAGGAATGATGAGTTGTATGAAAAATTTACCCAGGGTGAATTTTGGCTACAGAAGGTTTAATTTTTGGGTCACATAATCTCAATATATGGTATATCAGTAGATCCATCAAAGACCGAGGATATTGAAAGCTGGACTAGAACAACTATAGTGATTGAGATCCATATCATTCTTGGTTTATATCGATATTATAGACAGTTGGTGGAGATGTTCTCAAAGATATCAATCCTATGACCATGTTATCTTGAAAGGGTGTTAAGTTACTCTAGAAAAATGAATGTGAGGAAACTTTCAAGGAAATAAAAAGAAGCATGGTTAGCCCACCTGTGATCACAATAACCTATAGTGGGAAGGATTTTTAATCTATAGTTTTGCATCCATGAAGGGATTGAGATATTTTTTATGAAAAATAACATGTATATAGCCTATGCCTCATTACAGTTGAAAATTCATGATAAAAATTACCCAACTCAGGATTTAGAGTCAGTAGTAGTAATTTTTTCATTAGTGATATGGAGGAATTATCATTATGTGGAAAATTGTGATATATATCTACAAATCATAAAAGACTGAAATATATATTCACACAGAAGGAGTTGAACATTCCCCACAGAAGATGGTTAGAGATAATATAGGATTATGACTACTCAATACATTTCTACCAGTAGAAAGTGAAAAAGGTGGACGATGCTTTGAGTCAAAAAGATAATACTAGATTATCTATGATGAGGAATAGAAAAGATCCAGTATTTCAGGATTTGAAAAAGACGGATTGATAAATCATAAATGAAGGGGAAGAATCTATTCTTTCTCAAATGAATTTTCTACCCTCTATCCATGTAAAGATTAATGCAGTGCAGAATAAAGATGAATACCTACAAAAGAAGGTTATAAATGTTCCTGAACTTATCCTTGATCAAGATGGAATGATAAGGTTTTGGAACTATGTGTGAATTCTTTCCATGCCATATTTGAAGAAGTAGATTCTATAGGATGGTTAGAGTTCTTCACTATCTATTCATAATCTATGTACGAATATGTATTGGGACATGAAAGAATAGTTTTAGTGGGATATCAGGAGGAGGAAAATCATGGAGTTTGTATCTCAATTTTTGGTATAACATAATGTTATGGGTGAAAAGAAAAATTATAAAGGGATCTTTCATTTATTACCCATACCAGAATGGAAATGACATAACATCACAATGTATTTTTTCGTTGGACCACCTAAACCCTCTAAAGGGTCTAATGCAATATGCGTGATATTTTATCACCTTACTAAGTCATCATACTTCATTTCTATCAAAGAATATTTCTCTCCTGATCATATTTGTAGGATATAAATTAAGAAAGTGGTAATGTTTCATCGAGTACCATGTTCTTTTGTATCAAATTAGGATTTGAGGTTTACCTCAAAGTTCTGAAGAAGTATTCAGAAGAAACATGAAACATAATTGAGTTCCATCACAACATAACATCCACAAATAGATAGTCTGTTATAAATTACAATTCCAACCCAAGAAGAAATGTTGAGATCTTGTTCTCTAGATTTAAAAGGTGTTTGGGATCAACACCTTCCTCTAGTTAAGTTTTCATACAATAATAGCTTTCCCTCAAGAAATCATATGGAACCATATGAAGACATCTATGGGAGGAAATGTAGAGATGCAACTTGTTGGGATGAGGTTGGGGAAATAAATCTATGGTGACATGAGATCCTTGAAGAAATGTTTGAGAATGTTATAACCATTCAACACCATATCAAAGCAGTTCAATGTCATAAAAAAGTTATGCTGATAACTATTAGCATGATCAATAATTTTATGTTGGTGAAACAGTGTTTATACGAATCTCACCCTATATGACATTTATGAGATTCGGGAAAAAAGGGAAACTAAGACCTATGTATTTTGGACTATTTTAGATTCTTGATCTTATTAGGATGGTATCCTATCTCTTATAACTTCCACAAAATATCTCTCAATTCCATAATGTGTTCTGTGTGTCTCTCCTGTGGAAGTATATACTTGACCATTCACTTGTACTAAACTCTAAGTTCATACCATTGGAGGAAGATATTTCTTATTAGGAGGAAGATATTTTTTATAAGGATAAACCTCATAAAATTTTGGTCTAATCATAGAAATTTCTATGAAAAAATACCACCCACCTGTTAAAGGTTTTGTCGAAAAAACCCCATTTGTAGGAAGATACGTGGGATCTTTATGACCTACTGAAGTAGAAGTATCCTTGTTTTTTTTACCAGAGTAACGAATTTCATGGGTGAAATTCAATTTAAACATGGTAGAATGTAACACCTCGATCTTTTATGAACATTTTTTTTTCAAATAAATTTAAATTTTCATTTATATATTTCAATTCACTAATTCAATTAATCCTTTCATATAGAATCAACTTCTCACACATTACATGAAACACCAAGTCATCATATGTTATATGCAACACCGAGTTGGTGTACGATACATAGAAAAATGAGTTTATACGAAACATCATTTTAAGAATATAATTATTTAAATTACCTAATTACATACTAGAAATTAAATACATTTACATGAATAGTAATAACTACTTTTCAAATATTTTTTACAATTTATTATATAAATAAAACATATAGATAATGAAAGATACGATTTTTTGTAATTTCCTTCTATGAATAAATTTTTTTTAATGTACTACTAATAAAAATATTATTACACATGATTTGGAAATTAAATTTGAAAAAATAAAAATAAATTTTGAATTTAGAGTTCTCTAAATTAACTTTGGGTGAATTTTTGGGATTTTTTTGAGAGACATCATTTATTGATGAACTATGAGAAATACAACTTTGTAGTTTACAAACATAATTTTTTATAATTAATTATTAAATTTATATGATATTATAAATTATTTTTAATCTTTAATTACATAATGGTTGCTTACAATAATAAATTTTAATACATTTGAATCAATTTCACTTTGAAACTGATAATAAAATCTTAACAATTCATTGAGCATTTTCCTACTTTAGAACTTTGTTATTTTATCCTGTTTGCGGGATTATACCTCATCTGAATTTTTCCTCTTATATGAATTGAATTTAGAAAACATAATATAAACCATTTTATTCAGTCAAATATTTATTATTTAAAAATTCAATGTTATTTTTTGAACAAAATTATTAGTAAAAGTGATTTAAATAAATCGCAGTAGTTAAGGCCAAATTATGCTTAATTAGTCAGTAAACCATAAAATTAAGGGCTTAAATGAATAATAGACTTGTACAAAACCAATTTTATGTCCCTAGTTAGGCAATAAATCTTCCATTATTGATTTTATTTTTCTTTGGTATTACTTTTCTTAAGTAAGATCATGTGCACACCTTACTTGTTTATAAAAATTCTATGTGAGTCATTTTCCTTCCCTAAAAAAGGAATCCACATCTACCCATTCTTCACACCTCTAAAAGAAGTTAAGTTCATCCAATATATTCCCAATTAGACTCCCAAAAATCGTTTCTACTACCTTGAATCCTCCCATTGGGCAGAAATATTCTCAATAAATTTTTCTTGCGTAAACTAAAAGGATTTACCCGATTAATAGGCAAAGTTTTCTCTCAAACCCCTTTCCATTATTTTCATTCTCCACCCCTTCAATATCATTATTACATTATTGTGTTCAAATGAAATTTTCCTCCATATTCTTGTGTGTTTTTATGCAATGTTTATGACAAAACATACACACACCATCATCTAATATATGTTGAACATACAGATTCTGTGTACGGTGAACTACTACCTCATGAAACGATGATTGTTCATTTCTTATTTACCAATAATCATGGTGTCCATTGTGATGGGAAATATATTTTTATATGTAATATATTATATTTATTATGTCTTTAATCTTCCTAGTTATTTTTTCAACACACATCAATTTACTTTCCATTTGGTGTTAATATGATAATCTTGTTTGAGGAAGTGTGGACTTCCACCCCCTAAAAGCATTGTTATTCGTTCACACAGCACCTGGATTATTTTAAGGATAGTTTTAATGAACTTATATAATATATATGAAAAATTGATGATATTGGAATAATTATATATATATATATATACATATATGCATATATATTTCATTTGCATACTTTCTTTTAATGCAACAATAAAGACGGAAAACAATGTTCATGTGTACGAATGGCTTACCGTTTCCATGAATGGTGTATTCCATCATGTAATTAATTGTTATATAGATTATTATAATGTAAATATAAAATATATGTCTAATATTTATATTATTTAAATACAATTTGGAATCATGATATATTTATAACTACCAATTATATAATAAATTAAGACACTTGTGAAGAACAAAGCGAATACTACCTGAAATGTAACCATAGCATAGGATCGTTAAAAAGTGGGTAATATAAAGACTTAATAAAACCATATATTTTATTGCATATAGGAATATGGTTATTTGAAATATTTATAATAAAAATTTATTTATTATACATGAAGCTTTTATGTGTACGGAGAGAGTCAAGACATAAGGTAAGGGGATTTCATCTGAATTTTTAATTTCTATGACATTCATGTTATGTTCACCACTCATTCATTCTGTGTGGTATATATACTACCAATGATTGATTTTTATTTGTCTTATATATAATTTTATGTTTATTCACATATCAATTAGATGATACTTGTTTCATGGGGTTTATCATTCAGAAGTTACCAAATCGGTAAAACCGTTTGGTATCAATTTTCTATTTTTAAGATTCATGTTTTGTAATGAACCAAATTTTTGTAGCTGTAAATAATTAAATTTTAAATGTTATATGATGAATATACATAATTTCATGATATCTTAAGCTTCATATAATTTCCTTTTCTTTTATATAGATTATGATCCCATGTTTCCATGTTATAAGATTTTATTCAGATAATCTAACGGCCTTTTGAGGTTATTTATGTTTATTCTTCCCTTGATAAAATATGATGATCCATTTCTCAAGAATATTCATGAGAATAATTATTATATCTTTTTCATGATATACTAATTTTTTGGTACCATTTTTTCACTCTTTGGTACTTAAGATAATTTTTTTATGTATAGTCATACGATGTCCCTCTTCAGTCAGATATCAATTATATTAAAAAACCTTGTTTTCGAAAATGTTTTAAAAAGTGATTTTAAAAGATCATTAAAGAAAATTTTCAAGTAAAATGAATTAATTTTTTTTTCTATTTTCAAATCATCCTTTAAACATTTTTAAATCACTTTCTAAATAAAAAGGTTTTCAAAAGGATTAATATAATAAAAAGAATTTTTTATAGTAGAATGGATATTTTTATCATGAAGTGTTTCTAAAAGATTATTCAAAATTATTTCCTATATAAGATAACAACCATTGGTGTCAATAATAACGTTATAAAAAATTATTTAATGTATCTATTATTATAATTTCTCTGAATGGATTATGTATTGATGGAATTATGTTATGAAACATATTTCTCTTTCACTAGTTATATGCTTTGGAAACCTACTTCTTTTAATGAGTTATGTTTATGATGAAATTATTATGAAACCTGTATCTTTCTACAGGTTCTGATATGTTAACATGTTTATTATAACCATTTAATTTCATGGGTTATGATATGTTCATTTATGATATTGTGGAACATGTATGAATGATTTCATTATGTAACGGGTGGGACCTATATCTTCCTCCAATGAATTAGGTAAATATTTATATCTTATTAGATTGACAAGGATAGAATGATTGTTTACTCGGTTTAGTAATATAGGGATAGAATGAGGGTTCACTCAGTTCAATAATACAGGGCTAGAATGGGGGTTCACCCAGTTTAGTAAAGGAATATTTCTACTAATATGGTCATCGCAGTGATGCCTCGGCTAATATGAAAATCATATTATATTCTTTTGTGTCTTCCATAATTACATGTTTTATTCATAAGATACTCTTTCATAGATTATGTTATTTATTTCATAACTATTTATGACTTATAAACTTACAATATTTATTCCATTATCTCTATTATGATCACTGATATGTAGGGTATTATCTTCAATATTTATGATCATTTTCTCATACCCTTATGCTCATGATTATGCTTACATGTATCCCATTTTTACCCTTATTGAGCATTTGATCTGAACCCTTTTTATGTTTACTTCCCAAGGTGATGAATATATGTATAATTTTTAATGTGTCTAAGAAGGGTACTAGTTAAGATGAACCTAGTGGGAGATAATGTAGCTCATTTATATCAAATTTTTATGTTTCCATGTTTTAAACGGCACAAGAATAGTATGGCCTTCTTCTGTCTACTTGTGTAATGCTTTGTGTATTAATCAAAAGTTATGTATTGTTGATGGTTGAAAAGTGAGGGTCTCTATAATTACATATATACATCCAAGGGTATTTTTTGGTTTTAGTGTCTTGGAAACTATTTACATAATACATTATATATATAAATAAAACATTAAAAGTTTCTTTATTTAATCATATTAGAATACTTTTATTACTTTATCCTTGTTCACCTCACTACAATTGAATTAATATAGACATGAATCAATAGAATGTAGTGAGAATAATGTATAATAATGGATAAACAAAGGAAACAAAACATGATTGATCATAATAGAGAATGATAATAAATAATTGATTCATAATTTAATAGATTGATTATAAGTACATGAGGCATAAGACAGAAATGTGGCTATAACATAAAAATGGGAAATTCAAAAGCATATCACCGAGGTTCATCACCCATGGGTTTTAACACATATTTGAATTGTTTTTCACTAAGTTATAATAAACCATTATCAAGTCATGAACCAATGGACATTTTTATTTTTCTAAATCATATTCTTGTGTTTGAGCTTTTTTAATAATTTTATCATTTGAGTTCCAAAACAATTTGGTCAATTGATCACATTTTTCACACATCATACTTATATTTGAGGTTTTTTCCTTACATTGACAAATTCACACTTTCATATATTAAAAGAATTGTTATATCTCAATAATCACTATTTTTAATGGATTTTTAATTATATACTCTTAATATGAGGATTTTTCATTCTATATTTGGGAGTTATCGTTATCCATTATTTCTAATTCCACATAAATTTCATATAACCCATCATAATTATGATAAAACAAAATTCATTTTTCAGGTTTTTTATAAAATATTTAACTCTTCATCATTTAATAAATCATAAAAATAATGTCACAACACTATTAAAGGGATCATAAGATCAAGATATTGAAAAATAATTTCATTAAATCAGTATCATGAATAACAAAAAAATTCTCAATTATCCTTAAAAATGAGGGGATCAAGTGCCTAAAAAATTTATGCCTCATACCCATAACCCTATGAAATTACAAAAAATACATATTTGAATATAAAATTCAGTGAAAAAACAATTACGTAGTTTTTGTGACTTTCTAACCTAAACAAGAGAATGACATATTTATTTTTTTTGTATTTTTTATGTTTAATTTATTTTTTTCTAACCCTAAGAATCAACCAAGTCAATATTTCCTCTATAATTTTATCAAAATTTTACAATTTTTTGGACAATTAAATTATTTATTTATAGTCAAGCACCACAATGATTTATGTTTAGAGCAGGGTCAAAGCCAAGACAATTAGGGTGAATATTCAAGGTAAGTTACTAAAAGCAATTATAATAACAACCAAAAAAGAGGAAATGGTTGGTGAAGTAGATGTGTGTGTATAATTGAAATTAAAAATTTGTTGTGTGGTGTTATTATAGTTAGATACTAAATATATGTGTGAGAGACATGCCAAATGATTGCTGACTGGGAATAAAATTGATGTTTCCTGTTAAATTATAATTCCCAACAGAATGGTTTTGTAAATACTTTCTACAAATAATTCATTCATAGAATGAATTTTCCTTTAACTATGAAAATCAATCTTGTTTGTCCCATTACTAAATCTATCAATTTTTTTATATTGGATGAAATAGTTCAAAACTATCTTGAAATTTGTTTTTTTATTGAAACAACAACCGTAAAACCCAAAATAGAATTGAATGATGGAAATTACCAAGAATAATTCAAATTAATTTTTAAAACGAAATAAAGACCAAGAAAATATAAAAAAACAATAATAATTTTATTCTGAAGTAAAATATTACAATGCGTATTTTCAATGAAAATGGTAAAATAAGAATAATGATATTGAATTATAGCATGAAATGATATAAGGAAGAGTTAATTATTCCCAATTGAGTTGTGATATCGTTACACTATCTATCCTAAAATTTATTTATTCTTGAATTGTAGAAAGTTATCCTTAGATCCTACCCTCAACTCTATCCAATTAGTTTCTGAATTAGTTAGAGAATATCATTATCATAATCCAATTTTATATCCTCATTTTGAAGTAATTTTTTTCAAATCTCATAGGGTCATGTATGGAATTCACGCACAAATGGTAACCCCGAGATGATTTCTACAACTAGATATATGGATTCCATTACTATACACCATATTATTGAGGTGACCCTAGTTGAGTTCCCCCATATATTAACTACCACAACAACCAATTCAATAAAAAATGGAAAATTATAATACCTTGTCAGAACTGGATTCCTCCTTATTCTCATTCAGTCAATGGGAAATCATTAGATCTAAAATGGTGACGTTGAGTCTTTAATCAAAACTGGCCTTCAGCTGAACATCATCTCCAACATTCCTTGGTTAAATTTCATGCAGTGTCATGGGGTGGAAGTCCTAAACCCATCTGGTCTTCATCCCCATAGAAAAAAAATTTAACAATCGATGTTATTCATCTCAATGAAAACAATTCCCATTATTTATTCCACTTCATTGAAAACCAATCCACCATTTGTAAATTATATCAAACAACATGTATGTGACCATCCTATACCTTGAATTCATATCATTTGGGAACATCCAAGACCCTCTCTATCATTATAAATTTGAATATAACATTAATATTAATCCATAAATCAAATGAATGTCATCCTTGCCCCAATATCTTCTTCCCATCACACCAAATCTGATTTTTCTCGATCATTAAAAGGATAAGTGGATTTCTCGAGAACATGGATCATGTATGAGTTATAATTTTATCCTAAATTAAACACTCATCTTCTAGTTTTTGATTCATCACCTTTGTTTGTTTAGGGGTTCAATATATCTTCTTCTATAGTTGATTGACTCAATCAAGCACAATGTCAAATTCTGTTGAAATCATCTTATGTGAAAAGCTTATCCAACTTCAAATCATAACTGAAATTGGGTTTTAATTAATCATCCATAGTTGTGCTTCTCTAGGTCTATATTTTGAACCCAAAAACAATCTGTAAATTCATTAGTCTCAGTTAATATCAATTTAAATTGCAGATGGAAGTAGAATATCCTCCTCACCACAATCCATTTTAAAATTTTATTGAAAATCCACTATAAGGGTAAGTGGGAACCTATAGAACATTCATCCAGCATTGATAGACAACCCCATAAAACACCCATTACAAAGACAGATTACAAAATGAAAAACACAACCATTCACCGCGCCTTGACTGTCAGGTGCAACCTGTGTTGAGTCAATAAGGTTTTCCTTATGACATTTCCATTCTATCATGTTTGGGGGAGATTGTTAAGTCAATAAGGTTTCCTTATGACATTATAATTCTTTCTTGTTTTGAAAATAACAAACACCTTATTTCAAGGAAAAACCCATTTTACCATGTGATTTACTTATATAAAGATAAATTTCTTTGCCTTAGTAAATTTACCCTTACCATGTTTTCATTATTCATAATATATTTTTTCTAAGTGTAAAATTTGGTTTGAAACCAAAACCTCGGAATTTGATAATTACCTAGATATGAAGTACTCTGTTTTAGGATCCGAATTCTCAAAATTCTAGTTATGAACTCTTCAGAGATCTGACTGCGAATTCTGAATATGAATTCTGGATATAAACTCTTCAAAGTTCTGACTCTGAATTCTGAATACGAATTCTAGATACAAACTATTCAGGGTTTTGACTTCGAGTTCACAGAATTCTGACTCCGAACATTGAGTGTTCTGACTCCGAACTCCAAGAAATTCAGACTTCAAACTTTGTAGGTTCAGGTTCCAAATTCTTAGAAAACAGAATCCAAATATTCTTATAGACTCCGAATTCATATTTGGTTAGACTCCTACCTTTAATTTTCTTACATTCCAAATATCATATTTTAGTCATGATTACACTTCTTTTGTTATAAAATGATGTGGTGATTTCAGTTACTCACCAACCATTGATTGATTGATAGGTGTATTGGTCCCTCCGAAATTCAAGGAAGAATATGACCGTTGGAGGAGGGAGATGACCGTTGAAGTCGTGAAAATAAATAAGATCTCATTTGAAAGAGCTCAGTACTTTTGTAACATGATCTTTGACATTTGACAAAGTGTTGTTGAAGTGATTTCTAGAGAGAGAGAGGATCTTGTAAACTCTCAGGGTTCATGCATAATGTTTTGAATATCTTGTTCAAACTTTGCTTCATGTATATTTTCTTAGTGCAAATGTTCGATTTCCTTGAAATCAGAGACGTCGGGTAGTGAAGTCAGAGGTGCTGATTTCCTTACAAATCGAGGGCTTGTAGGGATAGCAAGACAGATACCAATCTTCAGATTGAGGTCTTTCCTGGGTTTGGGTAAGACATACTTTCTTGAAAGTATAATTCAAGGGAACTCTTTTCCATGGTTTTTGGATACTCTACTCTTTGGGTTAAAATATTTACTACTTGTTACTTGTAGTATTTTGTTTTCAACTGTGTATTTTAGTTGTTAAGGAAAGTATAACATTTATATACTTCATTAAACTTGTACTCTAATTTTATAGGATTATATATGCTTTAAGGTAGAATCTTAGTTTGTGTAAACATTTGTTATGTTTTATTTTTGGAATCATGCTTTTCCAGAATCAAGCCAGATAATAGAACTTAGAGGTGTTGTGAATTTTGGTTATTCAAAAATTCTTTAAGGATTTTTTAGTATTCAATTTACCCCCTCTTGTATTTGAGAATATCATTAGTATCATATCGATCCTATATTTGGTATTATAGAGTATATCATACTCACATACCATCTCAACAATTGGTATCAAAGTAAGGTCTCTGAAATACTTATATTCAGATATAAGTTTTTCCCTGCTCAAAGTTTTCGGAAAAGAATTTTCAGATTCATACTTTGTTTCATATTTTTGGATTCATATTTCAGGACTCATAAAGTTTGTATTTATTCTTGCTTAGAAATACAATATCTAGTTCCTTGCTTAGGATATTTTATCTTGTTTGAAAACTCATACTACTAACATGTTTGTGTGCTAAATATTTTCTTAAGGATGATAGGATTAAATGTTGGTTCTATTGATAATCTAAATCCCACCAGACCTCCTATTTTCGATGGAAATGATTATGAATACTGGATAGATAGGATGAATACTTTTGTTATCAATACTGAAGTTGGTAACTATCTAATGCTGACTGGAGATTATAAGATTCTGGATAAATAATTAAGAACTTTACGTATCAGGAGAAATTAGAATATCAAGAAAACATCAGAGTCAGAAATACTTTGTTATGTTCCATGACTAGGAACATCTATAGTCAAATATCATCGTGTGAAGCTACAAACAGAATCTAGAAGAAACATGAAGTTAGACATTTTGGTATATCTAAAGTCATAGAGACAAGAAGAGCTATGTTGCGAGAAAAATACCATAACATTATCTTTCCTTATGGAGAACCAATAATCAATGTACAATAAATGTTTTTAACTATCATGAATAACATAAAATTTATGGGAGAAAAAGGTTTGTATGATGAGGCACTTGTAGACAAGATCATATATATCATGTCAAATGAATGGGAGTCCAAGAGGACAGCTATTCATGAGAATAGGAAAGTCACTCAGATTTCCTTAGATGAGTTGTTCAGAACTCTTCTTCATCATGAAAACAGAATGAAGAGAGATGCTGAAAATTATAAGAAGAAGAATGGGAATGGTGGAGTTGATTTTACAACCACTTCTAAACATATGAAAGCGAAGACCCTAGAATGAGTGACTAGATCAAAGTCAATGAAAGTCATTATTCTGTCTGAATCTAGTGACCCAGAAAAGTCTGAGAATGAATTAGCTAATCTTTCTCAGAGAATGAACAAGATTGTATCTCAATAGAACCATCGGAATAAGTACAAGAAAAAAGACTACAGAGATAAGAAAGATGGGTAAGTTTCATGTTATGAATGTAGAAGAACATGTCATATCAGACCTGATTGTCCTTTATTGAAAAAGAAGGAAAGGAAGGAAAAGAATTTAGAAAGGACCAAGAAGAAATTATATCTATCAAAGAACAAGAAAATTATTAAAGCTAATGATACATCGAGTGCTAGCTATGGGGACTCTTCAGAAAGTGAATCTTCTAAATATGATTCATCAGCACAGAAGAATATGAGATTCATTGCTACTACTTCTTTCCCTAATACATGTCTTATGGCCATGGTACGCTCTGCAGAGGCTTTAACAAATTTATCTCTTGATAAGAATTACTATTCCAAAAATAGTACTTCTGATGAAGATACTTAATCCTCAAAAAATGAAGAAATATCTTCATATGAAGAAGTTTCTAGATTTTCCAAGTTACTTGAAGCAAGAAATTGTAAAATTTCTAAGAAAATAGATAATGAAAATACTTGGGAAGAAATTCATACAAAAGAGATTTCAGATCTTTCTAGAGATCTTGGAGATAAAGATAACATTTTAGAAAAACTTTCTAAAGACCTTGAGAAAGAAAATTCTGTTAAGGAATAACTTTTTAAAGATATTATGAATGCTATTTTAGAGATAAAAGTTTTTGATGAAAAATATAACTCTAAGGAAATGCTTTCAGAGGATAGAAATTTTGTCATCAGCCTGAAATCTGAAATATTTTCTCTTAAGAAGCTTCTAGCAAACATTACCTCCGGGAAGGAAAATTTTGACAAGTTGTATTCTCAAATTAAACCTCAATGAAAAAACTGCTGGAGTAGGTTATACTCACCAAAAACTGGTTTTCAAAAACAATTATTTTGTTCCATCTCGAGCCCCCTTTTTCACTAAATGTCAATGTGGTGGTCATTGGAAGAAAAATTTCACTTTGAACAAATTTCAATCTATTGGGTTTCATAAAGATTATTTTTCTAAACAAATGTGGATACCCTAAATTTTGTTGTCTTACAATTCCGGATCCAAGAAAGCTTGGATTTTGAAAATCTAACTTTCTTATTTTCAGGAAGATAAAAAAGGTACCAACAACAATACTTGGTACTTGGATAGTGGATGTTCTCAGCATATGTCTAGTAACAAAAAATTATTTGAAAATATTATCATGACTAAAGGAGGTAAAGTAACTTTCAGAGATAATTCTAAGGGAGAAATTTTTGGTATAGGTAACATCGTTCTTCGTTGAAAAACATTGATTTAGAATTTTTTACTTGTTAAATGTATTAAGCACAACCTAATCAGCATAATCCAATTATGTGATGATGGCTACCTTGGTAATTTTAGAAATGAGTAGTGCTTAGTACAAAATTCCAAGGAAGAATTTATTCTTTCAACCAATAGTCAAGATAATGTCTACACACTAAATATAGAAGAGCATAGAAGCCAAGATCTACCTTGCCTTAGTGAAATGGAAGATCATTATTGGTTATGGCATTGAAGGTTAGGAAACAGTAACCTTATGAAGATATGAAAACATTCTAAGAAAGGATAATTTAAGGATCTATGGAAGCTTATATTTGATTCTTCAAAAGTCGGTGATCCTTGTCAATATGGAAAGAAACATAAATCGAGTTTTAAATCAGTCAGTGAAGTCTCAACTACTGATGCATTACAACTAGTGAATATGGATCTTTTTGTTCCTACACAAACTGGAAGTATTGGGGGAAAGTATTATATATTTTTCTTGGTTGATGACTACACTAGATTTACGTGGGTCTATTTTCAAGAAAATATGTCTAAAACACTATCCTATTTCAAAAGTTTTAGAGCCCATGTTAGAAACTAGAAAATCCTTCCATTGAAAACTATTCATAGTGATCATAGAGGAGAATTTCTAAATTCTGATTTTTAAACTTTTTATAGTAGAAAAGGCACTACTCATAACTTCTTAGCACCCAGAACACCTCAACAAAATGGTGTTGTTGAATTAAGAAATAGAATTCTTCAAGAAATAACGAGAAACATGTTGAGTGAGTAATCTATAGCCAAACATTTTTGGGCTGAAGATGTATGTACTTCTTGTTATACTATAAGTCGAGTTTTGATTAGACGTTTCCTTAATAAAACTTCTTTTTAGTTATAGAATGGTATAAAACCTAGACATTCATACTTTAAGGTTTTTGGTTTCAAGGTATTCATTCTGAATACTAAAGATAATCTTTATAAATTTGCATGAAAATATGACGAAGGAATTCTCTTAGGCTGCTCCACAACTTCTAAGGCCTATAGAGTTTTCAACAAAAACACTTGTACTGTTGAAGAAACATTACATGTGAAATTTGATGAAACCGGTCCTTTTGTTTTTAAACAACCCCAACCTATATCATCTGATGTGTTTTCAAAAAATAATTATCAACCTTTGATAGAAGAGACTTCTGACAAGGAAAATTTCCAAGAAGATACTTTTGAAACATTTACCCCATAATATTTCCTACCTTATGTTGATGAACAGGTTTTACAAAACCGAAATCAATTGTTTCTTAAGAATCATCCCAGTGATAGTATCATTGGTGATGTGAATCAACCTATAAGGACTAGAAGTTCTTTAATGAATGAAGTAGAACATCACACATTCCTTTCCAAATTAGAACCAAAAATCACTGATGAAGCTTTAGGTGATGATGACTGGATTAAATCTATCCAAGATGAGCTAAATGAATTCAAAAGGAATAAAGTTTGGACCTTGGTTGAAAGACCTAAGGAAAATTCTGTTATTGGAGTGAAATGGGTCTTTAGAAACAAATGTGATGAAAATGGAATCATTGTAAGAAATAAATCTAGATTGGTTGCTAAAGGAAATAATCAACAAAAAGGAATAGACTATGAAGAAAACTATGCTCTAGTAACTAGAATTGAATCTAGTCGTATTTTACATGCCTTTGCAGCATTCTTCAATTTCATACATTTTCAAACGGATGTGAAATGCACTTTCCTTAATGGTTATGTTCAAGAGGATGTTTTTTGTTGAAAAACCTCCTGGTTTTGAAGATACAAAACGTCCTGATTATGTTTTTAGACTTACCAATGCATTATAGGGCCTTAAACAACAACCTAGAGTTTGGTATAACAGAATTACAGGATTTTTGCTTCAAAATAATTATGTTAAGGGAAATGCAGATCCAACCATTTTTATAAAGAAATATAGGAAAAATGTTTTTATTGTTCAAATTTATGTTGATGACATTATATTTGGTTCAATTCAGCAATCTTTAACTGATTACTTTTCGGATCTAATGAAATATGAGTTTGAAATGAGTATGATGGGTGAGTTAACATTTATTCTTGGTTTTCAAATCTCTAAATAACCAGAAGGAATATATATCCCAACATATTTATATTAATTTTTTTTTAAAAAGTATGGATATGACAATACTAAAAGTATTAGTACTCCCATTGGTACCTCAAACGCACTTGATCTTAATGAAGCTGGAAAACCAGCCGATCAAACAAACTTTAGAGTTATGATAGGAAGTTTACTATACTTGACTGCTAGCTGTTCATAATTAATGTTTTCAGTGTTCTTATGTGCAAGATATCAATCCAATCATAAGGAATCTCATTTAAAGTCAGTGAATACAATTTCTCCATACATAAAGAGAACGATGGTTTTATGACTCTTTTACACTTCTAGAAATGATTTTATTCTAAAAAAATTCGGATGCTAATTTTTGTGGATGTAGAATGGATATAAAAAGTACATCCAGAACTTTTCATTTATTAAGAGATTCATTAGTTTCTTTATAATGAAATAAGCAACACTCAATAGCACTCTCCACTGCTGAAGATGAATATGTAGCAGCAGGAAGTTGTTGTGCTCAAGTGTTGTGGATACAACACACACTCACAGACTATTTCTTGAGTTTTACTAAGACTCAAATTATGTGTGATAACACAAGTTCCATTTCCCTTAGTAAAAACCCTACACATCACTCTTGTGCAAAGCACATAGATATTAGGCATCACTTTCATAGGGATCACACACAAAAAGGATATATCATTCATCAATTTATCGGAACTCAAGATCAACTTTCTGATATTTTCACAACATCATTACCCTTTGATAGATTCGAATACATTAAACAAAAGTTAGGATTGATAAACATAGGGCAATCCTCCTTAACAACTTCCTGTTGAAACAATCTTCTTACAGTAATAAACTCATTTTCACAGGGCGAGTACCTTTTCTTGTAGGTTTTTCATATTTTTAATAATGAAGTTTTTCATGTTTTTCATAATGATGTTTTTCATGTTTTTCGTAATGATGTTTTTCATGTTTTTCTTAATGATGATTTTCATGTTTTTCATACTAAAGTTTTTCATGTTTTTCATAATGGAAATTTTCGCACATGAAATTTTCGTAATGGAAATTTTCGTACTTATAATTTTCATAGTGATGTTTTTTGCACTGAAGCTTTTCGTAATAAGGATTTTCGTAATGAAGATTTGTATATTTTTTCCTGTACTCATGTTTTTCTCAGAATCTAAGGTCCTTCAAGAATAATTTCCCTCAATACTAATAATTCTCTTGACAATATGAAAGGTATGATTCTTTCTTGATTTTTCGTAATAACATTTTACTTGCTGTTAGTTTTTTTAAAAAAAATTATTAGATTCTAGTTTCCTAAAATCCAATTGTTTTCCTTTAAAAACCTCAAAAGATCAGATCCTACCAAAATTCTCCTTACGGAAAAAATTTCAACCGTCAGATCTGATCACAAAGTTTCTCAGCCATTGGATTGAAATGGGGAGATGAATCGTTACTTCAACACCTATAAAAGGGTATCCCGGTAGTTGTCCCACATCGGTTTTCAGGTCTTGTGCGTGTCGAAGCTCTGTCCCTCTACAAAAGACCATTCCAAATTTTTTAGAAGTTCTCAAGTCCGAATGTCTGCATAAGTTACTTCTCAAGATATGTCTTCTGTCAAGACAATTTCAGAGTGGAAAATATATAGGGAGAGGTTAGTGCATCCAAACTTCTTTAACAATTATGACTCCATTAACTCCAAGAATATCAAAATTAATGGATGGGAAACTGTAGCCATATCAAAGAGAAGAATATCAAGAAGAAGATGTTAGAGGCAGAGATTGTGAAATCTCTTTTGAAGGCTGCTGGAGTAGCATCTAAGAAATTATCGTACCGAAAACATTCCTATTTTAACCCTAACCTGAGACACTGGGGAAGAAGTACATGACTCCAGAAAAAGCCCCAGAGAATGATGTTGAAAAGGAAGCTGTGGAAGATGTTTAGGGAGCTCAATGCATTGAAAATACAACTGATCTGATAAATCAAGTAGAAGTCTGATATGAAAAGGAAAGTGATTACGAAAAGTTGTCAATCCGTACTTCTAAATCCCAATATTTGAAACTTGATACTCATGGAGTTGATGAGAAGGGTGAAGAAGAGGAAGTGAACAAGTTATCTGAAGAAGAGATCCATAATCATGACTTCATTCTTCTTGAAGACGTTGAGGCAGGAGTCGAAAAAGAGAAAATTTATGATGATAATATTATAAAATTATCTGAAAGTGAGCATGAGTCTCCAGACGAGGAAGTAGTTCCAAAAACTGACAAGGGAAAACAAGTGATTGTTGATACCCCAACAAAAGAAATTTTGAGGAAGAAGGAAACTGGTGGAACTTCTAAGAGAAAGCTAGTTGATCTAGAGGAAGAACCATCACCAAAAAAATGTCAGATTCAGAATCATCAGCTTTGGGACATGATTTTGTTGTTCAGTCCCTGAAGAAGCTAGTGGAAACCATTCCGACCATTCCATCAATTGAATCCAGATGCCAGATTCTCTAGCATACAAAGAATCCTAAATCAGACTCTGTATCCATGGTGATGAATAGATGTGTAATGTTTGAGTCTGAACACAAGAATTTCCTTATCAACTATGAAGCCCATAGAAAATCTTGCAAGAAAAAGACCAGCTGGTCGAAGAATATTGTTGAAGATTTGAGAGAACTTTATCAATTTCTAGAAGAAGTCATGGATGCTTTTGATATTGAAGACACCAAAATCACGAATCATAGAAATAACATTGAGGAAAATCTAAATATTGAGAAGAATACTCGGATTCAGGATGTCAATGATCTGAATAGGAAGTTGAATTTTGTTGTCCAATGTTGGAAAACAGAAAGAGATCTCCGGATCGAGATGGAAGAAATGATAGTGAAGTAATATGACTTACTAAAGGTTCAGGTAGAGGCTTTGAAGGCTCTAGATGATAGGATCAAAGCCTTAGAGAAGTAAGCATAGGAGGATCACAAAGAGCTAAAGAAGCTGAAAACCATTGTGAAGAAGATGATACCCTAGGAAAAAGAAGAAAAATAAATCCAAATCCGATATTTTATTGTATCTGTTTTCCTTGAACAAATTCTTCCAATCATAATGAAATTGTGGTTGCTTGTTTTTGTCTGGATGATTGTACTAATATTTCAGGTACCGTATTTTTTCCATTCCCAAAAATTCTTTTTGAAAATCACAAATGGGGAGAAGGAAAAATAATTATAAGTAAAATAAGAAATATCCCTAAGGGGGTGTTTATCAAAGGGGGAGTTCTTATTACAAATATTTCCACATTCAAATAAAAAATATTATTCCGGAAATCTAGAATACGATCCTTAGTGATCCAAATCCTAAAGGAGAGTTAGTTGTATTCACCATTGTTCATATATAAAGAGAGATTAGTTTAATTTTCAATGTCTAATAAATTTTGGCTAAGTCCCTATATTCTTTTTCGTAAGGATGTTTGTTCTTTACAAAAAATGTAGAGATTGATGATTCAATAAGGATTTCTTTATGACTTTTCCATTCCATCATGTTTGGGGGAGATTATGAAGTCCATAAGGTTTCCTTATGACTTTACAACTCCTTCTTGTTTTGAAAATCACAAACACCATATTTCAAGGGAAAAACCATTTTTCCAAGTTATTTACTTCTATAAGGAAAAATTTCCATCCCCTAGGAAATTTACCCTTACCATGTTTTCATTATTCATATCATATTTTTTCTATGTGTAAAATCTATTTTGAAACCAAAACCTCGGAATCCTATAATTACCTATTTATGAAGCATTCTGTTTTAGGATACGAATTATCAGAATTCTGGTTATGAACTCATCAGAGTTCTGACTCTAAATTCTAAATACAAATTCTAGATAAGAACTCTTTAGAGTTCTGACTCTAAATTCTGAATACGAATTCTGTATATGAACTAGTCAGACTTCTGACTCTGAGTTCTCAGAATTTGGACTCCGATCTTTGAGAGTTCTGACTCCGAACTCCTAGAAACTCAGACTCTGAAATTTGTAAGTTCAGGTTCTAAATTATTAGAAAACAGAATCCAAATATTCTTATAGACTCCGAATTAATTTTTGTTTAGACTCCGAAATTTCATTTTCTTACATTCCAAATATCATATTTTAGTTATGATTAAACTTGGTTTGTTATAAAATGATGTCGGGCTTTCAGTTACTCACTAACCATTTTTTGAGTGAAATGTGCATGGGTCCCTCAGAAATTCAAGGAAGAATATGAACGTTGGATGAGGGAGCCAACCGTTAAAGTCATGCCTACAAATAAGCACTCATTTGAAATAGATCAGTACTTTTCAAACTTGAACTATGACTTTTGAAAAAGGGTTGTTGAAGTGATTTGAAGAGAGAGAGGCTCTTATAAACTCTCAGGCTTCATGCAGAAAGTTTTGAATGGCTTGTTCAAACTTCTCTTCGTGCATATTTTCTTAGTGTAGAGGTTCAATTTCCTTGAAATCAGAGACTTCTGGTTGTGATGTCAGAGGTGCTGATTTCCTTACAAATTGAGGGCTTGTAGGGATAGCAGGACAAATACCAATCTTCGGATTGAGGACTTACCTGGGATTGGGTAATACGGACTTTCTTGAAAGTATAAATCAAGGGACCTCTTATTCAGGGTTGTTGGATACCCTCCTCTTTGGGTTAAAAGAGTTACTACTTGTTACTTGTAGTATTTTGTTTTCCGCAATGTATTTTAGTTGTTAAGGAAAGTAGAACTTTCATATACTTCCTTAAACTCATACTCTAATTTTATAGGATTCTATACACATTAAGGTAGAATATTAGTTGGTTTAAACTTTTGATATGTTTTATTTTCGAAATCAAGCTTTTCTAGAATCATGCAAGATAATAGAACATAGAGGTGTTGTGAATTTTTGTTATTCAAAATTTCCATAAGGATTTTTTAGTATACAATTCACCCCCTCTTGTATTTGATCATCTCATTTGTATAATATCAATCCTACATTGAGTATTATAGAGTATATCATACTCACATACCATCTCAATAACCTGTTTCAAAATTCAATATATACCAACATGAAAACCCCGCACACCACCGAAAGAACAATTTCAAAATTTGAAAATAAAAAAGTGGTAAACCATCATCATGCCGCTGTTACCGTCGCCTCGAGACACACACTTCAACACTGAAGCAAGATTTTTGTACCACCACAGACCCCCATCATCGTCGTTGACATAAACCATTGGAGACCATCATCGCCGAGGAGTAGTCGTCATCATCGCCGCTGAGAAGAAACCCGACGTCGAAGTTGAAATCAAACCCGAACCACAAATTGGAACACCACAAAGCCAACATCGAGGAGGAACATTGATGGTATTCAAACCATGCATCCCAAAACCCCATTGTAACCCCCACTCTAGATCCGACCAGGATTGTAGCAGTGAAACATAGGGTCAGATAAATGGTTCGAGAAACTAACAGCTCTAAACAAAGGCACTATCAAAGAGACAGAAAAACTGGGGACCATCAAAGTAGAATCGAGGATACCTAGGAAGCAGATGTCATCGATATGAAGAAGACCGAAGAAGATGTCGTTGATTCGAGAGAGACCGAAGAAGACATCATCAATTCCAGGAATACCGAAGAAAATATTGTCGATTCGAGGATGACCAAAGCGCCTTCACCGAAGAGAAAGAGGAAAATAGTTACAAAGAATAAGAAACCCGTAGAATCCAAAGGTGACAGGCAGAGGAACCCTGGCCACTAAGAGAGATAAAATGAGGCTAGGAGGAGAAAAGAAGAACAAGAAAAGAATATGATGAGCGTCGGAGAATGACCTTCACCACGAGGAGGGCGAGGGAGGGAGCAGGGGTGGCGGTGTAAGGAAAATCCATAGCGTAGAGGACATCAGTGTCCCGGAGAGTGGGGAAGCATAGATCATCCTCCTCAGTAAATGAAGCTCAAATCATTTCTACCAAATGTTCCCTCTGTCTCACTCAAATTTCCCCAAATTTGAAAAAATCACTCCTTTTAAATGGGTTATTACCCTTTTAAACAAATAAAACACTCTTATAATTTTATTAAATAATATTTTGGTGATGTAATATTCGAAAATTCCAGTTCTCGTACACAAAAAAATGACTCTTAAAAAATTTTATTTTCACTCTTCGAAAATTATTCCCTTACCAAATTTTACATCCCTAATTCTTCAAAAACAACTTTAACACGTATGTAACTTAAAAAATAAAATAAATCAATTACCAATAATATTATCAATAAAAATAATAAAAGTATTATTTTTAGAAATTGATTGTTCCATTAACATTAAACATCAATAATAATAATTAAAAATTTCTTCTATTGATTAAAATTTAAAATTTAAACATGGAACTTGAAATATCTATTTCTAAAAAAGTAAACCACTTCAAATTTTACAAAATAAATATTTTAATTTAATTTCACCAAATTAAATAAATATATTCTTTAAAAAATATATATAGATTTTATAGGAGAACATTTAAAAAATTTAACAGCTCAAATTCACTTTATAACAAAAAAATAATAATTAATTAAAATATCATTTCAAAATTATTGAGAATTAATAATTATCTATTAAAAACAATTTTTACTTCAAAAAAATTAGATCCCAAAATAAATGTGGAAAAAATGTATTAAAATAAATTCATATAAGTGAACATGTCATTAAAAAGTAATCACCAACTTCTAATCAACATTTATTTAGGATATTCATTTTAGATGTCACTTATGTGAGTTGGGTGGGAACCTATAAAATATGAATTTTTATGCGGAACAACCTGATATGGACCTCCAAAATCCTCAAAAAATAACCAACCCAAAAACAATATTATAAACCAAATACATTTCATTAATTAGTTCTATCAATATGAAGAAGGTATCTTCAATTTCTAATTAATACTTAGAGTATATGTATTTCTTGTAAAAACAACTTTATATCTTCCATTAGAACTACTATAAAAAATATTCCCATTGAATATTTCATTTAGAATTTCATAAAATTATTATTGAGCTTTATGAAAGTCATCATTTACTATAAAACTACCTTGGAGGATTTTATTTTATTTTTTGTCTTGGAAAAGCATAGAAAAATATTTACACATACATGAGAACCTCATAGAGCCAGTACTAGGTGAGTTAGAATGGTCTTTCCTAGGTCATGAAACCTCATAATTAACATACATGGAGCCCTCTCCATCAACACCATATTTTATCCTTTATCTGTTATCTTCAATGGTTTTGGATGTATCAGTTTAATGTAACTTATTTATTGCCGAATGATTTCTAGAATCAAAATTTTATCCTATCAAAATAGCGACGGTGCCTCCTGCCTTAGGATACCTAAGGACCATCTTATTAATCTTCAACTATATTTATACTTAAATACTCATTTTCATTTTCCATGTAGTGGTTATCACCAATAAATAAGGATGGGTCCCCAAAACCTTATGACTATAGTGGGACATCAGTAAAGATGTAAACTACAGGGATTCCGCTTAATCTTCCATGATCTCTTAAGGAAAACCAGTTTCCTCTGTTGGACTCTAAAAATATGGATCTTGAAATTTATTCTTAGTGATAGCCTCATCATTCGAATGAATTTCCTCATATACTAGTCACAAGGTAGTGGAGTCATGTTCATGAACATAGTAAAGCCTTAAAAAAATTTCCAATAGATTAGGATTTCTGTGAAGAATTGAATCCATTCACTATTTGAAGTGGAATGGTATTAACCATGATAGTAAAATTTGACGAATTAAACATCATTCATTCAACATCCCTCCACATTCCATCAGACAAATTGGAACATATGTCATGTATCCTCCTACGAAAAAAATCTACACTATGGCCTAATAGTTTACAGAAACAACATAAATAAACTAGGTATTCACACGTGATTTTTTGGAAGAAAATTCTTCCACACATAGCCCTAAACTAGTTAAACTCTAGAAATTGTAGATATAATTCAATATCAATGAAAATCATAGATAATACATGATTCTTTCCATTGAGGGTTTGAAAATATATCGGAATGAATTTCAATATTGATTTCATAAACCATCGATTAACTGCCTTGTTGTATAAATTTTAGGGAATGTTCGAATATTTCAACCAAATAGTAACAGAATATGAATCCTTCTTCACATGAATGCTTGGAAACAATAAAATCAACCAAAATTATAAATATATTAAATAATTACTAAATTGTGACCAAGAAGTGGAGAAATAATCCTTATCTAAACACATGATGGTAATTAGTCATGGACCAAGAAGACCAACCACATCAATGTGTTTTAAATCCCATTACAAATTAACGTTTCTATAAAATGCATTTATAGATGTATGTTGGAAACCAAATTTCCCAACAATATTAAACTGGTGAACTAAAATTATATACAAAATTTTGAACATTAAAAACTAAATGGTAGAGATAGCTATAACTAGTCTTACTACACATGAGAAAGAAATGATTGGAGGAATCCAAGGAAGGGAAGAACCCAGAGATAATGGTCTGAAATGAACCACCTTATGAATTAGATCATGGACCTTATCAATATGATGATTGATTCCATAATTTTTCATGAAAAATGTAAAAACATTGGTAAATAATTTCAATGATTTTAATCATTTTCCCAAATTAATTAGTATATTTATTAAAATGTGGTTTATGTAGAATTAATGAATTAGTTTTAAATAAAGGAATTGAATATTTTAAATTTAATGTTTATTTGAGGTTAGAAAATTTTTGTAGAATTTTAAGTAGGCGTCTAATATGGTTTAGGTAAAAAAAATGTCTTCAATTTCTATCCATTAACCCTATAGATGAATGTCACATACCCAACCTACGAGGGTCAGCTGGATAAAAACACCGAAGAGTAGGTCATTCATGTAGGAGGAGTCATAGGTCACCCATGGTGTGCACCAGCAGGTGCATGGGAAAAGGATGACACTATCACATTGGGAAACTTCATGCGGTGGTAGGAGGAGTGGTTCACCAGTGCATGGTAGCACTGGTGGTGGTCTAGATTCTCCATCCCTATTTGGAATTGATTGGGCCAGATAGAAGATTGGATGTGTTATATAGGAGATCTCACCCTTATGTATTTCCAATGTAGTATGCGTTTATCTGTGGGTATTGTTCTTAAAAAATTTAACACCACTCAATCACACCTATTACCGCACTGCCCAAACATTTCCCAGATGCCACCATTTTGTCTTCTCACCCATTACATCACCAAACTGCCTCTATATATCATCGAAAAATGAATTGATAGTTTCTGTGAGATCTTGATCATGAGCCAAAATGTAACACTCGAGGATGGAAGCATCATGGGTTATCTGTGGGATCTTGGAATGTCCACCGCGATGTTGAACAGAATATGATAAATACCATCATGATAAAAAGGATACTAATCCATAATATATGAATGTTGGATGATAATGATAAAGTAAAAAAATTAAAATTTTGTGTTACGCCTTGTTGGAGTGAAGTCGGGGCTAATAGTTGAAGTGAGAACTCAAAACGGGTCACTACAACATCATTGTAGTAGCTTCTACACTGTAGGATCACCATGGAAGTTAGAGAGAAGTCTTCATTCCACAAGAAAATTAACACCTTCAATGCCGCAAAAGGTTCTTCCTTGAATATTAGTGATCTTAGATCCTAAACTGATAAGGAATGATACACCATGGGATGAGATGCTATATCATGGCCCCGTGTACCCCAAAATTTAGAAAAGAATGTTCACCATAGGGTTTTCAAGACATTTAGAGGTGCTGACTTTTGCATTTTTGAGTTTGTGAGGGGGATGGAGGCTACAACATCATTCTTTTTAGTTCACCATGAGTATATGAAAAATGAAATCATGAAAGAACAGAATTCATAGGGTTTACCACTAAATCATTGAGGTTCCAAATATAGAAGTTGTTGTGGTTGACAATGATAAAAATAGGACCAAGAAACAATATAAATCAACACAAAGAATTTGAAACTATGAAATTTGAAAATTCTAACACCATATATGAATACCAAATGAAAGAAAGTAAGGAAAACATTAAAATATAAGAGTATTTAACATGTGTGGATCCCTTATGGGACCTACGTGCATGAAAATAACACCACTGACTCACAAAATTTATTAACTCTAAAAGAAAATAGTAAAACACTACAAAGAGAATAGAACCCATAGGAATAAAAAATAAGAAGGGAAAAGTAATTATTTATATGATTTTTAACAAAAAAAATAAATCTAATATATAGAGTGCCAAATAATTATTTTTCTGGAAGTCCTGATCTCTTCAAGTTAGAGATGAGGGTCGTGGCCTTCAGGATCTGATGATACATCTGTGAAGAAGTCCATATACGTTCCTTGATTCATCAATCATAATATGTACTTCTTCAATTAGGGATGGATTTTGCCTCAACCACGCACCGACAATTAGCTGAGACTGAGGAACCGTAATAGGCTAGAACAAGACATTAATAATAGTGGAATGAGAGATCATGCTAGGATTCACCTGAGAAACCAACACCAAAATGTTGAATGGATAGAAAGATGAGTGATCACTCCTGAAGACACACTGGGCAATGGAAATCAAACCCCCTATCACCAGTATACCATTCAAACAGAACACCAAACTAAGGAACCCCCTGAAGGAAGAACGTAATTTCATAGCTGAATAAACCAAGAAATATTGACGACCATATACAGAGGGGAGGCAACATTAATCAATGGTGGAAAACAGGATATCCTGAAAAAATTGGTTTTCAACATGTCCAGTGGTATATTAAACAAGGGCCACAAAACGTGCCATCCCTATACAGGCCCAAAGTATATAAAATTTTGATTTGAAAAAAAAACTAGTGAGTGAATACACGCATGAGTGTAAATTAAAATGGAATCATATAGAACAAAATTTACATTAAAACAGAAAATTTAGATGCCTTCTTTCACAAATCACTACTAAAAAGTATCCCTGTACCCACATTTATTGATAATTGTTTGTCTAGGGGTATTATGGGAACCTATACCCAAAGTTTCCCCAAACCATGTTTATATGTTTTTTTTGAAGACCTATCCCCACATTTTTTGACAAAACTGTTGGTATAAGAATTTTTTTCAAAGATTATACCCATAGGTTTTTCAAAACTATGGGTCTATGATTTTTTTGAAGACCTATACACATGGTTTTATAAAACAGTGGGTATATCTTTCCCATGTTATGGTGGGAAAAAATTCCATGGGACAAAAAAATATTTGGCTAGAAAAACTATACCCATTGTTTTCCCTCCCATACCCACAATTTTGATTAATATATTTATGTGGATACAAATATGTAAACATAAAAGTTTCTTAGGTGAGTTGGTGAGATGCAGTTTGATATTCTCTATGGTTATGAGATCAAATCTAAGTGGAGGCCTTTTTTTCTAATACACTGAGCGTTATTTATATATTAAGATAAATGTAGATATATTTACATATAATCATGTTTTATGGGTTGGTTAAGCACTGGAAGTATGAAGATATAGATGCGGGATCGAAACCTGTGAGCTGTGTTTTTTGTAATATAGACATAGATTAATATATTTAGATATATATATATTTATTTATTTATTTATTTATATAAGTGACATAGCCTGAGTGGTGAGGTTTTCGAAATTTGAAAGGAAATTCAAGGGTTCAATCCCTACTGCTACATTTTTTGTATTATTTTTTCAAACGACTTTAAAACTGTGCGTATAAGGCTTTGACGGCATGGAAATTGGTTACGAGGCTTCGACACGGTGGTAATAAAGCTATACACATGGTCTTTAAAGATGTGCATATTGGATAGGGTCTTATCCTGACACCTCGGTTTCCCTGGGTACCCAAAACCTTGGGTATAGGCTATACCCATGTTTTTTGTGGCTATACCCATGGTTATGAATCGTAGGTATTGGTCATTTTTTCAGCTATGCTAATCTCCACCAATTTTAATTAATTTTGGTGATGTTCTTTCACCTAGGATCATTGAACTAGAATAATGTTTACCCTATCTAAATAGAAATTAAAATTTTGTAGAACCAAATCTTTAATCAAACTATCATCCAGGGTTTTTTCGATGCATATCTTATTGATACACATTATTCCTGATTTTACAACATCTCTGATATAATGTAATATAAAATCTATTTTTAGAAATACCATGAAAAAATATTTTTTTAGTTAAATTTCCTCCAAATCTCTTTTTTTCATTTTCTGAATAAAAACCACTTTTATGGCTAAGTGGGAACCTCACAAACTACAACCGTTTCAATGTTTCAAACACTATAGCAAAAAACAAAAAGGCGGCCAGCATCACAGTACACCAACAAATTAAAATTAAAAAAACAATTTAAAAGTTATCAAACTTAAAAATCATCATGGGGTACGGGCCTCCTCGAGCACACCATATGCAACAGTCACCATCAACATTGAACCAATCCCATCGCCGACATGGACTCGACCAAGTCTCAATTGGATCGCTGCTCTTAATCCAGAACATACATTGAAAATCAAGATCTAACACTATTAAGAAGACACACCTTTGATCCAAAGGGATTCTTTAACTTCCTCAGTTAAAGCAATTTAATCAGATTCTTTAGTTGTAAGTGAAAGTAAATTTCTTATTTGACTTATAGAAAATGTATCAAGAAAATTAAGTAAACCAATAACTGGTTAATTAATTATGAGTTCCAACATTTTTAATATAGTTAGCATAAAAAAAACCACTGATAAGTTTAGAAGTATCTATATTTATATCATAGAACAATGATATATTATAATTTATGAAATGATTCATTAGAGGCCACTAGAGGTCATGAAAATGTGGCTTCCCTTGAGTGCCCATATACCTACTTTGAGTAGAGACAACAAATACAATATCCGGCCTTGTGCAAATCATAGAATATATTATGATACCAACCAGAAGAAAGAATTTTTGACATAAATCCAATATCATCTACAACAATTTTGGATTGTGTCAAAGAAAATTGAAATTTTTTTGAGAGAGGGATATTAATAGGCATTAGGTATTCAAAAATATACCTATTACAATATTTTAATACAAAATCATGTTGATATTGAAAAATAAATCTGTTTGGTCACCCTCTTAAGATATCAAAACCTATGACTTTATTGGTTGCACCTATGTCCTCCATTTCAAAAGTTTTTTTCAATTGTGTTTTCACAAAATTATTTAGATGTATATATTTTTAAATAATGATAATTTCATTGACATAAAATAGTAGATAAATAATGTAGGTTTTATTAGGCTTAAAATAAATGCAAGAATCATACTGAATCCTAATGAATCTATTACCTAGTATGAATGAATCAAACATCGTGTACCATTTCCTAGAGTATTTTTTAGGCCATATAGATATTTATTCAAATGAAATACTTTATTTTTTTTAATTCAGTAGGATAACCCTCAGGAAGTTTCATATAAATATTTTTAATCAAATCACCATCCAAAAAAATTGTTTTGACCTCAAATTTCTCTATATTAAATCATTACAAGCACAAAAGTTTAACATGTTATGAATGGAATAATTGCTGACAATAGGGGAAATATTTTAGAGTAATCAATTCCTTCTCTTTGAAGTAGGCCCTTGGAAACTAAAATAGATTTAATTTTTATTTCACTTCCCTAAGTGTTGTCTTCTTTTATTTTGGAGATCCATTTGTAAACAATTATTTTATAATTAATTGGTTTGATTTCAACATCCCATGTATGGTTGTTCCTTGTGGATTGAATTTCTTCTTTCATGTCAAAGACCCACTACTTAGAATATTTATTTTTTAAAGTGACCTATAAGACTAAGGATCATCATAAAAAGTTCGTAGGCCACAAAAAGGCATAAAAATCCATATCAATTTGTTCAAAATAGGAAAGAGGTTTGGGGAATATCTTTTTCTTGTCATGGTTACACTGATAATACTAATGTATTGTTGATGATTTAGAATCAAAATCTAAAATGGAACTAGAATCGGAGTTCGTCGAATCAATTGGATGAGGAGGAGGTTGAGTAGGCATAACATCATCCTCAACGTGATTCATTGGCTCAACTTCATCATCCATATTAAGACATGGTTCCCTATTTACTGACATTGTAGTCTTGGACATAGGAGAAGACTACTCGTGAAATACCACATCCCAAATTATGATTCATTTCTGGTATCCTGGTTTATCAACCTAGTGTTTTTATTACTTAACTCCCTCAGGATAAACATGGAATATGATCTTGAGTTCTATTTGTTCTAATTGTTCGGTCTTGACTTGAGCATAGATTGTAAAACTGAATATCCTTAAGTAAGTGTAAGATGGGGGCTTTCTAGTCCCCAATTATTCAGTAGTTTTGAACTGATTTTCAGACGAGGGACACCTATTTATAAGGTAAAAAAATACCCGTTTCCTCATCAAAAAAATATTTTGGTAGGCTTATGAAGGAAAACATGCTCTAAATGATTTCATGGATAGTCATATTCATCATCTTTTCATGTACATTCTTTTGGGGATTTTACCGAATATTTTGGTGCCTCTTAATACCTTCATACTGAAAATAACTCAGTGGAATCCAAAGACAGCTATTTTATGCCATTATTGGTTCTCGTGGTTTTAAGATTCCATCCAGTTATATTTTTAATTAAATATTTTCAGGTTTTGATGGTTTTGAAAACATCTATTTATTTTTTAATATGTAAATCCAATCTTTCCTAGAGAAATCCTCAATGGAGGTGATAAAATGGAATCCTCTTAAATGAGAGGTGTTCCATGCTGGTCCCCCCAAATTTGAATGGATTTATTCAATTGTCATGGAAACATTGAAGGAGGGTCTTTTAAAACCCCTTCTTTTGGATTTTCCCATCACGAAATCTTTACAAAATGGATGTTTAGTGGGTTCGATCTCACTAAAACCCCATTCTTGTTGAGTTCCTCTATGAAATTCGAGATTAGATGCCCCAATATTCTATTCCATAGCATAGTATTATCAATGATGTTTTTTGTAAACACTACCCAATTTTCTTGAATTGGTCTTCTCATTCAAAACATATAACCCCTTAGTGAGATATCCTTTTACGATCATTATTGATCATTTAGAGATATTGAGACAACCCACATCTAATCTAAAGGTAAATACATTTTAATCAAGGACCCCTAAAAAGATTACATTTCTTTGATGGTTGGTGACCCACCTTACATCAAGTAAGGTAATGATGGATTGGTAATCAAACTCTATTAGAACAACGCATCTGCCTTTATCCTTGCACCGCTTATTGTTCCCAAAGTGGATATCCCCTTCAGCCATTCAACTAGCTCTAAAAAGACATTCTATATAGAAATGCTTTTCAATGAAAAGAAATAGTCGAGAACCCACTCATTATTGAGTGTATGGATGGACACATTTAAGACTTTAGGAGTGTGATTGCTTGATTCAACCAGAAGAGACTGATTAGGTGGTTCTTTTTATTCTAACTCACGCTTGTGCTTCCTACAATTTGTCTTAATGTGCATGGGGTTACCATTTTCAGAAAACAAGAATTTTATAACCTTGTAACTAGTCCTTGGATTGGGCTCTTTACTATTCATACTATTGTCTATATTGAACTATTTTTTCATACCATTAGTTTGAGGTCTACCCCTTGTGAAGAAACTCTAATCCTCACATTTTATCATAGGTCTAGAATGTAGTTCTTTATATAGAAGGGTTTATATAACTTATTCTAAAGTTAAATATTCATTACCATACATTAAGTTATCAACAAGTGCACTGTATCTATTATCAAGAGAGATTAAGAGGATCATTTCTAGATCATCATCATCTATTGAAACATTAATATTATATAAATATAACATGACTTTATGGAACTCGTCTAAATGGGTTTTAATATAAGTTTCAGGCTTCATTTTGAAATTATACAAACAATGTTTATCTTAATGTCTAGTGAAGAATTCATGTATAATTTTTCAATTTTAAGCCAAATTACTATAGTGGTGAACTCATAAGACACTTCTCTCAGGACCATATCACCTATGGAAATTAAAAGGGAGATCTATTCCTTGATGAGTATGTCAAAGGGGACTTGTTTATATTCTATAAATGTCTAGATAGTTTCATTAACAGTTGTAATGAGTCTCATAGGCCATGACATGGTATCAATTAAACCTTATTGAACAAGAAATTCCGTCATTTTAATTCCTTAAATATTTAAATCATTGTCTCCATCACATTTCTCTATTTCATATTGAATTTTAGACATGTTTACCCAGATGTGTAGATTATGATTTATTTAGAACCATGTTAGCCATAAACTCAAACAACCAACCAATATCACTAGGTATACAGACATAATGGGATTTGGAATGAACTGAATTTCAAATGGGTCCAGTTTTTTTAATAAAAATAGTAATATATTAAAAAGCTAATAATTAAACATAGAAATAAATTCTGAAAATAAAATAAGTAAAGTAGAATTTATGAAACTATAAGAAGAATGCAAGAAACCAAAATTGAAGATACATTAAGTAGAACGTAAGGAACAATACTCGAAGGAACTGGAAACATTAATAAAAAACAAAGGCCACCGTATGCCGGAGAGGCTTTGATAACACATGTTGTAGTTGAAGGGTGATAAAAATAGAACCGTGAAACAACAGAACTCAATATACTAAATTTTGGAACTAGAGAATTTGACATTTCTAATACTAGAAAAAGATACCAGATACAAGAAAATAAATAAAATATTAAATAACATGAGGATTTGACATTCTTCTGTCCATAAGAAGACATCTGTTCATGATAAGGACACCAAAAACTCATGCATTTTATTAAAACTCAAAATAAATCTGGAAAATTAAACAAATAGAATAAAACTAACAAGAACAACGAAAGAGGAATAGAAAATAAAACATTTACAAGCATTGTAATAAATGATACTTTGTGCCACACAATAATTTTGTCTTATTAACTTACAATATTTATTCAATTATCTATATTATGATCACTGATATTTAGGGAATGATCTTCTATCTTTATGATCATGTTCTCATACCCTTACACTCATGATTATGCATACATGTCTCCCTTTTTTACCCTTATTGAGAATTTGATCTCACCCCTTTTTATGTTTACTTCCCAAGGAGATGAATATATGTATTATTTTTAATGTGTCTAAGAATGGTACTAGTTAAGACAAACCTTGTGGATGATAATGTAGCTCATTTATATAACAATGTTTATGTTTCCATGTTTTCAATGGACCTAGACTAGTACGGTCATCTTCTACCTATTTGTGTAATGCTTTGTTTACTAAACAAAAGTTATGTATTGTTAATGGTTGAAAAGCGAGGGTCTCTATAATTACATATATACTTCCAAGGATATTTTTTAGTTTTAGTGTCTTGGAAACTGGTTACATAATACATGATATATATAAAGAAAACATTAATAGTAGCTTTATTTAATCCTGTTAGAATAATTTTATTACATCATCCATGTTCACCTCACTACAATTGAATTAATATAGACATGAATCAATATAAAGTAGTGAGCATAATGTAGATTAAGGGATAAAAAAGGAAACGAAACATGATTGATCATAATAGAGAATGATAATAAATATTTGATTCATAACTTAATAGATTGGTCATAAGTACATGAGGCATAAGACAGAAATGTGGCTATAACATAAATATGGGACATTCAAAATCATATCATCAAGTTTCATCACCAATATGTTTTAACACATCGTTGAATTGTTTTTCACCTAGTTATTATAAACCATTATGAAGGAATGAGAAAATTGATATTTTTATTTTTCTAAATCATATATTTGTGTTTGAGATTTTTTAATAATTTTATCATTTGAGTTCCAAAAAAAATTATTGGTTAAGTGATCACTTTGTTCACGCATCATACTTATATTTGAGGTTTATTCCTTAAATTGAGAAATTCGTACTTTCATATTTTAAAATAATTATTGTATCTCAATAATCACTATTTTTAATAGATTTCCAATTAAATACTCCTAATATGAGGATTTTTCTTACAATATACGGGAGTTATCATTATCTTTTATTTCTAATTCAACATAAATCCCCCAAAACCCATCATAATTATGATAAAAATCATTTCAATTTGTTGGTTTTTTATAAAATATTTAACTCTTCATCATTTAATCCATCAAAAAAACAATTTCACAACACTATTAATGGGAACATATGATCTAGATATTGAAAAATAATTTCATTAAATCAGTATCATGAATAACAAAAACTTTTTTAATTATCCTTAAAATAGAGGTGATCAAGTGCCTAAACAATTTATTCCTCACACACATAACCCTACGAAATTACAAAAAAACATATTTGGATAAATAATTCTGTGAAAAAACAAGCACGTGGTTTTTGTGACATTCCAATCTAAACAAGAGAATGAAATATTTATATTTCGTAATTTTTTTATGTTTACTTTATTTTTTTCTAACCTTAAGAGTCCACCAAGTCAATATTTTCCTAGTAATGTCATCAAAATTTTATAGTTTTTTGGACAATAAAATTATTTATTTATAGTCAAGCACCACAATAATTTAGTTGTAGAGTAGTGTCAAACCCAAGACAATGAGGGTGAATATTCAAAGTAAGTTACTAAAACCTATAATACTGACAACCAACAAAGAGGAAATGGTTGGTTAAAAAGATGTGTGTGTATAATTGAAATTAAAAATTGGGTGTGTGATGTTATTATTGTTAGATACTAAATATATGTGCGAGAGACATGCCAAATTAATGTTGAGTGGGAATAAAATTGATGTTGCCTGTTAAAATTATAATTCCCAATAGAATGGTTTTGAAAATACTTCCTGCTAAAAATTCATTCATAGAATGAATTTTCCTTCAACTATGAACATCGATATTGTATGTCCCATTACTGAATCCATCAATTTATTATATTAGATGAAATAGTTCAAAACTATCTTGAAATTTGTTTTTTTGTTGAAACAAAAACCATAAAACCAAAAATGGAATTGAAGGAGGGAAATTACCAAGAATAATTCAAATTAATTTTTAAAAGGAAATAAAGAGAAAGAAAATATAAAGAAACAATAATAATCGTATTCTGAAAAAAAAATTATTACAATGCGTATTTTGAAGGAAAAAGGGTGAAATAAGAAAAATGGTGCCGAAATATAGTATGAAATGATATAAGGAAGAATTAATTATTCTTAATTGATTTTTGATCCCATTACACTATCTATCCTGAAATTTATTTATTCTTGAAGTGTAACATGTTATCCTTAGATCCTACCATCAACTCTATCCAGTTAGTTTCTGAATTAGTTATGGAATATCAATCTCCCAATTTTGTTTTCTATCCTCATTTTGATGTTTTTTTTCAAATCTCATAGGGTTCTGTATGGAATTCACACAAAAATGGTAACCCCAAGATGATTAATACAATTGGATACATAGATTCCATTACTATAAATCACCTTATTGAGGTGACCCTAGTTGAGTGGCCCCATATATTAACTACCGCTACAACCGATTCAATAAAACATGGACAATGATAATACCTTGTTAGAACTGGATTCCTCATTATTCTCATTCAGTCAATGGGAATCCTTTAGATCTAAATTGGTTACATCGAGTGTTCAATCAATACTGGCCTTAAGGTGAACATCATTTCCAACATTCCATGTTTAAATTTCATGGAGTGTCATGAGGTAGAAGTCCTAGACCCAATTGGTACTCATCCCAATAGAAAAAAATTTAACGATTGATGTTGTTCATCTCAGTGAAAACAATCCCCGTCTCTATCCCACTTCATTGAAAACCACGCCACCATTTGCGCATTATATCAAACACCTTGTATGTGACCATCTTATACCTTGAATTTATAACATTTGGGAACATCCAAGACCCTCCCCATCATTATAAATTTGAATCTACATTAAAATTAATCCATAAATCAAATGAATGTCATCCTTGCATCAACATATTCTTCCCATCACACCACATTTGATTATTCTCGATCATTAAGATGATAAGTGGAATGCTCAAGAACATGGATCATGTATGAGTTATAATTTGATCCTAAATTAAACACTCATCATCTGGTTTTTGATTCATCACCTTCGTTTATTTAGTAGTTCAACATATCTTCTTCTTTGGTTGATTGACTCACTCAAGAACAATGTCAACTTCTATTGAAATCATCTTACGTGAAAAGATTATCCAACTTCAAATCATAACTGAAATTGTGTTTTCATTAATCAACCACAGTTTTGCTCCTCTAGGTCTAGATTCTAAACACTAAAACCTTCTATAAATCTGTTGGTATCGGTTGAAATTAGTTTTAATTACAGATGGAAGTAGAACATCTGCCTCGGCAAATGAATCTCAACTCATTTCTTCCAAACTTACCCTCTGCCTCACTCAAATTTCCCCTAACATGGACAAATCACTCATTTTAAAATGGTTATTACCCTTTTAAACATAGAAACACTCTTATAATTTTTTAAATAATATTTTTTAGGCATAATTATCCATATTTCAGTTCTCTTATACAAAAAACGAATCTTAAAAAATTTATTTCCACTCTTCCAAAATAATTCCCTTACCAAATTTTATATCCCTTATTTTTAAAAAACAACATTAACACATTTGTAACATAAAACATAGAATAAATCCATTAAATATAATTTGATCAATAAAAATAATAAATAATTATTTTCAAAAACAGATTGTTCCATTAACATTAAACATAAATAATAATAATTAAAAATTTCATCAATTGATTAAAATTTAAAATATAAACCTGGAACTTGACAAAGCAATTTCTATAAAAATAAACCACTTCAAGTTTTACCAAATAAATATTTTAATTTATTTTCACCAAATTAAATAAAGATATTTTTTTTCAAAATATCAATAGATTTAATAGGAGAACATTTAAAAACTTTAACACCTAAAATTCTCTTTTTAACAAAAAAATAAAAAAAATAAAAATGTCATTGCAAAATGATTGGTAAATAATAATTATCTATAAAAAAATTTTACTTCAAAAAAAAAATAGATCCCAAAATATATGTGGAAAAAATGTATTAAAATTAATTCATATAAGCAAACATGTCATAAAAATGTAATCACCAACTACTTCTAAACATTTATTTGGGTTTTCATTTTAAAAGTCACTTTTGCGTGTTGGGTGGGAACCTATACAATATGATTTTTTAGGTAGAACAACCTGATATGGACCTCCAAAATCCACAAAAATGACCAACCAAAAAACAACATTAGAAACCAAATAAATTCCCTTAATTATTTTTATCAATATGAAGAAGGTATCTTCAATTTCTAATTAATACTTATAATATCTGTTTTTCTTGTAAAAAAAACTGTGTATCTTCCCTTGGAAGTACTATAAAAAATATTCCCAATGAATATTTCATTTATAATTTCATAAAATTCTTATTGAACTTTATGAGAGTCACTATTAAATATAAACCTACCGTGGAGGATTTTATTTTATTTTTTGTCTTGGAAAATCATAGAAAAATATTTACCCAAACATGAGAACCTCATAGAGCCAGTACTAGGTGAGTTAAAATGGTCTTATATGGGTCAAGAAACTTTATATTTAACATTCATGGTGCCCTCTCCACCAATACAATATTTTATCCTTTAACTGTTATCTTCAACAATTTTGGATGTATCAGTTTAGTGTAACTTATTAACAGCCTAATCATTTCTTGTATCAAAATTTTATCCTATCAAAAGAGTGATGGTGTCTCCCGCCTTATGATACCTATTGACCATTTTATTAATATTTAACTCTATTTATACTTAAATACTCATTTTCATTTTCCATGTTGTGGTTATCACTAATAGATATGGATGGGTCCCCAAAACCTTATGACTAGAGTGGGACATTATCAAAGAAGTAGACTATAGGGATTATACTTAATCATCCTTGATCACCTAAGGAAAAATAGTTTCCTCTATTCTAATCTAAAAATATGGATCTTGAATTTTATTTTTAGTGATCGCCTCATCATTTGAATGAATTGCCTCATATACTAGAAACAAGGTAGTGGTGGCGAGTTCATGAACATAGAAAATCTTAAAAAAATTTCCAATAGTTTATAATTTCTATGAAGAACTGAATCAATTCATGATTTGAAGTGGAATGTGATTAATCATGATAGAAAAATTTGAAGAGTTAAACATCATTCGTTCAACATCCTTCCATATTCCATCAAACAAAGTTTCACATATGGCATGTATCCTTCTATGAAAAAAATCTACGCTATGGACCTATTGTTTACAGAAAGAACATAAATAAACTAGGTATTAACACGAGATTTTTTCGAAGAAAATGCTTCCACCCATAGCCCTAAACTAGTTAAACTCTGGAAATTGTAGAGATAATTCAATATCAATGAAAATCATATATAATACATGATTCTTTCCATTGAGGGTTTGAAAATCAACCAGAATGAATTTCAATATTGAATTTATAAACCACCGATGAACTACATTGTTCTATAAATTTAATGGAATGTTTGAAAGTCTCAACCAAACAGTAGCAGAATATGAATCCTTCTTCACATGAATGATTGGAAACTATTAAATCAACCAAAAATATAAATATATGAAATAATTACTAAAGTGTGATCAGGAATTGGAGAAATAATACCCATATAAACACATGATGGTAATTATACATGGACTAAGAAGACCAACCACATCAATGTGTTTTGAAACCCATTACAAATTAATGTTTCTATAAAACAAATTTATGGAGGTATTTTGGAATCCAAATTTCCAAAAAAAATGAAACTGGTGAACATAAATTATATAAAAAATTTTGAACATTAAAAAATAAATGGTAGTGAAGGCTGTAACTAGTCCTACCACATAAGAGAAAGAAATAAATGGAGGAATCTAAGGAAGGGAAGAAGAAAGTGATAATGGTGAGAAATGAACGACCCTATGAATTAGATCTTGGACCTTATCGATATGATGATTGATTCCATCATTTTTCATGAAAAATGTAAAAACATTGGTAAATAATTTCAATGATTTTAATCATTTTCCCAAATTAATTTATTGATTTATTAAAATGTGGGTTATGTACAATTAATGAATTAATTTTATATAAATGAATTGAATATGTTAAAATTAATGTTTATTTGAGGTTAGAATATTTTGGTAGAATTTCCACTATGTTTCTAATACAGTTTTAGGTATAAAAGTGGTCATCCCTTTCTATCCCTTAACCTAAGAGATGAATGTCTCATACCCAACCTAAGAGGGTCACCTAGATAAGAACACCAAAGAGGAGGTCCTTCATGTAAGAGGAGTCATAGGTCTCACATGTGCACACTAGTTAGTGAATGGGAAAAGTAGGAGACTAGCACATTGGGAAACCACGTGTGGTGGTTGGAGGAGTGGTTCACTAGTGAAGGGAAGCACCTATGGTGGTATGGATCCTCCAATCCTTTTTTGAATTTATTGAGATAGATAAGAGACTAGATGTGTTATATAGGAGAAATCACCCTTATGTATTTCTAATGTGGTATGACTTTATCAGTGGGTATTGTTCTTAAAAAATATAACACCACTCACTCACACCTATTACCCCACTGCCCAACCGTTGCCCAGATGCCACCGTTTTCTCTTCTCACCCATGAAATCACCAAACTGCTTCTATATATCATTGAATAAGGCAATGCTAGTTTCTATGAAATCTTGATCATGAGGCAAAATGAAACACTTGAGGACGGAAGCTCCATAGACAATCTGTGGGATCTTGGAATGACCACCGTGTAGTTGAACAGAATATGATAAATACCTTCATGATAAAAAGGATTCTAATCCATATACTATGAATGTTGGATGTCAATGATAAAGGAAAAAATTATAATTTTGTGTTACGCCTTCTTGGAGTGATGTCGTGGCTGATAGTGGAAGTGAGAACTCAAAATGGGTCACTACAACATTGTTGTACTAGATGCTACACTATAGGATCACCATGGAAGTTGGAGAGAAGCCTTCATGCCACTAGAGAATTTACACCTGCAATGCCGCAAAAGGTTCTGTCTTTAATAGTAGTGATCATGGATCATAAACTGACAAGGAACGATACACCATGGGATGACATGATACATCATTCCCCCATATACCCCTAAATTTACAAGATAATGTACACCATAGGGTTTTCATGACATTTTTGAGGTGCTGACTTTTACATTGTTGAGTTTGTGAGGGGGATCGAGGCTGCAACATCGTTATTTTTAGTTCACTATGTGTAGATGTAAAATGAAATCATGAAGGAACATAATTCATAAGGTTTACCACTATGTCATTGGGGTTCCAAATATAGAAGTTGTTGTGGTTGACAGTGATAAAAATAGGACCAAGAAACAATATAAATCATCAAAATGAATATGGAACTATGAATTTTGACAATTATGATACCTTATATGAATACCAAATTAATGATAGTAAGTAAAAAATTAAAATACAAGAGTATTGAACATGCATCGATCCCTTAGGGGACATACGTGTATGAAATGAATACCACTGACTCACACAATTTTTTAACTCTAAATGAAAACAGGAAAACACTACAATGAGAATAGAACCCATATGAATAAATAAATATGAATGGAAAA
The DNA here is from genome assembly GCA_963277665.1 of Viscum album. Lineage (NCBI taxonomy): Eukaryota > Viridiplantae > Streptophyta > Magnoliopsida > Santalales > Viscaceae > Viscum > Viscum album. Next base: position 543,326,204 of record OY728157.1, read on the forward strand.
GAAATTATTTATGTGCTTTTTAATAAAAAACAAAATCTAATATATAGACTGCCATATAATGATTTTTTTGGAATTCATGGTCTCTTCATGTTATCGATGATGGTCATGGTCTTCTCGATCTGATGATACATTTGTGAACTAGTCCTTATACTTTCTTGATTCTTCAATGACAATCTGTACTTCTTCAATCTGGGATGGATTTTTCCTCAACCACACACCAGCTATTAGTTGAGACCGAGGGACCGCAATTGGCTAGAACTGAACTTTTAACAGTATCAGAATGAGAGATCATGCTAGGATTCACCTGAGAAACCAATACAACAATGTTGAATGGATATACAGATGAGTGATCACACCTGAAGAAACACTATAAAATGGAAATCAAACCCCCTGTCACCAGCCGACCATTCAAACAGAATGCCGAACCAGGGATCCCCGTGAAGGAAGAACATAATTTCATAGCCGAATAAACTAGAAAAAAATTGATTACCAGATACAGAGGGGAGGAAAATTAATCAATTTTAGAAAATAGGATATCCAAAAAAAACATAGATTTCCCACATGTTTAGTGGTATATCAAACAAGGGCCACAAAACGTGCCATCCCTATACAGGCCCAAATCATATAAAATGTTGATATGGAAAAAAACTATTGAGTGAATACATGCAAGAGTATAAATTAAAATGGAAGCATAAAAAAATATATTTAAACACAAAATTTAGATGCCTTCTTTCAAAAACCACTACTAAAAAGTATCCATATACCAACAGTTATTGTTAACTGTTTTTATAGTGGTATTATGGGAACCTATACCCAACATTCTCAAAAAACCGGGTGCATATGTTTTTTTGAAGACCTATCCCCTCATTTTTGGACAAAACCGTGGGTATAAGAATTTGTTTTCAAGGATTATACCCACAGTTGTTTCAAAAATGTGGGTATATGATTTTTTTGAAGACCTATACACACGGTTTTAAAAAAATAGGGTATAGCTTTCCCGCATTATGGCGGAAAAAATTCTGTGAGACGCATAAAATACTTGGCTGAAAACCTATACCCACAGTTTTCCCTACCTTACCCATAGTTTGGATTAATATATTTATGTGGATACAAATATGTAAACATAAAAGTTTCTTAGGTGAGTTTGAGAGATGCAATTTGATATTCTCTGTGGCCACGAGTTCAAATCTCAGTGGAGGATTTTTTTCTAATACACTGAGAATTATTTATATATTACGATATATGTAGATATATTTATATATAATCAAGTTTTTGGGGTTGGTTAAGCATAGGATGTATGAAGATATAGACGCAGGATCGAGACACAGGAGCTATGTTTTTTTAATATAGACATCGATTATATATATATATATATATATAAGTGACGTACAATGAGGGGTGAGGTTTTCATAATTTGAAAGGCAGTTCTTGGGTTCAATCCCTACTACTGCATTTTTTGTACTATTTATTCTAAACATTTTAAAATTGTGCGTATACGGCTTTGACAGCATGGAAATTGGTTATGAGGCTTCGATACAGTGGTAATAAAGCTATACCCATGGTCTGTAAAGCTGTGCATATAGGATAGGGACTTATCCTGACACCTCAGTAACCTAGGGTACCCAAAACCATGGGTATAGGCTATACCCACGGTTTTCAGGGATATACCCAGGGTTGTGAATTGTAGATATTGGTCATTTTTTTAGCTGTGTTAATCTCCACCATTTTCAATTAATTTGGGTGATGTTCTTGCACCGAGGGTCATAGAACCAGAACAATGTTTACCCTATCTCAACATAAATTAAAATTATATAGAACCACATATTTAGTCAAACTATCATCTTGGGTTATGTCAATGCATATCTTATTGATACACATTATTACTTATTTTACAACATCTCTAACAGAATGTAATCTAATATCTATTTTTTAGACATACATGGAAAAAATAAATTATTAGTTAAATTGATTATTTATTGAATATCATAATAATAATTGATAATACAAATATAAATACAAAGTTAAGAAGACACACCATTGATCCAAAAGGATTCTTTTACTACCTCAGTTAAAGCGATGTAATTAGATTCTATAGTTGAATGTGAAAAAAAAATTCATATTTCACTTCTTGGAAAGGTATCTAGAAAAAGAAGTAAACCCATAACTAGTAAAAGAATTATGAGTGTCAACATTTCGAACATAGTCAGCATCAACAAAACCACTGATAAGTTCAGAATAATCTATATTTCTATCATAGTAAAATGATATATTAGACTTTAGGAAAAGACACCAAATATGCAAGTAGAGGTCTTGAAAATGTGGCTTCCCTAGTCTGCCCATATACCGACATAAAGTGAAGACAACAAATATAATATAATGCGTTGTGCAAATCATAGAATACATTATGATACCAACTAGAAGAAAGAATTTTTGACATAAATTCAATATAATCTACAATAGTTGGGGCTTTTGTCAAAGAAAATTTAAAATTTTATGAAAGAGGGATATTAACAGGCTTTAGGGATTCCAACATATACCAATTTATATATTTTAAAAGAAAAGCATGTTGAGAATAAAAAATCAATCTGTTTGGTCACTCTCTTAAGATATCAAAACCTATGATTTTATTGGTTTCACCTATGTCCTCAATTTCCAAAGTTTTTATCAATTGTTATTTAACAAAAGTAATAAAATTTATATCGTTGTAAATAATGATCATTTCATCAATATAATATAGTGGATTAATGAAGCAGGTTTTATTAGACTTAAAATAAATGCAAGCATCATACTGAATTCTAATGAATCTGTTACATAGTATGAATGAATCAAACATAATGTACCATTTCCTATAGTATTTTTTAGGCCATAGAAATATTTATTCATATGACATATATTTTTTTAATTTAGTAGGATAACCATCAGGTGGTTTCATATAAATATTTTTAATCAAATCACTATCCAGAAAAACTACTTTGACATCTAATTTCTCGATACAAAATCAATATAAGTATAAAATATTAACAAATTATGAATGGAATAATTCCTGAAAATAGGGGAAATATTTTCGAGTAATCAATTACTTCACTTTTAAGTAATCCCTTGGAAACTAAAATAGCTTTAAATTTTATTTCACACCCCTTAGTGTTGTCTTCCTTTATTTTAGATATCCATTTGTAAACAATTAATTTAGAATTAATTGGTTTTATTGCAACATCCCATGTAAGGTTACTCCATGTGGATTGAATCCCTTCTTTCATGTCAAAGACCCATTTCTTGGAATAATTGTATTTTAATGTGACCTATAAGATTTAGGATCATAATAAAAAGTTCCTAGGCCACAAAAAGGCATACAAATCCATATCATATTGTTCGAAATAGGAAAGAGGTTTGGGGAATATCCTTTTCAGGTCATGGTTCTGGTAATGCCCCAACCCTAGTTACCTAGAGTCGATGCATTATTACATAACATTGGCATGATCACAAGGAAATCATGTCTCGAACGACTGATCAGTTTAGTATTATTGGAAACAAGATTCATACAGAATTTCAACTTTACAACTTGAAGAGAAATACGACACAAATATATTTCATTAGAAACATCCAAGCCTCCTAGATTATGCATGCAGGTCACTCATAACTAACTTCTTCATATCCTGGGAAAATAAAACATAAGAGAAGGGGTGAGCTCAAATTCTCTGTAAGGATAAGTAATACAGTGGAAAATGACATAAATATTAAGCATGGTAAATAATTGAAAACAACATGCCTTTACCAATAATAAACATGAATACTTTTATGGAAAGAATATAAGCTGAGTAAATAATACCATAATAAAACATAATCATGGGTATTCTACTAGTCGAATGACCACATGAACCATCAATATTATTTCCATAGTGAGGGAATGTATAATGTCAGACATTCTGAAACATTTTTTCAAGGCCTTGGCCAAGACGTGTAAACAAGATTAAGCCCTCGGACAAAACCATAAATCAAATTGGGAAAGGGCCTCGACCAATTCAACGTCTAGTTGTCTCATGAGACCTACCGATGCATCGTGGAGCTATAGCGGGCTCCACCCATCACTTAATAATTCCAATACATTCCGCATATGAAATGGTTTAAACATATCAAAAACATTCGTATTAAAACTAGCATACAAAATGTCAATACTTTAACCATAAATCATGAATGGTATAAAAATATCACATCCATAGTCAAACATAACACAAAACCTTCAATAAAATATGGATGTTTTGTATCATAATAAATCAACTCCGAATAAACTTAAAATCCATCAAAGGTTGTTGACATATATGAATTTAAAACCATTTTTAGAGAAATATCTCTTTCTATTTTGAAATCATTTAAGAGTCACATAATTATAAAATAAAACATTTACTTTGAAAATATTCTTATAATCTTTTAAGGGAAGCTTTGACTAGTTTATAATAGTAGAAAATAGCCGTGCCCGCCATATAAGTTAAAAAATACATTCTTACCTTAATTTTGTCGAAAACGTTAAAAACGACATTTTTTGGAAAACAACGAAAAGATTCCTTTATAAACATCTTATAAAAAGTCAACAAAGGTATAAATGACTTTGACCCATAGTCTATAAAATAGTAAAAATGTTTTGAAATGCAATTTTAAAAAACATGGATGTGGATGATAAAGAAGTCCCAGTAGATAATTATGTATAAACAACCTCTGATAATGAAGAGATTGTGAAATAAACCCTTAACTTTTACATTTTATTTGTTGAGGGTTGGTTAAACTCCTGTATAATGGTGAAATAATTGTTATTAAATTATACAAGAATCATATACATTAATATGATATCATATATGATCTTTTAACATTGCTTTGTTAATAATATCTTAGTATTATCGTTGTTTCGGGTGCTAACTTACTCGTTTTCTTTTATATTTTTTGTGACATAAGTCATGTTTATTTTGGATTGGTTGTATCTAATTCATATCCATAATTATATCAAGTCCTTAAACATTATTTTTAATCATCAAATGAGAATTATAATTGCATGGATACAATGGGGAATGGATCTCATCGCGTTCGTGGAGACGGTAGTCCGTACGTATGCACGAGCGACAATATCATTTTTTTATATTAAAATAATATACAATTGGATGTAATATCATATATACATAATAATTATCATATTTTATTTATTATTTACATTAATTACACATCATTGTTATACCCATCCAAATAATAATGTATTGAATAACAATTACACCATCACGTGGAGACGGTAGGCCATACGTACGCACATATGGTGAGATGTCATTCAAAGGATGGATAGAATACTGAATAAGGAGGTACCATATTTATAATAACATCACAGTATATATAATATACTGGATTTATTATTTTATAATGGAATCAACAAATAAATAAGTAGTTGTAGATAAAAGGGACTTGAAAAAGTGTGGTGAAAACATTACCTCTTCTTCGGGTTCATCCTTTTGATTTGATCAAAAGGGCTCCATAGGTTGGCTTTTTGATCAGACTAAATCCTCTATGTCGAAGTGAGGGAAGTTGAGAGAGTATTTTTTCAGGGTTTGGCCGAACCAAAATGCTTTTATGGTGTGAATAATTGGTTAGAAGTGGTGTCCTTTTATTAGGGGGAAGAGGGGCTCTTAAGGGAAAACATAAAGTATTAATTTATAATAAATTAACATTCGGTTTATAATGGCTCAAAAGTGGATTATTCAAAGTCTAAGTTGGGGATGGGTCTATATACTTTCAACCAATAGATATTAGACAAGTTTGGGACATTATATTAACCTTATATTTTAGTTTTAACTCTTAGTTAATTAGTTTGACATTTTCCATGTCACTTTGTATTTTTATATTATATAGTTAATAAACTTACTATATACATCGAAGCGACCCAAAAGTGGTCCATTAATGATACCACTATCATGATATATGTTTTTTAGCCAAACCATTGATTTTTAGAAATATAATATCAATTAATAATATAATATTTATTTTAAAAACTCATTTATGTCAATTTTGACAATATTTAATAATTGATTTTTGTTAAAGTCTTAAAAACATTATTAATTCGAAAAAATTCATATAAGAAATAATAAAATTTCATATTAACCAATAAAATTCGTGTATAGCATCAAAACGTTTAAATTATATTTATTAAATAATTATTTGATTCTTTCATTAATTAGGAAACTATTGCATCATTATTGTGTCATAAATAAATTTAATTATTCAATATCTAAAAATTATAAATAAAATACCATTATTTAGGAAATCATTTTATCTTTATAATGAATATTTATAGTCTAAAATATAACATATATAACCCTATGTAATATTTTTTTTCTAAAAGATATATACTTATGTCATTTTTGTATTTACTATAACTTAATTAATATAATGTAACATTATCTCTTAAATGTGGATCCATGGGGTCCCAAAATCGACCCAAAGATGGCCATGGTAGGAAATGTATCAACCAATAGAGTTAAGACACGTTTTAGGGAAATTTATTATAATTATAATATTATTTTTTTACCCTTATTTACCGGATTTACCCTTTAACCATGGTAAATAAAATATTTACCGAAGTAATTATTCAAAATGTCTAAGATTAAAAGTTAAAAATTTACACTATTTGGACATCCTGATCCCAATAGTCCATTTTTCCAAATTCAAAACAAAAAAGTGGTAGAAATTAATTTAAAATTAATTCCCACTATCAAAACAAATAGCGTGTTTTTAAGAGATAAGAACTATAAAAAGATTAACACTTGTTTATGTCCGGTTTAAATGTGAAATTATGTCCAATGACCAATATTGTATTAAATGGTAAAAATTATATTCTAAATATACTTTAAATCCACTCAAATTAATAATTTATCACTATAAATTATTTTGATTAAAATGTTGATTTTAATAAAAATTTAGTAATTTTCAGTATTCATCAAAATATAAAAGTTATCAGAAAAGTACCAAAATTTTACCCTAGGATAATTTAGATATTCCAAATCCAAAAATGAAGTCCATTTTGAGAGGTAAAATTTATAAAATTTCAATAAGTGGGTATTACTATTCATATCGGCTACTTGGATTGGTCACGGTGTGTTAGAATCTCGAAGTTGCTACAACACACGCTACTATATTATTCAAAGAGAATCGTACCATTGAAGCTTGGGGATTTACATTCTCCCCTCCTTAAAATAATTTTGTCCTAAAAATTTCTAGAATACTACCATATGAAAAGACTAAGGTGTTTTTTCATCATATGTTCCTCAGGTTCCCACTTTGCCTCTTCTATTTTATGGTTTCTCCATAGAACTTTTACTACAGAAGTCGTATAGTTTCTCAGTACATGTTCTCTCGTATCAAGAATCCTGATGGGCTCTTCTCAATAAGATTGATTGGGTTCCAGTTCTAATTCCTCATAGTTGAGTACATCTGTAGGGTCAGGCATTAATTTTCTCAACAGTGATACGTGGAACACATCGTGAACTTTGGAGAGACTTGGCGGCATTGCCAATCGGTAAGCTACAACCCCAATTCATTCTAGAATTTCGAATGGTCGGATGTACCTGGGACTCAATTTACCATTCTTACCGAAACTTATAACCCCCGTCCATGGAGATACCTCCAAGAAAACATGATCTCCTAACTGAAATTCCCAATCCTTCCTTCGGTTATCAGCATAGCTCTTCTGCCTACTTTGAGATGCTTTAATGTGGTTTGGGATTACCTTTACCTTTTCCATCATTTCCTCTACTAGTTCTAGGCCTACAAGTTTTATCTCACTAATGTCATCCCAATAGGTTTTTGTGCAACATCTCTTTCCGTATAGCGCTTTATATGGTCCCATCTGAATACTTGAATGGAAGCTATTGTTATAGGAAAATTCCACCAGAGGTAAATATTGATCCCATATACACTAAAAGACAAGTGAACATGATCTCAACATGTCTTCTAAGGTGTTAATAGTCCGTTCTAATTATCCATATATTTGAGGGTGGTAAGTAGTTCTCAAACTATGTTCAGTATCCAAGGCCTTCTGAAGACTTTTCCAGAATCTTGATGTAAAATGGGGATCACAATCCGAGACAATCGATAGGGGTACTCCATGAAATATCAAAACTTCATTAATATATATTCTTTCTAGATGTTCAAGTGGTAAATCCTCCCTTATAGCAAGAAAATGTGCTGACTTGGTAAGACGGTCAACAATGAACCATATTGCATCGTTCCTTCTAGGAGTCTTTGGTATTCCTATGACAAAGGAAATTGTGATATTATCCCATTTCCACTTAGGTATGGGAAGAGGTTTCATGACTCCTCCAGGTTGTTGCCTTCCTGCTTTCAATTGTTGAAAAACCATACATCTTGACACAAAATCAGAAATCTCCCTCTTCATGTTGTCCCACAAAAAATGTTCCTTTAAGTCTCTATACATTTTGCTGCTCCTAGGGTGTATAGAGAAATAGGAACTATGAGCATCATCCAACAGTTCCCTTTTTAGATCAGGTATATTGGGAACAAAAAGTCTCTTCCCAAACATCAAAATTCCATCTTCATACACAAAGTCATTCAATATCCCATCATTCACAGCTTTAATCTTCTTTTTAAACTCTTCATCACGGGTCTGATAAATCTTTATCCTTTCTAGTAAATATGGTTTGGAAACCATTTGAAAAATTATCAATGTTTCACCTTCCATGGTGATTCCCCTATCCATATTTACTAGATACATGTATATAGTATCCTTTTCTACTCTCATCTTGTTCATAACTCCATGATCCTTTGTACTCAAAGAATCTACCATCTTATTTGCCTTCCCTAGGTGGTAGTGTATTGTGCAATCATAATCCTTGAGTAGTTCAAGCCATCTCCTTTTCCTCATGGTGAGTTATTTCTGTGATAAAATATACTTCAAACTCTTGTGATCATTATAAATCTCAAATTTTTTACCACAGAGATAGTGTCTCCAAATCTTCAAAGAAAATATTACAAAAGCTAACTCAATATCATGAGTAGGATAGTATTGCTCATGAATTTTTAGATGTCGGGATGCATAGACAATAACACTATCATTCTGCATAAGGACACAACCATGTCCTTTCTTAGATGCATCACTGTAAATAACAAACCCGACATTCCCCAATGGTAGAGTCAATTTAAGAGAATTAACTATTCTTCTCTTCAGTTCTTCGAAACATTCTTCACACTCTTTTGTCTAAACAAATTTAACCCCTTTACGTGTGAGCTTCGTTAATGGGTTAGCCAATCAGGAAAAATTCTAGACGAAATGTCGATAATAACCTGCTAAACCAACAAAACTTCATACCTCGGTTATACGCTTCGGTGCTGGCCATTCTTGGATATCTCTTATCTTAGAAGGATCAACATAGATTACATCCTTAGAGACAATATGGCCATGAAAATAAATATTATAAGGCAAGAATTCACACATTCTAAACTTCCTGTATAATTAATGTCTTCTTAGAGTCTTCAATATAATGAACAAGTGATTTTCATGATCTTTGTAGCTTTTGGAGTATACCAAGATATCATCAATAAATACCACTACAAGTTCATCAAGATATTCCTTGAAAACTCTGGTCATTAGATCCATGAAAACAAGGGGTGCACTAGTCATCCCAAAAGGCATTACTGTAAACTCGTAATGCCCGTACCTAGTTCAAAATACTATCTTCAGAATGTATAGCTTCTTCAGACACAACTGATGGTATCCAGATCGAAGGTCAATCTTTGAAAATTATTGAGATCCATGAAGTTGGTCAAATAAATCATGAATGTGCGGTAGGGGATACTTGTTATTTATTGTTATATCATTGATCTCCATGTAGTCAATGCACAACCACATAGATCCATCATTCTTCTTAACAAAAAGGACAGGGGCTCCCCATGGAGAAACACTAGTGTGAAAAAATCCTTTATTTCTCAATTCCTCCAGTTGATTATTTAGTTCAACTAATTCCATAGTGGCCATTCTATAAGGGGTTTTCGAGATGGGCCTTGAACCAAGAATTAAATCAATGGAAAACTCAATTTCTCATTCTGGAGGATGTCCAGGTAAATATTCCGGAAAGACATCAACATATTCTCTCACAATAGGTACATTCTCTATTTGAACGTTCCTTTCCTCACCCATAGTTATTTCATTCTCTTCCTCCCCGATAATTGAATTTAGTTGAGCTACTGGGGGTTGATCTAGATAATAATTAGGAGGCGATGATTCTGCTCTAAAGATAAGGTGTTCCTAATCATCATTATCATCAAGAATCATAACCGCCTTCTTCATATAATAAATCTTCACATCATGGTCTGAAATCCAATCCATACCGAGGATTATCAAATTCAATCATAGGTATGACGATGAGATTAGCAGATAAAGAACATATATTTGCTCTAATGGGGACTAATTCATTAAACTTCAATGCAATGATGCTTCCCTTAAATGTTTTAACTGAAAAATACCTTATTAAATTAAATTGGAAATTTCTAGTTTCTTAGAAAACTGGGAAGATATGAAACAATGAGATGATCGAGAATAAAATAATGCATTTGCTAAACTTGAGGAAACCATTAAATTACTTTCCACCACGTCTTTCGGGGATTCAACCTCAGCAGTAGTGATTGCATAATCTTGGACTTGATCCCTTGGACTTTTCTGAGGTAAGTTTCCTTGATTCTTAGGACATTCATTCACATAATATCTGATATCCCTGCAATTGTAGCATTGAATATCGGTAGAGTCTTTCTTTCCTTTACAATCACCAACTAGATAGCATTTCTTTCCACATTTGTAGCATACTCCTTTTCCTTTCAGACAGGAACCAGGGTGCTTCCTTCCACAATTATCACAGGGTAGAAATTCAATTCTACCCTTCTTCCCTGTTTCCTTATTTCCTTTCCCAGAGTGTTCAGCAGATCTCTTATTTTTCTTGATTTGATTTAAAGTCATCAGAAATAAAGAATTCCTTTTCTGGCTTGATAGCACATTAGAAAATATCTTCATATGATGAGCAGGATTGTGATACTAATGCTCGATGGAGAAATGGTTTTAACCCATAAAATAAACGATCAATCTTACTTCTTGGGTTACGTATATAATCTGCAGCATGCCTTTCTAACCTTGTAAAGTTATCCTCATACTTTCCTTTATTCTCGCCCTCCTTTTGCTTTAGACTAGGAAATTGTCTTTCCATATCCACTAGATGGTCATAAGGAAAGTATTTTTCTAAGAAAATTTCTTTAAATTCCCCCAATTTTATATTGGATACTTTCTCTTCATCCTTTGTGTTCTAAATCAAGGACCACAATTGATCAGCATCTCCAGTGAGGCGGTAAACTGCCATGACAACTTTTTCCCTTTCACTACTCTCCAAAGAGTGGAATATTTTCTCTATGTAATTTATCCATTGCTCATCCACCAATGTATTTTTACTCCCATTTAACGTCGGTGGTTGTTGCCTCATGAAGTGATCAAACATTGATCCTCCACGTTGTGGATCTGGGTGCTCTATACGGGTAAGGTTATTATTCATAACTTGAGTGAGTTGCCCCAGTATGGTGATAAGCTGATCAGCACCAGTTTCATCAATAGCTCCACCATAATTATCTAGAGTAGGATGGAAATCCCTACATGGAGTGAATGCATTGATATGGTTTCCATTCCTTCCACTAGGCGCCATTTCTAAACAATGGCATAAACTAGATTAGTTTATGAATTGAAATATATAATTCCAAACTTCTAAAACACTTAACATAAATTCAACAGTTTATGGATATAATCCATAATCCTAAAAAAATATTTCTTTGATGAAGTATATACTCATAACCATTCATAATGGTTTGTAAAGAAAATGAGAATTATCCTAAGCATATCTCCTGGGAGTGTCGTAACCAAGAGTGCAGCAAGTCCCGTTGTCGTGCACTAGTTCATGTTCAAGTCTAGCTCAAAGAGGTGTTTTTGGGTTTTACACCTAGGTACATATGTACTAGAGCCACCTCTACCTTCTCGTATCTAGACAGGGATGTATCTCTTGGAAAAATCACAAAATCTATACAATACCAAAATTCTAGGAAGTTCTTCTATACTAATCCTCAAAGTCCAACTTAGGTCTATGTGGTCTAATCAGAGTTTATCTAAATCTAATTTCCAAGGGTTGTACTAAACCTACTATGCTACTAACTGTAATTCCCCGACCCTAGTTACCTAGAGTCGGTGAATTATTACATAATATTGGCATGATCACAAGGAAATCATGTCTCGAAAGACCGATCAATTTAGTATTATTGGAAACAAGATTCATACATAAGTTCAACATTACAACTTAAAGAGAAATACAAGACAAATATATTTTATTAGAAACATCCAAGACTCCCAGATTATGCCTGTCGGTCACTCATAACTAAATTCTTCATATCCTGGGAAAATAAAACATAAGAAAAGGGGTGAGAAAAAACGCTCCGTAAGGATAAGTAATACAGTGGAAAATGACCTAAATATTAAGCATGGTAAATAATTGAAAACCACATGCCTTTACCAATAATAAACATGAATACATTTATGGAAAGAATATGAGTTGAGTAAATAATGCCATAATAAAACATAATCATGGGTATTATACTAGTCGTATGACCACATGAACCATCAATATTATTTCCATAATGAGGGAATGTATATTGTAAGACATTCTGAAACATTTTGTCAAGGCCTCGGCGAAGACATCTAAAAATGATTAAGGCCTCAGCCAAAACCATAAATCTAATTGGGAAAGGTCCTCGTCCAATTCTACGTCTAGTTTTCTCATGAGACCTACCGATGCATTGAGGAGCTATAGCAGGATCCACCCGTCACGTACTAAGTCAAATACATTCCTCATATGAAAAGGTTTAAACATATCATAAACATTCGTATTAAAACTAGCATACGAAATGTCAATACTTTGACCATAAATCATGAATGGTATAAAAAATATCACATCCATATTCAAACATGTCACAAAACCTTCAATTCAATATGGAAGTTTTGTATCATAATAAATCAACTCCAAATAAACATAAAATCTGTCAAAGGATGTTGACATAGCTGAAATTAAAACCCTTTTTAGAGAAATATCTCTCTCTATTTAGAAATAATTTAAGAGTCACATAATTATAAAATAAAACTATTACTTTGAAAATATTCTTATAAGATTTTAAGGGAAGCTTCGACTAGTTTATAATGGTAGAAAATAGCCGCACCCGCCGTATAAGTTAAAAAAGACATTCTTACCTTAATTTTGTCGAAAAGGTTAAATATGACATTATTTGGAAAACGATGGAAAGATTCCTTTATAAACATATTATAAAAAGTCAACAATGGTATAAATTACTTTAACCCATAGTCTTTAAAATAGTAAAAATGTTTTGAAATACATTTTTAAGAAACATGGATGTGGATGATAAAGAGATCCCAATAGATAATTATGTATAAACAACCTCGGATAATGAAGAGATTATGAAATGAACCCTTACCTTGTACTTTTCCTTGGTTGAGGGTAGGTTAACCTCCTTTATAATGGTGAAATAATTGTTATTAAATTATACAAGAATCATATACATTAATATGATATCATATATGGTCTTTTAGTATTTCTTTGTTAATAATATCTTAGTATTATCGTCGTTTCGGGTGTTAACTTACTCGTTTTATTTTATATGTTTTGTGAAATATGTAGTGTTTATTATGGATAGGTTGTATCTAATTCATATCGAGAATCACATCAAGTCCTTAAACATTATTTTTAATCATCAAATGAGAATTATAATTGCATGGATACGATGGGGAATGAATCTCATCGTGTTCATGGAGACGGTAGTCCGTACGTATGCATGGGTGACAATATCATTATTTTGATATTAAAATAATCTATAATTGGTTGTTATATCGTATATAAAGAATAATTATCATGGTATATTTTTTAATTACATGAATTGCACTTCATTATTATAACCATCCAAATAATAATGTATTGAATAACAATTACACCACGACGTGGAGACAGTTGGTCGTACGTACACACATATGGTGACATGTCATTCAAAGGATGGATAGAATACTGAATATGGTTGTACCATATTTATAATAACATAACAGTATATAGGAGATACTGGAGTTATTATTTTAGAATGTAAACAAAAAATAACCAAGAAGTTGATGAAGAAAGGAACTTGAAAAAGGGTGGTGAAAACATTACCTCTTATTCCGGTTCTTCCTTTTGATTTGATCAAAAGGGATCCTTAGGTTGGCTTGATGATCAAAATAAGACCACTAGGATGAAGTGAGGGAATTTGAGAGAGTATTTGGTCAGGGGTTGGCCGAACCAAAATCCTTTGAAGGTGTGAAGAATTGGTTAGAAGTGGTGTCCTTTTATAAGGGAGAGGAGGGGCTTTTTAGGAAACACTTAAAGTATTAATTTATTATAAAGTCATTTTCGGATTCTAATGGCTCAAAAGTGGATTATTAAAAGTCTAAGGTTAATCTGGGTCGAAATCCTTTCAACCAAAAGATTTTATACAGGTTTGGGTCATTATCTAAACCTTATCTTTTAGTTTTAACTCTTAGTTAATTAGTTTGACATTTACCATTTCACTTTGTATTTTTATATTATATAGTTAATAAACATACTATATATATCCAAGAGACCCCCAAGTTGTCCATTAATGACACCAATATCATTATATAAGTCCTTTGGCAGAAATTTAGATTTTTAAGAATACAATATCAATTAATAATATAATATTTGTTTTAAAAACTCATTTATGCCAATTTTGAAAATATTTAATAATTGAATTTTGTTAAAGTCTTAACAACTTCATTAATTCGAACCAAATTCATATAAGAAATAATAAAATTTCATATTAACCAATAAAATTATTGTATGGCATCAAAACTTTTAAATTATATTTATTTACTAATTATTTGATTCTATCATTAATAAGGAAAATACTGCATCATTATTGTGTCATAAATAAATTTAATTCTTCAATGTATAAAAATTATAAATAAAATACCATTGTGTAGGAAATATTTTTATCTTTCTAATTAATATTTATAGTAGAAAATATAACATATATAACCCTATGTAAAATTTTTTTTCCTAAAAGATATATGCTTATGTCATTTTTGTATTTACTTTAACTTAATTAATATAAAGTGTAATTATCACTTACAAGTCGATCCATGGGGTCCCAAAATAGACCCAAATATTCAATGGTCGGACATGCATCAAAAAATAGCGTTAAGACACGTTTTAGGGTAATTTATTATTATTATTATAATATTATTTGTTGACCCTTATTTACCGAATTTACCCTTTAACCATGGTAAATAATATATTTACCGAAGTAATTATTCAAAATGTCTAAAAATAAAAGTTACCTATTTACACAATTTGAACATCATGATTCCAAATATGGAGTCCATTTTTCCAAATTCAAAACACAGAAGTGGTAGAAATTAATTTAAAAATAATTCCTGCTGTCAAAAGAAAAAAGCATGTTTTTAAGAGATAATAACTATAAAAAGATTGACACTTGTTTATGTCCGGTTTAAATGTGAAAATATGTATGATGACAAAAATTGTATTAAATGGTAAAAATATATTCTATGTATACTTTAAAACCCCTCAAATTTATAATTTATCACTCTTAATTATTTCAATTAAAAAGTTCTTTTAATAAAAATTTAATAATTTTCACTATTCATCAAAATATAAAAGTTATCCGAAAAGAACCGAAATTTTACCCTAGTATAATATCAATATTCCAAATCCAAAAATGAAGTCCATTTTGAGAGATAAAATTTATAAAATTTCAAAAAGTGGGTATTACTATTCATAACGGCAACTTTGATTGGTCGTGGTGTGTTAGAACCACGAAGTTTCGTATAACACACACTACTGTATTATTCAAATAGAATCGTACCATTGAAGATTGAGGTGTTATAGTTATAATGATAACAATAATGTGTTGTGGATTATTTAGAATCAAAATATAAAATGGAACTCAAATCAGAGTCAGTTGAATCAGTGGGCTAAGGAGGAGGTGGAGTAGGCTGGACATCATCCTCAACGTGATTCGTTGGCTCAACATCATTAGCCTTATTGAGACATGGTTCCCTATTTAATGTCATGGAAGTCTTGGGCATATTATAAGACGACTCATCAAATACCACATCCCTACTTATGATTCATTTATGGTATCCCGGTTTATCAACCTAGAGTTTTTATTCCTTAAATCCCCGAGGATAAACATTGAATTTGCACTTGAGTTATCTTTGTTCTAACTGTTTGGTCTTGACTTGAGTATAGGTTGTAAAACTGAACATCCTTATGTAAGAGTAATATGAATGATTTCTAGTCCACAATTATTCAATAGTTTTTAACTGATTTTCATAAGTAGGACACCTATTTATAGAGTAAAATAAATATGGGTGTCCTCATCACAAAAATATTTGGGGAGGCTTACGAAGGAAAACATGCTCTAAATGATTTCATGGATAGTAATATTCATCCTTTATTCAAGTAAATTATTTTGGGTATTTTACCAAATATTATTGTGCCCCTTAATACCTCCATACTTTAAAAACTCAATGGAATCCAAAGACAGATATTTTAGACCATTATTGGTTCTCGTAGTTTTAATTTTCCATCCAATTTGATTTTTAATTAAATATTTTTGACTTTTGAAGGATTTGAAAACATAAGTTTATTTTTTAAGATGTAAATCCAATAATTCCTATATAAATCCTCAATGATGGTGATAAAATGGGATCCTCCTAACTGAGATGTGGTCCTTGCAAGTCCCCACAAGTTTGAATGTATTTATTCAAGTGTCTTGGAATCATTGAAGGAGGGTCCACTAAAACTCATTCTTTTGAATTTTCCCATCATGAAATCTTTACAAAATGGAATTTTAGTTGGGTTGGTTTCACTCAAAATCCCATTCTTGTTGAGTTCCTCTATGATATCCGAGCTTAGATTCCCTAATATTTTATATTGTAGAATAGTATTATTATTGATTTTTTTATAAACACTACCCAATTTTCTTGAATTGATCTTAACATTCAAAACATATGACCCATTAGTGAGATATCCTTTTATGATCATTCATGATCCTTTAGAGACATTGAGACAACCCACTTCTAACTAATGGTAAATCCAATTTGATCAAGGACCCCAAAAAATATTAAGTTTCATTGATGGTTGGTGACCCACCTTACATCACGAAAGGTGATGATGGATTGGTAATCACACTCTATTAGGACAAGACCTCTGCCTTAAACCTTGATCCACTTTTTATCCCAAAGAGGATATCCCCTTCGGCCATTCAAATAGCTCTAAAAAAGAAATTCTCTATGGAAATGTTTTAAATGAAAAGAAATTTTCAATAACCCACTCATTATTTAGTGTATGTATGGACATATTTAGGACTTCGGTAGTGTGATATATTGAGTCAACCAGAAGAGACTGATTAGTGGGTTATTTTTCTTATAACTCACCCTTGTGCTTCCTACACTCATTCTTAATTTGCATGGGTTTACCATTGTGAAAAAACATTACTTTTCTATCCTTGAAACTAGTCCTTGGTCTGGGTTCTTTACTATTCATACTATTGTCTATATTGAACAATTTATTCTTACCATTAGTTTGAGTTCTACCCCTTATGAACAAACTCTCATCCTAACCTTTTATCACAGGTCTAGAATGTAGATATTTATATATAATAGTTTATTTAACTTATTATAATGTTAAATATTCATTACCATACATCATGGTCTCAACAAGTGCACTCTATATATTATCAATAGAGATTAATAGGATCATTTCCAGATCATCATCATCTATTGAAACATTAATATTAGATAAATCTAACCATCCTTTATTGAACTCATCTAAATGGGGTTTTATGTAAGTTTCAGTCTTCATTTTGAAAGTAAGAAAACATTGTTTCTTTTAATGTATAATGAAGAAGTCATGTATAATTTTTCAATTTGAATCCAAATTACTGTAGTGGTGAACCCATAAGCCACTTCTCTAAGGACCTTATCACCTATGGAAAGTAAAAGGGAGATGTGTGCCTTAACGAGTATATCAAAGGGGACTTGTTGGTATTCTATAATTGTCTAGATAGTTTCATTAATAGTTGTAATGAGTCTCATAGGCCAAGATAGGGTATCAATTAAACCTTATTAAATAATAAATTCCATCATTTTAAATATCTAAATATTTAAATCATTTTTTCCATCGCATTTCTCGATTTCATCTTGAATTTTAGACATGTTTACCCAGATGTGTAGATTCTGACTGGTTTGGGACAAAGTTAGCCATACGCCCTAAGAATCGACCAATATCACTAGGTATACACACTTAATGGGATGTGGAATGAATATAATTTCAAATGGGTACAATTGTTTTAATAAAAATAGTAATATGTTAAATAGATACGAATTAAACATAGAAATAAATGCCAAAAATAATATAAGGAAAGTATAATTAACCAAACTATAAAAAGAGCACACGAAACCAAAATTGAAGAAACATTAAGTAGAACATAAGGAACAACAATTGAAGAAATTGGAATCATTAATCGAAATCAAAGGCCATTGTAAGACAGAGAGGCTCTGATAACACATGTTGTGCTTGAAGGGTGATAAAAATAGAACCCTGAAACAACAGAACTCAGTAGACCGAATTTTTAATTAGGGAATTTAACAATTCTAATACTATATGAAGATACAAGATGAAATAAATTAAATAAAATATTAAATGACAAGAAGATTTAACATTCTTTGATCCCTTATGGGACATACTTTCATGACAAGGACACCAAAAAATCGTGCTTTTTATGAAAACTCAAAATAAATCCAGAAAATTAAACAAATAGACTAAAACTAACATGAACAATGAAATAGGAATAGAAAATAAAAAATTTAAAAGCTTAGTAACAAATGAAAAATAAATCTAATAATTACTATGTGGCATAGTGTTTCATCAGGCGGTCCTAGTGACACCCAAAAAGACATTGGGTAGGAGAAATAAAACCCCCCTATCACTGGCTGTCTCTTCAAAAAGAACGCCTAACCAGGGAGCACCATAGAGCAAACACATAATGTCATATCTGAACAAAATATCACACATGGACGACCAGATAATTAGGGAAATGGTAGTAATCAATGGTGGAAAATAATATATCCAACAAAACAGGAATTTCCAAAATTTTTATGGGTATAGAAAACAAGGGCCACAAAACAAGATGGCCCAATACATGACCAAATCATATAAAATGTACAGCGGGAATAAAATCATAGTGAACGAATACATACTTGAGTAAAAATTAAAATGGAATCACATAGAAACAAATTTAATATGAACAATAAAGTTATTAATACATAATTGTAGAAGTATTGAAAAATGATGAAGAAAAACATGCATCCATGGGGGAGTTGGCTAAATCGTATCTATGAATAAAGAAAAATGTAAGTGAATGAGGATATATCTTGGTATTATTTTCTATTTCATAGAGGGTTTTTAACTATAATTTCAAATACCCCATGTCCTTAGGATTATCCCAGGATACACCTTGGGTTAAGTGAAGAATTTTAAAAACACATTCAAGGGAGCCTCATATTAATATGTGGACTCAAACCAGTCCTTAAAAAAGGATGTCCCACTGACCAATTTAAATTCAGAGAAAAATAATATATTCAGATATAAAAAATAAGATAATTTGAAAGATAAATTAGATAATACAGATTCAAACCAATATTGTTATTAATAGAAAGTTGTTTTTCTTGAAGGACTACAAAATCAGAACTCCAATGAGAGAGGAGGTGTAGATGTCTAGGTTAGAAGATCAATTTTCTAATGCTTTGGATTTATGCTCATTTATAGTCTATTTTATTCATAAAAATACATGTATCACTCAGAACACCATTGTTTCTTCTTTAATGGAGTGGTAGATACTTTGAATAATTAGGGAAGGGGGACCAATTAAGTATGATTGAGTCTAAAATCAAAATTTGAATGCATTAATCTTTTTTGATTGATAATAATTATCAATTATTGATTTTTTTAATATTATTTGAATGGGATTATATTTTTAATTGATTCTTGTTTATTAAATATGGCCTTTATTAAAGAATTAATTACTCCCATTAATTGGGTTTGGAACATATTAATTGATTTTTCTTGATAAAATTGGGGAGTGTTTGGTTATTACTGAAAACATGAAGAAGGTGAAGTAATTAAACATGGTTTCATGGGAATAAAAATTCTAGATTGGGAATTGTCTATGTAAATTAAGGGAGATTCATTGTGGGTTTCAAACATAATAAAGAGATCATTCCAATGAAAGGAAATAGTTAGGGCTATTCTCAATATCATCAGGCATGATCGAGGATAAAAAGGGGAAGCGATTTTGAAAATGTTTGTTAAATTAATTGACAAGGGAAAAAGATTAATTATTAAATGACTATAACTACATTACAAATGGGAATACACACCTAACCAGATCACTTGTCTCTAACATTGGTTTTTTAATTATGGCATCGTTGTTTACTAGTCCTATATTTCATGATATACTTATTTTATTTTTATCCTATGGAACTAGATTTGTGAACTAATCTCTGGAGACAACATAAGTTTCCACCAACACTACATTCCATAAAAAAATAAATTAAAATTTTCAAAACCTTATGATTGGTGTTTCAAAACATGGTATTGCTATCAGGTAGTGTGTGCCGATATAACATAGAGATTTCATGACTAGGGTCTCTAGATATAATTAATACCTTATGATCTAAAAATATAGATAAAATTTATAAATAAACTTAGGAACCGTAATTATAACATTAATTAAAATAATAATTAGCACTCGAGTAAAAATATAGTGTTCACTCTGAGCCTTAAATAATGGAAGTAAACTCCCATAAATCATTAAGGGTCATGTGTACCCAAAATTTTTTGAATCAGTATAATCTACTGTTTATTAATTCTTTATAATATGATTTTATATTATTAATGAACATGATTTAGGTGTTATTGAAATTTATTGGTCCTATAGGTGAAGATCCATATATACATATTAAATTGTTCACCGATTTTTTAGGAGTTTCAAGCCTTAAGGAGTTTCTGAAGAGAATGTCAAGTGGGGGAATTCCACTCTTCATATAAAGGATCTACTAAGTAGTGGTTGTAAAACCTATAACCTAGATAGATCCATAATTGGTATAACTTAAAAATAATATTTATACAAATGTTCTTCCCATCCTCCCAGAGCACAGTGATAGAGAATGAGCTCTATAATATCTAAAAAGCAACTAAAAAACTCTATATGAGTATTGGGAGAGATTAAAGAATATTTATAAAATATTACCTCAATAAGATATGGGGAAACATCAAATTATAGTGTTATTTTATCCAGTATTTTTATAAAATGATAAGAACCTTACAGATTCATTATCCATAAGATCTATCATTTAATAGTAACCAATGAAAGTTAGGAGATTTATTGGAAATATAACATAAAATAACTATAAATTTGAAATAATTCGTATATGTATAAGATGAATTCATGAGGTAAAAACTTCTATTTATGTACCTTTACTTGAAAAAAATCTGGAAGAACCAACATGTTTAGTGGAAAAATGGTTGTGAAGTATGTGAGTGAATAACAAGCCCTACCTTACGCATGTGCTTTGTCTTATTCAACTAATTATTGATCTGATCAATGTACTATATTAAAAGAGATAGAGAGTGGTGTGGTATAATTCCAACCATGGAAAACCCATCAAAATCACCCATGTAAAGAAAATTCACAATCCCAACCTCGATTTGAAGCCCAAAGTTAAGATATGACTTTTTATCCAAACCAATACCCTAACCAACCCCCACAAAAACAAAAAATAATATATCCACCTCCTTTCCTAAAACCATAAAAACATCTTTACCGGAAGAATACTTAATAACATGCTCATTAAAAAAACTTATAAGAAACCGTCAATAAGAGCACCAACATCTAGGAATCAACAACTACGATCTTAGATTTTGGGGTAAGAAGATAAGATTGATATGCTAGAAAAACATTTTAGAAGCCTTATAGACATGAAAACCAATAATCGAGGTAAAATTTTAACCCAGATATACCATAAATCAAAGTGTATATTAATAATTATTTCAAGAAGGGGAATAAAAGAGATTGAATAACCTAAACCTATGAAATATCAACCTGAACATAAAGAAATAATGGCTGAAAATTCTTAAAATGATTCTAAAGATCAATAACACAAACCATAAGAAGAAAATAAGAATGGATATATGAGGAAAAGGTTTTGGATGAAATCAATTGAAACACTCATGCATGTAAAAAATGGGAGAATAGAATATTACACTATCTTCTCTTATAGGATATCTAAGTTAAAGAATCTTTAAGAAGATTTAATTCAAATAAAAATTCAGGAAACCTTTCAAAATTAGAAATCAACATCCAACCTTTATAATATATAAATTAAATTACAAATTATAATAATTGTTTCAAGGATAATTTCACTAAACGGAGGAGACTTGATGGGAATGAGATAATAAGTTTATGAAGAAGTGTATCATCTCTTATCTCACCACTAATACCAAAAAAATTCAAGATCCAAGAATGTTTTCTATTCCTCACACTATATGTTATTTAAATTTCGATAATTCAATACGTGGCCTTGGTAATTTTATTAATATTATGTGTCAATCCATGTTATCATCTTTAGAAAGGTGATAATTAAATACCATACATGTGGTTGTCCAACTTGAAAAAATAACCACTATTTTTTCAATGGGTGACTTAGATGAAATGCTACATGTATAAAAAGGGCTAATTTTTTCTCTTGGATTCTGTGTGTTTATCACAGAGGCAGAAAAATCACCTATCCATTCCAAAATAATTTTGGGAAGACTGTACCTAATGATGGATAAGATAATAATCAATGTACATGAAGGAAAACTTACCCTGGAGCATAGAGACAACATTGTGCACTTCAACATTCTTGACATCATTTATTAACCTACAATAAATCAATTGCTCATTTCACTATCCCAAAAAAGGATTAGAACATATCGATGATTTAGTTATGTTGCATGAATTATTTTCCTCATGTGATCACATTCCCATTGAAAATACCACAGAATAGTTGAGTGTCCCAAAATCTACAAATCCTGATTTCAAGTTGAAAGAAGAGATAAATTTTTCATTTATTTAATATATTATTTGATGATGAATAATCTAACATGATTTCTTGAATATAAGATATTAAATATTTGGAATTTTGAACTCTAAATTAAATATCATATCTTGACAAACCCCCCAAATATAGAATTGAAATCTCCCATATATGATTCTAAGTATGTATCTCTCGTACATAAAGAGATATTTTTCCTATTCATTTCCCAAAACCAAACAAAAATCAAAGAAAAAAAATTTATTAACCTTCTGAAAAGAAAAATATGATCGACGTGGTAGAGCTTAAGAGATAACCTTGGAAATAACCCCAAAATCATCTCATATAGAATATTGTTAGAGGGGGATTCTAGACCTGTTAGGTTTCCCCAAATTAGGCAAAAACCCTCCATTATAGAGGTTATTGATAAGGATATAAAGTAATTTTTATCAAAGGATATCATATAACCAACTTTTTATTCACAATGGGTTATCCATATGATTGTTGTTCTATTGGAAACCAATTTTTCCATTTTGATGAATGATAATAATGAATCAATTCCCATGAAAATTCATAATAGTTAGAGAGTGTGTATTAATTATAGGAATCCAAATCAAGTGACCAGAAAATACCATTTTTCCCATATAATTCATTGACCAAATTATAGAAAGGTTAGTGGAAAAAACTCATTATTGTTTCTTATATGGATTTTCATGACATTTTCAGGTATCAATTGCTCTAGAAGATCAAGATAAGAAAACCATTAATTGGATTAATGGATCTTTTCCCTAACAAAAGATTATGTTTGGGTATCTAATTACATAGATAAATTTAAAATGATATTTCTAAGTATATTTTCTGAACATATTGAGGATTTATTGAAGTAATTTATTGATAATAGTTCTATTTTTGGTAATTCTTTCGATCGTTTCTTGGGAAATATGGAGAATGTTTTGAAAACATGCATTGAAAATAATATTGTATTGAATTTTAAAAAGTTTCACATCATGGTTGAGAAAGGGATTGTATTATGAAACATCATTTCATAATAAGGAATTGAGGTAGATAAATACAAGTTTTGAGTGATAAATTATTTTCCATATCCCAATTGTGTGAAAGATGTTAGATCTTTCTTAGGCTATACAAGATTATATAAAATAGTAATCAAGGATTTTTATAAGACTGATATTTCTTTTTACATATTACTTTTAGAAGATATTAAATTCTATTTTAATGATGATTACAGGGACTCATTTGATGATATGAAGCAAAGAATGGTTACCCCATCAATAATGAAACCACCAAACTATAAAAAAACCATTTGAGGTACTTTATGATGCTTTAAACCATGAAATGGGAGAAAAACTCTCTACAAATATTAATTAAAACCCCTAAGTTATATCTTTAGACATAATAAAATTGGATTCTACTCAACTCAATTACACAACCACTAAAAAGAAGTTCCTTGACGTATTTTTTCATTAGGTAATTGAAGATCATATTTACATGGATCTAAAGTAGAATTATTTTTTGGTCATTTATTCCATATGTACTTAATGTAGAGGGGTTGATTACAAGTCATGGTTGGTAAGATGGATGTTACTTTTGAAAGAGTTTAACATAGAAATAAAATATAATATGGGAACTGAAAATAAATTATCCTATCACTATTGTAGTATACGCAACATTACTGAAGTGGATATTCCAAATCTGAACCCACTAAATGATCATATACGTAGAGCACAACTATACTTTATAGAATGTGAAGTAGCATGATATGCCAGTATAGTTAAATATTTTTTCACATCTGAGGTATTATCTCACCTTATCTCTCATGAAAAAACATAATCAATCTAAATCCTAATTTTATATTTTGTAGGATCCATTCATTTGTAAAATTTCGAATTACTAATTAATGAAGAGGTTCTTGTTTATAAGTGAAATTGAATAAATATTTTACTTTTGTAACACACATTATTTTGGTGGAAAATTTTGGCCTCAAACAGCAGAATGAAGTGTTTTGGAATCTGTAATATTTGTTCTATCATTGTTTCATGATTCTCATGAATAGTATAAGAAGTTCCAAAAAATTTCAATTCTCTATAAATGTTTCAAAAATATAAGATACACCTCAAAATCCTTTTTTTAATTAAATATTTGATGTATAGGGAATTGCATTTATGGGACCCATTTACTATACCTTTTTTGGGAACTCAAACAATCTTCTTGTTATTGATTATGTCTCAAAATTGATGGAATCTAAGGCCACCATAACTGATGATTCCAAATTTGTGTATGATTTTGTATGGTATAACATTTTTTGTAGGTTTTGAATGATATTAGTAATCATAAATGGCTGGTAGACTCCCTTTTTGATTAGAATAATAAAGGGTATGCTTCATAAGTACGGGGTGTATCACAAGACATATACTCCTTAACATCTTCAAATTAATATAAATGATTATGTTTCCAATCATGAAACTAAAATTGTATTGGAGAAAATAGTTAAACCCAACTAAAAGGATTGGATACATAGATTGGAAGACACTTTATGGGCTAAACAAACAACCAACAAAACACCTATAGTTATGATCCCCTACCAGTTGATTTATGGGAAATTTTATCATCTAATTGTGGAGTTGGAGTACAAAGAATATTTTGTTATAAAAAAGATATATTTGGATTTAGATGGTGCAATAAAATATAGGAATCTTTAATTAAAATGTATGTATTAAATCATAATAGAATCCTATGAAAATTACCGAATTTAAAAATAAATAACTTGAGTGGTTCATGACAAGCTTATCTAATAACAATATTCCATCATAGAGACAAATCAATCCTCTACAATTAAGAATGTATGTTAATGTTTGGTAAGATTCATTCCATATGAGAAATGGATTTTATTTTCACTCATGTATATCCTTTTTGAATTATCCATATCAAGAAAGAGTATGAAGGGAACACATTTACTATCAATGGAAAATGGATATAAAGGTACCATGGGAAAATACCCCCAAGAACTATTGGAGGATCTCACAGTACTCTGAACTACCTGTTGATCTCTTCTCATTGGGTTAAGTTGAGCCAAAAATGTTAAAAAAATAGTTTTTTGGATGAAATTTTATTTTTAATTATTTATTAGTATTCCGAAATTTTGTATGTAACCATTCTTCCAATTTATATTTTAAACTCAAATCAAATGGTCCTTACACTTTTATACATTGTTTTCTATTAATAAGACCATCAAAGAAGGAATAAGGAAACCCAGTAGCATGGAGAAGAGGAGAAAAATAGATAATTAATTTGATTCATGATGGAATGTGATTCCACTTTGAAATTAATTTATTATTTTTTTCTTCCCTCATTTTTGATGGAAAATCTCTTCTGAGGTTTAAAAGATAATTTGTGTGCCCACACTTATACATTTATCTTTACTTGACTAATCCAAGAGACATGAGTTTATTATGAATCTTATGATGAAACGTTTTAGATTTCAATGATAATGTTATTGAATGATCAAGGAGGATAATTCAATGATTAGAGATGATAATGTGAAGCTAATTTGATGAATCATCATTTGAGGGAATTGGTCGATTCTTGTAAGTGAAATGTATTTACTATATTTCATTATTTGAATTTCTAATATCATTATTGATTTAATTTTTGTTATTGCATGACATGGGTGATTATATCAAATTTTATGATTAATTTCTAACATAACTTATAGACTATGTTTTTTCAATTATATATTGAGAATATTTCTTAATAAATCTAGGGACATTCCACTTACAAGAACATGCATTGGAACATTTCCATGATATGATTTTCCAAAGTCACATTTAATATGATAGAGGAATTATGGTTGATTATCCTTTATCCTTAAGACCACATTTTAAAATAATCCTTGTTTATCCCATAAAATATAGGGATCATCTTTTTAGTGATGATCCAAATTATAAACCAATATTTCCCATTCCTACCTGAATCTATATATTTTCATGATATTTGAAATCTTAAGGGTAGGGGTGAGGAATGTAATGGTGGAAGGGATGAACAACATTGAAAGGAATAAGTAAGGGGTGCTCTTTTGGGTATTGTTAATGCTTAATGGTTTCATCCATTATATGTCATTTCTTCCCCACCTAAAAAACGAAAAATTGGTTGAAAAAAAAGAAAAATTGATGAATGAGTTGTGACTTGGGAGATTCAGAAATCACAAATACCAGGCAGATCATTTTATCATATGGGGTTAGGTGGAGGATGTGAAATTTTGTTTGAGCATAAATTTTGAAAATGCATAAAAAATCCGTTTGAAAAAGAAAAAAATGAAAAAATAGAGAATATTAAAAATTCATTACATCATTCATCTAGCTTATGTTATCTTATGAACTTACTTAGAGATTTGGGAAGTGGGTTTTGTCCTTTATTTATGGGTATATATTAATTCAACATTAATTTTTTATATAATCCATTATACTTTAGAGTTATCCTACTCCTTATGCCCTAATGTTTTAAAAATTAATGCATATCCTACATAATTCTCAAAGTCATTAGAACCTTATTTTCAAATTCCTCATTATTTCATTTGATATTTATCTTTATGAATTGGATAATGTGGGTACCCTTCAAGGCCATGATATGTGTATGTATTCAAGATATGAGCACAACTCTACATTAATGATTACCTTCAGTGAGGAGGAAAAAAATTCCTAGTGAGTTATATCACAAATAAGAATGCTTCATTATAATATATTAATAAGTTTAAATATAAGGAATGATAAGACCCAAAAAAATTTCTAAGGTGAAAATTATAATTCAGGGGTATCTTTTTTCATTGAAAAGTGAGATTTTGATTTATTATTATTTGTGATTATTGAAAATTTGGTTTCCTCATTGATAATTATTTCATTTCATTACATTGAAATTTTGAAAGTCAAGGAAAAAATGTTTCAAGTGTGGGGGTATTTCATACCAACATTTTGTATGTATATTTTTATAAAATTTATAGAATGAATTTAATTTTTTTTAATACTTTTCCCCATGTAATTGATTGATTTAAGAAAATATAAATGATTTACAATTAAATAATTAATTTTAATTATTGGAATTGAAGATGTTAAATTTGATGTTTATTTGTGTTTATGGAATTTTGGAAAAATTATCACTTAGGACGGTAAGACATTTAGACAAACCAAGAGGATCTTCATGGGGTGAACAAGATTGTGCATTGGAATTTGAGTGCCCCATTGAATGAGGAACATTTGTGTAGAAATGGGAGGAGTGGCTTACATATATGGGTTTATAATGACAATGGTAGGATCTTTCCATCATAGTTCAACTTGATTAAGCCAACTGTGACACATGATGTATTATATTGGTGTTCTAACCAACATGCATTTACAACGTGGGAATACTTCATCAGTGGGAACTCTTACTCACCTATAATTATATTGGTGCTTTTCATACACATGTGACTACCCATTTATTCCATCAACACCATCGCTACCTCTTTGCACCATCGACATCATTAGGAATTCAAATTTTTTAGAAAAGGTCATAAAATTCGCTTTGAGTACTTGATATCAAGGAAAAATGAAACTCTTGAGGATAGAAACACCATGGATCATTTATAAGATCCCTGGATGAAAAATATAAAATTTTAAATAAATCAAAAAATCCATACATGTTAACAGGTAGCTCAATCTATCCACTATGAAGGTTGGATGAAAAAAATGAAATAAAACTTATAATTTTTTGTTAGCTATGTTTGAGTGATGTCATGGTTGGTAGTGGAAGTGATAACTAAAAATAGGATTCCGCTACACCATTGTTACCACCTCTATACTATAGGATCACTAATGAAGCATGGTAGAATGTGCGGTGCCACTGGAGAATTAACACCCACTAAACCATAGAAGGTTTACCCATACATCGATGTGATCTTGGATCTCGAACTAAGAGTAAATGTTTCCCCATGTCTCTACCTACCTCACTTTGGTACCCTTTATCCCATGATTAATATAATTAGTTACATAGTTGGGTTTTCATGGATTTTTTGATGTTTAGACTTTGGCAATGTAGATTTTTTCAAGGATATGGGGCTACAGTGCCATTCTTGTCACAGCACAATAGGTAGATGAAAAATATCATCTTGAAGGAACCCACATCATAGCGTTTTACATTTCATATTATAGGTGAAAAAATATAGTAGTCGAAAAAATAAGGAATAAAATATTCTGTTCATGTGGTGGTTGTCCATGCCATATCGATGTAGAAATAAAAAAATAAGTAAAGGATGTTATGCCAAAATATTCTTATCCTTGCCAAATAGGTTTTTATGTTGTAACTTAAAATACTTGATATCCTTGGTATATCCACGAGATACACCTAATGTCTTGTGTAGAATTTAAGAAACATATGCACAAGTGCCTCATATGCACACTATGAGTCAAAATAATCCATAGAACAATGATGAACCATGGACCAATTTAATGTGTGATAGAAATATATATATATATATATAATGATAGAATATATATAATATAATTTCAATGTTAAAATAGATAACATGAATTCTTAATTATATTAATTGGATGGGGATGCTATTGTACTTCGAGCAATGGAATAAGGGAACTCTAATAGAGCAGAGGGGGAGAAGGCTTGGATAGAGGATAAACTTGCTATTGTACTAGATATTTACTCCTTTATACTCTGTTTTATTATTAAAATGTCTTCTACCTATTAAAAATACATTTTTTCCTTCATTAATGGAGGGGTAGAAAATTTTAGCGATTATTGAAGTATTGGTGGAAAATTTTTTATGCTTGAGTCTTGGATATTAATTTAAAAATTTTGATCTATTCCCCTTGACTAATACCACTCATTTCCAAATTCCATTCTATAAAAGATTAAATATAATTGCATTAGATTATAGAAATCATTGTTTAAATAAAATATAAAATATTGTTTGGATTAAGAGAGTTTGATTCAAATTTTCTTTAGTATATAGATCTTGTTATCCTTGAAAACCTATTGAGTTTATTCTCTCATAGGTTGTATAAATTTTATCTCAAAGGAAAATCCATACCATGTTGAACTACTTCTAAAACACCAAGGGAGCAGAATTGCAAGTACCCAACGCTTGAACGAATTAAAATATATTTAAAATCATTGAAATGAGTTTATTAAGGATCGTTTTACATTAAACTAGTAACGAATAACCTTAACAAAAATAAGAGTTAACATGCATTATTTTTTTAAATAGAAACATTATTTTTTAAGGTGTCTTAAAATAAGAACATGTTCAACAATTTAAAACAAGTCATAAATCAAATTTTAAATAGCTTTAAATAATTCTCAATGAAACCAAATTTACATGGCGAAAATACAAGATTTAAATTTTTATTCAAAATGGTTGTCATAAAGATATATTAATTTAAGAAAAAAACATAAATTTTCTAAATAGAACCATATTATACATAGATTTTATATTAGACATTTACAGCAAACAACAATTAACAATTTTCACAACAACACTTTCTCCCACACACTTAGACTTTATATAGTGAAAAGATTTAACAAAACATAAATAACATATTATATCAACTATCATGGAACCATGAAACATTTTTCATGATTAAAAGTTCATGAAGAATGGAAAAACTTTATTGATATCTCTTTGTTTTTCGGTACTTAGTGAATATCAAAATGATCAATCTTCTTTAAGACATCAAGCTCCACTCAATTTCTATATTAAATCACATGAACGAGTAAGATAGATTATTCATTAAATGAAATATATGATCGTTGATAAAATAAAACCATGTTATTAAGTGATAGTATATGGAAATGAATATCCAAGACATTGATGGAAGAGTTGGTGCTATAGTAAAATAGTTGTTCAAAAACATCAGAAAAAGAAATAGTTAAGTATAGGGGAAAGCTAGGGATTCACAAAATAATTATAGGATTTTTATTTTAATTAAGAAACAAAAAATATAATTTATTAAACCTTAGTTGTATCCCATGTTGGGATATTTTTAAATTCCCTAGCTATACTTTCCTAGATATATAATCATATTCTCCATGAGGATGTACTTTCCTATTTTCAAACCACATGTGTGATGCCTATTTTATTTTAAAAGAAAAATAATTAATAAGGGATATAATCCTTTTAGGGAGTGAACCTAGTTACATAGTAGTGGAAACACACCACAATAAGACCCCCTTGAAAAATAAGTACAACAATATGTCTTGTTTTTCAATGAAAATAAATTTTCCATCTACCTTAGTTTTCAATATATATTTGACCATTTTAGAGTTATTTTGGGGTGGTATTAATTACTAGGGTGTTTCAATGTTTATAAAATATACTCTCAAATATTCCCTAACTAAAAAAACTCTCAAATTCAATAGAAACAAATGTAAAAATGGGTGTGTTTTGAAAATTAGTTCCAGGAGAAGAAATTTTTTTTCAGGGAGGTTTAAAAAGATTTAAATAAACTATTATTGAAATATATGGGATCTCTCACAATTTTCTCATCCTCACAATAAATTTTTGTAATTATGTTTTCTAATTCAGTTTCTAGGGGAGATTTTATTCAAGAGTTACTGAATCTTCCCATTTCAGCATCCATCATAAAAATTTTGACAAGTAGTTGACTACCCACTTTATTTTCAAACATTAATGGTTAATGTTTTTCCTCAAAAACTAAGGGACTTGGATTAGTGATCTCAATTTATTTTTTTGTGAACTAATTCTCCTTTTGTTTTTATTGATTCTTAAATTTATATTTTTACTTCTTGAATAATAGTTTCATTAGTGTTCCAAAAATATTTGTTCAGTAGACCAATTTTTCCACACATCAAGTTTTTGTTTGGAGTTCTTTCCATGAATAGATAAATTCTAACATTCATACATTCAAGGAATAGTTTTCATTAAATAATATCAATTTTTAACATACTTTCAGTTAAGTACTTCCATATTCATTTTTATCATTCATGATTTGGGAATTATTGTTATCATATCATATTAATTCATCAAACAATTATTATAACATCCCAAGATTTTGTGAATTATTTTTTTGAAATAATTTATCTTTTTATATTTTTTATTTCATGTGACAGTAGAAATAGTTATTTATATATATATACATATATATATGTATATATATATTAAAACACTAAGTCAAAATTCCATTCCCACAAAAATGACTTTACTAACACTACACACTATAATGACTGGTCTTCTACTACCAGTAACACCGACTTAGAAAACGTTACACACAACAATGATTTTTTACAAAACATAATTTTATTATAATTTTTTAAATGATATAATTTTAAACTAGCCTTTAAAAATTGAGATATGAATATTAATACCTAAATTTTAAATATTTTTTCATGGTTTTTTTGAAATAAAACATATTAATAATGAAAGACATAATTTTTTTTGAAGTTATTATATGTTTAATAATACTATAAACTACAATTATTTTACTTCTATAAAAAACCATAAAATTAATTTTAGACACATATAGAAATTTTATTTTATAAAATAAACTTAATTTTTTAATTTAGAATTCTAAATTTATCTCAGGGTGAAGAATAATGAGAATATTACCCAATCTAAAAACTTAACATAGGATAGTTAACAAGAGGGTAATATAAGGTTGTAATGAAACCATATATGGTATTATATATAATAATATGGATTTGTAAAATATGTATAACAAATTTATTTTTTTATACATGTGTGTTGAATGAGCATGAAGAGAGTCAAGTCACATTGTTAGAGAATTTCATCTTACTTTTTATTTTTGTGAGATACATGTGATGTTCTCCACTTTTTCCTTTTGTGAGGTTTATATTCTTCCCATGTGTATGTTATAAGTATATTATACATAAATTTTTGTCTATTCACATATCCATTTTAGGATCTTTCTTTCATGGAGTTTTTGTTTAAAAAGTTACCAAATTGATGAAGTAGTTTTGTCTCAATTTTCCTTCTTTGAGACTCATGATTTTTTATACACCTAAATTATTTTTGCGTTGTATACAATTAAATTTTACTTGTAATATCATGAATTTAATTATTTTCATGATATTTTAAACCTAATGAAATTTTTTTTCTTACATGGATAGTATGTTCCCAAATTACCAAGTTATAATAATTTATTGAAAAAAAATTAATCCTTTTCCAGATTGTTTATGTTTATGCTACCTTTGATTCAATATTAAGATCCATATCTGAAGAAAATTCATGAATATTAATCTCATATGTTTAATAATGATTTATTCATATATTAGTACCATTTATTTTACTCTTTGGTATATAATATAGTTAAGAATGTGTTTTTAATAAATATTGACTTTACATTTTCTTCAGTCGGAAATATATGGCCTTTAAAATCATGTTTTCCAAAAAAGGGTTTCCAATAATATTATAATATTATTATATGATAATTAATATTTATTTATAACCTTTTTATCTTTTTTAAATGTTATCAATGGACTATTCCTTTCACTTTCTGAGTGAGTCATTTTTCTAAGGTTTTTATCATGCCAAAGGAATGTTTTTTACTACTTAATACATGTACAGATTTATTTTCCATCAATCCTTTGATGATTTAAGTTCATGTTAAAATGTTAATTTTTAAGAATTTATCTTTAAAAGGATTTATTTAGAAATGTTTTTCATAAAAATTTCAAGCTTCTTTTATAAGTTTTCACGGAAAATTGTTTTCAATCCTTATTTATATGTTTTCAATGTATTTTCAATGAAATTATTTTCAAAGAATTTTCAATATTATTTCACATTTTTTCAAGTAAAAAGGTTATTAAATAATTTTAAATATTTCATTATGTGTTTCAAAGTGTTTTCAAAAAAAATAATATTAATATGTTTTGAAGCTTATTTTATAGGGTTTTATGGAAAATGGTTTTAAAATTATTTCAAGTATTCTTTATATGTTTTCAACATAATTTTTAAGAAAATAATTTTCAAATGGTTTGATGTATTGAAAATAAATTTTAAAAGTATAAATTATATTTTCTTAAAGAAACATTTTTGAAAGATATTTCTTAATTATTTTCCATATAAGATGACATGTGTTGATGTTACTCATTCCCTTCTAGGAAATGAACTAAATGTCTTAGTATTATTCTTTATACGAATGGGTTATGATTAGTGTCATAGTATTTAGTAATCCTATTTCTCTTTAAAGGATAATATATTTATGAAATTTTTTCTCCCTCATAGGTTATATGTTTATGAAATCTATTTCCCTTTCAAAAGTTTTGATTCTGATGAAATAATTATAAAACCTATCTTTTTTCACATGTTATGATATGATTACATGATTATAATACCCATTTCATTTAATGTGTTTATATATGATTATTATTTTGTAGAACATGTATGTATTATTTCAATATGAGATGGGTGGGACCTATATCTCCCTCTAATGCATTGGGTAAAGATTTATATGTTATGAGATAGATTAATATGGTCTTGGGAATGAACCTTTACTACTAATATGGCCATAGGAGTGAACCATTAATTCCGAGATGCTATGAGGAGTGAACTCATGCTACTAATATTTCCATGGGAGTGAAACCATACTACCTAGATGGTATTGGCGGTGATTACTTTGCTACAATTATTAAATGGAATTACAGCCTATATTTTTATTCACATTTGATAATCTCAATTTTAAGGTATGAAGGGGAAACCTTAAATGGCCCATAGGCTTTGTGACATTATATGTCCCGAAAGTCTTACAGTAATTCCTCTAATACTTTGACCACTTTGAACTAACCCTCCTTGGCATCTACATCATGATGAAAACTCTCCACCTTCTCATTGTTTGTTGGCTTGCTGCCCTATGCAAAGATACACTAGACTAGTACTGATAGAAATTATCATACCTTCCCATTATTCAAAATATGATAGCTCTATTTTGATGAATTCTCTTGATATAAATCTTCATATAGAGCCTGCTCCTTGTAGAGTCTTCCTGGTACTTCTGTACAACATGTGGCCTGAAGTATTTATGGTGGATCAAAGGCCTTGTGCTTTCTTGGATACCTTATGGTGGCCTAAAATCCTTACTGATGAAAAGGGATGGATGGATTGAATTCCTGAAATAATCAAGGGCCAACCCAATGGCCAAGAGGTTGAAATGAATTAATAGTACTAGCTACTAAAATACCAAATAATACCTCCTATAGTACCCACTACAGTAACTTGAAAATATTCCTCGGTCTAGATTTGATCTAGGGACTCGTGGATGCACTTGGAGAGTCCTCACCAACTGGGTTAAGGCTCATGTACCCTTGGATACTCTATAAATCATATTATATTCTTACATGTCTTCCATGATTCCATGTGGTATTCCTATGCTATTCATTCAAGGATTATGTTCTTTATTTCCTTAAGATTTATTCCTTATGAACTTCCAATATTCATGCCATGATTCATGTATATGATCTTTGATATAAAGGATATGATATCATATTTTCATTATCATGTTCTCATACTCATTTTCTCATGATTTTTCGTACATATCTCTCTTTTTTTACCCTTACCGAGCATTTGGGATGAACTCTTTCTTATGTTTCCATTCCCCATGTTATGAATAATGGTTGTAGGTATAAGTAATAAAGGTAGACATTCTTATAGAAGATGTTCAATATATTTCACAAGGATATGATATTTTGTTTCCATGTTTCCAAACACACTGAAATACTATGATCTTTTGGCATGTATATTAGTAATGTACAAAATATTAATCTAAAATGATGTAATATCCAAGTATGTCAAGTTGGGTCACTATATTTACTATAATTATTAATCACTATTAGAAAATAAAAAACCATTTTTGGGTTTTTTAAAATATATCTCTCATCATCATTTTATCCATAATAAAAAAAATTCACAACACACTTAAAGAGAATATATGATCTAGATATAGAAAAGCGAATTTCCATTAACCACTCTCATGCATGAATAAATCATTATTTATTGTCCTTCAAAAAAGTAGTGATCAAGTGCCTAAAATATTTATGCCTCCAACCTAGTACCATATTCATTTTTTTTATTTTATTTTTTAGTTTCAATTAATATTTAAAAGATTTAAAAACAAGTAATTCAAAATAGAACCATTTTTGTATGTAAAATCCAATGAAGAAAAATTGCAATTATTTTTTGGTGAATTTATAGCCTAAACAAGAGAATGAGATAATTTTATATTTTTTCTCCATATTTTTATGTTTATTTTACTTTTTTCTAACCCTAAGAATCCTTTACACCATGATTTCCCTAGAAATGCCCTCAGATTTTGACAGGATTCTAGACAGTCAATTTTTTTATTTAGAGTACTACACCACAATTTTATAGTGATTGAGGATGATAAAACACAAAAGAATGAGGGTGATTGTTTCAAGGGAATTAATAAAAAATTACTAATAAAAAGATGGAAGTAAGAAATGTGTTTTGAAGTACTATTGTGTACATAATTGAAATGAAAAAGTGTATGTGTGGTGTTAGTATTGTTGGATAATAAATTTATGGGAAGATACATGCCAAAATATAGTAGACTATGAATGAAATTGGTGTAGCCTATTGAAATCATGATGCTCAAGTGAATGGGTTCAATAAGGAAGGATACTAATAATCTATTCATAGAATTAATTTTCCTTCAACATTGAACATCCTTTCAGGAATTCCCTTAACTGAAGTTCTCAATTTATGATCAGGATCCTTCTATAACACATTAAAAAACATATCACGTTATAATAACAATCTATAAGTAAAGTCTTTGGTAGTTCTTATTCAGTCATTTCGAAGCATTCATATCAATATTAGAGACATCAAGTCATCAATAAGAATTGACCTTATGCTACACATCATTTTCCAAATGCCTCAGTTGAATCTCATGCAGTGTCATGAGGTGGGAGTCCTAGACAAATTTGGTCTTCATCCACTCAAAAATAAAATCCAATAATCATCTTTGTTCATCTTTGTGGTAATTTGTTGGGTGTAAACACAATCCCACATTAGTTTGTTCAAACTATAGTCGCTCACATATAATCATTGATGGGAAATTCATCCTAACAACAATTTTTTTTAGGATGAAATCCCATAAATACCAATGAGTTGGTCATGCAATACCTTGGGCCTGAGAAAATCGATCCCAACAAGTTATATCAGATCCATTGTGTAGCACATATGGTATGTAGGGTGGACTATTCCCCAATTCAGATTGACAAAGATTTTGGTTTCTCATTTAAAGCATGTGAATCCATGGTGCCTTATTTTGAAAGTCATCCTGATAGTGGTGGTCATGCAGTGAGTAATTCTCATTATAAATCGATGGTGTGAGATGGTTGAATATGACATAATATCATTTAAGGGGGCCCAATTGTGTGGTTTTGGTCTTGAGGGGGGGGGGGGGGGGGGTTGTTGTGTAAAATCCCAACACCCACATTGGATTCCACCAACAATGGGGGATCACATATAATCCTGTATGAGGAATTACTTCAATAATCTATGGGTTTTAGGATGGAACCCCATAAGGGACTATTTTTTAGGCTTCGAAGACCGAGGACTCAAAAAAAAAATAGACCCAAATTTTTTTTATTGGATCGGAAGTGCATCAGTCCTAAGATAATTATTTAATTACGAGCAAAAAATTGTGATAATCGCTAATGTAAATGAATCAAAACCCAAAATAGAAAAAAATAAACGGGGACATATAATTTGAACATAAAAAACACTTAAATGCAACGAATTAAAAACCCATGGAGAAAATCCATGGAAGTCCACTATGAATTAGAGTGTATAAAGAAATCTAAGTAATTTTCGAGGCACAAACTGAAAAAATTGAATATAAAAACAATATAAAATTCCACACCTCAAAAAATAATATTTTCCTATATAATTATAGTATGATGAGAATGAATCGACCTTCAAAGATCATAACTAAACATGTGGTTTTGTTGCACTAACTTATTACACAACCCGATATTTCCATTGCTCACTACTACCCATGCCCTAAAAATGTGTCCCACATATCTACTGCACGGGATGTGATTTCTTTCACTTTCTCTATGGTTCATCCCTATCCTTTTTTGGTTCCTCTTTTGTTCATGGAGCACCTACACTATAGTGCATATTTCCCATTTGAAGGGAATCATGAATTCATTCATATGTATCTCAAAAATATAAAATAATATCATAAAAATGTTGTTCTATAGATTCTTCTGTATAGCCACCACATTTAACATAAAAAAAATTATCTTCAAATTTGTAAATTGTCCAGATGAATATAGTTAAACCCATTAATCTCCCCATTCATCCCATAAAATTAGTAGATATAATCCAACTAACATTGTTGTATCGTAAGCTGGTTGGTATCCGAAAAACATCCAACCTATGAAGAATGTATAAAATCCCTCTTTTACATCTCAAATAGATAACTGAATGCTACCTCTACAAAATAAATTCAAAATAAAAAATATTTTTTATACCATTATCTTTATATCCAATACCAAAATAAAAAATATATGGCTCCCATATAGTTGTAATCTCCCTATAATCTAAATTACCTGCATGAATTAATTTCTCCATCAACATAACATCATATGAGATGTTTTAAACTCTCAGTGTATCACCCTGGTCATTGATTTTAATTCTTTTTTCACTAGTAGAACTCTTAGAATAAAAGTGATTATATTTTAGACTTGAAACACCTGACCTGACAAGATTCAAATTCAAAACCTTCTTCATCTTAGTTAATAGCATCCGAATCATGTGTGTTGATCGCCTGTACCACAAATATGACGAATTCCTCTTTGCAACTGGATTTATCACATCACCAAAATCCTTTAAATCCATCATGTAAAGTGTTTAATCCATTATAACAAATTCATAGAACATAGATCCTTGGTACAATGTTCATATTCCACCTCTAAATGAACTCATGAATCCATCAATATGAATAGAACAAGTAGATAAAAAAATATAGTTAATACCACGCACATGTCGTACATCTCTCAATGTCAGTGTACAACCAGCATTCATAGTGATACAAATATCACCAACCATAATGAAATTAGTTGAATATTTAGAGTCCATATTCAACATTACAAATTCACCTTCAGGTTATAAAGAAAACATTTTCCTCTTCATTTTAATATAGTATGATGATGCTGAATCAACCACTCATTTGGTGTATAGATCTGACCTATTATAATCAATGCTAAAAGACTGTAATTGACCCTAAAAAAATTGATAGAAACACATGTAACCTTATAATCATTGTTCCGTGTCATATCCTCCTCCTTCTGATTTTTCGAATAATTGTAGTTTCTCTGCGCATTACCCTCCTTGTAACAAAAGAAGCACATGAAAATTCTTATTATTGTCAAACGACCTCTTTGATTACTGGGCCCATCTTCTATAGTAAGAATTCCCATGTTGACTCAAGATTCACCATCATCAATCTTTCATTGAGTCTCATTCATCAAAAATGATGAAATCACATCATCCAACAATAGTGTGTATTTCCTAAACCATAATATTGTGATGTTATTGTCATATGAATCAAGAAAACAACACAAAAGAAGGAAAGCATTGTCCACTTCTACCATTTAAATAGGTGTTGTATCACTTTTATCATTGATATTGACTACCACCAATGATATATTCATCAAATTTTTTGTTAACTCATATATATTACTACCTAAATATTCATTATCTATAATTCATAAATGATACAATCACTATTTAGATATGAATGATTTGTGAGAGATTTCAATTTATACATGAATTTAAGCTTTGACAAGATCTCCTCTAGATATATCATATTCATCATATCCATAGAGTATTATCATCCAAATGCATCTGAATCATGTTTTTTTCTCCTCACATATCCTTTCAATGTATATCTATCTTCAAATCCATTTTACTTGATTTTTTTCTTCAACACCATCAATATCTTCTAGAAAAAAAAGAATATTTTTAACTTTTATCTACCAATATGAATAATAATTTTTCTCGTTAAATAGTTAAATGTTGTAATAAACCCCCTGGAATGAATATCCATATTTAATCAGTAAGAAACATAGATAACCTCCTTTTATATGAGTTGGTGGGTTAGAAATATATCACTTACATGATAATTATTTAATTGTGGAAAAATAATTGTATGGATTTCCAATATAAGTTAACCTTAAAACCAAATAAAATTAAAATAAATTGGGTAACATAATTTTATCTTGTAAACACCTTAATTAATAATATTAAAAAACCATATAGAACACCAAGAAAATCCACTATGAATTTGAGAGTAAAAATAAATTCAAGTAACTCCCGAGACTTGAATTGTAAAAATAGCATAGAAAAACCTATGTGAATATAAAAAATTGTGATACACCTATTTCACCTCTATGATAATAGTCTCATGACAATAATTCATTCCTCATAGATCAAAACCGAATACACAATTCAAGGACCACCTCATTTCACAACCTGATGTTTTCATTTCTCATTGCAGGCCACACCCTAAAAATGTTTTCCACATATCTACTACATGGGTCATGGGTGATTTCACTTTATCCTTTGTTAATCCCTATC
Source organism: Viscum album (assembly GCA_963277665.1). NCBI lineage: Eukaryota > Viridiplantae > Streptophyta > Magnoliopsida > Santalales > Viscaceae > Viscum > Viscum album. The sequence goes on from OY728157.1 coordinate 543,367,126, forward strand.
CTTTGGTGTGTTCTTCTTCAATTCAGAAAGTTCCTAAACCATATTTCCCCTATCCTCTTTTAATACCATTGATACTTACCTCTTAAGTATCTTAAAAAATATATCATAATATCTGAAAAAACAATAGGCCGATAAGATCGAATGGACAGAAAATCATATTAAGAAAACATTATATTCAAATTAAAAAAACATCCCAATGACCTAGGTTGAACCCATCAATATCCACCTTTGTCCCATAATGTAAATAATCTCAACCAATAAAAATAGTTGGATCAAAAACTGGTTGGTATTGCACCAATCGTCAACCTCTGCAAAAAAATATGACAACCCACATTTTCATCCTGGAATGAAACATGAAGGATCCCTCTACAAATGAAATCCATATTCCAAAATATTCATCATACCTATATCCACACTCCCAATACCAGAATTAATAAAATTTGTCTCCCCAATAATTTTTATCACCACAAATTCTGGAGCACCTGTAGGAATTAATTTCTCCATCTACTCAACATCCTCCAAGAAGTCTAAAACCCTTATTGCATCACCCTAATAATTGATTTCAATTATTTATTCACTAGTTTCACTCTTAGATGAAAAATAAACAAGTTTGTGACATGAAACACATGACTTATAATGCTTCGGCTTCCAAAACATTTTCATCTTAGTCGATGGTCTTCAAGTCATGCACGATCACTGGTTATGCCACAAATATAATGAAGTACTCTTCAAAACTGGAATCATCACATCATATAAATCCTTTACATATTTCATGTAATGTTTTTTATAAATTATTCCTCAGGCATAAAAAATAAACCCTCTATAAAATTTTCATCTTTCACCACCAAAAGAACTTCTAAATCCACCTATATCAAGAGAAAATGAAAATAAATAATTTGGGATAATACCTAAAACATGTTGCACATATCTCAATGCCAGGGTAAAACCATTATTCTATGCCATAAAAATATGACCAACATCAATTACATTAGTAGAATCTCCATTTTCCATATTTAGTAGAAAGTGTTTTTCCTTCTTTATATAATTAATATAATTCCCTCCTTAGTGTGATATGGTTTGATGCTGCTGAATCAACCACTCATTCTGAGTATAGATATGACCTATGATAATAAATGACAACTAAAAGTAAATCACCCTCATACTAAATAAACCATTATCCTATATCCTTATAATCAGTTTTGTGCACCTTATTCTCCTCCTTATGTTTTTTCAAATCATTGTAGTGTCTCTGCACATGACCCTCTTTGTCACAAAACAAGAACCCGACCTTTCTTATTATCTTCAACTGACCTATTTGATTTACACACCCATAAGCCATAGATATAATACAACCATTACATGAAGATTAAACATCACTGGTCTTTTTCCAAGTCTCATTCATCAACAATGATTAAATTACATCATCAAAGTTCATTGCTTCTTTCCCAAATGGAAATGTGGAGCTGATATTATCATATGAATCAGGAAACGAACCCAAAAAAGGAATTCCCTATTCTTCTTCCATTTAAACAGGTAACACATTACCTTTATCATGAATTTTGACTTCTACCCATGATATATCCATCAGATGTTTGGTGGACTCATTCAGATGATTACCTAAATCTTCATTCTCTAGAATTCACAAATGATACAATCTTTTTTTCATATATATATTCGATTCGTGTGAGATTTTGATTTATATATGCATTCAAGCTTCACCCAGATCTCCTATGAATCTATAATATTAATCACTTTTCTCAGAGTATTATCATCCAAATATATCTAAATAATTATTTTCATCAATTCTATAATATCCTATCAATCACCATCACTCATTATCTCTAGTTTCCATTATTTTTTCTACAATGCATTCATTATCTTATTATGGACTAGAATATTTTTATCTCGTTTCTACCAAAGTGAAAAATCATTTTTTCTATTAAGCAGTTCAATTTGGGCAGAAACCCCATGATGTGGATAAACTATATTTAATAAAAATGAATCACAGATAGACTCCTTTAATACTAGTTGTTGGGTTCGAAGTTTATTGGTACAAGGATAATAAATTTATTGAGATAAAAAAATTAAGAATCACCAACATAAATAAATCATAAAACCAAATAGCAGAAAAATAAATGGGGACAATGAATTTTGATGTCGAAAATCCATCCAATGTAGAGGATTAGAAAATAATAGAGTAAATCCAAGAAAACAAATATGAATGAGAGAGTACAATTGCATCCATATAAAGCCTGATACTTGAATAAAAAACACAGCATAGAAAACCCTATGTGAAAATCCCCACCCTAATACACCTAGTTAAGATATATAATAATATTCACATGACAAGACTTCTCCTTTCTTAGATCAAAACCAAACACATGGAATCATTGCACCACCTCATTGTACAACACATTATTTCCAATGATTGTTGTTGACCACACCATAAATATGATTCCCACATATCTGTTGCATGATATGTGAATGCTTCCAATCTCTCCATGGATCATCCCCCTCTTGGGTTAATTCCTCTTCTATTCACATAGTTATTACAACACAGTTCCCATTACACCTTTAAAGACTTCATGATTTCCCCTATATGTATATCAAATAGATATAATAATTTCTTAAAAATACACTACATATAGATAGGATTGAAGGTCCACCACATTAAAATATAAAAAACCATTATCTTCAAATTTGAAAATCATCATGACAACCTGATCTAAACCCTTTATTGAGAAAACAATCCTCATCTCGGTCCCGATTCATTGGAAATAAACGTTCCATTTTAACATTATATCAATCACCTTGCATGTTCCCATCCTCAACCTTGAATCCATTTTATTAGGGAACATCCAGGTCTCCTCTACCATATTCAATTTGAATCTAAAATTATGTTAATTCAGTAATCAAATGACTTTAATCCTCGCCTCAACATCTCTTTTCCATCTTACTAGATCTGATTTTCCAAATATTTAGTTTGATCAGTGGATCGCTCAAGAAAATGTCTTGTGTCCCAATTCTACTTTGATCCACAAGTCAACACCAATCTTTTAGTGTTCAATCCTTCTCCTTCATTAATTTTTTATATTCAAATTATCCTCATCTTTTCACTACCATAGATCCAGGAAAGGGATGCACTGGGATTTATCAGTGCTCAGAAGAAAGGGCAGATAAAAGGGGGGGCTTTATCATCACTAAGATGAAAGCACATATATAGGGGCGGTTATTAGAATTATCTAAAAGCATTGATATATCTACCATTTTACAGATCTAAACAAAGTGCGCATAAAGGTGTACTATTTACTAATGCTTTATTTAGCACTGATAAAGGGGGGACTTTATCATCACTATTATTAGCACTGATTATAGTTTTTAATAAAAAAAATTATTAATTTAACTAATAGTATTATATTTATATTAAAAAAATAATGTTTATTTGTATATATTAAATAAAAAATTCAGTTTTATAATTAATATTTTTTTTAATAATTCAAATATATATATAATGTTTATGAAAAGTATAAATATGACTATAATTAAATAAATATATTTTTATTTAATCATATTACTATAATAAAATTTTCAATATTAAATATATTTATTAAATTTACTATATTTATTATTTTTATTATATTTATAAATATATAAAAATACTTTTTAAATATATATATTTACATTATATATATAATGAAATAAATATATATTTAAATAAATATATGTTTCTAATGAATTCGTTCAACAAATATATTTATGTGTGAGTATAATTGAAATACATTTACATTAGGTATTCATCATGAATGTTCATTTATACATGAAACCCTAATTATTATTCATGTTGTCTATATAGGATGACTCGTTTTTTTATTGTTTATATGTTATGATTCATTCATAGTATACCCATTAATCTATCATGTTCTCAAAATCACTTATAAAATACAATAAATATATTTAGTATATTATTTATTTTAAAATTTTTGTTATATATAAATAATTTTTAAATGTATTTATTTGTAATTAAAATTATAACTAATAACTATAAAATTACAATAAATATATTTATTTAAAGTAATAATTATATATATGTGTAAATAATTATAATATTATAATAAAAATAGCTATAATACTTATAAAGTTATAAATACATATAATTATATATATATATATATAGTTTTAAATATATACAATTATTTATAAATAAATAAAAATAGTTATAATTATAATTATAATTAAATATAGATATATTTAAATAATTTATTAAATTATAATATATATATTACTTATTTATTTGTAAACAAATATTTATAAATAAATGAAAATAGTTATAATTATAATAGTATGTATGTATAGATATATTTAAATAATTATAAAATTATAATTAATATATTATTTATATATATTTATAATATTATAAATATATTTGTTATAATTTTATAAAATTTTTATACATATTTATAAATATAGCTATAAATAAATATATATTTAGTATAATTTTTAATTACAAATAAATATATATTTATATATAGTTATAATTTTAAATAAATATTTATTTATTAAAATAATTAAAAAAATATATAAAATGTATTTATTATTCCTATAATGTTATAAATTTGTATAATTAAATAAATATATTTATAACTATATAAATTTTTTTTATAAATATATACAAATATTTAAAATTAAAATTATAATAAAATACATATATAGCCTACAAAGAAGGAGCACAACCTGGATTTCCACTTCTGTAGGATTTTTAGTTGTTTATTTTTATTCACCTGCTCATGGATAACAAGGGCGGGTGATTTCTTTGTGCTAGTGCATGCGGTATGAAGTGGAATTGAATGTAAGGTATTTTATAATTAATTAAATTCATTTTGAGAATTTATATCTTCCCTTCAATTCTATCCACTTTCCTAATTATTCTTGTATAACCTTTGTGATCGGGGTTCTAGGATTGGTTTATTTTATTTTATGTGTGCATGACCATTGCCTAGATTGAATACATTTGTTTAATATGAGATCTAGGGACTAGAATTCCACCTTGACCATTTGTTTTATCTCTTATCTATGTTTAAATATGGTTTTGAGTTACCCATCTATTTAATCTGAAGTACGTGACCATGAGAAAAGGATAACATTGGATAGAGATCATTTATCATTACCATTGAACTTGCTATGACCTGATTCCGATGACTACATGATTGTTAGTTAATTATCTATACCTTGTCATCCCATCTACCTAGAATCATTTATGTCTGACACCCAATTTATATTTTCTTCTCCCACCTTATGAACAAATCCATGCTCTATAGTTTAGATTATATTTAATCAAATTGGAATTAGCTTAGGTAAATTTTCGTTAATTAATATTTTCTCCAACCATATCTTTGTGGGTTCAACCTCAGACAAGAATATCCAATATTACCCTATAGTTTACTAGTTTTATTTTTTAATGTTTATAAATTTTTAAATTTGGTAACCCTTTGGGAATTAACAATGCCCGTGGGTTCATCAAATTTTTGGACCACAACATTATCTTCAAATAATTTTATTTATTAGATTAATCATTTTACCACACTTCTCTTAGTCTAACACTTTAAATGTTAGAGGTGGGGTTTCCATAATAGATGAAAATGTATATAGTGGAGTGGTTCGGCTATGGTGCCCTGACCCCGAAGATTTAGGTTTGATTCCCCGCAAGGAAGAACCTAAGATTCCTGATTAATAATTGCTCCTCGACCCCTACCCCATTACAGAACTGGCCCAAGCCTTTGGTTTCTTCCTTTGGGACTCATTGGGGACATGTGGTGCATAGGTTGTGAGACTACACCTATACATTGTTACCCATAACATCATGTTATGCCTATGGAGGCATGGTAGAGTGGCTTCACCGGTGAAACCCTAAACCTGATGTTCTGAGTTCAAGTCCTCACAAGGAAACTCTTGATATGGCTAATTAAAAATTTCTTCAAGAACCTCTACCTCATTAGGGAACAATCCCAAGCCTAATTTTTTGAAATTTGGGCATCACAGAGGACGCGTGGTGCACCGGTGGTGTGGCCGCACCTATACCTCATTACCCATAACAACATGTTTCACCAGTGGGGGCATGGTGGAGTGGTTTCATCTATGGCGTCTTGACCCCATGGTTTTGGGTTCTAGTCCCCAAAAAGTAACACATGAGATTCTGGATTAATAATCTCTCTCGAACCCTCTAGAATGTGATGGAACTAGCCTAAGACCAAGGTTTTCCATGTTAGGACTCGCTGGGGACATGTGACATGTTAGCGGTGCGACTACACCTATACCTCATTACCCATAACAACATGTTTTCCTATGGGGGTATGGTGGAGTGGTTTTTGTTGTGTCTCTCTAACCTAGAGGTTCTGGGTTCATGTCCTCCGAAGGAAACACTTGAGATTCCTACATAATAATTCCTCATCGACCCTCTACCCCTTTAGGGAACTAGCCTAAGCCCAAGATTTCCCAATCTGGTTCTTGCTGGGGATGTTTCGCGTGTAGGTGGTGAGGCAACACCTATACCTCATTACCCATAACAAAATATTTTTATATTACCTGCAGGGGCATGGTGGTGTTGTTTTAGTTGTGGTTCCCTGGCACTGAGTTTGAAGGTTTGAGTACACTGAAGGAAACGCCTATGATACCTGATTAATAATTTCTCCTAGAACCTCTACCCCATTAGGGAACAATCAGATGCCCTTGGTTTTCCACAATGGGCCTTGTTGGGGATGTGGGGTTCATAGGTGGTGTAGCTAAACCAATACCACATTATCCATAACAGCATTTTTTCCAACGGGGGCAGGGTGGAGTTGATTCGGCTATGGAGCCATAACCCTGAGTTTTTGGGCTTAATTCCTCATAAGGAAACCCCAGTTATGCTTGATTAAAAATTGCTCCTAGACCCTATACCCCTCTAGGAAACTAGACCAAGCCCATGGTTTTCCACTTTTGGCCTTGCATGGGATGTGTGGTGGGTAGGTGGTGAGGATACACCTATACATAATTTCCCATGAGAACCATTTTTTCCTATAGGGGAATGGTGGAGTGGTTTCATTTGTGGCTCCCTGACACTGAGGATCCAGGTTTGAGTCCTCTCAAGGAAACTACTAAAATTCCTGATTAATAATTTCTCCTAGACCCTCAACCCTATTTGGGAATTGGCCCAAGCCATTGGTTCTCCACTTTGGTCCTCAATCAGGATGTGTTGCATGCAGGTGGTGAGGATACACCTATACCTCGATACCCATAACAATATGTTTTCTTCAAGGGGATTGGTAGACTTGTTTCAGTTGTGTCGTCTTGACCATGAGGATTCGAGTTCAAGCCCTTGCAAGGAAACACCTGAGATTCCTAATTAATAATTTCTCCTATAACCTCTACCCCATTAGGGAAACACACCAACCTCATGTTTTCCACATTGGGCCTTTCTAGAGACATGTGGCACATAGGTGGTGAGGCTACACCTATACCTCCTTTCCCATAACAACATGTTTTCCCATGGGGTGTTAGTCGAGTGGTACCTGCAGGTTGTACCCCTCACTCTTTATGCGAACTATCCCAGGCTGGAGTCCCACCAGACTCACACACTAGGCATATTATGCACAGGTCTATTAAAATACATCTTCCTAGCTAGGGAATGTGTGATATGCTCTGAACCTTGCGGGGCCCCTAGTGAGAGGTGTCCATTACCCGTACACATGTTTTCATCCCATGGGGTGTTTGTTGAGTAGTACCTGCGGGTGGTACCCCTCACTCTCTATTGAAACTAGTCGAGGCTCACGTCCCACCAGACTCGAACATTGTACATACTATGCATAGGGGGATTCAAATCCATTTTCCGATTTGGGTAACGTGCGACACACTCTAAGCCTTACAGGGGCCCTCAGTGGGAGTTGAACATTACCCTTACAAATGTCTGCCTGCATGGGCATGGTAGATTGGTTTCATTTTTTGTGCCCTGACCCCGAGGTTCTGGGTACGAGTCCTCGCAAGGAAACATATCAAATTCCTAAATAATAATTTCCCATAGACCACATACCTTTTTAGAGAACTCGCAAAAGCCACAGGCATGCCACTTTGGGCCTTTCTGGGGACTTTCTTCAAGCAGGTGGTGAGGCTACATCGATACATAGTTAATCGTAACAAAGTCTTTGCTTTTTGGGGCAAGGTGGAGTGGTTTCGGTTGTGGCCCCATGATACTGAGGTTCCGGGTTCATGTCCTCCAAAAGAAAATCCTAAAATACCAAAATAATAATTCCTCATCGACTGTCTACCCCGTTAGGGAACTAGACCAAGCCCATGGTTTTGCACTTTGGGCCTCGATGGGGATGTGTGGAATGCATGTGGTGAGGCTACACCAATACCTCATTATCCATAACACCATATTTTCCTATGGGTTCATGGTTGACTTTTTTCGACTATGGAACCCTGATCTTGAGGATTCAAGTTCAAGTCATCACAAGCCAACACTTGTGATTCCTAATTAATACTTTATCTTGGACCCTCTACCCCATTAGGGAACTAGACCAAGCCTATGGTTTTCGACTTTGGGCCTCGATGGGGATGTGTGGCATGAAATTGGTGAGGCTACACCTATACCTTGTTACCCATAACAAAACATTATGCCTGTGGGGGCATGGTTGAGTTGTTTTGGATGTGGCACCCTGACCCTGAGGTTTTGGGTTTGATTCCTCACAAGGAAATTCCTGAGATGATGTATTAATAATTTCTCTTAGACCCTCTACCATAATAGGTTACATGTCCAATCTCAATGATTACAACTTTGGGACTCACTGGGGATGTGTGGCATGCAAGTGGTGAGGATAAACCTATAAATATTTACCCATGACAACAAATTTGACGGCAGGGTCATGGTGGAGTGGTTTCATTTGTGGTTCCCTGACCCTAAGGTTTTCAGTTCAAGTCCTTTCAAGGAAATTCCTTAGATTCGTGATTAATAATTTAACCTAGACCATATACCCTATGATGAAACTACCCCAAGACCATGTTTTTATTCATTGGGCCTCACTGGGAATGTGTGGAACGATGGTGGTGAGGATACACCTATACCTCGTTACCCATAAAAACACATTTTGGTTGTGGTTCCCTTACCCCAATGTTCAAGGTTCATGTCTTCACATGGTAATGATAGAGATGCATGATAAATAATTTCTCGTATACCCTCTAACCCATTAGGGTACTATCCCAAGCCCAAGGTTCTCCACTTAGGGACTTGCTGGGGAGGTTTGGTGTGTAGGTGGTGAGGCTACACCTATAACTCATTTCCCATAACAACATGTTTTCTTGCAGGGGCAAGGTGGAGTGGTTTCAGCTGCGGCTCCCTGACCCTGAGTTTCTGGGATCGAGTCCTCACATGGAAATGCCTGAGATTCCTAATTAATAATTTCTCTTGGAAACTCTACTCTATTTAGTAATAGTCATTATCCCATGGTATTCCACTATGGGCCTCACTGGGGATGTGTGGAGCACATCTGGTGAGGCTACAACTATACATCATTACCCATAACAACATGTTAGCATGTGGTTTCAGCTATGGAACCCTAACCATGAAGTTCCGCATTTGATTCCTCACAAGGTAACACCCGAGATGCCTGATTAATAATCTCTCATGGACCCTCTTCCAAATTAAAGAACTAGTCCAAGCACAAGGTTTTCCACATGGGGCCCCTCTAGGGTCGTGTGGTGTACAGGTGGTGAGGCTACACTTATACCTCATTACCCATAACAACATGTTTTTCCTATGGAGGCATGGTGAGTGGTTTATGTTGTGGTGCCCTGACCCCAAGGTTCTGGGTTTGAGTCCTCGCAAGGAAACACCTATGTTTCCAGATTAATAATTGATCTTGTACCCTCTACCCCCTTAGAAAACTAGCCTAAGCCCATGGTTTCCCACATTGGGACTCATTGGGGATGTGTGGTATGTAGGGGGTGAAGCTATACCCATACCTCATTCCGAATAAAAACACATTTTGTAGATGGGTGTGGCTTAGTGACAGAGGTGCCTAGTAATTAAGCTCATGTGTCTTTTTAGGTACATTTTTTTCTAGTAATATATTATTTGAAGATACGTGTATTCATGAATTAGATTGTAAATTTTTTATTTATGAAAAAAACTGATTGTTGTAAATAAGTAACAAGCATAAAAACTTGTATACCCCTACTGTAAAGCAAGGATGGGTATGCTTCATTCAAAAAAATGGTACGTATTTTAAATCTACTATAATAATTTTATGTGACATGAAACTACACCATAATTATGTCCCTCTATTTATATACAGATTGATGAATCCAAATCCTAGGCCATATCCATCGCATTCCATATTCTATGGAAGTAGGTACATGTAAATAAATATGGGATACTAATAGATGAAACCACACAAAAAGTGTGGGAATGAAGTGTAAGTATTACAAAATAAAAATTTTGTTTTTATTTGAATCGATATTACATAAAATGATAACTTATTTTCCTTCATTTTATATCTAACATTGTCGTAGGAATCATAAAAAACTATACAAGATGAACAAATAATATTGGTGGCCTTGAAGAGGCTACAACAGTACAAACGCATCAGAGGTATATGTTTTGGGGGGACACCTTGAACCAATTTTGAGAAATAAACAAGATGATAATAAATGAGAATTAATAAGATATATAAGAGAAAGAATATTTACCCTTGAAGAAGAATTACAATTGAAGGGAGAGATAGTGGCTAATTTTATAGAGGGAGGAAAACAGAATAGGAAACTCAAGAACATGCACCACTTGGAGATCTCGCCCCACCCCTAATAGCCATGAGGTGAGCCATTTCCCCCAAGGAGATATCTTAACCAAGGTAATTAATGTTATAATAAATGTTTCTATGAAATTTTAATCATAAAGACACTCATACATTTCAAGTATTGATATTCTACAGGGTGGTAATGACAGTTATTTATATCTATCAGCACCCAACCATATCCTTGTAGTGAGGTAAATGGTGTTCAATATCCAAAAATACATGCTACATAGTAGAACACTTCAAATAGGTCATGTGAATGTTCCAATTATCATAACCCATAATCCATGCGTTGAACAACATTTTCCAATTCATGTGTAAGATATTCATATAGTCGAAATATTGTTGGAACATTCATTGCAAGGTTGTCCGATATTGTAAAAACATGTCAACAAATAGGTATTCATTTTGAATTTATTTTTCAAACTGAACCATCAACAATTAATGAAAAAATGTTTGAACTGATAAATGTTAATATAAACTTACAAAAGTAAGGGGAAAAAATGAATGACCAACTAAAAATCATCTAAAGGATCAACCATATGATTAAATAGATCTATCAAAACTACCATTAGCCTTTTGATTATATATCGTTATTTACCGTCATTGAAGGTTCATGTGGAAACAAAGTTATAAGAGGGTCATAATCATATAGTTTATTTTGAATAAAATATGTATGGAGAGAATGATCAAGACTTCATTGGTGTTGAGTGTGCTTCTGAAATCATTGGAAATGATTGGTTAGATAGCTCAGTTGTAAATGTTATACATGATGTATGTTTTCAAAATTTTATTTTCCCAAAACTGATATACTGTTTTAATTTTAACTAATAACATTTCATATTTTTGGTAGGAATATATATGTAAAAAAATTGAGGGGATTTTCCCATGAATTTTTTTTACTCATTAGTCCCCACATCACGTGGATAGAATAACCAAAAATAAATACAAAAAAGGATAAAATAGTTCCACGTCTAATCAAATCTTTTGAATGTAAAATTTAGGATGAAAAAATCTATTTAATTCCAAAAAATTAGTGGTAAAACTATACAATTTAATTATATCATATATATTTTTACCTTAATATTTACATATAATTTATTTTGTTTTATTAGGTTACATTATATGGTCATTTTGGTAAATTTGGAAACTCCAAAGATTTATTTTCTGGATTCAATGCATGGATTTTCAAAAAACTGTCCACATCTGATGAATTTCTCAATAATTAATATACTACATACTATTTTTTAGAACTAAACATCAAGCTATATAAATTGTTTTATCTTTTAATGAATATTATTTTATGTTAGGGTGGTGCATCAATATTGTGAAAACAAGGAATGATGCCAAGGGATAAAGACCAAAAAGAAGAAAATTTCTACGAATGGAAAACTATCATGGTATATATAATAATATTTCACTAACCAAACATTTCTGAAAAAAATTACGTATTCTCCTCAATGTTTCTATAATTTCTAAAACAATCCAATTGAAAAGATTGTAGTTATTATGATTATAAATTCATGAGAGATATCATATTCCATGAAAAAATAGCATCCCTAAAGAGGTAATTTTGAAGATAATTACTATATAATTTTAAAATATTTATTAATAGTTTGTGTATTTATATTTGTCCTATATTACAATGACTATGAAAAAGACTCATATTCACAAGACGTTATAGATTTTCTCATAAATGAATGGGCAGCATACCTAATATAAAAATGTACACTAATTGAATTAAGATTTGACTTAAATATAAGTAGTTTATTGTTTATTATTTATATTTAAGTTACTTCTATTTAGAATAAAGCACATAATAATTTTTTTCTTATACATGTGGAAACATTTATTAGAGTCGAGGTAGTCTGTTGGAAACAGATCATGCTCATGAGAGATTGTACATCAAAGATACAAATTAGAATTCAATGAGAAGGTAATGTGTTTTTAATATAATATTTGTTTCCCACATAATATTTTGTCTTCTCTGCTAAATTAACATAATCTAAATTAAATGTATGCCTATTCATGGAAATAATTTCTTCCATAGACTTATTCTCCATCAAAACCTTTTCGCCCATGAATTGTAGGTATTTATCACATTCCTAAAAAGGTAATGGAGAAAACATGAAGGAATGTGATATATTTCAACAATTCATTTTATCCATTTTGATAAATAAAGAAAATGGGAATCATGGTAACACATGATGTGGCCAGTATGACTCAAAGTCTGTCATTTTATATAATTAATTAATTTTTTCACCATTTTACCATATATTTGTAAGTTAATTTCCATATCATTTTTATCTTTTTTTATATAGTTTTTTATATAGATATTTTTGGAAGTCATATTTTCTTTTCAACTATCTGCAACAAGTTAGGAAAGAGAGAACATGTTCCTTTTGGGAGGAATAGGAAACCTCATGTTTTATGAAATGTTTAATTAATTGTAAGGATTCATATACCAAGGGATTTGTCACTGGTTGAATGAAAAGTGTGACTTTCCAAAAGATCTATCATGAACATTTCCTAGAGTAGTGTAGTAATCGGCCACAGATCAATCAACCACAAATGATTCAGCCACACCTCAATCGGATACACAGTGTGCTTGGTATGGCTCAAAGTGTATGTTTTTAGTTTATTATATTTTGTCATCCTTTAAGATTAATGTATTCTGAACTTCCATGTTTCGATCCATGGTGCATGATTATGATCTATCATGTGTAGATTATGAATTTATAATGTCAATATAACCTTCTAGCATCATTATGCTCGGGTTATCATTATTTTATCATTGATATCTCCGTCGTTTACACTTATTGAGAATCTATGATAACCCTTTATTATGTTTTATATCCTTAGGTTGTTAATAATGTTTTTAGAATTTATATATTTGAGAAGGTTTCTAGTAAATAATAACAAAATGAGAGACTCTTATGAACCTATTATTTATGTTTCCAAGTTACAAAAAGCAAAAGACCAAAAATATTCTCGCATAGATCATTACATTATATAAGGAATACTAATCTAATAAGAATTGATATCTGTATATAAAATTTCTGAGTCAATATAAGATGTTGGAAAATCAATTGACCTACTTAAATATGGGGAAAAATAACAAGTGACGTGTATCACTCAAATTGTCTCTTTTTATTTAAAATAGACATTACTTTTAAAAAAAATAAGTGGGAAACTGAAAAATGAGAAAATTAATTTGGATTTTTTCTTATACATTAAAAAATTATCCATAATTTATTTTTGATTAGTAGAAATCAATCAGACCATGATCTGATTCATGGTGTGGCTGGTATGACTCTAAATGTGGGTTTCTATATTAAATTTCCATTAATTTTAGCTAAAAGAAAAAGTGACATATTGAAAACTGAGAAAAAAATTGGATTTTTTTGATACATTAGGAAAATGATACATGAGTCATTTTTGATGTATATGAATTAACAACACCTCAATCTGATGCACGGTGTGACCAGTGTGACTAAAAGTGTTTTTATCAGTTAAAAATTGAAATTTTTTTTCCAAATGTGTCACTCACTTAAAAACAAGAAAATGTTCTATGATGGAATTCATAAATGAGGATAGTGATTTATAAGTCATTGGTGATGTTTATGAATCAGGCTCATGTCCAACTGATTCACTATGTGACCTTCATGACTCATAATGTGTGTTTCATGTTTCAAATGACATTTTAGTAAAAAAAACACAACTAGCATACTAAAAAATGATAAAACACCTTCATATTATTTTTATACTTTAGTAAAATGATCTATAAGTCATTTTTTATGTGTAAGAATCAACCAAACCTCAATATGAGCACAGTGTGGCTGGTATGACTCAAAGTGTCTCTTTTTTATTTAAAATTTATATTTATTTATGAAAAAACAACAAGTGAAATATTAAAACCCAAGAAAATGCATTCATGTTGTTTTTATATTTTAGTAAAATTATCCCTAAGTCATTTTAATGTATTAAAGTCAACTTAATCTAAATAAGATGTACACTATGACCGATATGAATCAAGGTGTGTCATTTTATTTAAATTTGACATTAACTTAAGTAAAAAAGAACAACTGACATACTTAAAATTGTGAAAACACATTCATATTGTTTTTATATATCAGAAAAATGATGCATGGGTAATTTTTGACATGTATGTGTCAACCGAACCTCAATTTGATGCATGGTGTGACCGTTATGACTCCAAATATGTATTTTTGTTTAACATTGACATTAATTTATGTAAAAATAAGAAGTGAAAAACAGAAATTAAAGAAAATGCATTTGAAATGATTTGATACTTTAAGAAAACATAACATGAGTAAATTTTGACATGTAAGAATCAACCACACCTGAATACGATGCACAGTGTGACTGGTATGACTAAAAGTGTTTGTTATCAGTTTAAAATTCAAATTTTAGTTACAAATATGCCACTCATTGAAAACATATTAAAAAAACACTGATTGCATTGATAACATTGGAAAATGATTCATAAGTCATTAGTGATGTGTATGAAGTATTATAACATCAAACTATTGCACGATGTGATTAGTATGACTCATAATGTGTGTTTCCACTTTAAAATTACATTTTATTAATAAAAACAAAACTAGCATACTGAAAAATGAGAAAACATGTTTGGATTATTTTGATACTCTAAGAAAATGATATATAATTCATTTTTGATGTGTTAGAGTCATCCTCATCTTAATAAGATGTACATTGCGGTTGTTATAACTCCAAGTGTCTCTTTTTATTTAAAATTGACATCAATTTAATTAAAAACAACAAGTGACATACTAAAAACCAACCAAGTGCATTTGGATTGTTTTTATATTATAATAATATGATTAATGAGTCTTTTTTGAAATATTTTTGTTAAAATAACCTCAATACGATTGATGGTGGGACCGGTATGACTCCAAGTGTTTCTTTTTATTTAAAATATTCATTAACTTAAGTAAAAAAAACATGTGGCATACAAAAAACTAAAAAAATGTATTCGTATTGTTTTGACACATTAGGAAATGACCCATGAGTCATCTTTTACCTCAAGGAATTAAAAAAACTTCAATCTAACACACAGTGTGACCGATATCAATAAAAGTCTCTTTTATCCGTTTAAAATTGATATTTTATTTCCAAAGATGTTACTCATTGAAAACTAAGAAAATTTTATCTTATTCTCATGATAATTTATAAAAATGATTCGTAATTCATTTTTACATGAACGAATCAGTATCAGATTATACAGATTCATGATGCGACTGGTATGACTCATAATGTGAGTTTCAAGTTTGAAATTATATTTTAGTAAAAAACAACACACATAAATAAAACCAGGTAAATGCATTGGGATGGTTTTTATACATTAAAAAATGATCTATAAGTCATTTTGGACATAATGGAATCTTCATCTCCTCAATATGACATATGGTGTGGCTGATATAACTCAAAGCGTATCTTTTTTTAAAATTGATAATAATTTAAGTTAAAATAACCAATGTCATTATAGAAACTAGAAACATGCATTTGTATTGTTTTTATATTTCAGGAAAATGATCTATAACCCATTTTGGTTGTATAGAAATCATCTACACCATAATAAGACACATAGTGTGTCCGATTTCACTCGATGTATAACAACCCTGTTCATTATTTTATATTTAAAATGATTTATTACATAAATTTGAACAAATTATAACTCAGAATATAGAGAGGTCTAGTGTGTATAGAAATTAGCAACATTACATAACAATATAAAACATTAAGTACACCATCTTTCTTGAATTATTATTTTAAATGACCAAAACATTCCTTAGTACTTAACATTGTATGGAATAACATGAAGAAAAACCTAAGAAATTTTTAGTTATAAAGCCTAGTAAGAGAATAAAAATGGAATAACATGGGATAATTATACATGTCAGATAAGGCATATCAATTATAAATAAAGGAACATGAATATAAAGGCATTATATAGCATGATAATCATTACATGGAAATGTGGCAAAAACATAAAACACTGCATCATTGACATAATTAAAATCTAAAACGCCAAGACATCAAGGTTGAAAAATGTCCCCTGCAGGAATCACGTAAACCCCTACACCATCATGATGTATCATGATACTAAAAATTACACAATTCATTAGAGTGATAATAGGGTGCACCCTTCATAAATATTTCAATCCTGTTCATAAGTGTTCCACATTGATCATATAAAATGGATTCATTCCACACCATAAATTTATTCCATGATATAGAAATGTGGAATAAATACATGTATGACCCAAATCAATATGTAAATTTTCATAAAGGTGAATACCCTTGATAGAGGATTGGGTATGGTATTCACTAAACAATTATTTTGGCATGGTAAATCATGGTGTAATTTCAGTAACGTAACTGTATCATATAGAAATTCATAAAATGGGTCGATGTGAGTGAAAGGCATATCCCATCACATACACAATAAATGGACAGTAAGAGTAATATTTAATGACATATCCCAGCAAAATAAAATTTAAATTATTAGACATAACATACAAGGGATGCTAGATAAAGAAGACGGGTGGATGATCCCTAACAGAATTTCGACATACTAATGTGTGCTATTAAAGGATCATATGGGGGATTAATGGGAGTGAATGGAAGATATCATAATTTATAAATCAAACTGACAGTGAGGGGATCATGGAACATCGAATCCCAACATATTAAAATGGAATTTTAGAAGAAAAATATAAAAGGACTTCTTGATTTGAAATTTGAAGAGAGAAATCCCTTACCGAATTTCGGCATGGTAACGGCTTAGGTAAAGGACCAAATGAGTGGGGATATATGATCCCCCATTCAAATAAAATAAAATGGAAAGTAGTGAATTGATTATAAAATGATGAAAATATAACCAATTTGAAATTAAAAATAAAAATTTCAAACATGTTTCATGAATTGAAAAGAAGAGAGGAGGTGGGATCCATTACTTGGATGATTAACTCCAAAGGATTGGGAGAGGCTAAATAGGATCTTGGGGGAGAACTGTGAGGACTTAATGGAGTAAGGGAAAGAGGTTGGTCATGTTTCAAAGAGTTTGAGTGATGAAATATGGGAGCTTGTGAGGGTTTATATCGGAAAGGAGTGTGATTTCTTTATTAGTTTGGTTTTGGACACAACACAATAAAATATTCAAAAACAGAAAGCATACCATGGTTTTCCCCATGGTTTATGTCAAAGGGAAGTGTTTTAAATTATATTATAAGGTCAAGGTATGAATGTAAAAAAATATTTCTCTTTCTTTTGTGGTGTTGAGTCACAGTCTTAAATAAATGAATTTAAAATCTTAAAATATATTATATAATTTTGTGGAGTTAGAAGGGTTTATCAAATAAACCGAATAAACTTAAAATTAAATTATTTGAATGGAAAAACATGTATTTGGCCATAGATAACATTTATTGTATTTATTACATCATTATTTCACCATTTGATGTCATAAAACACACCATATATTTATATGGTATTTACTTATTACCCTAATATTTTATTATCTAATAAAATATTGAAATATTCTCCATTGGATAATTTTAACATCCATATTCCAAAAATAATACTCAAATTTTCTGATTTTTTTTTATATATTTGAATTTTGACTTATAAAAAAAATTGACTTTCATTTAAAATTGACCAGTTTTGGAAAAGATAGTTTTAAATGATTCATAAAAAATTACATTTGACTTCATTAATATTATATAATAATTTTTTTAGTAAAAGTAATTTAATAATAATATTTTATTAGAATATTATTTATTTCACAAAAGTCATTAATTCCAGAAAATATATTTCTTAATTAAATAAAAAAACTATTTGTGATTTGAAAATTATTTAAAAATTAATAATAATAGAAAGAAAATATATTCATTATTATATAAACAAAATAATTTACATATTCTTATTTATAGGGTCTTGATACGTACCCCTGTATCAAACAATCATATTCCCTAAGAGTATAGTTTGTGATGGTTGGGATTTCATGGGGACTTTTAATGAACATGGTTTGAGTTGTGATCTTGATGAACTTGATATTCTCCCATAAATGGTTTCTCTCATGTTTATGTTGTTGGATCTCAGCTTGGACATGGTCTAACGATATTTCCAGAAATTATACCTCCCTCGGAAGCTCTGATTAATGGGATATATATGTTATGATTCTATTGGTTGTGGAAACCACTTCTTTTATCTGTGCCAAATGGATTTGTTAAAATTCCATATTTATACTTTTCATGTGATCACTATTCTGGGGCTATATTTTCAATGATAAAGATACATAACAGTCATTTAAAATCAAACTGGATATAATAATATAAGTGTATGCGTTTTCTATAACCATAATAAATTTAATTAAATAAAAAACATAATTTTATTCATAGATGTTTGTGATGTTATAACTGTTCCCCCTTATGTAATTTCACCCTCAAAATATTTTTGTCCCACACTAAAACTAAGGAGGGTAACTCTGCTCCATCACCTCCAATGGTTCCCACATTGCTTCTTCAAACTTGTGGTTTATCCACAACACATTGACAAGTGTAATTATCTTATTTTGATGAACTTTTCAATATGATCTAATATATCCATCATATTTTCCTTATAGGAGAGTTCATTATCCAATGGTGCCATCTCTGGATTGAGTACAAGTGAGGGGATTGGTATGTACTTTCTTAAGAGGGATATATAGAATACACCATGTACTTGAGATAGGATCAGTGGGAGTTCTAGTTGATAGTTCACTACTTCTATGGGATCAAGGATATTAAAATTGTTGATGTACCTTGGACTAATATTTACATTCATCGCAAATCTCATTACTATTTTCCATGGATAAATTCAGAGGAAACATATGTCTCCAATATCAAACTCTAGGCCTCATCGATGATTTTCAGCATATCCCTTTTGTCGACTATGTGCATCTTTGATGTAAGGATGTATAGTCTTAGACTTCTCCTCCATTTTCTCGACCATTTCAGGACTTAAATGTTTTTGTTCCCCAAATTTATCCCAACATGATAATTTTTTTCACCTCTTCCCAAAAGGGCTTCATAAGGGGCCATTTGGCTGTTTGAGTGGAAATTTTTATTTTGTGATAACTCCACCAAAGGTAGATGTCGGCCCCATCATCCTTTGAAATCCATTTAGAAAGATCTCAACATTTCCTCAAGTGTTTGGATAGTCCAGTCATATTGGCTATCTTTTTGTTGAAGATAAGTCATAATGAGAGTTAGCTCACTGTTTAGAGCATACAGGAGACTTTTCCAAATCATATAAGAGAATCTTGGATCTTGATTGGACACAAAAAATAGTGGTACTACATGTAGCCTTATCACCTATCTAATCTATATATATGCTAGTTGATCCAGTGAGAAATCCTCTTAAATCACAATGAAGTGTGCAGCCTTTGTATGATGATCCACAACAACCCAGATAGCATTATTCCTTTGGATGTATTTGGATTTCGGGTAACAATTTCCACGGTGATGTTTTACCATTTCAATGTTGTTATGGGTAATGGTTGCATCATCCCATTAGACTTATATCTTTTATCATTCACTTTCATAAATACCATATACATTGATTTATATTTTACGATCTCCTTCTTCATGTTATACCACCAATAGTGGTCAAGGAGATCTCAATACATCTTTGTGTTTACTCAGTGAATGGAGGAATTATAATTATGAGAATAATCCAGAATATATATCTTTAACCCATGATTTTATGGAACACATATTCTTTACCGAAATCACAAAATTCATTCTTCGTTAACATTGAACTCTAAGGAGTTCCCTTTTCTGATAGTTTCCACTACCATGTAAATTCCCACATTATCTTTTTGATCATCCTTTAACCTTTTCAAAATAGATGGTTCAGAAATAATTTGTGAAAGGATTGATTATGTTACTTTCTTTATGACTCCCATATCCCTAATCTTCAAATATAAGGAGATTAGATCCTTATCCATTCTCTTCAATGATATAATTGTTGGGTCCTTTCTTATTGGAGCATATGCTACCTTGTTCTATTTCCTAAGATGGTAGTGGATTGAGTAGTATAGTCCTTGATTAGCTATATCCATCTTCATTGGTGAATATTAAAATTGTTCTGGGTGAACATATATTTGAAACTTTTATGATCTTTATATATTTCACACTTCTCCCTAAAGAGATAATGTCGCCCTATTTTTAATGAAAAGATCACAACAGCTTACTCCAGATCATGCGGGGGATATTTTTTATCATAAATTTTCAACTTCTTTGAGGCATAGGAAATAAATTTTTTATTTTTCAGAAACACACATCTAATCCATTCTTTGAATCATCGCTAAAGATTACGGAACATTCCCCACTTTTTGGTAGTCTGAGCAAAGGGTGAGTGACAAGCCTCCATTTAATCTCCATGAATCTTTCTTCAATTCATTATTCTATGAAAAGTTTACTCCCTTAAATCTTATCTTTGTATAAGGGTTTGACAATCCAGATAAATTTCTCACAAATCAGGGATAATATCCAGCTAACCCTAGGAAGTTATAGATATATATCACATATGTTGGCCTTGGCCATCCCTCGATTTATTTTTTCTGGGAAGGATCCATAGATATCTGATTTCTAGTGATTTTATAGCCCCATGAATGATACATACTTCAATTATAACTCACACTTATTGTACTTCTCTTATATCTTCCCCTTTCACAACGTATTTATCATAGTGTTCAAATGCCCCTCAAGCTTCTCCGTTATTTTTGGATTATATTAGAATATCGTCTATGAATGATACCAAATATTTTTTGAGGTAATATAAATATACTATATTCATCAATTTCATAAATATTTCTAGAGAATTACTGAATCCAAAAGTAGAAACAATGAACTCATAGTTCATGTACCTTGTATAAAATGTAGTCTTGGGGATATCCTCATTGTTTACCCTTACTTAGTAATATCCCAATCGCATATCTGATTTTGGAATTATTTCCCTCCACATAGTTGATAAAACAAGTCATCAATTCCTATAAAAGGACAGTTGTTCTTTATAGGGATTTTATTGAGCTCATGATAATCTATAGAAAGGTTCATTGACCCATATTTTTTCTTGATGAAGAGGACTGGTGTGCCCTATGGGGAAACACTTGGGAATATAAACCCTTTATCTAGATTCTCTTGTAGTTTTTTCTTTAGATCCTCAAGTTCCACAACAACCATTATATATAAAGTAATGGATATTTGAAACACCCCTGTTATAAGTTCAATAAAAAATTCAACCTCTCAGCTATGAGGAAGACTAGGTAATTCCTCAGCAAACACAACAGTGAATTCCCTCATAATATGAATTTCTTTAAGAATTGTTCAATATTTAGACTTAGTTATTTGAGAAGGATACTTTTTTATAGGTTAATAATACCCATGCATGAGATGATGGTGTTAAAGAAGATTCATCCTCATCCTATCACTTATATTGAGCCGGGGGTCGATTCGCCATATGGGGAGTGATTTCCCTCTCATGGAAATTTAGGTTGGCTCTATATAGGGAAATTCAGTCCAAGACTAGAATTTTATAAAATTACCCCAAGGGAATTATAAAAATGCTCATTGCGATGTACAATCCAAATATAAAGATAGGGAGGAGTTAAATTCATAGGATGAAATAATATCCAAATTTTTCATCTTCATCGACATCTCTTCTTCCATTATTTGTGGTGGTGTTTGAATTACTCCACTAAAAATTTGTGATATAATGGAGTGTGTAAAACTATGGATGATAACCCAACCTTTCACTTTTTTATTCTGGTTATATATATCTATTATAGATATAGGGATGTTTAATTTTAAATCGTTGAACACATAAATGAGAATTTGATGACATTAAAGAGATAATATATAAATTACATTTATCCCCCTAACTTATGAGTTTACATGCTTCCATATATGTTATCCATGTTATAATTTCAAACATATATTATTTTGGGAATTTTTTTCTATGTTCCCTTAATATTGGGTTGAAATTAGTTTATGAATTTACCAAAGCATATCCCCTAAGAGTGTCAAACCAAGTGCATAGTAAGGCCCATTTTTCTGTTCCAGGTTACCACAATTCAAACCCAAAACACCGTGTTGGAGTTATTAATCCTAAGTATAACTATATCAGAACCATGACGACTTGTAGTATCCAGATCGGGATATATTTTCATAATAAACTACTTTACCTATACTCGCTAAAATTTTGGGATGTTCTCTTACACTGGGACGTTCCCTAAGGGTTTTCACTATGGTTTTCTAATCCTAATCTCAAAAATATATAATCCTATCCTATTATAACCACTATAAAAACCATGCTCTTAATTTCATATCTAAACACAATTTATTACACAAATATCCACATATTAAAACTCATAAGATTAATAGGTCTTGTGTCTTTGGAAATTAAGAATGTTACATCACAACATAAAACATGAAATATAACATCTTTATTAAAAACATATTTTACATGACCATATCATTCCATCAAACATAACACTATATTAGAAAACCTCAACACATACTTAATAAAGGGGTGACCTATAAATCCTAAAAAGGGAATAAAACATGTATAAAATAAGGATAATGATTCATGTTATACAAGTAATATCAATGAGATATAAAATAACTTTAATATAATGTTATTATATAGAATTATAGTCATAAAAAGGAACTGTGGAAACAACATAAAACACTGCATCATAAACATAAGTCAATGATAAACTACCAATACATCAGTGTAGAAAAATGTTCCATAAGGTAATTTTTGAAACCCCCATCCCAACCTGACATATCATGATTCTAAACATTAACCAATACATTGGAGCCCTATCTAGGTTCACCCTTTATAAATATATCAATATCATGCTTATGTGTTCCACATAGATCATATAACATGGATTTATTCAACATAATAATTTTTTCCATGATCTAGAAATGTGGAATACATACATATTTTTCCCCAATCAATAATTATATGTGCATAATGTTTAATACCCTTGATAGATTAATGGGTAGGGTATTTACTACTCAAGTACTGCTTCTTGGTAAATCGTGGTGCGATTTTAGTAGCATTAGAGTATAACATAAAAATTCATAAATTGGTTTGATGAGTGAAAACAAGGCATCACATGACATAAAAATTAAATGGATAATAATTATAATACATAAGAACATATCTCAACATAATAAAAATTAAATTATGAGACATAACATAAAATTGATGCTTCATAAATGAGATGGGTGAAAGATCCCTTATGGAATTTTGATATTGTAATGGATGTTCTTAAAGGATCATAGTGGGGATTAATGGGAGTGAAAGAAGGATAACATAATTTATAAATAAAATGGATATTAAGGGGATAATGTAACATCATATACAAACATATGAAAAGGGAATTTAAGAATCATAATATAAATTAAGTTCTTGAACAGAAATGTAGAGAGAGAAATCCTTACGAAATTTCGGATTGGAAACAGCTCAGGTAAGAGAAAAATGAGGGGGTCTATCTGATTCATCATTGAAATAACATCAAATGTACGATATTTAATTGATTAGAATAGGATTATAGTATTACCGATTCAAATTAAAAATATAAATATCAAATATTGTTCTTGAATTGAAAAGAATTGAGGTGGTGAGGATTCCTTACATGGATGTGTGACTCCAAAGGCATGGGACATGATTATTGGGAGCTAGGCATCCCCTTGGGATGACTTTAGTGAGTACGGGTAGAGGTTGTTATATAACCAACAAGATTTTGAGAAGATAAATGGGATCTTAGGTCGATTTATATATGAATGGAGGGAGATTTCTTTATTATTTTGGTTTAGGACACTGCACAATAAAATATTCGAAACCACAAATCATCCCATCGATTTTACCAAAGGATTTTATCAAAGGGGAATGTTTTAAATTATTTTACTATGGAAAGGGCCAAACTTATTAAAATATTGTTCTTTGTTATGTTGAGGTGATTCACACTCTTAAAGAAATGAATTTAAAATCGTAAAATAAATTATATGATGGGTAGGACTCACTGAGGTTTTATAAAATAAAAAAAATAAACATAAAATTAAATTATTTTAAAGTAAAAAACATATATTTGATGGAAGATAAATTTTAGAGTATTTATTACATCATTATAGGCCCATTATAATTTCATAAAACACACCATATATTTATATGGTATTTAATTTTTACCCAAAAATTTGATTGTCTTAGAAAATTATGAAAAACTCACCATTGGATAATTTTAAAGTCCTGGTTCCAATAATAATATTAATTATTTCAAAATATATTCCTATATAAAAATATTTTCACTTTTAAAAAAAACATCCTTTAGTTGAAAATTTATGGGTTTTGATATGATACAGTTTTCAAAGCATAATAAAAATTTACATTTGAATTCATAAAAATAATATAATAATTTATTTTTAATAAAAGTAATTTAATAATAATATTTCTAAAATAATATTATTTATTTCAAAAAATTAATTAAGTCCTCAAAATTGATTTCTTAATTAATCATAAATACAATTTTTTTTTTAATAATTATTTTGAAAGTAGTAGTAATAGGAAGAAAATATATTCATTATTCTATACACAAAATAATGTACACATTATTCTTCATTGGGTCTCGATAAATATCCCTTTATCACACCAGAATATTCCGAAGAGTAAGGTGTGTGCTTCAAAGGATTTCATGGGACCGTTCGATGAATATGTGAAGGGTCATGATGTTTATGAGTTTGAACTTCTCTAGTAAATGGTTTCACTCATGCTTATGTTGTTGGATCTCATCTTGGTATTGGTCGTGGGAAAATCCCAAATATGCAATATCCCATGGAAGCTTTGATAAATGTGATTAATAGTGTATAATCCTACTACTTAAGATGATCACTTTCTTTGTATATACCAAATGGATTTAAAAAAATCCCATATTTGTAATTGTTATGTGATCATTGTTCAAAGGATATATTATCATTAGGAATGATTCTTAATAGTAATTTAAAATAAAATTTGATATAATAAAAGAAGTTTATTTTTTATTTATTACCATATGAAATTTAATTAAAAAAGGGAATTTTATTCATAGATGTTTGGGTCTTTACACAAAGTCTCTCTTTTTCTTAAAAATTATCATTAATATAAGTAAAAAAAAGTGACATAATAAAAACTGAGAATATACATTAAGATTATTTTTATACATTAAGAAAATGATATATGAGTTTTTTTTTACTTGTAATAATCAACCCCACCTCAATTTGATGCATACCGTGACCTGTATGAAAAAAGTGTCCATTATCAATTTAAAATTTCCATTTTAGTTCGAAACATTTCACTCACTGAAAACTATGAACAATTACTCTTATCATCTTTAAAATTTAGGACATCGATTCAAAAGTAATTTATTATTGGTATGAAGTAGTACCATACCAAGTAGACACACGATGTGATAGATATGACTCAAAATGAGTGTTTCAAGTTTCAAATGACATTTTAGTAAAAAACACAAAAGGCCTACTGAAAACTGAGAAAAAATATTCGGATTGTATTGATACTCTAGGAAAATGATCTATAAGTCCTTTTTTATATATAGTAATTAGATTATCCCCAATACAATTCATTTTGTGGACTGTATAACTCCAAATGTGTCATTATTAAAAATTAACATTGATTTTAGTAACCAAAAAGTCATATACTCAAAACTAAGTAAACACAACCGAGTTTTTTTTTGATATTTTAGGACAATGATCCATACTGAATTTTTGAAATGCAAGAATCAAACCCCCTTAAAATGATGCATGTTGTGATAGGTATAACTCCACATGTGTATTTTTAATTAAATATTGACATTTTATTAATATATTATTTTATATTAATGGTTAATTTTTTTACAGTACTACTAACATAATAATTCTTTTCCTATATACCAAGAATCTTTTCCTAGTGTTGAGATAACTTTTTCAGAAACTGATACCATGGGTGGGCATTATTGAGGGGGGATCAAGAGCATTGAAAGATGGAACCTTATTGTTTTTAAATGATTTTTTAATAATTGTTTATGCAATTATATAAAACATAGTTTGAAAATTACATAGAAGTGTTTTTTTAATACACCATGGGTGGACATTTTTCTATTCTTGATGTCACATTAAATGTATATATATTGTTCTGAAATTATAGTTTTTTCAGTTTTTTGGGTGTTCTATTATATTTACAACACATTGCAGCTAGGAAATCATTTATATGAACTATTTTGAGCACTGATAAGGGGAATAATTTATCAGTTCTATTTAAAGAGCTAATAAAGTGGACTCCCATTTATCATTTTTGTGACTAAAAATTCCTTTTTACCACTATTAAAATCCATTTTGTGCACTAATAATGGGAATATGTGTAGTATTGTTGGTTTATTAACTCACTAAAGAAATGTTTCAACTATGATCGACATCATCTTGTGTGAAAATCTTATCAAGATTTGAATCATAACCAAATTTGGATTTCCATTAATTATCCACACATGATATATTCTAGTTTGACATTCACAGCACTGAATATCTCTATAAATTCCATGGCCTTGTTTGATCATAGTTTTAATAACAGAAGGAGTAGAACATCCTCCTTATTTAATGAATCTCAACTCATTTCCACCCAAAGAACCCATAACGTCACTCATATTTCATAAAGGGTAAATTAATTTCATTACTCATTCACACGTAATAATTACTCATCCCAAGTTATAATTTAGATAATTACTCTTCTACATGATGGGAGATTATTCTTACCCGATATATCTAAAATATTAAGAATTTTAAAATAAAATGAGGTTTCATCTTTTTCTAAAATATGGAGGGTTGACAACATAAATTAATGTACTATTTTGATATTTTATTTTCATTGAACTATTAATCTTCTGATGTGGGAAATTAACTCTTATGAAATGGAACATTACCCTTCCAAATCGAAAAACACTCTTATGAATTTTTAAATAAAATACTATTTTGTATATGGAAA
The DNA here is from genome assembly GCA_963277665.1 of Viscum album. Taxonomy (NCBI): domain Eukaryota; kingdom Viridiplantae; phylum Streptophyta; class Magnoliopsida; order Santalales; family Viscaceae; genus Viscum; species Viscum album. The sequence continues at coordinate 543,395,049 of OY728157.1, forward strand.
TTTCCAAATTTCAGTGACAATTTGAAAAAAACAACTTTAAAAAGCATAATATTTACTCTTCCAAAATTAGTCCTTTAAAAAATTCAACAGCTCTAATTCTTAAAAAAACACAACTTTAACACCCATGTTAATAAAAAATATAAGAAATCCTATGACTATAATTTTTTCAACAAATTGAATTCAAAAACAAATATTTTCTAAACATTTCTTCCATTAACATTGAATTTCAATAATTATAATTAATAATTTATTCTATTGAAGAATATTTGAAATACGATCATGGAACTTCATAAAATTATTTCTAAAAACACACACCACTTAAAATTTCCCCAAAATAATATTTCAATTGAATTGCAAAAAAATAATCAAGATAAAATTTCTAAAAAAATATAATATTCAAGAAGAGAACATTTGAAAATTTAATCACCTAAAATTTAATCGTTATTGTAAAAATTAATAGATTACAAATTTCATTGAAAAATGATCAAGAATTAATAATTATCTATTAAAAACACATTCTTACATAAAAAAACCAATTATTTAACAAAATATATGTGGACTATATGTATTAAAATAAACTCACATTTGTGGTATTATCTATAAAAAATGAAATCACCAACTAATACTCACCATTATTTTTTAATTTTCATCATAAAAGTCACTTTTTGTGTTTTGTTAGAGCATTTACTGTAGGAATTGTTTGTTCGCTAACTAGATATTGACCTCCAAAATCCAAAAAAATGACCATACATAAAACTATATTTGAAACCAAATAAAATAGCATAATTATTATTAACAACTGGAATAAGTTATCTTCAGTGTCTAATTAATCATCATTGTATCTCTTATTCTTGTAAAAACACTTGTCCCTTACCTTGGAGCTGCTATAAAAAATATTTTCATTGAGTCTTTCTTTTATAATTTCAAAAAATTATTACTGATATTTATGACAGTTATCGTTACCTATAAATATAATTCTAAGGATATAATATTAGTTATTATCTTGGAATGTAATAGAAAAATTATTAGACTTACTTTATGACCACATTGAACCAGTACTTGGAGTGTTATAGTGGTCTCTTCTGGGCCCGAAATTGTTCTCCTTAGTATACGTAGTGCTCTATCCATCCACACAATATTTTTTTCTTTAACTGTCATCCTATACAGTATGAGTAGTATTAGGTTGATGTAAATGATTTTTATCTTAAACATTACTAATATCAAATTTATACCCCATCAAAACAATGACGGGTTCACCTACCTTTTGAGACTTTATAACCATAATTTTTATCTCTATACATATTTTAGATATGATAATCATTGACCTTTTCCATGTTGAGGTTATCACCAATAGAGAAGAATGGGTATCTAAAAACTTCTAATTAGAGTGGGATTTCATCGATTAAGTAGACTATAAGGATTATATAGGACCTTCATTAATTTCCTAAGAAAAAACATTTCCTTGGAAAGATTCCAAAATTTTGTCTCGTGAATTTTCTTCATAGTAGCAGCCTCATCTTTTGAATGAATATATTAATTTACCCGTAACAAGGTGGTGGAGTCCTATTCATGTATATAGTAAATGAATAGAGGATTTTTTTCAAATATTCATGTATTCTAATGAAGAAGAGACTCCATTCACTATTTACATATGAATGGGATCAACCATGCTAGTAAATGTTGAAGAGTTAAAAATAATACATTAATCTTGCTTCTATATTACATTAGATGAAGTAGAATATATTGATATCATCATATAGCAACAAAAATCTATGTTATGTCCCCATAATTCACAAAAAGAACAGAAACAATCCAAGTTTTCACACATGATTTCTGGGAAGAAAAAACTTCCACCCACATCCCCAAATTTGTTTAAATCATGAAATCATAGAGTTAAGTCAATCTTGATGCCAGTTCTAGTTAAGATATGATGTGTTTTCATTGTGGGATCAAATATATTCCTGAAATAATCTCCAAATTTAATTCAAAAAATAGTGATGAACTGCCTCATTATATAAATTAATGGGAATGTTCATAAGTTTCAACCACATAGTAATAGTAAAAAAATCATTCTTCATGTGAATACTTAGAGATAAAAATATCCAAAAATATATATAAAGAGTTAAAAGAACAACTTAAGCATGACCAGAAAGTAGAAAAATAATCCTCATCCGAACACATGATGGTAATTAGGCAAGGTCCAAGTAGAAAAACATCATCCATGCGGTTTAAACCCCAATACAAATAAATGTTTATTGAAAACTCATATATATAGGGATGGTGGAAACCAAATTTCACAACCAAAGTAAACTGGTTAATAGAAATTACAAAAAAAAAATTAAACATTAACAACTCAGTGGGAAGAAATCCTAAAACTAATCTCATCAGGGAAGAGAAAGAATCAAATTGATGAATATAGGGATGAGAAGAAACAAATGATAATATTGAAAAATGAACCACTATTCAAAGAGGATCATGATCCCTCTCTATATGATGATCGATTGCCTCATTTTCGTACATAATTTTTGAAATTTTTATAATTAATTTAAATGTTTTTAATCATTTTCCTCATGTAATTGATTGATTTATTAAAAATTGTATGATTTAAATTTAAATTACAAAATTTTTGTAAAGAAATTGATGATGTTAAATTTTATGTTTTTTTAATATTATATATAATTTTGGTGGAATTATCACAAAGTTTTTATATGTTTTTTTGGAAAAAATTGGACATCCCTTTCTATCCATCAACCCGAGGGGTAAAATCCAAATAGAAAACCTAAGAGGGTTAGTTGGAGAAGAATGCCTAAGGGGAGGGTCTGCAAGGGCGGATGGAGGAGCCATAGCTCACGCTTGGCATGCACAAGTAGGTACATGAGAAAAAGATCACACATTCATGGGTAAAAACTATACAATGGTAGGAGGAGTGGTTCAATAGCACTATGTGGTATCATAGGTGTTAGGGAATCGTTGGTCACAGTCTAACTGGATTGAGCTTGTAGGGAGACTAAATGTATTATATAGGATCACTCGTCATGTTTTTTTATCTATTTTCTGAATTTTTTAAAAAATTTGTAGGTTCTTTTTTTAAAATTTTTATTAAAGTCAGAATCTCCACCACCGCCTCCCCCACCACCTTTTCCCCAGATCAATTACATGGAAAAGGCAGTGGACATGGTTTTGCCTTTCACCTAAGTACAATCTGAAAGGCGGTAACAGGGGGGGCACCTTTCACCTAATGTAAAGTAAAAAAGAGATACCCTTGACACCATTGCCTTAACACCATATAAAATGGACCACCCTTCTCCTTGCATCCAATTCCACTCCTCCCTCTAAATTCAATAGCATCTCTATCTAAAAAAGTCCTTTTTAGGTCATGTGGATCTGGTGGTCTAAAAGAAGTCTTGTTTTTTTGTGAACCTTAATTTAATAATATTTTTTAATATTTTTTAAAGTTGTTTATTTATTCAATTGAATTAATTTTAGTAAGTTATAAATATTTCATTTAATAATTAGTTTACTTGGTTATAAACATTTATTTTAATAAGTAGTTTATTTAGTTATAAATAGTTGGAAATAATAATTATAATTAATAGTGATTTAGTGTAGATTAATTTGTGAAGAAATTCGAATTAAACATTCAAAAAAATTGGTAGTGTACAATTTATGTGGTTATCTATGAAATCAAATCCTTGTATGGATAAAAATAAGTGTACATTGCTTTGGAACAGTTGTACCAAGGAGTAGCAACTCTCACAAGGTTTTCTAGGCCTGTCTCAGGGTAACCATGTATATGATAATGAGCCTTGCTACATCCTATTTTGACACTCATAGGGGATATACTTTAGATGAATCATACTTTATTTATAAACTACTCTAATACCTAAGAAAATAAAACATAAAATCAGTATATTTATTAATGATATAATTAAAATAATGATCATATTAATTAAAATGGATAAGGAAAAATGCATTAAATAATTAATAATATAGTAATGATTTACTACTGATTAATGAATTATTTACTAATTAAAAAATGAACTTAAAATGTTTAGTAAAATAGTTTATAAATAATAGTTAGTATTAGTAATTATTAAGTATAAATTAATTAATTAATAACATATGATTAAAAAATGAATACATGAAATTATTATCTAATAATCATTAAAAATGAATATTCTATAAATAATGATTGAGTATGAAATTATTATAGATTAATTAAAGAAAGATACATTAATTAATAACATATTATTGATTTACTATTGGTTACAAAATTAACTAGTTAAAAGTTTACTATGAAACATTTGTATCATTATTTAGGATATATCAATATGTTCTAAAATTTTAGTATCATAAAGATTATAATATTTAGAAATTATAGTTGTTATTAGTAATTATTAAGTATATATTAATTAATAAATATATCAGGATTAAAATATGAATACATATAATGATTATCGATTAATAAATATCATTTATAAAAGGAAAATTATGATCATATAAAGTGGAATTGAGAAAAATAAACATAATAAATATTACATGAATGTTTTACAACATACAAGAAATACATTGATATTTTTCAATTAAATATGTTTTGGATGTGATGATCCTGACTTTGGAAGTGAGGTAAAATTGAATTTATATTTATTTGGTAGCATGATAAAATCTTTTAAAGGTATATACTTTAGTTATGTAGTACATTTCTTTTCATGATGTTATTAAAAGACCACATAAAAAATGATGGATTTTACCTCACTTTTGAAGTTAGACTCATCTCATCCAAACCATGTTCAATTGAAAATTTTTTGTATATCTTATATTTTTTAAAACATTCATGTGTTATTTAATTTTTTTCTTAACAATTCACTTTATATGATCATAATTGTTATTTTATCAGTGATAAGTAAACTGGTTTGATGTTTTCTCTTATTTTCCCCCTCTTATTTAAAAAAATTGTGACTTATATTATAATAAATGTAACGCCCCGACCCCAGTTGCCTAGAGTTGGTGCATTAATTACATAACATTGGCATGATCACAAGAAAGATCAAATCTCGAAAGACCGATTGGTTTAGTAGCCTTGGAAACACTAGATATAATCATAAAGTTTTACATTACATTTCAAAGTGAAAAAACTACAACAACAACAAAGTCTTCATATCCACACTATTAACCCCTCATAATATCCCTGCAAGTCATTCATAATTTACTTCTTCACTACCTGGGAAAAATAAAACATAGAAAAGGGGTGAGCTCAAATGCCCAGTAAGGATAACAATATAGCGGAACATTCATAATAAGCATAAACATTTAAGGCAATGAATTACTAAAACAAAAGCCTTTTAAAATTGAACTTCAACATAGTATGGCAAAAATAAAAATGAAATAATGCCATTTACTTATTCACATGGATATTCTACTAATCGAATAATCACATGCAATATCAATAACCACTTTCATAATGTTGGAATGCATAATGCCGGACTATCATACCCACATAGCCAAGGCCTCGTGCCAAGACTACAAATAAGATTTTGTCAAGGCCTTGTGCCAAGACACTAGTTTGTCTCATGAGACCTACCGATGCATCGAGGAGCTATAGCGGGCTCCACCCGTCACTTATTAAGTCCAATGCATTCCCATATGAAAAGGTTTAAACATAACATAAACATTCGTATTAAAACTAGCATACGAAATGTCAATAATTTCACCATAAACTATGAATGGTATAAAAATAGCACATCCATAGTCAAACATATCACAAAACCTTCAATACAATATAGAAGTTTTGTATCATAATAAATCAACTTCAAATAATCTTAAAATCCATCAAAGGATGTTGACATAGATGAAATCAAAATTCTTTTTAAAGAAATATCTCCTTTTATTTTGAAATCATTTAAGATCCATATAAAATAAAACATTTTCTTTGAAAATATTCTTATAATCTTGTAAGGAATGCTTTGAAGATTTTATAACGGCGTAAAATAACCGCACCCGCCGTATAAGTTAAAAAAAACATTCTTACCTCAATTCTGTCGAAAAGGTTAAAAAGGACCTTGTTTTGAAAACGACGGAAATATTCATTTATAAAACTCTTATAAAAAGTCAAAAAAGGGTATAAATGACTTTAACCCATATTCTTGTAAATAGTAAAAATGTTTTAAAATACATTTTTAAGAAACATGGATGTGGATGATAAAGATATCCCAGTAGATTATTACGTATAAACAACCTCGGATAATGAAGAGATTGTGAAATAACCCTTACCTTGTACTTTTCCTTGGTTGTGGTAGGTTAACCTCCTGTATAATGGTGAAATAGTTGTTATTAAATTATACAAGAATCATATACATTAATATGATATCATATATGATCTTTTAATATTGATTTGATAATAATATCTTAGTATTATCGTTGTTTCGGGTGTTAACTTACTTGTTTTCTTTCATGTGTTTTGTTACGTAAGACATGTTTGTAAAGGATAGGTTGTATATTATTCATATCCAGAATGATATCAAGTCCTTAAACATCATTTTTAAATCATAAAATGATAATTACACTTTAATGGTTACGATGGAGAATGAATCTCATCGCGTTCGTGGAGACGGTAGTCCGTACGTACGCACGAGCGACAATATCATTCTTTTGATATTAAAATAATATATAAATGGATGGTATATCATATATACAGAATCATTAACATGTTATATTTATTATTTACATGAGTTACACATCATTATTATACCCATCCAAATAATATTATATTGAATAACAATTACACCACGACGTGGAGACGGTAAGCCGTACGTACGCACGTATGGTGACATGTTATTCAAAGGGTGGATAGAATACTGAATATGATTGTACCATATTTATAATAAAATCACAGTATATGTGAGATACTGGAGTTATTATTTCATAATGGTAAGAACAAAGGAAGAAGAAGTGGAAGAAGAAATGAACTTAGAAAAGGGTGGTGAGATCATTACCTCTTCTTCGGGTTCTTCCTTTTGATTTGATCAAAAGGGCTCCTTAGGTTGGCTTTCTGATCAAACTAAGGCCTCTAGGTTGTATTGAGGGATGTTGGGAGAGTATTTGGTCAGAGTTTGGCCGAACCAAAAGGCTTTGAAGGTGTGAAGAAATGAGAAGGAGGAGTGCCCTTTTATAAGAGGGGTGAGGGGCACCTTTGGAAAAGCTAGAAATATTAATTTATAATAAATTCATATTCGGTTTCTAAAGGCTCCAAAGTTGACTATTCAAAGGATGAGGTGGGGATAGGTCGAAAGAAAACTCATCCAATAGAATTTAGACAGGTTTGGGTACTTATATTAACCTTATATTTAAGTATTAACTCTAAGTTAATTAGTTTCACTTTTACAATGTCTCTTTGTATTTTATATATTATGGTTAATAAACTTACTATATACATCCAAGCGACCCCCAAATGGTCCATTAATGATTAACCTATCATAATATAAGTCTCTTGGCCGAACCTTAGATTTTTAGGAATTTAATATCAATTAATAATATAATATTTGTTTTAAGAACTCTTTTATGTCAATTTTCACACTATTCAATAGTTGATTTTTGTGAAACTCATAACAGATTGATTACTTCGAACAAAGTCCATTAAATCAATCCTAATATATCATATTAGCCTAGAAAATTAGTTTAATTCATTAAAAGTTTCATATTTTATTTATTTGGGTATTTATAATATCAATTATTTTAATTTTTCACTATTATAGTAATTACTGCATCATCATTGTGTCATAAATAAAATACATTATTTAATGTCTAAAAATTATAAATAAAATATCATTATGTAGGAAATAGTTTTATCTTTCTAATGAATATTTATAATCTAAAATCCAACTTATATAACTCTATGTAACAATTGTTTTTCTAAAAGATATATGCTTGTGTCATTTTTGTATTCATTTTGACTTAATTAAAATAAAGTGTCATTATCACTTACAAGTGGATCCATGGGGTCCCAAAATTGACACAAAGATGCCCATGGTCGACCATTTATCAACCAATAGGGTTAAGACACGTTTTAGGGTAATTTATTATTATTATAATATTATTTTTTTAACCCTTATTTACCGGATTTACCCTTAACCATGGTAAATAAAATATTTACCGCAGTAATTATTAAAAATGTCTAAAAATAAAAGTTACCTATTTACACAATTTGAACATCCTGATTCCAAATATGGAATCCATTTTCCTAAATTCAAAACACAGAAGTGGCAGAAATTAATTTAAAATTAATTCCCGCTGTCAAAACAAAAAGCGTGTTTTTAAGAGATAATAACTATCAAAAGATTGACACTTGTTTATGTTCGGTTTAATTGTAAAATTATGTACAATGATAAACATTAAATTGAATGGTAAAAATATATTCTAAATTTACTTTAAAACCACTCAAATTCATAATTTATCACTATTAATTATTTTGATTAAAAAAGTTGTTTTTAATTAAAACTTAGTAATTTTCACTATTCATCAAAATATGAAAGTTATCCGAAATGTACCAAAATTTCACCTTAGGCTAAATTCGATATTCCGAATCCAAAAATGAAGTCCATTTTAAAATATAAAATATATATATAACTTCAAAAAGTAGGTATTACTATTCATAACAGCTAGTTTGATTGGTTACGGTGTGTTAGAACTCGAAGTTGCGTACAACACACGCTACTGTTTTATTCAAAGGAAAGCGTACCGTGGAAGCTTGGGATGTTTCATTTTAAATTTTTTGATGTCTCCATTTAGTCAAAAAGTTTAAAATATTGTATTTAAAATGGTTTCACTATCAAAAGTTGATAAAAGTGCAATACTGAAAATGAATCTGTTCTTGCATTATGATTAAGAAACTCATAATATGGTTTCTAAAATTATAAGGATTATATAAAGTTTAAAATTTAGTTAATACTATTCATGACCTCTTTTAATGGTGTGATTGAACTCGGTGTTGCGTGTAGTGCAAGTTATTGAATTATTTTTAAGAAATAACACACTATGAAATCTTGGGGTGTTACATTCTCCCCTCCTTCAATAAATTGCGTCCTCGCAATTTGAAATTGTTCTTCGAAAATAAAAGGTTGAAAGTAGAAAATATATTTGTGGGAAAACCCACATCGGAAATTGGGTTACTAAAATTTAGTCTTAATATGAGGAAAAGAGAAATCAAAGGGTCACCACCAAATTATGATCTCGATTAGGAGAACATTGGTGGAAATTGGAGACATATAATCGGAGGAAAAACGTAAATATTTATAGGTAGTGATTGAGGTCATCAATAACAAACAAGTATAAAATTGAGGTCCTTAAATTCATCAATCTATGATGAATTGAAATACCATCGGTTCAACAAAACATAGGGTATTAGGATAACACATTTTTGACGTTTCAAAGTATCCTAGTTGAAATCCCACATCGAAAAATGAATTAATGAGGCCTCTATTTAAAATAACGAGTCGAAAGTATGAAGATTACCGAAAATAACACATACTAGGGTTCCATGTAGGAAAATATAGATATGGAAGAAAAATCTTGCCATCAATTATCTGATGGAGAGTGGTAGAGAACATGGCTATGAAAAGGCCAACAATCCCAAAGCCATAAATTTGTGATGATTTAAGGTACCATCTAGGACAACATTTTTGTTCTAAGTTTCAATTATTAATGTTGAGGAATTTATTTATGAGATTGGATAAGATAATAAGGAGATATACTTAGTTTATAATTAGAGTTTTATCCATTAATAAATTTCTACCAAAACTCATCATTCACTCGTAAAAAAATATTCTATTTATACTATTCATAGAGGGTTCCAAAATAAACGAATTTATAATTCATCTACCAGATCTTTTAAAAAAACTACTTTATTTAATCCAGGACATCTCGTGGGATATTGGTAGGTGATACATTCTTGTCGCCCTTTGGTTGCGGATTCAAGTCTCGCAGCCTTGCCGGACGCGACGGGTTGCCGCCCGACCTCCGGGTTGTCCTTTTATGGAAATCCAAAATAATCCAAACTAGAACTATCCAAAATACTTCTGTCCAAACTCACAATCTAACATTTATAAGGAAGGTAAACATAATATAGATCCTTTTTACCCCGTAATATCATATGAATACCTTCATCATGTATTACCATATTCCTTATTGATTACATTCATGCTCCCTTATTCCATATAGAATGCTGGATATACTTCATCAATCCAAAAATGTTTTAAACCCCAACAATGATGGAATATACAAATCATTAATCAGTTCCAAGGTAGTCAAGAATATCCAATATATTTTTTCCAAAATAATCATGTATTATTTGAAAATCACTACCTCGGTATCAGAACTATATTATGGTTTATCATTCTCTCAACCATATATTTTCCAAAAATTTATCCTGCTATTGAGTCACTTTTCATTGTTCCACACAATCTCAAGTCCTTAATGAAATAGTACTGCAGTACAATCCTTATATACTCCATAATTATTATAACAAGTACATTGTTGATACAACACTCAATTGACATAATCAACATAAGAACTCTAATAATTCCTCTTTATCTGTGGTAGTATCATAACTTGATTATTATCCAATAGCATCATTTGTGGCATAGTATGATGACTGGGACATAGGTTCGCGTAGTGTCCAAACTCCTTGCAAATGAAGCATTGTACATTTGAAACCATTTTCTTACCCTTGCAGTCATGTACTTTGTGCCCTTTTCCTCCACACTTATAACAAACTCTCATTCCTTTCAGGCAAGTTCCAGGGTGTTTCTTTCCACAGTTACCACATATGGGAAAATTCTTCTTTTCCCTCTTCCCTTTATCTATCTTTCTCTCTTCCATCCTTTTCTTCTCTTGCTTCCCTTCAAAGCCATAGGACTCAGTAAACTCTTTACTTATCTTATCAACACATGATATTATTTCTTCATATGATGATAATACATGGGAGACTATTTCTCTTATAAATTCTAGCTTAAGACCATGAAAGATATGATCCTTCCTTCTCTTTGGATCATGTACATTTCTGGAGTTCTCATTCCTTCTACTGGGCGCCATTTCTAAACAATGGCATACACTAGATCAGTTTATGAATCAAAATACATAATCCCATACTTATAAAACACTTAACATAAATTGAACTATTTATGGATATAATCCATAATCATAAAAATTTATCCTTTGAGGATGTATATACTCATAAACCCTTCATAATGATTTGTAAAGAAAATGAGAGTTATCCTAAGCATATCCCCCGGGAGTGTCGTAACCAAGAGTGCAGCAAGGCCCGTTGTCGTGCACCAGTTCCCGTTCGAGTCTAGCTCAAAGCGGTGTTTTCGGGTTTTACCCCTAGGTACATCTGTGCCAGAGCCGCCTCTACCTGCTCGTATCCAGACAGAGATGTATTGCTCATAAAACTCACAAAATCTCTACAATACCAAAATTCTAGGAAGTTCTTCTATACTAATCCTCAAAGTTCATCTTAGGTCTACGTGCTCTAATCAGAGTTTATCTAAATCTAGCTTCCAAGGTTTGTACTAAACTTCCTCTGATACCAACTGTAACGCCCCGACCCCAGTTGCCTAGAGTCGGTGCATTAATTACATAACATTGGCATGATCACAAGAAAGATCAAATCTCGAAAGACCGATTGGTTTAGTAGCCTTGGAAACACTAGATATAATCATAAAGTTTTACATTACATTTCAAAGTGAAAAAACTACTACAACAACAAAGTCTTCATATCCACACTATTAACCCCTCATAATATCCCTGCAAGTCATTCATAATTTACTTCTTCACTACCTGGGAAAAATAAAACATAGAAAAGGGGTGAGCTCAAATGCCCAGTAAGGATAACAATATAGCGGAACATTCATAATAAGCATAAACATTTAAGGCAATGAATTACTAAAACAAAAGCCTTTTAAAATTGAACTTCAACATAGTATGGCAAAAATAAAAATGAAATAATGCCATTTACTTATTCACATGGATATTCTACTAATCGAATAATCACATGCAATATCAATAACCACTTTCATAATGTTGGAATGCATAATGCCAGACTATCATACCCACATAGCCAAGGCCTCGTGCCAAGACTACAAATAAGATTTTGTCAAGGCCTTGTGCCAAGACACTAGTTTGTCTCATGAGACCTACCGATGCATCGAGGAGCTATAGCGGGCTCCACCCGTCACTTATTAAGTCCAATGCATTCCCATATGAAAAGGTTTAAACATAACATAAACATTCGTATTAAAACTAGCATACGAAATGTCAATAATTTCACCATAAACTATGAATGGTATAAAAATAGCACATCCATAGTCAAACATATCACAAAACCTTCAATACAATATAGAAGTTTTGTATCATAATAAATCAACTTCAAATAATCTTAAAATCCATCAAAGGATGTTGACATAGATGAAATCAAAATTCTTTTTAAAGAAATATCTCCTTTTATTTTGAAATCATTTAAGATCCATATAAAATAAAACATTTTCTTTGAAAATATTCTTATAATCTTGTAAGGAAAGCTTTGAAGATTTTATAACGGCGTAAAATAACCGCACCCGCCGTATAAGTTAAAAAAAACATTCTTACCTCAATTCTGTCGAAAAGGTTAAAAAGGACCTTGTTTTGAAAACGACGGAAAGATTCCTTTATAAACCTCTTATAAAAAGTCAAAAAAGGGTATAAATGACTTTAACCCATATTCTTGTAAATAGTAAAAATGTTTTGAAATACATTTTTAAGAAACATGGATGTGGATGATAAAGATATCCCAGTAGATTATTACGTATAAACAACCTCGGATAATGAAGAGATTGTGAAATAACCCTTACCTTGTACTTTTCCTTGGTTGTGGTAGGTTAACCTCCTGTATAATGGTGAAATAGTTGTTATTAAATTATACAAGAATCATATACATTAATATGATATCATATATGATCTTTTAATATTGATTTGATAATAATATCTTAGTATTATCGTTGTTTCGGGTGTTAACTTACTTGTTTTCTTTCATATGTTTTGTTACGTAAGACATGTTTGTAAAGGATAGGTTGTATATTATTCATATCCAGAATGATATCAAGTCCTTAAACATCATTTTTAAATCATAAAATGATAATTACGCTTTAATGGTTACGATGGAGAATGAATCTCATCGCGTTCGTGGAGACGGTAGTCCGTACGTACGCACGAGCGACAATATCATTCTTTTGATATTAAAATAATATATAAATGGATGGTATATCATATATACAGAATCATTAACATGTTATATTTATTATTTACATGAGTTACACATCATTATTATACCCATCCAAATAATATTATATTGAATAACAATTACACCACGACGTGGAGACGGTAAGCCGTACGTACGCACGTATGGTGACATGTTATTCAAAGGGTGGATAGAATACTGAATATGATTGTACCATATTTATAATAACATCACAGTATATGTGAGATACTGGAGTTATTATTTCAGAATTGTAAGAACAAAAGAAGAAGAAGTGGAAGAAGAAATGAACTTAGAAAAGGGTGGTGAGATCATTACCTCTTCTTCGGGTTCTTCCTTTTGATTTGATCAAAAGGGCTCCTTAGGTTGGCTTTCTGATCAAACTAAGGCCTCTAGGTTGTATTGAGGGATGTTGGGAGAGTATTTGGGCAGAGTTTGGCCGAACCAAAAGGCTTTGAAGGTGTGAAGAAATGAGAAGGAGGAGTGCCCTTTTATAAGAGGGGTGAGGGGCACCTTTGGAAAAGCTAGAAATATTAATTTATAATAAATTCATATTCGGTTTCTAAAGGCTCCAAAGTTGACTATTCAAAGGATGAGGTGGGTATAGGTCGAAAAAAAACTCATCCAATAGAATTTAGACAGGTTTGGGTACTTATATTAACCTTATCTTTAAGTATTAACTCTAAGTTAATTAGTTTCACTTTTACAATGTCTCTTTGTATTTTATATATTATGGTTAATAAACTTACTATATACATCCAAGCGACCCCCAAGTGGTCCATTAATTATTAACATATCATAATATAAGTCTCTTGGCCGAACCTTAGATTTTTAGGAATTTAATATCAATTAATAATATAATATTTGTTTTAAGAACTCTTTTATGTCAATTTTGACACTATTCAATAGTTGATTTTTGTGAAACTCATAACAGATTGATTACTTCGAACAAAGTCCATTAAATCAATCCTAATATATCATATTAGCTTAGAAAATTAGTTTAATTCATTAAAAGTTTCATATTATATTTATTTGGGTATTTATAATATCAATTATTTTAATTTTTCACTATTATAGTAATTACTGCATCATCATTGTGTCATAAATAAAATACATTATTTAATGTCTAAAAATTATAAATAAAATATCATTATGTAGGAAATAGTTTTATATTTCTAATGAATATTTATAATCTAAAATCCAACTTATATAACTCTATGTAACAATTGTTTTGCTAAAAGATATATGCTTGTGTCATTTTTGTATTCATTTTGACTTAATTAAAATAAAGTGTCATTATCACTTACAAGTGGATCCATGGGGTCCCAAAATTGACACAAAGATGCCCATGGTCGACCATTTATCAACCAATAGGGTTAAGACACGTTTTAGGGTAATTTATTATTATTATAATATTATTTTTTTAACCCTTATTTACCGGATTTACCCTTAACCATGGTAAATTAAATATTTACCGCAGTAATTATTCAAAATGTCTAAAAATAAAAGTTACCTATTTACACAATTTGAAAATCCTTATTCCAAATATGGAATCCATTTTCCTAAATTCAAAACACAGAAGTGGCAGAAATTAATTTAAAATTAATTCCCGCTGTCAAAACAAAAAGCGTGTTTTTAAGAGATAATAACTATCAAAAGATTGACACTTGTTTATGTTCGGTTTAATTGTAAAATTATGTCCAATGATAAACATTAAATTGAATGGTAAAAATATATTCTAAATATACTTTAAAACCACTCAAATTAATAATTTATCACTATTAATTATTTTGATTAAAAAAGTTGTTTTTAATTAAAACTTAGTAATTTTCACTATTCATCAAAATATGAAAGTTATCCGAAATGTACCAAAATTTCACCTTAGGCTAAATTCGATATTCCGAATCCAAAAATTAAGTCCATTTTAAAATATAAAATATATATATAACTTCAAAAAGTAGGTATTACTATTCATAACAGCTAGTTTGATTGGTTACGGTGTGTTAGAACTCGAAGTTGCGTACAACACACGCTACTGTTTTATTCAAAGGAAAGCGTACCGTGGAAGCTTGGGATGTTTCATTTTAAATTTTTTGATGTCTCCATTTAGTCAAAAAGTTTAAAATATTGTATTTAAAATGGTTTCACTATCAAAAGTTGATAAAAGTGCAATACTGAAAATGAATCTGTTCTTGCATTATGACTAAGAAACTCATAATATGGTTTCTAAAATTATAAGGATTATATAAAGTTTAAAATTTAGTTAATACGATTCATGACCTCTTTTAATGGTGTTATTGAACTCGGTGTTGCGTGTAGTGCAAGTTATTGAATTATTTTTAAGAAATAACACACTATGAAATCTTGGGGTGTTACAATAAAAATTAGTACCAAATATTCGGGTACAAAAATATGTACTAAAATTTTAGTATAATAATTATTATATGGTCAAACATCAGGGTTAATATTAGTTATGCTCTCAGAATCTTGATCAAAACATATTTTTGACGTAGGAAGTCATGTTTCCTTTTGAGTACTGTTATGGGGTGGTTATTCAAACTGGGAAAGGATCTTATTATAGTATGAAACCATAAATAGTGGCTAGTACAAATTATTGTGTTACCCTAAGTAATTTTCGAGATATAATTCATGGTTTCTTAAATTTGGGACAAAATCAAGAGATCAATTCTTTGAGCTATAGACTTACAATTATCAGCTACACTATCAAATCTGTCTTGTTCATTTGTTGCTGATGTGCATTAGTTCGATACAATAAATTTACTTTCCCAATGGTTAGATGGTACCTAGATAGAGGTATATTTTTATGTTTCTACTATAAAACAATAACATCTAGTGGTAAAAAAGACATAAACATGAAATATTGGTCGATGATTCGCCCCATGAAATTTAGCCAATTCCAATTGATATAGAATAGGACAGACTAGATGGTACCTTGAATATAAATGTGAATTAAAATTATAATTAGGATTTTCATAATGATCGAATAGATGGTAACAATAGTTTTGATGAGGAGGTAGTAGAGGATGTCAGGGAGGAAGGTTCTTGAAATTCCATAGTTGTACAACAACCTCGACCCACATTAAATCATCCACCACTCTTGAAATCTTGTTCGGATGAAGTGAAATGTGTTACTAAAATTGACTATAATGTTCTCTCAATCACAATTATGTTTCCTAGAGTTATACCTAATATGTTTAGTGAGGTGGAAAAAAAATTATATCTTGGAAGTGATTTTCCATGATTAGATACATTAAAAAATATTTTAATGTGATTTCACATTCAGAGGAACTATTAATATATATTTCTTGAATCTAGTTATTAGAAATGACTAATATGGTGTGAAACGTCTAGGGATGATTGTATATTCCAGTTGAGGGTGATTCCAGACATTGCATTTGGAGGATGGAGAATCATGATGATTGAGGCTGCTCATTCTTTCATTCAGCCAAACCTGATACAAGATCATACATCTTTGGATGCAGAATTTATGTCATAAATTATCATCAAGATGATTATGACATTAAAAGATGTTCCTATATCCATTGATCTAGAGCAGATACTATAGACATTAAGTTATTATATTTCTTATAAAAAGGAATGGATACTGAAATAGAAAGAAATTGTGAAGGTCTATGATGATTGGGATGACTCATATTGGGTGTTTCCAAAATTTCAAGCCATACTCTGACTAAAAAACCGTGTTTTATTCCATATTTATACTAATGACCATGTGTCTCAATATAAATGACTTAATCCATATCATGTTCAATTTCATAAGTTTTTCTAGGAATTCCTTCTATGAATCTCCACATTTATTTTCAGTAAACTGTTTATACTGATTTATGGAATTCTTCTATACAGAAAATAGAAGGGTGTAGTGTTGATTTTGGTAACCCAATATGGAAACCATTCACCTATTCCACTTTCTTTTTCTATTATGTAGTATGAAAACATTGAATCATGGAGTTGGTTTTTGAAATGTATTAGTAACCATTTCACTAACATTCAGGGTGTCTGGTTGATATCTGATCAATATCAAGAAATAAATGAGGCAATCAATGAAAACCCAAATACGTGGGCACCACCAAATGAAGACCAACAATACTATATCAGAATCATGACTAGAAACTTACAGAAAACATTCCATAATGAACCTATGAATAATGAAATCACTAGGCTTGGTACACAATGTCTTTGTTATTTTTTATTATTTAAACATAAGGATAAAATCAATTTATGTGAAATATAATAAATTATGTGTATCATATGATCTAGATCAATGGATATTTGAAGAACGTTTCGAACAAATCCACAAGGTCAATCCATAATTTAATGATTATATGACGCGAATTCGAATAGAAAAATGGTCATTTGCATATAATGGGAGGAAGTGGTATAGACATATGACCAAAAACTTTATAGAGTGAAGTAGTGGTGACTTAAAAGGGATTATTAAGTTACCAATATCTTCCATTGTTCATGAGATAATTTATCATTGCATGAAGTACTTTTTTTGATAGGAAAATTCAATCCTCGGATTGGATTCAATATGGGCTAAGGTATGGAAGTCTATTTCAACAAGAGATAGAAAATATCATTGAAGAAGCTTCAGGTTATCATGTATGTATTTTCCTTTAAGAAGAAACCTAATATTAAGTTAAAGAGTGTTAAAACCCCATCCAAAATAGAATAGGTGAAAAAATAGTGTCATTACTATAAGTGAGGCAATGTTAATGGGGAAACTTTCAGGCCTTACGGTTTCCATGTGCACATGACATCGTAGCATGTGCCTCTATGGACATATCATGGGAAGCATATTGTAATCTATTGTACTGGATAGATAACATATCTAACTATTATGATACACCATGGATGTCTATCGGGGATTTTTGATATTTCCCAATGCCCGAATTCCAGTTGATAGTTATCATTAACATCAACTAGATGTGTAACCATTAGATACTGAAGGCCAGGAGGATGCAGAATGAGATGGACTTTCCTCAAGTATAAGGGAGATGTTTGAGATGCACCATATGTCATCAATAAGGTCATATCCAGAAATGATTCCCTAACATTTTAGGGTCATGTTCACACCCTCATTGATAAGGATATATTTTCTCTATAGTGATAATCACATATTGTAAATTATATGGTGTTATTTAATGGGTTTTTTCTTCTCCATTTCACAATATATTATCATAATTTTCATTTTATCATTGATAATTAAACTAATTTGGGGTTTTATCTTCTTTTTACCTTGGCTTCCAAAACATTCCATGACAAGTATTCTAATAATAATATATATAATGAATCAATAGTATCATATTTTCGGGTATAAAAAGGCATTCTAAAATTTCAGTATATAATGAATATATGATCAACCCCCATTTTCAATATTAGTTGAACCATTTTCTAAAAAAACATTTATATAACAAAGACAAAATGTTTAAATTTATGAATATATACTATCACATCTTAAAAATGATCATTTCACATTAAAAACATATCTGAAAAACAATTTAATGTTCTTTGAGAAACATGAAGACTTTCCAGTTTCTCTTGATAAAAAATAACTTCTTAAAACAATGTTAATAAAAATGACAAGTCTTATATTCTACAAGTCTTAACATTCTGCTGATCATAACATTATATTTACATTTTACACTTATAACTAATTTCATTATTTTACATACAAATATAGGATAATGTACTACTCCTTGATAATGATTAGCATATTTCCCAGGCCA
Organism: Viscum album; assembly: GCA_963277665.1. Lineage (NCBI taxonomy): Eukaryota > Viridiplantae > Streptophyta > Magnoliopsida > Santalales > Viscaceae > Viscum > Viscum album. The sequence continues at coordinate 543,414,102 of OY728157.1, forward strand.
TGTTATAGGATGGTGTGCTTCGATAGATTATTCTACGTCGAGTGCACAATTTTTCATCACATAATTCCTCCACCCTCTATTATACCCTATCTCTATTGTGCTGGATTCTATGATATTATAGTATCTAATTTCACATTTGTTGACTATCACCTACTTGATACCCTCTAGTAGTGGTGAAGACTAGGGACACACATATTCCACCTTCCTGAGGGAGAGATGACCATCACCCACAAGGATTCTGTAGTCCATCAGGGTATTTCTATCTAGGGGGATGTTGTTATTGGACCCACCCATGAATATTAGCCTGAACTTGTTCAGAGATTTCTAGGCATCAACATTTTGGTCAACCATAGGGCTAGAGATAGAGTGTCTATATCTATGCCCTAGATTGATAATCACTTCGATCATTTACCTGATGAAGCTAATGAGTAGACTATCAGGCATCATGCCTATGAATACATATTATAGATCATTGTAGGTACCACGTTTGTTGATCAATCGGGAATGCATGTGCACACGATGTATCTGTCCCTATTGGAGGACTTTGATCGGGCAAGGATATATAGATGGGGATCTTCATAGTTGGTTTACATATACATGGAATGCTGTATAGACCACACAAATTCTAAGGGAATCATCATCCTTCTTCACTTGTGAGAATGAGAGTGTATCCTCATAGTCTGTCATACTCTTTCTTGAGAGACGAGTCATATAGAGGTGTTCCATGATGGTCCACATTGACACTAATATGATCAATCATCTATATTGGTTTTTTATTCAAGTAGGATTTATTGAATTTAGTTTCTTATTATTTATCACTTTCAATGCTTTACTTCATAGGTGGACTCAGAGACACAACATCAACAAGATACTGACACTCCATTTGGTTTCATACCATCTCAATTTGGACAGTCTGCTACCTGACCAGGTTAGTATATATAATCTATTTTTGCCTAAAAATTTTAATAAATTTTATTTTTACTAAGGAACATTTTTTACAAATATGACATTTCATTTCGGATTTCATGGATTCCATATTGGGCGACATGGGATCATTTTCCATCATACTGCAGTACAAGACATCATGATGGTAGGGTTGTATGCCTCTCATTAAATTTCATATTATTGAGTGGAACCACCCTACTAGAGTCATGCGTAAGTTTGGTTGTGTTATTCCAATTCCAGTTTCTCTGCCATGGACATAGAAATTTCATGAGTTGAAGCTAACAAAGAGACTAGATGAGTACTCTTGCTGACAACATGCGGACTTTCTCGGCCTCTGCGGAATATAAGAAGAGCATCATATCTAGGGTATACCTATGATGTGAATCCATATTTTAGAGAATTTAGACTAAGATCGATGGTATAGATTGATTTATACACTATATGTCACCCACCAAGGAAGGGCGATTCATGATATCATATTTCAATAAATTTCCATTACATTGTTAAACTTTTTTCAAATTCATTTTGAATAAATTTCAAAAAATCCCATTCAAATCCGCTTATTCACATGACTGATCCTAAGGAAGAGTGGGTTGCTATCCTACCAGAGATCAATACCACAACACTGGCACTAAGGCTAGCTTTTGAGGCAATTCATAACAGCATGTTTGATCGGACACCCCAAAGAGTTGAGGGTTCCCCTTAGGAACCTCTTCTAAGAGCACCTCCTCTAGAAACTGATGAAATTGAGGATCCACGATGATGATGACGTAGACCGTGTCATCCTACACGTGATCCCTCACCTGTTCTATGGGTAGAGGTCGGCCCTCTAACAGTCCAGCCTCAGTATAATGTGGATGTGCATCAAGCATAATGAGATTCTGCTTTCATTATAGGATATCCATAGTTCTCTCCATCTTGGGTTCCATATCAATTATAATCTTGTGTTCCATATCCATCGCAGGCTTGGTTCCCCACTACGATAATGGAAGGTCCTTCTATTACTCTGGTGGGATAATGATCAAAAGCACATTATAAATTTTTTTTGAAACCTAATCCCACTGAAACACAAGTGGAGCACGTGATAATCAGTATTCCAGTGCCTAAGGATTAGGCCTCTCTATGTCATTAGACTCCACCTCAGAATAAAGCTCGATGATCTCGATATGAGTATACCCTTCTGAGACCACCATACAAGATGAAATCTCCTCCCCATATACATTGATTGTAAATTTTAATTTATATGTTTTATGTCTATTGATATGAAAATAATTTTATTACTATCAGTCAATTTTACATGTTTATCGAATGTTTCAATTGTCATTAATATTTTTTTCACATTTTATATTTTATATGCTTTCAAAGTTGACTACTTGAAACAAAGGAGAAATTTTTTAAATTTAATGTTGGTAACTTGAAAATGGTATTAAATATACACTATACAAAAAATATAAATATATACTAAAACATAAACAAAACATCAAAGAAGTATTTGAGAATAAAATTAATTTCTTAAATAAAATAAACAGTGTCTATTAAAATATTTTTTAATGACCTAGATATCATTTAATTACATCATCTTTATCATAAAAATTTATATAATACTCCCAAAAATCTAGCGGTCCAAAATCTTTGGTAATTGGGTACATGATAAAAATAGTAAAATTTTATTTTATTCCCATCTCCATACATTCACCTAGACCTCACCTTACTCTTACTACATGGAATATCACAGAGACATATAATGGAAAAAAATGGAATTGTTGTAAGATATCACTTACAAAAATGGCATAAGAGTCAAATATAAAAAGAGCATGGTAAACATAAGAGAGCATAATGTGTGGCACTAACATAATACATGTAATCATAATTTATATATTTATAAATTATAATAATATTATAGTTAACTAATAATTAAGAAAATAGTATTTATCCAAATGAAATAAACAATAATAACCTGTATAAGTTATTTATTACAATATAAATATAAATCAAAATATACAAACCAAGATATTAATAAATATAGAAGACAAAAATATTTTTTTTGTAGAAAGGGGGAAGAAACACTGAAACCATTAGTACACATTTTTTTCAACAAAATCAATCTACACATTTTTAATAATTACTTTTTTTTCAAAATACATATAAAAAGACTCTCACTCGCCTTCATTCATTTTTAATATTGGATGAAATCATCCATGAAAATTGTATCTCACATAAAAATATGACACCAATTCTTTCACACACATGACACCCCCTACTCAGATATTCCCTCAACGCCACTATTTCCACTTGTCACCCACAACATCATTAGACTGTCATTGTATCCCATTAGATAAGGTCATTATACTTACTATGAGATATTGATCATGATAAAAAATGAAACTATAGAGGATGAAAGAGCCATGTGTCATCTATGAGAGCTTGCAATGACCCCCATGATGCTAGAAGAAAGGTGATAAATACCATAATTAAAACAAGGATCTTTATCCATAAACTGTGAGTGTTGGATGATAATTATAAAGTAAACTGACTTAGAATTTTGTATTTCACTATGTTGGACAGAATTCAGGGTCAATAATGGAAGTTAGTACTCAAGTTGGGACCATAATACACCATTATATCTTAAAAAACACAGTAGGATCGCCATGGAAGATTGAGAGAGGGCTCGATGCCACTAGAGAATTAACACATTCTTCATTGAAGAGGGTTATCCCTTGCACTGTAGTGATCCTAGATCCTGAATTGAGAACGAAGGTTGTACCATGGGATGACCTACTACACCATGGTCCACTATAAGCCAATATATAGAAAATAAGTTCAACTATATGGTTTTCATGAATCTATGGAGGTTATAACATTGGAAGTACTAAGTTTGTGTGGGAGATAATGGCTGTGACGCCATGCATGACATTGCATGGTGTGTAGATTAAAACTGTAATCATGAAGGAACCTATGTCATAGTGTTTTCTACTATGTCAAGATGGTTTAAAATATAAAGTTATTGAAAATGTGGAAGAAAATTTTGAGGTAATGGGTTTGTGGGTTACACCATATCCATGAGTTAAAAACTTAGGTGGATTAGGCTACATCACATTATTCTTGTTCATGTCATAGAGGGTGATTTTTAACTACAATTTCAATTACAGAATATCCTCAATATATAAAGGGATACACCTTGAGTTATGAGTGGAATTTAAAAAATACATTCATCGGGGCTCATTTTCACTCAAGTATTCAATACACTCTTTAAAACAAGGATGACCCACTAACCAATTTAAATTGTGATAAAAACAGATATATAAAGATAGTACATAGATAAGAAAATCTAAAACAAAAAATATATACAAGGGATCCCCCCCCCCAAACACTGTTAATATAAGGTGAAATGTTTTGTACTAGAATAAATAGAATGGGACAAATGCAAGAGTGGGAGATGTATAGATGTCTAAAATGGAGGATCTACTTATAATTTCTCTGGATTTATGATCCTTTTTAAAAAAAATTATTCATAAAAATTATTATACTAATCCAAACTCGATTGTTTCCTCTTTAAGATAGGATTCCAAACTTTGAGTGATTGGGTATGGGGAGGTGACCCATTTGTGATGATTTGGTCTATAAATATTAATTCAAAAACATTGATATATTTTGATGGATAGTGGTTATCAATTTCGGATTTCAAAATTTAATTTCAATGTTGTAATGTTTCTAAATAATTTTGGTTTATTAATTAATAAATTTATTAAGGAATTATTATCTCCCACTAATTAGTTTAGGATCATATTTATTTATTTGTATATATTTAATTGGATAATATTTAGTGATTACTAAACACATGAGTAAGAGGTAGTGATTAAACATTGTTTATTGGGAATAATAATACTAGATTGGGTATTTTCTAAGTAAACTAAGGGAGATTCATTGGGGTTTTCACACATAAGAAATAGATTTGTCTGAATAATGAAAATTTTTAGGGATATTATCACTATCAGTAATCTTGGTCAAATGTGAAATAAATAATTATTTGGTTATTCTTTAATTAAATCAATTCACTAGGGAAGAAGATGCATTTTTACAATAATATGACATTATAAGAAATTGGAATCCAACCCTAACATGATCATGATTCTAAAACTTTAGTTTATTAATTAGTATTTCATTATTCACTAGTCCTAGAAGTCATCGTCTAATTATTTTATTTTTATGTCCATGACACAAAATAAGATCACTACTCTCTAGAACTATATATGTTGCAACTAAAAATAAATTCACTAGGAATGTAAATCATCTATTTCTACATCCTATGATAGGTGTGTGTCAAAACATGGAACCACTATCATGGATTGACAACCAATATAACTTTTATTTTTCATGATTAGGACCTCTATCTGAGAAATACTCCCATTTGATACGTATATAGATATAAATTTTCTAACTAGATATTACAACCCTCATAATAACATTGAATAAATTAAGCTTTAGAACTTGAGTGCACAACATGTGTTCACTATGAGCCTGCAATCATGGAAATAAAATAAAATCAAACCCAATGGGACTTTTTTGAGTAATCACTTATCCCTTTTAAATGATATTTTTTTCCTAAATAAACGTGTGTTATATTTTATATAACATAATACATGTACAAAATATATATAAACCAAAAACATTTATCACATTAATAATTATCATTAAATTAGTCATCTACGAAACTATTGACAATGAAAACATTATAATTAGAAAAAAAAATATAAAATCAAAAATCTAAAATGGTAAAATATGGATCTCCTTAATATACTAGAAAAATTTTGAACACATCCAAAACTATTTATGTGAAACAAAAAAACTATTAAACCAATCAACATGTTGTAAAATAAAAATTTTAATCTTAGGTAGGAATTATAGTGAATATTGAGTGAAATAAGGAAGTGGTATTTATCAGAAATAAAGGGATATATGATCACTGAGATTCAACCGTTATATGAAAATGGTAAAATATGACCTTTAGAAAATATAACTATTTGTCAATTTGACCATTGGGAACTATACCCATGGGTAAAAATTTTACATTATAATAAGTATTTATAAGTAGTAATGAAAATGGATAATTGAGGATGAATTGAGAAATAATTAAGAAAACTAGTATATTAATTCTATTGGAATCCCATTTTTTTAACTTGGGAGGGTGGAAGTTTCATTCTAGTTTACAGATGAAAAAACCCAATATGGGTTTTATTAATTTATTGTTGAACAAAATCAACTACATGAGAAGTATGAGTTAGTGGAAATTATCACTTGGTCAATGTTAGTCAAACCACCCCATGAAACTACCACCATCATACACCTCACCCTTGGGGAATACATGGGTGAAGTAATGGTTTATGTGTTTAGGGATTTTTTAATTAATTTTAATTTACATAATATAAATAAAATATTTATTCCATAAATTACATTTTAAGAATAGTTTTTCTTAATAAAATATATATTTTAATAAGGAATTTTGATAAATTTATTTTCCGACACATATAAAACATAATAATTTTTTTATAAAATATATATGATTTTATAATAAACTCAATTATTCTAAATAAATCTTTAATATTCTCTTAAAAACCTATAATTAATATATAAATGGAAATATTATTTTATAATGTCCTATGATATTTTTATAAGTCTCTGAAATTTGATTGTCTTAAAAACTAAAATTTTCAATAAATAAGAATATTTATATTTTAAAGGTAAAATTATCGTATTTAGAAAAATATTTTTATAAAATAAATTTTAAATTTTAATTCATCATGGTGAAATTAGTTTAGGGATACTTCATGTGAATTTTTAAAAATAATTTATTTTTTAGTGAATATTAAGAATAATATTTTGACATTTTGGTGTGTTTTATAACGTAATATTTATTTCATAATTATGTAATAAATAATTAACCACAATATATAATTTAAATGATGTTATTTTTTAATATTAATGATCTAATGTATTTTAATCAATTTCTGAACCAATAAGTGGCTTTCCAAAGTCTGAAATGGAAACTTTTATTTTAAAAACATTATTTTTTTGGAAACTTTTCCTTTCCATGTACAGAAATAGAATTAAAAAAGGTTTTCTGGTTATAATATATTCAAATATCATAACATATGACTCTAATTTCCAAAACCATTAGAAAAAACCAATGGTTTTGAATTTTTCATAACCAAGATTTTCAAGACCTATATTTGGAAATTATTAAAAAATTCCCCCATTTTTCAATACATACCCACCCAGTTCACCGTTTCCCTATAATATAAATAAATTCCCCATTTATTTTTGGTATTTTTACTCCCAACGAGTCCCCCAAGGTGTCCTTTATACCCCATGATTCCATAATCATGTTTTAGGAACAACTCTTAAAGGTAATGGAATTCTTTCCATATTCTTTTCCATTCAATAATTATTTGTGTATACATATATTAAATGTTATTTAAATTTTATTTCTTATTATTTTTATCATACCCTTACTTCCAAAGCGATTTTTTATAAACATAATACTATATTTCACTCTCATTTTACAATTTTGAAAATCCATATTTTATACATTACATCTTGTAAAATTAACTTCTCGAATTTCTATCATTTACCTGAGAAATTATTATAATATAAATAACTAAACCATTTCGTTATCCATGTGTATACACCTAGATATTAATATATTTTATTGATTCAAGGATTTATATATATTATACCCATATTCCCTATTCATGGCTTAAAAATTATGTTATGGTCAAGTCCTTACCCACTTACGTAGTCACTGATTTTTCAGAAGACTAGAACATTATTCCCATATAGTTATTGAAATAATGATTTATGTGGATCAAAAAAAATTAATAGATTTTAACGGTACACCATAATAGTTCTCTAATTTACTTGGTAAATAATTTAACTTCTAGAGATGACACATTTTATGATACCTTGGTGAACAGCCTTGGTAACTTTCATTTATTAACCATAGTCATATGCTTATGAAAGTATAATTTTTATGTTATACACAAATTTCCATGCTAGGATTCATTTTTTTTATTATCATATCACTTAAGTTCTATTTTTCATTCATTATTATTATGCCTCATCTTTTTATTGATATTCCTCTTGAATATATGCTATATTTTCCCATTAAAATTCTCTTATTGGGCTTCATGTTCACCACCTTCCATTGATCTGTGTCTATATGATATAAGATGATGTAAAAGGAACCTAGGGTTCCCCCATTGAGACATATTTCATGTATAGTTAGATGAATTTTTAATGTTTCCTTCTATAGTCTTCCAATTTTCCATGAAAAATAAATTAAAAGATATTATGTTTTGTTCCATGTATTGAAAAGTTTATATAATGAAAAGGTAGGATCCCATATTTTTTTATCATATCATAGATATGTTATTTATGGAAATTAAGACATGAAAAATTATGTAATAACCCTAGGGATAACTTTAAATATAGTAATATGTCCAGGAATTTTGGTGAAATATTAATCAAGTGGTTTCCAATCAATGAATCTATTGTATTGATAATACAAGTGGATGTGACTCTGGAATAGATTTACCATGTTATAAAAACCCCCCAAAACACCACATTGTTCTAGACATGATTTAGAATTGGTGCAAAAAAATTGGCCTTGATGCGCACCTAGTTTTATATTCATGGGGATATGTTTGGATAATCACAACCATTTTATGAACTATTATAAATGATATATAGAAAATATAATTGTTATTAGTGGAGTTAATGAATAAAATATTTATGAATGATTTTTAAAGACATAAATTCCATTCTGAATTATAGTATTCCAAAAAAATTCATGTTTCTTACATATTTTTATTATGTATGAAAAATAGTGGAAAATAGGATGACCCATGTAAATGACGAGTGCAACAGATGTTGCACTGATGAACATCCTAAAACAATAAAATAAGTAATAAAAAATATAATGATGATGATGATTCAACTATATTGAGTTATTAATAATAACTTGAATCAAGTTTATCAACCATATTCACCTCAAAGGGAACAACATTCTATAGAGTTTATCTTATGTCAATGACCACATTCATTTAGTTTATCTACCAATCCTTTGATTGATAAACAATGGATTACCTATATTGAAAATATATTTTCTATAATCCATTTTTTAGAGTTAGGGAAAGTCACCTTAGAAGTATATCACTTAAAAGGAGAAGCTAATAAGTGGTTGAAATTGATTAAAAACATAATGCAAAGAATGTAGATTAATGCTATGTGGTGGGAAGAGTTTAGGGGAATCATTTTCAATAAATATTCTCCCTAAGATGAAAAATAGATAAGTTATTATTATTTCAAAATCAGATGAATATTTAATACTGAGAATCTATAAAAAGAACATTTAAATACTTTTTCAATACACCTATAACTTTGTTATATATCTTATGGGAAAGGTTGATAGATTTGTTGGCTGACTAAGACACCTTTTGTTGAGGAATTTATAAAATTGAGATGATAAAATCTATGAATAGAGAGTGCATAGTTCTATAAAGGTCTTGTTAGAGTTTGGAGAGACATAGTTTCCATATTTTCAGACTGAGAAGAAGAGAGAAATGGATCCAAACTCAGGGTCGAGTTTTGATCAAGGGAGAGGTGGAAAGAAAGTAAAACCTTCCATATGAAACAAATGTGGGAAGAATTATTCTGATAACATATTTATTTAGAGTGTAATGTGATACAAGTGAATAATATATGATCATATAGATCATAACTTTCATGGTGAATTGAAACTTCATATTCTCAACACTAACAACAAAGGGAAGATGGTGCAGACCCAGCCTGATGTTCAATGCTTCTTGTGTGGAAAACCTGAGAACCTTTCCAATCAACGTCCAAATCAAGAGATAAAGGATTGAAATCACAATCAACCTTACCATATACCATTGGAGTAAGGTTTTGGTATTGAAATCATGAATCATTAAGTATATGATCTAAATTATGTAGTGGTAGGTGCATTCATTATGAACCCAAAGATAACAAGTAATATGTTTGATTCTAGTTATACACATTCCTTTATTTCATCCATGTCTTAAAAGAATATATAATCAATCCTTAATATTATATATAGAGAGATATTAGTCAAAACTCTTTGATAAATTATCTATTCATCAACAATGTATAAAAAACTATAGTATTATGTTTGGATAATACAATCTCATCACAAATAGGGTACTCATTCCCATGGTGGAATTTGACACTATACTAGGTATGGACTGAATCTCAAAGTATAATGATAATATAATATATAGAATCAAGGAAATTTTAATAGTCTCAATGGAAAACCTATAGTTATTTTCAAATGAGAGATATATTTGCTTGATATTTGACTATAAGAACCTCCCACAACCTTCTTTATAGATACGATCAGTAAAGGGGGAGAAGGAAATGATATTCTAAAGATATTGAGATTCCCTATTGTTGAAGTATACATTGATATATTTCCAGATGAGTTACTAGGACCTCCCACAGAAAGAGGGGTATCATTATGTAATGAACTCATACTTTAATCTAATATGATATTGAAGACCCCATATAGAATATAAAATGTGGAGTTATTTGAATTAAATAAACTACATCATGATCTTTTGGATAAGATCATTATCAAATTAAGTGTGTCTCCTTGGGGAGAACCTATTCTCTTTTCCGAGATGAAATATGGATCAATTTGGATATTCATTGATTATAAATAACTTAACATGATCATATTGATAAACATGTCCCCTTTTCCAAATATTGATTATTTAATTTTCTAGATTTGTGGGGATCAATTCTTCTCCAAGATTGACCACTGATCTAGTTTCATCAATTGATTGTGAGTAAATAATACATTCCAAAGGATACCCTCTCAACAATATATCAACATTATGAGTTTATTGTCATTACTTTCATCTTGACTATTGCTCATACTATATTTATGTATTTTATTAAATGAATATTTTAGGACTCGCATGATAAATTACTTGTAGTTTTTATTGATTAAATTTTGAAAAATTCCCAAATTCATGAGGAGAATCAGGATCATATAATGGTTACACTTCAAACTCTGAAGAAGGGGAAGGTATTTGTAAAATTAAACAAATGTGAGATCTGGTTATAAGACGATTCATTATTGTGGAAAAGTTTTACCAGCGAATGAATCTTAGTTGACCATCCCAATATAAAGGTTGTATAGGAGTGGCCTCATCCTATAATAGTAACTATGATTTGTAGTTTCCATGACTTTATAGGATATTATAAGGGATTTGTTAAAAATATTTCAGGAATTTCTAATCCACTAACCTAGTTAGCAAGAAAATTAGATAAGTTAATCTTGAAAAAGGAGTGTGAACAATGTTTCCACGAGCTAAAGATGATATTGGTTACTGAAATTTTATTAACTCTACCCTCTGTTAAAGAAGGATTTTTAATCTATAGTGACACATCTCTAAAATAGAATAGTTGAATCCTTAGGAAAAATGAAAAGGTGATCATTTATTAATCTCAATGGTTAAAGATTAATGAGTATAATTTTCTTACACATGAACTGGAGTTTGTTTTGGTCATTTTTCTCTAAATATATGGAGGATATATCTTTATGAGAATAAATGTGATATATACACAGACCACCCAAGATTTTTTTATATATTCACACAAAGGTAATTAAACATGGGAGAAAAGATATGGTTTGAGATTATTAAATATTATGATAGTTTAATTCATTATCACCCCTATAAAATAAAACAAATTCAAAAATGCATTTGGAAAGAAAGACCATGTTGTGATGGAAATGAAGAGGATTCAAGGATGTCATCTAATCAAGGACCTAATAAGATTGTCCATGGGAATCAAAACACAATGGACATCATTAATCCTATAAAAAATTATTTTTCAACCATAATTACATGAGAAGTTAAAGATATATAAAATAAGAGATCATTTGATAAAAAATAATATTTTTTATGTGAATAATGGGAGGTTTTATTAGTTTAATATTGATCCAGAATATGTACTAAAATATTGTATAAGGTTATGTGTCCATTATTTCCTGGACATAAAGAATGAGATGATGGATATATACCATATCTCAAAATTTTCTACACATTCCTAAACCACTAAAGTGGTTAAGGACAATCATGATCATTTTCGGTTGGATAATATGAAAATGGATATTTTTACTACACTTTAAGGTGCTTTTTGTGTCATCCAGTAAAGGAGGAGTGATAAATTACTAAAAGGGTACAACAAACACAACCCTTACCAACATGGAAGAATGATAATATCACTATGAAAATTTATCTAGTATCCCAAGTACATCCAAAGGAAACAATGTGATATGAATTATAGTGGATCAACTCACTAAGACTTACCATTTCATAGCTATTCAGTAAGATATATCTCTTGAAAAATGTTCATTGATATACATAAAGGAAGTGGTGAGGCTTCATGGGGAGACACTTTCAATGTCTTATAATCATGATACAAGGATAATATATAAATTCTAGAGAAGTACTCAACATTCTATCAATAGTGAATTGAATTTCAATATGATGTGTCACCCCCAAACTGATGGCCAATCTGAAAGGAATATTTAGACAATTGGGGGCATGCTTTGAAAATGCTCTAATAAATTTAAATCATGATGGGATTAAAACCTCCCATTTTTTAGTTCTAATTCAAAAACATTTTCCACTCATGTATTCAAATATCACCATATGAATCCTCATATGGAAATATATATAAAAATCATACTTTTTGGGATGAATTTGGGGAGATAGTGATACTCAGGACTAATATTGTATAAGAGATAAAAAGAATCATGAAATAAAAAAACTTTTAAAGGTTTCTCAGATTTGGAATAAGAGAATGGCCTAAAACAATATAAGGGACTTGGAATTTATTTTGGAGAAAAAAATTTCCTTTGGATATTACCATAGAAGAGATTCATGCATTTTAGAAAGAAATGGATGCTTAGAACTAGGTACATTAGCCCATTTAAAATCCCTTACCGCATAAAACTAATGGCCTATCATCTATAAAATCCACAAAATTTGGTTCAATTTCATGATTTATTCCACCTATACATCCTAAAAAATGAACATACCATACCCCTCACACATATTAAATCTAGAGGTGTTATAATTGGAAGATAAACTCTCTTATGAGGAGCAGCCGGTGGAGATCATAGACCATTGAAAAAAAGATCTACGTAATAAGACAAGTCACTTAGTCAAGGTTGTGCGTAGGAATTATAAGTATGAATAAGTGATAATGGAACCATAGGAAAAAATGAAACATATTTACCATCACCTATTCTCAACTAAGAATATGAGTATAAATTTTAGGAATGAAATTTAGAAAGGGGGAAAAATGTAATAAACAAAGATTCTTAAATATTTGTTCACTAAATTAATTTGAATAATATATAATATTATACATAGAAAATATATCAAGAAAAAAACAAAATTTTATTTCATTAATAAAGATCATCAAATTAGTCAACAAAAAAACCAATTAAAATTCCAAACATTTTAACTAGAGAAAAAAATGTAAAATTGAAAAGATATAATGAGAAAATATGGATTTCCCCAATCTTATAAAATCATATACCCCTTGAACAAAATTATTTAAATAAAAAAATTATATTATTAAGTGAATCAATATATTATAAAATGAAAATTTCTAACCTTGGTAGGATTTATAGTGAATATTGAGTGAAATAATAATGTGGTCTTTGTAGGGTACAAAGGAAACTGTGACCGTTGGGATTCAACTGTTATTTTACCATTGGGAAAATATGATCGTTAGCTAATATAAACATTGTTCAATTTTATTTCTTGTAAATATACTCATGGGTGATAATTTTACTACTACAATTAGTTCTTAAAAGTTGTAACAACAATTAATAATTAATGAAAAACGAAGAAACAATAACCTCAACCTGTAGAGTCATATCTTTTAAAACCCATTTTTCAGAAATTGGTTAGGAGGTATCATCACTAGGTTCCACCCATGACCGATACTATGTCATGATTCCATGAGTTGGGATTTAATGAAATAAGCTATAGTAAAATTTCAGTTTAGTTGAGATTACCTCTCAGTCTATGTCTGCCAAGCCACCCTATGAAACAACCACTATCGCACACCTCACCCTTAGGGCGTATGTGGGTGTAATAGGGGGTTATTTTTTTGGACTTAGTTTCTTAATATTTAAATTTGATTATATAAATAAAAGTTTTATTCCATGAAATTCCATTTTAAGATTTTTTTTCTTTATAAAATATATGTTTATGTAAGAATAATTTGATAAATTGGTTTTTGGACATAAAAAAAGTAATTGTATGTTTAGAAAATATATACACATTTATAATTAACATATATTTTATAAATAATATTTTAAATATTATTTTGAAACAATCTTATTTAAATATAAATAATTTAATAAATTTATAATATCAAGTGTATTTTTTATAAGTGTCAGAAATTTGATTCTGTCATAAAAACAACTATTTTTTAATATATAAGAATATTTATATTTAAATTTTAATATTCTCACATTTATAAAATTATTTTGATAAAAGAAATATTATATTTGATATTAGTGAAACAAAATTAGGTTAGGTTGAGGTTTTGATAATTTTCTAAATTACATTATTTTTCAGTGAATAATAAAAATATAGTTTCGGAATTTAGGTATGTTTGATGACTACATATTAATATCATAATGATGTAATAATTAATTATCCATAATATACAACCTAAAATATTTTATTTTATTAAAATTATGTGTTTAAATGGTTTTTAATCAATTTCAAAACCTATAAGTTACATTCTAAAGTCTACAATAGAATATTTTATTTTTAATACATTATTTTAAGGATAATTTAAAATTCCATATCCAAATGAGTATTAAAAAATTACTTTCTGATGGATTATATATAATAAAATATGAAAAAAAATTCATAACCAAGAAAACCCCATGGGAAAGTTAATGGTTTGGCATTTTCTATAACCTAGATTTCCAAGACATATATTTGGAAATTATTAAACAATTCCTACAATTTTTCAATAAATAAAAACCCATTTCACCTCCCCCCTTCACTTAAATTTCATATTCTATGAACTTACGGTCTCTTTTTCCTCCAAAAGAGTCACCATAAGGTGTATTTAATCCTCCATGGTTCCATACTCAAGTTGGTGGATCGACTATTTAGGGTAATAGAATTCTCTCCATCTTTTTTTTCCATTAATAATTCTTTTTATTCACATATTCTAAAGGTTATGTTACTATAATTTCATATTATTTTGATCATAAAATAAATTCCAAAATTATTTTTTGTAAAATTGAGACCCTCATTTTCAATCATTTTACCCTTTTCTAAATCCATGTTTTATACCCATCATGCTACCGAAATTAATTCCCATATTTATCACTTTTACGTGATAAATTTTTCAACTTTGAATAACCAACTCATTTAATTATCCATGGGTATTCACTTAAATATTAATATATTTTATTTATTATAGTATTTATATATACACGATCTATATTCCATTTCCATGAGTTAAAAAAATATTGTGGTCAAGTCATTACACACATATCGCCTTAATGATTTTTTATAAAACCTAAACATTATTCTCCTAGGGTTCTTGAAAAAATGATTTATATGAATCAAATGAAATTAATACATATAAACGGTGAACCTTGATAGAAGTATAATGCATTGGGTAAATAATTTAACATCTAAATATGACATTTTTTAAGATACCTTGAAAAATAACCGTGTTAATTTTAATTTATTTCAACATAGTGATTAACCATGGTGATAACCTTAGGAATGTCTAATGTTTAAGTTGTATACACATGTACATGATATGATTCATTTTATTTCTATTATGATATGCCTATTGTTCTCTTGTTCATTCCATATAATTCTATTTCATGTTCTTATTCATATGCTTCATAATCACATGCAATTTGTATCCCTTGCTTATTCCAAAACCAAGCTTTATGTTGGCCCCATTATTATGATGTATGTCCCTAAGATATGACATGTAGTAAATGTAACCAAGGTTGACCACATAAATTTTTCTTTAAATTGGATTTTTAATAATGTTTTATTAATTTTTGTAATGTGTTCCAATTATTCAAGAAACTAAACATTAAAATATTGTCTGTTTTATTCTATGTAAGGAAAATATGATGTAACAAAAAGGTAGGATGCCATAGTGCGCCCCATAATATTCCAATAAACAGAATCAACTTGTTGTTCCTATATTAGAAAATTATTTTTCCGTATGAATGAATATGATTTATATTATAATTAATTACATTTTTCTCCATGTGAAGATCAAATTGGACATATTCAAGAGTTTACATATGTTTTCATGACTGTCATTCTTCGGGGAGTCATTGAAGATAAATTCAAGTAGAAGGAATTCCCCATTTAAATTGAAGGAGATACTAAGGATGGGTTGTATAACATAAAACTGGGATAGATCTATGATTGGGAGAAACTCAAAAGAAGCATTATGAATAGGTTTTTCCAAACATATAGGATCACTGTGATAATAAATGATCTCATTATAATCTAATAATAACCTAAATAAACTCTCCATGAGTGTTGAGAAAAATATCAATCAGTAGAGAAATGTCAAATTCTATTATTCTATTATCTATACATATTATAAAATGATAGGAACCTTCTGGAAGCATCATTTAGAGGTGATTCGATTTAAAATCCTCCAAGGGAAGCTATGAGAAAAATTGAAAATATAACAGAAAATTACAATTAATTCTAAATAATAAGTATAGATAGAATATGGATTCATGAGGTAAGAACATATAAGTCAGCACCTTTACCTAAATCCAATATTGAATTGCAAACATTTTTAGTGATACTAATTTTTGTAAAGTAAGTGAGAAAAAAATAGGCCCACATCAAATATGTGGATTGTTTTATTTAAAATTCAATATGTTGATCAATGTGATAATGTAAAAGTGATGGAGAATTGGGTAGTAGTTTTGCAAGCTAGGGAAATCCTAAAACATCATACAAGGAAATAATATTCACTAGAACAACTTTTATTTTGATCCTAAAATAAATCCATAACATTTTACGTAAACCAACCCCCATACCAACAACAATACCATTACCCACCACCTTTCCAACAAACATACAAATATCTACACGATAAAAATGCATAACTACATCCTCCTTTCTAGAAAAATCTTTATGATAATCCCTCAAAAATTGCACCACCATCTCATAATCAACATCTATAGTCCATCGTTGATAGGAAAGAATATAATATTGATAATCTAAAAAATAATTTTAAAAGGCTTATATACATGAAAATAAAAAAATGAGGGAAAATTCTAACCCCAATAGTCCTAAATCCAAAAAAAATTAAGAATTATTAAAACATGGAGTGTAAAATTGATTCAACCAATTAAACCCAAAAATGATCAACCAAAACATAAATAAACTAATGATAAATATTCTGATTAGAATTCTAAAGTTCATTCTATCCAACCCAAAGATGAAAATTTGAACTAGAAAAATAGAAAAAGATTTAGGATGAAAATAATTGAAACAACCATTAAATTTATATAATGGGGGAAGAAATAAATTCTTCTATCATTCTCTTCTATTATAATTGAGTCCAAAAAAATTGAAGAAGAACATCTTCCAAAATAAATTCATGAAATCTTCAAAAAGATCAAATCAAAATCCCGATTTTGGGAGCTATAATAAAAAAAAGTATGAAAAATATATCAATGATATTTCCAATGAATTTATGAGACTTTATGAGAGTGAGAGAATAAGATTTGGAAAAAAATTCCCTATAATATCACATTTCTAGTTCCAAAAAATTGTTAAGATATATGGAAATTGTCTTTTCATTGCACTCTCAATTCATTAAACTTTTATAATTATATATGTGATCTTAGTGCGTCAATAGATATCATTTCTCAATTCATGTTCTCATATTTAAAAATAGTAAAATTAAATACCACAATATTTGTGGTTCAATTTTATAATAGAACCACTATTTTTTTGCTAGAGCCTTAGATGATGTGCTATTTGGAGTGAAAGGATTTATTTTTCTAGTCAGATTCAATGTTCTTACCATGGAGGTACATAATTAATAGGTCCATCCAACAATAATTTTGGGAAGTCCATTATTGAATATAACCAATATTTCAATCAATTTACATGATGGAACCCTTAGCATGGAGCTTAGAGACAACATTGTACACTTTAGCATTCTTGACTCCCTGAAGTACCCTATAAGAAACAATTAACTATTCTTAGACACCCAAGAAAAAGTTAATGAACCTATTGAATATTTATGTATTTTTAATGAATTCATAACCTTATGTGATAAATTTATCATTGCAAATACCACAGAAAAATTGAGTGCCCAAAAATTTGTAAATTCAGATTTCAAGTTATAATAAGTGATAATATTTGATTTCTTTAATACATTAAAATATGATACAGAATATAGTATGGTTTCTTGTATATAAGATATTAAATATTTAGAAGTGTGGAATCTAAATTCAATATCATCACTTGAACAACTCATAAATCTATTATTAAAACACATCCCATGTTATTTAAATTATTCATACCTCCATGGGGAGATATTTTCAGCAATCATTTCAAATAACCTATCGAAAATGCAATAATAAAACAAGAGTTACCTTTTGAAAAAAAAAATAACTAGGCTATATGGTGGATCTTAAGAGATATCATTGGAATTAAAACCAATAAATGATCATGTAAAATCCTGTTAGAAGGGGATTCCAAACCTATTAGGTCACCCAAAATGTGGGAAAACCCCAACCATTATTGGGGTTGAAAATAAGGAGATATAGAATTTTTTAACAGTGGATATCGTATACCCTATTTTTGATTGACAATGGGTTTCACATTTTCATGTTTTTTCCAAGAAAATGGATTCGAACATTATGAAGAATGAGAATAATGAATAGATTCCCATGAGAGTTTAGAATATCTTGAGAAGTATAAGCTAAATTAAGTCACTATAAAAGATAATTTTCCCAATCCATTCATTGACCGAATTATAAAGGGGTTTGTGGGAGGACCTAATTTTTTCTATTAAGTATATTAAAGATATTTTTAGGTACCCTTTCCTCTGGATGATTTATAGAATGCAACATTGACATGTCCTTATGGAACCTTTTTCCCCACAAAACAATGCCTTTGGGTTGTGAAATTTCCCATGAACATTTTAAAGGAACATAATAATTATATCCTAATATGATATTGAGGATTACATGATAACTATTCAATTTTTTTGGTAATTATTCGATCATTTATTGGGAAACTAGTTGAATGTTTTGAAAACATGCATAAAAAATAATATGTTTTTAAAATTTTAAAAGTGTTAATTAAGGGCTGAGAAATTAATTGTATTTGGACACATCATTTCATAAAAATTAATTCAAGGAGATAAATCCATGGTTGAAGTAAAAAATTTATTACATATCCTATTTGTGTGAATCTTGTTATATATTTCTTAGTATATATTTTTTTTATAAAATATTCATCAAATATTTTAGTATGATTAATCTTCCACTTTATAAATTACTACTTAAATAAGCCTAATTTTATTTTAAATATGATTATAGGGAATTATTTGATGATGTCAACCAAAGGCAGAGTAAAAAACATATAATGAAACCACCAAACCAAAAACATCAATTTGAAATACATTGTGATAATTGAAAACAAGCTGTAGGAGAATCCCTCTCTCAAAATATTGAAGGAAAACCCAAAGTCATAGATTATAACGTACTAAAATTGGAAGCCACTCAACTCAATTAAAAAAACCACTAAAAATTAGTATCATTTCAATATTTTTTAAATTAGATAAGTTTAGATTATATTTATTTGGAACTATGATAGTTTTATTTTTTGATCACAAAGCTCTTATGTTATCAATGAAAACATTTTATTCAATGAAAAGGTCGGTATAATGGATGATACTGTTTAAAGACATAAGCTTGGAGACCATAGACAATAAGGGAATTGAAAATTCGTTGGTCGATCACCATAGTTGGATACCCAACATAACTAAAGTGGATATTCCATATCTGAACCCAACAAATAATCATCTACCCTAAGAATAACACTAATTTATGGAAGGTGTAGTACCATGGTACGAAACCATATATAATTATTTGGTCACATATCAGTTACTATCTCACCTTATCTATCATCAATATCAAAAAGTCATGTCTGAATCTAGATTTTATATTTGCAATGATCTATTTCGTTAGAAAATTTGAAATGAAAAAATAATAATGTGATTTTCATTAAGTCAAATAAAATTTATTTTTTACATTTTCATATAATTGATTGTGGTGGAAAATTTAGACCTTAAATATAGGAAAAAAAATCGTTTGGAATATGGAATATATTTTCTTTGTATGTTTAATGATTCTCATGAATATTATAAGAAGTGTTAAAATGTCCATTCTACAGAAATGCTTCAAAAAGATAAGAGATTCCTCAAAAAAATTATTTTTTATGAAATATATGTAGTATAGGTAATTTAAATTATGGGTACACATACCATGTCTTTAGGGATGTTTTACATTCTTTTTTGTTGATTATGTCTCAAATGGGTGGAATCCAATACCAAAAATACTGATGATTCCAAAGTTGTGTTTCATTTTCCTAGGTCCACATTTTTTGTATGTTTGAAATGATAAGACACATCATTTGGGACCACATAATCACCAATTAAATAGAATAATTAAGGTTACTCTTAATACATATGGTTGTTATCACAAGACATATACAATTTACCATCCTCAAATAAACATGAATGATGATGTGTCTAACCATGTGATTCAAATTATTTTTCAGAATATAGTTAAACACAAATGAAAGTATTGGAGGATAAGATTTCAAGAAACCATAGGGGAATAACAAACAAATAACAAGAAACCTATAGATCTGAGCACATACCAATTGATTTATGAAAAAAAATATCATCTACTTATAGAGTCTGAGAACCAAGCCTTATAGTTTAAAAGGAAGTAAAACATCAGTTTGGATAGTAATAAAAATACAGTATAATTTAGATAAAATATATGGAATAAATCATAATATAATCCTATGAATATTAAATAATTTACATATAAATAAATTGAGTGGATCATGAGAATATGATCCAACCAAAAACCATCCATCCTAGAGACCATGTGTTTCACAACAATTAAAAATTGAAGTTAATGTGGGGTAAACATAGTTCTATGTGGGAAAGTCATTTTATTGATACTAATATCTATCCTTTGGTGATATCTAGATCAATAAAGGAGATTATGGGAACCCAATAACTATTAATGTGAAAATTCAAAAAAAGGGGCATGGGAAATTTCCCTAAGAACCATAGAGGAGCTCACACCACTCCAAACTTTCTATTGATCACTTTTAATCGGGTTAATTGAATCTAAAAATACAAAACAAAATAGTTACTAGGATGACACATAAGTTTTAAATGTTTATTAAGATTTAGTTATTTAGGATGAATCCAACCATCCCTTTTCTATTTTTAATTACAATGAAATGGTTTGTGCACTTTTATTAGTCATTTTCTTTTTGTTGGACCATCAATGAATAAGTAGTGAAACCCGATATCTTTGGGAAAAAGAGTAAAAAATATAATGAATTATATTCATGTGTAATGGTGAGTTCAATTTTAAATAAATAATTTATTTTTTTTCTTCCCTTAGTTAAAAAATATTTTTTTGAGATTTAAATAATAATTTGAATGCTCACACATAGACGTCTATATTTACTTGGATAATCTAAGAGACATTAATTTCATATTAATATTTTGATTCCATGATTTATATTTTAATGATAACGAAATTCAATGAGTAAGGTGTAGAAGTGTATGATTAAATATGATAATAGGATGCTAATTTGATGAATAATTATTTCAACGAATCAATTTATTCAAGTAAATGAAATCTTCCTACCATTTTTCAAACTTTGATTTTATGAAATCCACGCCAATTGATTCATTATTTTTATTCCATGACATGGTTTATTTAATCAAATATTTTGATACATTTTTAAGAGGACATCTATACATAATTCTTCAAATTCTATCTTGAGAATATTTCTTATGAGATCTTGGGACATTCCACTTATTAGAACATGTATTGAAACTTTTCAAAGTTGGGATTCTAAAAAGTCTTAGATAATATAATTGATGATTTTTTTATCAATTTAACCCTTATCGTTGAGGAAAAATTTTACATTAATACTTTTTTATCCCATATAATTCATTAATGACCTTTTTAGGAATAAATCATATTACAATCCAATATTTGACATTCCTACAGTACTCTGTATATTTTCACCATATTTTAAAGATGATGTGTGAGTTAAAGGTATTTCATGGTGGAAGTAATGAAATACATTAAAATCAATATGGTGGGGTTATCTTTTGTGTATTGGGAAGGGATTATGGTTTCATCCATTATATTTCCTTTCTACCCCTCTTTAAAAAAAAATGATATATTGGTTTAGAAAAATGAAAAAATGAGGTGTGGGTTGTGACTTGGGAGAATAAAAAGTCACAATTACCATAGTGATGATTTTAGCATATTTCGTTAGGTTGTTGATGTGATTTTTTTTTCAAGAATAATTTTTTAAAAAGTAAAAAAATGTGACAAAATTCAGTTTAAATAATAAAAAATGATAAAGTTGAGAAAATTAAAGATAGTGTACATCATTCATTGGGATTTAATTATCTAATGTACTTAATTTATACTTTGGGAAGTGAGTTTTGTTACTTTTTTATGGGTAGATATTAATTTAGAATTTATTGTGATAATATACATTATAATTTAGATTTAACCTCACATTTTATCCTTAATGTTTTAAACATCAATATCTACTAACCATCAGCCACAGATTCATTAAAACGTTAATCTGAATGTGCTTATGATTTTATGTGATTTTTTAATTTAAAATGTGGAAAAGGTAGGTCCTTTTCAAGACAATAATTGGGGTGTGTAATCAAGGTATAAGATGTAACACCCCAGGTAAATAAAGAATATGACATTTTCATATTTATCTGTATTTGTGAATAAAATATTAATATGTCTTTAAAGGGGACGCTATTCCCGATGGCGTACCCAACACGCAACAACGAGTTTCTTGGGAATCTTACGTTGCACTCTAATAATAAAATAATATTATTTTAAATGGTAGTTAACATGTAGCCGTTGTATTGGCGGGAATGGATAGAAAAAACTAAAATATGATTATATATGTTTTTAAATGTTTTTACATTTATCCAATAAAATATAAAGGCTTAAAATACGAAAAGAATTCAATTTTAGGCGTATATGCCCTAGTTCTCACTAAAGGTTCACTTATTGCCTTTTTATGGAGAACCGTAATTAAATATAGTTTTTTTCACTCTTATACATCCTTTTGGACCAAAAAAAACTCTTCTTAAGAATTGGGACATCAAAATTTACTTTGTGTAAATTTTTGGTATCTTTCTGATAAAGTTCATTTTTTTAATGAATAATGTAAAATGTTGTATTTTAATTCAAAACCGCTTTTTAATATAATTTATTTATATGATTAGATTATCTTTTGAATTGGTTTTAAAGTGAAATTAGATTATATTTTTACCATTTGATTCAACGGTGGACTTTGGAATTAATTTCTCTTTGAAATTCGACATAAACAAATATCAATCTTTTGATATATATTATTTCTTAAAAACACGCTATTTGTTTTGACAGCGGGAGTTAATTATTAAATTAATTAATTATACTTATATTATTTTAATTAGGTAATACAAACATCATTTTTTAATTCGGAATATCGAATATAGCTTAGAGTGAATTTTTGATAATTTTCTGAAAAACTGCAATTTTTGATGAATAGTGAAACCACTAAGTGGTAATCAAGCAAACTGATTTTTCAGTTAAATGAAAGTTTACCTCTAATGTGTATTGAATTTTGAAAATCCGACATACATGGTTGTAATTAGTATGTAAAATGTGGTTCAATGGGATGAAAATAATTTTTTGGTGAATAGTAACTTTTTTTCATTAATCGTGATTAGAGGTAATTAGTGTAATTTAAGGTAAAAATGATATTATAAAATTATGGAAACACCATGAAACTTGTCCTACCCCTATTGGATGAGTCATGGAAGACCAAGACAACCCATGGGTCGATTTAGGGGACCCTATGGAGCCTCTTAGGTGAGATAATGACTTTATTGCCTTTTTTTAAATAAAGGAGAAAATGACACCAACATAAATTGTTTTACTAAAACAATTTTTAGAAGGGGTTATAATAATAATACTTTTGTCTATAAATACTCTTTGGAAAGGTAAAAATATTTCCTACATCAGGATACTTTTGTTATAATTTTTAGACATTAAATAAATTAATTTAATTATGACATCATGATGATGCAACGATGACCTCATTAATGAATAGTTTAAATAAAATGAAAATATAATATAAACTCTAGGACCTACACTTGTCCAAAAACTATTGGATGGGAATATTTCGAATACTTATCATCTTATCTTTGAAATATATCAATTTGGGACCTTATAAATTCGAAACACTTTTGAAAATAAAATAATAGTTTCAAGATTTCCAAAAGTGCCCCTCCTCTCCTCTTATAAAAGGCACCCACCTCTACCTCATTTCACACACTCCTCAAGACTTTGGCTCGGCCATCCCCTGCCCATTTACTCTCTCCACATCCCTCTCCTCATCCTTGAGGATTCCCTTTGGGCAGAATCCTTTCAAAGGAAGCCTTTAGGCTCAAATCAAAAGGAGTTACACTTTTAAAGGAGATTAAAGAACGATCGAGTCAAGTCGGACCCAAGGTAAGGGATCCTACTCCTCTCTTTCTTTTTAAGTACTCTCTTATATGACATTACTCTTAAATCTCAAACTTTATTGTTATTGGGATGTTCTTTTATATTACTCTTACTATAATTTTTATGTTCATATGATGAGAGACCCTATTCTCTCTCATCAATCCATTTTGGAAGTTTTGAGTGGCGCTGTTAGGCTGCCGAATTTTCGTAAGAGATCCAACCTCTCTCTTTCTTTTTAAGTACTCTCCTTTATGTAACATCTTTTAAGCTCCTCTTTGTTATGTTTGGTGATGTTATTTTATATTCCTCATACTTTAATTTTTATGTTCATATTATGGGAGACCCTATTTGATCTCATAAATCCACTTTTGGAAGTTTTAAGTGGCGCCGTTAGGCTGCCGAGTTTTCATAAGGGATTTTTCATCTCAATTTTATTCCCGTGAGATTTATGCTACACTTTCCAAAATTTACTTTGAGTGGTGTATGTACTTCCCATTATTTTATTCATTGTGTAATATACTTTCTTTTATGAGTATTTACATCAATGTTGTATTGTCCTTCTTTCACGAGGTGTATGTTTCGAAAGATACCCATGTCGGTAAGGGAACATTTCACCCTCCTCTTTTTAAAAGACTTATTTTGTTGGGTCTTTTAATTTACATATTTTTATGTTGGGATATGTTCTCATATATCCTTATTGATGTAAATTTTATGTCCATGTGATGAGATACACTTTCTTTTATCTCTCATCAACTCATTTTGATGTGACACCGTTAGGCTGTCAAGAGAACTTCTTATCCCAATTTTTATTTCTTTGGGTTAAACATGTAGTTATTGAATATGTCATCTTTTGAATATGTGGGAATGACCTTTGATTATTTTACACTTAATATCCACTTATATTTGGTGTATTCGTTTGTCACACATAATTATTTAATTGATTTATCCTTAAACCAAGGATACCATCTTTGTATGGGACTTCGTCTCAATCTACTTTCATTGAGGAATATTTTGTTTTATACACAACCTTATTTTATACGGTGTATAAACCCCTTTGACTTTTACTCTTATTCAAAAGAATCTTTTTTATACGAAGCATTTTACAAAATGACAAAAGGGAATGTTTTTCTTGTCGTACGTATGCGGCGACAACGACTTCTCCGCTGTCGTGACCATTATTTGAGTTTCAGCTTCCTCTACAAGCCATACCCTTTTTTTTAAATGAAAAATAAATACCATGTTTTACTTTGGTATTGAAAATTGTTTTCATAATGTTTTTATTATATCAATGTGTTGTATTGATATCTTGTGATTGAAATGTGGAAATGTTATGTTTCCTTTATGCATGTTTTATGTGATATGATTATGTTATGGTTCTTGGGAATTATTATGAAGACGGGTGGTTCCGTGATAAACTAAGGGCGGGTGAGCCCGTTATAGCTCTCCAATGCATTGGGTAACGCGAAGGAGCGAAACGTTAAGGTTTCTCCGAAGATATTTTGGGAATATACTGTGATGTGTATTCCAAACATAACCAAGAGGGTTACTCCATATGTAATAATGTTATGAATGCCTCAAGTTACCTTTATGTCATATTATTTCTATGATTTTATGAGGTATGTTAAAGTGCTTATGTTTTATGTGTAAAGTATGATTTCATTATTATGTATACATGTACTCATGATTCCTTTCCATATTTTTATATCCCTTACTGAGCATTTTATGCTCATCCCAAGTTTTTGAAATGTTTTTCACAGTTCAAGGGAAGGGTACATGATGTGATGTCAGTGTTAAGGATGTGTCAAGAAAGAATCCATGTTTTATTTTAAATATGTTTCCGTTGATGGGAAGAATGAATACTGTCTTTTATGTAACCACTTTGTCTAAATGTGGAATGTAATGCAAGTTTCATGATCTAATTCTATAAAACTCTAAACCTGAGAAGATCCTCAATGTGTAATATTTTAATAACTCAAGATTATGTAAGGTTTAAGGTGGGGGCCTTATAGTTGGTATCAAAGGTCGGTTTAGATAACTTTAGAGGTTAGGGTATTCTTTAAGCATAAGTGACATTACCATAATGGTTAGGATTTCAGAAAGAGTCCTAGTTTTAGATAAAGTGAATGAGTAAGTATATCTTAGTGTTTATCTTCCTCATTAGTACATGATGGTTATGTTGATATACTCACACTGACCATTTTGGTTTTAGTAAATGGCTGGATCTAGCAGGCACCAAAGTGACAATGGGTTTGAAGGAAACTATGGTGGTTCTCTGATTAAGAGACTGGATGAGATGGGGGATTCAATGAGGAATCTCATGGTTGTTCTAAACCAACTATCAATGATTCATGATCAACCACTTCAACCTTGGTGAGTTCTCTAATGCATCATGTACGAGATGGCCAAATCGATGTGGAAATTCAGGTAATAATTATTAAGGTATCCATTAGGGTTTATATGATCCTTACTTTTTAGGTAATTATGGGTAACTCTATGATATGATGGAAAATGAAAGGAATGAGTTAAACTTGAGGTTAAAATATGTTATGATCATTTTTGATGATTTTATATATTTTTGGGGAATGATTTAAGAATTATATAGTTTTGGAAGAAGGACAACACGCAGACCGTGTGACAACCCGTCGCGTCGGACAAAGCTGCGGGAATCGAACCCACAACCAAAGTGTGACTGGTATTTATTGCCTACCACTAGACAACGTGATGTCCCTGGTTAGTTTGACTGATTCATTCTAGTTATATGATTTTATGAATTAATAGTAATTTGATTTTGGGTTATTTATGAAAATGATTAACCTATCATGGAGGATATGTGATTAGGTTAATTACTTTTCAATACGAGACTTTAGGAGCAACTGATGTTTTTTAGAGATAAGTGTTACGATTTAACTTGGAAGACTATGTGACTAAATCCTTCAAATACTTGGGTTTCAACCTTAGTTTGGTTTACTTTGAAGAATTTTATGGACAAATTGTTTATCGGATGGTCCTCGTTGAACTTTGGGTTTTGTTGGACAAATTTTGGAGATTAAGCATGGATTTTCTTTTTAAAGGGTTATCCTTTTCTGGATTATCTGACCTTGTAATAACCTTTTTGGTTTTGGTTTTGGTTAAAGCCTAAAGACATGGGATGTATATAGTTCTCTTTGGTGGATTAGGTGATTCTCTAGAAGTTGACTATAGTACTCTTAATGCGAACAAGTCTCCCTAAATACTCATCTTTTGGAAAAAAAATATGAGTTTGATTAAGGAATCTAGTAAAAGTTGAAAGTCAACATGATAAGTGATTATGTTTCCCTATGAATAAATTACTCAATAAAAAGTAACTTAAAACAAAAATGTTGTCTATTAACTTTTCCTACTGGGGAATCGAATACCGTTTAACCCATCACAAGTTTGTGATTTTCTTGTGGTTAACATTCTCCTAAACATGTTTTCTATCACTCTCCATCAGAACATGAACCTATGTTTTCTCCTCCATGTCCATATTTTTCTACATGGAATCCTAGTATGGGTTAACTCGGGTGACCTTTCTACTTATCTTTTTTTATTTTAAAGTGGTTGTTTTACCGACTCTTGTTCCGATGTGGGACTTTCAAGGATGTTTCCAAGCTCAATTTTAAAAATTGCGAGGACGCAATTCCCAAAAGGGGGGAAGGATGTAACACCCCAGGTAAATAAAGAATATGACATTTTCATATTTATCTGTATTTGTGAATAAAAAATTAATATGTCTTTAAAGGGGACGCTATGCCCGATGGTGTACCCAACACGCAACAACGAGTTTCTTGAGAATCTTACGTTGCACTCTAATAATAAAATAATATTATTTTAAATGGTAGTTAACATGTAGCCGTTGAATTGACGGGAATGGATAGAAAAAACTAAAATATGATTATATATGTTTTTAAATGTTTTTACATTTATCCAATAAAAGATAAAGGCTTAAAATACGAAAAAAATTCAATTTTAGGCGTATATGCCCTAGTTTTCACTAAAGGTTTACTTATTGCCTTTTGATGGAGAACCATCATTAAATATAGTTTTGTTCACTCTTATACATCCTTTTGGACCAAATAAAACTCTTCTTAAGAATTGGGACATCAAAATTTAGTTTATGTAAATTTTTGGTATCTTTCTGATAAAGTTCATTTTTTTATGAATAGTGTAAAATG
This sequence comes from Viscum album, assembly GCA_963277665.1. Lineage (NCBI taxonomy): Eukaryota > Viridiplantae > Streptophyta > Magnoliopsida > Santalales > Viscaceae > Viscum > Viscum album. The sequence continues at coordinate 543,443,196 of OY728157.1, forward strand.
TTGTATTTTAATTCAAAACCTCTTTTTAATCTAATTTATTTATATGATTATATTATCTTTTGAATTGGATTTAAAGTGAAATTAGAATATATTTTTACCATTTGATTCAAAGGTGGACTTTGGAATTAATTTCACTTTGAAATTCGACATAAACAAATATCAATCTTTTGATATATATTGTTTCTTAAAAACACGCTATTTGTTTTGACAGCGGGAGTTAATTATTAAATTAATTAATTCTACTTATATTCTTTTAATTAGGAAATATAAACATCATTTTTTAATTCGGAATATTGAATATAGCTTAGAGTGAATTTTTGGTAATTTTCTGAAAAACTCCAATTTTTGATGAATAGTGAAACCACTAAGTGGTAATCAAGCAAACTGATTTTTCAGTTAAATGAAAGTTTACCACTAATGTGTATTGAATTTTGAAAATCTGACATACATGGTTGTCATTATTATGTAAAATGTGGTTCAATGGGATGAAAATAATTTTTTGGTGAATAGTAACTTTTTTCATTAATCGCGATTAGAGGTAATTAGTGTAATTTAAGGTAAAAATGATATTATAAAAATATGGAAACACCATGAAACTTTTCCTACCCCTATTGGATGATTCATGGCCGACCAAGACAACCCATGGGTCGATTTAGGGGACCCTATGGAGCCTCTTGGGTGAGATAATGACTTTAATGCCTTTTTTTTAAGTAAAGGAGAAAATGACACCAACATAAATTGTTTTACTAAAACAATTTTTAGAAGGGGTTATACTAATAATAATTTTGTCTATAAATACTCTTTGGAAAGAGAAAACGACTTCCTACATCAGGATATTTTTGTTATAATTTTTAGACATTAAATAAATTAATTTAATTATGACATCATGATGATGAAACGATGACCTCATTAATGAACATTTTAAATAAAATGAAAAGATAATATAAAATCTAGGACCTACACTTGTCCAAAAACTATTGGATGGGAATATTTCGAAGCCTTATCATATTATCTTCGAAATATATCAATTTGGGACCTTAGAAATTCGAAACACTTTTGAAAATAAAATAATAGATTCATGATTTCCAAAAGTGCCCCTCCTCTCCTCTTATAAAAGGCCCCCACCTCTACCTCATTTCACACACTCCTCAAGCCTTTGGCTCGGCTATCCCCTGCCCATTTACTCTCTCCACATCCCTATCCTCATACTAGAGGATTTCCTTTGGGCAGAATCCTTTCAGAGGAATCCTTTAGGCTCAAATCAAAAAGAGTTACACTTTTAAAGGAGAATAAAGAACGACCGAGTCAAGTCGGACCCGAGGTAAGGGATCCTACTCCTCTCTTTCTTTTTAAGTACGCTCTTATATGTCATTCCTTTTAAATCTCAAACTTTATTGTTATTGGGTTGTTCTTTTATATTACTCTTACTTTAATTTTTATGTTCATATGATGAGAGACCATATTCTCTCTCATCAATCCATTTTGGAAGTTTTGAGTGGCGTCGTTAGGCTGCTGAATTTTCGTAAGAGATCCAACCTCTCTCTTTCTTTTTAAGTACTCTCCTTTATGTCACATCTTTTAAGCTCCTCTTTTTTATGTTTGGGGATGTTCTTTTATATTCCTCATACTTTAATTTTTATGTTCATATTATGGGAGACCCTATTTGATCTCATAAATCCACTTTTGGAAGTTTTAAGTGGCGTCGTTAGGCTGCCGAGTTTTCATAAGGGATTTTCATCTCACTTTTATTCCCGTGAGATTTATGCTACACTTGCCACAATTTCCTTTGAGTGGTTTATGTACTGCCCATTATTTTATTCATTGTGTAATATACTTTCTTTTATTAGTATTTACATCAATGTTGTATTGTCCTTCTTTCACGAGGTGTATGTTTCGAAAGATACCCATGTCGGTAAGGGAACCTTTCACCCTCCTCTTTTTTAATGAATTATTTTGTTGGGTCTTTTAATTTACATATTTTTATGTTGGTATATGTTCTCATATATCCTTATTGATGTAAATTTTATGTTCATGTGATGAGATACCCTTTCTTTTATCTCTCATCAACTCATTTTGATGTGACGTCGTTAGGCTGTCAAGAGAACTTCTTATCCCAATTTCGATTTCTTTGGGTTCAACATGTAGTTATTGAATATGTCATATTTTGAATATGTGTGAATGAACTTTGATTATTTTACACTTAATATCCACTTATATTTGGTGTATTCATTTTTCACACATAATTTTTTAATTGATTTATCCTTAAACCAAGGATACCGTCTTTGTATGGGACTTCATCTCAATCTCCTTTCATTGAGGCATATTTTGTTTTATACAGAACCTTCTTTTATAAGGTGTATAAACCCCTTTGACTTTTACGCTTATTCAAAAGGAATCTTTTTTATACGAAGCATTTTACAAAACGACAAAAGGGAATGTTTTTCTTGTCGTACGTATGCGGCGACAACGACTTCTCCGCCGCCGTGACCATTATTTGAGTTTCGGCTTCCTCTACAAGACATACCCTTTTTTTTAAATGAAAAATAAATACCATGTTTTACTTTGGTATTGAAAATGGTTTTCATAATGTTTTTATTATATCAATGTGTTGTATTGATATCTTGTGATTGAAATGTGGAAATGTTACGATTCCTTTATGCATGTTAATGTGATATGATTATGTTTTGGTTCTTGGGAATTATTATGAAGATGGGTGGTTCCATGATAAACTAAGGGAGGGTGAGCCCGTTATAGCTCTCCAATGCATTGGGTAACGCGAAGGAGCGAAACGTTAAGGTTTCTCCGAAGAGATTTTGGGAATATACTGTGATGGGTATTCCAAACGTAACCAAGAGGGTTACTCCCTACGTAAGAATGTTATGAATGCCTCAAGTTACCTTTATGTCATATGATTTCTATGATTTTATGAGGTATGTTAATGTTCTTATGTTTTATGGGTAAAGTATGATTTCATTCTTATGTATACATGTACTCATGATTCCTTTCCATATTTTTATATCCCTTACTGAGCTTTTTATGCTCATCCCAAGTTTTTGAAATGTTTTTCACAGGTCAAGGGAAGGGTACATGATGTGATGACAGTGTCAAGGATGTATCAAGAAAGAATCCATGGTTTATTTTAAATATGTTTCTGTTGATGGGAATAATGAATACTGTCTTTTATGTAACCACTTTGTCTAAATGTGGAATGTAATGAAAGTTTCATGATCTAATTCTCTAAAACTCTAAACCAGAAAAGATCCTCAATGTGTAATCTTGTAATAACTCAAGATTAAGTAAGGTTTAAGGCTGGGGCCTTATATAAGCACAACTCTAGTTCAACGTATATCTATAGTGATGAGAAACAAATTTATAGTGGGTTTGATTACAACTTATAATCAGTCATAAGAACGGATTGATAAGATTGAATAGAATGAGTTAGAAAACCCCCAAATTTTTTGAGGGAAAAAGTAAAATACAAGGGTTCATTTTTTCATTGAAAAGTGTGATGTTGAATTAATATTTTATGTGATTCTTGAAATTTTGGTTTTCTCATTCATAATTTCTTTATTTTATTACATTTTTATTTCAATAGTTTTAACATTTTTTTCTTTAAAATTTATTGTTATTATTCAACAATCACGGATAAGAGATGTTTCATGTGTGGGGGTATTTGATGCCCTCATTTTTCAAGAGGAGATCATGCAGGATTAGTGATAGGTGGAAGAGCTTATACATGGTTCCCAAAGGCAGGTTCATGGTAATTAGAGTGAACCAGTGCATTGGGAAAATCTGTGCAGTTGTGGGAGGAGAGAATAATTTTTAAAAGGAGGCACCAATGATAGTAGGGATCATAAGATCCTAGTTCATCATGATTAATATGATTGGGTCAAAATATATATTAGAAAGGATTTCTTACATGTATGCATTTATAATGTTAGATAACATCATCAGTGGTTAATTTTTCCTCTTATAATTAAGGTTACCCTTTTCTCACACATATGACCCCCCAATTGGATATTACATTAACACCACCACTTCCTCTTTCCACCCTTCAAATTGTCACAGTAGAACTCTATCTCACTAGAGAAGGTCGTGAATGCCACTATGATAGCTTGATATTGATGGAAAATACCATTATTTAGGACAAAACCACCATCGATCATCAAAGAAATTCAAGAATGACCACAGTAAAGATGAAGAGAATATGATAAAGCCATGCATGACAATAAGGTGCTAGATATGGACATTATGAAGGCTGCATTACAATGATAAAGGAAAATAACTTATAATTTTGGGTTATTCTATATTGGAGTGAAGTCACGGTCAACAGTGGAAGTGATAACTCATTATATGATGTTTTTATGAAGTTTTTACCCCTGATATTCTACATGATTGCTATTGAAGCTATGAAGAAGTCCTGGGTCCACTAAAAAATTCATACCCACAACATCATAAAAGGTTCACCCATGTATCATAGTGATCTTGGAATATGAAGTGAGAAGGAAGGATGCACCATGTCTAGACAGACTACACCATGGTTCCTTATATCCCTAGATTGAGAAAAGGACCTACACCGTTGGTTTTTAATGATTCCATGGTGGTTATAACATTAGATGTGATGAGTTTTTTAAGGAAATTGAGGCTACAACATCATGCTATACATTTTACCCTAGTTATATGAAAAATTAAATCATGATGGAAGCGGTATTTGTAGGATTTTTCACTACATAATGGAGGCTCCAAATATGGTAGTGGAAAAAATGTGGAAGAAAATATCAAGGTCATGGGGTGATTAGATATACCAAAACTGTGATGAAGGAAAACATAAGTAATGGTTAATAGGATGTAGTATTTTCCCTGTCATTGAGGGTTTTTTTTGTAATTTACAATACTCAATATCCTTGTGGTATCCCTGGGACACACCTCGAGTATCGAGGAGAAATTTGGAAACATATTCATGGGAGCCTCATATTCACACAAGGAGTGACAACACTCCATAAAACAAAGATGACACATGGACAACTTTAATGTCTAATAAAATTTGATAAAAAAATATAGAATAGAGATAAAATAATTTGAAATAGAAAATACTTAAGATGGATTCATCCATATATTAATATTATGGGCATGCTTCTATTCTAGGAGGAATGTAACATGAGATATATAGTGAAGGTGGGTGGGGAGAAGGCTTTTCTAGAGTATTAACTTTCTACGATACTGTAAGTCTACTTCTTTGTACTATATTTTATTATTAATATTTCTTTTACCTCTCAAAACACTATTGTTTTCTCATTAATAAAGGTTTAAAAGCATTGAGTTAATGAGTAGGGGTTGGTAACCCATTTATGATGCTCGAGTCTTGGTGATTAATTTGAAAACAATAATGTAGTTTTATTTTCAAATGTTATTAATATTTCATTTTAGAATTTAATGAGAATGTGATTTTGATTTTATTTAATTATATTATATTAATTATTTCTTTGAATAAGTAATTTATTTATCCCTCCAATTGGTTTTGGATCATAATTATTGGTTTATATGGATATAAGTAGAAAGCGTTTAGTGATTACTAAAAACATGAGGAAGTGGCAGTGATCATATGGGGTTGATTTGGAATAACAATACCTGATTGGGTAATTCTTATCTAAATCAAGGGAGATTGATTATATTTTTCAGACATAGAAAGAAGTGTAGTCCACATCAAGAAATCTATTAGGGCTATTCTCACTATCATCAAACATGATTAAGGGTGAAAATTTGAAGTGATTGTGTAACCATTATTTAATCAATTAAAAATGAAATTATATTTATTTGGACCAGACTATAACAACATTACAAATGGGACACCAAAATAACACGATCAGTTGTCTACCACTATGGTTTATTATGTCTTGTTTCATTGTATATTATTACTAGTAGTCATGATCTTCTTATTTTGTTTTTTCACCTAGGACATTATATTAAAGAACTACTCTCTAGAGACAATCTACATTACCACTAACACTATATTCCCTAGTAAAATAAATTACATTTCTCCACACCTTGTGATAAGTTCACATAAATGACACCCCTAACAAAATGGATGAGGGGTCTCCCAATAGCCATCATTAAGGACCACATCACCATGATTGGTTTAACTCTATAGGTAATTGGATCACCCTCCTAATCACCAAGTACAAAAGTAGATATTATTAAACATACCAATAGATCATTCATATGTTCTCCTTATATGTATCCCAATAATGGTGACCTATATAAAATCACAGTGTTTTCTCTCTTTATATTTTACATTTTGATTATGGCACTGATTGATCATTGTAATGTATTTAAAGTGTCTTTGAAAATGTGAAAACAAAATCTATCTAAACTCAAGACATGAAGAAATTTTATAAGATGGTAATTCACCCCTATAAGGGTGTATTATGGGACCACATGTTACAACAAGTGGTATTACATCCTCAAGTTGAATTTTGGTGATTATATAATTAAAATTTCATTTCATAGATAATTTAATGAATACAGTGGGAGTACCCTTAATCAATGACTATAATTATTAGTTTTCAATGAATATAATGAGATTAAATTTATTATCTATTGGGCCTAAAGTTTAATCGATATTATTTCATGGAATTAATGTGAAATATTTTTTTGAAATTAAAATTATGGAAGTTTATAATATATAGTTGAATAAAGACAAAAAAATATCACAATTCGTAGTTTGGACTATTTTTTCAATCAGATATACTTGAAAGTGATGAGTTTGACTATAACTAATGGAATTTAGGATAATATTTTTAAAATATATATAGGTAAAAAATGTGATGGTGGAAAATCTATCAGTTATTCATATCAAATTTTTTGATTTGAAGATAAATTTACGTAAAATTTTTGATAGTTTCTTCAACTATATTATCAAAGTTGTTATATCTGTTTGAATACATGGTTACGAGATGAAATATATTAATATAGTGATGGAAAACAGATGAAGATTACCACCAATGTATAATCCAAATGTTTTGTCTCTTAAATGTGTAAATCATATTCAATTATATATTGATAATCTAAAATACAAGATGGATGAATATCAAATTTGAGTGAAGAAAAAAATCTTAAAATATTCATCAAAATAAATTGAATTTATAGATTTATAGAAGTAAGAGATTTAATATATTAAATATGAATAATTAGACATAAGATATGATTTATTATTTCTTTAGGTGAGGATGTTTAATATAGTGAAATTAATATTCAAGGGAAATCCACCTTTAGATTTATTTTATTGTTGAGAAGTTGGTAAAACTATTTCTAGATATCCAATAAGGTTTTATTGTGGTGGTGATGAGATAAAATTCATTGGATAAAAATAAAAAAGTTCTCCCCTTGAAGGAACTTCAATTGTACAAAAATAAGTAGAAAAAATATTTCGAGAAAGTTATTAGTAATAAAAAATGAATAAACTTTATATGGTAGGGAAACTAAGTTTATCTTAGACATAGAAGAATACATTATGGTTGTAGAGGAGAAATAAAAAATTTGAAGTCAAATAGAGTGACCAATCAGAGAGAGTTTTATTATCTCAAATTATAGTTAAAAGGATCACTTGAAGATATTGACCTATAAAGTAATGAGATCTAGAACATTGTTGTATTATTGAAAAAATCCTGATGTAATGATGATAAACATGAAAAATAAATTGATCTCTTGTAAAAAAGATATAGAGTAACAAAAAATGATCAAGTAAAACCAAATGATGTTGTGAACTACGAGTTAAATAATAAAAAGAAAGATAAGATCATTTTTTAATGGAATATGTCTCATAAATAGAAAATAGAGATAATTTAAATACTCAAATAGTATGTTTTATATTTAATAATAATTCTTGAGTATAATATAAAATCAGATTACTCAAGTAAAAAACGAAATTTTGGTATTTTCATGGATGAAGTCTTGTAGGAAGGGTTTGAAGGAGGCAAAAGAGATTTTGAGAAAGTTTTTAGTGACCAAATATGTAATTTAGTGGTTAAAATTTGTGTTTTAATTTATTCTAGGGAATAAAAAATACAACAAATTTGAAGTGAAAAGGGAATCCGAAGCCAGAAGAAATTTCACATTCATTGAGAAATTATCAACAATCAAGTAGTTATTCAAATGTATGGGATATATGTAAATAGAAAAAAAATATTTTCTTTGATTATATTATAACTTTATTTTTACCTTTCTCATATGACTTCTTACTAAAATGAAGTATAGATTGTCTTTCATTGAGTAGTTTAGATGTCATCAAAGTAGAATCAAATCGCATCATTCATATTAGAATAGAATTTCATTATATCGATAATGTTTCAATTTCTCTAACATTGAAAACAAATAAATTGTTTTAAAAAATAAGAGTGAGAACTATTTATATAGAAGTTAAATAGGTATTTATACTTTTCAACCTAAAAAAATCCATTATGAAAAAGATTTTATCCACTGGAAAAAACAAAAATATTAAATGATTTATTGGGTTGAAAAAAAAAGAAAATAGTTTTAAATATTTATTGACCCATGATATAGTTTCCTAGGAATAGAAAAATATGAATATAAAGTATAAAACTATACATTATTTGATAGCTTTAAAAGATACAAAGAAGTGTAGTATGTTGACTTTTAATAGTGGGTTCTCATCTTACATGATGGGAAATATAAATGTTCTCAAGAATATGAATTGAAGAGTTGATGGAATGATACTATTTGTAAATTAAGGGGATAAAAATATCAAATAATGTTTGTAAACATATTTTCCTAGAGATGAATCGAAATATTAAAAAAGATTCTTTAATTGATGGTGTCGGAAACAATTTTATTGATTGTGAGTTAGTTTTTTACTCAGGTTCGAAGTTACATCCAATAATAGAGGCTATTATATCAATATAAAGACTAGAAACTATCATATGAAGGCATGAATAAGTAATTAGAATTACAATCATATGTAAAATAAGGAGGAAACTGTTATTCTCACTGTAGATTATGATAATAGATAGTGATAATGGAGACATAGAAATATTTATTTGCAATGTATAGAAAATTTATGACGGATGAAATCTACCCGTGATATTAATTTTATTAAGTGGAATGGGAAAAATACCCATGATGTTGTCTTAGTAAAAATTGGTGAGAAACCCTTAAAATACATAGTCTAAGAAATCATCAAATATTATTAATTTAATACACACAGATGAAAATTCTTCAATCAATCAAATGAAACCTAAGTAGATAAATACCTTGTTTTATTTTATTATGACTATAGTTTGATGGGTTGTGAAATATTTATATAGGCTAAGAGAAAAATTTTGTACTACATAAAATAATTCCAAAAAATATAGAAGAATAAAACTAGAAGAAAAATGAAAATCCTACAGTTAGATAATAGAGCTGAAGATACTTCCATTGAAGATGAATATTATCTAGAGAGACATGAAATAAACCATCACATGTTAATAGTAATGAATCTTAAATATAATGTAGTTATGTAAAGGGGGACTAGCATGGTAAATATAATGTAAAATAAATTATTTATTTAAATTATTATCCTTTTCCATTTTGGAAGGAATATGTGCATGTGGTTGGGTACAATTAATATTTAAAATTTTTCAAACAAGGATAAGGGAAAACACTGCATTAAATGTACATGGTATAACAACCTTTTTTAAACATAATAAAGTTTTCTAAAGTAAATGTTTCATTTAGAATAAATAGATAAATAAATGAAATTATGTTGATGTATTAGATGAAAGATTATTTTTAGGCTACACTTCAATGGGTAAGGACGATATATGTTTCAGTAAAAGGATAAAATAAAATAATGAAATAATTGTTTTCAAAATTTTTTAATATAATGGTAAATAAAAATCTAGAAATTCTACAAGTGAAGAAGTTTGTGAATAATAAAAATTGATAGATTAAAATTTATGAGAATTGTAAAATCCTTCAAATGATACTAAATCAAAAATCAAATCAGATTATGATAATTTTAGTAATGGAAGTAAATTTCTGGATGAAACAAGAAGAATAATAGTTGATGTTTATCCATAATACAATATGGGATAAAAATTTCCTCCACTATAGGCTTGGATAATGGTAAAAATAGATCATAATTCTCTATAATTAGAGGTGAAACCAACTCAATTAGAAGATATATTAATGGATGAATCTTGGTGGATCCCTCCCATTAACGATCTAAAACTAAACATGGATGGATCATTCTTCCAAGGTCTCATTAGTAGGGAGAGATTATATAAAACTCCTAGGGATTGACTATCATTGCATTCTACACAACCTATGGGCATGGTGATTCCCTCCATGGAGAAGCACATTCCATGATTAATGGGATTGAACTATGTTGATATAATGGTATTTCATTGACCTCTATGGAAGCCAATTCCTTCACCATTTTTCACCTCCATCCAATAGACCTCCCACATCCTTGGTCCATTAATTAAATGATCCAAAAAAACTTATATTAAAAATTATATAGTCATATTTACCACATGGTGTTATGTAAAAAAGGATAACAACTTACTAGCATCTTGATACCAACAATACATCTCACATACCACCTTTACCAACACCCCCCCCCTCGATTGTGTAGATCTTGATAGGGTGAATTCCCTTATTCTATAATTTTATTCCCCCTAACCCCTTCTCTTCTTTACCTTTTGGAAATTTGTTTTTTGATGATAAATAATAGTTATATTTGTAAAGAATGGTAGAAATCCATGAATGAATTGATGGAATAAATTTATAGGAATCAAATATGGGATTTAGTGTATATTTCATTCATCACAATGTGATTGGTATAAATTGGGTCATTAAAAACAAGTATAATGAACATGGAATAATGTTATAGAATAATTCAGGGTTGGTATGTAAAGGATATAATGATATTGAAGGTGTTTATGTTGAATAAACGTTTAATTTAGTAGAAATGATGGAATCGATAACACTTTTCATATAATTGAATATTCAAAGGATGTTTAAATTTTATCAAATGGATGTAAAGATAGTATTTATGAATATATATTTAAAAGGATAAATCTATAAAAAACTACTATAATTTTTTATTAGTGAAGATGATTTAATGTTTTATTTGATGAGAATGTATTTTTAAAGCTTCACGAAATAACCCTTTCTAGGAATGAATGGATAAAAAAATATACGAGAATGTAGTTATTCAAGATAGGATGGGTCTTTAACAACCTCAACATGAGTTTTTAGGATAGAGAATAGTTTATAATGATGGTGTATTTTTATGATATCCTCTTGCATGGAAAAATGTAAAATTTAATTAAAATGTTTGTAAATATAATTTATTTTAAATATTATATTTTTCCAATTAACCATATTTTTTATTAAAAGTTCATAAAAGGGAAGGTTTATAATTTATCATGATGTACCCAATGTATTATGATGTATTTTGATGTATTTTTTTAATAATAAGTAAATTAAATATTTTTGGAATTATATATTAAGAATTAATAGATATATTAATGGTCTAAGATATAGAATATAATTCCACTAGATTATAGGAATTATTGTCTTCCATTATATAATAGAGTTCAGTTTATGAGGAAAATGAGGATTTAAAAAGGGAACATGTTTTTGGTGGTGGTTTTGGAAAAAATAGGTTTATTGAATCAACTGCTTATTCTATCTAGAATTTAATGAAATGAACAGATATCGACTCTGTTTAAATTACTAATGAATGATGAAAGAACATTAAATTGTAGGTTCATAAAGAATTAGGGATACTTCCTGTGATTATAGGACAAAAAAAGAAGGAAGTAAGAATGGATAAATATCCTAATGTTTTAAAGATTGTATTTTATTTCATATATTGATTAATATTATTGGATTATAAAGAGATGATAATATGTTTGAATATGGGATAAGAGATTCATTCACTGGTAATTAATTAAATACAGTGTTACTAGGGGAAATTTGAACAAAAAAGGGGAATTATTTGACATGGTTAAAGGTGTATGGAAAGAATCAAGAAATGTTTATATCGATAACAATTCATTATGAATTGCGATAAATAGTTTTTTAAAGATTTTTAAAATTATTTAAGTCATTGTAAGTTGTTTTGAGTTAAGAAAATTTGGTTGGAGTCACCTAAAGATGGTTTGAATTGTTATTAGTTGAGCTGAAAATGATTTTAAATTCTGAGTTTGAGGTAAATATTTGAAAAAGGAATATGTAAGCTCCCTTATAATTGAATACATGAAAAGTACCAAATATCACTAAGAGAAATAAGATTGTCAAGAGGATACATAGGAAACACAAGGAGTTACACTATGACATGAAACATATTTCAGATGATGTGTAAGATATATCTCATCATATGTAATATAACTCATTATATTCATAATATAACTCATGAGTTAATTAAAATTTTAAACAAATGTAAGGATGTATTGATATATGTAAGACAATTAATATCATACATAATATTTATGAAGTGATACAAAATATCTTATATATGTTATTTAATATTTAATATGTTGTTATTCATAGTATATAAAATATATTTTGAGAATTTATAAGATATTTCGATAGAATATAATATTTATTGAGATGTTTCATTAAATATGCAACATCATTCTATGAATACCTATGGTTTATCAATTCTAACAATGATAAATTTTATAAGAAAGATTTGAAAAGAGGATTTAAATGTTGTGATGATGGGATAATCTTCAGGTATTTAATTATCTTGATGCTTATGGAAGTTCAATAGTGAGTCAAGCCATGATTTGTGTTGAATAAAATAGACAAATTTGGGTTGGTATTTCTAACATAATTCTAGGATTTCAAATAAGAAATTGGAAATCAATTTTGAATAGAAAAAATATAGGATTTATTAGGAATAGTATTTTATAAATTTTAAAGGAGAAATAAATTATAATATATTGTATACGATAATGATAAATGATGCAATTATTTTTGTAAAATTATCTATGAGATGTTTTTATCATTAAACTAAAATTCCTATATACTGGGAACAATTCCACTTGATCGGTTAGAAAATTTATCATAGAATCATGGGAAAAATAAAAATGGTTATATTGAGGAGATTCAATGAAATATTATAAATTCTAAAGGAGTTTCTACATTAGGATTTTTATATTATGAAATATGGAAATTAATTAAGATTATTTTGGTCTAATTATAAAAGGAGAAAGAGAAGAGTGAAAATTTGTATATTAGAAGATAAAAAATATGATACTATTATATTCATGATATCCTATGTATCTATGAAAGAGTAATATAGAGAACATGATGATGTTCAGAAAATAAGATATTATGTGTCAATGAATATGAATAAGAAAGAGTGAAATCCTACCCTATAATACCTATATACTATATATGTCAAATAAGGAGAAGAATTGAGTTGTGGAAGACAGATGGTACTACTACATATTCATAATTTATTCATCAAAGATATTTTAATTCAAAGAAAAATATTTAGACAACAATAAATGTGATTACACAATTTTTATTATATTTTATCCATGAAGATATTATGTGATGAGACAAAAGACAACCTGAAAGAACCCAATACTTAAAAGTATTAATCATTATGAATAATTAGTTGAGATAAAGGGATTTATGTACATGATAATGGAAAATAATTTATTTTAGATATCTGATACTCATATTGAAGTAGAATATATATTTTAGTTGTTGGACTGTTTTGGATAACTAAATAAATATCTTGTTCATTAGTATGGTGGGGAGGATGTATTGTAAACTGATGGGAGCCAGTATAATGAACTAGTCGGGTTATTGTATATCTATCAAAAGATATCCTTGGGGTTATGTATAACCCCTTATTCCCCTCCTTTCACTTTATGACATTAGTGTATTTATTTATCTCAAAATTAATCCAAACATAGCATGGATGAATCTGCCCACATTTTGGGACAACACTGTAAAAATACCATGTGATTATGTTCTTTTTTATTTTCTTCTTTTCATAGTGTTTTTTATTTAGAATTTATAGGAATATCCATTCATCGTAACATGTATATAGTTTTTATTATTAGGTGGGATAATTAAAAGATAAAAGAATTTTGTAAAATTAGTTCACACTAATTCACACCCCCTTCTCCTTAGGTACTAAAACTAGTATCAAATCATAGGATTCCGCCTATGATTGGATCTTATTTTTTTAGTAGTTTAATACTAAGAAATATTATATTTAGATTTCGATAAAAAAAATTCTTGCCTATTAGAAAAAATATAGAGGATTTTTTTAACAAAATCATGTATAATAATTATAATTGAGAATATAAGAAGTTGATAATGATCACTATGATAAGAAAAGATAAAGAGGATTCATCGCTAGTTGAATATAAAAAAAAATTAATTTATATTTCAAATATATTGATAAATATAATCTTAGTGTATGTAGTTCAAGATGTGAAGAGAATGTGCATGTTGAATTACTTGATTATTTTTTACATTTAATAAAGGATTATTAGGAAAATATCACAAAAAATGATTCCATTTTTATATTTGAGTTTATCGAGGGCCTACAAGATATGAAAACACAGTTATAGATGGAAGCAGATTCTTTGGAAATTGAATTGGTTTAGAAGTTTCAAAAGTAAAAAACTCTCATCAAATGTGTGATTTCTAGGGAGAAACTTTGTTGGTTCTTTAAAGAAAAATATTCCCTAGAAGAAGAAGTGTTTCGAAAAACATGTGATGAGAATATTGAGATAATCAAAGCTTGTGAAGAGAGGAGTAATGCAATAGAAGAAACTCAAAGTGTAGCACTGGTGGAAAAGTAGTATTTTAATATTAGTTTTTTAAATTTATTGTCATTTTTTACCTAATGTGATTATCTTTGATGTTTTAAATTAATTTTTTACATCATTTATATAAAATATATATAGAAAGGTAATTAAACATTATTATTTTTATAAAAAATATTATAACATACATTTTTTAAATAGCCATCATTGTAAGTAAGTTTCAACATCAGTTATTAAAAAAACTGATGTAATAAATTTCAAAATTTTAGAAAAAATAAAATTTCAATACACATAACATAGCTTAGATCATAAATCAAGATAAAAATTAAAAAATTATTTAACCAAATAATAAAGCAAGAATTAATGTCTTACATTCTTCAATATACTTATTCATATTTCATGCAACATTATAGATCGTTTCCCTATATTCATTGGCTTCATAATAAAAATATCAGGAGGAATTTTGAACTTCATTTTCTTCTCAAAGAAAATACCATCATGTTTTTTGAAATTTCTCTCATACATCTCATTTGGAAGATTAATAATTATTGAAAATTTTATCTTCGTCAAAAACAATATTAAATAATTAAAAAATAATAAAAAACAATTTTAAACATAATTAAAATAAATATATATTACCATTTAAAATTTGAGGAAGGTGAAATGAGAGTAGATTTTGAATTTAATGTTCTACCACCCTAGTCCACTAATTTGTTACCAGATCGGTGGTCTCCATGATACCAAAGGAACATATCCCCATATTCAATAGGATGCTGACTATAAGTGGGGGTCTAAAGAGGTACCATGGAGATACTATACCCCTTTTATCACAGTGTGAAATGATAAATAAAATATACCCACATAAACCGTACAAGTAAATAATCAGACTATGCATGAATAATTAAACATCCCAACTCAAAATAAAAAAATCAAAAATCAAAAACACATACAAGAATACTGGACTGATCACCCATTTGGATGATATCATATACATAGTAAAATAAAAAGATAAATTAAGATCCAAATACATGTAAATGTGTCTCCACTAAAATCATTGATCCTTGCCTCATCCTAATATCTAATCCCTGACCAAGCTGCTCTATCTTGATAATAAACACCATCATGAGCCATCCAACATATGCCCATAATAAAGTGAGAGAATTATTGGGTACCCATGTTCAATAAATATCTGAGGAGGGTTTGGTCAAATAACTCAGTAGGGAACAACCACTATGGTCCCATAACATACTATAAATACAGTGATATGTGCATGTAACTATATCATTTGTAATCCATAAATAAGCTACAGAACATAATTAAAGAAACAACCACTAACAACCTATACTTCAGCATGATGCTGGAATTTCTCTAAGAACATAATGTAAAACATTCCAACCACCATCACCATGATGGGTTCCAAGTCCTACCCTAGAACTATTAACCAGTGTCAATTGTTAGGTTTGTGACATTAATCATCCATACCAAATTCATATAGTGTCGAAGTTTCTATGATCATTTCGTAATGATCATACCAACCGGTATAATATACGTAGGTCTCATTATTATATGAATAAGAATCCAGGACCTACCCTATAGTTGTTTTCCAATCAAATTCATAAGCCTATAAGAAACAAAAACCTCCCTTATGAAAGTTTTATCAATCAATAGTAACACAAAACTCTGTTATGGTAGTTTTCATAGAATCAAAATAATCCCACTACTAACATGTTCCTCCCCAATGGGATTTTTCTTATGAAAGATCACAACCTCCCATAAGCGAGTTTACAAATAAATTTATCAGCCACCACCCCACAGAATTTTCCATTTCATATAAAACTTTCCTCGAGGAGTATACCATCAAAAATAATAAAAACACCACCCTGATGAAAATTTTCCACACCATTCATAATCATAAAAGAAACAAGGTTTGGTTGAGTTCTTAATCACACCAACATTATCCATACCCAAGGTCACCCTATTACTAGGGTAAATATATCATTGGGCCACCCACTCATGTCCCCTAATAAAAACATATAAGATACCCCCACATGATTTTTCCAGGTCACCACCCAATATGGCACCCCACTCAGGTCCATTTAGTTCAATCATAACAAATGAATCATTTTGTTTCCTTTCTAAATCTTAATCTCACCTAGGGTCAACCCATCACACTGGGTAGAAAACTCCCCATATAATCTCAACAAGCCCAAAAATATAATTTATATCGAGGGATCAAATATGGTGTAATCGAGATACCCTACTGAAGTCATGTCACAACTCCACATGGAGGAGACTGTGGGTTCCTAGAAAAGGACCTCAAAGTCATACTTAATGAGACAATACCTCTGAAGCAGACTAGATTCCCTAAGTAATCACTAAAATGGTCACAACCTTATACATTAATGGCTATGGTAATAAAGCTAGTTCTTGAGGTTCTTTCATAACCTATGGAACATTTCTCGATCCATGGGTAAATATGTGTTTATGATTTACATTACAATTTAATAGCATTAATTTAAAATTAAACAATTTAATTATTTAGTAGGGTTCATTATCCCTTTTTGGTGTGACCGGGGATCAAAATACTTGATAAAAAATTATTATTTTGAATGGAAGTCTCTAATATAACCTACCTTTCTATAATCCGTTACTTTTTTTAAATCATAGGAAGACAACTAATCCAAGGACTATCAAAACTCACTCAATCCCATAAAATTTATTGTGTATATTTCACTATCCAGAAAAATTTATAAATAATTATATTTATATTATATTTATTTTTTTGACCCATTTTACAAAAAAACATTCATTAATTCAAATTAAAAAAATTAACCCAAAATTAGCATAATGTCCCTTACCTCGTCAGTTGTCTAACAATTATCACTTATTTGAGAAATGGGGTGATAACCATCACCAGCACACCCTCAAACGTACACCAAGTTAAATCTCCAACACTGATCTTTAATTCCATCACTAAATTATGTTAATTTAATAAAAACCATAACATTATAGGTGGTGTTTCATACCATTTTGAATCAATAAGTTTTTATAGAAAGACATTGTCTTGGGATTTTTTGTATGAAAGCATCATGAAAGCCCTTTTTAAAAGGAGTTAATCTACCATATTCTGGTGCAATAACCACGAAATCCCTTAACCATTAGACATGAAATTATAAAAATAGGTATTACATATAGTGGAGGAAGGATAGGAGGATTATACCTCAATCCTTTGAATAAATAACCAACAAAAGGATCAAAAAAACAACAAGGAACAAAATGGGAAAAGTGGAGGGGGTTTTTTCATGTGAGTCTGATATGGGAGGAGAAAGGTGGTTTATCCTTTTATAAAATTGAACAAAATGGTAAAAATTCCATTTTTAGAAAAACTGGGTAGTTCGCATGGCTCGGATTTACAGTTCTCTAAGCTCCAAATCAATTGAACGATGGGAAATATATTGGTTAATTTCACTCACAGGGTTGGTAAACATTGTTTACCAAACAAAGAGCTAAAAATGAAGATCAGAACTCTCTTAGTTTATAATATTTCATATGGTTTATCTATGAACATGTGCAAACCAAGTTACCAGCTCAAGGTCCAGACCACCGTAAACAATTTATTTTATAGTTCACAATGTTTACCCAAAACGCTACTAAAATCCTTCACATTTACCATGTCTTACAAAATTTCAATTGAAAATCACCACACACTCAATGTCATAAATTATCTCTCCTAAACCATTTACACCAAATTGTGTTTCCTCGGCAAAAACATCCAAAAACTCCTTAAACGTAACCCAAAGCTCTTAGAGACTCTCCTAAGAACCCAAATTACCAATAAAGTCTAAAACCATATCCAAAAACATTATCCCAATATACTTTAACTTTCAAATTCGTGACATGATACCAAGATATCCAAATGAACCATCCAAAAAATTGAAAATTAAAATTCCTTCTAGAATTTTATGATCTATAAAAACACTAGTAATAACATAATCCCCACCATAATACATATCAAACCCATGAATTCCTAATGGTAATCCAATTAAAAATCTTGACATACCATGGTCATGAATTCCAATTCAAATAATTTCATACCATCCATGAACTCCAAACATGATTCCAATTTGAAATTCCAAAATGATGGTTTTAAAATTACTAAGGATTGAAATAACATGCATATTCTTTATAGGTTCACTAATACGATGCTTAAATGAGCCCCTGTGTCTCAATACATGATCACATCATCATCAAATTCTTCCTTATTCTAATTATATTCTCCACTAGAATATTCAACTCATGTTTTCTAGTTATAATGCTTTATCAACTTTTCCAAAATAATTTCTTCTTTCAAATCCATACCCCAATTTTGAAAATAATCCCATAGTGGTTTCCATATGACCATGCCCAATCATACAAGCTAACACCACTCACACACTAGTATCAGTTCTCATTTCTAAATCCAAATAGAGTTTTATGTATAATAATCATCCATGCAAAGGTAAAGGCACACTTCCTTAAACGTAAAAATCCTGATTGATTCCCCAAATACATCTTTTTAATTCCAAATAATCAACCTAGAACCATTTATTATTCACCACCTCTAATTTTATTAAAAAAACACCAATCATACCACCTCATGGTGACTTATCTTGGAAGCTCTCAACTTCATCCACGTACACATAATCAGTTGACAGAATTTCGAATCCCTAGATCCCAAAATAATCTCAGGATTTTTTGATTACTCTCACTGAAATATAAACTCAAATATTTGTGTAATTAAATGGTTTGGTCTCCATCAGACCGAACGTGCAATAATATTATACAATGAGAAAAAACCCACCATTGATCCAATCATGGTTAGATCATCCCAATGTATCCCAATCCTAATTTCAATAATTAAGATCTATCCATCTTCATATATTATATTACATAATGAACTCAAGATGAATTCAAACACATCCATACCCATTTAATCATCAGCACATCAATTCCAAAAATGATAGCCCGAAGGTTGGTTTCACACATCCTTGATTCCTATAGCCCATGTGTCTTATAATTATGACCAAAATTCTACTCCCCAACAAAGGAACATCTTTTTAATTGTTATACTAAATCTAATTCCTAGTCATTTCATCCCACACCCCATTCTTCACTAAACATGTTGACAAGAGTTTCAAAGATCATTCATAATATAACGGTATCAAGAAAGACCCAGTTACTAATCCTTCCCAACTCATGGAAACACAACCAATGGTATTCTGTTAAATTTAATGTATAAAATGGTCACACCCCCAACTGAACATTGGGGCACTCCCCATTACATGGATTTATTTATATCGTGACATGTCTACAATTCTCACTTGGATCACCCATAAACATACATGTGTATCACCTTTCAAGCCATGTTAATCAAATTCCCTTTATTCCTCGTCCATAAGAGATTTAAAATTCAACATGTCCCATATAAAATGATTCTACACCAACAAAATTTCATTTTAATACAATAGGTTATAGAACTAGACTTTTAATTACACGATTCATACCACTTCAAGACTACACTCACATGCCACGACCATTAAATTACGATGCCTCATGAATGTCAGACTCATCTAACCAAAATCATCCTAACACACGCATAAAAAATGGACTAATTCCTCACATATGTCAAAGATCACAATCCAACTACTTACAATTCCCATATCACATGTTAGTTCTAGCCAACTAGAAGCACCCTAGGAACTCCACCATAAGATAACAAACAAAAAAATCATTCTAAAATCTAGGTTTCTACCCAAACCATCACCAAAATTTGGAGAACATCCATAAAAACATGTTCAGTCACTAAAATGGCCCCGCCCATAAAAAATGGCCTTGATACCACGACATTAACACCCAAGGTATTTCATTATAAACTGAAGGAATTATCATGCCTTTTATGGAAACCACTAAGAACCACCCATGCATTGGTGTCATACAAAGGCACATAACAAAGACTTTTATTTCAGAGGAACTCAAAAACTATGTCACGGTTTACCCTCATATACCACTGGGCACCAACTCACTAAAACCCAAGTCATTTCTCAATGATCTCCAGACTAGCCTGTAAACTAGGTTTCTTTTATAGGTAATCACAAATATTACAATGCTCCCTAAATTTTTCATAATCATTATATAATATATCCTATAAAAAACTACCCACTAAATTGGTTTGACATATACACAATAGGAATCACACGTGATAGACACTTCCCTTCCCTATAGATCACAAATATGTTCACAATGATACCACATACCAAAAAGATCATTCCACTATGAACCAACTGTCACCAAGAATCCAGCCATGCAACTTCACCCTTAAGAATTACTAACTCATTGGTCACCATATCTATAATAAATTTAATATTCCTAAACATTATTTATCAAGGAAAAAATATTATTTGGTTCAGTTAAGTGGAATGTCACTCTAAGTTATATGGTAAAAAAATTTATAGTTTGTTAGTGACACACTAGATAACCAAACCTCAATGAAAATACCCAATAGGGGTTTCCCATTAAGGAATTATTTTCCTTATTGGACTACTAGGGTTACTTCACCTATTGTCCATAAGGGGCTACATCGTCATCCCAATCATTGTGTATTGTTGCATATATCCACATATCCTTCCATTAAACAAGAATATATATATATATATATCAGTCTAACTGAGTATAATACCACCAAGAACATATATGGGAAAAACACACTAGATGTTTTCACACTTTGAATAGTTGACCACCCTATCATTGGTGATAAAGAGAACACCCTAGTAGGGTAACATTTCATGTGAATACTACATGATAATTATGTTGCAAGTGATACCTCTTTCCACTATGGACCAAGAGTCAAATCAAGAACTAGCATCTATCAATTGACCAAGAGGCCAAAATCATATATAAATCATAAAAATAAAAGATAATGTGTGTCACATGAGGTTAAAATCAAATAACAACAACAAATAATAACAAGAAAATCAATATCGATCTCCTGGTAACCTATAATTCCCATTGGAATAGGTTTTCATGACTCACCAACTCGGTACCCTTCATGGGATTTGACATGTTATTATATCTTCTGGATACCATATCCAAAATACAAAGACAAAAAAAATTAAAATACTTCATAACACTTTGGAACATCCCACAACCCTAGACCACTAATCTGTTCATGGACCGGCGGTCACCATTATACCTCAGGCATGCTTCCCTATTTTCTGAATGATTCAAACTAGTAGTGGGGATCTAAGGAGGTATCGTAGGAAGACATTACCCCATGTATCATAATGAAAATTTATATAAATAATATCATAAAATCAACAATGATAGTAAATAATTATATTATGGAATAAAAAATAAACATACTGAAAAAAAATAAAACGAAATGTGAAAATCGACAGACATTGATAACACACTATAACATAGTAAAATAAAATGATAAGTAAATATTGAAATAAATGTCATATAGGGTCTACTAAAATACATAAGACTTTACATATCATGATATATAATCCTAAAAAATGTTTCTATAGATCAACAACCAACATATTCAAGCCTCTATCCAACATGTTCCTACAATAATGTAAGATTAATCATTGGTACTCAAGTGAAATGGCGAACTGAGTAGTGTGTGAGTAAATAAATTTGTTGTTCACCACCAATATGGACTTGTGTTATACCATAAATATACAAATATGTTCATTTGAAAAGATCAACTATAAAACATAAATAAGTTGTATAACATAAATAAATAAATAATCACAAAAATACCTTTTTGGCCTAATGGTGGAATGTTTTTATCATGTCATGTTGAACGTGACAACCACCATCATATTATAGAGGGACCAAGACCTATCATGGAACTAGAAACTAATTTTTATCCTTAGTTTTGTGGCCCCAATCAACCATAACTAGTTTGAACAGAGTCAGAGTATCTTTGAACATAATGCAATTACTATGCCAACTAGTGTAATAGGATCAGGTATCCCAGATATACAAATAAGTATCACAAACCTCTACTATGGGAGTTTTCTCTGCCAAAGAATAATCCTATAAGTAATATGGACCTTTACAGTGGGATTTGTTCCTACCATTAGTAACTACAACCCCCACAACATAATTTTTGTTAGCCAAGGCATAATCTCATTAATGACACAAACCTCCTATATGAGTGTTTTCATAGAAAAGGTCACAACCTCCCATAAAAGAGTTTTAATTATAATTAAAAAACCACTACAACATGGGTTTTTTCTATTTGATATCAAATCACCCTAATGGTTTATACAATCATAAATAAAAAAACACCACACCAAGGGTGTTTTCCACAATATTCATAAACATAAATGAATTAAGGGTTCGGAAAATTCCTAAACTCCCCAACACGATCCATTCCCCTACTCACCCTCTCACTATGGTCTATATAACCCCATGAAACCCACTTGTAACCCCTATGAAAAATAAAATAATTCGCACCCATATAGGTTTTCCATGTCACCACACAATAAGCCACCCTAATTGGTTCCTTCCAATTCAATCATAGTAAAGGAACCCTACTTGGGTCCTTTCTTAATATAAATCCCTCTAAAGGTAAACACATCACAAGGGGTTTCACATTCACAATACAATATCAAAAAATCCCAAATATAAATTATCTAATGTTCTCTTGTAAGTAACAATAATTCCACTCTTCAAAAATCATTCGACACCTATATATAGAGGTGGGATTAGGTTTGTATATAAAGTCCACTGGGTTATAATTAACATGTTCACACCCCTTAAAAAGTTCATATTCCACAAGGAATCACTATAATGGTAATGTACATAACTAGACATGATCAAGGAAATATATCTAATTCTCAAGGGTCTATCATGAAATTTGGAACATTTATTCATCTAAGAGTTAGTAAAAAATTCCAATTAATATTACAATTTAATACTTTAATTTTAAAACTAGAAATTAAATTATTTAGTAGGAGTAAACATTCATTCTTGTCATGACCATGCATCCAAATTCCCCATAATATAATCATATGAAAAAGGGAAAATACCAAGACAACGTACCATTTTAGAATCTAATTCCCCTTATAAATCCCAAGTTAGATGCTCTGTTAAAGATTATCCCAAATCGCTCAAGATCATCCAAGCTATCATGTATCTATATCTAGCCAAAAAAATAAATAATTATGTATAATTGAATTATTATAATTTTTCAAACCATTTTATGGAAAATCACAATTTAATTTAATTTAATCAATTAATCCCAAAATAGGAATAATTCATATTAACTAACCATGTTTCAAATGGCCACCATTTCATTGAAAAATGAGGCATCGACAACCCTTGTAACACCCTCAAACCTATGCTAAGGTAAATTACAAGAACACAATTATAATTCCATCACATAATTAATTAAATTTATTGGAAAAAATATTATTAAACTAGGTAGTGAAACAAACCTTTGTCGAATCATTAGGTGGTGATAGGTATGAATTATCTCATAATTACCTCTATGCAAGCAGTATGAAACACCTTTCGAAAAAGGGTTATTTCACCATCCACTAGTGAAATAACCATAGAAACCCTAACCAAAAATTTATCTAATCACAAAAACAAGGAGAGGTCAAAAATTATAGGAAGGATGGTAAAACCATACCTTGATCTATCATTGAAATCACCATCAAATGATTCCCCAAACAAAGAAATAACCATGGGGTGAAAGGTGAGGAGGTCAGTTGGCGCATGTGCATGTGAGGGGAGGATATATTGGGCCACCAATTAAAAAAATTATGAGTAATTTTAAAGATTATATTTTAAATAAAACTAGGAAATTCATAGGGTTTTTACACATGGTTTAAAAAACCATGGTCCATCCATGTGATATGCACTGTTAAGGTGAATTACTCATGCACTGTTTCTCCTAATTTCTATACCTAGTAGGTCACCAATATTTTTTATTTGAGTTTTTATTTAAATTTTTATTCATTTTATAAGTTCCAAAAATTTGGGGGTTAGAAATGTGGTTTTTATTGGAAAATAGGCCCTAGCTCATGGTTTCTACACAGTTTGTCTAACTATGTAGATAACCATGTAGGATGGGTGTTTGAGTGAATAGAGATATTTTTATAGATTTAGAATGGTTTGGATGTCTCACTAGTAACCATGTGGTTTTGTTTTGGGGAGACATTTTCTCACACACAGTTATCACATGATTTTCCTAATTGTGTCTTCAAACAATGTAAGCTATCTAGATATTTATAATTTTATGAAATTACTATTTTTCCATTATAGTATTTTATGTTTTTATCCCCTATTTATCATCCCATCCATGTATACTCCTTCATTTTCCATTGTATATTATCTCCTCTTCTTGACGTAGAGTTTTCTTGATTTATTGGTGTTTTTTTCTTAGGGTAAGCCCATATATTCATGATTTCTTCACCTTTTCCCCTTCTCTTTATTTGTTTTGTCATATACATGGAAGTTTTAAACCCTAAATGGAGGGTTGGTCAACATTGGATTATTAATTGGGGTTATGGTTTGATTTAATATAGTTTATGTGTGTGAGGACTTCTCATTCCAAAATCTTGTGGTTTTTCTCAATGGTGACTAGTTTGGAACCATATTGAGGTATTTTTCTCTATATAAGGGTTTTTTTTATGGATAAACATTGAATTTAGTATCACCCTTCGATTTTAATTATAATATTTCCTTTTAATTGATTTGTGATAATTATTTAATCCATAATTGAGGTGATTAATGGGTTGCATTATGAATTTGAATTTTTTAAGTTTCTTTTAAAATAGGGGTTGGTTTTCAATGCCCCAATGTGTTTGATAATATATCTCTAAGATGATTAATGCTTTAAAATGGGTTTTTGAAAGGGTTTTTTTCATGTTGTAGATTGATGAATTAAATGTGAATGTTTATTTATTAAATTAGATATTATAATGGATTTTATTTATGAAACTTGTGATGTTGATGTGTATTTCATTGAGTAACTCATGGGAATCCTAGGGTGTGTTGGCTAAGGGCCTAAGAGAAACATTGAAAGTATGACTAAGGGATATTTTTTAAAATTTTACAAGGGACTAAGAGAGCCTTGGAGTATATAAATGGGAGAGCTTCCAATATTTCATCCAAGATACTGAGGGAGATCCTTGGAGTAATGCCCAAGGAATTCTAAGAGACTTCTAATCTTGTTATATTTACATAGTTGGGTAGAAAAACTAGTTTTAAACCAAATAAAATTAGATACTTATAGTTAGTTCCCATGGTTTACATTAATTATTCATGGTTGATTTATATTCTCTTATGGATTATGTTATTTTCTATTTTTTTGATATGTTATGTGATTTTAATTTCCCTTTATTTAGTTTTATGATGAGGTAGATACTTATTTCCTTTTTTATTCCATTTTTTGGTATATGTCACATGTGTTGTTGAGTGTATTTCATTCTTGTCTTGGGCCTTTCTATTTTTCTTTTGAAACATTTTTTATTGATTCCCTTCAAATGAGCATCGGAAAATTTAGAAATGAAGAAATACCCGATTATGGGTGTTATTTTCCCCTCAAAAAAATTAAAAAGAAGGTTTCCATGATCATGTGAATCTTGTGAACCTCCAAGAAACATGTGATCACATGAACTATGAAGGGTCACGTGAATGGTCACACACAACATATATCCTTGGGAAAATCTAATGAAGCCCCTTTGACAAAACCTACTTTGTGAAGTCATCTCAGGGACTCTCTGATCACATAATGGTAGATAGTAAATCAATCTAATGTCACATGAATTGATAGGTGGAAGGATCCTAAAAATCCATCAAATTATTTTGAATAAATAGGAGGACAATCTCAAAATATGGAATCCCCTTATGGTATTATAAATCATGTGATGTTCCACAAGTGAATTGTAAGACACCTAAATCCTCTGGAGATGTGTCCACCTCTCCATGTAGGATCCTATAGACATGTCACCATCAACACATGATGGGATTATAATATGTTAGGCTGGACTTGCACAACCTCAACAGATCTATGAAAAAAAAGATATAAATATCCATGAAATTATTACACATATCCGAGGGATATTTTTTTGTTAATGTGATGTATCACCAATAGGGAGAATGCTTTTCTCTAAGAACACTCAAGAAAACTCTCAAAACACCAAAAGTCCATGTGAAATAAAAGGGGATATTTTTGGACCTTCTTTTGGTCATAATACTCATACGATGCACCAGAGCGGTCTCACAAGACCCCTTGACAAGATTTTTTTATCCCAAAATTCCCCTGGAAATCCATCCTTGTCTCATGGAATATCCTGGAAAAGGAATAAAATATCATATGAAATCTATTCAGTAGGAACCCTGATCTCACTAAAGTGCATAAAAATGTTGTCACGACAACACTAAAGACCCTAAAAATGTCTGAATGATTATAAATACACATTTAATTGGACATATTCCAGTAAATTGGGAATTTATGGTATGATCTCATGATCTCTAGAAATCATGTGACACCCCTAGAATAACCTATGGAAAAACCTCATGAAAACTCATGTCATCAAGGCCCTCCAATGACTCTATCTTAGATATGTAAAATACACGTTATATAAAGTGAATAATGATCATGGTAGAAATTCCTATAAATCCCCCACCCCAACATAAAAAATGCACCGACTTTACTTGGAACCTCACACCAGTGCACCCAAGCATATGAGATGATGCTTGATGTGACTGATCTCGCTAATGGGAAATTTTCCATCATGTATGATCCACATATCAATCGATGTGACAATGCAACATTTATAGGCACTTCATGTGATCACTCATTGATCACACGAAAGAATTCTAGGGGATCACTTGAGGGAAATCCCACATGCCATCTAGATCACATGGGACTTAAAATAAGATAACACAGAAAAAATCTAGGTCACATGCAATAAATTTCAACAAACAAGATAAAATAGATGGGATACTTATACAATGAACATATACATTGATCCTCATGCACTTCAAATGAACCATGCAGGTCATGAGACAGCACTGGGACATGTCACAGAGATAATGCAATAATCCATCGATATACTATTTGAATCATGAAAATCCCCTGAAAAATGTCATATCAAGTCACATGGAACCCCATATAATTCAAACATTTTCTTACGAAACCCTCTGGGATCAACATCCATACCTTGCGATGTCATCTAGACTTGTCTCCTAGATCGTATGGTTGTGGGAGTATATGTCAACTATTTTTTGATGGAATAAATTCATGTCAACTGGCTGTCGTGACATCCTCTTAAAAATCTAGCTAGATATCACGATTCCCTTCGGGTATTTCAGCTATCTCTTCTGACATCCCCTAAACATTTCATCCAAATTTTTTGCTGACTCCTAAAAATGTTAGTTAGGACATGCATCAACCTCCAGAAATGTCATATTGACTCTCATGATACGCTCTAAGTGTGTTATCCTTCTTTCATGATGACATTAGGAAACATCATCAGGATCATGTGACCCCATCTAAGAATGTTGGTTGAGATCGTTCAATGTATTCCAGGATAAGCTAGTTGGGTCTTGTGATTTTTTCCATAGAATTGTCCTTGGTTATATGATGACCTTCAGACATGCCATCCAAGTTATGTGATTTCCCATAGATAAGTCAACTAGATCAAAATATTTTTATTGGAAATTTTAGTAAGACATCTTCCAACATTTCAAGTTAATAATCAAGGCATGTAAACCAAATAATCAATGCATGTTAGGTAGAATGTCAATCCCAATAAATCGGGTATCCTAGGACTTGATAACCTTGTTCAGCCTCTATAATTGGAAAAGTTAATTAGTAACAAATGAACAATTTAACTATGATGTCTATGATTCCTTCAATAACTAGTAAATGCATGACTCCTTCATAAGGCCTAAGCACTATATTAAAACATTTTTAGGGAAATGTTAGTTTATAAACCATGAAAAATTGAACTATAATTACCCCGATTCATGCTTTAACTAGGATACATATTACTCCTTCTTAAGGACCGAGATCCCTATTAAAACATACTAATAGAAACGTTAGTGTTTCAGCCCTAACCAACTAAACTATGAGGACACTAATTCCCACCATAACTAGGATACATAGGATTCCTTCCTAAGGATCAATCCAAAACTCAAATGTTCTATCACTTGAGTGTATATCAATACATGTATCTGAAATTCCAACCATCAAGACACATTCTCTCCCATGGGATGATTATATTTCTTTATACACCAATGGATTATTAAATCATTGAACTGTTAGGACTTTCATTCCTTCCATAACTAGGATTTGTAGGATTCCTTCATAATTACAGAGATAAAATGGACATCTACTTCGATGAAAGTCCCACCATTTTCTTGGCAATCTATAAAATGGGAATCGATATCTCCAATGGGTTGATCATCTTTCCTTATCCACCAATGCATTGAGAAATCATAGAACTATAATGAACTTGATTCTAGTTATAACCAAGATATGTTGGGTTCTTTCTTAAGTCCTAAGCTATATATTAAACATCTCAAGTTTTTTCCTAGAATAGAAGTCATGTATCCATATGCAATGAAATTGATTACTTCTTATCCCCTATTTCTCACCATAATTATAGCACATGAGGGCTCAGGGAGTTACAATGAGCACATAATTGGTATAATGAATCTCCACCACCCATGGAAACATCATTGTGTAAGCCCCAACTAGTGGTAGGATATAATTACCCAACATACAACAATATCTACCATGGGGCATGTCTCAAGGGAATGAACAAACTATGTTAAATATGATTCATGTTATAACCAAGATATGTAGGATGCCACTTCAAGATTAGAGCTTAAATACCAGGTGTCTAAGTGACCATATATATTTACATTCTTTACGATGTTAAACTACATGAGTTTAATGAACTATGTGGGATTTGATTCCTATTATAAAAAATGATACATAAGATTCCTCATAATGGATCGATCCCATCCTCAAGATATTAATCACGTCCCTAGATAAAAACAATTTCAAGAGTTTTTATATATAAGGATTCAACATATACGTAGCTACTCACAAAAAAATATTGAATAACCTTTGATACATACATATTGATTCAATAGAAAGACACCCCCACTATTTTCATATATGGAGATTTAACCTATGAGAATTTTGTTAGGGTAATTGGTACCATGTAGGGATTACAAATAGGCTATTTAATAGATATTTAATCTATAATATAGTCCTAAAGTTTGCAAAAATTCCCCCCAAAAGGGTGTCCTTATCCCGAACTCTACTCCTCTTGACCAGTGTAAGTTCCTAAGCATCTTTGGGTATGAAACCCCAAATAAACAACAACATTTTAAAAACATGTATATACCTAGTTATGGATGCAAGAACAGTTGGGGTTTTATAAGAATGATTAAAAAATGGTGAGCCCGACATGAATGATTAGGAAGAATATTGTACCCCCCATAATCAGCCCACCAGAAAAAATCCACCCACATCGTTCTGAGGAAATTGGTGAACCTAATGTGAATCTTCTAAATAACCTAATGATTAGTTAATCATGCATTAGGCCAATTTTTTCATAATTCATGCAAACAAAAGTGGTGGAATCGATGTGAAATTCATAAACCGAAAGATGATTAGTAGACCATGTCATGGATCTTATGGTTGATCCTCTGTAGCCAGGATTCTCAAGATATATGTCCATCCATTCTTTGACTAGTCTGTGTGAGTATAATTTCCAAATCATGAATGAAAGGAAAATTGTGCTACCCATGCATATTTGATTGATCGCATATCATGACTACAATGGTTCACTGATAAATGATCTTATTCATTGTTTTATGGATGAATAGATATACTTATCTCATAAACAACACCCCGATCTAAGATAATTTCTTCATCCATTGACTGTTTTAGAATATAAGCTAAAACTATGACCCCTATGGGCCTTATAATGACTTCACCCTCCCAGCATCATTACTATATGGTGGAAAATTAAATGTTCCAGGAATACCATCTACATGGTATGATACTGGCCATCGATTCTTCCCACAAGGTTCTTCACATACTGAAAATAATGAGTCTGTATCATCTAAGGAATGATGTAATAAATCTAGTGACGCTCATTTCCACATCGAACCACTTCTGAATTTTACCTGTATGGAATGAAAATCCCCACATTTAGTATCTGATAAAGTTGTATCAAGGAAAAATATATAACTCCCTTTTGATTTAGGGGCCGATGAGGAGGGATCCTATCAATCATTGTTTCTAGCACTATCCCACTAATACCCATCAGTCACCTACTGAAGGTACCACCTGAAACACTTCCACCTCGGACACCCATGAATGGGGAACAAGGAAGGAACATCAAGCATGGAAGGATATGGATAACTATGGGTGGGACATATATCCCCACTCCCACTAACAATGTCTACAGACATATTCTGGTAGTTTCCAGCAAGAAGGCTCATATCCCTACTCATTTAGAACATTTCTTTGGGAAAATTAATGTAGAAATCATGGGGAAGATGAAAATCACTACTCCCATGTGTTAAGACCATCATTATATTTTGGTGGAACAAGGTGGATAAATTGGTATCTTATTCCAACTTCAATCGAATATATAATCCAATATATAAAAGAGAAAGTAAATTTTTAGAATTATAGCTCTACAAAAACTACTATTAAATTACATTACATATTATCAACAGCTAATGAATTCTGCCATCACATTATGGCACTGGAATAGATACCTAGAGAGGAACATATTCTTATTCCTACAACTAGGGTAACTCAACTCTTGGATTATTATGAACAAGTTGATTCTATGAAAAAAGCACATATTCATTCTACCATCTAGAAAAATAATCCAAATATTCCGGTAAAGGATGAGGCATCTGATGAGTCTCATATTCTTATTCCAACCAGGGATCATGAGGTGACAACGTAACATTATTTACAGAAGGGGAAAATCATTTCAAAAAAGTCTGGATACATATTCGAAATTCCCAGGATTAGGCTCATATCCCCATTCTAGCTAGGGATCACCATGTGAGAGGGGAACATAGCTCTGGACATGATCATTTTCCAATTGAATAAGACATGAGACATACTCCAATGTCCCATGATCAGGATCATATCCCCATTATGGTTGGGGATCACCAAGTGAGAATGAAACAAGCATCAGGACCACATCATATTCATGTTAGTGGATCTTCTTGGAATATTGCAATAGATCATTAAATCTAGGAGCATATTCCAACATCTCATGAAGAACGATTTCACCAACATCCTTATGAGGCATTAGAGTAGGATATTCATATCCCTTCTCCCATTCTGTAAGTAAATCATCATAATCCGATGAGGAATTCATATTCAAACTAATCTCAAACTCATGTTTCAACATGTTCTCACCAAGTGAGAGTGGAACATGCCTCAAGGTGGGTCTATATACCTTCCAAAATAGACTATTGACATGTCCAAAAGGCTCAAGATCAGGATCATACTCTCATTTAGACGGAGTCTCACCATGTGTGAATGGAACATGCCTCGAGAAAGGCTCATATTCATGTGAATAATGAAGAATATCAATGTAATATTCCATAATATTATCTTCAATGGGGTCGTACTCCCACAACACTAGAAGGTTATAAAAAAATTCATGAAATCATCACACATCCGGGCCATATCCATTCAAAATTTCAGAAGGGAAAGTTAGAATTTTTTCCATGACATAGAATGAGGATAATATCCCTAACACTCTCAATTTCAATGTCCTTGTAATTTTTTGATGAGCATTCTCAACACCAAAAGTATTTATCAACCATTAAATAGAAGAATAAGACATTATTTAATGTTATAGTCCTCCTCATGGTAGTGTGGAGATAGATTATTGAGACTCTACTCATAACATACATAATGGTCACCATACCCATTTTTATATCCCCCACAGAAAAACAAATCATCCCATTTCCCTAAAATCTTTATATTGGGAGGTGTTCAAATCTTAAATGCATTCATAAAGTGATATGCTCAAAACTTCAAGGTCAACTGTATATAGTTCCAATCAACTTCCAGCAACAATCCACTCCAGTAAATAGGTTACACTATGAATCATCTCATATGGTCTAATAGGATGGAGGTTGGTATGTCTGATGAGGAGGAGGCCGACATTGGTATATAGAGAGAGTTAGCTGGAAACAACCTCCCCATCATGTTCTTCCATTTTTCCCCTTCTAACTATGAGACCCCATATGAGCTAGAAAAGAAGTGCATACCATATTTATACCAAAATAGGCTGTCTAACCATAAGAGACTAAATAATAGTTACCTTACATATCCAAAATATGAGGGTCACCTTCAAAACATCAAGATACTCTGTTTTCAGATTGACTTGGCTACTATCTTCATGGACTGGGATCCAAAAAAAAAAGAATAACCCAAAATTACACTATTCTTTTTTTAATTGCATCAATGCTATTAAGTAATTGATAGATGAAGGCACATCATGTAATTGTATTTGAGGATGGTGAAATTATAGAGTGTTACACTTAACCAAACCCCTAGAATAATAGAACCCCTTAGATATGACTTCCTTTAATGTCATAGCCTCTAGAGAAATCATGGGACGGGGTAATTCTCATGCCAGTTAGTCCCTAAAATATAATTCGCCATCTTAAATGATTCACATACATCATTAATGAAGGAATAGTATATCCAAAAACTATTTTAATAGGTCCCCTTATTGAAATTTGAATGAATTTCAAACATGGAATCCAAGGGTTCAATCAACCTAATGAAATTCTATAAAAATTGACTCTCCTCATGGGCTATCATTGCACCCAACTAATATGTAAGCACCACTACACAACAAAAAATAGGAAATAGTAGAAAATTCTATAGAAAACATCTTGAATTAACCTCATCTCACTAGGATGGTGGAATTTCCACCACCACCTCCACCTCTATTGTCATAAATTCCTTAGAGGATTCAAGACATGTCATTCATAAATGCTAACAAACCCCATCTCACAAGGCTGGGAGAATTTATATATCAATCGACATCATCGGGTTCATCATCCTCCATCAAGGCCCTAGGGAAATCAATGAAAATTCCCGATCATCCCAAGATTTCTAAACTTAGGGAATTTATATATCCAATACTATCATATGATTCATCAAAGCCTCATTTGGAAGCATTAGATACTCGATAATAAGATAAATAAATGTCAATTTTTCCCCGATAACCCCCATACTGGGGGGCTAGGATCATTTTAATCATCATCATCATCACCACATAGAATCAGTCCTATAC
Source organism: Viscum album (assembly GCA_963277665.1). Taxonomy (NCBI): domain Eukaryota; kingdom Viridiplantae; phylum Streptophyta; class Magnoliopsida; order Santalales; family Viscaceae; genus Viscum; species Viscum album. The sequence continues at coordinate 543,477,373 of OY728157.1, forward strand.
AGTTTGGGAGGTAAATATCAATGGTAGGTATCCCATATTTTCCACCCTATGTAAGAAAATACAATGATATTTTGGTCTTGTTGATCAATCATGACTAGAAACTCCCTCATGTTCATTACTCATAGGCTGATACAAGAGGAGCATATGGTGAGGGAAATCAGACCCGGCTAGGGTCGTAAGACATAACGGCCCAATATGGCCAAGGGTTCAAGGAAAGATACCAATGATGGTAGTGAATAATCATCCTAATACATTGAATGTAATGGGAAAACCACCATTAACCTATATGCCTCTATAAATGTCTTCATTTTCAACACAAAAGATATGGTTGATCAAGACACAATTATATATGAATGAAACATGGAAATGCAACCTTGAGAGGAGGGTGATTTGGATGCACTAACTAATATAGAACACACGTGGAACCAAAGAAGGCTACTAAATCTGATACCTCCTATTATCATGTTTCCACCTCTCTAACATAACACAACTAATGATTAAAAGAATGGTGTAGCTACAATCCAATCACCACCCATAATAGTTTAGGTTCCTTCCATGGAGGTATAGTTTTAACAATATGTTAATGACATAAATAAAAACTTAAAAATCATTGAGGATCTACTCAGGAGATGTTATTGCTTCTAGGTATTGTCTTCAGGAAGAGAAGAATAGTCTTCTTCCTATAGTCGATCTACCTAGAAATGCAGCATCTGAGAATCCGATCATATATGGATATAGGAATATAGTCTACAAAAATTAGGAACTCAAAAATGATCATGTCTTCCATCCATTATAGAAACATCCTCCCCCTCGCTAGGGTAATAACTCAATCTATACCTATATTGAAAATCAGCTAGACACAAAATGTGAGACCACTATGAAAGGAATTTATCTATATCTATATATGGGAGGTGGATCAAACATTATTACCTCCAGAACACCTCAACTCCATTGACTCCCTTGATACTTGAATGGAATCCATGGAAGTGAAATTCACACTTGTGAGTCCTGATTAGAATCCATATATTGAATGGGTGGATGAAACATTACCTCCACCAATCATTGGAAATCCTACATTCTCCACCTATGATTTTGCGAGATATCCTGAGCATCATCTGACACACATTGTTTCATAATGTGGGCCTCTGATGGGATATCGAGATCAATAGTAGGCGATAAAACTGAGGTGTTTTATACACATTTGGATGGTTCCATCCTTTGTTTGGAATAGTAGACTTCCAATATGATACATTTCAAGATGGGAAGGCCATCATCATAAATTCCTTTACCAGCTCAACTCCACACTGACAGAAATGACTATTTTCAACCTAATGAATTGGAAGAAACCTGAAAATTAGAGGTTGTCTAACTTCATAGTCATAATGTAAGGGTCTAACCTATTAACTCATCATCCCTCTAACACATAAAAAGTTATTGGAACTCTATATTTAAAATCATTGAGATGGTTTCGAAACACCTATGATCTCAATGAAGTGTCCTAGGGTGTTTTGGGAGTTTATAGAAATGGCACAATGTCTGGAAGACACCATTCAAAAAACCCGAGATAAATCTCAACTCATACCTTTAGCATAGGGGAAAATGATTGGTAAAGTAGATGATTTTGATTCTACCCTCAAACTAGAAGTACTTCCCATCACGAAACTAATCATGTCCTAAATTTCCTAGATGCTACTATCGAGAAAAAAGAACCACAAAATCTCCCTCAATTAGAAGCACATAGATGTCAGGGTCTCTCAAGATTTGGGGAACTGGTGAATAAAAACTATTCGTTTATAAATTAAAAATTCACTGATTCTTTTCTTACAACCATTCCCAACAACCTTCTCAAGCTTACACATCCTAAGAAGTCCAATAAGGTCAACCTCACTGACCATCCTGACTACTTCCCCTTCCATATAGCGATGTGGAATAATATCTTAGACTACATCATCATCAAATATGTCATTTAAGGAATGGTTAACTCTGGATTGGTGGTGTTAGATAACTCATCATTATAGGTGACCTACCTGACCACCACCTAGTTAGAAGAAGAGGGTGATTGGTTGAACGTTTCAACTAGGTGTGGATACAATTTCAATAATTTGATAACTTGGAAAACATTTGACCAACCTCGTGCCACCGTGATAGAATAAATGAACATTCCCACCATATCACCACCACCCAAGAAGGTGAAATCAATATGTCTCCCAAAATTGGGTGTAACCACTGGATGTAGGAAGATATTCATAAGGGAGATTCATATTCTTCTCCAATGTATGTGGTGACCCTTCCATATTTCTTTGATGTAACATCTAACACATGGGAACTGACCCACCAAACAGACCCATCATCATAGGAATAGTTATTCATTGGTTCTTTGAATGTGATACACATATAATACCCATTATCCAATTATGAATATGCCCCTGAGTATGAGTTACCCCAAAAAAAACTTTGTAATAGGAGTCCTCGTGGCAGGAACTAAGGATTAAAGTGACATCATTAGAATCATCAGACCAATTATTTTAGTCACGTCCCCATAGAGAACAAATATATTGTTGAAACACATTGGAAATCACTTTAATAAGATCAAAAAAGACATGGAGTTGTCCCAAAAACCTCCATTGGTCATCCATGCCAGGTTTTCTTACCTTACCACCATGTGGTGGTTTTATTACCTGATCATCCTTGGAAATGGGGAAGACTAGCATGGCCTATGCCACTAGTTGAAGATACACCCTCAATGAATCCACAAGTAACAGGATTGTACACCAAAAATTCATCATCTCATGAGACACATGTTAATGATAAACCCTACCTCAATAATTTCTAACATCTAACCCCAAAGTATTCCATTTTGAAATAGTAGGAGGTTTTCGTGACCAAGCTATCAGTTATGGATGTGCTTTATAATTCAAAAAAACTATGAGAGGAACCTATTAAATCCCTCTGAATCCCATTGGAATTCAAGATATAATTCATTTTAGCTGAGTTATATAAAATAAAATCTATGTTATTAGAATTTCAAGTCACTATCTTGTTCACAAAGCATGATCATGAAGAAGTTATCCAGTGAAACATCATAACCTTATATGTATCAGTTAGACTTGATAAAGTTTAAATTTGAAGGGATCTGATTGATAATGAATCTAGGATCAATCTTATCATGATTCAAACCCTAAAATTTTTGGTCTGTATCTATGGGTATTTTTGTCCCATAAAATGACCATTATAAGGTATGATAAGCATATGAAAATACCTCTAAGAAAGATCAAACTCAAAGCTCATTTTGGGGATCTAACATATGACACTGAATTTATGGTTTTCCCACAAGACACTGCATACAATTTCCAGCTTAGAAGGCCCTGACACTATAGTCACATGGTGGCACCTTAAATATTCCATCAATGTCTGAAATACCTCATCTATAGAAAAGTCGGCATACTACATGCTGACGAAACCCCCATCACGACTTGTGAATCAACAAATGATGAATCTTTCTACAAAAGAGGAGGTAAACAACCAATGTTGGATTAATATTTATATGTTTCATCCCCCAATGTCCTAGAGACCTCCCTTGAAAATACATGGAGTTTAATATTCAGTGACTATGTGCTCCCCATAAATCTTGTTGAGTTAATCGACCTAATCCCAGAGGTTTTAGCCCCTCATGTTTCTAATGATAATGTAAAAGAAAATCAACTCCATCATTTCTCAATAATGAATCTGGCAGTGGGGGTGATAATGATTATTCTCATGGACTCTCTCACCATGATAGAGAAAGATTTTACCCTGATTATTCTTTCCTAATAATCTATCCATATACTTGGATGTGGAAGAATAAGATGAAGAATTTAGGAAATCCCCTCCCATATTTGAGGAATGTGTCTCCATCTCCATTGATGAGCTCAGGTAGGTAAATTTCGGAATATAAGAAGACTCACATCCTACAATTATTAGTGTCTCCATTCACCTCAGAGATAAAGATATGTACATTGAATTTTCAAAGAAACATCTATATGTGTTCACTTGAAACTATAAATAAATTCCATAATTAAATCCATTTTTTATTTGCACCATCTTGACTTACCCAATGACCATCGAGGTTTCATGTAAGGAACCAAGATGATGCAACCCTCCCATTCTACCAATGTAGAGGTGAAATTTGACAAATTGATCAAACATAACTTTTTTGAGTAGTTAAAAACTCAATATGTCTTTCCAATATTGTCCCCTTCAAGAAAAATAATGAGAATATTACGGTATGCAACGATTTCAATGACATTAAACAAAATTTCCAAAAGAAAGATTCTTATTACTGATGACATAACTCTTGATCGATGCAACTACTGGATTATAGGTTATTTCTTTCTTATATGTGTATTTGAGGTATAATTAGAAAAATATGGCCCATTAATATGAAGAATCCACTACCTTCAGTGTTCCCCAAGGGATATTTTTTATAAGATCATTCCATTTGGGTTAAAAAATGTTGGGGCCACTTATCAACGTGTCATGCATCATATATTTAAGCCATTCTTGGGAAGTATAGTTGAATGTAATGTCGATGACCTAGTAGTAAAATCCTGACAGTGATGTGATCGCTTTACAGATCATCAAATAGTCATCCAAAGTCTATGTAAACACATCTTGAAGATGAATCCACTAAAATTTACTTTCATGGTAACATGAGATAATTTCGTTGTCATTTTGGTACACTAATATTTAATCGAGGTCTTCCCAAAGATGAATATTGTAATTGATTAAATTTGAACCCCAAAAATATCAAATAATTGAGTGAATCCAAGGAAACGAATACTACATTCCTAGATTCAAAGTCAAATTGACTAAAAAATCACTCCCTTTAACCAGGATAATGAAGGAGGATATTTACTACCGATTGGGTGAGGACTGCCAAGAAGACTTCAAAATTTCTCAAACAATATCTATTTCACCAACTGATCTAGATTCTATAAGTGGCGGTAATATTACTCATCTTATATGTTTCCACCGGGGAACACTCACTTCGAACCCTCCTTCAACAGTAGAACAATGAGGGGACTGAGAACAACCATTGTTACCTCAACCAAATAATCCTATAAACTGAGACACAAAACTCATATGTCATGAATAACTTCCTCAAACTAATCCATATAGTAAAAATTATGAGGATTTACTTGAATCACCAAGAAAGTTTATCTGGTATCTCTTATTGATCAAAAAAAGTGTGTCCTTTTCTGCCTCTTGTTGGTTGGGTGTCTGTCTTGATGAGCGGTCATTCTGAAAAAATATTACATCTAGATCATATCACAGAAGGTAGTAAAAGAGAAAGACATGGATAATTTCTTAATGACACGTCTTTCCTCAGAAAGTAAACTGGTGTACATTGTACTCTTATATGAGTAGGTTTTCTAAACCCATTATACTCCATAGAAAAGGAAGATGTATTTGGTTGTTCATCCAAAAGTTCTATGGACAAAAGGTAGGAAAATCCAAAGCTCAATCGGGTTGTCTTGGGGATTGTAATTGTTTCATCAAAATAAACAATTTTTTCCTAATCATTCTCACTATGTGAATGTTTTTGAAATAATGTTATAGAATAAAAACCCCTCATCACTATCTTGGAACTGTCCTTACAATTAAATATATCCTCTCTAAATATAAAAGGTGATTTAGATCAATTGATAATGTAGATCAAAGGAAAATATTCCAAGAAAATGAAATAAATGGAGCCTCTCACTGGATATATTAGGGAATTTATGGGAGACTTCCATTTTTATCTCATGTTATATCATGGTCCTTGAACATAGAATGCTTTCTATGATGCATTAAAAAATGCAGCCACAGTCCTAGCTGACCCTGATCAGGAGGAATAAACCTTTTGTATCACACACCAAAGAATGGTCTCATCAATCATCATATGTTATATAGAAGAATTTAATTAGATCAACACTACCCCAGATCTTCATGAACTAATCCCCCCCTGAGTGGTTGGAACCTATAATCGATTATCTCATAAATGGGACTCTCCCATCATACCGAGCTAGAAGGGAATAATTTATGTGTTTTTTAGTAAAAGTTACCCTATGGGATCACCAAAATGAGAGAAAAACATCTAAAAGTTAGTCTTTTGACGAATCATACTCTGATTCATAATAGGAATTGATATCTATGACATCATGGAAGAAGTTCATGTAGGCTCCTATGGTGCTCATCAAACTAGGACAAGGCTCTCCCACTAAATCAGGAGGTTGGGATATTACTAGAAAACCACGATACAAGACTATGTGGAATTCAACAAAAAATGTAATGAATTCTAGATCCATAAAAAAATAATCTATCAACCCTCATAATTTATATGTAGATCTATATATTCTTATCCACTTATCATTTTGTAATCTATGTTGTGGGGCTATAACCCCCAGCTAGAGCTAGGTAGTTCAAGTACATCCTTACTGCTACTAACTTTTTCTTCTCCAAATAGGATGTGGAAATACCCCTCAAAGAATTTTGGTTGTAGAATATCATTAACATCATGAAGTCTCATATTATCATCAGGTTAGGAGTCCATCACACAATATTGATGGAAATCGGCACCAAAATATGTTCTACAGAGTTGATGAAACAATACTAGGTGTACAATATTGAGTCGTCTCAATCTTACCTCCACTATGAAATGAAAAATGGATAGATAGAGGCCTCCAATGAGACTATATCAAATAGACTCCATAAGATGATGAATAAGGATAATATATCCAGGCTAGAAATGATCCTTCAGGATTTATGGGATTACCATACCACCTTGTGTACCGCTACACAAGCAATGCCATGATCCCGGGTATATGGGATAGATGCAGTGTTAACCATATAATTCTAGTTTCCTACGCTATGAATATTAATTTTTGGAAAACATTTGAATGATGAAAAATAAAAAAAGTGGCAGTACTAATTAAAGTAGCATGATGGGAAAAGGTTTCACCCATTGCACAACCTAGACTTTCATCAGAATCAAATTACAAAAGTCTTTAATATAATGGTTCTCCACATTTTATTCCTTCAAGGAGAACCGGTGTTGGCTCTATGAAACCTAATAATATTTGGAAAGAAGTGTCTGAGGATGGAACCCAAATGGGAAGGGTCAAATATCATACATTTGGTCTGTAATAAGAAAATATACTCACTAGACACAATAAATGGGTGATATTTCACACCCCATAACAACGTGAGATTGATATATACATACTTTTCATAACTATCATCATGTGTCAAGTCATGGAATCAAGAATTTAAACTGCACGATATCTCACGTCCTAAACATATGATGTTAAACTATATGAAATAGGTCTTGACCACATGACGTTAAACTGTATGGTGTTCTCCAAGTTGTATGACATTAAACTACATAAATTTGTTCTAGTCGTATGAGGTTCAACTATGAAATCACATCCTAACCACATGATGAAAAAAATATATAGAAAAAACCCTCACCACATGATATTAAACTACATAGACCTCTAATGGTTCATTTTCATTCACATATGGTATCCCTCATCAACATCAAAAGACAATAAAATTAATGGTTGATATCCTTTTTGTATGACATTTAACTACATGGGTTTCTAAAACTAGGTTCGCCTTGATTATAATTTCAATGAGATATATTGGGATGACTCAATCCCATATCCTGGAATGACCACCACATGATACAAAATTACCAAGTCCTATCCTTAATCACCTCTTCATGGTGATAGGAATCCTTTCCATTCCTTGTTACTCGCACCGAGCATATCTCACGTGAGGTTAATAATTGAAGTAATGGTTCACTTTCATGAAAAACGAATATCATCTCATGAAAGGGTAATCATGTTATTGAATAAAATACGTTAATATGAATACCATGAGTCCTCGCCGTATGATGAATAACTACACTATTGATTTCCTATGCATGACATAAAACAACACATGCCTATGAACCTCGCCTGAGGGGACCACTATTATTGGTTTTGGTATCCGACCACACCTCTATTCAAGGACATTTTGTAACATGATTCCTAAAATCACAATATATATAGTGACCCCAAAAACACTAACCCTAGGTCCAGTCACAGAAATTAAAAATAATAATTTCACATCTATGTGTATTGGCCATAATTGCATAGGAATATAATATATCAAGAACCACATGTGTCTTCATTCTTGATATCACAAGATATGTAGTGATGTTTAAATCTCAAATACTAGTCCCAAATACTATAAAAAAGGAAATAATTCCCACCTCTACATACAGGGCAGACCGATATAGATATTTTCTCATTTAATCACTACATGAGGCTTGATTTCTATAATCATATGATATTTAGTGATGGATGGATCTGAAATCCAAGGTCCAACTACAACAAATGATAAAAACAAAAATCATCCCAATTTCATTGGGCATGATCCATAGAAGACCTTTTTGCCTACATACGAGTGAAATATATGTGAATACTTCATGTTAATAAAATATATGTTCCATAATTTTCATGTGAGTCCCCACATCCTTACCGCATGATGATTAAAATTCAAGTAAAACAACATGCTCTAATGAAATTAAAACTACACAAAAAATACATCCAGACTATAAGATATTAAACTAATGTGATTACTAGATGATGATAAACTACACAAGAAGAAATTATTTCCCTTCTAATTGATGATAAAATTTTTAGTCCATGATCCATTATCATCCCTCATCAAAGGACTCCAAGAACCTTACCCCGATCAACCAGAGTGTGGGGGGATTCCATAAAATTTTAAGCACCTCAAATCATAAAACACACTTCATGTCTTTAGCACCTAAAGTTTCCCCAATCCTTTAATGGCCCATGGAAAGGGTAATGGATCTCTATATTTGAAAATGATATCAATGAATAAGGGGTTAGTACTACCAACCATAAAAATATTGGCTTTTATAGAGGTATTTAGAGTCCTTGTGTGCCTAAAATCACTGTGGAAGAACTCAACACCACATTGTGTTTAGGCATATCCCTGGTATAATTTCCCAAATCATTTTTTAATGACTTGAGAACCTTAAGATGGACATAAAATATTTACACCTCATTATCAGAAGGATTTTGGTATGCTCTTGACCCCAAGTCTCCTAATTTGGTTGTTCTGTATCATCCACAAAATTTTGTCCATGTGCTTCATGACCTTAAAGTGTATGCACTTTGGTCCTAACTATGTGACCATAATCTCTAACCCATAATTATCCAAGTCACATGACCCTAAAATTCTAGTTAAAGAGACAAAAACCTTAAAATTTTAAAACACGCAAAGGGAAGCATTAGAAAAATTTATATCTTCACTCACTAAACTCTTCAATTGTAGATTTTAGGAGAAAAATAAGGAATACAAATATAATAAATAAATATCATAGGGTCTACACTATAGCCCAATTAAAATTCAACTTATGCTCACTAGACCCCCATGGTTCAAGAAAAATTTAGTGTAATGATTTTTCACAAATCCTTGCCATGATAATATGTTGGCTAGGTGGTGAAACACCTTTTGGGGATCTTGAACACTTCATGTATAGTACACTTTCCACAAATAACACTTCTTGATTAGAGTGACTTATATCACCATCAACCATCCATAGACTTTGGAAAATGATACCTGGCTTCATGAAACCCTTTTTTTACTATTCATGTATTCCTATGGCTCATGCATATATTCCTATAGTCATCACCAAAATTTGATACTCTACAAAAGGGGATTTATAATACTTTTGATCCCTAACATAACCACTATAGAACTCATCACCTTACTGTTTTATGTTCCATTCCTAGTTTCATTATCTTAGATCAACCTCTTAACCTAAGAACATTGGACTATGATTTATAATCCTCATTCCAAATTATCCAATATGATTCAAAATCCTCAACATTACATCACTATTTTTTTCCTTTGTTAGATAAGTAATGTGACACAACATTCCTGAATCTTGGATGGCCCACACCTTGTGATTCCAAACCATCATCCATAGGTCTTGAGCTTCATAGATATATGTTGAACTACCCTATGATGTTAGAACCCATCATGGATAGTTTATTACATACCCAACCTCATCATATTGACATTTGATTTTTTATAAATATTTCATGGACCTCCTAAAGGAGTGGAGATCCTCTTTTCTTGACCAATATATCAATGCATAATGGATTTGACCTACCAACTAAAGTCATCTCCTCATTGTAGGAAAAGAACTACGAGCCTTGTGACCCCTATAAACAATGTGGTGGAACCTTCCACATTAGGGTTTTATGATCCATCATTGGCATGTCTTCCCCATCCCATATTCATCAACTCAATATTTTGGGTTGTCACTTACATCACCCATATTCCAACTATCTAGGTGTGACTAACCTCCCTAGAATTTCTCCCTCCAGTAATATTACCCCAATAAATCATTCATGACCCTGGTAAAAGAGTACAGATGCCTCTTTTGGACAATGGTACTGATAAATATGGATATTAACCTACCAACTAGAGTCATATACTTCTTATAGGAATGGATATCTAATCCTTGTGCCCCCTGGAAACACCATAGAAGAACATAGAATCCTAGGGTTTTTTGAGTAATTCCTACCATGTTTTTACCATATCTGATATTAAGTAATTAGGTACTAGTAGTATGAATTTAAACTACAATGAATTCTAAGATCCCATATAAAAGGCCCTAAACTATGGTGATAGAATGTCTAAGAAAAAAGACCCTAAAATACAGTGATAAAAGGTCTGGTCTAAAATACCATAAACAATAGTGATAGAAGGCCTGAGCAAAAAGACCCTAAACTATATTGATAGAAGCCTAGAGCTAAAAGAAGTTAAACTACAATGACAGAAGGTCCATGCTAAAGGAACCTAAATTATAGAGATATATTTCCCGAGAAAAAATACCGTCAACTAAAATGATATGTGACCCAAAATAAAATTACATAAACTATATCACATCAGAGATTTAGTATACAAGGATGAAAATGCATTTAAGCCCAGCCATATGGCTTTTGAAAAATAATGTTATGCACCCCAAGCCTATTTTCTTCGAACAAAGATAGAGAACTCTCCCCCAAGAAATATATTCTACCCAATTATCCCCTTTTAAAATGGGTAATCTTATGATAACTAGATAAGATACATCAATGAAGAACCTCATGATCAGTGGGAATTCATGATCACTTCTAGAGAAAAATTTTCTATGATTTAAATATTCATATCCATACATTTAGGTTTACTTTCTATTTTACAAATGATTGGTATCGTTAGAGATTCATATAACAAAAGATCAGAAAAAATTCATGCACATAATGAATGAAAGAAAAAATAAATAGAAACATGAAAGGTTAAGAAAATCCATTCATTTATATCATTAAATAGAAGGAATATTCATATTTTGGAGCCCCTCTAAAAATCTCATAATAAATCTATTGCATGTCTCCAATAAATCTACAATAAGATATGATTAGTTGAGTTGGCCAAGATGGAAAGAGTTCGGCGAGAAGAGTCAATTGAACACAATAGTGTTTCTCACCCTCTATCTTCTGCTTCATCCCTTTGGAAGAGAGTATCAACTAAATTAGTTAACTCCTCAACTCTTTTTTTGGTGGTTTCGAATGAGGATGATGACACTGAGAGGTCATCCCTCAAGTAAGCTATGATTTCCTCATATCTCTATATCTACATAGTCTAGGTATCCATATGAGCTTGTGAATTAGATATAAACAGGAGACTCTACTCCAATTCCTCTAAGGGCTCCTTCAATTATTCAGAAAGGGTTACCTCATCTTCAAGATCGTGAAAGTCCCTCACATTGGTAGCCAAATCATATTGATTCATGATAATTTGTCTCATGATCTCTCATAGCAGTTGGAGATAAAATATATACACCTCAAGTCATTAAATAGCTGATTAATGTGTTCCCCTTGGTCATGAACGGTTTAGAAAGGAGTATCAATAATCAAGGCATGAATCTTCTTCCAGATCAACCTACTCTTGGTCTGAGCTTCTGTGAATTATGGGATGGGAACACCAAAAGGAGTAACAACTTACTAAGATAGCAATGAAATATGAGTGTATTCTCTATATATTCTTCCATCAACAAAGGAATCACCCATTTCATGTGCTAGAGAGTTTATTTCCTCAACATATTATGTCTAACTGTAGGGATGGTCATCACCAAGAGGAGGGTGATTCATTGAAGCCTCTCCCAAATCTTTAATAAAATCTATTATTTCTACAGACATGTGGTCAATGAGAAAATTTTATTTTCCAAATAAAGAATCATTCAGTTAGTACACCCCCCGGATAGGATGCTACCCAAGCCTAGGCATAATCATGAGTAAGAAAGGGAGGAGTGTTAGTAGACGGAATAATGATCACATCATCAGTTTCTTCATGCACCAACATCATCCATAACTAGTGAATGACATCAGGGTGTCTCTCTCCTCACACACGAGTCAAAGTGAGAGGGGATACCCTTTCAGTGTATCCAAAATGATGAGAACATTGATAAGGTGTATATGGATTACATATGATTAGATCATACATCCTAGATACTAGAACCCATCCTTGAGGAAGATCTTGTATGACCTTTCACTGGGAGATCCATTTCTATTATCAATGATTGCCCCATTTGGTGTGCGATAAGGGGTGAAATAGAATCTCTATGACTAAATCAACACATCACTAACCTCATCAGAACCTAGTGACACTACCCCATACTAGGTTATGTTTAGAAACCTTGGATGATATAGGGCACTGGGGATTCTCTTGGCATTGTAGTAGTCATAGAAATGGATATGCTTCCCTATTAATCCCAAAAAACTAGAAATGACCACACGACCCTATAGGGTATGTTTCCTTTCTTAAGTTAGTTTAGGATTTGTTGATTGAATTCTAGGGTTGGCACCACCAGATTAAGGTTTTTTTCCTCTGCTAGTCGTGCTTCCATCACTAGCATACTTTCCTAGATTCTTGAACACGCATCCCCGACTAGGAAAAGAAAGATGTTCAAGATCATGTCCATGAATCTCTACAGCCTATGGTTTGGATAGACATTTGACTTCACTAAATATCCCAAGGAAATATGATCCCTAACATCCAAAATTGCCCAATATGAACTCAAACTATCATGAAATTTCCTAGATGGTCACTTATGTGGTTGTATAGTAGTCTTCCTAGCAATACCGTGACTAAATAAAATGTTGATCCTATATTCTAATGAGACAAGAGATCACATAATCATATCCTTTCTTAAATTTACCTTCAAAATGATGTGCATGTCCCTCTCCAAGACAGGATTCTCCAATGGTTCATTCCAGACATCTTTGGTAGGAAGGAACTCATCATACATCTCATCGAGTGGGGGTATCGCACCTAGTTTGTAGATAACCCATACGCTAATTTCCACCTCACCATGTGACAAATGCAATGAGTTGGTTCCAGGACACCAATGGATAAATGATTGTTGATAAAGGTCAGCCTGCAGGTAGATAATAAATTGGTAAATCCATACATCTTCAAAACATAGTCAAAATATAATGGTTAGTGAACTCTATGTAGCTTTTCCTGATCCAGAATTGCCAGGACCATTAATCAAAAAATTTACCCCATGATAGAGATCTCATTTAATGATTTATCTACTACTTGATTTATTCATAGAATATATGAATATACTCAAGTGTCTCTGAATTATGGGTTTTTGAGAAAATCATAGTCTTTAGGACCCAGGTGAGTATTTTCCAATATATAAGACAAACCTTAGAATCGAGCTGCAACCATTTAGCCATCCATCAAAATTGTCATCTGAATATAATAACGATAAGTTTACAACTTTAATGGTGGAATATTGTAGAACCAATAAGGAATGAAAACATTTTCCAAAAAACCAAACCCATATAGAGGAAGCTGGTGTGATAAAGGATAATTTTGGTGCTCATATGGAAGAAGATATTTTAGAACCTAGTTATTAGAATTCAAACGATATCATGGTTCAATATTATAGTTTCTAGAAATCATGGATCTTTGATTATCCATAGTAGAGGAACATTGATATGATATGGAATCCATATGAAAAAAATTATGTGGCATATGTCAGGATGATTGAAATTAAATTTTTTAGAGGAAAGAAAAAAAAATTCTAGCATCTTTATGCACATCACATGAACAAACAGAAAATTCATGTTTGCATAAATTATCTGCGAATCACTTTTCCATGAAAGATCACAAAGACCACATAAACACATAGAACATCACACCAATACATTACCCCTTGGAAGACCCATGATCACATTACCTTGGTATGCTCACTTGATCTGAAAAAAAGTCAAAAAGGATCATGTGATCGAGCCACCAGATCTCATGAAACCATCAAATCCAGTCCCGCATCCCAAGGGATGATGTTCAAAAAGTTTCATAAATTATTTTTTTTGTAGATTCAAACATGTTCCAAATAAAAAAAAGATCTTGTGAAGCATTTCTCATGGGAAGGTATTGCAAATGTATCTTGAGATCGATTCTTGTGGAAAGGTATTTTGAATAGATTAAGAAATGGGGGTTGTCACACCCCGACCTATCTATTATTTTTATTATTTTATTTTCATTTCTTTTAAAAATTATTGTCGAAGTTCTGGTTGAATTCCAAACATTATTTTTGAGTTTTTTCAAAAAAACATGCGTTTTTGATTTGACGTCGTTGGACGCACGAGCATGGTGCGTTTTGGAAACCTCGTGAGTCCATACCCATACATCGGCACGACCTTCCCATCTTCGGAAAATTAAAATGAGAGTCTTTTTCAATTTATTGTGTTATTTAAATTTTTTTTATTGTCGTCAATGATATTATTATTATTAATGTGAACTGAATATTCTTTTTATTTTTATTTTTATTAGTATAATTATTAATGTTATTTTTTATTATTATTATGAGTAGGGATTTATTATTATTAATTTAGATTGGTGCATGGGAACTGCATGACTAGCAGAAGCCGTGCGGTCTTCCCGAGTACCGTGAAGATGCAGTGTCTAAATTGACCATATAAAAATGAAATTAAATCAATCGAAAATAAATTAAAATTTAGAAGAAATAACTCACCGTGATTATGTGAGTATTAATTCTTCATGATCAATGAGTTAATATTATTATTAAAGAATTTTTATTATCAAAATTGTTATATTTATCATTTTTATATTATGGTTATTTTTTTTATTAATTATTATCTGTATTAATAATCTTATTATTATTGATGTTATTATTATTATTATTATTATTATCATTATTAGTATTGTTTTTATTTATTTATTATTATTATTATTATTATTATTATTATTATTATTTACTCTTAACCCTAATCTGCTGCTCACCCTCATATCCCCCTCACTCTGTGCGCCGCCACCTCCTGTTCTCCTACCCACCCTTGTTGTCGTGCCATCATTGAGCCCCCCTTGCTGCTGCATTGCACTACATTTATGTCGGCTCCCTACAACGCACACCTCGGCCACCCACCTATCCAGCCATCCGCACGAGCCGCCACCTCCACCCAGCTGCTCAATCCCCAGCAGGCCTCCACCTCCCTGTCCAGCGCCCACCTGCTGTAGCCCTCCTCATGTGCATGCCCAGCCAACCCAGTGTCCTCCCTACACACCAGCCGGCTCCCAGAAGCGCCTCACCACCTCAGTCCCCTGGCCTCTCTAGTCGGCATGCCTCGACCTCCCCCACTTGCAGGGCCCTCCTACACAGAACTACCCGACCTTCCCGCGCACCATCTCTTGTCCGGCTTCGCCTCATCTGCGCCCTCCCCCTACTATGGGCACCACCTCACCCTTGCCAGAATCTCTCTGGCCGACCTCCTCCATGGTGCGACCCGAAACCCCTCTTGCGTTTACGGCTCCATCTCCGACAACCATGACCTTGCCGGTGCCCATATCTTCCGGAGGCGAATCCCCATTTGGTAGTTATTTTCTCCTTCCTCTCCATTTGATGTTATTCTACCTCTAAGGCTTAAATTTTATTTTTATGGTCAATTCCTATGTTTTTCATTTAATCTTAATGCATAGGGTCGATCTTAACATCCTTGAATGTTGTGTGTTTGAAGTTTCACATCGTAATTTCGAATGTTTCGTTATTCTTGATGTAGGATCCCTTTTCTTATTCCTCTTTAAATTAAGATTACATTGATTACATGAAGTTCTCACCCCTTAGGTTTCTAGATATGCGTTTTTGTTGTTAAATTAATTATATCATGTGGAAATTGTTGTTTTCCCATTGTTTGGAAAATCATTTTACCCTTTTAATTGATTTTACGCGTTTTGTCATTAATTGGTTTAGTGAAAGTTTAGTTTGTGTTTGATACTTTGTGTGTTGTTTTATGTGATGTAGGTGTGGTTTGTTGGAAACCAGATTTTTTCTATTTAATATCTTCTCATGAAATAGTGTAATTATTATATTTGACTTTGCATGTCGTGTGTTTTATGTTCGGGTATGTTGGAGATTTGTGCTTGGTCATAAAAGAGGTTTTGAAGGGGGGTTTTGAGTTTGTAAAGCTGTGAGATACCTTTTGAAAATTGTGTTATAAATTTTAAAGTGGTTTATTAAATAGTGTAGATGGTGTGCATTGTGTTTTGAAAATAGAACGAGGTGGTTCTTTTGTACTGGTTGTTCATTTGGGTTGTTTTAGGTCCGTGTTCATGTATTTTTATTTATCATTGTGGTTGCAGTGTGTTGACAAGGTTTTTCCATGGTCCTGCGATCATCAGCTTGTGTGTTCTTGCACGCCCGTGTGAGGCGTGTCGCATCATCGTGACTAGTCTGTGAGTCGAGGTAGGTACCCCACTACACTTACCTTTAGATTTAGAATTTATTAATTGCTTGATGTTTTATTAATTTTAATAAATTGGAAATAATTTAATACAATTAATTTTTATATGACTATTTGGTGTGAAAAGAGCCGTTTGTTTTATACCGAACACTTGAAACATTTTCTTGACGAGTGGACACCCAATATTGAAAGAATGATTGTTTGGCCTTTAAACATAATTCACGTAATTTCAAATGTACTTCTTGTTTTAATGATAAATGGTTTCTTCTGAACAATTTTTTTGGGTTTTCTCGATAAATGAGGTTTTGCTTTGAAATTATTGAAGGCCCATTTGGCACCTTAATAAAATAAATTATTTTGGAAAACCCATTAAGATGTGATCTTTGGTGTGCGCTGATTTCGTGAGCTGTATGTGATGTTTTTGCATCATGATTGATTGATTTACATTGTGGGCACACCCCTTTTATTTTCATGTGTTGACATTGGAACCTGGTATAGTGAGTGAATCTTATGAGAATGATTGATGCACTATTTTAGATTACGCATTGGCCAGTGGCCCCATAATAGGGGAATACTGAGTTATTGCTGCTATGTAGATTGGTCCCCTCGGTTAGTCCATGTAGGGCTATGCCAGGCGTTAGGGCATTATGACGTCATCAAGTTAGACCATGATTTCAGGATGAGTCACATGTATAGTATGTCTTGGATTGTTCACGATCTCTTAGGTTCGACCCATGTTTCGTTTAGTGTTTTATTGTATGTGTTGGATGATTGAGAGGTCTAGTTCTGTAGCTAGCCCATGTGTGCCACTTCTTTCCCATTTCCCATAGTGTGCGTTACGTATTGTGTGGTTATCCCTTTTTACTAAAAATTAAGATTTGGATTTCTAAATTGTTCGCAAAAATGATTTTTAAAATGCAATGCACATGTTTCTTCCAAACACTAAACTTGTTTTTAAATTAAAAAGGGAAATGGAATGTTACTTGTTTTAGAAATCAAAGTATGTGGGGAAACTAATATTTTATATCATTTAGTTCAAACCTAGAATTAATGAATTATTTATTTAATGGTATGTGCATTGTGAATATAATTAGTCTGGCCTACCTACTGAGTTTTAATACTCAGGGATATAGTGTTTTCTTATTTTTAGTTTTGTTTCAGGTTTGGTTTGAGAGCTTTCTCATCGTGGCTGAGAGTGGGTTGTGGACAGGTGAGCGAATCTTGGAGTCACGAGGAGTTTTGGTCGAGACCAGGTTAGTGTACTTTGTTGGTCATTCATTCTTTTAAGGGTCATTTGTTTACTTTTTTGTTATTCAACTTTTATGCTGCTTTATTTATTTTTACTGGGTGAAATCATTCCCATTTGTCCTTTATTGAAGCCCTGGAACTTGTCGCCATCCCGGGAGGATCGGGAACACCTCTCGGGTCATGTCGCGCGCCGACTCGGATGATCGGTTCAGGGTCGACCCGGGCTGGTTCGTGACAGGGGTTGGGTACAAGAGCTCTAGGAAATGGAGTAGTCGATGAATGATCCACTCTCCATAACCCTATTTATATGAAATTCCACAGAATACCAAACTTCACCTAGTAGACTAAACATTTCCCAAGACACCGGTTGATAAAAAATCTAATGACCCAAGTGGGATGTTACTTTCCTTATAACTAATCCCTTGTCCCTTAGATATTGCTTATAGAATGGAGGGATTTTTTGACACCAAACAAATGAGAATAAAAATCATAAAGGAAGAAATAACTGAATATTGGTATTATTTTCCTTATAATGAAATGGAAAGGGAAGGTGTCCATGATCACACGGTTCGCATGATCCTCTACGAGACACATGATCACATGACATGTGGATGATGATACAGACAGACACATTCTACACATATCCCTTGAAAGATCCTAAAAACCTGCATTCAAAAAGAATCCATGTTCTTGAGAAGTCATCCTAAGAACATGATGATCATTTTTTGAAAGCCAAATAAGCACCCCCCAAGTTATGCAAATTATAAGGAGGAAAGCACCTAACAAGCCATCAAAAAATCATTGTAAATTAAGAGAAAAATATCCACAGATAGGAGCCTCTTATGGTCTTAAAAATCATGTGACATGCTCCAAGTTATTCTAAATACATCGCAATCCTCTGAAGACATGTCCACCTCACCCTACAATAGACTGTAGACATGTCACCCTCATCACATGAAGGGATTCAAACAAGTATGGATATACTTGTTCTCCCTCTCCATCTCCAAGGAAAAATAGATGGATTTCTCCATGAAATGATCATGAAACTCCATAATAATTATTTTTGGCCATGCAACGCATCACCAATAGAATAATGATTATCTCCAAGAAAAATGAAGAAAACTCTTGAAATACCAAAAGTTCTTTTTCAAATAAATATGGAAGAAAATAATAAATGGTGGGAGCCTCTTGCGACTATAAAACCCATATGAGACACAAAAACAATCTCATAAGACCCCTTGGAAATCCAGTATGATATTCAAAAAATCCCCTTGGAAATACATCCTTGTCATGGAGAATATCTCAGTAAAATAATTAAATATCACATGAAATTATTTTAGAAGACATCCTGATCATGTTAAAGTCCTTAGACATGTCAGCCTAATAATACAGAAGACCCTCAGATTGTCCACATGATTTCTTAATAGCCCTTTAATTGTCCACGATCCAATAAATGGGGAATTTATGGAAAAATATTATGGTTATTGAAAATCATGTGACACCCCTACAAAATCCTATAGCAAAACCACATGAAAATGCATGACATCAATTCCCTCCACCGACTCTAGCCTATATTTTTATGTTATGAATCGTGAAAAGAGGTGAATAATTTAGGTGGAAAGGCCCATAAATCCCCCACTATAGCATGAAAAATTCCAAAAATATTCCTTGGAACATCGCACTGGTGAACCCAGGCATCAAAACAACTTTCTCATAGTGGATGATCTCATGATCAGAAATTTTTTCTATTAGTTAAGATCCATATAATAATAGGGGAGATCAGTAAACATGAAAAGGACATTCATGTAACCACTCATAGGTCATGTGAATGACTTCTAGAGGGTTCAATAAAGAATATCATGTATACTTGTAGGATTAAGTGATACTTAAAATAATATAACACTAAAAAATATAGGGAATATGTAATAAAAGGATGGAACTGAGAATAAAAATATGTGATAATTATGTGAATAACATATACACATATCCTCATGCTCTTCCCATGAACCACCCAGGACATGAGACAACATGCGCACATGTCTCTCAAATCATACCGTGGTCTATTGGTATATTATTTTGATCATGTGAAGTCCTATAGAAATATTAGATAAAGTTACATGGTGTTCCCCAGACATTTCACCCAGGTCTCATGAAACCCTCATATCTCACCATCCAAAATCACAATGTCCTCTAGACATGTCACCCAGATCATATAGTGGCACCAATACATGATTATTATGTTTGGTGATGTAGTTAATTCATGTCAACTAGCTCTCACAACTTCATCCAGACATGCCATCCAGATCTCACAACACCCTACTTGAATGACAGATTGATCTGGTGATGTCTATTGCCCTTGTCATCCACCTTTCATGATGAAAATTAGACAAGTCAACCAGGACATGTTGCACCCTCCAAACATGTCACATTGACTCTTGAAACACCATCAACGTGTTTCAGTCATATTTCATGATGACATTGTGGAATGTCAGTTGGATCATGTATCACCCACTAATCAAGCTTGCCGAGAACAAGTGATGACTTCCATGATAAGCAAGCTGGGTCATGCGAAGTCCTCTAGACAAGTCATCCTTGGTCATGTGATGGTCTTCAGACATTACATATAGTTTATGTGTTGTCCCACAAATAAGTGAACTATATAATGTGATTGTATTTGGACATGTCAGGCATACATCCACTAAGGTTTCAAGCAGACAATCAAGGCATGTCAAGTAGATGATCAGTTCATGACAGGCACACAAGCACACCAGGTCAATCGGGAATCTCATGACATGATAACAATGTACATCATACATAAAGGGAAACATCAGTGTGTTATCCCCCCACTAGTTGAACTATAATGACTCTGATTCCTTCTATAATCAGGATACGTAGGATTCATTCTTAATACTTGAGTTTTAAATTAAAACATCTGTAGGGAAACTTCATTATGAAATCCCTATCAAAATGAACTACAATGAATATTATTCCTTCAATAAATAGGATATGTAGGATACCTTCCTACAACCTGATCTCCATATTGAAACATCATAAGAGAAATTTTAGTGTGTAATCCCCGACCAACTAAACTATGTGGACTCTGATTCCTGCCATAACTCGGATACATTGTACACATTCTTATGGCCATATCACTGACTCAACTGATCATCCACTTTGGTTTAAGTCCTTTCATGTGTCATACATTCCAAGCATCAAGCCTCAATATTTCCCATGGGTTGATCATCTGTCCTCATCCACCAATAAATTTATAAATATTTGAAATATAAGGGCTTCAATTCCAAGCATAACCATGGTATGTAGGAAACCATCTTAAGGCCTGAGCTCAAATGGGGATCCACTTCGGTGTATGTCCTTTAATGTCTCTGATATTCCAATCATCGAGTTCCAATAACTCCCTTAGGTTGATCATGTTTCCCCATCCACCAATGGATTGATAAATCATTGGATTACGATAACTCTAATTACTTCTATAACCATGATACATATAATTCTTTCCTAGGGCCCAAGATCTATTTTAAAACAATATTAGGGAAATGGTAGTGTTTAAGACCCAAAAAATTGAACTACAATCATTTTATTCCAACCATAACCAGGATATGTAGGACATCTTTTGGAGGACCAAGCTAAAATGAGAATGCACTTCAATGTATGTCCCTCTATGTCTCAAACATTACAACCATCGTGACTCAATCCCTCCCATGGGTTTTCATATATCCCCATCCACAAATGTATTTTTAAATCAATAAACTATGATGATATTGATTCCTTCTATTATAAGGATACATAGGTTGACTTCTTAAGTCCTGAGCACCATATTAAACATCTCAAGGGTTATCCTAGTACATAAGTCTTACATCTATTAGAAATGACTCTTATTACTTTTTATCCCTTGTTAATCACACTATGTTTAGATAACATGGTATTAGAAAGTTTTAACTATAATATAATTAGCATAAAAAATATCCACAATCCCTGGAAACCTTATTGTGTAATCCTTGATCAGTGGCATGAAATAATTACCCAACATACAATGGTATATACCATAGAGAATTTCTCAATGTAATAAAAGAACTAGAGTAACTCTGTTTCTTGCTATAACTAGGATACGTAGGATTTAATCTCAAGGTTCAAGGTCAAATACTAGGTTCCCCAGTGCCTACATATATTTCCTTTCTGCAAGATTTTAAACTGTACGGCTTTAAAAATATAACACTAGTATAAAAAAGGTCTTTAACATCGGTTTTTTTATTTTTAAGTCAGTTTTTAACCGACGTTGAAGTCACTGACGTAAAAAATATAAATTTTTACGTCGGTTTTTGTAAACCAATGCCAATAACAAATTTAATTTGTTTTTTAGCATCGGTTTTGTAAAAAATAGAGGCCAAATAAACTCATCCTCATCATTTTTGGCGTTGGTTTCCATAAAAACAAATGCCAAAAAGTTGAAATAATAGTTTCGGCATCAGTTCTTAAAAAAAACCGATGCCATAAATGGAAAAAACTTATTTTTGCCGTCGGTTTTTACAAACACTAATGCCAAAAAGTAATTTTTTATTCTTCGATGTTTTAGATAATGTACTAATCTTCGATTTCACAGTTCGTGGAGCTAAAACGGAGTTACAGATCAAAAGTTATGGTTGTCGGAAGTTGAACAAGTCAAATTTTGGATTGATACTACTTGTTTTAAAGAAAACAAGATAAACATGAATTAAAATCACATACACCAAATGATATAAAATATACATAACACTTCAAAAAAAATTCAATTTTTTTTGGATCTTCCATTGAAATGATATGTTGTTTATCATCATATCTCTTATATTTAGTATAGAACTCATGGGATAATGAAAACAATGATCGATAATTAATCTTACACTAAGCTTGGTAAATCCCATCTGAATGTTTTGTATCTTTAACTCGATAATAAAAGTAAAACATCATTATATGAAATCTAATCGAGTTTATTAGAAATGAAGGACATTAATAATTAAGAAAATAAATTAATAGAATAGGTACCATATTCTAATTAATGATTGATCCTGCGTTGAAAACATGATGAATCGAAAAGGATGAAAATGATGAACGAAGGAGAAATGGATTTATATATAGTAAATGAAAATATTGTTGATTGCGTTGTATGAAAATGTAGGCAGGATTTTAAAAATTTAAAATCACGTTGTTAAAAAAATTGAAATTATGATCCCGCATATTGGTGAATACTATTTTGCGTCGGTTTAGTTTGAAACCGACACAAAAGAGGATATTTGTTGGTCTTTTGGAATCGGTTTTTTGATAAATCCGTTGCCAAAAATTCCAATCGATATCATTTTTGGCATCGGTTTTTAAATAAATAGATGTGAAAAAGATAAAAAAATATATATGCTTTGCATCGTTTTTTAAAAAAACCGACGTGAAAAACAAAAAAACAGTTTTGGTGTCAGTTTTTATGAAAACCGACGCAAAAAGTAAAAAAAATTATTTTGGGCGTCGGTTTTTCTGAAACCCGACACCAAAAATAAATTACCAAGTTTTAGAGAATTCTTTAAGCTTCGGTTTGACTGGTCGTGGAGCTAAAACGGAGTTACGGATTAAAAGTTATGGCCTTTCAAAGTTGGACTTAATTAAGACTTCTTTTAGAGAAGATCAACTTCCAACATCCATAACTTTTGATCCGTAACTCTGTTTTGGCTCCATGACCAGTCAAATCAAAGATTAGGGAATTATATATAAGACTATACATTATTTTTCAAATTTTTGGCATCGGTTTTTATGAAAACCGACGCGAAAATTAAAAGAAAATTATTTTTGGCGACCGTTTTTTTTTCAAAACCGACGTGAAAATCAAAATTTTTTTGGTGTCGCTGTTTTTGAAAACTGACGCCAAAAAATAAAAAAATGAATTACCATGTTTTAGATAATTCCTTAAGCTTCGATTTGACTGCTCGTGGAGCTAAGACAGAGTTATGGATTAAAAGTTATGGCCTTTCAAAGTTGGACTTAATTAAGACTTTGTTTAGAGAAGATCAATTTCCAACATCCATAACTTTTGATCCGTAACTCCGTTTTTGCTCCATAACCAGTCAAATCAAAGCTTAGGGAATTATCTACAGGACTATATTTTTTTTAAAAAAAATTGGCATCAGTTTTTATAAAAACCTACGTCATAACATTTTTTTTTCGTGTCGGTTTTTTTAAAACCCGATGCCAAAAATACTTTTTTTTAGTTTTTGGCGTCGGTTTTTAAAAAACCGACGCCAAAAATTCTACGCAAAAATATTTTACGTCGGTTTATAAGAAACTGACGTCAAATTGAAAACGTTAAAAATGATTTTTCTGCTAGTGTATGTGGGTTTTGATTCCTATTATAAAACAAGATATGTAGGATACCTCATAATTTCTCAATCAAATCCTTGAAATATTAATACCCTCCATGGATAAAAATAATCTTCGTAGTTCCTAGTTTTATGGATTCAACATATAAACAGCTACCCACCAAATAGAAATTAATTAAGAACATCATATACATACAGATGGATTCACAAAAAAGACTCCCCCTATCTTTTTATAAAAATAAACATAACATATGATGATTTGGTTTGGGTAACTTGTATCGTATCAAGATTATTAAGTTATTTGGGGACATATCTAAAATCTAGAATACAGTCCTAGAGTAGGAAATAATCCCCCCCAAGGGGTGTGATTAGTTCGACCTCCCATCCTCTCGACTAATGTGAATTCCTAA
The DNA here is from genome assembly GCA_963277665.1 of Viscum album. Classification (NCBI taxonomy): domain Eukaryota; kingdom Viridiplantae; phylum Streptophyta; class Magnoliopsida; order Santalales; family Viscaceae; genus Viscum; species Viscum album. The sequence continues at coordinate 543,502,240 of OY728157.1, forward strand.
GCGTCATCTGATCTAAAACCCAAAATGACCGCTTTCCTTTAGAATGAATGTCTGTACCAAGTTATGGATGAAGAAACCATTGGGAGTTTCTATGAAAGATTAACAAATAGTGAACATGACGCAAATGATTTTGCAGAACATTGAACCCCCCAAAATCAGAAAACTAGAATAAATCCACCCCCATATTTCCATGGAATAGTTTTTTATTAATGAAAACCCAAGTTATTTAAAAGGATTGAATTTAAAGTGAAATCTTTTCAAAGAAAAATGGTTTTAGATTATGAATTTTCCAAACTAGATTTATTTCATTTCATGGTTTAAAATACTTAAATAGATTCATGGTTCTATACTATTAGGATTTAGACCTCACTCCCAATGTATTCCTTTAGGTGTATATAGAATTTGTATTATAGGCCACATGTATGCTCAAGTTCACTATGCCTATGGGAGGCTCTTCTTTATTACCATTGTATTTGGTTGTTCATGTTGGTGTAGGCATGGAAACGCATGATTATCTCATGAGAAGATTTATTTGAGATTCTTTACCTTGCGTATATATGTATTCACCATTTGGGTCTTAAAATATTTTTGTGTTTTTAGATTTATTTATGGATATCATTGATCTATGTCTTGATTATTCAATTTAATGGTTATTATTGTGATATTTTCAAAATATTTTTACCTTTAGTCATTTTTGTGTTACTCTTTTGTATATTAATTCTTTTTACTATTATCGTATGTTGATGTGGTCATCCAAACTCATGGATGGGTCATGGATTCTTTCCAATGGAGAAACAATTCACACGTGGTTATTTGATAAACCATATAGTGACCTGATATTTTTATACATAAATACTACATATATTTATACGAATATTTGATACATAAAAATATGATCTAAGCTAGAACTATAAATGTTTATTTTTTTGGAGACTATATATACAATCCTCATATTTTATAGATGATATTCAATATCTCTCGTGAAGATATTCCCTTATAGTACTCTTTATAAGAATACCCAACTAAAAAATATCTTCGTAACCTAGGGAAGGGAAACATAAAAAAGTGGGGATCTAAGATGCTCAATTAGGGTAAATAGGGGAGATATAAATCAATGATTATATGTAAGCATAATATAATCATGATGGAATGAGATCATGACCATAACTTACAATGTTCATACCCAGTCTGAAAAAGACCACAAACATGGGTTATGACCTATAACATTAGAATATCAAAATTCATGAATTATAAGAATGATAACTCATCATAGCCCGGTCATGAACCATAAGTTATTTTCACCTACGTGTTTTTGTGTAATCATAATAAGAATAGAAACTATTTCATATATCAAGTTTAACTACCAAGACCCTCAAATTATGCATAAACACCTATTTATCATAGTGGATCAAGAACATTGGATTGTTTCCTATAACTGATCAATAACTTTTACTTGTTTACCATAATGGTTCAAACATATATAATTCTTTCCTTTAACTATAACATGACAAATAATAATTTAACAAAAAATTCGTTTTAGATATAGGTACCACTCATCACATAATGAAAAAAATACATATTTGTGCTAAAATATCATAACACATTCATCATATCCAAACTGATGAGGAGAAATGGGTTTCATAATCATTTTATCATAGCATAACCTATGAAGAATAATTGGGTTTCATAAAAATTTTATATTTTCATCATAAATATAAATCTTCTAGTGAAATAATAGGGATGGTATCCTTGGATAATATCCCATGTAAATATTAATTAACATTAAAGGATGTCATGTTAGTTAGAAAATGAATTTGAAATATCACTTGGAATAATTCTTTCTAAAAATATCCTTTCTATTTTGAAATCAGTTATTTTTAAAAATCTATGAAATTATAAAGGAAAAAATTTCTTTAAAAATACCCATGGGAAATTTTAAATCATGATTCAAATAAAATATTATTCATAACATTGCGAAAATTATTACATAGAATATATGTTTAAAAACCTACCTTTCAAAAATTCAAAACATTGGTTTTTCTGTAAAATATCTAAAATATTCTTATTTAAACATTTTATAAAATTCAAACATGGTTAAAAATGACTTTAAAAATTCATTTTATAAAAATAAAAAAATATTGAATTAATTTTTATTAATCATTGATATGGACTAAAAATATCAAATTATTCTTTCAATGGAGGCTTAAATGTAAACAATCCCGAATATTGATCAGAAAGTGAAATAACCCCCTTACCTCATATCTCCCCTTTCATAGTTACCTTTAAAACCTCTAGTATAAAAAATATGAATTTATTATAAATATTTTTAATAACTTGATTCATTTATATCTTACATTTTATGATTCATTTCTATCATATTATCAACATTTTACTAATAATTTGTTATTAAAATCCTTGTTCTGGGTGATAAAAGCTTGGTTTTCCAAGCATGTTTCAGTTTGGAAATATCGATCCTTTAATTTTGATCATGGTTACATAATTCAAATAATTTTTATATTTGTCGAAAAATAATATATATTAATTATATTCATATTTATAATCATTCATAAAAATACCATATAGAAAAATTAATTACGTTGTTCATGGAGACAGTAGGTCATAAAAATGCATGAACGATATTTCCATATTTAAAATGATAGAATAAAAGAAATATTAATAATAATAATTAACCTTTATATAGTAATTAATATATTATATGTATAATATATATTCATCAAAAAAATCATTATGACAATCGAAGTAATATATAATATTAATAAAATCACATCGCATTGTCGAGGTGGTAGTCTACACGTGCACATTATTTCCCAAAGGATTAGATGGTAAAAAGGTAAAAATGAGGTTATTATTATCAAATTATAATAGTGTAATTGATATCATATAAAAACATTAAAACCATCATAATACCCATCCATAAATTATGGTGATAAGAATTTAATTGTATCACTATGTGGATACGGTTATTCGTACGTACGAATGAGTGATACTATCACTTCATGTTTGAGATTAAAGAGGATGTATAATAGTTTAGTAATTATCATAATAACATTTAAACATATTTAAGAAACTATATTTATTATTATATAATAAATACAATATATTTATATGTTGTAAGTATGATTATAAAGGGAAAGTGATCAGTTATGGCGATTACCTCTTCTTCAAAATGACTATTTTTGAAATCCTCTAAAGGGATCAACGGTTAGTCTATCGGGAAGACAAAAAACTCTATAATATGGACAGTAATTTGTATAAGATAAATTAATATAGATTTTTTATCAATAAGGCTCAATGTTTTGTAATAAAGTGAGGGGAAAGGTGTCCTTTCATATTTGAAGCCATGGGAACTTTTGGAATTTCTCAAAATATTTAATAATAATAAATTAATTCCCAATAAAAATACCTCAAAATGGAAAGGGATTATAAGATAAGTTGGTATACAGTTTTAATCCCATAAACCAATATAATTTAGATAATTTTTGGTACAATTTAAAAACATATCATTTTGATTAACAAATAGTAATTATATTTTAATTTTAACTATGGTAGAAAATATTTCAATATGAAAATGTTTTAATTTTTTCTTATATATTGGAAATTGGAAAAAAATTATGAATTTATAGATTTTCAGACCATATCATAACCAAAATTTTCAATTTCCTTATTTTAATATTTTTAAACAATTTAATAAAATATTATTTTGATAAAATATCATTATTTTCAATTTTGACACTATTAAATTAAGTTAACATTAAATACATCTATACAAATAGGAAATTATAATATATTGATTTGAAACATCATTAATATGTCATTTGGATCTATAAAATATATCAGGCGCCTTAAATCATTAAAATTATATTATTTTTAATATTTTTAAAAGAAATAATTATATTTTTCATTAATTTGAGAATTACTGCATCTATGTTACATAAGAAATTTTCGACATTATAAAATTTAAAAATTAAAAAAAAAATACATCATTTTTTTTATATTCTCAAAATATTCCCTAATATTAAATCATAAATTACATATTTCCCCATGTGTACACATATGAGATATTAACAAAAGATTTTTATTTTTCATCATTCCTTGATTTAAATATTACAAAAGTAATATTCACGGAAACTTTTTCATTAAAAAAATAAAATTAGAGCATGATGTGTTATGGGTCAAATGAAATTCTTCCAATAACAATTATGATGAATAATTATATCTTTATCACTTATATTTAATCCAAATTAACAAAATTTGCCCTTTACTAACCTGGTAAATTTTACCATTGTTACTATTAGTATTGTCCCAAAATAATCGGGGACTATTTCCCAAATTTGAACATCCTAATTATAAATATATAAATAATTTATTATAATTAAATACCTATAAATGAAATGATTTAATTTTAAAATAAGGGTGTAAATTTTGAAAAAACTACTTTTTTAGAAAAAAAAAATTTTAATCATAAAAATGTATTTATTATTATCATATGCCTATAATAATATTCAGTGAATGTTTAAAAAAAATTAATGAGTAAACAAAATATAAATTTAACTAATATCATTCTCTAATATTTATTAATTTAATTTATTGATATAGAATACATTCTATGTACAAAAACAACTTTTTTCTTAATAAAAACACCACTTTTACTTTAAAATATTTTTTTTAAATTATAATAATTTCATAACTAATGTATTTTAATTATAAATTTTATGGATATAATATATTTCATTAAATAGTAATTAATATTCCTATTTTCCAATTCATCATTTAGGAGAAAAAATTAAAATAATATTTTAATAATTTTATATGATTTTTCCAAAAATTATTTTTCATGTAATGCATTAAATAAAATAAATAAAATTATTTAAAGATAAATATTTCATAATACATATTGGGGTGTCATATTATACCACTCTTAAAATGATTTACACCATTTAAATTCACCACCCTAATACCAAAAATGAGGATATATATATTTCATTATAACCTAAGGTTCCTAACTAGATTTTTCAAATAAGTGGGTTTTCCACAAAACATTAACCTGGTGAGTAGTCTTGTTTTATTGAAATTTCTCTCTATGACCTAGAATCTATACTTATTGTTCTTAATAAAAAATATGGTTCAACATCGGTATTACCTCTAGGTTTAGTACATGTTAAGGAGTATGTATGTCATTCCTCATGAGAAATACATGGAACACATCATAGACTTGAGAGAGTTTCAGTGGAATTACCAATAGATAAGAAACTATCCTTATATGATCAATAATTTTAAAAGCACCAATATACTCAGGTATTGACCTTCCCTTATTCCAAAATATTATAACCATATTCCTTGGGTAAATTCATATAAAAACATTCTTTAAGATATCATACAATTATTCTCACCGATGATTGTTAGCATAACTCTTTTGTTAGATATGAGATTCTCATTTCTACTATTGAATGGAATCAAACTTGCTTATAATTGCTTCAGCTATATTAGGTCCCAATAGAATTATTTTTCACCTTAATTTCACTATGTTGTATTTTTTCACTTCTTACCGTAGAGGGATTCATAACGATTCATCTAAATTTTTTAGTGATATATATTATTGTATGATAATTATACCAAAGGTGTTCATCCCAACCACCATTTAAATCGATAGAGCAAGCCCTCAAATTTTCATCTAGAGTTTGAATGGTCCTCTCATAATAACTATATTCTCGAGGATGACAAAATTTTTAAAACTTATCTTTGTATCCAAATCTCTCTATAGACTCCTCGAATACATGGAGGAAAACCTCAGATCCTAATCATATATAATTGATAGTGGTGCACCAGGAAATATAACAAAATCCATAACGAATAACCGAGTAATTTGATCAAGAGAGAGAGATTATATAAATTTAATAAAGTGTGATGAATATATATGGTGATTAAATAAAATCTATATATAATTGTTCCCTTTAGTTGTTTTGGTAAGTCCAATAATGAATTCCATGGTAATTTTTTCCTATTTCAATTCAGGTATGGGTATTTGTTGTAACATTCCAGTAGACTTTTGTCTCTTTTTTATAACTTAATGATATAAAAATTAGTTAGAAACATACACTGTAATATTTAATTTCATACCATCTTACTATAAATACCATTTTAGGTCTCTATAGATCTTTTTTCTTCTAGGATGAATATAGAATGATTAGTTATGATTCTCATCCTAAAGATCCTTTTTGATATCAAGTATTTGTGGGACACAAACACAATTCATGAACCTTATTATTCCCCCACAATCAAGTTTGAAATCATGAACATTTCTCACCTTCTTTTATATCTCCACATCTTTCTTTTGTGTACCTATAATCGTCTTGTGTATAGATATTTTAACATTGATTTGAGAAAGATAATATTTCTCCACTTCCTTATTAAATTCAATATCCATACTTTGAATGTAAAGAAATATTGGAACTTCTGTGATCCACATTATAGTTATACTAGCATGATCCTTTTTACTTATGTTATCCACCACAATGATCTATTTATCAAGGTGGTAATTCATTTAGTATTCATAATATTTAATCAATTCCAACCATCATCATTGGTTCATGCTCAGCTATTTTTGAATAAAAATATAACTAAAACTTTTTTGATCCCTAGATATGTCACACTATTTTAGATAGATATAATTCCATCATATCTTTAATTTTAAAATTATCATTTCTAACTCCAAGTCATGAGTTGAGTAATTTTTCACATGATATTTCAATTTTTATAAGGCGTAATCTATAACCATATTGTTTTTCATAAAGATGCATCCTAGTCACATTATAATGCATCACTATAGATTACAAACCCTTCCACATTGTACTATAGTGTAGGAATAGGTGCACTGACTATCCTTATCATTAGATCCTTAAAACATTCCTTGCACTCATCAGTCAAAAAGAACTTGCAATCCTTTTGAGTTAAAATGGTGAGTTGATTTAATATCTGAGAAAAAATTTCCACAAAGAACAAACAATACCTAGGAAAACCAAGAAAACTATAGAGTTAAGTTACTATGGTTGGTCTAGTCTATTTCGCAGTAAATTATATCTTTGAAGGGTCTTCTGATATACCCTCACATTAAGTCATATAACCAAGAATTAAGCTTTCCAAATGAAAAATTCACATGTTGTAAAATTTTCATAAATCATATCCCTCCTCAACTTATTCAGAACAATCCTTAATTGATATTATTTCTCTTCAGTACTCGTTAAATATAAAAGAATATAATCTATAAATACTACCACAGACTGGTCATGGTAGTCTCTAAAGACTCTATTCGCTAAATCCATGAATATATCAATGGAATTAGTATGACCAAAAGGAATCACTATAAATTCATAGATTACATACCTTTTATAGAATATCATCATTGTAATATCCTCTTCCTTGATCCTCAATTAATGATATATAGAATAAATTCCAGTTTTAAAAATTATTGATCCCCATGTAGTTTATAAAGTACTCCACCAATATGGGGGTATGATACTTGTTCTTGATTTTTATCTTGTTAATATCATAATAATAAATGGAAAGAAACATTAACCCATCTTTCTTCTTAAAAAATATAATTCTTCAACTAGTGTTGATGAACTAGTGTGTATGAATCCCTTATCATGTTTTTCATGGAGTTTCTTATTCACATCCTACCACTCACTTGGGTACATTTTATAAGGATTATTTGAAATAGGAATATCACCCAGTATGAGTTATATTGAAAAATAAACTTCATGATTCAATGGAAGACCCAAACAATTCCCAGAAATATATTAAAAAATAGGCTTACTATAAATGTATCCTTAATGTTAAGATTCAACCCCAATCATCTAATATAGGTCACTTTGATGTATATAAATTATGACCCATAAGAAGGGAGAAATTTAAATTATAATTTTATATTCATTATCTCATCAATAAATGGATATAGGTTCATTCAGAATATGAAATGTGACATTCTTTCCCCAATAATTGATACAGTCTCAATATAGATAAAGTCAATCTGTGCAAATAATCACATTAAATTCAACTAAATGTATAATCATAATATTTTCATGAATCAATTTCCCATAAAATTAAATCAAAACGGAACTATAGGCTTTTTATGTGACCGTTGTTCAATTATGAGTTTTCAAAGGTATGTCAACATCTAATCATTGAGTTGTTATGGTTATACCCTTAGAAAAATATTTAATAATAATAGAATGTGTGGATCCAGAATCAAATAAGACGTTAGTTTCTTTAGAGTGGATGATAAGTCTTCCTTTCACCATTTTATTATCAGAACCCATTTTGGCTGTCATGATCACATGAGATATCCCATTGACTTTTGTATTAAGAAGTTATTGATACTAATTATCAAAAAACCTTTGTATTCATGAAGTTCATAGAATAATTTTCATATTTCTTTCATGTTAATCATTCATGTTTTAGTGGTGAACTAATTGACATCATCCTTTTCTCTATTTCATTAACAATCACATTCCTTACCTTTTGACATTCTGGGGATTTATGACCCGAATTTCTACATTTAAAGAACAGACTAATTCTATTCAAACACCAACCATGTTTTTTATTCTTTTATTTATCGAACATAGAGTAACATCCTGATTTTAGGTGCCACACAAAGGTTCCCCGGACCTGGTTGGTCACATAACCCCAAGCGCATTTCCCGAAATGCCAGAGGCTACTGACTAGCAGCGAGGGATATGGAAAGACATTGGGGAAACTATGCTCTCATTAGAATATTATTAATAGTGGAATCTAAATATAAAACAATAGTGAAATAATTAATACCATACAACAAAAGTAAATAGTTGAAGTCTAATAGTAATATAACAATTGGAGGATATATAAATGATCCAAATCACTTGTATCTTAAAAATTAGCCAAACCAGTCATAATGATGGAAATAAAACACTCAAACCAAAGTACAGAAAATAAGTAAACTCCAATAGCATCGCAAACCTCAGCTTGGTCCCATGCTCCCCAGCTCCAACAATAATCATGTACCTGATGAAGAAGGGTTCTTTCCCTTATCTATACCTAAAACCATATAATCTGTTCCTATCCAAAATCAATACCCAAAAAGGTTTAGAGATGAATCCTAGTAGGCAACCACCAAAATATATGTTCCTAACTGTCAGTGAATGTATATAGCGGGTATTATGATGAAATGAAGCAATAGACGAGGAAGTACACAAAAGTAACAATCCAACAGTTTTCAAGTACATTCAATTACATTAATTAATTTTTAAATCCATTTAATAATGTAAGTTTCTGATCTAAAATAATCTCTATATCCCCTTGTATAATAATAACAAACATACGTCTCAAAAGACCATCTAAATATTACATATGATCAAGTCCAAGATTGTGCTTTGGCTTGGAAAACACATCAAAATCATTCAATCATTTATAATAAACCCTCTGGGAATGTTATCATAGTATAACCCTTCTTGTTCAACATATCATCAATTCAATAAATAATGACAATGTAGGAAATGTCACAAACTCTAACCCCTTTGGTCCCACAAAGCACTAATCATTTACAAGAGACCACCTGGGAAGCTCTCGCAGTCAATACCCCATTGGTCTACTTAGAGATAAAAAATTATAATGACCACCTGGTATCTCTCACGGTCAATGCCCTAGGGTCCAACAATTATTTAACAATGACCCTCTTGGTAGCTCTCTTGGTCTAACCCCTCTGGTCTATGACCACCCGATACCTCTCACTGTTAATACCACTTGGTTGACATAACAACAATTCATACATAAATAACCATACTTTGGGAATATCTCACAGTCAAATTCCCCTTGGTCAAACATTCACAATGTGAATCATATGCATCTCAGATAATCATCATCTCCATCCTAACAAGAAAGTAACATAAATCAAGTATGCCTAATATTTATTATAGACTAAACATCCGTAATCCAACAATCAAGGGAATGCACCCATGAGGGTTTCCCAAAATAAGGTATCAAATATTACGCATAAGTAATAACCCTTTCTCAATCAGACAAACCATATTAGATATTAAATAGGGTTAAATTCCAAAACACCCAATACTCTAAACATTTGTATTCATCACATTAAGAATATATAATCCAATGGTGACCAAAAAAAGACACAAACAACCTACCTTGATGTCTCATGATCAACACTCTTGAACTTTGTCCCTTGAATTGTCCTAGAATGACGTAGATCTACCAAAGGGTAAAAATAATCACCCTTGAAATACTCATGGGAGAGGAGGAATCAGGAAGAGAGGCTCTAGGGGAAGAGTGAACTCACGTGTGGGAATCCACTGCAACCATTGACATCTCAATCAGAACTCAGATAGAGAACCAGGAGGAGCTTGAGGTTCCTCGACTATCTATCACTCTCCTGTATTAACTGAGGGAAGAATAAGGGTGTTCTGAATGTGTGACGTGACCCCACACTGATTTATCAAATAAAAGATAAAAGTACACAACGTGTTAAATTAATGTACACGCCGTGTACCAGCTTCAATCGGCCCCTTCTTACGGTGGTCTTCCAGGTAGCTTACATGGCCGTGTACTCGGCCATTACATAGCAAGTACATGGTTTCGCATAGTAACCTAGTACATGACATTTACTCATAGGTAGAAAAAGTGTACTTAGAAAAAACTCATTTCTTCCTTTTTCCTCAAAAACAACCTGAAATTAGGATCCATACATGCAATGTTGATAAGGGATCTTAAATAATTCCCCCCTTAAAGAAATTTGTCCATGAATTTCTCTTTAAAGGGTGGTTAAGAAGAAACTTCAAACAACTCTCCCCACAGTGATCATACGTCAGGCTCCCTTTCTCAAGTATCATTTGGTACTCGCCCATGCTACCATAACACCCATAAAATAATAATAGACCGGCCATAGAGAACCTCAATTATGAAATCCAAATTCTGAATAGGGTTCTCCTTGAAGGATGCATACACCTCCAACTCAACCTCCTTAGTTTGGAAAATATGATATGGGTCTGAAAAATAACAATATTGTTGAGAAACATGGAAGACGGCGTGCATAGCCTGGTACCTATGAGGTTACTAAAATCGATAGGCAACTAGACCAACAATCTCTAAAGTCTAAAACAGACCAATGTATCTTGGGGAAAACATCCCTTATCTCCTAATCCTCTTATGTTACAACCTCGTCATGAAACATAAGAAAACCTGATCTTTGACCTCAAAATTCAGAGGTTGTCTCTATCGATCAACATAAGTATTATTTCAAGAATGTGTGGTAGCCAGCCACTTCTGAATCAACTCAAAATTCTCCATGGTCTTCAAGATAGGATGACGTCTCAGCTTAGCTACCTCTACAACCTCCATCCATCATAGGGGTGATCGGTATGGCCTACCATACAAATCCTTATAATGTGACATCTGAATCATTTTTTGGAAACAATTATTGTAGGAAAAATCTACTATGGGTATGTGTCTCTCCCAAGATCCCACAATTACTATGGATCATGATCGAAGAATATCCTATAAAACATGAATAATGTGCTCAAACTGTCCATATATCTCAGGATGGTAAGCTGTACTCAGAAGTACCTTTGTACCCAAATCCCTCTCTTGTCCCTTCCAGACACAAGAAGTAAACTGGGCATCCCTATCTGAAATGATTAAGTGAGGAAACCCTTGAAAACATATAGTATCTAGGATTTAAAACCATCCAAGGTCATAAATACGGAGGTTTTCCTTGATCATCATGAAATGTCAAACCTTCATGAGTTTTTCATCAACAACCCAAAGTACATCATTCCCTCAAGACAACCTTAGTAAACCTGTCAAGAAATCTATCTTGAAATCATACCTCTTACACTTAGGGATGGGTAACTACTGTAAAATCCCTACAGATCACTGATGCTTCACCTTCACCTGTTTACAGGTGGAAGATATCATAACAAAACCAGAAACATCCGTTTTATTCCTAGCCACCAATACTGACAATGTAGATTTTGATACATCTTGGTGACACCCAGATGAACGTCCATTTCTAAGGCATAAAAATCTCACAAAATCTCATCGAATATGTCTGTTGACACCCATACATACCCATGAAATCTCAAAACCTCATCATCACCTACGATCCATCCTAGAGTTGGGTCCTCACCGGACACACTCTCCCATAGTACTAGGCCTTCCGAATCATATAGCTTACTCATTCACACTCAATAAAGTATAGTATAGGTAAAAGTGATAGAAGAAAGAAACATACACCCCTATCTGTCATGCACCTCTAAAGGCATCTCAAAGAACAGATCCATAAGATGTCACTCGCGGCTAGCCTCATGAACTAACTGTATCTGAGTCGTCCAAATCAATGCATCAGAAACTGTTTGGCCTTTCCCAGTATGTAGAAAATCTCAAATTCAAATGATTGATGGTACTCAACACACTTTTTCTGTCTCAGATTCAGATCACGCTGAGTAATGATATACATGTGGATTTTGTGGTCAGTTTATACTTCCAAATTCTCTCCCAAAATAGAATGTCTCCAATAGTGTAAAGTATGCACAACCGCATCCAACTCAAAACCATGCATCGGGTAATTATTCTCATGTGGCATCAATTACCGAGACACATACACAATGACTCCTTCCCCTTACATAATCACGGCTCCCATCCTGATACCTGATGCATCACACTAAATGGTGAAACTCTTGAAAATATAGGGAAAAATCAGTATCGGTGCTGAATTTTATCTTTATTTCAACTCATGAATGGTGGAATATTAGGAATTTTTCCACAAGTACATTGCACCCTTTTTAGTGAGGCCTCTTAGTGGCTATAATAAGAGTGAAAAGTCCTATATAATGTTTCTTTAGTTACTATCCAGCCCCAAAAAACTCCATACCTCAAAGATGTTCTTCAGCTCCTCCTATGATACCACCGCTCTCACGTTCTCTAGGACTACTGACACACCTTTATCTGAGATGACATATCCCAATAAGTGAATATGGTCCATCCCAAAGTGTCATTTTTAGAGTTTAGAATATAACTGATGCTCTATCAGTGTGCTCAATATGATCTCAAGATGGATGGTATGGTCGTGTCGAGTGTGAGAGTACACAATTGTAGAAAAATGGGTTTTACGATCGTCAATTTGATGTCAGTTTCTTATAAAAAAATGAAAAATATATTTATAGAGACTTTTCGGTGCCAATTTATTAAAAAACTGATTCCAAAAACAAAAAAAATGTTTTGGCCTCAGTTTTACAAAAACAGACCCAAAAAACTAAAAAAAATAATTGTCGCATCGGTTTTTAGGAAAACTGACAAAAAATTAGTATGTTTTTGAGAATTTCCAAAGCTTTTATATTACTGGTTGTGAAAGAAAAAATAGAGTTACAGATTAAACATTATGAATGTTGTAAGTTTAGCTTCCTTAGGATATGTCTTAATGAATTCCAACTTTCAAAGGCCAAATCATTTAATCTGTAACTATTTTTTAGCTCCACGCCCAGCCAAATCAAAGCCTATGGAATTATATAAAACACTTTTTTTGTTTTAAGCATTGGCATCAGTTTTCATAAAAACTGATGCTAAAACTATTTTTTTTGTTTTTCGCATCGATTTTTTTAAAAACTGGTCCCAAAAAAATAAAATTTCGTTTTTTACATCATTTTTTTAAAAAATAGGCGTGAAAAAGTTTTCTTTAAACTTTTAGTTTCTGTTTATTTAAAAACCTATGCTAATTTGTTTTTTACTTTTTGGGGTCAGATTTAAAAAAACCGATGTAATTTTTTAACTTTTTAACATCGGATTATTTAAAAACAGACGCAGAAAATGATATCAATTTGCATTTTTGGAATCAGTTTTCTAAAAACCTTATGACCAAAGACCAATTTAAATCCCCTTTTTTCCTGGGATTCAAACAAAACATATGCTAAAGAGTATACACCAATACGAGGGATCATAATTTCAATTTTTTCACAATGCACATTTAACTTTTTAAAATCCCGCATATATTTTCATATAACACAATCAAAAATATTTTTGTTACCATATATAAATCAATTTTCTCCACTTTAATATTCTTCAACCTCTTTGATTCAATCATTCATTCTACTCAACATTAATCATTAATTTGAACAAGGTACCTATTCTATTCATTTATTTTCAATATTTTTATTAATATTTATTTCTAAAAAACACGATTAGATTTATTATGATGATGATTTATTCTAATTATCATGTTACAAATATAAAATATTCTGATGAGAATTACCAACCATGGGGTAACATTAATTATCCACCACTATTTTCATTATCGCATGAGTTCTACCCTAAATATAAGATATAGGATGATATAAACATATCATTTTGATGAAAGCTCCAAAAACATTGAAATGTGTTTGAATTCTTATTTTTATTTTATTTCATTTTGTGTATGATATTTTAATTCGTTTTTATCATGTTATCTTTGAAACATTTTGTATCAATCGAAATTTTGATAGGGTCAACTTCCGATGACCATAACATTTTATCTGTAACTCCATTTTAGATCCATGACCTATCAAATAGAATCTGAGGAAGTTCTCTAAGACATAGTAGAATAAAAAATTACTATTTGGTGTTGGTTTTTGTAAAAACTGATGCAAAAAAAATTAGTTATTTCATTTATATCATCGATTGTTTTCAAGAACTGACGCCAAAACAATTTTTTATCATTTTGGCATCAGTTTTTAAGGATCTCGATGCCGAAAATGATATAGATGAGTTTTGTTTTGCATAATAGTTTTACAAAACTAATGATTAGAAAATATAATTCATTTTTTGGTGCGGGTTTGAAAAACCTGATGTAAAAAAGTTCATATTTTTCACGTCAGTGATTTCTGTGTCGGTTAAAAGCCGACATCAAAAATTTAAAAAAAACTGACCTTAAAGAAAATTTTTCTAATAGTTACACCATGATATTTATTCATGAAGACCACCAAAATAGAATAAAATTAATTATGGGACACTAATTTCATCATTTACCTAAAAACATCCCACTTGTTTGGGAGGTAGAATGGCATAACCAAATAGTCGCATTGACCATGCCTGCTTGAATGGTTATAAGAGGTATATGTGATGGTATAACACGCAACTGATGATAATTGTATCTCATGTATATCTTCGAGAACACCTAGTATTCTTGAAGATGATAAAAGATATCATCAATTCTTGGCAAATGATTACAATTCTTAATCATCAACTGGTTCAGCTTTTGATAATCCACAAAAGTCTAAGTGTTCCATATGCCTTCTTTGTAAAAAGGACAAGCGAACCGCGACTAAAAGTACTTGGTCGGATAAAACCCTTTGCTTGTAACTCCTATAAATACTTTTGGAGCTCTTATAACTTTGTTGTAGTAATCCTATAAGGAGGAATGGACATCGGTGCCACTCATGGAACAAGGTTAATAGGGAAATCTACCCCTCTCTCCATAGGTAAACCTAAAAAGTCATCTAGGAATACATCTTCGAAATGATCCACCACTGGAGGAATGTCCATCTGTGAAATCTCCTTGTCATCCAGATATAAACTAGAAATATGGTTTGTAATTCCTCCCAACACATGATTTTGAGGTCCTGCTCTACTCACCTAGACATCCCATTCACCCTTACGTATAAAACACCATCCCTCTGGTGATGTGAAACTCACCCTACAGTGATAGCCATCAAAAAAGTCTTGAAAGGAGACCAACTAGTCTATTTAGAGAATGACATTGAATCCTTTCATCTTTAAGACATATAGATCCCACAATATTTAACACCCACCAACGTTAAGAGGTCACTCCTTGTACTAATGTACAATAGCCATTCTAATCCTCAAGGGAGGGTCTAGAATCATAACACCCTCAGAAGTGAAGATATAAATCCCAAGGCTATCCACAATGGAAACTGTAAAGACCCGTAAATTTCAAGGAAATTTTTTTCTTAATTTTCTTTGTAATTTTACAAGAACGCAGTTTCTAACGGCATCTGATTCCGAGGCCCGGTGTGCCCGGAATCATTTTCCGAAGTTTGGCTCGGTTACATTCAGTGAACGAACGAGCGGGTTTTTCTAACTTTTGGACCGGTGCTCGGAATCGAATTCGGGGGGCACCGATGGAATTGCAGTGCCGGTATTTACTTAGAAATTCCTCTTCCGGAGTTGCGTTTTCTTGGGTGTGGTTTTTAAATTTTTGGGGTTAAGTTAAGAAATAAAATAAAGCGGTGCGACAACATTATTTTTATTTCACTTAAAGCCTCTTAAAGCCACTTAAAGATACTTAAGCTAAGCTGAAGTGGAACCCAAAATATCCTACCCTCTTGGTAGGATATTTGTGAGGTGGGGCCCGCACGAGCCCCACCCTTTATTTTCCGCTAAGTAACGCACCCGCGAAAACCGTTTTTAAATGAAAGTCAACCGGGGTGTTTCTTAATCTATTAAACACTCCTTTTAATTGGTTGGTTAATCCGTTGAATTAATTCTAAGAATTAATTTGTTCGTTTCATAACCTATTTTTCGTTTGTTGGCATGTAATAAAATAAGACCAACATTTTTCTTCTTCAGTGCTGTTTGTTGAGAGGATTTTACAGAAACCTTAAGTCCTTCATCCTCCTTCACGAAGAATGCGAAGAACGCCAGCCTCCGACGAAAGGCGACGAAGAAGGCCCGACCCCTGGAGTTCGACGCGACTCTGACGCTTCGTCCGCGACGTTCTTTCCCCGCGACAAATCGTCGAACATCCGTTTGAGGTAGGAGTTTACGAATCCTTTAAATTCCATTGTGGTTTTTATAATTGACATGGATTTAATTCGTGTAAATTAAATCCGTGTGTTTTCGTTACCCCTCGGAGATCGTCGACGCCACGCCCTTCTGTGACGACGCGACGCCCTTCCGTGACGACGCGACACCCTTCCGCAACGCGCCGATCACCTCCTACCGCGACGGTCAATTCCGCGAAGAATGCACATTCGACGACTTCGACGAGGTAGGGGTTTGATTCTTAAAAATCTTTGTGAGTTATACCCGCGACGTTTGTTAAACTTTTGTTGTGTAACTTTTTTTTAAAACCGCTAACGCGGTGGGTGTGGATTAACGAACAAGTCTGAACCAACCGCCCTTTTTTGTTCTTGGTGCGCGAAATGGAGGACGATGACAAACGGGGCCGCAATGGCGATTTGAGGGCCTGGCAGTGAAGAATGGGACCCTGGAGGAGCGACGGTGCAGACAGAAATGGAATCGGACCACCGAAGCAACTCCGGTGGCACGCGGAATCCACCGGCGCGCCGCCGGATGGATCCGTCGCGGATGAAGCTGCGACGGTAGCGGCCGACCAAACCCACGACTGCACGGGTCCGGCGACACACGGGACGCGGCAAAGCCGCTTCCGCTGACCAAGCGCAGCCCCACACGGGGCCGCAGCACCTCATCCCGTGTGGGCAGCGCGCCCCGCGGTTCCTCCGCTCGGCCGAGCCGAGCCGGGCCGGGTCGCGCCCAGGCCGGGCCGGGATGCACCCAACTGGGTTGGACCCGGACCTGGGTTGGGTCGACCCGGTTTGTGCCTTCCCAGGGGGGTCGGGCCGGGTCAGTCCGGGCCCAGACTCCCCGTTTCCGGACCTTTTAGGTCTTTTTCTCATAACTTGAGCTACGGGCCTCCGAACGACACGTCGTCAGCGACGATGCGATCCTTGGATTGAGATGGTCGTTTTGGTATATCACAATCAAGGTTTTGGAATACTTTGAGTTCGTCCAGGTTGATTTGTACACGAAACCAACCGGGCCCTCGGAGCGGAAACGCTCATATCTTGAGCCTCGGACGTCCGATTAACATGCGGTCAACTTTGTTTAATTCCTCTAAGTGAGACAGATATTTTGGCTTACTCCACCCATGGTTTGGACGTAGGTGGAGTACAGTCGGGTTGGATTTTCCGTAAAAACCAACCGGGCCCCTGGGACGAAAAGGCCAATAACTCTCAGACCGAGCATCCGATTGGCGCGCCGTCTACGACGTTGAGTTCCTGTTACCGATACGGAACTTTTGGATACATCAACTCTAGACTATGTGTCAATTGATGCATCAGCCTCTCGGTTTGTGGAGCGGATCCTCCCGAACGAGCTTGCTATGTGCGGGAACCCTAGAGCTGGCTGCGTCTGCGACGACAATGAAGATAGTACAGGAATCCTCTGTGGGTTCGGTAGTGACCACTACGGTACTTTTGGGATACACAAACTCCGGACTACATGTCTGTTGATGCATCAACCTCTTGGCTCATGGAGTGGACCCTCCCGGAATGAGCATGCTGTGTGCAAAAACCCTAGAGCCGGTTGAGACTTGACGACTACTGATCGAACGACTCGGTGCGTTACGGATAGCCCAGTGGGAAGTGTTTGGTTGTAGCAGCAGACCCACGATGGAGGATCGCTTGGTTATAGTAGCATGGGGGAGCGCTTGGTTGTAGCGGCAGACCCACGACGGAGGAGCGCTAGGTTGTAGCAGCATGGGGGAGCGCTTGGTTGTAGCGGCAGACCCATGAAGGAGGAGCGCCTGGTTGTAGCGGCTGACCCGTGGTACTGAACAGAAGGAGTACCTCTAGGGGCTATGAGGGGGAGCGCTTGGTTGTAGTGGCAGACCCATGGTGGGAAGCGCTTGGTTGTAGCAGCAGGCCCACAGTACTCGATAGGTGGAGTACTGCATTAGTCCAAGGTTAGAGGTAAGCGCTCGGTTGTAGCAGCATACCCACTGTACTTGATAGGGAAGGAGTTACCCAATAGCTATGGTCTTCACTTCTTGATCGATCCTGTGTGGTTTATTGCGGGGGTTAGTACCTACTGATCCTTTGTGGGTCCGACAACATAGATGAATCAATGGCTACATCTAATCATCTTTATCGTCTTACGAAGTCGTATTCCTATGTGAGCTGAAACCCTATTGTGCTATCCTATGTGGATTTATGTTTTTTTTTCCTGTGTGGACAGGGTTGTACTTGGGCTCGGATGATGGAGCCGAACGAGAATTGATGACTTAGGTATATGTATGGGCATATACCTAAGCAGTGTCGGATGTTACTTCGTGATTTTATCTTTCCCTTGTGGATTATCATTTGTGGATTCTGGGAGACCTCTGGGGGTCTCGGGGTCCCTACTGAGTAGCTTATACTCACCCCTGCACGGGCTATTCCCGCACTACTTTGTGTTGGTTGCAGACGACGGACAGCGATGATCGTGGTGGAGGCTTGGGAAGCAGAATGGTACCTGGAGGTGGACCACTGGGCGGGACGTACTCGGAGCGGTCGACTGGACCCGAGAAGTAGTAGAGGCTATCTGTACCCACCCTTCAGGTGGGACTTCCAGTGGAAGGCTCGACGTTGCAGCTTTACTTTTTTAGTTGTTTTTTTCCCTTTCGAGTTGTACTTTACTTTCAGTTTGGGTTTGTATTCTGGCCCACTTACTTTCGCACTTATTGTTATACCAGTTTGTACATAGTGTTTACTTCTTCTGCTATCTTACTCTATGGTGCTTGTTTACTTTTCAAAGGCAATGCCTTCCCTTTTTACCGGGATTTACGCCTTAGTGCTAGTCACTAGCCCCTGGCCTATGGAAGGCGGGCTTGGGGTAGTCACGGCACGGGCCATGAGGACGGGTCGTGACAAATTGGTATCAAAGGAGTTCGGTTCTACCGCAGACTTTGATCTTTTTCTATGTGAAGCAATAGTGTTAAGTGTATTGGGTGTGGTTATCAGTCTAGGGAGTCCAGTGTTGGTGCAGCGGCCGACGTATCCGTACAGCAGGACCCTGACTTCTGATTTCCGACTTAATGCACGAAAAACATTGATTGCATGTGTGTTCATGTTTTCTTAGTGATTACTTTGTATCAGCTCACCAGGTATACTGTTCTGACCGTGGCGCACCTGTTTCCTTTTCAGGATTTCCCCACGACGGCAGCCAGCTAGGGTTCCGAGAGTTGAGCGTGACGACATCCCACCGAGCGACGAGGCCTCGGTGCATGGCCCTTTGACAGCTAAGGCACCGACGGTACCTTTACCTGCCGAGACACCGATACTTCCATCCCCAGCCGCGGATGATGCACGTCACCTTGGAGCTCTGCATGAGTTTCAGTGCCAGTGACCACCTAGGTTCCATGGGGAGACAGACCCCCAGGCAGCTGAGGACTGGCTGGAGGTGGTTGTACGAGTTTTCTGGCTAGTGAGGACACCAGCAGACCTTATGGTGGTCCTTGCAGCAAGCCTCCTGCATGCGGCAGTAGGAAGATGGTGGAGCTTGATGCTCCAGGTGCACGACGAGGCATCACTTCTTTGGACGGACTTTGAGAGACTTTTTCACTCAGAGTTCGTCCGAGCCACCCTCCGAGTGGTGCACATCCAGGAGCTACTACAGCTGCGATAGGGAAGCATGACAGTACCCCACTACGCGGCGAGGTTTACCGATCTTTCGCGGTATTCCACGGACATGGTACGAGACCCATTCTTCAGGGCCCAAACCTTCGAGCAGGGGCTCATTCGAGAGATCAGAGCTTCAGTTGTTTCTCACAGCATTCCGACACAGACAGGGGTGTTGGAGCAAGACCTCTTAGTGGAGAGTTTCCTTGCTGAGCAGTCTCCAGCAGCAGGACCCACCACTAGCAGGCATGCGGCAGAGTCTTCTGTAGCGGGCAGTAACCAGATGACGTAGGGGTCCAAGAGGACTAGACCTATCGGTGGTCGACCACGTGACACATGATCATTTGTGCGAGGCACCCGGGGTGGACAATGACTTACCATTAGCGGACAGTGTTACTCCTACGGCGGGGTTGGTCACATGGCTCGTGACTATCTAACCCGCCATACGGATGAGCAGAAGATGAACGAAGGACCTCCCAGGTAGAGGCAGACGTTCGATCGAGGCGGATCGCATGGAGCAGGAGACCGTGGCAGGGGAGCTGGCCATGCAGCTGGAGGTGGACGACGCTTCGAGTTGTTTCCACCACCACCACCAGGAGGTCCACCATGACCGTAGGGAGCTGGTGGACATGGGAGAGCTCAGATTCAGGCAGATGAGGCCTACGATCGTGGAGCTCCGGGAGCAGATGGACAGGAGCGGGACTAGCTTCAGACCTGGAGACATTTTTTTATGCTGATTCTAGCATTGTTGATGTTTGTTTGTAGGTGTTTTGTGTCTTTGTACTTTGAGCTGCAGTAATAAAAGACACCTTTATTTTGGCGTTTACCTTCCTGTCCTCTCTTTGTGTTGTTACTAAGAGGTTCTGGTTTAAAAACTGTTGACTTGACCCTCACTTTGAGATACCTACTTGAGGAGACCCAGTGACCACACACTGATGTCGGCGGTGTGACTCAACCCTTATAGGCGAGAGTAACGGTTGGATCTCTTGGTAGTAGCGTCGAGGCCTTACGATGTCATCCTTGTTATGGGTTTGTATCATCCATGATGGGATTGACTGTATTAGGCGAAGAAAGTGGTTCATCCAGGGGATGAGACTGGATTTCTCTTCTCGGCAAAGAAGAAATCTCAGCAGCTCGAGTAGGACCAGAAAAGTCCAAGTCATCCAAGAGAGGATGAGGACAACTCAGATCCGGAAAAAGTCTTGTGCTGACAGGAGGCAGAGACCACTAGAGTTCGAGGATGGTGACCACGTTTCCTTAGGGGTCACACCTTGACGTGAGTTACGGATATTTGGCCAAGGCAGCAAGTTGTCTCCATGCTTCATCGGACCATTCCAGGTCCTCAGCAGGATTGGTGAGGTGGCTTATCGCCTGGTTCTACCACCTCAGTTGCACCGGGTGCACGACGTCTGCCTCGTATTCCAGCTGAGGAGATACGTGCATGACTCGACACACATCATTGACCATGGGGAGATAGAAGTTGATGATGGGGTTACTTTTGCGGAGGTCCTGGTGGAGATCGAGGATCGACAGGAGCGGGTCCTACATGGATGATCGATTCCTCTTATGCACATCAGATGGCAGCACGGGAACCTCCAGGAGAGTACTTGGGAGCGGGAGGGTCAGATGCGTGCTCATTACCCACTTTTGTTTCCCTAGTTTATGATGTATCTTTACGGGGATGTAAATCCCTAAGGTGGGAGTGATGTAAAGACCAGTAAATTTCAAGGAAATTTTTTTCTTAATTTTCTTTGGAATTTTACAAGAACACAGTTTCTGACGGCACCTGACTCAAAGGCCCGGTGTGCCCGGAATCATTTTCCGAAGTTTGGCTCGGGTACGTTCAGTAAACGAACGAGCGGGTTTTTTCTAACTTTTGGACCGGTGCTCGGAATCGAATTTCGGGGGCACCGATGGAATCACAGCGCCGGTATTTGCTTAGAAATGCCTCTTTCGGAGTTGCGTTTTCTTGGCTGTGGTTTTTAAATTTTTGGGCTTAAGTTAAGAAATAAAATAAAGCAGTGCGACACCTTTATTTTTATTTCACTTAAAGCCACTTAAAGCCACTTAAATCTTCTTAAGCTAAGCTAAATTGGAACCCAAAATATCCTACCCTATTGGTAGGATATTTGTGAGGTGGGGCCCGCATGGGCCGCACCGTTTCTTTTCCGCTAAGTAACGCACCCGTGAAAACCCTTTTTAAATGAAAGTCAACTGGGGAGTTTCTTAATCTATTAAAGGCCCCTTTTAATTGGGCGGTTAATCCATTGAATTAATTCTAAGAATTAATTTGTTCCTTTCTTAACCTGTTTTTCATTTGTTGGCATATAATAAAATAAGACCAACACTTTTCTTCTTGAGTGTTGTTCGTTGAGAGGATTTGATAGAAACCTTAAGTCCTTCATCCTCCTTCGAGAAGAATGCGAAGAACGTCGGCCTCCGACGAAGGGCGATGAAGAACGCCCGACCCCCGGAGATCGACGTGATGCCGACGCTTCGTCCGCGACGTTCTTTCCCCGTGAAAAATCTCCGAACATCCGTTTGAGGTAGGAGTTTACGAATTTTTTAAATTCCTTTGTGGTTTTCATACTTGACATGGATTTAATTCGTGTAAATTAAATCCATGTGTTTTCTTTACCCCTCGGAGATCGTCGACGCGACGCCCTTCCGCGACGATGCGATGCCCTTCCGCGACGACGTGACGCCCTTCCCCGACGTGATGATCACCTCCTACCGGGACGGTCAATTCCGCGAAGAATGCACGTTCGACGACTTCGACGAGGTAGGTGTTTGATTCTTAAAAATCTTTGTGATTTATACCCGCGACGTTTGTTAAACTTTTTTTGTGTAACTTTTTTTTAAAACCGCTAACGCGGTGGGTGCAGATTAACGAACAAGTCCGAACCCACCGCACTTTTTTGTTCATGGTGCGCGAGACGGCGGACGATGACAAATGAGGCCGCAATGGCGATTTGAGGGCCTGGAAGTAAAGAATGGGACTCGGGAGGAGGTACGGTGCAGACAGAAATGGAATCGGACCACCGGAGCAACTCCGATGGCCCGCGGAATCCACCGGCGGTGTGGGTCGCCGGTGCACCGCCGGATGGAGCCGTCGCGGCTGAAGCGACGGTGGCGGCGGCCGACCAGACCCGCGACTGTGCGGGTTTTGTGGCACACAGGATGCGGCAAAGCTGGGTCCGCTGACCAAGCACGTCCCCACGCGGGGCCACTGCACCTCATCCCGCGGGGGCAGCACGCCCGGCGGTTCCTCCGCTCGGCCGAGCCGAGCCGGGCCGACCCGCCGGGCTGGGTCGTGCCCAGGCGGGGCCGGGCTGGGTTGCGCCCAACCGGGTCAGACCCGGACCCGGGTCGGGTCGACCCCGGGGGGGTCGAGCTGGGTCGGTCCGGGCCCAGACCCCCCCTTTTCCGGACCTTTTAGGTCTTTTGCTCATAACATGAGCTACAGGCCACCGAACGACGTGCCGTCAGCGGCGATGCGATCCTTGGATCGAGACGGTCGTTTTGGTATATCACACTCAAGTTTTCGAAATACTTTGAGTTCGGCCGGGTAGGTTCGTACACGAAACCAACCGGGCCCTCGGAGCGGAAACGCTCATATCTTGAGTCTCGGACGTACGATTGACGTGCTGTCAACTTTGTTTAATTCCTCTAAGTGAGACGGATCTTTTGGCTTACTCCGTCCGAGGGTTGGACGTAGGTGGAGTACGGTCGGGTTGGTTTTTCCTTAAAAACCAACCGGGCCCCTAGGATGAAAAAGCCAATAACTCTCAGACCGAGCGTCCGATTGAAGCGCCATCTGCGACGTTGAGTTCCTGTTGGAGATACAGAATGTTTGGATACATCAACTCTGGACTATGTGTCATTTGATGTAATAGCATCTCGGTTCGTGGAGCGGATCCTCCCGAACGAGCATGTTGTGTGCGAGAACCCTAGAGCTGGCTGCGTCTGCGATGACAATGATGATAGTATGGTAATCCTCTGTGGGTTTGGTAGTGACCACTAAGGTACTTTTGGGATACATCAACTCCGGACTACATGTTAGTTGATGCATCAACCTCTTGGCCCGTGGAGTGGACCCTCCCAGAACGAGCATGCTGTGTGCAGAAACCCTAGAGCCGATTGAGACTTGATGACTGCTGATCGAACGACTTGGTGTGTTACGGATAGCCCAGTGGGAAGCGCTTGGTTGTAGCAGCAGACCCATAACAGAGGAGCGCTTGGTTGTAGCAGCACGGGGTAGCGCTTGGTTGTAGCGGAAGACCCACGATGGAGGAGCACATGGTTGTAGCAGCACGGGGGAGCGCTTGGTTGCAGCGGCAGACCCATGACGGAGGAGCGCTTGGTTGTAGCGGCTGATGCGTGGTACTCAACAGAAGGAGTACCTCTAGGGGCTATGAGGGGGAGCGCTTGGTTGTAGCGGCAGACCCATGGTGGGAAGTGCTTGGTTGTAGCAGCAGGCCCATAGTACTCGATAGGTGGAGTACTACAGCAGTCCAAGGTTAGAGGGAAGCACTCGGATGTAGCGGCATACCCACTGTACTTGACAGGGAAGGAGTTACCCAATAGATATGGTCTTCACTTCTTGATCGATCCTGTGTGGGTTATTGCGGGGGTTAGTACCTACCGATCCATTGTGGGTTCGACAGTTTAGATGAATCAGTGGCTACATCTGATCATCTCTATCGTCTTACGAAGTAGTATTCCTGTGTGACCAGAAACCCTGTTGTGCTATCTTGTGTGGATTTATGTTTTGCTTTCCTGTGTGGAATGGGTTGTACTTGGGCACATATGTTGGATCCGAACAAGAATTGATGACTTAGGTATATGTATGGGCATATACCTAAGCACTGGCAGATGTTACTTCGTGATTTTATCTTTCCTTTTTGGCTTATCCTTTGTGGATTCTGGGAGACCTTCGGGGGTCTCGGGGTCCCTACTGAGTAGCTTATACTCACCCCTGCACGGGCTACGCCCGCACTACGTTGTGTTTGTTGCAGACAAAGGACAACACTGATCGTGGTGGAGGCTTGCGGAGAAGGACGATACCTAGAGGTGGACCACTCGGCGGGACGTACTCGGAGCGGTCGGCTGGACCCAAGGAGTAGTGGAGGCTATATGTACCCACCCTTCAGGTGGGACTTCCAGTGGACGGCTCGACGTTGCGGCTTTACTTTTTTAGTTGTTGTTTTCCCTTTCGAGTTGAACTTTACTATCAGTTTGGGGTTGTATTCTGGCCCACTTACTTCCGCACTTACTGTTGTACCAGTTTGTACATAGTGTTTACTTCTTCCGCTTGCTTACTCTGTGGTGCTTGTTTACTTTACAAAGGAAATACCTTCCCTTTTTACTGGGATTTACACCTTGGTGCTAGTCGCCAGCCCCTGGCCTATAGAAGCCAGGCTTGGGGGAGTCACGGCACAGGCCCCGAGGACGGGTCGTGACAGAAAAAATATAAAACTATGGGAAACCCCTGTATCAAAAAGGACAGAAGCTAAAACTGACGACACTAGAATCGTACTTCTAACCGTAGAGGTTCTGGGATCCTTCTCTTACTAGGTCTACTCCACTACAAATTTCTGACCTGAACTGTGGCCCAGCGACCCTACTTGGATACCCTGAGCTAGTCCACCCTATTGTCATTGAAAGCCTGACGTTTGGATACCTTGGACATGAACACCACCTCAGCCTAACTGGCTTGATATACTCTAGTTCCAGCACTGAGGAGAAACTGGTGTTCCTTATCATAAACATGGAGTCATAACAGAACACCTCGCACTAGCTATTAGTGAGGACATCTGGAAAAATTGTAAAGATAACCCATCATTCCATAAGATTGGAACTCGACTAGGTCCTTCGGGCGATGTGGTATCATAATTCCACTCTTCCAAAACAGGTAGCACAGCACTTGGCTACATGAAGAAACATCGTGTGAATGCTCCGCGTGGCACTTCCTAATCTCTGTCGAAAGAGTACTAGCCCTGGATGTTGAACATCCCTTGCTCAAATCTCCCAACTCCTTCAGATTGAGATCAGTAATCAGAGAATAGTTTACTATAGTAGTCACCGAACTCAACCTGAAAACATTCACTTATGATCAGATTTCATAACTAAGACAATCCTGGAATTTCCTAGCCAATGATAATTCATCACCTCCCAGAACAGGTGTGAAGTGTTGTAGCTCTATAAAATGAGAAGAGTACTCCATCACTAAAAGAGTAGCCTACTCCAACTGCATGAACTCTCAGGCTTGATCGGCCTTCAGCATCTATGGGTAGAAGTAATCATTGAAGGTCCTCTGAAACATTTCCCAAACCATATCCCGATGACATCCCACTTGTGAGATAACATCCCAACATATCATGGAAGAATCATGCAACATGTACGTTGCGAGCATCACCCTCTTCTCTGTAGGCATTTCCATATGCTCAATGATAGAAAGAATGCCCTCCATCCATGACTCTATAGCCAATGGTCATCCAACCCCTATAAAAGTGGAAGGATGATGCTGCTTGAAAGCCCTCAACAACTCCACAATAGTCAATGCATGATATGGTGATCCTTGGAATGTATGCTTCATCCTTATAAAGCCTTCACCAAACTGTGTATCAACACCTACTTCTGGTATAACATATGGTGCCAGGATGGGCATGGCGGGAGGATTTGCAGGTAGTCCCCAGTCTACCCATTTCTGTTTCAGATCATCTCACTGTACCTGGTGTAAAACCAAAGGAAATATTGGAGGCATGACTCTGTAAGATCAAGAGCACACCTTATTTCATGATTATCAAACACAAAAATTTATAATTGCAAGAAATTAATGGGAGAAGAAATAATTCATGTTTTCACAAAATAGGGTTACTTGGTGTGTAGAACCACTATACGGTATGTTCCCTTAAGACATTAGATGGGTGTGTACCTCTAACAACCTGGTCATGTAACACCCCATACACATGGAATTTGCTTCTTGAGATATAACATGTACTTCAATTTTACCTCCAACCAAGGTTCATCTACACATCTAGAACTACATGATTCTCTCCAAGTGTAACACTACATGGTGGGTTCATTCCTGACACAACATGTACCAGTTAAGCTCCATCCACCCATGTCGTTAGGCATACACTTGATACACAATTGACTACTAAACAATGTTCATAAATGAGAAATGATGTGTAAAAACTATGTTTCATCCACTGGTGTCAGTTGACACATAGCTCGATAAACATTTCATTACAACACGAAATGTACAAACTAGACATGGCGTGCTCTGCCAAAAAATTCCCAACTCTGTGTTTCTACTCACACAGTCAGTCACACGGTTAAAGAATAAACTGCGTGTACATATGGTACATGGCATATACTTAATAAAATTTGTTTCTTTCAGAATATAAGAACACATGGAATGTGTTCATAACATCACACACCGTGTTGTCCGGGTTTCTGGGTAGTAGGCCTCTAAAACTACTTCGAAACCCTTAAAAAAATAAAATGTAGCCCATGGCATGACAAATTCAAACTTATGGGATCCTATACACCACATTATTCAAATTTTGGCATCCTTTTTCACATCATACCTTGAAAAATTTAAAATTAAATTTCGAACATGAT
Organism: Viscum album; assembly: GCA_963277665.1. Lineage (NCBI taxonomy): Eukaryota > Viridiplantae > Streptophyta > Magnoliopsida > Santalales > Viscaceae > Viscum > Viscum album. Next base: position 543,530,319 of record OY728157.1, read on the forward strand.
CCATGAAATTTTGATCCAAAAGAGACTATAACACCTCAAGGACCAAAGCATGGCGTCCATCCAAATGAAAATTTACATATATCCATACCCTATCAAAAATATCAGGTACTCTATCAGGTAATATATCACAACAGTATAAATATTTAGCACTAAATCTATCAGAACATCATGCAATCAGTAATGCACCCAAAATAGCATGACAAAAAATGCATCACATGTGATCTTTATCAAGTGCATATATGATGCATGAGATGGAATAACCTTATCTCATCGATTATAAATAGAAATTGATCCACAATAATATCAATAATAACAACTCAAAACAAGTGAATCACACAACAATAAAATCAATCAACTGTAACAATTTGAATACCAGAAAAATAGAAATATTCGAGGTAAATTAGCTTTTCCATGTACACAGGTTAGCTACTCTGAGGTACAACTTATTACCAACTACATGTTCCATACTATACCTATCTATATTCTCCAAATAGTAAGACAAAAAAGAAAAGAAACTCCTTTCATACCACTTTGTAATGTCCCGGTTCCAGGTGCTACCCAAAGGTTCCCTGAACTCAGTTGGTCAGATAACCTCATGCACATTTCCCCAAATTCCAGAGGTTGCGGACTAGCAGCAAGGGATAAGGTAATAAATTGTGGAAAATATGCCCTCATTGGCAGAGTATATAGAGTGAAATATAAATATAAAACAATAGCGGAAGAAGTAATACCATACAACAAAATTAAATAGTAGAAGACTTATAATAATACAACAATTGGGGAATATATAAATGATGTGTGTATCATGTGTCTAGTAAAAAATACAAACAATCCCCAATTCTATAAATACAATACTAAAACCAAAATAAAAAAAATTAATAAAATATAATAGCATCTCAATCCTCATCTGGGTCTCATACTCTCCTCCTCCAACAGCAATCATGTACCAGATGAAGAAGGGTGTTTGCCCTTAACTATTCCTGCAACCATATAATCTGTTTGGGTTCAATAGAATGACCCAAACATTGTGTCAGTCAAATCCCAGTAGTTAACCAACAAAATATTTGTGCCTAACAGTTAGTGAATGTATATAGCAGGTATTATCCAAAAATGAAGCAATAAACGAGGAACTACTCAAATGTAAACAATAATACTATTTTCAAATACATTCATTTGCATTTATTAAAAATTAAATACATTGAATAATGTAACCTTGGGATATAGCCTTTGCTCTATATACCCTTTTATAATAATAACAAATTGACATCTCAAAAGACCGTCTAAAAATCATGTTCGACCATGTCCATGCTCGTGCTTTGGCTTGGCAGAGTCATCACAATAATTCAAGAATTCATAAGAAACCCTATGGGAACGTTCTCACAGTATAACCCCTTTTGTTTTATCATATCATCAATTCAATAAATAATTATCCTCTATTAAATGTCACAATTTCTAACCCCTTTGGTCCCACATAGCACTAATCACATACAAATGACCACCTGGGAAGCTCTCATGGTAAATACCCCCTTGGTATGTATAGACTCAAGAAACTATAATGACCACCTGGATGCTCTCACCATGAATGCCCTAGGGTGCAACATTAATTTAATAATGACCCTATGGGTAGCTCTCACAGTCTATCCTCTATGTTCTATGACCACCAGAAACCTCTCACAATCAATACCTCTGGTTCAACATAACAACAATTCATACATAAATGACCATACATTGATAAGATCTTCCAGTCAAATTCCCCTCAGTCAAACATTCACAATGTGAATCACATGAATCTCAGATAATCATTATCTAAATCCTAACAATAAGGCATGGAAAACAAGAAAGAAAAACAGGACTTCTAGATAAACTACCATAATACTTCAATCAAGGGAATGTACCCATAGGGTGTTTCAATAACAAGGTATCTAACCATACACATAATCAATAACCCTATCTCAATCAAAAAAAACCCATATAAGGTATTAAACAAGGTTAAATTCCAAAACACACAATACCCTAAACATGAATATTTTACATATTAATCATATATAATCCCATGAAAGTCTATGAAAGGCATAATCCACCTACATTGATCTCTCATGATCCAAACACCTGAACATCAGCCCTTGAATCGTCCTAGAATGACGTAGATCTAAAAAAAGGTTAAAAATGGTAATCCTTGAAATACTCATTAGAGAGGAGGAATCAGGAAGAGATGATCTAGGGTAAGAGACAACTCATCAGTGTTAATCCACCATAACAGGCTGCATCTCAATTGGATCTTGAACGGAGAACCGGGAGGAGCATAAATTTCTTCAGCATTCTATCACTCTCCTGTACGAAACGACTTGAGAAGAAGGGAGTTTTGGACATGAGACACGACCCCGCACAAGATTATCAAAAAAAAGGAAATTATATAGAGTGTTCACTGAAATTACATGATTTGTACAAGCCTCAACCAGAACAATCTTTAGGCGGTCTACACGGTCACTTACAAGACCATGTACTAAGTTGTTACACAGCCAGTACACGGCTGCGCACAGAAACCGGATACATGGTTTGTAAATAGAACAACCACATTACTTCCTTCTTCCTCAAAACAACCTAAAATCAATATCCATAACTGAAATGTACATCTGGGTTCTTACACGTAGATAGCTAGAATTTATTTTCACCATCTTATTTATTAAAGTTTTCATAAGACTCGATCTTTATTTTCTTATTAAAACGATTGGAAGGGGAGGAATATCGAATTTCCATTTCTACTTTGAGTACACATCAACTGATTAATTTATAACTACTAAAATACATTATATGAAATTCCTTTTGGAGAATTTATTTGAGCAACCAAATAATTGATGAATTTTACTTTCAAGGTGGGTAATTAATGTGTGGGTATAACTTTCAATCCATGTAAACTTTTCCGACTAGGTATGAATGGATTCAACATCCTTTTACTTTATCTCAAGAAATTACTTCTCTATATTTTTACTCATAATTAGGGTAAAGTAGTTACTAATGAATATCCCTTTAAACACATCTCATTACTTGGATTCCCTTTCTTTATCTTTACTCTAATTATTAATAAGATTCCACCATTGATCTTCTTCACCTTCTAAATGATAAATATATAGGAAAAAATTTTCAAGTCCTTATCAATGAAGAAAAAAAATATTTTATCATTGGTGTTGATCCATCGTTCATCCATAGGGGATGATATGGTCACCTAAAATAATGTTGATTATTCCTCATGAAATAATAAACATTATGGTGTTCCCTCTTAATCATTTTGAATCTCCATTTGATTCACCGCCTATGAAATTTTGGTGAGCATAAATGTAATATTCCACATCTAGATCCCATAACATTTATTTTATTAATTTTATATTCATTCTATTCTCCATCACATTATGAATTAACATGATTCCTTCGGGTTCTATCCATTGAATGAAAACAAAAAACAAAGTGTGAGAAAAAATATTCAGTGTAAAACCACATAATTTAGAAAAATAATTTATGTAATATCTAAATCATGACCCCTTCTTATATGAAACATTATGTTTCACCTAGGTCAATTATGATCATTACCAAAAAAATATAGTATATATTCATACAATTAGATTTCTCTCCATGGTTTTCATAAGTTCTTTCTGACCTTAATCTCCAATGGTTGACTAAGCACTAATCTGATACCAACTTTAGAGGCCCAAGATTTTCATACATAAATATTAAATTTATTTAGATGAATATTCGATACATTAAAATATGATCTATTATAGAACTATCGAGGTTTAGATTATTTGGAGACTAGAAGAAAAAAAACTTTTATTTTGTGAATGGTCTTCAACATATCCTATAAATTTTATCTCTTATATTACTCTTTATTAGAATATCCACCTAAAAATTTTCTTCGTAACTTGGGAAAAGGAAAAAAAAGAAAGGGCTCATCTTAGATGATTAGTAAGGGTAAACATGAGAGTTGTCAATTGATGATCATATGAACTTATAAGATAAGAATAATGGTATGAGATATTGACCATAAATTAACAAGTTCATACCCAATCATAAATTGATTATAATCATGAATTATGGAATAATACATTATCATTTCAAAAAACATTATTTCTAGGAATTAGAACTTATGAAAAATCAATCATGAACTATTACTTCATGTCATAAATGGGTGTGTTGCCTCATCATAAATATAGAAACTATATCTTTTTTCATGTTTAAATACCAATACCATTAGATTAAGAATCAACACATGTAACCCTTAAGGGATGAGAAACATTTCCTTTTTTCCAATAACAAATCAGGCACCCTTACTTTTTTACAATAACAAATCAATCACATTGACTCAAATTATCTCATGAGATATACCAATTAACCCAATTAATTGAATGGGGATATAAGTATCACCCAACACATTATGAAAATTATACATACATGTCCCATAATTTGAAAAAAACATCATTTCAGAACCCATGAAATGAAATGGATTTCATCAAAATTTCATCATAGCAAAACCCATGGAAAAAAATGTCTTTTATAAACATTTCATCTTTTTATCATATACATAAACTGTAAAAAGAGAAAATAATGATAGTATTGTTGGATCATATCATCCTTAAAGATTAATTAACATAAAATGATTCCATCTCCAAAGAAAATTAATTTTGAAATATAACAAGGAATAATTATTGAGAAAATTACCTTTCTATTTTGAAATCCTTTATTTTAAAAAAGATGAACAATTTCAAAGTTAAAATGTACCTCATTTGGAAAATGCCGAAAATATTCCTTTAGAAACATTATATAAAAATTTAAACATGTTTAAAAATGACTTTAAAAAATCATCGGATAATAGAAAAAAATTGAAAACTTTTTTATTAAACATTTATACGGATGATAAAGATAAAATAATTCTCTCAATGGAGACTTAAACATAAATAATCCCAAATATTGATGAGATTGTGAAATCACACCCATACCTCTTGTATCTCCTTTCCTCGTTACCATTAAAACATCATGTATGATAAATATTCATTTATTTTCATATATTACATACCAATATTATTTATATCATACTATTTATAATTTATTTATGACATATTATCACCCATTTATTAATAATTTGTTATTAATATCACTATTCTCAGTGAGAAAATCTTCATTTTCCAAGAATGTTTCGGTTTGGAAGTCCTGATCCTTATAATTTGATCATGGGTCCATAACTTACATAATGTTAATCATTTTATAAAAATAATATATATTCATTATAAACATATTTTTAATCATTCAAAAAATTAGATATAGAAAAATAAATTACACCCTTCATTGATATGGTAGGTCGTACGTATGCATGAACATTTTTTCCATTTTTTAAATGATAAAATGAAATAAAGATAAATAATACATCACCTTTATAAAATCATTATTCTATCATATAAATCATATATATCATATATATCATATATATTCATAAAATCCATTCTTTTTACCATCCAAGTAAAATATAAATGATAAACAAATCAGATCACATCGTGGAGGTGTTAGTCAACACATATGCACGAATGATGTTATTGTTTCCCAAAGTATTGGATGGTAAAAGGTAGACATGATATTATTATTAAATAATTATAATAGTTTCATTAAATTAATATAAAAATGTTAAACCCATCATAATACCCATCCATAAAATATAGGGTTGAAAAATAAATTGTATTTCTATGTCAAAACGGTAAGTCGTACGTACGTACGAGCAATAATTTCACATCTCATCTGACAGGAATGATGGGTTATAATTGTGTTTTATTAATAATAATAAAATTTTATAATACTTATGATACAGAATTTATAATTTTAAGATAAATACAAAATATATAGAAGAGTTAAATTTGAGAAGAAAAGGAAAGTGATCAGTTAGGTCGATTACCTCTTTTTTGAAATAAATCATTTGGATATCCTATAATGGGATCTAGGGTTGGTCTTTTTGGAAACAAATAACCTCTAGAATGTGTATAAGTATGTTTATAAGATAAATTGGTTGTGTTTTGTTGATATGTAATGCTCAAATTGGTGTAATGATGTGATATATGAGGTTCCCTTTTATAATAGAGGGAAGGGGCTCTTTTCAAATTTATCAAAATATTAAATTATAATGAATTCATTATCAAGAAAAAAACTATAAATAGAATGTTAATAAAAGATAAGGTTGGATTTTTTTAATACCACCAAACAGTATATTCTAGATATGATTTAGAGTAATTTAAAACCATATCATTTGATTAACCCACAGTTAACCAAAATTTGATTTTAACTATGGTAACAACATTTTCAATTTTAAGAAGTTTACATTTTCACTTATATGGTGAAAACTAGATCATAAATACTAAATTATGAAATTATAGACCATATAAAAACTATCTTGTATTATTTATCATTATTTATTATTTTTAAATAATTTAATAAAATATTATTTTCATAAAATATCAGTATTGTCAATTTTGAAACTATTAAATAAATTTAAATTTAAATACATCTAGAAAAAATTTTAATTTCTATTTAATATTTAATAACCACCCTAATATATCATATGGATCTATAAAATTCTTGTTACACATTAAATCATTGATATTATATCACTTTTAATACTTCTAAAATAATTTATGATATTTTTTTATAAATTATAGAAATAATGTATCGGTGTTGTATAAGAAATATACGTCATTATATAATTACTAAAAAATAAAACTAATTTTTATCATAATTTCTTTTACAATTATATTAAACATTTATATTCATTCATAACTTAATTTTCTCCCTATGTGGACACATTTGAGTGATTAATAACTAAGAGATTGACATTTTGCAACTTTCTTTGATTTAAATAATAAAAAAGTTATTTTCATGGACAAGTTTCCATTAATTACTAAATTTGGATTCTAATATGTTATGGGTCTAATTGAATTCATCTGATAAGAATTAGTATGAATTATTATATCCTTATCACTAATTGTTAATATAGATTAACCTGATTTACCCTTTTTCGAGGTGATAAATTTTACCATGGTTACTATTTATATTGACCCTAAATAAAAGGGTAATATTTACCAAATTTGAAAATAATTATTAAAAATATTAAATTAATTTCATCCAATTCAATTCTTCTAAATTAAATAAATTATTTTTAAAGTTGGTGCGTAAGATGTGAAAAAACTTTTTCCTTGAAAGGAAAACATTTTTAATTATAAAACTGAATTAATTCTTATAGAATAATTTGAAAAATAATTATTGAATATCTAAAAAAAATTAATAAATTAAATAATATTTAAATTTTAGTAAAATAATTTGACAATAGGGATCAATTTCATTCATTAACAGAAAAAAATTGCATGAAAAAAACAAAAAAACCATCAATTTTATTTTAAAATATTTTTTTATTTTTAATCTTAATATTTTGATAAATAATGTATTCATTTTATAAATGTGTATAATATGTATTTTTCATAATTAATTTATTAGTATTCATATACTCCAATCCAACATTGATTAATAACATATGCATAATATTTTAATAATGTTGTGTGGATCATATAAACTCATGATTTCATGTAACACAAGCGATCAAATAAATAATATTATATAAATGGAAATATTTCATTAAAATATTAGGGTGTTAAATACTTTGGTTCTTTTTACTAGCCCATGGAGATATAGAATGTTCTTTGCATCTTGTGGCATGTTGGATTAGGTGACGTGTTGGGATAACCTAGTTTGGTTAAACACATGCACGATTTGCCAAACCATGTGCCAACCAAGGTGTTTGGGATTTTATTAGTATGAACTATTTTTCTTTGTTCAAATGAAACCGTGCACCATCCATGCACCATGAATTGGGTGTAAGACACCTTGCATGGTCTTCTCAGAGGATTTCACAATTTCCCTTAACTATATGTTAAACATAAACATAGACTGCACACTATACAAATTGAACTGAAAACCTCCACACACATAGAGAGCCTAATGGTTTCTCCTAAATTGTGAATACTAACAAATGTGGCTTTTATAGAAAGATAAAAAATCTCCAAAAACATATCTTCAAGCTCAGGAGACTCACCCAAGAACCTGAATCACCTCTCAGATTTCAAACCATATCCAAAAAGCATCATCTCAATATGGTTAAATACTTCGATTCTCAATTTAAAACCTATTTCTCCAAAAATCCATACACTAAAATGAAATTTAAAATTCCTTATGGTATTATTTGTCTTTTATATATACATGTCATTATAGAGATAGTAAAAAATGTAGATAAATTAAATTCTCCAACAAAAGAGTAACAGTTTTTGGTTAAATATATTCATAACAGAAAACAAAAATGTTACAATGGAATGATGTACATTAAGGAAGGATGACAAAATCTACAAGTGTGTTATTTGAAAAATTTGAAAATCACTAACACAACAAATTTTAAAAAAATCAACTCATACTTTTAAAATCTATTCTTTAAAAACATTTTGTTAATAATACTTTTAATGTATAATTTTCTAAAAAAAATGTTAAGACTAAATTTTAACATCAATTATTATAAAAACCAATTTTAAGAATCTAATTCACCTGATAATTTTAAAATCGTTATTCAAAATGACCAAATATTAAAATATACTTTTAACATTATTTTTCCGAAAAAAATTTACTTTTAAACTAATGGTTAACATCTCTTTTTTAAAAACCAATGTTAAAAGTATGTTCTACCTTGGACTATTAATTGTTTTTTGAAAAAAACATTAAAATTATATTTTAACATTTTTAAAACATACCATAAAAACTTCCTCCTGAATCTTTTTATACAGGTTTTTAAAACTAGTTATTTTAAAAAACTATTTCACCTTGAACATTTAACGTTAAAAAATAAAAAATCGCTGTAAAATTTCACTTTTTTTAAAAAATAAAACTATCATTAAAATTCTATTTCAATTCATTCTTTTAAAAAATATTTTTATAAAATGAAATTTATACTCACTTTTACATCATTTAAAAAAACAACATTAGAAGCATATTTTACATCGAACATTTAACATAGGTTTTTAAAAAACCAATTTTCAAAAATTTAAAACACTAAGACAAGATGTGAAAAAATTGAAAATCAATAACACAAATGTTTTAGAAAAAATAACATTTGATTTGTAACAAATATTTTATGAAAAAATCTTCATTTAAAATTAACTAAACTATTTTTTGACATCATTCTATTAAATGATGATAAAAGTCTATTTCACCAAAGACTTTTAAAATAATAATTAAAAAAACAATGTTAAAAATATAATTCAAGAATTGGTATTCAAAAAACCAACATTAAAACCTATTTTAAAGATATTTCTTAGAAACTAATCATATAATCCTATCATAATAAATTAATTTTCTTATATCTCTTCGATGAATTTCAAATATTATAATTTGGATATCATGTCTAAACATTAAAAGAGCTTAAAATTTCCTTAAAATAAAATTTCATTTTTAATAAAGAGAAATTTTAGAATATTATAAAGTAATATTATGATAGAGCGATATCTCTTGAAGATCTAAAGAACACTATAAATCCAAATCAACTTATGCTAGAAGTTAATTTGAGAAATATGGAAGACGATCAAGTTGAATCTTCACATGATGTTGAGAGTAGATATAAATCCATGTACATTCCTAAAAAGTGTTTTATTAGAAAAAGGAATCCATATTATGGCTATAAAGTTTTTTAATATCAATGTATAAATCTACTATAAGATCAAAGAAAAGGGTACCACTTATTCTATAAAATTATCTTCATATTAATTCTATTTTCCTACAATTTTCAGGTTATAATTAAAAATATATATATATAATGTTGAAAAATTTATAATAGATCTAATACTACATCAATGGTGGAAGTAATATTATATAATTTTTTCCCATAATTGTTCTTAAAATAAGGGATATTTATTCTAAAAAAATATAAGTTTCAAATCCAGCCTGATTATAACTTAAGATAAAATAACATGGTTAATTGTACATTGTTTCTTCCATTGAAGGTTAAAATAGAATGCCATTTATTATTTTTATAATATTTAAATAATTAGAAGAAAAATAAGTCCTAGATTAAAGGAAATCGGATTTCAAATCAGGATAAGTTCTTTTAAGGTAAGACAATGTACACAAAAATGAAATGTTTTTCCATCACGAAAATATTTTACAGCTTGTATAATTTCTATCTAAATTGGTAAAAAATGGAAAAAATGATAAAGAGTGACAATATATTTCATCAAAGGATGTAACACAATATTTCAAAGGAATAATACCACAACATTTATATAAAATCAACATAAGAGAAATGATTATCCCACCTTAGAGATTAAGGAATAGAAAAGTATTAAATAAAACATGTTTAAGAAGAATAATGAGTTAGATGGTAGACTATGTATAAGATTCTTATAAAATGGAAAAAATTACATATCATAGATTATTTAATACATTCTATTAATATCAAAGTTATAGGAAGAAATATAAAAAAAATAATAGAATTAGTCTAAGAAAGATACTAATGTATTGGTTTGGTGGAATACATCCATTAAAAAAAAATTGAGAAATTTCAAAAAAGTGGTGACTTAATGGTTATTGACAAAACAGGTGGATAATCCAATAATATTTTTAATGTTTGAAAATAATGAATAATTATTTATACAACCCAGATAAAGATAGAGTATGTATCATATAATGACAGTGATTTTCTAGCTAATTTAAAAAAATCTATATGTGAAAAAAATGAGTGGAGAAATGATACCATTCTTCCCAAAGATTTTCAAGTTTTTAAAATCAAAGGATGAGAAGGATAGAATATTTCTCAAAAAATGGGAGCTAAATTGGAAGTATTTCTGGGTTAAGAAGAAAATATCTACTCTATCTGTCTCACTAAATATCTTTAGAGAATACAACTTATTCCTAGGTATTTTTTTATTATCTATAAAAGGAATTGAACATTATTTATGCAAGCTGAGAACATATTTAATTCTATGATAACCATACAATATCACTTTTTATCCATCATGGAGTGCATTAATATCTATTATGATACCTCCTTACCACACATCAATTGGAATAATAATATATGATTTTGGTTTATTTTATTAAATACCATCCATGATTAAGATATTATTAATTTATCCCTTGAGTGGAAGTTAATATGAATAAAAGATTACAGAATCTATCACTTCAGGTGAATATGTAATTTTTTTAAAATGATTAAAATTTTCATTAAATAGGTAAGGCTTCCTTTTTCTCAAATAATTATTATAAAGGAATTAATTATAGATTTATTATATAGAAAATTAATTAATCAATGACATTAAATTTGGAAAATTCATGGTATGGAAATTGAGAAACATGTACTTGAATGTTTTTGATTTATTTTTTGAGATCCATGTAGGTGCTTATAATATAAATATAAATATAAATATATGTATATATATACTTTAACAACCTCTATAAAGAGATAACTGAATTAGTGTCACATATTGAAATATTTATAGATATATTTTATGTCAATATTAATCTATAGTTTTTATACACTGAGAAAGATCATGTAGACTTAGTGCTGGTTAATTTATGTATCATTGCTTATAAAAATCTGATTCCATCCTGCTCTCAATTATTTTAGGTTTTATGAAGGGAGAGAATATAAAATTTCAAATTATGTGTGAAAGATGTGATGAGTATAAATTTATGTTACTATTGAACCACAAAATTTAATATCTATAACTATGTTAATGATATTGAATTTTTACTTGAAATGGGTATTGAAAATAAATAAAAATGGGGAGATTCAAATACTCAATGGATTGTGATGGTGATTCTTGTAATTTTTATCAATAACAAGTGAATACAATATAGAATATAGTTAATATGAATAATAAATGAAGAGTTTGAAGTTTTGATATACACATTTCAATTTTATTATATTTATTTTTTTCTACCATTTTATATTAGAGATCTATTTATGTGGTAAATTTAAATTGATAATGGGGAGAAACTGTTACTTGGGTATTTCAAATAACAAACTTTATAGAAGATTATTCTTACATATATCTTAGTATTTTCGATTTGGACTAATATTGAATCAATGAAAAGTGATAATGAATGATGAAATAACTACCAAAAATTTTTTTTTCATGTGTTTGAGATGTTATGTGTGATTTAAGAACAATAAAAGTTGATTGGAATATGGAATAACCATGCTCATGTTATCAATTATGAAGGGAATTTCATATGTTTATTAGAATACATAGATGATGGTTTATGTATTATGAGTTTAAATATTAGTTAAGTGTTTCACTCATTACTAATTAATTAGATATATATTTATTTATGGTATTTAGAGTATAAAATGAGGATGAATTATTTAAGGTAGTTAAAAATATATAAAAATACTCAATACGAGTTTATATGATATAAATTTCATTTGGAATTTATAAAAAGTGCATTTTGAAGGATTGATAAATTTATAAATTCATTTTAAATTGCTTTTAGATATGATGGCGTGGTTAGTGATGCCCTGAGACAGTTTAAAGAAGCTTTGAGGTGAGTTGAAAATGTTCTAAAATTTTTAGTTGGAGGTAAATATTGGAGAAATGAACATATATAATCTTATTAAAAAAATATTGGAAACTTACAAGAGATTTATGAGCTAAATAATATTCTTAGAAATATACTTAAGAAACATTAGAATTTATATTATGATATATAACATCTCTCATATTGTACATAAGATATATCAAAAGAACATAATATACCCTAGTTTATACAGAAGATAAATCATGAGTTGATACATAAATCTAGTAAAATAAAAAAAAATTTGAGATATGTAAGATAATTTAGAGAATATAAATAATTTCAAAATAAAATATATCATTTATTCATTATTAATAATATTTACTGCATTCTTCTTAGTGTACATAAGCTCTTTTGGATCATACATAAGTTCTTTGGGTTGGTATGTAATATTTACTCATAAATTTCACAACACATGTAAGAAACATCAATGAATAAATAATATTAAATATTATAAAGAATATAATATATTAAAATAAGGTATTTTCAAAGGATATTTAAATTTGATTATTATGATTTATTCTTTATTTCATGGAATATTATAGTACTGATGAAAATTTAGTAGTGATCCAAGATAATATTTGTGTATAATAAATTAGAAACAATTTTTTAGTTCATGGGATGATGATTATGGGATTAAATATATGAATATTTTAAAATAATTATGAAGATCAAACCCATTGGATTTATTGGGATACATACTTGTATAGTTTTTAAGGAGAATTAAATGGGAATATTTTGTATATGATTATGGAAAATGATATTGGTATTTTGTGAAAAATAAGTTGAGAAAAGTTGTTAGAATTAAAATAATAATTTTTGATCATAGAGAAAAGCTTTTTCAGATTAGTAGAAAAAAATTTTAGAGTATAATTAGAAGTAAAAACTTTTCATTTTGTTGAGTATATTAAATGAATTACTCCAGAATCAATATGTGATGCCTCATACCCACACTCGTAAGGCTATTTACCTAAACATATAATTTACATGTTTTTTCAATACCATTTGTAGAATCCAAGAAAAAAATATCCCATATTTATATCACATAATACAAATATTCCATTACATATATTCTAAATAACTTTTAGGTTTTTATCTTTAGATACTTAGGAAGAAACATAAACTAATAAAGCCCAGGAATTTTGTAAACATATAGATCTTTTCCACTATATAATAAAATACATAATCTATAAAAAAGTATACAACTTATCCCACAAATTATCCATACAATATATCCTAATAAGAATATCTTGTATAATACATTTCTTTGAAACCTGTGGAATTTAAAATATAATAATGGGTGTGCCCAAATTCTTAGTTAGGGAAACATATAATAGAAGCATTAAAATCATAATCAAGGTTTGAAATTAATAACTAACATGAATAAATAGATTGTCAATTAAAACTTAGAGCATTCTATATCCATGAAAATAAATGAAAACATTGGTATAAATAATATTTAACTCATACTAATGTAATGGATAATGTTGGACATCGGGAACATGTTTTTAATATCTTATTTAAATATACTATACTTTAATAAGAATAGGTATACACCAAAACCCAACCACTTTTGTCTTGTGATACAATTTGATGTATCAATGGGTCATATAATTTCATGCCCCTTCCATCACATGCTTAATTATAATGCATTCACCATTAGAGTTAGTAAAACCTTTCATATCATTCCATAAGGATCCTTCAGCTAAATGAAAATATAGCTATCTATATAATGAATAATATGAAATAACAATACATGACCAACCTTTATTATAAGTCAATAATCATCAAGAATGAAAATACTTTTCCCCATGAAACAAGGGTTAAGATGATCATAACCTATGGGATCTATCAGGTTAAATACCCTGAGAGGGGGTGAATCAGAGTGCGGAATATTAAAACCCTCCCTCTCCTCAATTTTAGTGTTTCATTAAAAAATTGCTCTTCTCTACCCTTCCCATAGAAATGTACAAGATGAAATTAAAACATGAATGAGACACAACAATTTTATTTTGTTCGCCCTTAAATAGGCTAGTCCCGGGATAATAAATAGGTAACGTGCCGACATATAAAATCCACAAAATCACACTATTGTTACATAGTTTAGAGTGTGATCACTATCCCTCATGTTTTTCTACCAATCAATCTTTTAAATCTCCCTGATCTCTCAACTAAAGTTCGCACACCACTCATTTAGGATATTCATCAACTGGATAATTGAATCTATATTTTTTACACCTTGTTTGGCATGTCATGAAATACTTCTTTCATCTAACTAATGAATTCCAGTTTACTGTAAAATATCAAGGAAATTCTCCATAGGATGAAAAAAATCAATTTAGTGTAATCTTTTCTTGACTTACATGAAACTTTCACAAATATTTTTATGTCTTTTTATGGAACTACCACTTTTGCATTAATTCCAAATTGGTCATGGAACTCCCAAATTTCATTCAACTATTTACTTTTTTTGAAACTCCCTAAATTCACAAAAATATTCATTTATTCAAGAAACACCCTTGGTTATTTAAAAATAATTCTATTTCTACATTTAATTAAATTTTTAGTTTTTGATTCTTGTAATAGATGACTTCACAAAATTATTACCCCATTTATAGCCTTAAAATTATTGAATGGTAAGAATAATGAAATGATGGGGGTAGAGGACTATTTATATATCTGACTTACTCTTCACATAAATTCCATGTCCACACCAATATATTGCCGAAATTTCCTTACTCATTTAACTCTATTGATTTGACACCACCTTTATCTTACAACTTAATGTTATGACACAACACCATCATTATTCTATTGATTCTTGCAACTATATCTACATCATGCAACTTAGACATGAATGAAACTTAAAAAATTTCATGAAACACCTTCATTATACATAATTTAAAGAGGAAACCTAAAATATTCACGTGCATGAAATTTCAAAAAACACCAACACCATCTCATGAAACATTCAAATTTTCACAAAAACATTCCTTTTCCAAAATAAACATTTCTATTCTTGTAATTTTTGGACACAAAAAAATTGGAACACATTGAAAAACACCCCACTATAAAGAAAAAAACATTATTTATACATACCAAAGATACTATACTTCTATAATGGATCATTATCAACACACACATTCAAAATATATGTTATAAATTTAAAACAATCCCTATCAACCAACTTTTTCTAAAATTAAAATCAACTTAAAACATTATAAATTCATCATGAATTTTTTCTTAACGGTATACCCTTGTGGTCTTTTATAACGTTTTCACCCTTTGGAATTCACTAATCCAACATGACCTATGATCGACATGATAATCATGATTATCATGATAAATTCACCAATGAATCACTTCAATATTGAATCACACCTTCATGGACTATGTATTTACTACATAACTGCTCAGAAATAACTTAACAAAATGATGAAATACATCGTCAAACCCTCTAGGTTGCCATTTTTATCACAAAATCCTTCCATGAATTATCTTCATTGAATAAATATCTTCTGCATTATAATATTTGAAACATCACACTTACCCTATTTCTCTACTCTCTCTGTCGTCATATTCCCTTTTATGAAAATAACTTCCCTCCCATTGTTAAGAACCCAAAAGTTTAATCATTTTCATTTTGAAAAAGGAAAATAACACATATCAACCCATATAGAATAACACACCATACCTGAAGGAGTGTTGGATCCACTTTCAAACATTCTAATGTGTGGGTGTTGGATTAACTCCAAGAGACAATAAATTACCTCAAAATGATTCTTTAGGTAAGGCCATTGTTGGAATATCTACAAATTTAAGTTCTATAAGAACATGATCTGACATCAAAACCTCATGCTCTACATTATACTTGATAAAATGATACTTTATTTCACTGTGTTTCATCTGTGAGTGATAGAAAATATTTTTTATAAGATTTATATAACATTAATTTTCACAATGTATTTTAATCGGAGACTTTCCTTCAACTCCCATATCTTCAAGTTGATGCTTCATCCACAATAACACTGTGAAATCTTGAGTAGCTATTATATATTAATTTACTATTGTGCTTAGATAAATGTAGTTATGTTTCCTACTTAGAAATTAAATTCACAATTCTATAAGATATAATGCACCACCTGATATTGACATTCTATTATATATTAAATTGGATTAATCTACAATTGTATAACCCATTAACTCTTTCTAAGATTTTCAATTTTATAAAAAATATAAATCCACCATTATAATGATATAATTAATTATTATTTTCACTAAAAGTAATTTGTTTTCTTTGGGATTAAATTTATATTATGATTCATAGAATGTGGAAAAACAATTTGGGTCATGGCGTTATTAATTACAACATTCCCTGAATAATATACTTATATTCCGAGATATTGAATTCATTGTCATCATCATCTCATGACAGTTTCATTCATGTAGCCAGCAAAGTTCACATCTCCTTGGAAATATACAATTAAAATATTCTAAGAAACTCCTTCTAATATTTAAATTCAAAAATAATTTTGACATTCCTTCTTTGAATTTGGTAAAGTATATAAAACATCAGTTCATAAATCATTAACATTTCAATGTTTTATTTCATAAATTATATAGATGATAATATTTAGGTGTCCACCATCATTTTTTGATTACTCCCATTGTTGCGATAGGGATTTTAATCAAAAAACAGTTTTGGAAACCATTCTTCTCCAAATACTATACAATTCATGATTACCAAACTCTTAGTTCCTACATAAATACATATAAAGCCTTATATATCAAAAAAAATTGTTCTCATATTCAGTGGGAAATAAAACAATCTAGATATTTTTTGAACACCACTTCATATAAAATCTTATTCATAAATATATATATTATATCCATCAAGAAAACATTGAATTTTCATTACACTATTATGGTAATGAATAATATAATTTTATCAAACCATTTAACAGTTGAAAATGTCTCATATACATTGATTACCTTAATTTGGGAGTATCGATTGCACCCTAGTCATTTTTTTACTTCAAATTACTATGTCATATCCATTCATTTTGATCCAAAAGACCAATTTGGTCCCAATAAAATTTTTTCTGTAGACCAAGAAAAAATAATCCACTCTTGGTTATTTTTTATTTCATCAATCTAATCATTAATAGTATGAACCAAATTATCTACCTTATATACCTCTTTAAAACATTTTTACTCAACCTAGTATAATCATTATGTTTTCTATAGAGTCAACATTCTCCTTCATTGAACTGGTGGTTCCTAATCACCGATGGTGTTCTTTTTTTCAATTTAATCTCGACTCTTCATCTTCCATATAGATACAAATAAAAAATCATCTTATTCATCATTATAATATTCTTTTGAATTTTCATTTTCCACTTATACTCCCTAAGATTTAATTACCTCCTCATCACCATCATCAGAAAACTATTCACTATATTGTTAATGAATCTATTAATTTTCTACTTTAGTAACATCATTTCTTTTGACCACATTTCCCAAACCCTTGTTGAATCATTTATATTCTTAGATTTTTCTGATTTAGACAAGGACTATATGATCTTCTCTACATGATTGAAACAATCTTAGTTTCACTGTAGTGACAATAAAACACTTACATACACTGATTCAAAGTATTTCAATGTTGGATTGTTTCTGTATCATACCTTATATGGTGTTTTTTTATTTCAAACATAAAAAATATCTATTTGAAAGCTATATTGATGTCATGACTTCATCGTTCAAAAATTTATCTAGTAGGTCTCATAAAAAAATAATTTTTTAGGTCATGTTGTTTGAAAACAGATTTATCCTCTAAAATACTGTATTTTAATGAAGTCTTATCCCTACCAAAACATGGTTCCTTATCCCATGTTTTTGAAGGTAATCCTCTATTTTGTTTGTTTGTGAATTTTGTACAATTTATTTTGGAACTTCATAATATTCCATCCATGTATCCTTTTATATTTCCTCTAATAATTTGTTCTGAAACTATACACCTTCGAATTGTGGGAAATGAAAAATATACCAAAAATATTACTAAAATTTTCAATGAAAAGAACATAATACCTCTTTTAATCAATGGATTTTAGTGAGATAGTTCCAAACACATCTATATACACCAGTTCAAGTACTCTAGTTAAATTATATTCTTTTTATTTTTATATATTTCATATGATATAACCCAATTTTAAAGAATCTCATATGTAAATATAATAACATGCTATCTTGGGGAGATCATGAGTTGTGTCATGTTTTACCATGTCATCTCGGGATGGTTAGAATATGTTTCTAACCTATTTTCACCAAAAACTATTTTATTCATCTTTAGATATAAAGAACATATCTACCTATCCACTCATGAGGTAGTCATTCCCCTTTATATGCTTTTCATTTATAAAAAATATATAATCTTTTCCCTTGATGATAAATAAAATATTTCTAAATACAACAGAATTATCTTGAGTTACATAGTTGACTAACACATAGAAATTTATAGAAGAGAGCTTAGACAACCAATACATTGGTACATCATATATCTTTTCCCTCAAAATTTCCTTTTTCTATGCCAATATTCGTTAAGCCTTCAACGTTACCAAATTTTTCTTCATCTTCTTTGTCATATTTTATTCCTACAACAAGATCCTTATTTCCCATCATATAGGAAGTGCATCTACTATTAATGATCCTTACACCAGCATGATATAAATCTCTCAGGGTAATCTATTCAGCCACTTCCTACAAAAAAAACATTTATTTTTAATCCATTTCATTGACTTTAAACCTTATATAGACTAATTTTCTTCATATTCCTTAGATTATGATTGGCCAACATAATCTTAAAAAGAGGAAAATTGATTTTGTGCTTTCATATCATTCGATGATTCGGTGGGCTGGTACTTATGACCAATTTGGGATTTCTTCAGCACATTCCTTTGTATTGGTATTGATAAATATCAATCTATGTGTTAAAATCCTTTACACAACAATAATGAAAGGTAATTAGTGCATTCCCATGATTCATTACTACATGAACGACTATTATTTTGGGTCCTATAAGCATTTTGATTATGATTCGTACCCAAATCAATTTTAAATTTTGTAGTTGGTATTTTTGGTCTTCAATAAATTTTCTCAATTTTCTATTTTTGATCAATCACTATAACAGTTCTGTCATTCAGACGTTTCATTTACTTTCCTTGACAATTCTCAGACAATTTTTCTATACCTTCATATTCTAACTTCAGTTCTTGTCTCGAACCAACCTGGGTACCCTTTTAATACGATAAATACTCCCTCCATGTCATATCCCTAAGGGTGTTCCTAATCCCCATGAGTTGGTGGATATCACCTGACATCATACAACATGCAAGTGGGAACAAATCATCCATGAAACATAGCGTAAGAAAAAGAAACAGGATAATATGCAAACAAAAGAAACTCCACTAGGGGTAATGTACAAAAAGTAAACAACAAATTAAAGACTAAAATACTAAAACAAAACTACAAAAAACATTGGAAAATAGCCAATGTCTCTAAGGCAAAAAATCACCAAATCTATAGTTTAACAGTTGGATCCACCTCTAATAGATCCTTCCCCGTACTCGAACCAGGAAGTAGATAATCAAAAAACACCTGAAGGAACATGTTGGGTGTGAACTAAAAATCCCATCAGGGTCTCACCACATATTATATAATAGGTTCCAACAATATATTAAGCAATGAAATTAAATAAAATTTAAAAATAAACATTTTTGGAATTTTAAAAAAATATTTTAACATATTATTCTATATAGTTCAAATGATGGAAAAATAATTTAAGAAAATGATATAAAAGTGATATAATATTTCTAAAACAATGACATAAATAAATAAGTTACATAAAATAGTTTTTGTAAATACAGAAGTCATAAAAAGAAGTTTTACAACCTTGGCATACATTTATATCTAAAATATAAATAACCAGAGAGCAGAAAGGTCATATTCTTAATATGTATGATTGTATTCTGGCTATAGGACTCAACACTCTCTAAGTGATCACAACAATATGTTTATACACACATCCCCCTAAACACTAGCCAAAGAAAACTCATCACCATCGCATTAGGTATGTGACATGTTACATGTATGATTTAGAGAATTGTAATAGTGTAGAGTGTGTCTAAATAACTCACCAACTACCTAAGGATTTCATGTGCTCTTACAAAATCAATGATGGGTAGTTTATTTTAAGGCTGGTTAAAATAAAATTATATCCCATTCTTCCATTTCAATGAAAATTTTCCATTTCAAACCAAAATGAGTTTTAATAAAAAAAACATGCATATTTAACAAGATAAAACCACAGGGTTTATATCAAAACTTTTTTATCCATTTTTAAAAGTTTTAAATCCATTCAAAACCAATTTTATCAATTTCACAATTAATTTCCATAATTAAATTGAAATTGTTTACATCAAAAATCCAATTTAAATTATGAAATTTAAATCAACCAATTTCCATAAACACACAGAAAATCAAAAGAATTGGGGGTTTCCCAATTTTCATGACAAACCCATTTCAAATCACCCAATTCACTAAAATTGGGGTTTTTTGAATAAATTGAAATAACATTTGAGAATTTGAATTTAAATCAACAGTTTAAATAAAATCAATAAAATTAATGGTAATTATTTTGGATAAATAGGACGAAATCACCTACCTTTTCCTGAAACTCGACACTTGGAATGACACTCGTCAATGAGAACAACGGGGTATAAGACCACAAAACACAACCTAGAGATAATATCTAACAACATGGAGAATAGTTAAATCAATTTCATTATGATATATTTAAATATAAAAGGAGGATAATGTGATAAAGATGATGAATGAAGGAGAAAGCTTACTCGAGAGTCACTCCATAGGAGAAACGATGATCAACCACCAAAAGGGAGGATCTGGATGGGTTGGAAAGCTCCTAGATCACCTAGGGAGGGCCTTAGGTCAAGGGATATAAAGCTATAATGGATGAGAAAAGATATCTTAGTTAAACTAACCATTTAAAAAATAATAGTTAGGGTATTTCATGACGCGTAATACCCTTTCATGTCATGTAATAGTTATGTTTCATAACCACTGAAAAATGAATTATATTAAATTGAAAATCCATTCATTAAAAAACTCATGATGTGTAAAGGATAGTCATGATGTGTAAACTTCACAGCGTGAATACCTTCATCAGTGCCTCCAAAAACCTTTAAACATCAGGTAACACAGTTACATGACATGTAACCCTCTGGCTACCTGTAGAAAATGATGGTTAAAGATGAGAGTACCAAAAATATTTGACTTCCCCATTGTAGGTATCCTCCCAATCCATTTTGAACCCTATATATTCAATGAAAAGAAAAAACCATGAAAAGTTTAAAGGAATTCCTATCAGATTGGTAACAGGATGTTAAAACCTCCCCACCATAAAATCTTTTCATCACTATAAATTTCATAAATAAGTATCAATGCCAAAAATATGAGGCCACTTCTCTCTCATCACTTCTCACATTCCAACATATCATGATTTTCAGAACCATTATACCATAATACATGAACAAAATCTATCTTCCTCCCATGAACTACCTTGGTCTTAAAATAAAATATCCCGGTAGGCCGCTCAATAAGAGATAAATCAAGTTCAATATCTCGATAACTCTAGCTCAAAACATGATATGGATCAAATAAAAATATTTTTAGTTGTGATACAAGGAATAAATTATGTATCAACATCAGCTATGGTGTAAGTGATAAATGGTATCAAACATTACCCACATAGTCAACATCCTTGAAAGGTCCCTGTTGACACTTGAAAATGAATCCAAAAGATATACCAAATGCTTCCATGCATGATCCAAGATCGTATCCCATTGTCCAAGAATGAATTTTACTAGTCGTAGATCTTGAACGGAGTTACGGATTAGGATTAATGGACATTCGATGTTGGGATGGAAAACTAGTTCATGGAGCCCATTCACGAAGCTCCCTCTATAATAGCGGAGTAGAGGGAACTTGACCAGAGCCTCCATGAGTGTCGTGAAGGCCTTGAAGGTAGCCTCCGATACTACAAGAAATTTGAGGGAACTTGAATGGAGCCTCCATGAGAATCCTGAAGGATGTGATAGTAGCCTCTGTGACTATGTGAAAATTTAGGTAGCTTGACTGGATCCCCCATGACCACCGCGAAGTTCGTGACTGTCGAATCTGTAGTTAAGACTAACATGAATAAATTACCTTTGGTTGCGGAGAACGATTTATTTCATGACGTCATTTTATCTTTCTATAATGGGTTTTTTCTTTGTGGAGTGCTCCACCGACCTCCATCAATTATAAATAGTCGGTTCACCCCCTTCATAAGCATGGCTATGCCGCCCTGTCACCGGCGAGTCTCCCATAGTAATTCCCTTCACAAAGGGATCTTCCCTTTGTGAAGGAGGGATCTTCTTGGGGTTGGTCAAGGCTCTTTGAATCCCCTTCGCTCTGCCAAACACTAGGCTCCATGAAGACCTTTTCTCCGTGAGACCCTGTGCTCTGTGAAGCCCCTTTTCTCTGCGAGACCCTGTGCTTCAGGAGGCCTCATGCTCCGCAAGAGCTAGAGCTATGCGAATCCCCATTCTTTGTGATACCCCATGATCTGTGAGTGCATTTATTTCTCAAAGCTGCTTCATGATACCCCATGATCCGTGAGCACATTTCCTTCATGAAGCTCCTACTTTCCTGTCCACCAGTCCATACCATGTGTCTTGCGCCTCCACATCCCCTCTTGGGATCACTTCCGGGCTGTGGTCTTGACCCTTCTGTCCAGTCCCTTCACTTCACTTGTGGATCCCAATGAAAAATTGAGAGTCACACCGTGAACATTTTGGTCCAGGACGTCGTCATTTTCCATTTCTCCCTTTTGCACACCCACCTTCCACCTATCGAATATCCTAATTCAAGAAACCACCCAATAATCCAAGAAATACCTTGAGTCTACTTATTCATCTTGGTCCCTTTCACATTTGGTGAGTTGACCTTGTCATCTCCAATTCCTCGAGTAACTTCACTCAAAAAATTACTCAAGAAACTCCTCCCAACCCTATCACTTGGATCTTATGCTAGGTTGAACTAGAAAGGGTCTCTCTTTCATAAGTCCCAACACCAGCCATTGTTAGGTTCCTTACGCCCAATATTCCTGTCTACATGACTATAAACTGTAGTACACCCTATGTGACAAACATAGGATGCCTCTTTTTTCAAATAATATATTCCTTATACGCCAATCATAAGATGTTAATAGTCCTCACTGCATGAATTTAAATTTTAACAGTCCCTATACGACAAACATAAGGTGCCTCTTGTTCCAAATAATAGATTCATTATGCATCAAGCATAAGATTCCAATAGTCCTCTCAACATGAATTTAAATTGTAGTAAACCCTATGTGACAAACATATTATGCATCTTCATCCAAATAAAATATTCCTTGTGTGCCATGTATAAGATGTTGATAGTCCTCTCTACATTACTATAAATTATAGTAATCCTTATGTTCCAAACATATGATGCATATTACTTTAATTGAGATATTCCTTATGTGACAAGCATTAGATGCTAATAGTCCTCTCTATATGACTATAAACTGGAGTACACCCTATGTGCCAAAAATCGGATGCCCCATGCTTTAAACAAGAGATTCCTTAAGCCTGAAGCATAAGATTCCAATAGTCCACACTACATGACTTTAAACTATATAATTCCATATCATTAAATAACAGGATTCCTCTTGTTTCAAATAAATGATGGCATATGTGGCAATCATAGGATACCTCATTACATGATTACAGTGGCATTATTTCAAGAGCATTGGAAACTATTCCATCATTCTGTCACTCCAGATCAGGCATTGCATGTCCTTCATTTTGATCTCAATCCTATTTCATGTCAGAAGGGACCCCCTAACGATCTGTTCCCATGCCACATCATCTCAACTATCGTTCTAGGATAATGCCCTGGATGAATTTGGAAGACACTTTGAGTTAGGTCATGTGTTTCGAACATGGTCAACAGTCAACCCTCATTGGTTTTTCGCTACTTCAGGATAATATAATATGGATGTTATGTTTCAAACATGGTCGAGAGTTATCCTCCATCATCACGCCACCCTCACTGCATACTGAATTCCAAGCATGTGATTCACACATGTCATCTCCCTTTGTTCAGATTGATTCCAACACCCTTGGCGTTATCCCTCTTATACATTAGTGCATAGGTTTAGGACTCAATTATATGCCTCAACCCACTAGTGAGTTGGGAATCCCTCATGGAAAGACATGAGAAAAAAATTACCAGAATCTTCCATGGGTATTCCTCATGTAACGCCCCAACCCTAGTTACCCAGAGTCAGTGCATTATTTTAATACATTGGCACGATTACAAGGAATCAAGTCCTGAAGGACCGATTGGTTTAGTAGCCGTAGAATTACTAGATACATTCATAAGTCTTACATTACATCATAAAGTGAAAAGGTTACAAAAACAACATCTTGTCTTCATATCCCTCATACACTTCCTCCAGGTAATTCATAAATACTTCTTCACATCCTGGAAAAAATAAAACATTGAAAGGGGTGAGCTCATATGCTCAGTAAGGATAACAATACAGCAGAAACTTTCATAAATAGGCATAAACATTTAAGGAAATGTATAACTAAAAACAAAATCCATTTAAACTTTAACTTTAGCATAATATGGAAAAGATAAAATGAAATAATTTCATTTAGTTATTCACATGGATATTCTACTAGTCGAATAATCACATGCAATATCAATAACCACTTTCATAATGATGGAATGCATAATTCCAGACTATCATAACCACATAGCCAAGGCCTCGTGGCAAGACTACAAATAATATTTTGTCAATGCCTTGTGCCAAGACACTATTTTGTCTCATGAGACCTACCGATGCATCGAGGAGCTATAGCAGGCTCCACCCGCCACTTACTAAGTCCAATACATTCCCATATGAAAATAACATAATGATTTGTATTAAAAGTAGAATACGAAATGTCAATACTTTCTCAATAAACCATGAATGGTATAAAAATAACACATCCACCGTCAAACATATCACAAAAGCTTCAATACAATATGGAATTTTTGTATCATAATAAATCAACATCAAATAAGCTTAAAATCCATCAATGGATGTTTACATAGATGAAATCAAAACTATTTGAGAGAAATATCTCTTTTATGAAATCATTTACAAGTCACACATTTATTGAGGAAGTAATTTAAAAGATATTTTTGAATCAATGTTTCCCATACCACTTTGAAACTTTTGAAAAGAAATATCATTTCAAAACAATCATGTCCATATAAATAAATCCTTAAAATCATTTTGAAAACATGGACATTAATTAAAAATATTTAGAAAGATAAATCTTTAAGAAATTTAAAATTATGACTTTGATAAAGAGTACCTTTCAAAAATCCTTGAAATATTCATTTTGAAATCATTTTAATTGAAAATGGACATGGATGATAAAAATGTCCCAGTAAATACTTACACATGAACAATCTCGGATAATAATGAGATTGAGGAATTAACCATTAGCAATTTGGTAACTTACGAAACATACACCCCATGAAAGAGGTATCATACAATTAATATGTAAATACAAATAAATTAAAGTGTATTACACAAATAATACAACTATGGGATGTACATAAACCACACAAAAGATAATAGTGGTAATATGGCATGAATCTCCCGGGAATAAGGAGTGAGATAAAAAACCCATTACCTTGTACTTTTCCTTGGATATGGATAGGTTAAAATACTGTATAATGGTGAAATAATTGTTATTAAATTATAAAATAATCATATACATTAATATCATATCATATATGATCTTTTAATATTGCTTTGTTAATAATATCTTAGTATTCTTCGTTTTGGGTGTTAAATTACTCATTTTCTTTTATATGTTTTGTTACATAAGCCAAGTTTTTTATGAATAGGTTGTATCTTTTTCATATACAGAATGATATCAAGTTCTTAAAAATTATTTTTAATCATCAAATGATAATTATACTTGAATGGATACGATGGGGAATTAATCTCATCGCGTTCATGGAGACGGTAGTCCGTACGTACGCACGAGCGACAATATAACTCATTTGATATTAAAATAATATATAATTGTATAGTATATAATAAATAAAGAATCATTATCATGTTATATTTATTATTTACATTAATTATATTTCATTACTATACTCATCCAAATAATAATTTATTGAATAACAATTGCACCACGACCTGGAGACGGTAAGCCGTACGTACGTACGTATGGTGACATTTCATTCAAAGGATGGATAAAATATTGAATATGGTTGTACCATATTTATAATAACATCATAGTATGTAGAAGATACTGGAGTTGTTATTTTAGAATGGGAATAACAAAGATAGAATAAGTTGAAGAAGAAAGGAACTTTAAAGAGGGTGGTGAAGACGTTACCTCTTCTTCGGGTTCTTCCTTTTGATTTGATCAAAAAGGATCCTTAGGTTGGTTTTATGATCAAACTAAGGCCTCTAGGATGAATTTATGTAGTTTGGGAGGATATTTGGGTAGAGTTTGTCCGAACCAAAAGGCTTTGAATGTGTCAAGTATTGGTTAGATGTGGTGTCCTTTTTTAAGGGGAGGAGGGGCACCTTAGGAAAATCTAGAAATTTTATTTTATCATAAATTCATATTCGGTTTATAATGGCTCAAAAGTGGATTATTTAAATGTTAAGGAGGTGATGGGTCTAAAACCACTCAACCAATAGAATTTAGACAGGTTTGGGTCATTATCTTAACCTTATATTTTAGTTTTAACTCTTAGTTAATTAGTTTCACACTTACCATGTCACTTTGTATTTTTATAATATATAGTTCATAAACTTACTATATACCTCCAAGAGACCCCAAAGTGGTCCATTAATGATACACATATCATTATACAACTCCTATGTCTGAAACATATATTATTATGAATTTAATATCAATTAATAATATAATATTTTTTTTAAAAACTCTTTTATGTCAATTTTGACACTATTTGGTATTAGATTTTTTTGAAAATCATAAAAGCATGATTACTTAGAAACAATTTAATTAAGTAAATACTAACATGTCATATAAACCAATAAAATTCGTGGAATTCATTAAAAGTCTCAAATTATATTTATCTGGGTATTTATAATATCAATTATTTTAATATTTCACTAATAAGGTAATTATTGCATCATCATTTTGTCACTCATAAATTAAATTATTTAAATTCTAAAAATTATAAATAAAATAAAATTATGTATTAAATAGTTTCTTATTTCTAATGAATATTTATAGTCGAAAGGATAAAATATATAACCCTATGTAAAAATTGTTTTTCTAAAATATATAGGCTTATGTCATTTTTGTATTTACTTAACTTAATTAATATAAAGTGTCATTATCACTTACAAGTGGATCCATGGGGTCCCAAAATCGACCCAATGATGCCTGTGGTCGGACATGTTTCAACTAATATGGTTAAGACACGTTTTATGGTAATTTATTATTATTATAATATTATTTTTTTTACCCTTATTTTCCGGATTTACCCTTTAGCCATGGTAAATAAAATATTTACAGAAGTAATTATTCAAAATGTCTAAAAATAAAAGTTACATATTTACACAATTTGGAAATCCTAATTCCAAATATAGAGTCCATTTTTCCAAATTCAAAACACATAAGTGGCAGAAATTAATTTTAAATTAATTCCCGCTGTCAAAACAAAAAGCGTGTTTTTAAGAGATAATAACTATAAAAAGATTGACACTTGTTTATTTCCGGTTTAAATGTGAAATTATGTCCAATGACAAAAATTGTATTAAATGGTAAAAATATATTCTAAATATAATTTAAAACAACTCAAATTCATAATTTGTCACTATTAATTATTTCTATTAAAAAAGTTGTTTTTAATAAAAATTTAGTAATTTTCACAATTCATCAAAATATAAACGTTATCCGAAAAGTACCAAAATTTCATCCTAAGATAATTTTGATATTCCAAATCCAAAAATGAAGTCCATTTTTAATGATAAAATGTATATAATTTCAGAAAGTGGTTATTACCTTCCATAAGGGCTAGTTTGATTGGTTGTGGTGTGTGTTAGAACTCGAGGTTGCGTACAACACACGCTACTGTATTATTCAAAGAGAAGCATACCGAAGAAGCATGGGGTGTTAAATTGTAAATTTTCGATGTAACCATTCTAAAGAATAAATTAATTTAGTCAAATTGAATATATAAAAGTTTTAAAATATTGGATTTAAAAAGGGTTCACCATTAAAAGTCGGTAAAAGTGCATTTTTTGAAAAATACTCCTCTTATCGGAAAAAAATGAATTTGTTGTTACATTATATCTTAGAAACTCATAACATGGATT
This sequence comes from Viscum album, assembly GCA_963277665.1. Classification (NCBI taxonomy): domain Eukaryota; kingdom Viridiplantae; phylum Streptophyta; class Magnoliopsida; order Santalales; family Viscaceae; genus Viscum; species Viscum album. The sequence goes on from OY728157.1 coordinate 543,559,477, forward strand.
CAAAAATTATAAGGATTATATATTATTCAAAATTCAGTTAATACTATTCATAACCTCTTTTGAACGACTAGATTGATAAGTCATGGTGCGCTTGAACTCGGTGTTGCGTGTAGTGAAAGTTATTAAATTATTTTCAAGAAATAACGCTCTATGAATTCTTGGGGTGTTACATTCTCCCCTCCTTCAATAAATTGCTTCCTCACAATTTGAAATTGTTCTTCGAAAATAAAAGGTTGAAAATAGAAAATATCTTTATGGGAAAACCCACATCAAAAATTGGGTTAATAGAATTTACTCTTAATATAAGGAAAAGGGAAATGAAATGGTCACCACCAAATTATGATCTCGATTAGGAGAAAATTGGTAGAAATTAAAGTCATATAATTGGAGGAAAAATGTAAATATTTAGATGTAGTGATTGAGGTCATCAATCACAAACACGTGTAAAATTGAGGGCCTTAAATTCATCAATCTATGATGATTTAAAATACCATCGGTTCAACAAAACATATGGTATTAGGATAACACATTTTTTGTTTTATGATCCCTTCACTAAAGTATAAGAATTAATTTATTCATTGAATAAAAGAAGAAGAAAAATATATACTTGACAAGTAGAGTCTCATCCTTTAACAATGTTCTACCATAAACACATCTTTCACTCTAAAAGATAATAGAACATGAAAATAATATTATGTTTATCCTATTCGTATAAGGTTAAAAAAATGAATTTATAATTCATCTAGAAGAACCATTAAAAACGACATTATTCAATCCAGGACCTCGTGTGGGTCACTGGTAGGTGATACACCCTTGCCGCCCTTCGGTTGTGGGTTCAAGTCTCAGGGCCTTGTCGGACACGACAGGTTGCCTCCCGACCTCCGGGATGTCTTTTTTTATGGAAATACAAAAATAATCTCAAACTAGAATTATCCAAAATACTTCTGTCCAAACTCACAGTCCAAAATTTATAAGGCAGGTAAACACAATGAAGATCCTTTTTTCATGTAATAGCATGAAAACCTTCATCATGTATTCTTTTGAAACACTACAACATCCTGAAATACCATAAAACCTTATTGATTACGTTCATGATCCCTTATTACTTATAGGATACTGGATATACTCATTCTATCCAAAAATGTTGTAAACTCCAACAACGATGGAATATATAAATCATTAATTAGTTTCATGGTAGTCAAGAATATCCAATATAATTTATCCAAATAAATCAAGTATTATTCCAAAATTACTACCTCGGTATTAGAACCATATTATGGTTTATCTTTCTCTCAACCATATATTTTCCAAAAATTTAACCTACTATTGAGTCACTTTCTTTTGTTCCACACAATCTCATGGCCTTAATGAAATAGTACTACAGTACAATCCTTATTTATTTCCAATACATCATTGATACAACACTTCAAGGAAATATTCCAAAATAACAACATAAGAACACTAGTCATTCCTCTTCATCTGTGGTAGTATCATAACTTGATTATTATCCAATAGCATCATTTGCGGCATAGTCTGATGACTGGGTCATTGGTTCGCGTAGTGTCCCTACTCCTTGCAGATGAAGTAGTGTATATTTGAAATCTTTTTCTTACCCTTACAGTAACGTACAGGGTTTCACTTTTCTCCACACTTAAAACAAACTCCCATTCCCTTCAGGAAAGTTCCAGGGTGTTTCTTCCCATAGTTATCACATATGGGAAAATTCTTTTTTTCCCTCTTCCCTTTATCCATCATTCTCTCTTCCATCCTTTTCTTCTCTTGCTTCCCTTCAAATCCATAGGACTTAGAGAATTGTTTACTTGTATTATCAACACATGATACTATTTCTTCATATGATGATAATATGTGGGGGATTATTTACCTTCTAAATGATGGATTAATACTATGAAAGATATGATTCTTCTTACTCTCTGGATCATGCATATTGTTGGAGTTCTCATTCTTCTATTGGACACCATTTCTAAACAATGGCATGCACTAGATTAGTTTATGAATAACAATACCTAATCCCAAACTTGTGAAACACTTAACATAAATTAAACAGTATATGGATATAATCCATATTCATAAAAATGTTTTCTTTGAGTAATTATATACTCATAAACCCTTAATAATGGTTGGTAAATAAAATGAGAATTATCCAAAGCATATCCCCCTGGAGTGTCATAACCAAGAGTGCAACAAGGCCCATTTTCATGCACCAGTTCTCGTTTGAGTCTAGCTCAAAGCGGTGTTTTCATGTTTTACCCTTAGGTGCATCTGTGGTAGAGCCGCCTCTACCTGCTCGTATCCAGACATGGATGTACTACTCGGAAAACTCACAATATCTCTACAATACCAAAATTCTAGGAAGTTCTTCTATACTAATCCTCAAAGTCCATCTCAAGTCTTTGTGCTCTAATCAGAGTTTTTCTAAATCTAACATCCAAGGTCTGTACTAAACTTTCTCTGATACCAACTATAATGCCTCAACCCCAGTTACCCAGACTCGTGCATTATTTTAAAACATCGTCACGATTACAAGGAATCAAGTCCTGAAGGACCGATTGGTTTAGTAGCCTTGGAATTACTAGATGCATTCATAAGTATTACATTACATCATAAAGTGAAAAAGTTACGACAACAACATCTTGTATTCATATCTCTCATACTATCCCTGCATGTTATTCATAAAATAAATCTTCACATCCTTGGAAAAATAAAACATTGAAAGGGGTGAGCTCAGAAACTCAGTAAGGATAACAATACAGCGGAAACTTTCATAAATAGGCATAAACATTTAAGGAAATGTATAACTAAAAACAAATCCTTTTATACTTGAACTTCAGTATAATATGTACAAGATAAAATGAAATAATGCCACTTACTTATTCACATGGATATTCTACTAGTTTAATAATCACATGCAATATCAATCACCACTTTCATAATGATGGAATGCATAATTCCAGACTATCATAACCACATAGCCAGGGCCTCGTGCCAAGACTACAAATAAGATTTTGTCAATGCCTCATGCCAAGACACTATTTTGTCTCATGGGACCTACCGATGCATCGAGGAGCTATAGTAGGCTCCACTCGTCACTTACTATGTCCAATGCATTCCCATATTGAAAGGTTTAAACATAACATAAACATTCTTATTAAAAATAGAATATGAAATGTCAATACTTTCTCCATAAACCATGAATGGTATAAAAATAACACATCCACAGTCAAACATATCACAAAACCTTCAATACAATATGGAAGTTTTGTATCATAATAAATCAACTTCAAATAAGCTTAAAATCCATCAAAAGATGTTGACATAGATAAAATCAAAACTATTTGAGTGAAATATCTCTTTTCTGAAATCATTTAAAAGTCACACATTTATTAAGGAAGTAATTTGAAATATATTTTTGAATCAAAGTGCCCCATACCACTTTGAAACTTTTGAAAAGAAATATTATTTCAAAACATTCATGTCCAAATAAATATGTCCTTAAATTCATTTTGAAAATATGGACATTAATTAAAAAGACTTAGAAAGATAAATCTTTAAAACATTTAAAATTATGACCTTGATAAAGAGTACCTTTCAAAAATCCTTGAAATATTCATTTTGAAATCATTTAAATGAAAAATGGACATGGATGTTAAAAATTTCCCAGTAAATACTTACACATGAACAATCCTGGATAATAATGAGATTGAGGAATTAACCCCTACCAATTTGGTAACTTACGAAAAATACACCCCATGAAAGAGGTATCATACAATGAATATGAAAATACACATAAATTAATGTGTATTACACAAAGAATACAATTATGGGCAGTACATACACCACACAAAAGGTAATAGTGGCAATATGGCATGAATCTCATGGGAATAAGGAGTGAGATGAAAAAACTCTTACCCTGTACTTTTCCTTGGATGAGGATAGGTTAACCTCCTGTATAATGGTGAAATAATTGTTATTAAATTATAAAATATTCATATACATTAATATGATATCATATATGATCTTTTAATATTGCTTTGTTAATAATATATTAGTATTATCGTCATTTTGGGTGTTAAATTACTCATTTTCTTTTTTATGTTGTGTCACATAAGCCACATTTGTTATGGATAGGTTGTATATTATTCATATACAGAATGATATCAATTCCTTAAACATTATTTTTAATCATCAAATGAGAATTAGACTTGAATGGATACAATGGGGAATGAATCTCATCGCGTTCGTGGAGATGGTAGTCCGTACATATGCACGAGCGACAATATCACTCATTTGATATTAAAATAATATATAACTGGATATTATATCATATATAAAGAATCATATCGTGTTATATTTATTATTTATATGAATTACACTTCATTACTATACTCATCCAAATAATAATTTATTGAATGACAATTACACCACGACGTGGAGACGGTAAGTCGTACGTATGCACGTATGGTGACATGTCATTCAAAGGATGGATAGAATACTGAATATTATTGTACCATAATTATAATAACACCACAATATATAGAAGATACTGGAGTTATTATTTTATAATGGAAATAACAAAGAAAAATGAAGTTGAAGAAGAAAAGAACTTTAAAGAGGATTTCTTAATTAAGTCGATACATGCGCCCATAAGGGGCTCTAATCCTAGGGTTCTCCACTTTCCGCCATGAGATTTTTCACTGTTGGTGGCGCAACGTTCCTCTTCAAGATCATCAGGTTCTGGTGGAGGCTCCTTGATGCAGTGGCGTTTGGCAGCTTCGTGGTCTCCTCTCATTGAGATGCACGATGGGCTTCTGCGGCTGTTGCTTCGAATCTGTGGGTGTAAGACCGGATCGTCACCGACATACTCTTGGGAGCGCTCCTATTTCTGTTTGGCATCTTGTTGTATTCCTATGGTTAGTTTCTCCTCATTTGAAGGTCCCGCTCATGCGTCGGCGGTTTGTGGAGTTCCTCCTCATCTCTGGAGAGTGATTTAGGGTTCGTTGTACTTGATGCAGCTGAGTTGTTTAGTGGCGACGGGATCTAATGGTTTCCTTTTCCGTGTGATTTTGGGGTTTCTATTTTTCATCTTCTTTTCTTGTTCTTGTGCGGGGTTTCGAACCATAGTGATTTTATGTTCACGCGTCTTCGTGAGCATGGGTTGAATCTATTCCTCAATGTTTCAAGGATGATTTTTTTGAGTGCGTGGATGGTTTTGCGACAATGGCGGCTCTCTGGCTTACGTTGTTTATGCGTTTCCATTTCGGTGAATGGTTTGAAACTCCGGTGGGTGTGATGGTTGTGATCTGTTGACTGCATTCCAGCGATGTCGATGGATGTTGAAGGTCCGTGAAGACAGTGGAAGGTCCGGCTTGTCTCGCCGGCGACCTGGACGTAGGTGGTGTTGGGATTTGCGACGACTCGCATCTCGAGTTCTATGTGGATAGGATCAAAGATGCGTCTGATGTAGGAATCGAGTGGTTTCAGTTTTCGAGGTCGGCGCATGATTCAGGTCAAGTGTCGGGGCGTGTGGCTCAAGGTGATGATAGTGGTGGAGTTGAATTTGAAATTTGAAATTGAAATTTTAATGTGTATGTTGGGATTTTAAGGATCTATACGGTTACTGGTTTTCTTTAAACCGGCTTTGATAAATTCAAAAAAATGATTAGTAGTAAAGAGGGTGGTGAAGAGGTTACCTCTTCTTCGAGTTCTTTCTATTGATTTGATCAAAAGGGCTCCATAGGATGGATTTCTGATAAAACTATGGACTCTAGGATGAAGTGAGGTAAGTTGGGAGGTTATTTGGACAGAGTTTGGCCGAATCAAAAGGCTTTTAATGTGTGTAGAATTGGTTATATGTGGTGTCCATTTATACGGGAGAGGAGGGACACCTTAGGAAAGATTAGAAATATTATTTTATAATAAATTCATATTCGGTTTCTAATGGCTCCAAAGAATATTATTTAAGGGTTAAGGTGGGGATGGGTCGAAAAGCACTCAACCAATATAATTTAGAATGGTTTGGTTCATTATATTAACCTTATCTTTTATTTTTAACTCTTAGTTAATTAGTTTGACACTTACCATGTCACTTTGTATTTTTATATTATATAGATAATACACATACTATATACCTCCAAGCGACCCCCCAGTGGTCCATTAATGATACACCTATCATTATACAAGTCCTTTGTCAGAACCTTATATTTTTAGGAATTTAATATCAATTAATAAGATAATATTTGTTTTAAAAACTCTTTTTTTTCAATTATGACACTATTTGGTATTTGATTTTTTGTGAAAATCATAACAACATGATTACTTCGAAAAAATTTAATTAAATCAATACTAACATGTCATTTTAACCTATAAAATTCGTCCAATTCATTAAAAGTCACAAATTATATTTATCTGGGTATTTATAATGTCAATTATTTTAATATTTCACTAATAAGGTAATTACTACATCATCATTGTGTCATAAATAAATTAAATTATTTAAAGTCTAAAAATTATAAATAAAATACCATTATGTAGGAAATATTTTTCACTTTCTAATAAATATTTATAGTAAAAAATATAGCATATATAACCCTATGTAAAAAAAAATCTAAAAGATATAGGATTATGTCATTTTTGTATTTACTTTGTCTTAATAAATATAAAGTGTCATTATCACTTACAAGTGAATCCATGGGGTCCCAAAATCGACCCAAAGATGCCCATTGATGGAAATGTATCAACCAATAGGGTTAAGACACGTTTTAGGGTAATTTATTACTATTATAATATTATTTGTTTACCCTTATTTACCGGATTTACCCTTTAACCATGATAAATAAAATATTTACCGAAATATTTATTCAGAATGTCTAAAAATAAAAGTTACCTATTTACACAATTTAGACATACTAATTCCAAATATGGAGTCTATTTTTCAAAATTCAAAACACAGAAGTGGCAGAAATTAATTTAAAATTAATTCCCGCTGTCAAAATAAAAAGCATGTTTTTAAGAGATAATAACTATCAAAAGATTGCCATTTGTTTATGTCCAGTTTAAATGTAAAATTATTTCCAATGACAAAAATTGTATTAAATGGTAAAAATATATTCTAAATATACTTTAAAACCACTCAAATTCATAATTTATCGCTATTAATTATTTCGATTAAAAAGTTGTTTTTAATAAAAATTTAGTAATTTTCCCTAAGCATCAAAATATAAAAGTTATCCGAAAAGTACCAAAATTTCATCCTAGGATAATTTTGATATTCCGAATCCAAAAATGAATTCCATTTTGAAAGATAAAATGTATAAAATTTCAGAAAGTGGGTATTATTATTCATAAGGGCTAGTTTGATTGGTTTTGGTGTGTGTTAGAACTCGAAGTTGCGTACAACACACGCTACTGTATTATTCAAAGAGAAGCATACCGAGGAATCTTGGGGTGTTTCATTTTAAATTTTTGATGTCCCCATTGTAAAAAAAAATTTATTTAGTCAAATTTAATATATAAAAGTTTTAAAATATTGGATTTAAAAAGGGTTCAGCATTAAAAATCAGTAAAAGTGCATTTTTTGAAAAATACTCCTTTTATCTGAAAAAATCAATTTTTTATTACATTATATCTAAGAAACTCATAATATGGATTCTAAAATATAAGTTTTATATAATATTTAAAATTCAGTTAATACTATTCATGACCTCTTTTGAACGACTAATTTGGTAAGTCATGGTGCGCTTGAACTCGGTGTTGCGTGTAGTGCAAGTTATTGAATTATTTTGAAGAAATAACGCACTATGAAATATTGGGGTGTTACATTCTCCCATACTTCAATAAATTGCGTCCTTGCAATTTGAAATTGTTCTTGGAAAATAAAAGGTTGAAAATAGAAAATATCTTTGTGGGAAAATCCACATCATAAATTGGGTTAATAAAATTTACTCTTAATATGAGGAAAAAGGGAAATGAAAGGGTCACCACCAAATTATGATCTCGATTAGGAGAAATTGGTGGAAATTAGAGAAATATAATTAGAGGGAAAACGTAAATATTTATAGGTAGTGATTGAGGTCATCAATCACAAACAAGTGTAAAATTGAGGGCCCTAAATTCATCAATCTATGATGATTTAAAATACCATCGGTTCAACAAAACATAGGGTATTAGGATAACACATTTTTTGTTTTAAGATCCCTTCACTAAAGTATAAGAATTAATTTTTTTCATTGAATAAGAGAAGAAGAAAAATATATACTTGACAAGTAGAGTCTCATCCTTTAACTAAGTTCTACCACAAACTCATCATTCACTCTAAAAGATAATAAAACTTCAAAATAATATTCTGTTTGTCCTATTCGTATAGGGTTCAAAAAAAAGGAATATATAATTCATCTATCAGAACCATTAAAAATGACATTATTCAATCCAGGACATCACGTGGGTTAGTGGTAGGTCATACACCCTTGTCACCCTTCGGTTGTGGGTTCAAGTCTCACGACCTTTCCGGACGCGACGGGTTGCCGCCCGACCTCCAGGATGTCTTTTTTAATGGAAATACAATAATAATCTAAAACTAGACTTATCCAAAATACTTCTTTCCAAACTCACAGTCCAAAATTTATAAGGTAAGTAAACACAATGAAGATCCTTTTTTCACATAATATCATGTGAACACCTTCATCATGTATTCTTTTGAAACACTGCAACATCTTTAAATACCATAAAACCTTATTGATAACGTTGATGATCCCTTATTACCTATAGAATACTGGATATACTCCTTCTATCCAAAAATGTTGTAAACTCCAACAATGATGGAATATACAAATGATTAATCAGTTTCAAGGTAGTCAAGAATATCCAATATAATTTATCCAAATCAATCAAGTATTATTCCAAAATTAGTACCTCGGTATCAGAACCATATTATGGTTTATCTTTCTCTCAACCATATATTTTCCAAAAATTTAACCTGCTATTGAGTCACTTTTCTTTGTTCCACACAATATCAAGTCCTTAATGAAATAGTACTGCAATACAATCCTTATTTATTTCCAGTACATCATTGATACAACACTTCAATGAAATAATTCCAAAATAACAACTTAAGAACACTAGTCATTCCTCTTCATCTGTGGTAGTATCATAACTTGATTATTATCCAATAGCATCATTTGCGGCATAGTCTGATGACTGGGACATTGGTTTGCATAGTGTCCCAACTCCTTGCAGATGAAGCATTGTACATTTGAAACCTTTTTCTTACCCTTGCAGTCACGTACAAGGTGTCCTTTTTCTCCACACTTATAACAAACCCACATTCCCTTCAGGCAAGTTCTAGGGTATTTCTTCCCACAATGATCACATATGGGAAAATTCTTATTTTCCCTGTTCCCTTTATCCATCTTTATATCTTCCATCCTTTTCTTTTATTGCTTCCCTTAAAATCCATAAAACTCGGAGAACTCTTTACTTGTCTTATCAACACATTATATTATTTCTTCATATGAAGATAATACATGGGGGACTATTTCCCTTCTAAATGATGGATTAATACTATGAAATATATGATCATTCTTACTCTTTGGATCATGCGTATTGCTGGAGTTCTCATTCCTTCTACTGGGCACCATTTCTAAAAAATGTCATGCACTAGATTAGTTTATGAAGAAAAATACCTAATCTGAAACTTGTGAAACACTTAAAATAATTTAAACAGTTTATGAATATAATCCATAATCATAAAAATGTTTTCTTTGATTAAGTATATACTCATAAACCCTTCATAATGGTTTGTAAAGAAAATGAGAATTATCCTAAGCATATCCCCCGGGAGTGTCGTAACCAAGAGTGCAGCAAGGCCCATTCTCGTGCACCAGTTCCCGTTCGAGTCTAACTCAAAGCGGTGTTTTCCGGTTTTACCCCTAGGTACATATGTTCTAGAGCCGCCTATACCTGCTCATATCCAGACAGGGATATACTGCTTGGAAAACTCACAATATCTCTACAATACCAAAATTATAGGAAGTTCTTCTATACTAATCCTCAAAATCCATCTCAGGTCTATGTGCTCTAATTAGAGTTTATCTAAATCTAGCTTCCAAGGTTTGTACTACACTTCCTCTGATACCAACTATAATGCCCCGACCCCAGTTACCCAGAGTCTGTGCATTAGTTTAATACATTGGCACAATTACAAGGAATCATGTCCCGAAGGACCGATTGGTTTAGTAGCCTTAGAATTACTCGATACATTCATAAGTCTTACATTACATCATACAGTGAAAAAGTTACAACAACAACATCTTGTCTTCAAATCCCCCATAATATCCCTGCAGGTCATTCATATAATACTTCTTCATATCCTAGGAAAAATAAAACATTGAAAGGGTGATCTCAGATGCTCAGTAAGGATAACAATACAGCGGAAACTTTCATAAATAGGCGTAAACATTTAATTAATGTATAACTAAAAACAAAAGCCTTTTAAACATGAACTTCAAAATAATATGGCAAATATAAAATGATATAATTCTGTTTACTTATTCACATGGATATTCTACTAGTCAAATAATCACATGCAATATCAAAAACCACTTTCATAATGACGAAATGCATAATGCCAGACTATCATAACCACATAGCCAAGGACTCGTGCCCAGACTACAAATAAGATTTTGTCAAGGCCTCGTTCTAAGACACTAGTTTATCTCTTGAGACCTACCGATGCATCGAGGAGCTATAGTGGGATCCACCCGTCACTTACTAAGTCCAATGCATTCCCATATAAAAAGGTTTAAACATAACATAAACATTCGTATTAAAACTAGATTACGAAATGTCAATACTTTATCTATAAACCCTAAATGGTATAAAAATAACACATCCATAGTCAAACATCTCACAAATCCTTCAATATAATATGGATGTTTTGTATCATAATAAATCAACTTCAAATAAGCTTAAAATCCATTAAAGGATGTTGACATAGATGAAATCAAAACAATTTGAGAGAAATATCTCTTTTCTGAAATAATTTAAAAGTCACACATTTATTAAGGAAGTAATTTAAAATATATTTTTGAATCAAAGTGTCCCATACCACTTTAAAACTTTTGAAAAGAAATATCATTTCAAAACATTCATGTCCATATAAATAAATCCTTAAAATCATTTTGAAAACGTGGACATTAATTAAAAATATTTAGAAAGATAAATCTTTAAAACATTTAAAATTATGACCTTGATAAAGAGTACCTTTCAAAAATCGTTGAAATATTCATTTTAAACTCATTTTAATGAAAAATGGACACGGATGTTAAAAATTTCCCAGTAAATAATTACACATGAACAATCTCGGATAATAATGAGATTAAGGAATTAACCCTTACCAATTTGGTAACTTACGAAACATACACCCCATGAAAGAGGTATCATAAAATGAATATGTAAATACACATAAATTAAAGTGTATTACACAAAGAATACAATTATGGGCAGTACATACTCCACACAAAAGGTAATAGTGGCAATATGTCATGAATCTCACGGGAATAAGGAGTGAGATGAAAAACCCCTTACCTTGTACTTTTCCTTGGCTGAGGATAGGTTAAACTCATGTATAATGGTGAAATAATTGTTATTAAATTATACAGAAACCATATCCATTAATATGATATCATATATGATCTTTTAATATTTATTTGATAATAATATCTTAGTATTATCGTCGTTTCGGGTGTTAAATTACTCATTTTCTTTTATATGTTTTGTTAAATAATCCACGTTTGTTATAGATAGGTTGTATCTTATTCCTATACATAATAATATCAAGTCCTAAAAAATTATTTTTAATCATCAAATGATAATTATACTTGAATGGATACAATGGATAATGAATCTCATCACGTTCATGGAGATAGTAGTCCGTACGTATGCACGAGTGACAATATCACTCCTTTGATATTAAAATAATATATAATTGGATATTATATCATATATACAGAATAACTATGATGTTATATTTATTATTCACATGAAATAAACTTCATTAATATACTCATCCAAATAATAATTTATTGAATAACAATTACACCACGACGTGGAGACGGTAAGCCGTACGTACGCACGTATGGTGACATGTCATTCAAAGAATGGATAGAATAATGAATATGGTTTTACCATATTTATAATAATATCACAGTATATAGAAGTTAGTGGAGTTATTATTTTAGAATGTGAATAACAAAGAAAGAAGAATTTGAAGAAGAAAGGAACTTTAAAGGGTGTGTTAAAGACGTTACCTCTTCTTCGGGTTCTTCCTTTTGATTTGATCAAAAGGGCTCCTTAGGTTGCATTTATGACCAAACTAAGGCCTCTAGGATGAATTGAGGGAAGTCGAGAGGATATTTGGGCAGAGTTTTTCCGAACCAAAAGGCTTTGAATGTGTGAATAATTGTTTATATGTGGTGTCCTTTTATAAGGGGGAAGAGGGGAACCTTAGGAAAATCTAGAAATATTATTTTATAATAAATTCAAATTCTGTTTATAATGGAGAAAAAGAATATTATTTAAAGTTTAAGGTGGGGATGAGTCGAAATCAACTCAACCAATATATTTTAGATAGGTCGGGTTCATTATATGAACCTTATCGTTTAGTTTTAACTCTTAGTTAATTAGTTTGACACTTACCATGTTAATTTGTAATTTCATATTATATAGTTAATAAACATACTATATACCTCCAACCGACCCCAAGTGGTCCAATAATGATACACCTATCATTATAAAAGTACTTTTTCCAAAAATTAGATTTTTAGGAATTTAATATCAATTAATAATATAAATATTATTTTAAAAACTCTTTTATGTCAATTTTGACACAATTTGGTATTTTATTTTTTTGAAAATCATAACAGAATGATTACATCGAAAAAAGTTAATTAAATCAATAATAACATGTCATATTAACCTATAAAATTCGTGTAATTCATTAAAAGTCCCAAATTATATTAATCTGGGTATTTATAATATCAATTATTTTAATATTTCACTAATATGGTAATTACTGCATCATCATTGTGTCAAAAATAAATAAAATTATTTAAAGTCTAAAAATTATAAATAAAATATCTTTATGTTTAAAATATTTTTAGCTTTCTACGAAATATTTATAGTTCAAACTATAACTTATATAACTTTATGTAATAATTGTATTTCTAAAATATATAGGCTTGTGTCATTTTTGTATTTACTTTACCTTAATTAATACAAAGTTTCATTATCACATACAAGTGGATCCATGGGGTCCCAAAATCGACCCAAAGATGCCCATGGTCGGACATGTATCAACCAATAGGTTTAAGACACATTTTAGGGTAATTTATTATTATTATAATATTATTTGTTTACCCTTATTTACCGGATTTACCCTTTAACCATGGTAAATAAAATATTCACTGAAATAATTATTCAAAATATCTAAAAATAAAAGTTACCTATTTACAGAATTTGGAAATCCTAATTCCAAATATGGAGTCCATTTTTCCAAATTCAAAACCCAGAAGTGGCAGAAATTAATTTAAAATTAATTTCCACTGTCAAAACAAAAAGCATGTTTTTAAAAGATAATAACTATCAAAAGATTCACACTTGTTTATGTTCGGTTTAAATGTGAAATTATGTCCAATGACCAAAATTGTATTAAATGGTAAAAATATATTCTAAATATACTTTAAAACCACTCAAATTCATAATTTATCACTATTAATTATTTAGATTAAAAAAGTTGTTTTTAATAAAAATTTGGTAATTTTCACTATTCATCAAAATATAAAAGTTATCCGAAAAGTACAAAAATTTTCTCCTAGGATAATTTTGATATTAAGAATCCAAAAATGAAGTCCATTTTGAAAGATAAAATGTATAAAATTTTAGAAAGTGGGTATTACTATTCATAAGGGCTAGTTTGATTGGTTGTGGTGTGTGTTAGAACTCGATGTTGCGTACAACACACGCTACTGTATTATTCAAAGAGAAGCGTACCGAGGAAGCTTGGGATGCTAAATTATAAATTTTTGATGTCCCCAATCTAAATAATAAATTTATTTAGTCAAATTTAATATATTAAAGTATTAAAATATTGGATTTAAAAAGGGTTCACCATTAAAAGTCGGTAAAAGTGCATTTTTTGAAAAATACTCTTTTTATCTAAAAAAATGAATTTGTTGTAATATTATATCTATGAAACTCACAATATGGATACTAAAATTATAAGGATTATATAATATTTAAAATTCAGTTAATAATATTCATAACCTCTTTTGAACGGCTAGTTTGGTAAGTCATGGTGCACTTGAACTCTGTGTTGCATGTAGTGAAAGTTATTGAATTATTTTGAACAAATAACGCACTATGAAATCTTGGGGTGTTACACACCATCCACCACTGTCTCTCCTAAGTGTAACTTGGGTAGCTTCCATTCATAATTCCATCCACCATTGCCACTCCAAAGCAACAGCAGGGAAGCTTCCGTGCATAAGCCCCATTCACCATTACTGCTACTTAGTGAAACCAGGGTGACATCCATGTATATGCCCCATCCATCATTTCCACTCCTTAGTGGCACTTGGGAATCTTCCATGCGTAATCCCCATTCACCATTTCCACTCATTAGAGGCATGGGAATACTTATATTCTTAAGCCCCATTAACCATTGCCCCACTATAGATACACCTGGGCATCTTCCATGCATAAGCTCCATCCACCATTTCCACTCCATATAGGCACCCAGGAAGCTTCCATGCACCATCCCCATCCACCATTTCTACTCCTTAGCAGCACTTGGGCAGTTGGAATGTGTAATACACATTCCCCTTTTCACTACTCCTAGCAGCACCCGGGAAGTTTATATGCATAAGACCCATCCATCGTTGCCACTCCTTAGAAACACCCAGGTAGAATACATGCATAGGACCCATCCACAGTTGCCTCTCCATTGACGCACAAGGCAGCTTCAATGCTTAATCCTCATCCACCCTTTCCACTCCTTAGCATCACCCAGGTAGCTTTCAGGCATAAGCCCCGTCCATCGTCAAGTCTATTGGTGCCCCTTGTTTCTAACACCGAGCATGACTCGCATGGGCTTATAGTCTGCATTGACCATGGAATTATTTATGGGTCTCCCTACAGTGTAAGTCCCAATCCCCCATTCCGAACTACATGGACATTAATCCTTACCCTTTCCGAGAAAGGTATGTAGGAAGCCTCACTAAGGTTCAAGCCCAATATCTACTTTTCCTGACCACCTTCACGTCGGTTCAGCTTCAACCCACATGACGTTAAACAATATCCTCCCTTTCAAACTACGTGGACCTTGATCCTTGTCTCCTAGGAAAGGTACGTAAGAAGACTCCATGTGGCTCAAGACCAACACCCATTAGTCCTGACCACTTCACATCGGTCCACCCTGGTCCTGCACGACATTACACGGTACACCCCTTTTTTGCCACATGATACTAAATTGTATACCTTCGAACTACGTGGGTTTTGATCCTTCTACCCTAGGAAAGGTACGTAGTAAGACTCCCTGAGGCTCAATCTCTATCGATGGTAAGTCGTTGTAATCCCCCCCAACAAGCGGTAAGCCATTGGAAACCCAGTCAGTGGTAAGCTGTTGTTAGTCCCAACCAGCGTTGAGCCTTTGGAAACCCAGTCAGTGGTAAGCCATTATAAATCCCAACTAGTGGTATGTTGTCAGAACCCTAGATTTTGGTAATACATTTTCAACCCTAACTAGTGGAAATCCATTTTCAATAAAAACTATTGGTAATCTATTGGAACCCCAGTCATCGGTAAGCCGTTTTGAATCCCAACCAGAGGTAAGGCGTTTTCAATCCCAACCAGAGGTATGCCGTTTGAATCCTAGTCTGCGGTAAGCCATATTAGATCCCTTTGTTGGGACCCACATCTTCGGTCCGCCCCCAAGAATCCGACCAACGTTAGGGCTGATAAACTCGTGTAGGACCCAACATTACTTCGGTTCACTATCCTCTGCAAACACCATGTTTTCATGACAAACCTGAAGGTTCTACTTCCAAAGGGTCCCGTCCATGTGTCCATTTGCATAGGCCACCTCCTCAGGTGTCCCATCACCACTCTGAACTATACGGACATTGTTTCCCTTCCACAATGATATGTAGGAAGCTTCTCTGAGGTTCGATCCCCACATTTCTATCAAAGTACTCAGAAATTGATTCCCTACCACGGGGATATATAGGAATCCTCTATGAGGTTCAAGCCCAACACTACCATCACCTTCACGACACTTCCATCCCAAAATCCCTTCACATCATTCAACACCCAATTATCCATCCCAATTCTTTCATAGGCTTCCACACATAGGTGGGATCACACCATTCCCATGGGAAGCAAACCACACATAATCCACACATAATCCATAATCATTAAACCAAGTGTATCCCTCATATGATGGGCCATTTTCCCTGCATAAGCCTCAACATGTATCGAGGTAGTTTTCCATTGTGTACACCCTAATTCAAAACCCCTTAAAAATATGTGGGTTTTGATCTCTGTCGTCTGCACATGGTATATAGGAAACCTCCCTAAGGTTTAATCCTAACTCATGGCAAACCTTGGTGTCCCCCTTTCTGCAGTAAACATTCCTTGATACTCTATTAGTGGTGTCTAGATCAGACTTCGAGCTGTGATATCTTCACTTTATTGGACATGCCACCCTGGGTCTGCTCTCATTGAGTGTTTTGGTCCATCCATCAAGTGTCCCCCTTCTGAGGGTGCATATTCCCTGATCTTTCTTTAGTGATGTCCATATCATCCTTTAACGGTGCAATGTCTTCCCTCTAATGGACACACCACCTCGGATCTATCCTCATTGGGTGTTCTTATCCATCCATCTGGTAAACACTCTAGGTGCTCCCTCCTAGGGATGTAGTGATCTGATCCATCTCTATGGGTTGTTTTGGTCACTCTTATTCCATATTCGCAAGATGTTAAACTTGTGGACTAACTTTTGTTAAAAATGAGATGCCAAAGGAAAACCTCAAGAGACACACCTTTGGCGAAACTATTTCCACAAGATGTTAAACTTGTGGAATATCCCGTGTTAAATAGGGGAAGATGAGTAGAAACTCAGTGTCATGTCTCCAGCATAAGACACCCTTCGACCTATGTGGGATGCCTCAGGTTTCTGTTCCATTGAGATTCCATCTCATTATGAAGAATACATTTCTTCCAATGTCCATGCATCAAGAGATGTCCAAACAAGCCTAATGCTTTCATATACTCCACCCAAAGGTTTTATCCATATCAAGACCCCTTGGAATGTCTAGACAGAACCAGTGTAATTAGACAACGTGTACAAAGATATGGCACCAAGAATGAGATTCACAAACTATAACTCAAGTATATAAAGGAGACCGGGTCTAGGAAACACGTTTCGAGGAGGAATCCCTAGATGGAGGAGTCGACGTCCCATAAACCCATTTCAAACAAGGAAAAAATGTCATTGAATAATTGAGAGATTTCACAAGCCTTGGGACTGCAAGAATGCGGGGAAATAGTTTGGTGTCCTCGACATACGGATGTATGCCCCAGCGAAATCATCGGAAACAGTCCCAACAAAATGAAGAGCAATCTTCCCTTTCCTCCCAAGCCTCGATGAACCAACCATGATGAAACTTTCAAGAACACCTGATCAAAAACTAAAAACTCCAAAGGTATTTGGTGGAAATAATTATAAGATTTATATGGGATCTGTACTTTCAACATTCTCTGATGAATCAACTAAATCTTTGCTTTCATCTCTTGCACCAAATTTGGTCCAACTGAGGAACTTTTATCACTCTTCGACAAACACATAGTATATTTACAAGTCCAACCATTCAAGGCCCCAAAAGGAACCATTATAATCATGGATTGATAATTTTGGTTATTATAATACTAAACTAGTCCCAAGTGATCATCCTAATCCCCATGAAATTCTAGAACGAATGTGTAGAAAATATCATTATGAATATGTATATCTCTCAATATCTATCCATATGAATATTGATGGTCGCATGTGATCAAATGGACATGAGATCCTAGTGCCTCTTGAAGGCCTCTCTAAAAGTGATATGTTAACCAAGGATCCCAATCACAAACTATAGTATATGTAACTCCATGAAAATGGACAATATCATTCACGTAGATATTTAAAAACTCCTCAACATTGGTTATACCTCGAATGGGTATAAAGTGAGTCGACCAGGTTATCTTATCGATCATAACCCATATCACATTCTTATTTATCTGGGCATGAGGCAACCCAACCAAAAAATCCATAGAGATCTCATTCCACCTTCAAGTATATATTGGAAGAGGATAAAGAAAAAATAGAATGTTTCATTTGCTAGGCCATAACCGACGATCAAATATAGAAATGAGAGAAAAACTCATCAATGCCTCGTGTCATCCATGGCGAAAAAACATCCACCGCATGTCATAGAATATCTTAGTGTTTCACGGGTTCATAGCCCACTAATAATAATGATAATCCCCTATCATAATCTATCATTCTACTGTGGTACAATGAAGTGACCCCGAACACATAGAACACCTTCTTGGATAATGAAAACTGGGAAACTATCTTCTCACTATAAAGATAGTTTCTAATGCTATTGAATTTGTCATTAATATCATGATCCTGAATAATCATATTGAGAGGAACATATGTTAACTGAATACTGGCTAATGAAAATTCATCCCCTTTATCCTGAATTCCAATATGAAACCGTGAAAACAGATCCATAAAATTACACTCTTCTAAAGATTATTTCACCATCTAGGTTGGATGTTTCATACTCAACACATATCCTAAAACGTTCCCTTTCCCCAGGATATAAGTGATTTCAAAGTCATAATATTTCAGGTACTCCACCCAATGCCTCTAGATAATATTCCAATTTTTTTTGAGAGAAGATGTAACTCATGATTTTTTTGTCTGAATACACAGTAATCATTTCTCTAAAATGTTAGTGTCTTCAACTCTTAAGCTCGTGCATCACAACCGCAAGTCCATGGAAATTAGTAGAATAATTCACCTCAATTGGCCTAAGCTGATGAGGTCTATAATAAGCTACATTATTTCCATACATAAGAACATAAACCATGTTTAAAAATGATGAATCATAAAAGGCATAAATGCTCTGCCCACCCACTAGAAGAGTGAACACTCGTGAAGCAGTCCAAATACATTTAAACTCAACAAAAGAACACTAACATTTTTCATTCCAAGAAAACTTACCCCCCTTCTGAGTTATATTAGTCAATAGATAATCCAACTTCTTGAAGTCTTCGACAAACAGGTGATAATATCCTATTAAATCCAAGAACCTCTAAATCTCAAATACATTATGTGGTTTCTAAAAAGTCATGGCAACCTTCACATTCATAGGATCAATAGATATATCCTGTTTAGAAACCACATGTCCCAAGAATTTCATTTCCTAAATTCTGAAATCACACCTTGAAATTTTGCGTAGAGATAGTGATTTTTCAGTAGACTCATACATGTTCTCTGATGATTCACATGATCCTCCTTGGAAGCAGAGTAAACAATGAAGTCATCCACAAATACTACCACAAAGGTATCCAGATACTCATGGAAAATATGATTTTTTAGAGTCATCAGTGTTTCTAGATAATTTTTCAGACCAAAGGGCATAAGAAGGTACACATAATGGTTGTACCTGCTCAGAAATGTGGTTTTATGAATGTAATATTCTTTTATCCTCTATGGATGGTAACCAAATAGAAGGTAGACATTTGAAAACCACTACTCCCCATTCAAAAAATCATACTAATCATCAATCCATGGAAATGAATCATTTTTATTTACCGTAACACGATTTATGTTTCAGTATTCAACACATAAGATAAGAGAACCATCAAATTTTCTAGTGAAGTGAACTTGCGTTGCCCAGGTTGACACGGTTGGGCGTATAAATACTTTCTCAAGAAGATTGTCCAATTGGTAATTAATCTATTTAATTTCAACTAGACAAATTTAATATGAGGGAATATAATCTTTTTGAGTGGTATACATTATGAGAATGAAAAAATAGACTCTCTTACTGGAGAAAAACCACAGAAATCAGAAGGGAACACATCTAAAAACTCGACAAAGACTGGAGGGAGATCACTGCTAAAAGACTCATTCTCTAGATCAAAAGAAAACAATGATATTACTTTCCCCAACTCTGAATACGATGGTCCAATTCTACTCCACCTTGGGTCCCACTCTGCTCAAAAGAAAAGAAACATAGCAGTAGGTCTAGTAAGCTATTCCCACCGAAGATAACAATCAGTCCATGATATATTGGTAATGATACAATACATCCCAAATATGATGTCAAGATATTTCATGTTGAGGACTAGAAAACACATAGCTAACTCAACATATGATAGAGAGAAGACACATGCCGGACTATAGAGACCCTACTACCTCTTTGTACCAAGGGGTATTTTAATATCCATTTCACAAGATAAAATCATCCGAGGAAGATTAAGCATAATTAGATTACTGGATGAAATAAATGATTGAGCTGGACAGGTGTCAAACAGAGAACTCACTAATGATGAATCTATTGCAATTGTACCTCTCAAAATTGATAGACATGTATGTACTTCCTCTTGAGACTCTTACACTGTGTGAAGTAGCTTTGTTCCAGATGCATGCGGCTGTAACCCTTTTATATGTGAATCATCTAATCGCCCCACCATTTTAGGAGAATCTAATGATATTGTCCAACTATCTAGAGTAAAACATTATTGAAGAATCTATGTATGTTTCCTAAATGTCTTCAATAGCATTATGTTTTGGGTGCCTCAATGAAAACCCTCTTAGAATGTCATATCATTTTACATAGATACAAAATCAGAGGACTTCCTCTTGAAACATTAGGAGGTCTAGAATGAATATTTAATCGAGAAATATCACGAGAATCATCACACCTCCTTTTTCCCTTGAAGGACCTCACACTAACCTGGGAGAGAAAGAAACTCCTGATAACCTAGACTTATCATCTAGGTCAATCCAGACCATTATCTCTCTATCTAGTACATCAACATAAGTAGGAAGATTTAGCAAGAAATCATGATAATGGATATCATATTAATTTATTAACTGAAATAGTTGATCATTCATCATCTCAATAGATACAATCTTCTGTGCAAACTGCACTAGCACGGTAAATCAATTTGTATACGTAGTCATGGTTCTATCATCCTGATAAATCATTAAATACTCCATAGCCTTGGCCATCACCGTAGACTCTGGATAGAACATGTCAGTGAAAATAACCCTAAATTCTTTCTACTCTAAGACCTCTAGTTTCTTTTCCATCACCATCATGTCCCACCATATCCTACTCAGTCCTTCCAGTAAGAAGGTGTAACATTTTACCTTGATCTCATTTAGTGTCTTCAATAACTCAAACAAATGTTCTATCTTTCCCAAAGATTCTTCATCATAGTGAGGCTGAGTGGATCTTTGGAAAATTAGTGGCTTTTGTGAAGGAACTCTAGAGAAATATTTTTTAGAAAATCCTCCGGAGGATCCACATCACGAGCTTGAACAAGAACTGGAGGTGGTGCATGTCCCAGAGCTTAGACTGTGCACACAATCACCAAAAGTAAATTTGGTTCCACTCTTGTATTTTCTACATATGTTTCAGAAGTAGCTTCCTCTTGGATCTGATTTTTGTATCATATCATAGGCATGATGCTACAAAACATTAGTAGATGACAAGAAATACATCGTACACACACTCAAACTAACCATCAAGGGAATTTCTTCCAAAAAGATGGTACAATGATATTAGGATTTCACTCCATCCAAATCGAAATGGAGGAAAATACTAGAACTAACCCAAAATATTCCCTTCCCAAACTACCCTTGGTGACATAAGGTTCATTATGGCGAGATCTGATAAGGTACTCAGTCAAAACTACCCTTATGTTCGGAAAAGATTTCAAAATTCATACTAACTTCAAGACAAAATCTTAATAGCCTCCTCTGAAACCATTTATTCACGAACCAGCCTGGGTACCCTAGTAACCCAATAACCAAGTCATCCCAGACATTGGCCGAAGGGAATTCCTAATCTCCATGGGTCTGGGACTAGAAACCAGTATCATACAAAATGAATGTGGGGATTAATATTCCACAAAACGTAGAAAAAGAAAAAGAAACAAGATAGTATGCATAGAAAGAAATACACCTGGAGTAATCTACCAGAATTATAAAAGAAATTAAAACCAAAAATACTATAACCCAAGTACTAGAATAGAGTAAAACACCCCATTTCCTTAGTAACACAACTCACCACATCCAAGGTTCAATAGCTAGATCCACCTCTAATAAATCCTTTCCTCGTGCTCCATCTTTGAAGGGGATAGTATTTAAACACAAGAAGGTAGAAGTATGGTGTCCGATAAAAATCAAATAGGGTCTCACCACATAATCCATAATATATTCCAATAGTATATTGTCCAAATTAATACTTTCAATTTTTAAAATAAATAGATTTTTTATTTTAAATCATATTTAAAAGAACCATGATATATAGTCCAAATGATGGAAAAATACATTACGAAAAGGCTTTAAAAGTGATGGAATATTTCTAAAACAATTTACATGCATACATACATATAAATATATATATTAGCTAGCTTTTACCTATTATTAACACCGAGTGAAACTAATCATTGTCACATTGAACTAATTTCATAGAAAATGGTTTCAGTACTCATTATAGCTAAATATTTCATCATTAAAAGATAATTATAGGTAATGAAGTATATTATGTATGTTTTTAAAAATGTTATAATTTCATTCCATGGTAGTTTTTTGTAAAAAAATGATAATTAAATCAAGTATGATCAATTTTTGGTGATTCTTAATTAATGAAAGGTGTTTTCTCAACCAATGAGTTAAATTATAATGAAATCAAGTATGACTATGTTATCTATAACATCCTGATATTTTAAAAGAGTAACATCATGTTAGACATATGTACGACATGCAACACAAAGATTAGAATAGAATAACACCCTAATAATTTATTAAATATATATATTAATAAATCCAATCTCTTCAAAATCTTGAAATGCATGCAACACTGGGTTCGAAACAAAATACTCTATTATAATATTATTATGTAAGCATTACCAATATAACATAGATTCATTGATGAAGTGTACGAATAGTAATAAATAAATTATGAATTTTTTTATTTACACATGTATACAAAAATTCAAGGGTTATCTATTTATTATAATTAAAATAAAAACCATTTGAAAGAGATATATTTTTTTCTAAAAAAATGTATATTTCTAAAAGGCTGATTAGCCATGAATTGTGCTCATAATTTAAAATTAATTTATACCAATTTTAAAAAACTTATCTTCAAATTTTACATTCATTTCTGTAATCAAAATTTCTAGATTTTATTTGGATCAATTCTAAAAAAATCAAAAAAGATAACTTGTTCAGTGAATACTGAAACATACATAATTTTTATTAAAAACTGCATTTTCATTGAAATTATTCATAAATTAATTTTTTTTAAAATTAAAATTAGTTAAAATATATATTAATTAATCTAATTTAGTTAATAATAATCATTTTCATATTTAATTTCTATATAAAAACATTATAAACTTTTGAACATTTTCTCTTTGGAACACCGCTTCATCATTGCATTTGGAGGAATAATTTAAAATTAAAATTTTCCAAATACATGAATAAAATTTTGAAAAATGTATTAAATATTTTAAATAATCATAATATATTATATATAATAAAGTCAACTTAATTTTAAACTTAAATTAATAGTAAAAATATTAAAAACTCATTACCGTGATGATGGTAAAAATAGAGTTTTTAAGCATTAAACTAAAACAATAAGGATTAAAATGACATAAAAATTTGTCTAAAATATATTTTAAGTCTTTATTTTGACCCTATAATGTCTAAGTATCTAGAATACTCCATTTTGGACCCAATTTGAGGATATAAAGTAGGGTACACATTTTTTAAAAAAAATTACATGTCTTCCACTCATCTCATTTATAAAAATCCACCCCCTATCCTCTCTTGTTTACACATTAAAACCCTTTTGGTTCTTAAAATTACTACCCAAATTACTTATAATAATCCATAAAATATTCATATAATCCTTATTTTGGTCATAAATCCAACATAGGAAGGATTTTGGTGCAAACTTATGGAGGATGCCTAAAAAAGTAGTAGCATTATTCAATGATCATCGTTATATTATTTTTCCCAATCCATCCCACAATTATTATTAGACCATGATAATATAATAACCTGAGTATATTCCATATTATTATATATTTTTATTTTTAGGGCATTACCTACAATCATATCCACTTCCATCAAATAGGTTAAGAAATTAGCATTCATGTGTACGACAAGCTCCCACATCACAAACCTCTGTCATTCATTTTTTCATTACCACTTCTCATTGTTGGGTATGATGCTAATCATAATGAATATTTAATATAATTGTAACATAATTATAAATATATATTAATTATATAATATATAACTTTTTACTTTTTATTTACTAAGATATATAATAATATCGCTCGTGTGTACGGAAAACTACTGCCTCGCGAAGTGATACGATTCATCTTTGAAAATGATTTACATGGAAGGTAATAAGGATAAAGTTAATGAATATATGATAAAAAAATTAAATAAATATTATATTCATGAAATATTTATAATTATTAAAATGTAATATATGTCATTTTCATTCTTATCATTTCACACAATGAAATATGATATCAACATTCGTGTATGTGTTGACTACCACCTTCAAGAAGTAATGTGACTCTCTTTTCATCACCACACCACAAAAATGATATTAATAATTATATTTAAATAAATAATATGTTATTATTGATATTTATATTACTATTTAAATATATAATATCACTTACCACTTTTTTATAATGATCATTGAAAAATGGAAACGTTTCTCATGTGTACGTACGACTTACCGTCTCCAGGATCATAACATATTTAATTTCTCAAAACCATATATAAGGAATGGTATTAAAAGTATAATCTACATATGAATATGATAATTATTTCAATATTATTTTTATTTATATGATACAACTATATAATAATTTCAAGAAGTATATCTTTCATGACAAAACATGTGTGAGAAAATAAGAAAATTAAACTCAAAATAATAAAAATATCGAAATATTATTAATGAACAGAGGATAAGATGTGGTATAAGGATCATATATTATGTCATAAATGTTAATATGGTTATATTATAAGTTAAAAACAAGTTTAAAACTAGTATATGGTTGTTTAAATCATGTTCAACAAAAAAAGCACAAAAGTCATTTCGTAACTCAATTTCCATTTTGGTTAAACTTTTACTTCATTGATTATGTAATACTAATATTATGTGTGTAATGTCCATTGATTAGATTATTTTTTATTTCAATTATTTTTATTTTAATTAATATTTTTTTAAAAACAATGTATTCCATAAATAATTCTCACTTCAAAATTATGATCATTGTAAGGGTTAATTTCAAAATTGCATTCTAATCAATAATGGTTATTCATTAATTTCAATTAAAAGAAGTTATTAGATAATTGTATAATTAATCCATATAATTTTATTCTCCTCTGGTTATTCAAGATATTTTCAATTAATTGTACCATTTTTTCCACTCCTTGGAACATAAAATAATTGATAAAATGTTTATATAAAAATCTGACTACATTTATCTTTTTGGTCTGAAATCTATTGTCTTCCAAAACCATTTTTTCCAAAAATATTTTAAAATTTTTTTTTAGAATTTTAAAAATTATTTGTTAAATAATTTTTTTCGAATTTTTAATTATTAAAAAATGTTTTTATAAGAATATTCAGGTTTTTCTCAAAACAATTCATGTTTTGATTTTCCTAAAAATGTGAAAGGAATCATTATTTGACATGTATGACTTGAATAAAATTTCAATCCTTCATGACCACTCAATTATTTTAAAAAAATTTATAATTTTGAAAGGTATTTTTAATGAAAGTTATTTTCTAATTGTTTTGTGAACTTTTAGTTTTAAATTTTAATTTTCAAAATGAAAAAGATATTTTTCTCAAGAATATTTTTAAAGATATATTTATGGTATTTATATTCATAAATGAAAGAAAAACTTTATTTTAAATATTCTAAATTGTGTATAAATTGTACTGATACCCTACATATTCTTTCCCTATATAGGTTATGATCGTTTGTTACCAAGTAAAGTATTATGATTCACTTTTTTTGTTAAATTTTTTGGTCATTAACATTCTCTTGAAGTATTAATTTTCCTATGATCAGTAGATAAAAAATTTATCCTATATATAAAAATTATATATCATGGATATGATTATTTATTAAACCATATCTCATTTCTACATACTATTTTTTACAATGAATGTAATTTTATTGGCTAGGGAAATATTGAGAATCTATATTATATCTTCAATATGAATGTTTAATGGTAAGGCACAATGTTCATGAAAAAAATTGGTAATTTGATATATAAGGAATGATTTTGAAAAGAAGATATGGGTGGGGATTAGTTATAGATAGTCTCATGATTCAGTTATAGGTATCCTGAGACAAATCACTTTTATAGAACATAATATTTTTTACCTAGTATTTTTTAACCATCTGGCCAAACAAGATGATTTTGAACCCAATAATTTTAAAATACCTTATGAAAGGTATTTATGGTAATGGTATCACATTCTTGAGACATGACCACCAATATGTAATAATTTCGTTCATTAAGAATTAACTTATTATTTTCAATGATATTTTCAGAATGAAATTATCATTGCAGTCATTTTATTCACAGTTTATTGAATAAATGGAATGTGATTTTCATTATTTATCCTATCATATTGATTATTCCTTATCTAGTATATTAAATGGGATGTTATTTCAGTTGTATACATTTCCATGTGGTTTATAGTTATTGATTCATGATAGATTCCACTATATTAAACCCTTACTGATAATTTTATCTCACCGTTATTTTGTTTCATTCCCCTAGATATCAAGAAGAATTCTTAGAATTAGTTCTGGTATGCTTAGTGTTTTCCATTTCTATGATATTTATTTTATATATAAAATGGGTATCATGTTTGTATCTAGTTCTCAAAAACTACATAACTGATTGATCCTTAGGGATATAACCCTTTGTATCTATGTGAATGTAATAAAAAATGTCCCATCTCTGAGATACTGGGATAGGGGTCACTACGGTTGGCATCAGAGGATGTATAGTAGGAACCTTATGAACTGGATTTAGGAAAACATAGATTATGAATCATATACCTATGATATTCATTGAGGATAATTATATAAGAACATCTAAAATGTTTTGGTAAGGATGATATTATGTGTTTTTACTAGGAATACATACCTAACTGAATATTATAAGTGGATATGGTTCTAGAAAAATGGTACATAGGGGTAATAACTCCAAAAGGGAACATTGGTTTTTACTCTATCATTACCTGGTGAATGATAACATGCCATAATGTGAATCTTTTTTGACACTACTAGGGGATATGGTTAGGATAATTCACATTTTACTTAAAACCCATTTTGAGGTATTTGAAAATAAATATATCTGCAATGTAACCAATTTTATGATGTATAATGTTTTTAATTTATGATATGTGTTAAACCATATTTACTATTATAAATCATTATTTATTATAAGGCCCCAGCATTAAACCTTACTTAATCTTGAGTTATTACAAGATTACACATTGAGGATCTTTTCGGGTTTAGAGTTTTAGAGAATTAGATCATAAAACTTGCATTACATTCCACATATAAACAAAGTGGTTACATAAAGATAGTATTCTTCATTCCCATCAATGGAAACACATTTAAAATAAAACATGTATTATTTATTGACACTTCCCTGACACTATCATCATATCATGTACCTTTCCCTTGACCTGTGAAAAAAATTTCAAAAAAACATGAGATGAGCATAAAAAGCTCAGTATGGGTTATAAAAACATGGAAAGGAAACATGAGTTCATATATACATAAGAATGTAATCATACTTTACCCATAAAACATAGGCACTTTAACATACCTCAAAAAATCATGAATAAATCATAGAAATCATAAGACATAAAGGTAACTTGAGGCATTCATAACATTCTTTCGTAGGGAGTAACCCTCTTGGTTACGTTTGGAATACCCATCACAGTATATTCCCTAAAATCTCTTCGGAGAAACCTTAACGTTTCACTCCTTCGTGTTACCCAATGCAATGGAGAGCTATATCGGGCTCACCCTCCCTTAGTTTATCACGGAACCACCCGTCTTCATAATAATGCCCAAGAACCATAACATAATTCAAATCACATAAAACATGCATAAAGGAAACATAACATATCCACCTTTCAATCACAAGATATCAATACAACCCATTGATATAAAAACATTATGAAAACCATTTTCAATACCAAAATAAAAGAAAAGTAAAACATGGTATTTATTTTTCATTTAAAAAGAAGGTATGGCTTGTAGAGGAAGCCGAAACTCAAATAACGGTCACGATGGCGGAGAAGTCGTTGTCGCCGCATACGTATGACAAAAACATTCCCTTTTGTCGTTTAGTAAACGCTTCGTATAAAAAAGATTCCTTTTGAATAAACGTAAAAGTCAAAGGGGTTTATACACCGTATAAAAGAAAGTTGTGTATAAAATAAAATATGCCTCAATGAAAGGAGATTGAGATGAAGTCCCATACCTCGTATCCGACTTGACCCGACCGTTCTTTAATCTCCTGAATAATAAACTTGAGTTAATCTCTACTTGATTATGAATCTTTTTCAAGTTCATTATTCCTTTTATACCATGTTATGAACATCATGTAATCAGTTAAGTTAATAATGTTCATTCTCTTGGTATTTGGTTCTTAAGTCAAAAATAGACTTATTACACTTACATGTTGTTAATTTGGTCAAAGGTTAATTATATCTAGAATGGTATTCATGATTTAGATATCATATATGTCATATATATCCAGTAAATACATGCATTTATAATATTACATAATCATTTAGAGGTATGAAATGAAATGCACCGTTCATGGAGACGGTAAGCCGTACGTACGCATGAACGCTACTTTCATTTCTATTTCGTATTTTATAGAATGGAATCATAATTATATAAAGTTATATTATAATACTAGTATAATATCATATATAATATCATAGTTCCATCCTTTATATGTCCCACATATGGTATTTAACGAATCAAATCACTTTGAGGGGGCGGTAGTTCGCACTTCCTAAAATGAAGATATTGTGTTTACCCATAATGGAAACCATAAAGGTATGCCCAAAATGAAAAAAACAGAAGCTTAAGGAAAACATAAACATATTATATATCATATATAAAAATAGTGACATCATAATGGCCACCTTTGAAGGTGTTAAATGAGTGTTGAACAATCATCGTTTCGGGAGGCAGAATTTCGCCATCCACGGAAACCGTATGTTCTTTAACCATTTGATGAAGTTGTGTGAGAGTGTAGCTCAAATAAATATTATAACAACATCCTTGTATATTTAAGATACTGATGTTTTTACAAAATAAGTAAATAAAAAGAGTTTAGGGGGTTGGAGAAGCAAAATAAAACAAATGAACATGAGAGAATGAATTACCTTTAAAAGTGTAACTCCTTTTGATTTGAGTCTAAAGGCTTCCTTTGAAAGGATTCTGACCAAAGGGAATCCTCTAGGATGAGGAGAGGGATGTGGAGAGAGTAAATGGGCAGGGTTTGGCCGAGCCAAAGGCTTGAGTAGTGTGTGAAATGAGATAGAGGTGGGGGCCTTTTATAAGAGGAGAGGAGGGGCACTTTTGGAAAGTAAAGAAATATTACTTTATTTCAAAATGTGTTTCGGTTTTAAAAGGTCCCACATTGAAATAATTCGTGGATAAGGTGATAAGGGTTCGAAATCCACTAATCCAATTGGTTTTGGCCATGTGTAGTTCATATATTTTACATTGTCTTTCCATTTTATTTAAATCGTCAAATAATGATGTCATCGCTGCATCATTATTATGTCATAAATAATTTAATTTATTTAATGTCTAAAAATCATAAAAAATACTATGATGTAGGAAATCGTTTTAGCTTTCCAATGACTATTTATAATCAAATATCTGATCTTTATAACCCCATGTAAAATTTTTTTTGTGAAACATATTATGTTTGTGTCATTTTTACTTTTACATTAAATAAAAAGTTATTTATGTAATTTCCCAACCAAAATGTCTCCATGGTGTCCCCAAGTTGACCCATGGCTTGTATTAGTCGGCCATGACACAACCAATAAGGTTGGGACATGTGTCTAGGTCATTTAATATTATTAAAGCATTATTTATACCTTAAACTACACTAATTACCACTAATCGTGATTAAAAACATAATAAGTTACTATTCACCAAAAAAATATTTTAATCTCATTGAACAAAATTTTACTTCTTAATGACAACCATGTATGTCGGATTTTCAAAATTCAATACACATTATTGGTAAACTTTCATTTAACTGAAAAATCAGTTTGCTTGATTACCACTTAGTGGTTTCACTATTCATCAAAAATTGAAGTTTTTCAGAAAATTACCAAAAATTCACCCTAAGCTATATTTGATATTCCGAATTCAAAAATGAAGTCTATTTTACAAAATTCAAAACATATAATTCACATTAATAAATTTAATAATTAATTCCCGCTGTCAGAGCAAGTAGCTTGTTTTTATGAAACAATAAGTATCAAAAGATTGACACCAATTTAAGTCCAATTTCAAAGTGAAATTGATTCCAATGACCAACATTGGATTAAATGGTAAAAATATATTCTAATTTCACTTAAAAACCAATTCAAAAGATAATATAATCATATAAATAAATTAGATTAAAAAGCAGTTTTGATGTAAAATGCAGTATTTTTCACTATTCATTAAAAAAGTGAACATTGTCAGAAAAATACCAAAAATTCACACAAAGTAAATTTTGATGTCCCAATAATAAAGAATAAGTTTATTTTGACAAACATAGTTTATAAAATTTTCAAAAGATAGATTTAAAATGGGTTTTCCATCATAAGGCAGTAAAAAAATCTTTTAAGAATATTAGTGTATTCCATGCTTAAGATTGGATTTATTTTCATTTTAAGCCTTTAAAACACTATCTTAATCATTAATAGACATAGGTAAAAATATCTATTATTCATTACTTACTTGGGATGTTACATCCTTCCCCCCTTTAGAAAATTGCGTCCCCGCAATTTATATACTTATCAAATAAATGGGGGTACTTATCCCTCATTGCATTTTCAGATTACCATGTTGCCTCTTCAATCATGTGGTTTTTCCACAAAACCTTTACCTGATGAATCACCTTATTCCGTAACACTTGCTCCCTATGGTCAAGAATCTAGACCGGTTGTTCCTCATAAGATAGGTTCTCTTCCAGCTGAACTACCTCTGGACTCAAAACATGAGATGGATCTGGCATATACTTTCTCAACATCGAAACGTGAAAAACATTGTGTACCTGAGATAAAATCGGAGGTAAAGCCACTCGGTATGCAACTAATCCAACTCTCTCCAGAATTTCGTATGGTCCAACAAACCTTGGACTCAACTTTCCTTTCTTACCAAATCTCATCACGCTTTTCCAAGGAGAAACCTTGAGAAAAACATGATCACCTACCTCGAAAGATAGATCCTTCCTCCGGTTATCCGCATAACTCTTCTGCCTGCTCTGAGCTGTTCTCATGTGTTTCTGAATCAACTGAACTTTTTCTGCCATCTCTTCTACCAATTCTGGTCCCATCAGCTTCCTTTCACCCACTTCATTACAAAATGCTGGAGTTCGACACCGCTTCCCATATAATGTCTCAAATGCTGCCATCTGTATACTGGAATGAAAACTGTTATTATATGAAAACTCAACCAAAGAAAGATGTTGGTCCCAACTTCCCTAATAATCCATTGAACATGCTCGTAGCATATCCTCCAATGTCTGGATTGTTCGTTCTGACTTCCCATCTGATTGAGGATGAAAAGCTGTACTAAAATTTAATTCAGTACCCAATGACTTCTGAAGGCCTTTCCAAAAGCTAGAAGTAAACCTAGGATCACGATCCGATACAATGGAGAGAGGAACTCCATGTAACTTGACTATCTCTTTAAGATACAAACGGGAAAGTTGATCAATAAAGAAAGTATCTCGTATAGCAAGGAAATGAGAAGATTTGGTCAAGCGATCAACAATAACCCAGATTTCATTATTACCTCGAGATGTCTTTGGTAATCCAACAACAAAGTCCATGGATATATTCTCCAATTTCCACTCTGGCACTAGTAAAGGCTGAAGCATCCCTTTCGATAACTGCCGCTCTGCTTTAACCTGTTGACATGTCAAACACTTCACAGTAAAATCAGCAATATCTCTTTTCATTGCATTCCACCGGTAATACTCCCGCAGATCTCTATACATCTTAGTACTGCCCGGATGAAATGAAAACGGGGAACTATGAGCCTCACATAACAACTAATTCTTCAACTGTGAATCACAAGGCACACATAACCTCTTCCCAAACCTTAAAACACAAACACAAACTTATCCAAGAACCCATTGAAAATTCTATTCATCAGGTCCATGAATACATCAGGTGCATTGGTTAACCCAAAAGGCATAACTACAAATTCATAATGGCCATATCTAGTACGGAACACAGTCTTTGGAACGCCTGATTCTTTTACTTTCAACTGATGGTACCCCGACCTAAAGTCAATCTTCGAAAAATACTGAGCTCCCTGGAGCTGATACCACTTCATTCGATGGCCCAACATCTGCTGAAGTTGTTGCAAAGGATTTTACCACCCCTTTTTGCTTGTAGTCTGGCTGCATTCCCCCAGTTGAGTTCTTTGTTGGACACTCGTTTGCATAATGACCCATTTCATTACACTTAAAACATCTTACCGTTGGCTTTTCATTTCCTGCTTGATCATCTTCTTTACAGTTACGAGCAATATGACCAGACTTACTACACTGAAAGCACTTACCAGACTTGGATAAAGATTCTCCAGGATGCATTTTACCACACTTCTCACAGGATGGATATTTGGTTTTCTTACCTCCTTGCTTCTTTGATGAATTCTTCCCCTTTACCAGCCAACTAGACCTCTTATTCTGTTGTTTTTCATAAAACACCTGATCATCGGCAAACTCCATTTCCACCTTCTCCGCACATCGAACAAGTTTTTCATAACTTTTGAACTCACGAGAAGCTAAAGCCCTTCGATACTTTGGCTTTAACCCTGAGTAAAAACGGTTTATTTTACTATCAAGTTCTCGTATGAAGTTTGGAGCATACCTTTCCAATCGAGTGAACTTTTCTTCATAAGCAGCCACTGAATCATCCTCCTGCCTCAATTCTAGGAACTGTTTTTCCATCCTACGACGAACCACCTTAGGAAAATATTTCTCAAGAAACATACCTTTGAATTCGTCCCAGTGAAGATCCTCAATCTCATCACTATCCCTTATATTTTTCACCATCGACCACCACTGATCAGCTTCACCTTCAAAACGGTAAACAGCAAGACTAACCTTTTGATGTTCTGAACACCCCATGACATCAAAAATATTCTCCAGTGCTTTAACCCACCCTTCAGCTTGCACAGGGTCAGATGATCCTCTGAATTGATGGGGGATGTTGCCTCATGAAATGTTCCACCACTGACATGTTCCTCTGCGGTTGATCTAGCTGATCTCGTGCATGGATACCACCACCATTTATAGCCTGAGTCAACTGTGCCATCACTGCAACAAACTGTTCAGTTCCGATTTCGACCATCTCAGGTTGCTGATTTGGAAGGTTATCTTCCTCCTGATGTCATCCCAACATAGCTTCTTTGTTTCCTCTGCGGAAAACCATTCTGAACACAGAAATATCTTAAGCGAAGCAACATGGTAATCCGTAAATGCTATATCATTTCAATCATATTATAATTTAACACTTTTCTAACTCCTAAAGTTGTCTAAACCGACCTCTGATACCAACTATAAGGCCCCAGCCTTAAACCTTACTTAATCTTGAGTTATTACAAGATTACACATTGAGGATCTTTTCGGGTTTAGAGTTTTAGAGAATTAGATCATAAAACTTGCATTACATTCCACATATAAACAAAGTGGTTACATAAAGATAGTATTCTTCATTCCCATCAATGGAAACACATTTAAAATAAAACATGGATTATTTCTTGACACTTCCTTGACACTATCATCATATCATGTACCTTTCCCTTGACCTGTGAAAAACATTTCAAAAAAACTTGGGATGAGCATAAAAAGCTCAGTATGGGTTATAAAAACATGGAAAGGAAACATGAGTTCATATATACATGAGAATGAAATCATACTTTACCCATAAAACATAGGCACTTTAACATACCTCATAAAATCATGAATAAATCATAGAAATCATAAGACATAAAGGTAACTTGAGGCATTCATAACATTCTTACGTAGGGAGTAACCCTCTTGGTTGCGTTTGGAATACCCATCACAGTATATTCCCTAAAATCTCTTCGGATAAACCTTAACATTTCACTCCTTCGCGTTACCCAATGCATTGGAGAGCTATATCGGGCTCACCCGCCCTTAGTTTATCACGAAACCACCCGTCTTCATAATAATGCCCAGGAACCATAACATAATTCATATCACATAAAACATTCATAAAGGAAACATTACATATCCACCTTTCAATCACAAGATATCAATACAACCCATTGATATAAAAACATTATGAAAACCATTTTCAATACCAAAATAAAAGAAAAGTAAAACATGGTATTAATTTTTCTTTTAAAAAGAAGGTATGGCTTGTAGAGGAAGCCGAAACTCAAATAACGGTCACGACGGTGGATAAGTCGTTGTCGCCGCATACGTACGACAAAAACATTCCCTTTTTTCATTTAGTAAACGCTTCGTATAAAAAAGATTTATTTTGAATAAACGTAAAAGTCAAAGGGGTTTATACACCGTATAAAAGAAAGTTGTGTATAAAATAAAATATGCCTCAACGAAAGGAGATTGAGACGAAGTCCCATACCTCGTATCCGACTTGACCTGACCGTTGTTTAATCTCCTGAATAATAAACTTGAGTTAATCTATACTTGCTTATTAATCTTTTTCAAGTTCATTATTCCTTTTATACCATGTTATGAACATCATGTAATCAGTTAAGTTAATAATGTTCATTTTGTCGGTATTTGGTTCTTAAGTCAAAAATAGACTTATTACACTTACATGTTGTTAATTTGGTCAAAGGTTCATTATATCCAGAATGGTATTCATGATGTAGATATAATATATGTCATATATATCCAGTACATACATGCATTTATAATGTTACATAATCATTTAGAGGTAAGAAATGAAATGCACCGTTCTTGGAGACGGTAAGCCGTACGTACGCATGAATGCTACTTTTATTTCTATTTCGTATTTTATAGAATGGAATCATAATGATATAAAGGTATATTATAATTACAGTATAATATCATATATAATATCATAGTTCCATCCTTTATATGTCTCACAAATGGTATTTAACGAATCAAATCACTTTGAGGGGGCGGTAGTCCGCACTTCCTAAAATGAAGATATCGTGTTTACCCATAATGGAAACCATAAAGGTATGCCCAAAATGAAAAAAAAAGAATCTTAAGGAAAACATAAACATATTATATATCATATATAAAAATAGTTACATCATAATGGCCACCTTTGAAGGTGTTAAATGAGTGTTGAACAATCATCGTTTCGGGAGGCAGAATTTCGCCATCCACGGAAACCGTATGTTCTTTAACCATTTGATGTAGTTGTGTGAAAGTGTAGCTCAAATAAATATTATAACAACATCCTTGTATATTTAAGATACTGGTGTTGTTACAAAATAAGTAAATAAAAAGAGTTTAGGGGGTTGGAGAAGCAAAATAAAACAAATGAACATGAGAGAATGAATTACCTTTAAAAGTGTAACTCCTTTTGATTTGAGTCTAAAGGCTTCCTTTGAAAGGATTTTGCCCAAAGGGAATCCTCTAGGATGAGGAGAGGGATGTGGAGAGAGTAAATGGGCAGGGGTTGGCCGAGCCAAAGGCTTGAGTAGTGTGTGAAATGAGGTAGAGGTGGGGGCCTTTTATAAGAGGAGAGGAGGGGCACTTTTGGAAAGTAAAGAAATATTACTTTATTTGAAAATGTGTTTCGGTTTTAAAAGGTCCCACATTGATATAATTCGTGGATAAGGTGATAAGAGTTCGAAATCCACTCATCCAATTGGTTTTGGCCATGTGTAGTTCATAGATTTTACATTGTCTTTCCATTTTATTTAAATCGTCAAATAATGATGTCATCGCTGCATCATTATTATGTCATAAATAATTTAATTTATTTAATGTCTAAAAATCATAAAAAAAAATACTATGATGTAGGAAATAGTTGTATCTTTCCAATGATTATTTATAATCGAATATATGATCTTTATAACCCCATGTAAAAATTGTTTTTGTGAAACATATTATGTTTGTGTCATTTTTACTTTTACATTAAATAAAAAGTTATTTATGTCATTTCCCAACCAAAATGTCTCCATGGGGTCCCCAAGTTGACCCATGGCTTGTATTGGTCGGACATGACACAAACAATAAGGTTGGGACATGTTTCTAGGTCATTTCATATTATTAAAGCATTATTTATACCTTAAACTACACTAATTACGACTAATCGCGGTTAAAAACTTAATAAGTTACTATTCACCAAAAAAATATTTTAATCTCATTGAACCACATTTTACATCATAATGACAACCATGTATGTCGTATTTTCAAAATTCAATACACATTAGTGGTAAACTTTCATTTAACTGAAAAATCAGTTTGCTTGATTACCACTTAGTGGTTTCACTATTCATCAAAAATTGAAGTTTTTCAGAAAATTACCAAAAATTCACCCTAAGCTATATTTGATATTAATAATTCAAAAATGAAGTCTATTTTAAAAAATTCAAAACATATAAGTCACATTAATTAATTTAATAATTAATTCCCGCTGTCAGAGCAAATAGCTTGTTTTTATGAAACAATAAGTATCAAAAGATTGACACCAATTTAAGTCCAATTTCAAAGTGAAATTGATTCCAATGACCACCATTGGATTAAATGGTAAAAATATATTCTAATTTCACTTCAAAACCAATTCAAAAGATAATATAATCATATAAATAAATTAGATTAAAAAGCAGTTTTGATGTAAAATGCAGTATTTTTCACTATTCATTAAAAAAGTGAACATTGTCAGAAAAATACCAAAAATTCACACAAAGTAAATTTTGATGTCCCAATAATAAAGAATTAGTTTATTTTGACAAAAATAGTTTATAAAATTGTCAAAAGACAGATTTAAAAAGGGTTTTCCATCATAAGGCAGTAAAAAAAATCTTTTAAGAATATTAGTGTATTCCATGCTTAAGATTGGATTTATTTTCATTTTAAGCCTTTAAAACACTATCTTAATCATTAATAGACATAGGTAAAAATATCTAGTATTCATTACTTACTTGGGATGTTACATTTATAATACATAATTTTATGATATAATCTTTTATATTCCTTCATTTATAGGTTGATACTCGAGGGAAGAAGGGTCTCTACTATCATGTATAATATAGTGATTTACCATCTTAGAAATAAAATTCAAGGGGTATTGGTATAGAGAAAATTATTTATATATTTGGACAACTTAATCATGTTATATAAAATAACCTTTCATGTATAGGGTGTTGGATCGATAGTAAGGTATATATGATACTGATTTTAGTATCAAACTATGATGTAGATTCTTAATATACAATAGGGGGTGAATTGTATACTTAAAAAACCTTTAAGGAAATTTTGTATAAACAAAATTCACAACACCTCTATGTTCTACTAATTTGAATGATTCTGGATAAGTGATTCAAGAAATGAAACTTAACAAAAGTTTATAACAACACAAATTCTACCATAAATCATATAGAATCTTATTTAATCAGAGTATAAGTCTATAGAAGTAGAAGATAGTTATACAATCCTCATAAACCAAAATTATAGAGGAAAAAACAATAAAAAAATTACAATTAACAAGTAATAAATCTTTTAACCCAAAGATAAGGGTATCCAACAACCTTGGATAAATGTCCTTTGATTTATACTTTCAAGAAATTATGACTTACCCAAACCCAGGTAATCCCTCAATTCAAAGATTGGTATCTGTCTTGATCTCCCCACAGTCCCTCGATTTGTAAAGAAATCGGCACCTCAGACTTCACAACCAAAATTCTCAGATTTTAAAGAAATCACACCTCCTCACAAAGCAATTCTACATGAAGCAAAGTTTGAACAAGTCTTTCAAACATTCTACATGAAGCCTGATAGTTTATAAGAGACTATCTCTCTAGAAATCACTTCAAAACATGTAAGAATGTTATGTACAAGTACAGTGTGTCAAATGTAAATTATTGAGCTCATTCAAATGAGCTCCTATTTGTAGGAACAACTTCAACGGTCGGCTCTCTCCTCCAACAGTAATATTTTTGCTTAAATTTTCGAGGGACTTGTACACGTGTCACTAAAACAATAGTTAGTTAGTAACAGAATGCACGACATAATTTTATAACCAAAACATGATTATGAAAAAATATGATTACATAAAAAAATTCATTTTTCATAGTGTAAGAAAAAATAAAAGTTCGGAGTCTAACAAAAAAATAAATTATGTATCTATAATACATGGATATTTGGATTCTGTTTTCCTTAGAATTCGAAACATGAATTATATAGAATTTTGGAGTCTGAATTTCAAGGAAATTATGAATCTGGATTTACAAGAATTTGGAGTCTGAACTCAGAAGAGTTTGGAGTCTGAATTCCGAGAGTTCGGAGTCAGAACTTATAAGAGTTTGGAGTCTGAATTCATAGAGTTCAGAGTTAGAACTCATAAGAGTTCGGAGTCTGAATTCATAGAACTCGGATTCAGAACTCATATGTGTTTGGAGTTTGAATTCAGAGAACTCAGATTCAGAATTCATATCCTAAAAACAGAATTCTCTAAATATAAGTATTATATGATTCCGAGGTTTTGGATATGAAACCGAAATTTATACTCAGACAAAATGAACAATGAAAAACATGGTAATGATAATTTTCCTTGTGGAAGGAAAATTTTCATTATTAATTTAAAACATAGGTTAAAATGAAATTTTCTTTAAGAAAAGGTGTTTCCGATTTTCAAAACATGAATGAATGGAAAAGTCATAAAGAATCATTATTGACTCAACAATCTCTCCCTTTTTGGAAAGCACAAACAACCTAATGAAAATGAATATAAGGACTTGGAAAATATTTTTCATGATTTTGAAAATAAAACATATCTCCCTTAACACATTGACAATTATGAATATGAATAACTCCCCCTTAGGCTTTGGAACACTAAGGATCATATTCTATATTTCTGGAATAATATTTTTCATTATATTGAATACGAAAATCTTTTTAATGAAAACTCCCCCTTAGATAAACACTCCCTTACATAGGGATAATTATTCTATTCTTATAATTATTTTTCCATTATCACCCTTTGTTATTTTCAAAATGAAATTTGAAGGAATGGAAAAGAAATTATGATACCTAAAAATGTTTACAAAACATCCACAATACAAGAAACCAAATATTTCGTTGTGATAGGAAAAAATTTATACAATGAAGGAAAACAAAAAAAAATCGGATTTAATCAAGATCGTCCTTACTTTTCCTTTGGCATCAGCTTCATCACTATTGTCGTAAGCTTCTTGAGCTCCTTATGATATTCCTTCTACTCTCTTAAGAATCTGTTACTAATCTTCAACTTTCTTTACAAAGGCTTTGATTATATCTTCTTGATCCTTAAGAGCCTCTGACTGAGCCTTTAGTAATTCTTCCTGCTTGACATGCTTTTCTTCAATCTCAACCCAAAGATCCCTTTCTCTCTTACAACTTTGGGAAACTGAGTATAGCTTTCCATTCAGATCTTTTACTTATTACATTCATGTATTCTGCTCGAGAGTTAGCTTTTTCTCAGAGCTACTTGTGAGATCCTTGATCCTACCATCATCAATGTCGAAATCCTCATTGACACTATATTGGAACTCATTATGATATCTCAAATCATTAACTGTCTTCTTTGACCAGCCAACCATTTTCTTACAGGACCTTTTGTGGGCATCGTAGTTAATGAAGAAATTATTGAAATCATCCTCAAGATTTACACACTTATCCATCACCATGGATACTGAATCCGATTTCTGATTTAGTTTGTGTTGAAGCATCTGGAATCTGGAGTCTATGCTTGGAAAAATCAGAATAATCCTAACAAGCTTCATCAACGACTGAATAACGAAATCATATCCTAGGGATGATGATTCCAAATATGAAACTTTTCTAGGCGAGGGATCTGTCTCTAGCTTCGCAAGTTTCCTCTTTGAAGATCCACCAGCTTCCTTCTTGTTTATAACAACTTTAGTGGGTTTATCAACAACCACATGTTTACCCTTATCGGTTTTTGGAATGGATTCCACATCCGAAGATTTATGTTCACTGTCAGACAGCTGAACAATATTATCTTCATCTAGGTCTTCTTCCTCAGCTCTTGCCTTAGCATCCTCAGGATAAATGAAGTAATGATTAGAACTTTCTTCCTCAGAGAGTCTATTCACTTCATCCTCACCCTTCTTATCCTCTACTTTCTCATATTTCCCTTGTGTAGGAAATATTGAGGATTCTTCTTCAGAGGTTTCGGATTGAAAAAATTTCGGATGGACTCTCCATCTCATGGAAATCTTAAACTTTCATAATCAAATCTGCGGTGTCACCACTAACTTCTTATTCCTCTTATTCTTATACTTATTCTACTTATTTTTGTTTGACCTTTCCCGGA
Organism: Viscum album; assembly: GCA_963277665.1. Taxonomy (NCBI): domain Eukaryota; kingdom Viridiplantae; phylum Streptophyta; class Magnoliopsida; order Santalales; family Viscaceae; genus Viscum; species Viscum album. Next base: position 543,600,684 of record OY728157.1, read on the forward strand.
GTCACATATTTCATTCTCGGGGTCTCAGGTAAAGCTTCTACCAAGAAAGATTGTGGTACTGGAATGATCTCGGATGCTTTCTTAGTATCCCTCAGAAGTGATTGCACTATCTCAGCTTCAGTCATCTTCTTCTTTAACTTATTTTCTTTAGCTTTCTTTTCAAGATCATTTGCAGTCTTCTCTCTTATGGATTTTGATTCAACGAGATCCAAACCAAAACTAGGCTCCCATACTTTCATTTTATCCTTTTCTTCCCTCCACTTTGCTACAACCTCCTCAGGATATGTTTTTTACTTATTAGGTTTTGGAGCTTCAGATTACACTTCATTATCTTTTCGGGTTTTCTCTTCCTCTTCTACATCCTTCAATTTTTTTTTTCTTTCCTACATTTTGGGATGGTTCAACTACTTCTTGTTTCTTTGGAATAGCTTCATCTTCTTCTTCACGTAGGTCGTAAAATTCTCTCAAGTCCTCAGAAAAACTGATCTTTATCCTCTTCAGAGTATCATCACTGATTAGAAAGACATTTCAATTCCATGGCTTTGAGCTGCAAGGAATTTGAAAATATTCTAGGCATTGAAAAATTAACTTGGAAAGAATAGCTCGATACATGATTATTTGAGCCTACAAGTTTCCATTCTTAAAATTCTCAATCGTAATGAGAATATTCTCAACTATATTGATCTTCCATAGATTTACCAAGAAATCCAAGATATACATGTCACTCTTCTTCATTGTATCTCCGTCACCTTTTCTCATAATGATGAATCCTTGAACCCATAATTTGAGAATCCAATAGTTTTTATAAAAGTGAAAAATCTTCGGAGTCTTGACATTTGTAAGATAGAGGGACTCTATAGCTTTCACCTTAACAAAACTTCCTTTGACATCTGGCAATTTATGAGAACAAAACTCAGCTTCCCCTTCGTATGGAATAACAACCAAACTAGCCGCCTTTTTATACAAAAGAGCATAAGTCTTTCAATATCTCTTGAACGAAAACCTCTCTCTGCCTTCTTCTTTAATGAAACTAACTGATTTAGAAATCTCAGTTAGCAGATCTGGATATACCAAATCATGAGTACCTGGATTTGATATGCAAACCCTCTCCCATCCATTGAGGTTAATGTCCTTCGTGATTATATAATCATACTTATTGAAGAAGTTTGATTGCACCAACCATTATCTATATACGTACCACTCCGAGATTGGCTTGATAGTAGACATGTCTTTCTGAGAGGATTCTTCTACAATCATTTGGAATTCAGAAACCTTTGAAAATATAGAATGATCTTATGTATAAGGGATGAACATCAGCACGTGATAGCTTGAGAATCGATGTGGAAAAAACATTGGGGGTCCATTATATAGGCACTTGATGTGATAGTTCATCTTCCAAACTCAATCAAATGGCTGAAAATCCTTTTGATCAGATCTGACGGTCGGTATGATAGCAATAAGAAAATTTGGATCTGATATTTTGAGGTTTTTTTAATAAAAATATTCGTATTTGGGGAAAACGAAATCCAAAAAAATTTAAAACCAAAAGATAGTACCATAATGTAAAGGATTATTATGAAAACTCATGAAATGAAACATACCATTCAGATTTCTAGGAAGATTATTCGTAATGGGGAAAATTATTCCGGGATTACTTTAGATTCCAAACAATTTTGATTATGAAAAATTTGAAAAACTGACTACGAATTTTTAGAAAATATTCATTACAAAAAATTTTAAAATACTTCAATGCGAAAATTTAGAAAATCTTCATTATGGACATTTTGAAAATCTTTTATATGAAAACATAGAAAATATTCATTACAAAAAAATTAGAAAATCTTCATACGAAATTTTTCATTACAAAATATTTAAAAGATATGGCTATGAAAATTTCTGTTAGGAAAGATTTGGAAAATATGACTACAAAAATTTCCATTACAAAAGATTTGAAAAATTTGACTACAAAAATTTTCATTACGAAAAATTTTAATCTAACTAATAAGAAAATATAATCCCCTATGAAAATGAGTTTATTACTGTGAGGAGATTGGTTTCAACAGAAAGTTAACAATGAATATTACCTTATGGTTATCATTCCTAACCTCTTTTTAATGTATTCAAATCTATCAGTGGGTAAGAGTTTGTGAATATATCAGCAAGTTGATCTTGTGTTCTGATAAATTTAAGAATGATATCCCCTTTCTGTGTGTGATACATAAGAAAGTGATGCCTAATATCTATGTTTTTTTCATGAGAGTGATGTGAAGGTTTTTTTCTAAGGGAAATGGAACTAGTATTATCACACATAATTTGCGTTTTGGTAAAACTCATACCATAGTCTATGAGTGTGTGTTGCATCCACAACATTTGACCACAACAACTTCCAGTTGCTGCATATTCATCTTCAGCAGTGGAAAGTGATACTGAGTGTTGCTTCTTGCATGACCAAGAAATTAATGAATCTCATAAGAAATGAAATGTTCCGGATGTACTCTTTCTATCCATTCACCATCCACCAAAGTCAGCATCTGAAAAACTTTTTAGAATAAAATAATTTCCCGAAGTATAGAAAAGTTTTAAATTCATGGTTCCCTTTAGATAGAACAAATTTTTTTTCACTACATTTAAATGGGATTACTTGGGATTGGATTGATATCTTGCACATAAAAATACTGAAATCATTAAGTCTGGACAACTAGCTATCAAGTAATGTAAAATTTTATCATACCTCTAAAAGATTTTTCATAAACTTGTTTCACAGCTTCATCAAGATCAGGTGTGTTTTAAGTACCAATAGGAGTACTAATACTCTTAGTGTTTTCATATCCATAATTTTAGAAGATCTTTAATATAATTATGTTAGGATATATAGATTCCTTCTGCTTTTTTAGAAATTTAAAAACCAAGGAAAAATGTAAACTCACCCATCATACTCATTTCAAACTCAGATTTCATTAGATCCGAAAAGGAATCAGTTAAAGATTGCTGAGTTGAAACAAATATAATTTCATCAACATAAATTTGAACAATCAAAAATATTTCTTGTCTTTATTTATAAAAAGTTTGGATCTGCATTTCCCTTGAAATAATTATTTTGAATAAAAAATCCAATTAGCCTATCTTACCATGCTCAAGGGGCTTCCTTAAGTCTATACAAATCTTTGGTAATTTTATAAACATGTTCATGATGTTTTTGGTCTTCAAAACCAAGATTTTGTTCGACAAAAACTTCCTCTTGTACAAAACCATTAAGGAAATCACATTTTACATCCATTTGAAAAAATTTGAAGTTAAAGAATTCTGCAAAGGAAAGTAAAATATGAATAGATTCATGTCTAGATATTGGAGCATAGGATTCTTCATAGTCTATTCCTTATTGTTGATTATATACTTTAAAAACCAATCTATCTTTATTTATTACTATGAATCCATTTTCATCACACTTTTTTCTAAAGACCCATTTTATGCCAATAACAGATGTTTGCTTATGTCTTTCAACCAAGGTCCAGACATTATTCATTTCTAATTCATTTAGTTCATCTTGCATAGCTTTTATCCAATCATCATCACCTAAAAATTCATCAGTGCTTTTTGGTTCTAATTGAGAAAGGAATGCTAGATGTTCTACTTCATTTCTTAAGTAACTACTTTTCCTTAAAGGTTTTTTTAAATCACCAATGATACTAACACTGGGATTATTCTTAAGAAACGGCTGATTTGGGTTTTGTAAAACCTATTCGTCAACATAGGGTAGGAAATATTCTGGGGTAAATGCTTCAGAAACATCTTCTTGGACATTTTCATTATCAGAAGGATATTCTAACATAGGTTGATAATCAGTTTTTGAAAACACATCTGAAGATGTAGGTTGGGGTTTTTGAAAAATAAAGGGATCAGTTTCATGAAATTCGACATGTATTGTTTCTTCAATGGTACAAGTGCTTTTATTAAAAACTCTATGAGCCTTAGAAGTTGTGGAGTAGCCTAATAAAATTCCTTCATCAAATTTTGAGGTGAATTTGTGTTGATTATCTTTATTATTCAGAATGAATAACTTGCATCCAAAAACAGTGAAGTTGGAATGTCTTGGTTTTCAACCATTTCATAACCCATAAAGAGTTTTATTAAGAAATGGTCTAGAAAAAAAATATTTATAGTATATCAAGTAGTACTTACAACTTCATTCTAAAAATGTTTGGCTACTAAATATTCACTCAACATGGTTCTTGTTATCTCTTAAAGAATTATATTTCTTCTTTCAACAACACCATTATTTGTGGTGTTCTAGGTGTTGAGAAGTTATAAGTAATTCATTTTCTATTACAAAAAGTTTCAGAATAAGAATTTTGAAATTCTATTCAATGATCACTTTAAATAATAATCAAAGGAAGGTTGTTTTTCATTTTTAACATGGGTTCTAAAACATTCAAAATAAGAAAATTCTTCATATTGTTTTTCTAGAAAATAGACCCACGTAAATCTAGTGTAATCATCAACTAAGACAAATACATAGTATTTGCCTCTATTGCTTCGAGTTTGTATTGGGAAAAAAGATCCATTTTCCCTAACTACAATGCATCTGTGGTTGAGACTTCACCTGCTGATTTAAAACTTGATTTATGTTTCTTACCAAATTTTCAAGGATCACAAACTATTGAAGAATCAAATCTAAGCTCCAATAGATCCTTAACTAATATTTTCGTAGAAAGTTTTCATAGGTTCCTATGGTTACAGTGTCCTAGACTTCTATGCCACAACCAAGAATGATCTTCCATTGCACTAAGGAAAGGTAGATCTTGGTTCCTAAGTTATTCTAAGTATAGTGTGTAAACATTCTCTTTCCTATTGGTAGAAAGAATAAACTCTTCCTTGGAATTGTGTACTAAGAACTTTTCATTCCTAAAATTCATAAGGTGACCTTCATAACATTATTGAATTATGCTAATGAGGTTGTGCTTAAGATATTTAACAAATAAAACATTTTAAATCAAAGTTTTTTCAAGAAGAACGATGTTACCTATACCAAAACTTTCTCTCTTAGCATTATCTTTAAAAGTTACTTTCCCTCCTTTTGTCTTGATAATATTTTCAAACTAGTTTCTGTTACCTGTCATATGCTGTGAACATCCACTATCTTTGTAGTAAGTATTATTGTCGGTATATTCTTTATTTTCCTGAAAATAAGAATGTTAGACTTTCAGAATCCAGTCATTCTTGGATCCGGAATTTTTAGAAAATAAAATTTTGGGTATCCACATTTTCTTAGAAAAATATGATTTATAAAACCCAAGATATTGAACATTATTCATTGAACAATTTTTCTTCCAATGCCCACCAATTTTAAATTTAGTACAAAAAGGGGCTCTGGATGGAATAAAATAGTTTTTTTTAAATAGAATTTTTGTGAGTATAACCTACTCCAGTAGTATTTCTTTGAGGTCTGATTTGAGAATACTTCTTGTCAAAATTTTCTTTACCAGAAGATAAGTTTGCAATAAGTTTCTTAAGGGAATATATTTCAGATTGTAGTCTTATGACTAAATTCTTATCCTCATGAATTATTTCCTTCGAGTTATATTTTTCCTAAAAAACATTTATTTTTATAATACCATTATTATGATCTTTAAAAGTTTTCCCTTTTCAGAATTTACTCCTTAAGGTCTTTAGAATGTTTTTCTAGAAGATCATATTTATCTTAATGATCTCTATAAAGGTCTGAAATCTATTTTTATAATAATGTCTTTGCTAGTATTTTACATGCCTAATTTCATAGAAATTTTAGAATTTTTTGCTTCTAACAACTTTACAAATCTAGATACTTCTTTATAAGAAGGTATTTCTTAATTATCTGCAGATGAAGTATCTTCATTAGAAGTAATATCTTCATAATAGTACTTATTATTAAGAGATAAATTTGTTAAAGCCTCAGTAGAGCGTAACTTGGACATAAGACAAGTATTTGGGAATAATGTAGTAGCAATGAATCCAATATTTTTTTTGTGATGGTGATTCATATTCAGAAGAATCACTTCCCGAAGAGTCTCCATAGCTAGCACTCTAAGTATCATTTGCTTTAAGACTTTTCTTGTGCTTCAAACGATTGAACTTCTTCTTGTTTCTCTCTAAACTCTTTTCCTTATTTTCCTTCTTTTTTAATAGAGGGAAATCAGGTCTGATATGACATGTTCCTCTATATTCAAAACAAGTAACTTTCACATATTTCTTCTCTTTGTAATTTCACTTATTTAACTTGTTTTGATAGTTATTTTGAGCTAATATCTTATTCATTCTCTGAGCATGACTAGCTAATTCATTCTTAGACTTTTCTGTATCACTAGATTCTGACTAAATAGTAACTTTTTTTGACTTTGATCTGGTTACTCTTTCCGGAGTCTTGGATTTCATATGTTTAAAAGTAGTTGTAAAAGAAACTAGCCTATTCCCAATTTTTTAACATTATCAGCATCTCTCTTCATTCTAGTCCCATGCTAATGAAGAGTTCCAAATAGCTCATCTAAGGAAATCTGGGTAACTTTCCTGTTCTCATCAATTGTTGTCCACTTGGATTCCCGTTCATTTGGAATAATGTATATGATCTTATCAACAAGGACCTAATAATCAAAAAAAAAAATTCTCCCATAGAATCTAAGTTATATATGATAGTCATAAACCATTTCTAATATTTTCTTATAGGTTCTCCATAAGGAAAGTTAAAGCCATGGAATTCAGATGTCAACATATCTCTTCTTGTCTCTATAGCTTTAGAAGTACCAAAATGTGTTACATCGTGTTTCTTCCAGATACTATTTTCAGCTTCACATGAAGTTATTTGACTAAAGATATTCCTAGTCACAGAACATAGCAATGTATTTATGACTCTGAAATTTTCTTAATATTCTGATTTCTCTTAATTAGTAGAAGTTATCAATTCCTTATAAGGAATCTTATTGTCTCCTATCATCATTAGGTAGTTATCAACTCTGGTGTTAATAACGAAAGTCTTCATCCTATCTCTCCAGTACTAATAATCATTTCCATCAAAAATATGAGGTCTGGTAGGATTTAGATTGTCGATAGAACAAACATTTAAAACTACCATCTTAAGGAAAATTTTTCCACATAAACTTATTAGTAATATATGTTTTTAAATAAAAGAAAATATATGAAGCAAGGAAAATATAACTAGAGTATCTATAAGGAAGTATGAATCTGAACTTTATGGGTCCAAAAATCTGATTCTGAAAAATTGAAGTAGAATATTTCTCTTTTGAATATAATTGTGAGATTAATTATGATTGAACCAAAATTTTGAAGCTAATTGTTGGATTGGTTCATGATAAAAGGTCACCTCCTCTGATACCAATTGTTGGATCGATAGTAAGATTGGTATGATACTGATTATAGTATCAAACTATGGTGTAGATAATCAATATACAATAGGGCTGAATTGTATACTTAAAAAAACCTTTAAGGAAATTTTGTATAAACATAAATCACAACACCTCTATGTTCTACTAATTTGATTGATTCTGGAAAAGTGATTCCGGAAATGAAACTTAACAATAGTTTATAAAAACAAATATTATACCTTAAAGCATATAGAATATTATTTAATTGGAGTAGAAGTATATGGAATTATCAGATAGTTATACTTTCCTCAACTACCAAAATTACAGCAGAAAACATAATTAAAACACTACTGGTAAGAAGTAATAAATATTTTAACTCAAAGATAAGGGTATCCAACAACCTTGGATTAAGGTACCTTGATTTATACTTTAACGAAAGTCTATCTTACCCAAACCTAGTTAATCCCTCAATCCAAAGATTGGTATCTATCTTGCTATCTCTCCAATCCCTCGATTTGTATGGAACTCAGCACCGCTAACAACACAACCCAATGTCTCTGATTTTAAGGAAATCACACCTCTGTACAAAGAAATTCTGCATGAAGCAAAGTTTCAACAAGCCGTTCAAACTTTACGCATGAAACCTGAGAGTTTATAAGAGAATCTCTCCCTATAAATCACTTCAACAGAATGTAAAAAAGTTCTATACAAGTACATTGTTTCAAAAGTAAAGTCATGAGCTCGTTCTAATGATCTCTTATTTATAGGCACGATTTCAATGGTCGGCTCCCTCCATTGACGGTCATATTTTCCCTTGAATTTCAGAGGTACCTTTACACGTGTCACTCAAAAAATATTTTCTTAGTAACTGAATGAAAGACATCATTTTATAACCAAAACATGAGTAGGAAAAAATATGATTACTTTAACAAAATCATTTTTCGGAGTCTAAGAAAAAATGAATGTTTGGAGTCTAACCAAAAATATATTCGGTAACTATAATACAAGGATATTCAGATTCTGTTTTCCAAGGAATTCAGAACCTAAATTCTATAGAATTTTGGAGTCTGAATTTCACATGAATTAAGAATCTAGATTCACAAGAATTCAGAGTCTGAACTCAGAAGTGTTCAGAGTCAGAATTCAGAGAGTTCAGAGTCAGAACTCATAAGAGATCGGAGTCTGAATTCAGAGAGTTTGGAGTCAGAACTCATAAGAGTTCGAAGTCTGAATTTAGAGAACTCAGAGTCAGAATTCGTATCCTGAAAACAGAATGCACTAAATCTAAGTATTATATGATTCTGAGGTTTTGGATACGAAACCAACATTTATACTTAGACAAAATGAACAATGAAAAACATGGTAATGATAAATTTACATGGGGAAGGAAATTATCCTTATGAAATTAAAACATAGTGTAAAATGAAATGTTCCTTAAGCTAAGGTGATTGTGATTTTCAAAATAAGAAGGAATGGAAAAGTCATAAGGAAACCTTATTGACTCAACAATCTCACCAAAAATGAAGGAATAGAAAAGTCCTAAGGAAACCTTATTGACTCAACCTAGGGAACTTGTTTCAAAATGATATTATCAAACATTGGATCACATTACGAAACAGAAGCACCCATTATTTGGGAAAACAACGAATATAATGGTAGAAAAATGGCAGATTTAGTCTCTGGAAAAGATATTTATCGCATGGGATGAGGTGAAAAGTAAAAGGTTAAAATTTCGGTCTGTTGGGTCAAAATAAATTCTGATCAATAGTGTACATTTACCCTGAATAATAAGAAGGAAGTGGAAATATAGCTCATAGAATAAAGAAATTTTAAAGATACATTGTTCAACATATATTTTCATCATGAGAAAAAAAGTATATGAAGAAAAATTTACATATCATTACTAAAAAGGGAGAATAAAATGTTGTAGAGTATGAAGACTCATTTAAAAAGTTGTATAGGTTTGATAAAAATTACATAAACAATAGAGAGTGAATGATTGACCATTTATTTGATGAGATTATTCCAATTATTCAAATGGAACTAGTATCTCATACTTTTTATTCATATAATGAAATAGTCTTATCTGGTATCTAGATAAAGAAGTAATTCAACATGTCTTCTTTCTTATAAGGGAATCAAGATAATAAAAGGATGGTGGAGAAAAATAGAATAAGGGATGAAGGGAAGGATGGATTTTCCCACATGTGATAATTGCGGGCAGAAAAAACCTAGTACTTTATTAAAGGGACTTGGAGTTTGATACAACTGTTGAGAGAAGTTAAACCATACTCGAGATTAAAATGGAAAATAAAATCTCCAATGTGAAATTCTTCCTCTGTATGAAGATGGGGAACTATGCAAATGAATTTCCAAAGTATTAATGGAATATATATCAAAGGAAGCAAAGGCATCACTGTCAAACTTATACTATTGATACAACCGAAGTAGAATGAAAAGATTTATTGTGTATTTGGATCAAATAAATATTCATTAAAATTATTTTTTTATGATGTTATCATTACAAGAATCGTAAAACATTTAAGGATTGTAATGAATTACTATTTCATCATGGATTTGAAAGTATGTGTTGAATAATACCATGAAACATGGTTTAATGGAAAGTTAAAGTTTTTTGAAAACTCATGATTAAGGTAAGATAACAATTAATATGTGATTTATGTCAATTTAATAATAACAGTGATATATTTATGGGATAGTATTGGTGGAAATGAAATTGTTTAGTGATTTTATGGTTTATTTTATATTTTCTGGAGTTTACTATATGTTTGGATTTATAAAATATATTCAACAACCCAAGGTTTTATTTTATGAAGCAAGCATGTTTCCATTATGGTTTTATTAGGAACAACGTATTTATATATTTGGAATATGACATTAACAAAAACATCATATTTTCTATGGAATATAATGTTTATATATTGAAAATCCTTATAAATTTAGTCAAACATATTCTGGATGATCCTTAAGGTCAACTATTTATAGAAGGGACTCTATGTATTTTTGGATGATGTTTTCAAACCATTTTGGTTTTAGTAAATACGAGAGTAATTTCTTATAACTATTTCTTGGGATCTTATGATACGTTAAATTTTAATTTTAGTGATCTAGCCATAAAAAAGTTCATTTTTGGATTTTAATTTATTGGAGTAACAGATGAGGTGTAAATTGATCAAAACACAACCAAATGATGGAATTTTTTTAAGAAAAAGAAATATATTAAGTAAGTATATTGCATTGTATTCTTATGGAGTGAAATAATTCTTTACCTCTTGGAAAAGGGCCTTGAAACAAAAAAAAATCCTATTATCATCATTTGTTATGATATCAATGACCTTTTTTAAACCTCTATTTTATGGATTTTTGGTCGTTAACTTCATCATGATCATGTTCTGTATCACTCTCCATTATTATATAGGTGCTAGTTATCTCTTTTAGGTTCATTTTCTAACTTCCCACCTATGTTCTAATATTTGGAAACATATAATGTTTTGTTCCATATAACCTTTGTACTTTTATTTCTATATTATTAAGAGAATTTTTTATTAAATCTTTTTACGATGAAGGTTTTCAAAAAAGGTAGTTTTATATTTTAAACCCTTGAGTAATGAAATCAAGATTAGATTTTGAGTGTGGAATTTATTTTAGTGGGAAAGAATGTAACACCTTGATATTTTAAAAGATGAAAATCATTTTTAAAAGAGTGTATGACATATAACATTAAGATTAAAAGAGAATACAACACCCCAATACTTGTCAATATATTTTCTTTTAAAAAAATAAAATCTATTCAATAGCATGCAATTCTTGCTATATTGAGTTCAAAAAAAACACAATACCTTATTAAAATATTATAATTTAAACATGAACATTATATCCTAGCCATTAAGATGGTGGGTATGAATAGTAATAATTAAATTATGAATATTTTATGTTTTACACATTTATAATATTAATTCAACGGTAATCTAATCATTATAAATAAAACAATAACCATTTGAAATAGAAAGAATGGTTTTCTAAAACCCTATATTTTTCCGAAAGACGGATTAGTAATGCATGGTGAACATAACTTAATATTATTTTTTACTATATTTTGAAAAATTATTTTAAAAAATAAACATAATTCATTAAAGATATATATCCAAATTATCTTTATGTTTATTTTTTATAATTTTCTAAAAAGATTAATTTTTTAGTTCAAAGTGAAAAATACTAAATTTTAATTGAAAAATGCATTTTTATTTAAATTATTAATAATGTTAAATTATATTTTAAATTGTTTTAGATGATAAATTTGTTAAATTATTTAAAAATTAATATAATTTTGTTAACTATATTCATTTTTATGTTGATTTTCGTCATAAAAACTATTAAACTTTTACACATTTTCTCATTGAAAACGCGCTTTCTCGTCATGTGCGTGAGATTATTTTTTAATTAAATTTTTCCACTAACTTGAATGTAATTTTAAAAGAATTATTGAATATTTAGAATCAGAATAATTTATACTATATAATAAGGTAAAATTAATTTTTGACCAAAACTATTAGTGAAAAAATTAAAAATTATTTACCAGGGTTAAGGTAAAAACAGATTTACTTTGGGAAAACCTAAAATGATATGGGTTAAACCAACCTCAAAAATTGTGAAAAATAGATTTTAGGGACGAATTTAATCCCTATAATGTATAAGATTAAAAATTAATCAATTTGGGACCCTTTTATATTCTAAAAAAGTAGTTACACCTCTTTCATTCAAAATATTACAATTGTGCTACCCATATTACTTATAAATGGCCACCCCCTCTCATCTATTATTCACACCTTAAAAATGGTTTTGTTAGTAAAATTCATTAAAAATGACTTATCAAATTCTATACTATCTCCTATAATCCATATTTATTACATAAATCCAACCTATAAAGGATTTTGGTGAAAACTTAAGCAGGATTCCTCAAGAAGAGGTAAAATTATTCAATGAGGGTATTTATTTTATTTCTTCATCCAACTCCTACAATTATTTTTAAACCATGCTGATATAACAACAAAAATATCGTAAATATACTGTTATGTTTTTATTTTAATGTAATTACCTAAAATCATATCCAAATTTATAAAATGGGTTACTAAATGATCATTTATGTGTACAGAAAACTACCGCCTCACGAAATGATTTTATTTGATTTTCCATTAACACTACTAAATGTTTGGTATGATGATGTATAAAAAGAATATATATGATATTTATAAAATAATTATACCAATTGGGTAATTATATAATATATTACTTATTAAATTTCCATTTCATTAGAGATACAATAACTTCACTTGTGTATACGGAAAACTACTACCTTATGAAGCTATGTGATTTGTCTTTCTGTAACATTTTACATAGAAGTAATAAGAATAAATCCAGTGAATATATGTGATATAAATGAAATTTTTGTTATATTAATTAAATATCTATCATTTTAAAAAGATAATATATATCATTACCATTCTTACCTTTTCACTCAATTAGTAATGATAACATTGTTCGTGTACGTGTGGACTACCCTCTTCAAGGAGTGATGTGACTCTCTTTCCATCATCATGCCCCATGAATGCTATATATAAGTATTTTTAAATATATAAAATTATATTTATGATATTATGATCATTAGTTAAATATAAATATTAATTAAATCCATTCCATAAAGATCATTGTAAAATAGAAATGTTACTCATGTGTAGTATGACCTGTCATTTGCATAATCGTAACATACTTCATTTCTCAGAACAATATTTCATGATTTGTATTAAAATTATAATTAAAACATAAATATTATAACTATTTAATTATTATTATTTTTTATATGATGTAACTATATAATATATGAAATAATTGGATCTTTAATAACAAATCATGCATGAGAAAACATTAAAATTAACACCTAAAAATTTAAAATAATAAATAATTATATATATATAATTTCTAATATGTTATAAAATTATTATTTATGATGTTATAAATATTTAAAAGGTTTTATTAAAATCTATTAATTTTTTTTAAAACCACTATGTAGGAGGTTTATTCTTTCTCAACTAAAAGGAATCGTGACGTAAGGGATTTGGTAACTCATTTTCCATTCATTGAATATGTCATTCTAAGATTATGTGTGTAATTAACATGTATTATTTTATATTATATTTATAATTTTTTATATTTATTTATAGTAGATACACATAATATATTCATTTACTAATTCTCACATCAATTTTATGATCAGTATAATGGTTTATTTCATAATCTCATTCTCATTATGGTTATTTATTCAGGAATTTCAGTTGAAGGAAATTATTTGATCATTGTCGAATAAAACTATATATTTTTTTAATATTATATTTATTAATGATATTTTAATGTAATGTATTCATTTTTTATGCACTTTTTCACTTAAAATAATTGATTATTTGTTTATTAAAATCTAACTTCATTTCTCTTTTTGGTAGGAAATCAGTTTTTCTCTAAAACCATGTTTTCAATAAATGTTTTTAGAATTTTTTTAACTTTCAAAAAATGATATATTAATTAATAAATGTACTTTTTCACTATTAAAAAAATGATATAATAATCATGTCCTTTTCAAAAAAAATCTTTGTATATATTTTATTGAAAACTAAAAGGAGCCTTTGTTTTAACATGTATGAAATGAATATAATTTCAAGTCCTTATTAAAAAAAATTTAAAACATAATTTATAAGTTTTAAATGTTATTTTCTAAGAAAATTATTTTCAAAATGTTTTTTGAACTCTTAGATTTAAAATTTGATTCTAAAAATGAAAAGGATATTTTCTTTACTAATTTTTCTGAAGATATTTTATGGCATTTCTATTCATCAACAACAACACTTTATTTTAAAAATAGTCCACTGGGGACATGTTGTATTCATACCATCCTTTTAATTACTATGGATTTTTATGGTCATTTTGACCATGTAAAGTATTTATATTAAATTTATTGATTAATTTATTTAGTAATTAACTTTACCTTGAAGTATTAATTTTCTTATGATAATTATACATTAAATTTCCCCTAAATATCCATATTTTTTTATAATGGATATGTTTACTAACTAAACCGTATATCATTTCTACAAATGGTTTTTTAAATTGAATGTTATTTTATTGACTGTCGAAATATTTTGAATCTATATTCTATCTTCAATATGGAATTTAATGGTATGACAAATTTTTCATGATTAGAGTCAATCATTAAATATTTGAAGAATGATTTCGACATGTAGATGCGGGTAGGGCCTGGGTATAGACAGTCCCTCAATTCAATAAAAGGTATCACTAGACCAATTATTTGGCCGATCTAGATGATATGATTCCCAATAGTTTTATATCTGTTGGAAAAACTAGATGTGTTTGTACCCAGTAGTATTTAACTATTCTGTGAAAGGTCTTTATGGTGGAGGTATCATTTTATAGAGACATGATTTCTAATAATTAATCACTTCATTAATTAATATTTCATTTATTATTATCCATGATATTTTCACAATGATATTATCTCTATATGAATTTCAATATCATTTTATTAATTATATGGCATGTATTTTTAATTATTCACTTTTTCATAATGATTATTCCTTATCCAGTTATTTAAATTAAATTTTATTTCAGTTATTTACCTTTATTTCTTGACTTTTCTTATTCATTCATGATAGATTTTTTTACATAACTTTTACAAAACATTTAAGCTCACCATTATTTTATTTCCCTTCCCTCAGATATTTAGATGAATTCTTGGAATATGTTCAAGGATGCTAGGCTTTTCCATTTCTATGCTTTTTATTTTTTATCCCTATGTAAAATGGATCAAGTATCTGGTTCTCAAAAACTAATAAATTGATCGGCACATTAGGATTTATCCTTTCGTATATATGCCAATGTGATAAAGTTGATGACATATTTAGGCTATTGGGGTTTATGTCACTATATATTCCACAGTCACATTGATGTTAGGTTATCAAACCTAAACCTAGTAAATTCACTCACAATTGATCTTAAAGAGAATATGGATAAACCAAATCATGTCCCTTGGGAGATTCAAATAAATTATAAATTTAGGCCTTTTTATCAAACCCCATATGATGATAAAGTAAATACCCAGTATTCCCTTTTTAGGGTTAATACCAATATGTAAATCAGTTCCAGATCATACATCATCTATGCAGTATTTTGGCATGGATTTAATTTCAAGGAAAACTATACAATATTTACTTTTCTAAAACTTAAAAATGTTATCTCATGCATATTATGTTTTCTCAAACTTATCCCTAGGGGTTTTAATAAATTTATCTTATCATTATACCCAAATAAATGTGTATTATTACATTAACATTAAATAATTTAATATCTCAAAGAGAAATTTTTTCCTTTTAAACTATGATAATCCTTAAAATATAAATAGTTAAATTAACCTCAATAAAGATCATATCCTCCTTGTTTTTATAATCTCTTCTCTGATACCAACTATGACATTCTGAAACTGTAATCCCAAACTCGATACTATGAACACATACATTTCATAATGTCTTCAAAATCATCTATATATTCTTAGAAATAATTATCCCATAATTTCAGGAAATAAAAAAATATTTCATTTCATTTATTCTCAATACATTATAGGTTTATATATTTATATAATTAAGAAAAAAAGAACTACCAAAACCCATTTCATTCATAACTAATGTATAATTATATTATATTATATAAAAACTACTTGATATATAAAATTTCATCAATATCATTGAAGAATTCTCTACACATGCTATTATATCGGTCATATAATGTGTAATAATTTTATTTACAACATATGTAAATTGAAATATAAGAAGGGTTGATCTCTAATGCTCAGTTAGAGAAACATATAATTTAAGCTATCAAAAACATAGTCATAGTATACATAATATGACTACAATAAATAATTCATATAATTCCATAATCAAATGATATTGAGATCATTATATATCAATGAAAATAAATTAAAACATGGGTATTAGTAATATTGATATTATATTGATGAACCACATAATTTCATAGATCAAAAATATATTTTCAAGGCCTTTTATGAAGACTCTATCCTATTATTGGAAGAGGTATACAAAAAAAGCCCAACTATTCTCTCATGATACTTATTGATTTATTTGGAGGATATATAATTTTGGTCCCAACTTTTCTCTTGATTAATCCCAATGCGTTCACCATGAGAGAAAAAAATACCCTTTATACCATTTTCTAAGGTAACATTGGCAAAATAAAAACATATTTATCTATATAATGATGAATATAGAATATCAATACATTATCACCCTTTATTACTAATCCATAATCATCAAGAATGTAGATACTTTTCCTCATGTCAATAAAAGGGATAACATAATCATAACCCACCCTAAGAAAGAGGTGGATGGTCAAACAATACATAGTCAACTTATCAATGATCAATTGTATAATAATAATATAAAAACATGCCAAAAAAATTACCCATTTCAATAAAAGGGATAAAATAATCATAACTCATCTGGAGAAATAAGGTGTATGGTCAATAATATATTGAAAACATTACAATAACACTACATATTTGAATAATGATATATGTTACACTAATACATTGACCCTTGTCAATAAATTTCATAAAAAAGATCTTAAAACATCTAGATAAAAATGTTATATGGTTAAAAAATAAATCTAATATAGTGTGATAAATAAAACAAACAAGTATACTAACATAAGTGAAAAATACCCTTAAAAATAATGCTTTGATCAGAATCCCAATTGAAGGGATCAAGAATCTAATTATTTGATATCATAACTTAAACACCCTTAATAATATATATATATATATATATATATATATGAGAGCATAAATCCTGAAACATGAATCCCATTAGGGTACATCCTTTTGAAAATGATAAGGTAAATTGAAGAGAAGAATTAAAAGATATTTTGGGAAACATTTTTAACATTGATTTAAAAAATAGCATGTTTATTTAAAAGATAACTTTAGTAAATGTAAAATAAAATAATTTGAAAATAATTAATTTTATAATTAATATCAAATAATGGATCCTTGAAATGAAATAATGTTTATCTTAGAGAAAATTGATGTGGAATACAAAACATGTGAAAGTGAAAGGAAACCCCATTTTTATAATTTAGAAACTACCTTTCTTAAAAAATAAAATTTTAAAAGGGGTAAAAACATTATTTTGTATCAAAATATCTTTTCCTTATATAGTTATACAAATTACCATAAAATAAAATACTATGATTGGAGAACCCAGGCATGTAAAATATAAGTTTAAGTTGAAACATTATAACTCAAAGAAAGGAGATTTCAGTTATTAATATCCATTATGGGAAACATACTCCATGAGGAGTGAAATGATTTAAAAGGGGTTTAGGTGGTAAAAACATAAAAAAATAATTAATGAAACATAATAAAATAAAAAGGAAAATTTTAACTAAGTATAATTGAATAAACATAACTACATGAATGAAAATTGAGTTACCAATAAATATTTTGACTAGGGTAACACTTGATTTAAAAGAAATTTATTTAAATGAAATTTATTTTTCTCATTTTATTTTAAATTATTTCAAATAAATTTATTATATAACATTTATGTAATATCAAATCAATTGACCACCATAAAAAACATAGTGTATAAAAGGTGGCATATCTCAAAAAATCCTATTTGGGATCTATAAAACCCTTGTAGCTTAAGTAACATTTTAGTCAAAACCACTACAAAGATATTGATTTTAATTCAAAATAAAATAAAATTATTAAAATATAATTCCTATTATGACATCTTATATAGGAAGTATATACACCACATAAATTAAATTAGGTGTATAATACCAAACATGTATCAAAAAGATGAATTTGAAATGAAAACGATTACCTTGGCCCTGATTCATTATGAAATTCCATAAAACATACTACATAATTAAATTATGTTCATTAAATACATAATAAATAACATTATTCGTAACTAGAAAAATTTATAATCATCATTTATAATCAATATGTATATATAAGTTAGTTTTATCTATTTTCAACATCAGGTGTATGTAATCATTATCGCTCTGAAATAGTTTCTTAAAAAGGTATTTGACTTAATTATTTTTAAAAAATAATTAAATATAATAAAACCAAATGAAATATAATAGATGTTTAAATATATTTTATAAATTTATAATTTCATTCTATGGTTTTTTTGAATACAAACCATGATGATTAAATCGAGAATGTTCATGTTTTAATGATTCTTAATGAACAAAAGTCATTTTCTTAATCAATGATATTAATGTTTATATAACCTTTCTAGAACCCAAAATAATTATTTATATATTTATTTAATATTATACAATTAAATATTTTCTTCTATTC
The DNA here is from genome assembly GCA_963277665.1 of Viscum album. Lineage (NCBI taxonomy): Eukaryota > Viridiplantae > Streptophyta > Magnoliopsida > Santalales > Viscaceae > Viscum > Viscum album. The sequence continues at coordinate 543,619,509 of OY728157.1, forward strand.
TTTCATGATATAAATGAAAATTATTTCTCACGTAGGTGGTTAAACCGACCCAAACATGATCCTACCATGATTAATGGGTGATTATGAGGTGTTTTAGTTACAATATCATTATAATTGATGCATAATGTTTTTATTTACTGTTTAGTATTGTGATATATCATAATTTTAAATAATTATAAAAATAAAATAATTTATATACGGTCATTACATATAAAAAATAGATTATTTTCCTTTTAGTTATCTTGTTTTAAATGATTGAATTAACAATAATCATATGTTGATAATTTCAATACTAGGTTCTGAATTTTTTCATAAAATAACATTAATTTTATCATAAAAATAATATATATTCGTTTAATCACATCCTTGTGACTATCCATGATTGGTAGTGAAGAAAAAATTATGAAATTTAGTTGTTTAATAGAGGCGATTGTCCTCAAGTATGCATGGTTGACGATTTCATTTTCCGTAGAATGAGAGAAAGGATTAATGTGGTTTATTATTTAATAATCATAAATTTGATATAAATGTAACAATTATTTATTAAATTACCATTTTAAACCATCCTTTTAAGGTTGTGATGAAAAATGAAACATGTTGTTTCGTGGAGGTGGTAGTCTACACAACGCTCAAATGACGGTTTCATTTTTCTTAATAGAAAAGAGAAAGGGTGATTAATGATTATTTCCCATATAATAATGAAATTTATTTAAGAAAAATTAATTATTTAATTAAATAGATATTTAGAACTTATAATTATAAATTAAAAATATAAAAGAAATAATTTACGTGCAAATAATTACTCACATTGATCACTTTGAGATTTCATGAGAAGATCCCAAGGAAATGGATGAAATATTCTAATATCATATGATAAGAATTAAATATAGTTAAACAATATTAATGGGGAATGAAAAATTGTATGGTTTTAGAAGGAAACTTATTTTTTATGAGTTCCTTGAAGTGTCGGAAAGAGGCCCCTTCAGAAAGTGGTGATAATGGAATTTATGTAAATATGTCAACTTAATATAATGGATGCACTTGTTAAAGATTTTCATTGGGATAAAAATTAATAAATAATTGAGTGTGGAAGATATAAGGTCAATAAGATCCTAATATAATCAATTATAGACATGTTTTGTAATTATCAATCTTTTTACCCCTTGAATTATTACTTTTACTATTTTATCTATTACTCTCGTAACTTGTTTTTACCAAAGGTGAAAAAATCATTATGCATAAAATTAAAGTGGTACGTATTATTTAATTTTTGGAAAAGGAATCCAAATTTTAAATAAATTTCATTTGATTCTATTTATAAAAGTGATAAAAATTAATTTTTCAATAAATATGTATAATGCATTAAAAACAATTTTTTAGAAAATATTACTTATGTTTTAAAATATAAAATATGGTGTTGTAATTTAAAAAAAAATTAAAAATTATATTTTCACATATAAAATTAATATTTCTTTTTATAAATTTTTTTAATGAATTTAAAATACCAAAAAATATAATAACAATTCCATAAAAGTCAAGTTATTTGAAAAATAATATTTTTACTATTCAATTAAAATAATTTTTTAAAAAAATCCCAAAATTCATATAAAGATTATATTTTTATTATTATAAAATTTTTCTTCATTTTTTCATATTTAAATTAAAAAATTTAATAATCTCCTATTTAAGTAAATTCCAAAAATTGAGTGGAAAACTCTTCATATTGTAAAATAATTTTTTAAAATATTATTTTATCATTATTATTTCTAATGATTAATTGCTAATTAATTCATTTAAAATATATTATTTATATTTTAAATATATTTTATTATTATTTAATTATAATATAATATTTTTCTTGAAATAAAACAATAAATTTAGGAAAAAAATATTTTTAAGCATAAAATTATTATTTTCAGTTTTCTTAGCTATAATAATTGAATTTCATTCATATTAAATATAGAAATTATTTTATTTTAATAATTATTTAATAAGAAAGTTGCTCATATTGATTCACACTAATTCAATATATATGTTTTAAATGTTTTAATTAATATTTTTATTTGTATTCAAATATATCATAGTTTATTTTTAGTACAGTGTTTCATGTTAAAAAATATATAAAACACATTCTATTATTTAAAGGTAATCATATATTGATATTTCAAAGTGTTTCACAATAGGAGGGTCTAAATTAAATTTTCCATATTTTTAATTAGAAAAATTAATCAACTTGATTCTGGGTTGAGTATAAAAAAAGAATCAGGATAGAATGGGAATGTGTATAATGGCAGAGATGAAAACAAATACTGGGTTTTTTTAAGATCTCATGTATCAAAGAAAGAGTGAGAGGTATAGAAATTTGAAATATTTTGAATAAGATATTGAAATTCTGGTCATAGGGCGGTGTAAAATTTATAATATTTGTCCTATTACAGCTTAGTGGTTGACTATAGTCGTCTCACTTGAGGAGAATTACAGTCGATCACAAAACATTCCTAATTTACTTATTATATTTTTCTATTTTATTATTTTACATAAGAATTTAAAATTGGTTTTTTTATTATGGAATGAAAAAAAACTAAACCTGCAAATTAAATAGAACAAAATTAATACAAATTAAAGAATACAATAAATTATACATAGAAAGGCTTTTAGATAAAACCTTCATCTTCAATTTTTATTTTCACTAAATGGACCCACTCCTAATGTGCATTAATACCTTTTTTACCCTAATTATTAATATACAGTGTACACAATGATCAAAAATTAAAATTTACATCCACCTCCTCAATTTAAGGATAATGGTTGTTGAATAAAAAATTAACCCTATGATAACCACAAAAAGGATTACACTCACTGAAAATCATCCTCATATGAACCTAAATAATATATTAAACATTAAATTGGTTTCAAACACCATATTACTCCCCTAGGATATTCATCAGGTTAGTAAGTCATAATCTAGAGTGCGTGAGATCATGGTGGAGAAAGAGAGTGGTGGATGAATGAAGAAAATATGAATTAAAATATGTATATAAGGTTACATTATAAATAAATTAAATAAAAATTACATGAGATAAGAAAAAAAAATTAATAACACCTTACTCATAGATTTCATCCTCTCTTTTCACAATATCATACCCAAAATTGATAGAAATAGGTAGCCAAAGCTCCATCCTCTTGATTATCCTTTACAATTTCCTCACTTTGAGTTGGTCAAATTTTTTATTTTAAATCTATGTGAAGAAATTACTTATAATTATATTCTACCCTATCAAAGAGAGTGAACTTGGTATTGACTTAACCATATTTCTATATCTTCAACTTCAACCAAATTTCAATTCTAGTCTTTATCCTTACATTTAGATAAATTTCCTATTTCACGTGGCATCAAAATCGTAACCTCTTCGAATCCATTAAGACACATATTTATGGAGGGAGTTTCCCAAACTAATCTTGAATATTTTATCTTCTCTGGTTGTAAACCATATCAAATGCCTCTAACTTAAAACCAATATCTAATACATATACCACGGAATATATTTATGAATTTAATGTTCTTACTTCCACTATTATTCATGGAAATATCAACCATAGGCATAGGCACAACCATTTTATTATTCCTTCTCAATATGAACATCAACTAAGGGATGAAAAATGTGATTCAATATTGTATAACAAGTCGTTTCTATGGGTTTTTTGTGCCCAAAATTATAATTTTTACCCTAGGTGAGTTAACTATAGGGTAGGAAATTTCTAAGACCTATTTCATCCTATACACTATATTATTTGTACCCTATGAATGGTTTTTCGTTGTTAGAGATCTCTTATCAACCACAACTTATCTTAGCATAGTGTAGTAGAAGTTCCACCATGTATAATTTTGTTATTATTAATATAGGTGTTTATCTTCCTCAAAATAAGTTCACTATAGATCTTCCAAACATTATAAGGATAACCATAGTAATTCTTGGCCTTTCAATTATGAATAGTTCTTAACTAAAGCTCCTCATTTGATTGTAATGATGTTTCCTAGTGATATTATGTGTGATAGTGGTGGTGGTATGAAGGAAAGGTGGAGGTGTGTGAACAAGAAATTATGAATGGAAGAAGAATCTCAATATTAGCTTGTCTAACGGTAGATACTGATAGTAGAAGAGCTAGTCGGCAGAAGTAGAGTCATAATTAAGTTAGTTGATTCATTGCAATAGTATAAATGCAGTTATGACACTACGATAGTTGAATATGGGTGGTAGTAGAAGTATGGTAGAAGTAGTGGTATAATTGGTCATATGGCATCATTCAACCACAAAAGTGGGGTGGTAGTGAATGAAAAAGTATTTCAGAATGCGAGGATACATAAATGTTGTTAGATGACATCACTTAGATAAGTGATATAGAGTTCCAGCATAAATTATATCCCACATCAAAAAAATTATGGGTGGGATGCAGGTATATAATGATCGATTAGGGGTGGAATACTCGGTCTCCATGGTATAAAGGTAATTGGTTCCTGTACCACAATATACACACAAACACACACACAAACATAGACTGTTGTTGACCCGCACGGTCCCAACAAGCACTCGTCTTCTTTTTATGTGCACATAGTGCATGAGATATAACCCCAGCCACACCAATGATGGCCCTCCTCACTGGCTCAGTTGGCCTCCCTTAGGGATTCTATGTGACATGGAAATTGATGTTGAGGGATGGAAAGGGTTTGGAAACATATTTTTACCAAAATATAGTTTAACACTTAACGAAAATTTATCCAAAATATCATAAGCACAAATAGACATCAAATATCATATATTTATACTAAAATCAATTCATAAATCATTACTTTCTCATTATTTAATATAATAACTAATTACATTGGTTAATGAATGAATTTTTTTTTAAATTTCATTATCACAATTCAAATCAATAATGAAATCAGGGGAATCAAATACCCCTACACATGAACTCATTCTTATCCCCAAGAATTTATTCTATCAAATAAATTTCTAATGTCGGAGACACTACCGATATTAAAATTTCAAATAAATAAAATCAGAATATTATTAATGGGAAAATAAAGAATTCAATAATCTGATAAAATATTAACCATGATGCACACTTTTCAAAGAAACTAATGAACCCATGAATCTTACAGTTTTCGTTCCTAAAGGGATGATAAAAAAATCCAAGAGGAGGTGAATGGGAATTTTTAAAATAAATTTTAATTTAATGTTGTATTAGTTTTGTTAAATTAATATAGTGGAAAAATAAAATAAATGAAAACAATGGTTTTTTATAGTGGACCAAATCTAAATTACCCTTGTCCACTCTTTACCCCTCTCAATGACTAAGAGACATGAAACCCACTATATCCACTATAATATAATATTAAAATGAATTTTTCACACCTAGAGTCACAACCTAACTAAAACTCATTTATCCCATAGAGTAATAAACCCAAAATAGATATTCCTTTTTCAACCAGGAGGTATAGCTTGAACTGTCTGCATTTTCCCCACCAAGATTCAAAACCCAATGCCTAACTATATGTTTGAAGTCACAACCCAAAATCATTCCTTTTAATGGGTAGCATAACCCATTAAAATTATGTACATAAAAAATAGTAGAATGAGATAAAACCACAAAAACATATGAATTATTTAATCTAAGTGTTGAGGTAGAAAATAACACTCCAACCACAAAGTATCAAACAACCATATGTTTAGTTGAGAACAATGGTTGATTACAAAAGTTTTCACCACTTGTATAGTTCCAGAATAAACCTCCACGTGATGGATGTACTAGTTCTAAAAATCTCTTTATATGTAGAGCATATTTATTCATAACACCTTTCAAAATTAAAATTTTTTACAACTTTATTTTTCCAACGAACTACTTCATAGTTTTCAATGATTATTTCCCATACGATATTCTATGGGTAAATAGAAAGATAATAATTATCAATGTCATCATTAATATTCTGTAAAAAAATAAAATATTCATTTTGGAATTCATTTGATCAATTAATATATCATTAAATAATAAGTATTAATAATCTATGAAATCTCCTTAATATTATTTGAAACTAACCCTTCACATTTTAAATAATTTGAATTTCTATATTTTAATTCCAAAAATTCCAGCATGAATATCAATATTAATAAATATTATTAAGATCTTATTTAATTTATCATAAAAATATATAACATGTTCTTATTAATTCTAAATAATTATTAGATAATTTTGTAATGAATAAAAAATTAAGAATATTCACAATTATCTTATATCAAGTATAAATTGGAAATAATATGAAAAACATATTATATTTCAAAGTTTAGAGAATTTAATGCTATCATATTTAAATTATCTTCTACCCTTATTTGAAACATACATATTGTGTATGAGTAATATATTATTACCCTTACACAAATTTCAACCATCACACATCTTTTGGAGAACCCTTCTTTAAAATATGTGAGAGTTAGGTTTCACTTAAATTGGATTTTAAAAAATTATAGTACCCCTAAAAAGGTAACAATTACCCTTATGTGAGCCTTATATTCCCATTATATAGGTTTTTAAAAAGTTATAATTAGCTTACATAATTATGAATTACCCCAACGCGAGTTATAGAATTTATAGGAGAACCTTATGCATGGTTTATGTTACCCTTATACAAGATATAGAATTTACAGGTTACCCATATGCAGGGTTCAGGTTACCCATATATGGGATATTTAATTTATAGGTTACCCTTATAAAAGGTTTAATTACATTTATACAATTATTAGAATAAGATAGTTACCTTTAGATAGATATTGATGTAAAATTACACAAGAACTAAAGTAACTTTACACAAATACTAAAGTACCTTAATTAATGAATTGAAGTAACATTATGCAAGAACGGGAGTACCTGTATGGAAGTACTGAAGTACCATTATATAAGCACTAAAGTACCATTAAACAAGTATTGAACAACCTTCAAACAAGTACTAAACTACCTGTATGCAACTAATAGAACTATCAATTTACCTTTACGCAACTAATAGAACGTATTATTTACCCTTACAAAAAAATAGTGAAAATTAATTCTTACCCTTATGCAGCTAATAGAAAATGTTTCATACCCTTATGTAACCTATATAAACATTACTTTACTTTAACAAAACACTGTAAAAACACTGTAAAAACATGTAAAAATGACATTTAAGGGCAAAAAGACATAATTATCCTAGGAACTCAACCAGAAACTTATAGAACATGTTATAAAAAATTGATACATGAAATATAACGATATTTCTAGAAAACGATAATATGATATAACAAAATTTGAACATTATTTAATAAATACATAACAAAAAAGATAAATTTAATACTTAATAAAGCTGTAAAAAATATAATTAATCATAATATTATATTTTTTAATTATCAAAACATAATTAAATAAATGTGATACAAGTAGACATTTCAACATTCCCATCTTTTTTAATTATGAAATGAATAATAATTTGAAAAAACACTCCACATTTTATAAATTATCAAAATTATATAATTTTGATAAGATATTTTTCTCAAATAATACATGTCCCATAATTTTATAGTTTCTTAAAATGATACTCAAAAACTTATTCCATTTAAAGTTAAGCATGCTTGAAAATCACATTTTTATTTAAATGAATTTAAATATTTCATAGTTTGTATTTCTATATTTTATTAAACATTCATATTTAAAAACATATGCCATGTAGCAACATTAATACTATCTAACAATGGTATACCATGATCATAATTTTTAATGATATTTGTAAATAATAATGATAAAACCATCACAAACTATAATTTTATACAAAATAAAATTTTAAACAGAAATTTAACATCTTCTTCTATGTATTAGAATATATAAAACAATAATTTAATAAAAAAATATGTATATAAATTAAAAATTAGTAAACTAAAAAATAGTTTCCAAATTTTATAAATTTTAGGTAAATTCATACATTTCAGCATGTAAACATAATCAAACTCGCCCTAAATTGATGATAATTAAATGTAAATTTAAATATCCATTATACCAAGTTCAAAATTTATTTTCACAAAATATTATATTCCATGGGATTATTAATGATATCGACAATGTGAACCTATTTTTAAATAAATAACAAATTTAGATTTCATTTTTTGAACAGGATCTGTGAGAAAATTAAATAAAAAATCAATTTTATTAGTCGATGATTATTGAATGTTATTTTTATATATTTAAATGGTATAATTATTTTAATAGAAAACAAGAATATTATCAATATTTAAAAGAAAATCAGAATTTATTTTGCATAATTCATAACGATTGAGTTACAAAAGAACAAGCAAATATATATTCAGAATCAACATTTAAATTTCAAACATTATTTTGTTTATTTAATGTCTAATAAACTAAATATTTTAAATATAAATGAAACATACCTAAATTTATTTTTCTATGTTTCTTTTCCCCACCTTAATGAAAATTTAAATAACATATGAAATCAAAATTAGTTTTAGTAGCCTAAAATAAAAAAACATTGAAGTATTATTTAATACATTGAATAATACTCTTATCTAATTTAATGCAACATTCCTTAGGCCGACTTTGAAATCTAGTAGACATTATAATTGAGAACATCAAATAAATATTAGAATTTGATAACTATAAAAGACTTCTAATCATTCCTCTAAAAGTTTTAACGTCAATAGATTTTAAATATTTATTTAAATCTAATTTTCAAGTATAACTCTAGGGACTATTTTCTATTTTATAATAATATAAACCAAATCTCTTAAATAACTCTTTAAAATAATTTTATTTATTTAGAAAATTACCATAATTTATTTGAAAAACAAATGAATAATTCGAATTCCACCATCATACTCAAACAAAATTCATAAGTCATCAGTTTTGAAAATTAATTACAGATATTTTTACATAAATATCAAAAAATAATATCATCAAAAAATATTTCCAAAATAAAAGTATCATTACTACTTCTATTAATAAAAAAAATTATGATGAACCTTTCCCTTGTCAATTATTTTTCAAAATAAAACTATCTAAACCTTCATTCCATTCTTGAAGAGAATATTTGAAATTATATAAAGCCTTACACTTTTTAAAACCATGATAAAGATGATTTTCATTTTTAAAAATAAAGTAATTTATAACATATAAATATTCATAAATATAATAATTTTGAAAATCTTTTTTGAAATAGATTTGAGATAATTTATATCCAACAAAAGAAATGTAAGATAAAAATATTATAATTTCCTCTAATCTAGAAATTGGTAAAAATTATTCTTCAAAATAAATAACATATTATTCATAATATCCTTCAGCATCTAATGTTTCCTTATTTTTAACCATATTTTTAGATTCATTAGGTTTGTTTTTAATGATCCATTTATTTCCAATATTATGAGAATCATTTGGTTGAAAAACAAATGCCCAAACATCCTTTTTGTAAATTTATTTAACTAATCTTACATCGCCAAGATCCAGTATTAATAAAATCAATCCCCATCAATATACTTAGGTAAAAAAAGAGAAATAAATGGGGGACAAGAACAAATAATCATAATATATTTTTAGTTTAAAAATTATATTCAATATTACCAAACAGATTATCTATAGGATTTTATAATGATCTTTCTATGATATTTCCTGAATATATTCAGATTCAGAAGAAATATTCTCCCCCTTAGTGTGCACATCACTATCCTGGGGTTATTATTCTTCAAAATTGAAATATATAAATTCATACTCATGTTAATCAATATAACCATCTCCTTTATTAAAATATTTTTCATCAAACATAACATGAATTGATTCTTCAAAAACAATGGTTATTTAACTATAAAATTTATATGTTTACTATTGACTGATTATTCTAACAAAATTCATTTCCCATATTTTTCATCAAATTTATCTAAAGAATCCTTATTAATTAGAAAAAAATTACACCAAATAATATAAAATAGATAAGTTTATGTTTATATCCTTTCCAAATATCAAAAGTTTTCTTTTTAATAATGGGTTTTAAATAATTCTATTAGTAACATAACAACAAGTATTCACAACTTCTATTCAAAAATATTTATATACATTAAACTCTTTACACATGGTCGTATCCATTTCTTGAAGTATTATAATTTTCCTTTCAACAATATCATTTTGTTGTGGTGTTAGAGGGGGAGAAATTTTTTTAAATAACTATTCTCTTTGAAAAATATGAAAAAATATCTATTATATAATTCACCACTATATTCTCTTATAATTTATTTAATTAAGTTCTCGTTCTCATTTTGAACCATTTTTCCAAAAAGTGATAAACTTAGATAATGTTTTAAATTTACGTGTTGGAGAAACCCCCATTTATATCATGTAAAATAATTAATAATTACAAAATGATATCTCTTTCCACTCAAACAAGTGGGTTATATATATTTGAATAAATCCAAAGGAATAAGATCATGAGGCCTCATAGTTTTTATTTATTTAATTTACTTGAAACTAATTCTATATTTATTACCACTCAAGAATGATTCACAATCAAAAGTTGATTTCAGGTAGCTACATATATGTTTGGTTCTTGGAAAACATGGGAGTCATCCTAAAATTAAAATTTCCCAACATTCTATTCAAAAACTGTTATAATATTTTTTAAAAAAATAATATTTTTCATTTTGAACAGTTAATTCTTAAAAATTAAGGTAATAAATGTTTTTTTCATGCGTTCATGGAACAAAATATATTTATACTTGAATAAAATGAATTTATCAATTTAAAATATAATACAAATTACATCCTTTCGTTATTGTGAAATTATTATTAAATTATTTTTCAATACATCATCATGTATAACTTTAGAAATAACAATGGATTATGAAATTCCAACCCCACTAAATGCATTTACATTTTCTTTAGAATTATCAACAAAATAGCATTATAACCATCACATAGATTGAATGATGGAATTTTTTATATATCTATAGAAATGTTTCATGATAATCCACAACACATTTACCAAACATCCTTTCTGATGCTCCCAATACAAATTTACTACAAAAAGAATTTAAGAAATCTTTAGTATCTATGAAAATTTTCATCCGAAGGTATTAAACTAGGAAATCATCAGAACCCAAGCTGATTTTAAACACCAATTTATAGTAAATATATAATATAATCTATTATAATTTAAGGATTTAGTATTTCTAAGAGATTTTGGAAACCTCAAGGAACACTAATTTTCATAATGATCATTTATTTAAAAAAACATATACCATTACATGTACATCGATTAATGATATTGATAATGAAATTATTTTAAATTTTAATCAACCTATTATTATAACCAAGGCCAGATCTATTTTTGTTCATTTTATTGAAACTCAATATATTATTAATGTTTTCTCTACCTTGAAAAAATGGATAAATTTTACTTGAAAAATTTAATTTCATTTTTTCAATTGTTCATTATCTTTAAGAACATTAAAAAAAATTCCTTATTTTGGTTTCATGATACTTTGACATGAAATAAACTTCTCTTTTAATTTTTCATTTTCAACATGAGCAGAATTTAGGCTTCCTTGGGTAATTTCCAGATCTATATAAGAATAATTAACATTTTCCCAAATGTATTTAATTATATTTGATTTTTCCTTAAGAACCAAATTATTTTGATTCATAGGTTTCTTATATAAACCTATGATCAATTTAAATTTATGATCAATTCTTTCAACAAAATTAAGAAGTTTCTCTATAGTGATTTTTATATAATTTAATTCAAAAATGGATAATAAGTAGATTCGCTAACTTAATTTTTTGAATATATTAAGCGCTAATTTTACAAAACTTTTGCGGAACTAGACTACTCAGAAGAATTTGAATCCTCAGTAAAACTCTATTCATCTAGCATTTATATATTTAAGTTTTTGTATTGTATATTCTTATTCTTTTCCTTATTTTATCTTTCTAAATAAATATTGATGTTCCCCCTTTTCATACACTCATAAAAAAATGCATCTTGATAATAACTAAAAATAAGATTACCTTTCTACTTCTCCATATAATCATATTTAAGATAATATTTTTGTGATCTCATTAAGTATCATTTATTTATTTTATATCCACCCATTGTTTAATGTGAATTATTTTTCTTTTCACTGCATTATAACCCAAAATCAACAGATTAAGTAGAAACATTTGTTTTAAAAACAACTCTATTATTCTTTGAATTTTATTATTCAAAAGTATTTTCATGATCCAACTCATATTTTAATAATGATCTAATAATCTCATCAATTGTGTATTCCTTAGATTTATTACCTTCATCAGTAATAGCCATTTTAGAATTCCACTTATTAAGAGGTCCTCTAAGTACAATATTAACAAGAATATAATTTTCCAAAGTTTCACTTATTAAACACATACCCTTGTAAATAATAGTAAATCTATGGAATAATTGATTAATAGTTTCTTCTTCACCAATAATAAATTCTTGATATTTCAATCCTAACATGGCTAAAATAATTCCGATGATGTTATCTGAGCCAGGATGTGTAACTTTATGAAATTTTCATCTGTCATTAATATTTTTACATACAGATACATATATATACAAATTTATATGTATTCCACCAAATAAAATGTTCACCACCTTGTAATTGAACACATACTTTATCACATCATTACCAACTATTTCTTTAGGATCACTTTGAATTATATTTTTTTGTTCTTCCATAATTTCCATTGATAAATGCTAAGTTACATTAAGAAGGATTTCATATGAGATTCCAAATATCCATAATTTTTACCATAAATGTGAGGTGGTCTTTGATGTATCTATCCATCTATTGAACTGGTTTCTGCCATATTAACGATATATTTCCCCTTTATATTTATGTTAAAATTTATTATCACAAATAATGATATATATTGAGCTTCAGGTCAAGATCGGATACCAATTAGAGTTCTCAAATGGAAGATACAAGAATAGTTAATAGGGGAGAAGGTAAAATGGCCACTTTAAAATAAATATATATTTTAGGTAATATCAGAGTTATTATGTTAATGTATATGAAAAACGATAGAAATCGACATAATGATTTTTTTAGTCGTTCATTTTTAAGTGATTCTTATCTACTCTTCTCCCCCCTCTTGAAATAAAAGATATGACACACACTATATCCACTATAATGTAATCTTACAATGATTTTTTCATACCTAGTGTTACAAACTAATTACAAATCCTTTCCCCCTTGTAGATTAAATTCAAAAAATAAATACCTTATTCTAACTAGAGGCACAACCCAAACGTTCTTTCATTTTCCCACCTAGATGAACAACCTAATGTCTACTTTTTTTTGGGCGACACAAAACACAATCCCACATTTTAATATACAATATAACTCATTAAAATTATACTCAAAGAAAAATAATAGGAAAAAAATAAAATTATAGAACCATATGGATGCATCAATGTTTGAGTGTAGAGGTAGCAAAGAACTCTCCAGTGAAAAAGGATAAAATAATTTTATATTTAATTGAGATTTTTGGTTGATTGAAAATGTTTTTAACACTTGTATATTCAAAAAATAATCCATAACCTCATTGATATTTTGGTTTTTTATAAGAATATAATTGTATATTTTCTTTATGAATAACGTCTTTCCAAATTGAATTTTGTTTCAACGTCATTTTAAAAAAACTACATTAGATTCTTTAAGTATTGTTTCCCAGATGATATTCAACACATGAATAAAAGTATAATGATTATTTCATTATTCCTCAATATATAAAAAAACTACATACTGTATTTAATTAAATCAATTATCACATTAGTGAATAATTAGAATTTATATCTTAGGAAAAATCATTGACAATATTTGTTACTAAAATATACCATTTCATTCGATATTAATTTGGATAATTCTATTCCAAAAATTTATATGTGAATATCAATATATATAAATCTCATTAAGATCTTATTTAATTAACATAAATATTTTAAAACATATTTTTTTGGGTATTAAATAATTAAAATGTTATTTTCGAATAAATAAAACATTAATATCATTCATAATAATCATACAAAATGTGGAAATATGAATTAATATGAAAAATAAAATTTATTAAAAATAATAGTTTAGAACATTATATTAAATCCTTAGAAATTCAATTTCTATCATTATGCTTTGAAAAAGATTGGTAACCCCTATTAATGTATGGATTTCCCTTAAATGAGCCTCATATTAAACTTGTGTGGGTTTTTAAAAAGATCTTCTATCATAGTGCAAGTATGGACTACCCTTTTGTGAGTTATAGAAATTTGAAATTTACCTTATGCAAGGTTGAAGTTACCCTTAAAAAATACATATTATTTACTGGTTTGCCTCATAAAAGGTTCATGTTACCTATACATATGCTATAAAATTTATAGTTTACCCTTACGCAAGGTACAATTACCATTATGAAATGATTAGAATAAGCGAGATAAATTTTAAAAAATACTAAAGTACCATAATTAATGCACTAAATTACCTCTATGAATGTACATAAGTACCTTTACATTATCACTAAATTACCTTTATGTAATAACTGATGTACCTTTATGAAAGTACTAAAGTAACATTACAAAAGACTGAAGTACCGTCATACAAGTACTGAACTACCATTAATCAAATATTAGAGTATCACACAACTAAAATAACTTTTAAGTTACCTTTTAATAACTAATATATTATTAGTTACCCTTTTATCAACTAATAAATATTAATACATATCCTAATGAAACTAATAAAAATTGTTACTTACCTTTATGTAACCTATATATACATAAGGTTACCTTTATATAACATTGTAAAAACACGTAAAAATTATATTTAAGGGTCCAAATTACATAATTTACTAAGAACACAATATTAAACAAATATAAAATGTTATAAAAAATAAATAAATTAAATATAATGAAATTTTTCATAAAGGATAATAATATATAACCAAAGTTGAACATGATTTAATCATTATATAATACAAAAAGTATAAAGTTAATATTTAATAATGTTATAAAAATTATAATAAATCATCATATGATATTATGTAATTATCAGAACATAATTAACTAAATATGATCTAAGGATACACTTTTAAAACTATTACCCATTAGAAATTTTATAGATATTATATATACTTTCATTTAGGTTTCTCAATTAATTATTATTAAACATTAAAATTTGTGACTTACCTTAGAATAAAAATTTTCTCTCATTGATCAAGGTATAAATTCATGTATAGTTATAGTAACGGCTTGAATGAATGATCCTTTAAATAATCATTCAAAGGAACTAAATTCTCCATCCTATAATGATAAAAAATACAAATAATCATGAGGACTTGAATTGATGATCAAATGGTTGTGAGGATTTAGGTTGGTGTGGGATGATGTTAAAAACATTTAGGGTAAAATAATAGGTTTATCTCAAAATCATACCAAATGATATTAAAAATTAAGTTTTCAATGAAATTCATCCTTCCCAAAGTGACTAATCCTACATTCCAAAAAATTTAGTTCACCTGTAAGGTGATTAAATAATTAATATAGTGAATTATATACATCCTTTTAAATATTTTTACTTCTCACTTTTTTTATTTTATAATTTAATTTTTTAATTTTTTTACTTTTCAAAATGTTGTTCTTAAAAAAAATCTCATGTCCACCACCTAACCCCAAATGTAAAAAATCAACATTTCAATAATGGTGTTTTTTAAATCTCCTAAGTCACCACCATTTTTTTCTATTTATTTTCTATATTTTTTAAATATGAGAATTAGTTAACTAAATGGATGAATATTAACCTTTCCCAATACCCAAAAGAACTCCCTCACACTTATTCCTTTCAATTTACTCCGTCTAATTAACTATGACATCCCTCTATAGTTAAACATTAAAATATCCTGCAAAATACATTGAGTCGGGTAGGAATGGATATATTTGGATTGTAATGTGGATTATTTCTAACAAGGTAATTCATGGATTCTATGGTCTAAAAAAGGATTGATTTACATAGTTATATCAAGGATAATGGATAAATATAAAAAAATTACTCAATCTTGTTCAATTTTAACTTTTACAATCATAACTTTGAAAATTTCTAATGGATGTTCTAGTACGTGGCACACCCAATGTTCCCTCAAGAAATATTCTCAATATATAATTGAAAATTAGTAGGTATAGAATACTATTGAGAATAAATAATATATAATATAGGAAAATAAATCATGACATGAAATAAAATTAACAACTAAATCCATATAAATTTTAGGAATTCAATGAATGAAAAGGGAAGGGGAATTCCAGTTATTCAAATCAACCAATTCCCTCAAATCCTAATTCCTCAAATTAAAATCCTATGTTCATATTTAATCATTGAATTCTCCATATAAATCATTTAATATCATTATCATTAAGATTAAAACATTCCATCCTGGTATTCCTAATTAATATTATATCTCCTATATTATTCATGTAAAGTAAAATGTTTAAATATGGGATGTGAAAATTATATTTTAAAACATAAAAATATATTTTAAAGAAAATTTTAAGTTAAAAGATAATGATTTTAAAAGTGGAATACCATTATTATAAAGATCTTTTCAAACATATTTTTACAACCTAGGGGAATAGATTTTATGATTATCATAGGCCTATAAAAGAAGTCCACTCATCAAAGTGCAAGGACCATTCCATTAAAGCTAAAAAAGATTGTTGAATTTGGATATATCCTAAAATATTCCTAAAACTAATTCCTGAAAAATAAATAAATAAATTATGTTATAAATAAAAATAAAATAATTTTTAATCTTAGTTTTAACCCCCCCCCCCTATGTTGGTCCAAGTTTTTCACTACCTCTAGTTGGGCAGTACCAGTTTTCATCCAAAATATAATGGTGGGTGTAGTTTATTTTATTTGAACCACCACATGTTATTAATTCAAATATAAATTCCTTCCTTTTTATTATCAAGGAATCCATTTATATAGTACTCTAATTCAATCCCTTTAGAAATAAGGTATAATTTATATAGTGGGGGTAGAAGAAAATTTGAGTCTTCTTTTTTAGGTGAAAACTTCTCAACCACTTCTTCATTTTCTAGTTTTTATTAAGGTATGATTCATTAATTGAATGATCAAAGGAAAAAATAAAATTATAAATTTATTTTTTAAAAACATGATTAATCAAAATCAAAATCTTCCTTTTTAGTTTATGTAGAAAGTTTCTTATTTTCCTAAGGAAAACCCACAAAGATCTCCTCATGTACTCTCTCTAATAAATGATCGACATGTTTGGGGTGATCGATGTGTTCCACATCAGGGGAAATTTCATTTTCTTCATCTTCATCTAAGGATGAAAATATATTTCCAATTATACAAATTCAAAACATTGAGTGGTTATACTCAATTTAGTTTTAATAATATGTGGTAAATCCATGATAAAATCAACCCCAAGTGTTGTTTCAGTTTTATGTTCTTATTCTTTAAAAAAAAATACACTTTGAATTGAGTGTAATTAGATATAGGTTGATATCCATGATCTTATAGTATTTTTTTGAACTCAACCGCATAGGTGTATTATTCATTTTACAATGATAGAGATCAAAACATAGGTGTTGATTATTCTACTTTAAATATGGGGAGGTCATGTAGTTTTTCAATAATTTCATATTCAATACAAAATTCCTTCAAATATTATTGATATCTCATATGTAAATTAGTATGAAGGTAATATTCACTAATCTCTTCTAGAAATGACTTAGAGAGTTGGCATGGATATTTAAGTATTTTATTTATGTCTTCTTTAGTACTCAATATCATTTTTCTAATTTTTAATAAATCAATTTTGGGGGTGATTGAAAAACATTATTTGAAAAACCACCAAGAATCAAAAATAAAATTCAAAAATTTTAAGACCAATACATAATATGAAATCCTAAATGATGACACAAATTAAAAAATAAATAAATAAATTCAAACCCCTGGTGATGGAGCATGCATTATCCTACACCTGTTATCAATTCCTTGGGTTATGAAACCTCACACCACAACTTGAAACATCACCATCACTGATCGGAAGAACAAACTGCGAAAAATTATAGAATCTTCACCATTTTGAACCTTCATTGCATACCTTGATTGATACACTCCACAAATACAAAATCCAACCATAAGAATCAAACACTAAAACTAAAAACATAACCTCAAAACAAGAGGAACCATCATCAAGAGTCACACCTTATCAATCCCAAAACACCATGTGAGAATGCATGAATGAACATAATGGGTTCAACCATGATGGATTAGAAAGAAAGAGAAAAGGGGGATGAAAATAGTGTGAGTCTATGAGCAGTAACATTAAAATAATATCTGCAAACTAAAATCCCCAAAATCGGAGTAGTCTAAGAACAAAAAACATAACTCCTCCATCACATTCCCAAGCCCCGAGAAAATAATATTTAGAGGTAACGAGATATTTATTTTACTATTCTAATTTTTTCAATTTTTTTATATATTCTACAAGACATTATACATGTATAGTTTCTTTAAAAAAATCAAGGGGAAACAAGGAATAATCTTCTTATGCCTCAACTATTTTTCGATAAAATTACATGAATTACTCCAAGAGTTTGGATAATTATCATGACAATCCATCCAATAGTTGGTATTTGAGGGTCTCTATAAGCTATTGAATGAGATCCTTGAATTCCTCCCCAATGAAAATTCATCTTCAAGAACCACTAATATATTTATCAATAAAAGCCACACCATCTTCTATATACCATGGTGATTAAGACATATTTTGGTTTTTTTATAAAAAAAGATACTATTTACCATATTTAAATTGAAATAGTGTGTGATTGAACTACTCATATCCTTAAAAATGGATCCATGATTGGATATGCTTAATGTAGGGTTTTACAAAATGTATAATAATTTTACTAATAAATTAAAGTGTCTATTCTAGGTTCTCTAACTTATAGATCTTTTTAGTCAATCAAAAACAATTCCAAATGCACTTATTTTATTTTTTTCATGTTATAATGTTATTTAAGAAAATAGAAAATTATTTTTTATGGAATGGAAAACTAATACAAAACATGAATATACAATGAAATAAAATGATTATAGATTAAAGTGGAAATAAAATTATCCTAAGAGAGTTATCTAGAGATAAACTTCATCGTCTTATTTTATATTCACATAATTAACACACACCCTCATATTTTTAAACATGTTTTCCTAACTTAGTTGTGAATATACAATTCACTCAATGATTGTCATTTACACTATAAATACACCTCTTCAATCAAGTGATAATGGTTATGGATGAATAATCTAACCCCTAGATAACCAAAAAGGTATTACACTCATCCCTTACAATCCTAAAATTAAACTAAAGAAAATATTAAACATAGATTTGGGTTTAAATACTACATTACTGCCTTAATATATTCCTTGAGTCAATTACTCATCATCGTGAGTATAAGAGATCACAGTGGAGACATAGATAGAGTTATATATTGGAATGTAAAATTTAATTAAAATAAATAAATGAGGTTACATGAGAAATACATAAAACTAAAAATTCAATAGAAAAGAAACTAAAATAATATTACCCTACAAATGGTTTTGATCCTCCCTTGTTATAGTAACAGGCTCTGTATTTGTAGGCATAGTATGGTATATGTCTTTCCATTAAAATATTTTTTTTAATTTCATCACTTTGAATCTGTTAAATATTTTTCATTAAAATCCTTATAAAGATCTCATTTTTTATTATATTCTACCATTCATAAGAGAGATAATATGGTATTGATTTAACCATAATTACATATCCTTAACTTTTGACATATCTAAATTCAATTTTTCTTCATCATTCCTTTTAGATAAATTCTGTATTCAATATGGCTATATTCTTGGCACTGACTTTGATCCATTGGGATCCATTTGTATAGAGGGGGTGTCTTATCCCATGATTGAATCTTTTATCTTATCTATGTGTAAAACCTATCTGAAAAAAATTCCTTAAATATTAATTCTTATAATTATACCAAAATGTTGGAATGGTAATTTAATTTTTCTATTACAATTAGAACCATATAATTCTAAAACAAAAACATTGGATCAACCATTTCACTCTCCATACCCTGTATGCACATTGAAAAAACAATATAAAAATCCAATTTTGTGGGTGTTTTTAGCTTGAAATTATCATGATTACCATGGGTGTGTTCTCTATAGAATATAAAAACTCTTGGTCCCATTTTATCCTATACTTGGAATTCCCCATGATCTGTACATGGTCGTGTCCTCAATGAAGAGCTACTTTAAACCATGGATCAGATTAACATGGGGGAGTGAAATTAGTTTCAGGAATTATTCAATTCTTATTCATGAACGGTTTCATCTTCATAAAAATTGGGTAAATGTGGCTCTTCCAAACTTCATAGGGTTAGGAAATTGATTCTCATCCTAGTAGTGGTGTACAATTCTAAACTAGAGATTCCAAATCAATTAAAATTATGTTTCCCAGTGAGCTCTGGATTGAACATGGTGGTGGAAAAAAATCGAGATAGAGATCCGTGAGAGTATAAGTCTGCATGGTGGAAGAATATCAATGGAAGCACAACTGATGGAAGTATCAGATTGTAGAAAAGGCAGATAATGGACATAGAGTAATGACGATTTTAGCTGAGGAATGAGGATGGTAGTAAGGAATCGGTAGCACTCTGATAGAAAGAGGATTGCAGTAACAATAGGAGGATATTAGTATAAATTGAAATATTGATACAACATGATTCAATAATGATAGTAGATGGAGATGAATGGTTTAGTACTTTGGATCATGGGGATGTATGACAAATAAATATAACATTTCTTAGATTAGTGAGTCATAGTGCCTATATAAATTTTGACTCCCATCAATGAAAATCAAGGGTTAGATGCTTGTATATATCGATCATCGTAGTGTGTAGTTATCATTCACCAAATAAGTGGGGTTCTGACACTTAAACCACACCACACACACACACATACATAGAATTATACTAATCCACATGGGTCTAATGGAAACATTCCTTCTTCTAGTACACACATAGTTTTTTTGATATTCCACATTCCACAACTGAGACAACCCTCCCATCTAGCTTGGTCGGTAGCCCATCGGGTGTCTATGTAACTTTCATGTTTGGGTAGATAGTTGGAAAAGTGTTGGACACTTTTTTACCTAAAAGAATTAAATACTTAGTACAAATTTAACCAAGAAACATAAGCACAAATAAACTCCAAAATTCCATTATTTGTATTTAAATTACTTATTTATTTGTAAATCTCCCAAAATTTAATAAAACAATTAATTACATGGTTAAATTAATTAAAACCCATTAAAATTATTTTTCAAAATTAAAAAAACAATAACATAAAAAATAAGGAATCAAATATCTTGTACGTCAAGGAAGAATAAGAATCATAAGTGAATATTATCTTTATTATAATACTATATTATTTAATACAATAAAACAAGTAGAATAATATAGTTGAGGAAGGAAAACACTACTAATGCATGTTCATAATTTATGTGTTGAAGAAATTTTAATATAATAATAAAAATATTGTGTTATGAAAAAATATACTAGTACTATTTTGAATATATTTTGGCCATTTTATAGCTTATTTTAAAGAGGATTTATAAAACCTAAAGGAAACTACTACTTAAAATTGTTGATTATTATAAAGATTTAGTTAGATAAAGATATGGAAATGCATAATATTGTAACAGAATAACTTTGGGTTTCCAAAAACACTAAATGATAAAGAAGGTCTGTAGTTATTGTTATAGAAATGTGGAGAAATGAAGATTTATATTATGCATTATTGTGGTTGTGAGGAACTTTTGTAAATGAAAGAGATCAAGTATAAATAACCATCTCAGTGGATATATCATTTTTAAGAGATGGCCTTGTAGTTTAGTATGATATATTTCACATGGATATTCACTTTATGGTATTAGTGTATATTTATGTCTCAAACTCGACCAAAACAGAGTAAGGATATTTCCATCCATGTTGTGGAAAAACCTTATAAAAATATATTGTATTATTAACCTTGTCTATTTGACTATTTTCATGTGATGTATTATGTTGTGAATTCTTATTTATATTCATTCATCCTAACATTTGTAGAGAATAAAATGTTAATATATTAATTGAAGATAAAATAAATTTGTAAAATTGGTTCACACTAATGAAACCCCCTCTTAGTGTGTCTCTATAGATAACTATACACATTAAATATCATTGGTGAAATAATAAAATGTAACACATTAGGATTTTAAAAGAGGAATATATTCTCGATAGTGCCCAAGGAACACAACACCAAGCCTAAACGAACCATGAAGTTTTTTTATTTAAATATGAACCATATATCCTAGCCGCTAAATTGATTGGTATGAAGATTATTAACTAATTTATGAAAAATATATTTATTTCCCACTCTATATAAAAGTATTAATAAACTCTTAATTAATAATCAATCAATTTTTATTAAAGTAATTTTATTCTTCAAAACTATGTCTTCGTCAAAAATTATTTTTAATTCCATTTTGTGAGAAAATATTACAATTATTTTCAATATATTTTAAAAAATTTATTAGATAAAATTAAAATATTTTTTTTTGAACCATAATATCATGAAAATATTATAGTTATTGTTTTTTATTTTTTGGAAAATATTAATTTCTCAGTGAATAGTGAAAAATACCAATTTTTTGTAAAACTATTATTTCTTTTCAATAAATTATGTAATTTAAAAGTAAAATTGTGATTTGAATTTTTTTTCACGTAACTTAAATATTAATTATTTATATTAAATATATTTTATTACACTTGAATCATCTTTATATTAGATTTTAGTGTCAATTTATTTTTGAGTTTAAAAATGGGTTGTTTCTTAAAACTAATTTCAAGTGCATAATGTTTCCCCATTTTCAATTAATTAAATAACACCTAATGAGTAGTGATTTAAGTAAAATTTATAGATTATATTTCTATAAATATGAATTTAAATTCATATAATTATTATTAAAAATAATATAGATAATATAAAATCATCTAATGCTTGAATAATTCATTTCATGAAAAATCTGTTTTTCACGGCTTATGTGGGTTAATTTTTAAATTAGATTCTTCCAATTATGTTAATAAAATTTGTTAAAATGGATTCCATATTTTTAATCAAAATAATTTAAATTACCTAAAAAATTCAACTTAATTTTCGATCAAAATAAATAATGAAAATAGTTAAATTCATTTTTCTTGGTTAAGGTGAAAACAGGTTTACTGGGGGATTAAAATAAAATGATGAGAGTAAAAATGACCTAAAAACGTGTTTAGAATCTATTTTATAGAAATATTTCAAATTTATATCATCCATGTCTCAATACTAGTTTATTTTAGATCCTTTTGGCTTGTTAGAAATGTGGGAACCAATTTTTTTTTCAAAAATTAAAAGTATGTTTCTCACATCACTTATAAAAGGTCACCCCCTATCTTCTCCTCTTAACAGCATAAAATAATTTTAGGTCAGAAAAAAAACTACCTAAATAGATTTATTACTTCAATACCAGTATCCTATAGCCTCATGTGTGTCATAGATTTATCAAATGAATTTTTCAGTGCTAACCTGAAGAGGTTTATAGAAAAAGAGAGGTTAAAGGACATAAATGGATAATATGGACTCAAGGTAAGGGGATTCATCTCAATTTTCATTCATTAAAGACTATTTTAATCTTATAAACCTAATTTCTTTTATATGGTGAATATACTACCCCTTTTATATGTAACATCATGAATCCTTCGTACATTATGGTGATGTAAGATTTAATTAGAATTATTTAATCTGAGGGGATTTAACTTGAAATTTACAAATTAGTAAATAATTTAATAACATAATATATTTTCATTGGTTTATATTTCTTCTTTATTATATTTAATATTTTAATATTATATATGTAATTACTTTTAAATAAATTATTTTTATATCGACTTGTTTTATTTGGATTGACATTTGTTACACATTATTGATTCATTGATTAGTCCTCACTTCAATGTTACAATCATTTGTAAGGGCTGTTCATCTCAAGTTTTCTTCTATGGTACATATATTATGTTGTAAACCTAACTTATTTTAGAATTAAAGTATAATTCCCCTTCTAAATTTCATAACATAAGACACTAATATTCAGGTTATTAAAAGCATCATTTGATTTTATTCTTTTTTGTGGGTTTACGACTAAAGAGTTTCCAATGTGAAAATGGAATTATGTTGTAATATTATTTCTTTGGGATTTTCTTTGTTCAAGGATACATTGGAGGAAATCATATGGTCTTATTTTCATGAACTAGATATCTTTCTTCCCCATCAGTTATGAATTATGTTAACATGTTTTATTTCAATTTCCTCTATAATTTGTAGAATAAATATACAGAAATTTATTTTTGTTTGATACTGATCTTGTTTCTTTCTTTTAGATCGGGAATCATTCTCTTCCATATCCATGGTACCTAATTCTTTTTAAAAATTATTAATTACTAAACATAAACGATTTCCTAAGGAAATGTTTTATGATCATTGGCCATATTTTAAATGGTTTAAAAAAATAAAATTTCATAACATTTTTCAAATGAATTACTTTGAATCCCTCTACGAAAAGTTCTAAATGAATTTTTATTTTTATCATTTACAAAATGAATGGATTTTCACACTATCATGACCACTAAATATTTCTAATATCCATATTCGATTTCTAATGGTGATGTTTAAATAAAATTATTTCTTTATCTTTTGATAAATTTTTATTTTTAGATAAGTGTTATCAAAACAGAAAGGATATTTTCCTCATGAAAAGTTTTAGGTTATATTTCAACATCATTTTTATCTAAGATTACATTAGTTAATATTATTCAAAGTAAAAAAGTTTATTTTCCTAAATAAATTTTTAGTGATGTTTTAATGGTATTTTCATTGATCAATGTCAAAATCCCTTGATGTTACTTATACTTCCATAGGAAATGATGAAAGGATATCATACTTATTCATTCTATAGATTGATTATGATTGTTTTAAGAGATAGTTGTAGAAAATGATTCTATTCAATGAATTAACTATTTTATTGAAGGAATAATTATTTTTCCTATGAGTTTTAGGATTATATAAAATTTTTAAGATTTTATAATTATGTTATAGTTGTGATAAAATATTTTTAATTATGTGTAGTTTCTTTATAAACCAAGTATCGGTGGTTACTTTATTAACCGAAGATGGGTAGTTACGTTACAAACCAAGGATGGATGGTCATTTTATTAACCAAGGATGGACGGTCACATTATAAATGAGGGAATGGTGGGTCCGTTATATCCTTAAAATACATTGGGTTCTCTGAAGATGTAATTGAACTATATTAGTTATTCCATTAGTAAGATTGATATAAATATTTCAACATCCCACCCATTACCCATTGGTTTATGAAGAGAAAGAGGTGGTACAAATGTTAGGTGACATACCAAAGGAACCAAATGCCTGAAATAAATGTCAATGGATTCATAAACAATTGGTGGATGACTTTACATTTATAGATTAAAATCAAAATTCAAGACAAAAAACAAAAAAAAATCCACTATATGATGCATGAGTACAAAAAAACTCATATAAAAAAATAAATCCACCAACTATCAGATAACAAATAAATAACTATGTCACATAAAAAATATCCAAAAGACCAAAAAACCCAAATTCATCCTATATACTAACTAAAAACCTCAAAAAAATTCCAATATCGAACTCCACATGCCCATACCAAGGTTTCAGGAAGTATCAATAAATAATATGGACACCTTTAATTTATCTATGTCATAATAGATAACTTCTAAAAATGCACCACAACACCTAAGAAGTGGGTAAGTATAAAACTCATTAGAATTTTCCCAATGACTTTATAACTCATTACAATAGAATAAAATATGATAGAAATTTTTTTAAACAATCTTAAAATAAATTGATTGCAGTTTATATCCAACCAAAACATTTTTCAAAGGAAATCAATCAAACAAGCCATTAAAAACACTTTTCAAGGAATACATCAAAGAATCCTTTAACCACATTCTAAATTTGTGATTTGGAATATAAATTACCATGTACAACCACATCCACAACACACACTCAATATTGGTTTTACCATTAACAGTGGAACATCAAACCCATACTATTTCATTATGATGGTGGTACTTTATATCCATTACCCACCCCATTCTACTCATGCTCAACCATTTATGCCAACATCTGACCGGGTCATTTCAATAAAAAACCAATTTCCATAACAATAATTTCACATTAAACTATTTCCTACATTAAAATCATTTAAATTAACAATTTATATGAATCAAATCAAACAATAATTTTAAAATCATAATTTTAATATTATAAATAATGGTTTTTTCTAAAAAATCATCTGATTACCATGATTTTCAAAACCATAATTCAAATGAGAATTTATATCACATTGCACGATAATTTTCATAAACATTTCTTGCAATTAAATTAATTTTAATGAAATCATTAAATATCAACTACGAGGAGTTGAGAGAGAAGTCCTCTACCTCTCAAACATAGGAAAAAATGAAGAACGACACAAAAACATAAAAACCCGACTTGAAAATATAAATCCATACTTAGTTCTCATTTATATCAAAAAAATAGTCATATTCCATCATCAATTACATAACATATCAAGGATCTATCCCCAACAGACTATATACATGATTCTATGAGAGACGAGAAGAAGAGATCTAAGGAAAAAAATGAATGATGCATAGTTAACAACAAATTTGTGCCTCCAACACACTTAGATTGTCCTAATAATCACTCCTAGATAAAAATTAAACTTTTACATATCCTTGGAAGGTATAAGAATTTGGGATGTATTTTGATTAGGGAAAAAATTGGTTTGGATGTAAATCAGTTTATATCACTAATATTTTGATCCAATTTTGCACAGGGCATGTTGAGGGTGCACAGTTGGGAAGTCCATGTGCTAATCGTTCACAAGACAGTACCTCAAACCAATCATCACATGATTGGATAGCATGATTATTAAAACTATGTTCCAACCATGTTATTCCCCTCTATTCATCATTTCACAATTTCTCCACGGTATCCACACAGTTTGGCCAAACTATGTGCCTAACTGTGTTCCTACCTAGTGCACACAGTTTTAGTTACATGGAATCTTAGAGGATTTTCATAGTTTATACTAATAATAATCAAACCATGCTCCTCCAAAAAACACGTAAAAATATTCCAAAACACCTATTAACCTCATAAACTAGACATGAACATCATATATAAATACAATACATATATAATGGGTAAAGTGCATGAAACTATGGTTTCTAAATTCTTCCCACAATCAGTTTTTAGTCCCTAGAATTTTGAAAACCAAACTTTTTCTAACAGACATTGGGACATTTCTCCACCATTTATTTATCAGGATCACACATTTATCCCTAATTTTATCCATGTTTCTATAAAAATCTCACTAGGATGATACTTTTTCGACACAATATATTATCTTTCCTATCCATAATCTGTAACAGTACATGAAATAATGTAGCATACATCACTAGGTCAACATGATCCCATAGAGTCACATAGTAAGGTTCAGTTTAATACTTCAT
This sequence comes from Viscum album, assembly GCA_963277665.1. Lineage (NCBI taxonomy): Eukaryota > Viridiplantae > Streptophyta > Magnoliopsida > Santalales > Viscaceae > Viscum > Viscum album. Next base: position 543,647,329 of record OY728157.1, read on the forward strand.
CAATTGCGATATATGAAACACATTATGGTCTGAATTGAACCATAGTGGAAAATCCAATGGATATTCCACCTCACCATCCCATTCAAGTATCTAAAAGGGCCGATAAATCACAGATATAAATTTCACTTCTGCCCGGAGTATTTATGCCTAACCCTATGAGATATTCTTAAGTAGACATGATCACTCACCTTAAATAACAATGATAATCTATGATAATCACCATATGATTTTTGATGACTTTGATCCATCTATATTCACTTTCATATCAACTAAATTTTATACATTGTCCCTTGCATGATGCTTAGTCCAACCGGGGAAGTCTCAACTGTTTATAACCAATAAAGTGGAGAACGAAAAGGATTCCCATACAATGTTTCAAAAGGATCCATATTTATCATGTCATGATAACTAATGGTGTAAAATAAATACACTAATGGTATATGATTCACCCATTCTCCATTAAAATCCATTAAAAATACCTAAGAATGTATTCCAACATTTGTATCTTCCATTTGTATTTTCTAGCCATTTAAGGATAATATTTCATGCTAAAATTATAGGGATACCCAAGGTATTTCTGTAATAATTACCAAAAATAAGATATAGACTATGGGTCTCGGTCTGATACTATTGAAACTAGTATTATATTCCCTTTTTACACTTTTTGGATATATATTTTTGAAAAATATTCCACCATATTTGATTAACGAAGATGGGTGAAATGGATAAAATTTATGAGTCAATCTACTATCACCCGTACATAATCATATTTCTGAACCATACATGGTAGACTTGTAATAATGTTTCTAGATATCTTCTCTAATTTCCACATGGGAATCAGTAAATACTCCAACATAACTACTAGATACTAGTGATCTACCATAACCTAGTGATAGGTGAGGCATATCAAACAAATAAAAACCACTTTTCCTTTCATTCCAGACCATAAAAAAATTTCTTTTAGTTCATTATAACTCTTTTTTATTATAAGATGAACAACCCCTCTTGATTGGTGGTTTGCATGAAGAAGTTGTTCCTAAAAAGATATAGGTGTGACCATTCGATCTCAAAACCAAAAAACTAATCTTATTTCAAGATCTCATCCATAAATACTCCCCATAACATTGAGTTATTTCCACATAGCAACAAATCTTGAATTATATGTCTATGCCTCTTTAATATTCACTACCAAATTAGGAACAAAAGAAATTGGATTAAAAAATTCAACATAACCTTGGTCTTCAAAATCCAAGTGCATGACTTCAATTACTAATATCTTCTTCCACTGGTCTAGAGATTCTTTATCCAACTCATTATATCACTTTCATCCTAATGTATCTTCCATATATTTTCCTTTTCCTAGTGTATAATTTTTTTTTAGTCAAAAATTTTAAGATAATCCATCAATATTCATTTCATTAGATTCAAATATCTATGAGATAAAATGTGTTTTGTGATATTATTATCCATAAACACAATAAATTTTTGAACAAATTGGTAATGATTCCCTACTATCCAATCAAGGACCACTAAAGAAAATTATAAATTTTGTGTTGTGTAGTTATTCTCATGAAACCATAACTTCTATGAGTGATAAGAAACAACATGATCTCCCTACATGAGAACACAAACCAACCCATATCCTGAAGAATCAAAATATACCACATAACATTATCCAGATTCAAGAAATGTGAGGATAGGTACTGATGTAAGTATAAACTTAATATCTTAAAAATAATTAGAAAATTACTTATTACATTTGAAGGGAATTCCATTTATCATCAATTCTATCACTGTTAAATCTAGTCCTGAAATGACATGAAAAAATTGTTGGTAGTAACTAGATAGAACAAGGAAACTATAATGACTAGAATTTTCTATGGATTAATTATTATAAATAAATTAGTAAAATTATGAGACCGGATAATGAGATGGCATGAAATTGCAAGGGCTAGTCTGCCTAGAATGATATAGTGTAAAATATTATGTTTTCAATAAATCATGTGGGTGGCTTCTTCTATAAATGGGAAGAACTTCTAAATAGGTTACCAGATCATAAATCTTATGGAACCATTGCATTCAGAGCAGTGAATTTAACTTAAGTGGGTCCTGACATTGACTGGTGTAGTTTGATTGTGAAATCTTGAAATTAGACCTAACCATTAATAAAATATTTTAATTAAAATATTTTATTTGACTTTACATTGAATTATTTAAAATTAATACTGATTTTTATGAATCTAGGGTTATCTTTATAAACCAAGAAATACCACTTAGTCAAGGAGATGGAAGCCTCTCTGATGAATTCCCAAAGATGAAGAATCAACGATGACACTGAACCCCATTCTTCATCAATGACTGATCCAACCTTGAGGTAGGGTGTCGATATCTATGTGCTTTATTGCCCTGTTCTTAGAATCAAATGATGAATGTAGACCAACCCATGAGCAGGTTGATCCATAGTTTTATCATTCATATAGGCGGAACAATTATTGTGGGATTAAAGTAAGTAGATCTTGGTGATTATTCAGTTGTTGGTTTCATCGTGATTCTACTAACAAGAAACGATCGTGGCTAAAATAAGCAAGGCCAATATCTATTCTACATGAGTTCTATGTGATCCTTATATCGTCATTCTTCGTATTCCTTGTCATGGGACCCTCATGGTCATGAAGTAATTTTATGTGAGGTTCTGAAAGTGTTTAGATCCCCAGAGTGATAGCAAGGAGGACCATGGCTAAGGTAAGTGAAGGATGTGACCCAAGGATCATGGAAGTGGATCCGTTTCAAAGAATGAAGCAAAGGAACAGTGGAAGAGACCTATGGAAGTAGGGCCCTCAGTGGACAGTGCTGATGGAATCATAGGGCGGTGGTTGGTGGCATGTTGCAGAGACTATAGAAATTTTGGCGGTCAGACTACATAGGGACAATAGCAGTGGAATTCACAGCTATAAATTGAAGGGATGCGACAACAGGTCATGGAGAATCAGGGACAAGGCTCAAAGATACATTATAGGAGAGACTTTTGGTGGATCCACAGGTGTGTGTGGGGAAGGTGGGCCACTCCAATGTCCCAGCACGAGGATCCAATTCAGGCCAGGCTGAACTGGTTTATTTTAGGGCGGTTTGGTTGAACTGGGTTTTTTCAAGTCGATTTCGGCAAGTCGGATCAGACCTCAATCGAACCCAAGTCAAAATGTTTCGGAAAAAATGGATGTAAATTTCAATCCGTGTGTCTATTTTATGATTTTATATTGCATTGGGACCCTTGAGATGAGGCAGTCCTTTTGAAATACTCTAAGTGAGTTTTTGTTGAATTTGGAATATGGTAAAATGGATTGAGGAGTAGGTTCTCCCAGAATATGTGCGCTATGAGTGGAGTCTTGTAGATGGTTATGACCATGTGATCTTGGAGACTATGTGACTTAGGGACTTCTAGACCCATCGATGCAGCATGTTCCATCAATGCTCTATGCACTGTCGATGATTTTTCCGCCATCAAGTCTCTATGTGTGATTGATACCCCAGGTTCCATCTTGGCTCCACGTGCCATATACACTCCATGTGTCATTGATTCTCCATGAACCATCGATGCTTCATTCTCCATTGATGCTATGTGTGTCATCAACACTTCTAGTGTCATAGAGACTCAGAGATATTTTGACTGAAATTAGAAATCCTTCATTTAATGCTTTAGTCTTATACCAGTGTGAGATGACAATATTGATTGTATTTGAATTTTTTTCCATTATGGTATGAAATAATTGGTACTTTCTCGTATGGTATATACTTGAAATATTTCTTAGTGGTTTCCCTTGTGATTTTGGGGTGTCTTGCTGATTATTATTTTACTCACCCCTGCACTGGTTATTCCCCCATGTGTCATGTCTTCTGTAGATGATCGACGCATAGATGGAGTCCTTAGTGGACTATGGCCAGGTGGTGATTAGAGAGTGGCCTGATATATTAGGTGTTCTCCAGTGACTTTAGATTATTTTTTCTATACATACCATCAAGTTAGGGTCTTCTACAGAGGAATTTTAGGGGCTTGTACTTTCCATTTTTTGGGCTTGTTTTCTGGCCCCATTTAATTTATACTTTTGTATTGTTACTCTTTGTGGGTATTTTAGTGGTTTGAATGCATGTTTTCTAAGTTTTTTCAATTCATCACTTTTTCTTAAGGACGTGTGTGTGTGTAGGTACTTGGGAAAATGCCTACCATTTCTTGGGTATTCCTACTTAGTGAAAGTCGCCAGCTCCTGGCCTCTTAGAGGTGAGCTTGGGGTAGTCATGGTATGGGCCCCATGGGATGGGTCATGAAAGTGTTGTATCAAAGGATGTTGGTTCTACCTAAAGGACCAAGAGTCAATGAGGTTGGTTTGGGGAAATAGTGTAAAGTGTATTGTGTTCAGATTTCAGACCTGGGACTCCAGTATTGGTGTGTCATCTGACCTATCCATACACTAGGACTCTGAATTCTTCCTTTCAAATCGTTCCATGAAAATACTATTTGTCAGGAAAAATAAATGGTACATTAATCATATTGGATTTAGTGTATTCTCATGTCCTTCTCGAATCAGTGTCAGTTCACTGGGAATAATATATAGATTGTGGTACTTTGTGATCAATTTTAGGATGCCTCCACATAAACAACCAACTAGGATTCTGATGCGTGATCATGAGGATGGTCTTCCGATTAATGAGGTATTAGTACAAGGACATGGACATGAGATAGAACCCCAAGGTGGTGTACCAGGGATACCACAACTCGGAGAGCAGTAATTACTACCAGCGCTACTGGTGGAGTATACACCCAGGCTGAGTGTGTTTCATGAGTTCTAGAGGAAGTGACCTCCTATGTTCAGGGGTGAGCTAGACCCCTAGGCAGTTGAGGACTGGATAGAGGTAGTTATGTGTGTATTCTATCTAGTAAAGATTCCTCTCAACTAGATGGTAGTAGTAGCTACGAGTCTAGTACATTGGTCAATGTGGATGTGGTGGGGGTTAGTGATCCAAACACATTAGGAGATGACTCTCTCTTGGTAATACATTGATCTCCTCTTCAATGAGGAGTAATTCACCACAATGTTATGCTCAATGCACATACATGAGCTCTTGTATCTATAGTAGGGAAGTCAGATAGTATCAGAGTACGTTGTGAGATTTAAAGATCATTCTCTCTACTCCACAGATATGGTGTGGTACCCATTCTTCATTGCATGGATCTTTGATCATAGAATACACTGGGAGATTAGGTAATCTATGATATCCCTTACCATTCCGACACATGCTGGGTTATTGGAGTCATCTCTTCTATTAGAGAGATTTTTAGAGGAGCAGACACTGGTAGAATGAGATACCACCAGGAATCAGGTAGCTGAATCTTCAGTAGTATGTAGTTGATAGTTGTCGTAGGGATCCAAGAGGATCAAAAAATTCAGGGGATGACCCCAGGACTTGGGGTCAGTAGTGTGAGGCTCGTAAGGTATAGAGAGTCAGCCGAAGTACATGTTGTGTTACTCATGTGCCAGTGAGGGATTTCTTATTAGAGATTGTTGGCCCTGTCATACAATTGATCATGAGATGGTCAATGGACTATCATGGCAGAGGGGAAGGCCAGAATAGTGAGGTCCACTAGGCAGAAGATGAGGAAGAAGAGATTGACGGAAAGAAAGTGGTGGTATGAGGATAAAAATATTACCACCACAACCACCAGGTGGTCCACCATAGGATCATAGAGCATGTGGATTGGGATGAGGCCAGGTTTAGGTGGTAGAGGATCACTACTGGAAATTTTGGCTTTAGCCATGATTTCAAACCATGGTTATAATCCGAAAAATCGTGGATATAGGATATAGACATGGTTCAAAGGATCGTGGTTTCTATTGACATGCCTATAGGGAAAGAACAATAGCCACAGTTTTAAACTTTGGATATAGGGATGCAACCATAGTTTTACGTTGTCGTAGAACATTAATCCACCTAGGGCCTATATCTACGGTTAAAAACTTTGGCTATGTGGATTTTTCTACGGTTTAAAACTGTGGAAATTGGCCTAAAGCCATGGTTTTAAACTATGGATATAAGACATCACATTTCATAAAAAAAACACACTTACAGCCCCCCCCCCCCCCCAAACACCCCCTGTACCCCAATTCCCCCCAGACATCCCCCATGAACCCACTAGATATCCCCCCCCCCACACCCCCATGCCCCTTGGACAGCCCCCTTCCCCCACATCACTCCATTCCCCCCTATATATCCCACTTGCACCCCAGTGAATACTCCCCCCCCACCATTGTGGATAACCACATTTTCACCCCTGAATAGCCCACTTTCACACCCCTAGACAACCCTTTTTCACCCCTAGACTACCCTTGTACCCCCTGGACAACCCCCATGAACCCCCTACACAGCCCTTGCATGCCACTGAACAACCCCCTTGCAACCCACCTGGGCAGCCCCCTAACACCCCCTTGAACCCCCCACCCCCACCCTCATTCCCCCATAGACAGCCCCCTTTCACCAACTAGACAGCCCCCTTCACCCCCTGGACTACCCCCCTTTACCCATATACCCCCGTATACAGCCCCCTTGCACCACCTGGACAACCCCTTGCATCCCTGGACAACCCTTGCACCCCCTGGACTGCCCCCTTTCACCCCCTAGACAACCCTTGCACCCACTGGACATCCCCCTTTCACCCCTGGATAGCCCCCAAGCCCCATGGACATCCCCCTTTCACACCCCTAGATAGACCCCTTGCCCCCTGACCCCTACAGTAGCCCCCCCACCCCTTCCTTCCAGGACAGACTCCCACTGGACAGACTTACCCCCCCCCCCCTCCCCCCTCACTGGGAAAACCCCCCACTCCACATTACACACACTATTCAACCATGCACACCCCCCCTGTGAGTCAAAAAAATATTTGGATATAATCGTGGTGTCTCAAATGAGAGAAAAATGAGTAAAGATAAAAATGGAAAACATAAATGCAATAATTTCAAACAATATATATAACCATAAACTACCACTGTGAGTTTTCACAGATAGTGCACCTCCGTTGGAGGGGTTTTATTACAATACCATGACTTGTTTATCAAAAGAAACAATTATTTTTACTAACACTTGATAAAGAATTGTAATTTAATATAAACAAGAAGAATCAAGAAGGAAGCTAAATGATTTTTAAAAAATTCTTCAATTTGAGAGGCTAAGAGTGGGACTCTACCTCAAAGGAGTCCAGCCACGTGCAAGAGTATCCTTATATATATACTCACACGCATAAGAATGAGCTATCTATTGATGATGGTTCTCTGTATAGCATGCATCCTGATCTCGCATACGAATACAAGTAATCAAAATCAACAAATGATCGAAAATGAAAGGCCATCAGGAATCCAAAATAGGGAAATTACATTGAAATTTAATGTTTGAATTGATTAATCATTCTGCAACCAGGGAGAATAATTTTTCCTGTGACACCTCCACCATGTAGAAGTTCAAATTCAAGTTGTTTCTAAGAAGTTGAACATTGTCTGTCACAAATCACAAGAAAGTAAATAAAATGTAAAAATAATAACATTTTCACCATAGGAAAATAACAAAAATAATAATATTATTACAAATATAATATGAAAAAATAATATCAAAATATAATATCATCAACATAGATTTCCAAAATAAAAGTATCATTAAAACTTCTATTAATTAAAAAAATTAGGATCAACCTTTCCCTTTTAAATGGGATTTCAAAACAAAACTATCTAACCATCCATGTTAAGGCTAAAGTGCATATTTCAAATTATATAAAGCCTTACATAGTTTAAAACCATGATCAATATGATTTCCATTTTACAAACTAAAGGGATTTCTAACATATAATTATTCATTAATATAACCATATAGAAAATTTGTTTTGACATCCATTTGATAAAATTTAAATCCATCAAAAGAAATATAAGATAAAAATATTATAATTGCTTCTAATCTAGCAAATAGGTAAAAAATTATTCTTCAAAATTAATACCATATTATTAATAATAACCTTCAGCATGTAATATTTTCTTATTTTTAACCATATTTATAGGTTTATCATGTTTGTTTCTAATGATCCATTTAGTTCCAATATTATGATAATCATTTGGTAGAAAAACTAATTCCACACATTCTTTTTAGTAAATTTTTTTAACTTATCTGACATTGACAAGATCCAGTTATAATAATCCCAAGCCTCATCAATATTCATTGGTAAAAAAAGTAAAATAAATGTTGGATAAGAACCAATATTCATAATATATTTTATAGTATTAAAATTATATTCAACATTACCAATCACATTATATTTAGGATGTTATAATGATTCATCCAAGATATTTCATGAATATGTTCATATTTAGAAGAAATATTCTCCCCGTCAGTTTTCACATCACTATCTTGTGTTTCTTCATCCTCAAAATTAACATATCTAAATTCATCATCAACTTTATTCAAATAATTTTAATCATCCATAATATGAATTGAGTCTTCAACAACCATTGTTATTTAACTATAAACTGTATATGTTTACTATTGTTTGAATATCCTAAAAAATTATTTTCTAATATTTTTCATCAAAATTATCTAATGAATCTTTATTATAGAGAATAAAAACATTACACAAAAAAATATATGATAGACAATTTTATGTATTCTTACTTTCCAAATATTATGATTTTCATTTTTAATAATGGGGTTTAAATATTTCTATTGGTAACAAAAAAAATATGTATTCACAACTTCTATTAAAAAATATTTAGGTAGATTAAACACATTAAACATGGTCATATCCATTTCTTGATGAATTATATTTTTAATTTCAAACATATCATTTTTTTGTGGTGTTATAGGGGATGAAGTTATTTGGAAAAACAAATATTATTTAAAAAAATTAAAAAATTATCATTTATATAATTCACCACCATGATCACTTATAATTTATTTAATTAAGTTTCCTTTCTATTTTTGAACAAATTTTAAAAAAAATGATAATCTAATTTAATTTTTTATATTTAAGTGTAAGAGAAAAACCCATTTATATCTAATAAAATCACCAATAATTACAAAATTATGTCTCTTTCCACCATAACTAGTGGGATATATATTTTTTAATAAATCCAAATGAAAAATATTGCGAGGCCTCATTGTTTTAATTTTGTTAATTGACTTGAAACTACTTCAATATTTTTTTACCACTCAAGAGTGATTCACAAACAAAGGTGATGTACACATCAAGTTCAGGTAGCTTTAGATCTTTTTGGTACTTAGAGAACTTGTGAAACAACCTAAAATTAGAATTTTCCAACCTTCTATTCAAAAACTGTGATAATATGGTACAAAATTTAAATAGTTTGCATTTTGATCAATTAATTCATAAAAATTAATGGGATAAATGTTTCCTTTTATGCATTCATGGAACAAAACATATTTATCCTTTAATATAATGCATCTATCACTTTGAAATTTAATTAAAATTACATCATTTCATTATAGTGAAATTCTTATTAAATTATGTTTCAACAGTTCATCATATGTAACTGTAGAAATCACAATGGATTAAAAAATTCCTTCCCCACTAAATTTTTTTACCTTTCCTTTAGAATTATCAAAAAAGTAACATTAAAACCATCACATTGATTGAATGATGGAAATGTTTATATATCTACAGTCATGTGTCTTGATAATCAACCATACATATACCAAACATCATTTTTGATGATCCCAATACAAATTTACAACAAAATTTTTTTAGGAAAGCTTTAGTATTTACGAAAAGTTTCATCTGAAAATATTTACATATGAATTCATGGGAACCCAAACTGAGTTCAAACACACATTTATTATAAATGTAAAAGATAAGAATTTATAATTTAAAGCCTTAGTGTTTCTACAATAGTTTGGAAACCTAAACAAACACTAATTTTCGTAATGAACATTCATTTAAAATATAAAACATGTAGCATTAGATATATTTTTATCAGTGATATTGATACAGAAATTATTATAAACATTAATCAACCTATTATAATAAGAAAGACATGATATATTTTTTGTTCATTTGATTGAAACTCAATATTTTATTAATGTTTTCTCTACCATAAAAAATGGATATATTTTACTTTAAAAAATTTGTTTCTTTTTTTCTGTTGTTCGTTATCTTTAAGAACGTTAAAAAAAAATTATGTATTTTAGCTTCATGATACTTTGACATGAAATCAACTTATATCTTTAATATTTCATTTTTAACATGAGTATAATTTAGGTTTACTTGAGTAATTTCAAGATCTATATATGAAAAATTTACATTTTTCAAAATGGATTTCTTCATATTTGAATTTTCCCTATGAACCACTTTATGTTGATTTTTAGGGTTCTTATATAAACATGTGATCGTTTTAAACTTATTATCAAGTAATTAAAAAATATTAATAAATTTCTATATAGTTTTTTTATATATTTTTATTCATAAATGATTAATTAGTATATTCACAATATTAATTTGATGAATCTATTAAGCGTAAATTTTACAAATCTTTTTCAAATTTAGACTACTCGGAGGAACTTGATTCCTCAGTAAAACTCCATTCATCTCCAATTTCCATATTTTAATTATTGTATTGTTAATTTTTATTATATTATGTCCTTAATCTTGATAAATCAATATTGATATTCCCTTTTTTCCTAAATAGAAGCATAAAAAATAACATCTTGAGAATCACAAAAAATAATATTACCTTTCTCTTTCTCTACATGATCATCTTTTGGATAATATTTTTGGGATCTCATTGAGAATCATTTATTTATTTTATATCCACCCCTTTTAAAATGTGAATTGTTATTGTTTTCACTACTCTCTAACCCAAAAATAAAATAGTAAGTAAAAAATTCGATTTAAAAATAATTCCCTTCATCTTTGAATTTTCTTTTTTAGAAATATTTTCACGCTCCAACCCATATTGTAATAATGATCTAATAATCTCATAAATTGTGTATTCCTTGAATTTATTACATTATTCAGTAACTATAACACCCTAATATTTTATAGTATGTTATTTTCTTTAAATTCAATAGCTTGCGCTACACGCAACACCGAATTCGAGCGCCCCACGACTTACCAAACTAGCTGTTTGAAAGTGGTTATGAATAGTACTAACTAAATTTTGAATTTTATAAAATCCATATAATTTAAACTATGTATTATGTGTTTATTAGACATATTATAATAACAAATTCAATTTTTCAGATAAAAATGTATTTTAAAAAAAAATCAATTTTACCACCTCTTAATAGAGAACCCTTTTTAAATACAATATTTAACCCTTTTTCATATTCATTTTGACAAAATAAAATTTTTCTTTAGAATTGGGACCTCAAAATTTACTTTGGATGGAATTTGGGTATTTTTCTAATAAGATTCATTTTTTTATGAATAGTGAGAAATACTGTATTTTAATTCAAACTGCCTTTCAATATAATTTATTTATATGTTTAGATTGTATTTTAAATTGGTTTTTAAGTTTAATTAGATTATATTTTTACCCTTTAATCCAATTTTGGTCATTGTAATTAATTTCACATTGAAATTATACATAAACAAGTGTCAATCTTTTAAAAGTAATTGTTTCTTAAAAACACGCTATTTGTTTTGACAAGGAGAATCAATTTTAAATTAATTAATCAAAATTCTATGTTTTTATTTTGGTAAAATAGACATCATTTTTTAATTCAGAATATCAAATATATCATAGGTTGAATTTTTGATATTTTTCTGAAAAAACTGCAATTTTTTATGAATAGTGAAACCACTAAGTAGTAGTTAAAAGTCTGACTTTTTCATTTAAATGTAATTTTACCACTTCTGTTAATTAAATTTCGAAAATCCAAGAAAATAGTACATATCTTTAAGTAAAATGTGATTTAATAAGATGAAAATAATTCTTGATGAATTCTAGCTGTTGACTTTTATTTACCGCGGCTAAAGGTAAATTGGGTAATTCAAGGTAAAAAGAATATTATAATAATAAAAAAATTATCTTAACACTTTTCCTAACCTTAATGGATGAGTAATGGCCAACCATAGAAATCCTTGGGTTTCATTTGGGATTCCATGGATCCACTTATGAATGATAATGACACTTTATTTTAATTAACATAAAGTAAATACAAAAATGACAATAACAAATATCTTTTAGTATATCAATTTTTACATGGGGTTATATAATTCATACTTTTGACTATAAATAATCATTGGAAATATAAAATTATTTCCTACATTATGGTAATTTTTTTATAATATTTATACATCAAATAAATTAAATTAATTATGACATCGTAATGATGTAGTATTTACCTCATTAAAAATGATTTAAATAAATAGGATTATTAATATTAAAAAAATATGCAAAACCTACCAAATTTTTATTGGATGATTTTATTTAGACTACTATTCATATTATATTTGTCTTTAATTTGTTTTGGACCTTTATAAACCTAATATAACTGTATAATAAAATAATATTTTCACACTTTCCTAAAGAACCCCTCCTCCCCCTTGTAAAAGGACACCACTTCTAACCCATTCCACACACCTCTCAAGACCCTTGTCTCGTCCAAACCCTTCCCAAATAATCTATCAAGATCCCCCTCTTCCTCCTAAAGACTTACCATTGGCATAAGGAACTTCTAGAAATCTCTTTGGATCATGCCAAAGGAAGTTACCCAAATTAAAGGTAATACTTTCTGTTAAATTATTTTGTTTTATTTTGTTTTATTTTACTTATCCAACCACCTAAAATCTTTTTATTCATTTATTTTATAACAAAACCAGTATCCTAAATATACTAGTATGTTTCTATGATAATTATTTGAACTACTCTTACACACACCTCCATCTAATGCGTGAAGAACGTATTGTTTTTGTGGATGGAAAACTAACGCCTCACGAAACAATGATTGTTCGATTATCTCCTACCGCTTCTCATGGTGGCCATTTATATGGAACTGTATTTATATATGATATATATATTATGTTTATGTTTTATTTATGATTCTGTATCTTCCATTTATATCATTATTTTATGGTTTCCATTATGGGTAAAACATGATTATTTTATTTGAGGAAGTGCAAACTACTGCCCCCTCAAAATGATATGACTTGTTAATGACTTATGTGGGACATATAAAGGGTGTATTTAATGATATTATATATAATATAATACTGGAATTATAATATACGAATATATAACTATGTTTTAATTACATTAAAATACAAAATAGAAATGAAAGTAGTGTTCATGCGCACGTACAGCTTACGGTCTCCAAGAACGGTAAATTTCATTTCTTATCTCCAAATGTTATATACTATTATAAATAAATATATATACTGGAAATATAATTTATATATGATATCTAAATCACATATATCATTCTGGAGATAATGGAATTTTTACGACATGGAAAAATTGATATTATAACAAGTTCAATTTTGACTCAAGATCCGAACATCGATAAAATATCCAATATGAACTCAAATAATTAACTAATTGTTATAGAAAGGTAATAAGTGTCATAAAAAAATATTAAACATGAAAAAAGAATTAATCATGCAGAAATTAACTTTTGTTTATTATTCAGTATGAATAAGGAACATAATAGAGAAGTCGGACTTGAGGTAAGGGGTTTCTTATCTCACTTTTAATTCCGTGAGATTTTCATTGTTCGCCACTTATTTATTGAATGTGGTGTATTGTGTAATTACTTTTGATATATATAATAATGTTTCTCTTTATATTCATGGTATTATATTATTCATTTCGTGGTTATTAACTTTTGGTCATATGACTCGATTGATCACAACGAAGTAAGGGTTTTTTATCTCACTTTTTATTCATGTGAGATTCAAGCTATATTGGCCACTATTTCCTTTTGTTTGGTGTATGTACTGTCCAGGATTGTATTAATTTTGTAATATAATTTAATTTATGGGTATTTACATCATCATTTTATGATCCTTCTGTCATGGGGTGTATGTTTTTTAAGTTACCATATCAGTAATGGAATTTCAAATTTCAATTTCAACTCATTCAGATTTACGCATACTTCGTCGACTATTTTTCTCCAAGATTATTTGGGGAATCACCATTTATTATTTATGTAGTAATTTCCACTCCCATTTGTGTGGATATACTTTTGATACACATAATCACTCCATTTATAACTTTTCAAGTCATTGATATTATCTTGATAAGAGTATTCTCTACTCAATTTCCATTAATTGAGGTAAACATCCATGTCATTGGTTTTGTTTTTATAAGAATATGTGTGAATGTCCTATGATTGATTTACACTGAATATCCAATAGTATTTAGTGTATTTATATTTTTAACACATAATTATGTCATTTATTTATCCTTAACCTAAGGATACTGTCTTCATAAGTGATTTCATCTCAATTTACATTCCATTGAGACTTCATTGTTGTTATACACCAATTCACTTTTATATGGTGTATATAATGTACTGTGACATAGTATATCATTAATCCCTTTTTTATCATGATATTATTATGTTTTTATTACCTCAATTACTTTTGTTCAAGCATCACTCATTTGGTTAGGAACTCTAACTAAAATATAATTTTAAATGTTTTAAAATTTTATTCTTCTAAATCATTATCATTATTGTCTTTGTTTTAAAAATGGTTTTAAAGATTTATTTATATGGACATTAATGTTTTAAAATTAAATTTCCTTTTAAAAGATTCAAAGCGGAATGTGACACTTTGATTCAAAAATCTATTTTATACAGCTTCTTGATAAATAGTGAAACTTTTGAATATTTTCAAGAAAAAGGGGGATAATTATCTCAAATAGTTTTGCTGATTATTTTCATCTCTATCAATATCCTTCATTATTCACTATTGAGGTTAATTTATTATAATAAAATCTTTTATATTGTATTGAAAGAGTTATGTTTGACTATGGATGTGCTATTTTTATACCATTCAAGGTTTATGGTTAAAGTATTAACATTTCATATGATAGTTTAATATTACTATTTATGTTATGTTTAATACTTTTCATATGAGGAATTAATTTGACATAGTAAGTGATGGGTTGATCCCTCTATAGCTCCTCGATGCATCAGTAGGTCTCATGAGACAAATTAGTGTTTTGGCACAAGGCCTTGACAAAATAGTTTTTGTAGTCTTGGCACGCAGAGTTGACAATGTGGTTATGATGTCTGTCATTATGCATTCCATCATTATGAGATTAGATATTGATATTTCATGTAGTTATTCGAATGATTATGTTTTATTAGGGCATTATTTACTCAACTCATATTCCTGCCATAAAGTGTTCAGGTTTATTATTATTAAAGGAATGTGTTTTCAATTATTCACTGTGACTAATGTTTATGTTATCTTCTGCTATATTTCTTACACTTACTAAGCATTAGAGCTCACCCATTTCTCATGTTTCATTTTTCTAGGATATGAAGAAGTTAATTATGAGTTAGTTGCAGGAATAATCTCGTATTTTTTGATGTTTTTAATGAAATAAAATAGTGTTTTTTTTCTTTTCAATTTGTAATGTTGAACATATGTAAGTATCTTATTTCCAAGATTACTAAACTGATCGATCCTTCGGGACATGATTCCTTGTAATCATGCCAATGTATTAAAATAATTCACCGACTCGTGTATTTTGGGGTGGGGCATTATAGTTTCTATCAGAGGAAGTTTAGTATAAACCTTGGATGCTAGATTTATATAAACTCTGATTAGAGCACATTTCCCTAAGAAATATATTGAGGATTGGTATAGAAGAACTTCCTAAAATCTTGGTAATGTAGAGATTTTGTGTATTTTCCAAGAAGTACATCCTTGTATGGATAGGAGCAGGTAGAGGCAGATCTGGCACAGATGTACCTAGGAGTGAAAACTCTGACACGAAGTTTCGGGCTTGACCTTGGGTATCATGGTACACAACAACAGGCCTTGTTGCACTCTTGGTTACGTCACTCCCGGGTGACATGCTATGGATAATTTACATTTTCTTTATAAACCGATTTAGAGGATTTTAATATAAGATTAGAATAAATGAAATTGGTCAATCCTAAGGTGTTTTAAATTGAAAATAAGTTGTCATGATATTCTCAAAATGATTTTTTCACTATTATTACTCACACAATGCTTTCTGGTTTTAGTCAATGGCTAGATTCCAAGGAAGTCATGGTAACATTGATCATGATGTATAAAGTTTGAATGGTGGTGGAAAAGGGAAATAAAATATTGTTTTGATAGGCTTAAAATATCTCACGTTCATACTGAATTAGTTTTCCAAAAATATGATCAACAACATATATATTAACCAAATCCCGGACTCAACAAAGAAGAGAAAAGTGGTGAATGATAACAGCTCCAGCCGTGAAGACCATGGTGAAAAAAAGCTCATTTCCCATCATGAAGGAAATGTTCAAGGAGACACCTAGTAAGGTGTCTTAATGTAACAAATAAATTCTTTATGTGTGGGAAATAAAGACACAATGTAATGAATTGTCAAGGAAAAATGATGGGTAATATAGAAGAAAAATTAAAAATGGTCCCAAGAATCTATTTACAGTCATTTCGCTAAATGCAGGGGACCTAGCCATTACCTGAGTGAATTCCCTATTCTATAGAAGATCCTATTGGCCAAGTAAGAAGCTATGTGGAAATAAATAGTTGGCTAAATGTTTAAAAAGTATTAGTGTTTCTTGTTGATGGGATTACATTGGAAGACTTTTCTCTTGTAATTGTAACCCTATAATTTTTTCATGTGAAAATGATATTTGATGAAGAATTAACTTTTCTCTTGTGGATATAGTTATAAATAAAAATTTGGTTCTATATTATCATTGAGTTTGATGAAATTACATGTTATTAAATTTTGGAATGAAAATGTGAGGTATGAGATAACATTTGTGATGAAATTATGTTATAGTTGTTTTACGGAATCTATCTCATTTTTTGAAATATTATAAAATTATATAGTTTTTGAAAAAGGACAACACGTAGTCTGTGTACCAACCTATTGCGTCAGACAAGGTTGTTGGAATCGAACCCACAACCATAGTGCGATTGGGATTTATCGCTTACCACTAGACTACGTGAAGTCCCTTGTTAGTGTGACTAATTATTTTTAGTTAAATGATTTTATTGATCAATAATAAGCTGATTTGGGATCTTATGTCTTATCAAATGGATATCCTTAGTATAGGAAAATGATTAGGTTATTAAGTGATAAATTCTATTTTAGAAGATGTTCACTCTCTTGGGAATACTATTTGCCTAAGAAAAATAGAATACTATTGGATTTCATTTGAAGAGTAATGGTGGGTTTTTTACCTATGTTTTAATTTTTGATTTATATATATTTGGTTTATTTATGGAAATTATTAACATATCATAGAGAATATGTGATTAGGTTAATTACATTTAAGAATGTGACTTTAAGAGTAGAAGATATTATTTGGGGATACAATTTAACATGGAAGACTACGTATGAAAATTATAATGACTTTTGGGTTCCAATATTAGTTTGGATTATATTGAAAGATTTTATTGACAATTTTTTTTTGAATGGTATTTATTGAACTCTGGGTATTGTTGGTTTAATTTTAGAAATTAATATTAGTATTTCTTTCTATAAAGTATTATCCTTTTTGGGGATCATCTGATCTTTTACTAACCATTTTGGTTTTGGTTAATCTCTAAAGAAAAGGGAAATATATAGTTCATCCATATTTATTATGTGATTCTCTATAAGTTGATTCTAGCACATTAGGTGTGACCAAGACATCTTTAATACTCGTCATTTGGAGTGAATGATGTGTTTGTGGTAAGAATTAGATGAAGGATGAAACTCTAATTGTCAAGTATATTTTTGTCTTCTTATTCTATGAATAAATTAATTATTAAACATTAGGGAAGGGGTTTTAAAACCAAAAAATGTGTTATCCTAATGCTTTATGTTTTGTTGAACTGATGATATTTTAAATCATCATAGATTGATGGCTTTGAGCCCCTCAATTTTACACTTATTCGTGATTGAAGACCTCAATAACTCCCTATATATATTTATGTTTTTCATCCAATTGTGTGTCTCTAATTTCCACCAATGTTTTCCTAATCAATATCATAATTTTGTGGTGACTTTTTCATCTCATTTTCCCTCTTATTAAGTCTAAATTTTATCAACCCAATTTCCAATGTGGGTTTTCCACAAAGGTATTTTTCTATTTTTAACCTTTTATTTTCAAAGAACAATTTCAAATTGCGAGTATGAAATTTATTGAAGGAGGAGAGAATGTAACACCCCAATATTTATTATTATGTTATTTTCTTTAAATTCAATAGCTTGTGCTACATGCCTCACGGAGTTTGAGCACACCACGACTTATCAGACTAGCTGTTCAAAAGCGGTTATGAATAATATTTACTGGATTTTGAATTTTATATACTCCATATAATTTTAACTCATGTATTATGTTTTTCTTAGACATATTATAGGAACCAATTCAATTTTTCAGATATAAATGTATTTTTCAAAAAAAATCAATTTTACCACCTTTTAATGGAGAACCCTTTTTAAATAAAATATTTGACCCTTTTTCATATATATTTTGAGAAAATAAAATTCTTTTTTAGAATAAAAACATCAAAATTTACTTTTGATGAAATTTTTGTATTTTTCTAATAAGATTCAATTTTTTATGAATAGTGAGAAATACAATATTTTAATTCAAAACGTCCTTTTAATATAATTTATTTATATGGTTATATTATATTTTAAATTGGTTTTTTAAGTGTAATTAAATTATATTTTCACACTTTAATCCATTTTTGGTCATTGTAATTAATTTCACTTTGGAATTATACATAAAAAAGTGTCAATCTTTTGATAGTAATTGTTTCTTAAAAACACGCTATTGGTTTTGACAACGGGAATTTATTTTACAGTAATTAATTGAAATTCTATGTTTTTTATTTGGTAATATAGACATTATTTTTGAATTCGGAATATCAAATATATAATAGGCTGAATTTTTTGTATTTTTATGAAAAACATCAATTTTTAATAAATAGTGAAACCACTAAGTAGTTTTTAAAAGTCCAACTTTTTCATTTAAATGTAATTTTACTGCTTCTATGAATTAAATTTTGAAAATATAAGACACATATTTGTTATTAGTAAGTAAAATTTTGTTCAATAAGATGAAAATAGTTTTTTGTGAATAGTAACTTTTGACTTTTATTTACCGCGGTTAAAGGTAAATAGAGTAATATAAGGTAAAAAGAATATAATAATAATACAAAATTACCTTAACAGTTGTCCTAACTTTATTTTATGATTAATGGCCGACCATTTTCATCCTTGGGTCGATTTTTTGACCCATGGAGCCACTTAAGAATGATAATGACACTTTATTTTAATTAACATTAATTAAAGACAAAAACGACATTAACAAATATCTTTTAGTATATCAATTTTTATATGGGGTTATATAAGTCATATTTTCGACTATATGTAATCATTGGAAAGTTAAAAATATTTCCTACAATATGGTAATTTTCTTTAATTTTTAGACATCAAATAAATTAAATTATTTATGACACCATAGTGATTTTTATTTACCTCATTAATAAATGACATAAATAAATAGGATTATTAATATTAAAACCATTTCCAAAACCTGTCCAAATATTATTGGATTATTTTATTTCGACCATGAGTCATCTTATATTTGACTTTAATTAATTTCATACCTTTATAAACCGAATATCACTATATAATAAAATAATATTTTCACAGTTTCCTAAAGAACCCCTCCTCCCCCTTATAAAATGACACCACTTCTAACTCATTCCACACACCTCTCAATCCACTTGGATCATCTAAACCTCTCCCAAATAATCTATCAATATCCTATCTTCCTCCTAGAATACTTACCTTAGGAATAAAGCACTTCAATAAGTCCTTTTGGTTCAATCCAAAGGAAGTTACCCAAATTAAAGGTAACAATTTATCTTAAATTCTTTCATTTTATTTTGTTTTGTTTTACTTATCCAACACCCTAAAATATTTTTATTGCTTTATTTTATAACAAAAAAAGTATCGTAAATATATTAGGATATTGTTATGAGAAGGATTCTAACTACACTGACAGACACCTCTATCTAATGGGTGAAGAACATATTGTTTCTGTGGATGGAAAACTAACGCCTCACAAAACGATGATTGTTCGATTATCTCTACTTCCTCTCATGGTGTCCATTAAGATGGAATGGTATTTATATATTATATATATATTATTTTTACATTTTATTTATTCTTCTGTATTATTCTTTTATATCATTATTTTATGGTTTCCATTATGGGTAAAACGTGATAATTTCATTTCAGGAAGTGCAGACTACCACCCCCTCAAAATGATATGACTCGTTAATGCCTAATGTGGGATGTATAAAGGATGTATTTAATGATATTATATATTATAATAAACCGTAATTATAATATACCTATGTATAATTATGTTTTAATTACATTAAAATACAAAATAGAAATGAAAGCATCATTCATGAGTACGTACGGCTTAACGTCTCCATGAACGGTACATTTCATTTCTTATCTCCAAATGATATGTACTATTATAAATATATATATATACTGGATATATAATATATATACATATATATATGATATATAAATCATTTATATCATTCTTGAGATAATGGAATTTTTACCACAGGGAAAAATTGCAATTATAACAAGTTCATTCTTTACTCAAGTTCCGAACATCGATAAAATATCCAATATGAACTCAAAAAATTAAATAATTGATATATAAAGGTAATAAGTGATATAAAATAAATAAAAAAATTGAAAATTTTTCTTAGTAAAGTATAAATTAACTTATGTTTATTATTCAGAAAGAACAAGGAACATACATGACAAATCGGACTTGAGGTAAGGGGTTTCTTATCTCACTTTTAATTCCGTGAGACTTACATTGTTCTCCACTTATTTATTACATGTGGTGTATTGTGTAATTTAATTTGATATCTATTATCATGATTCTCTATATATTCATTGTATTCTATGATTCATTTCGTGGTTATAAGCTTTTTCTCATACGACTCTATTTAACTCATTGAAGTAAGGGATTTTCATCTCACTTTTTATTCATGTGAGATTCATTCTATATTGGCCACTATTTCCTTTTGTTTGGAATATGTACTATTGATGATTGTATTCATCGTGTAATATAATTTATTGTATAGTTATTTAAATCATAATTTTATGATCGTTCTTTCATGGGGTTTATTTTTCTTATGTTTCCAAATCAGTAAGGGAATCTCAAATTTCAATTTCCACTCATTTGGATTTACGCATACTTCATTCACTATTTTACACCAAGATTATGTGGGGAATCACAATTTATTATTTATGTATTAATATCCACTCCCATTTGTGTTAT
Source organism: Viscum album (assembly GCA_963277665.1). Classification (NCBI taxonomy): domain Eukaryota; kingdom Viridiplantae; phylum Streptophyta; class Magnoliopsida; order Santalales; family Viscaceae; genus Viscum; species Viscum album. The sequence continues at coordinate 543,668,887 of OY728157.1, forward strand.
ACACATAATAACTCCATTGATAACTTCTCAAGTCGTAGATATGAACTTGATAAGAGTAATCTTAACTCAATTTCCATTCATTGAGTTTAACATCCAAGTCATTGGTGTGGTTTTTAAAAGAATATGTGTTAATGTCCTCTGATTTATTTACACTAAATATCCAATCATATTTAGTGTATTTATATTTTTCACACATAATTATGTCATTGATTTACCCTTATCCTAAGTATACAGTCTTTATAAGGGATTTCATCTCAATTCACATTCCATTGAGACTTCTTTGTTGTTATACACAAATTCACTTTTATATGGTGTATATAATGTACTTTGACCTAGTATATCATGAATCCCTTTTTTCTCATGATATTATTAAGTTTTTATTACCTCAATTATTTGTTTTCAAGCATTTCTCATTCGGTTAGTAACTCTAACTAAATTATAATTTTAAATGTTTTAAAAATTTATTCTTCAAAATATTTCTCATTATTGTCCTCATTTTAAAAATGGATTTAAGGATTTATTTATATGGACATTAATGTTTTGAAATTAAAATTCCTTTTTAAATTTTCTAATTGGAATTGGACACTTTGATTCAAAAATATATTTTAAACAAATTCTTGATAAATAGTGATACTTTTGAATGTTTTGAAGAAATAGGGGGATACTTCTCTCAAATAGTTTTGATGATTATTTTCATCTATGTAAATATCCTTCATTATTCATGATTGATGTTAATTTATTATAATAAAATCTTCCATATTGTATTGAATGATTTATGTTTGATTGTGGGTGTGCTATTTTTATACCATTCGTTGTTTATGGTTAAATTATTGACATTTCGTATGCTAGTTTTACACGAATGTTTATGTTATGATTAATCCTTTTCATATGAGCAATGCAGTGGACTTATTGTGTGACGGGTGGAGTCCTCTATAGCTCCTCGATACATCGGTATGTGTCATGAGAAAATAGGTGTCTTGTCATAAGGCCTTGAAAAAATCTTATTAGTAGTTCTGGAATGAGGCCTTGACTATGTTGTTATCATGTCCGGCATTATGCATTCCATCATTATGAGATTAGCTATTGATATTTCATGAGGTTATTCGACTAGTAGAATACCTATGACTATGTTTTATTATGGAATTATTTACTTAGCTCATATTATTACCATAAAATGTTAATGTTTATTATTTTTAAAGGCATGTGTTTTCAATTATTCACCGTGCCAAATGTTTTTGTTATCTTCTGATTTATTGCTGACTCTCACTGAGCGTTTGAGTTCACCCCTTTCTCATGTTTCATTTTCCCGGGATATGAAGAAGTTATTTGTGAGTGACTTGTAGGAATAATCTTGGAAGCATGGATATTTGTAATTGAATAAATTAGTGTTGTTTTTCTTTTCAAGTTGTAATGTTGAACATATGTATGTATCTTGTTTCCAAGACTACTAAACTAATTGGTCCTTCGGGACATGATTCCTTGTAATCATGCAAATTTATTATAATAATGCCCCATCTCCTGGATTTTGGGGTCGAGGCGTTACAGTAAAAACATTTTTATTATTCCACTCATTAAGAAGTCCTCTATGTAATATATTAATAAAAATATGATTTTCAAAAGACTCACTTATAGAACACATACCATTTTAAATACTAATAAATCTATGGAATATTTGATTAACAGTTTCTTCTTTAGGAATCATAAATTCTTGATATTTAGCTGTTAACATGCATAACATAGTTCTGATAATCTTATTTGAGCCAAGATGTGTAACTTTTATATTTTTTAATCTACCATTAATATTTTTGTATCCAGATACATAGATATACAAATTTATATTTATTGAAAAAATTAACATATACACCACCTTTTAATTAAAAACATACTTTTTCACATATTTTCCAACTATTTCTTTTGTATCACATTCAGGTAGCTTTGTTTGTTCTTCCATGATTTTCCATTGATAATTGTAATGTGTCTTTAAATATGATTCCATATTAGATTTACAATATCCCTAATTTTTATCATAAAATTGAGGTGGTCATTGATGTATCTATCCATCATTTGAACTGGTTCGTGCAATATTAAATATATATTTCCCCTTGATAGTTAAATTTGAAAAATATTTTGCACAAATAAAGATATATATTAATATTGAGGTCAAGATTTGATACCAATTACCAGTCTAAAATGGAAGATTCAATAACAGTTAATAGGGGAGAAGGTAAGATGGCCTTTTATAATAAATATAAGTTTTAGGTTATATCAAAGTTATTATGTTATTTAGAAGAATAATAAAATAAATGGAAATATTGATTTTTTTAGTTGTTCATATTTAAGTTATCCTACTCTACTCTTCAACCCTCTCATGAAATAAATGATATAACTCACACTATATCCAATATAATGGAATATTACCCTGATTTGTTTTCCACCTTGAGTTACAACCTAATTACTAATCATTTCCCCCTGATGGTTTAAACTCAAAACATACATGCCTTTTTCTTCCAAGAGTCACAACTCTAACATTTTTACGTTTTCCCACCCAGAGAAACAACCTAATGTCTTATTTTTGTTTGGGTGACACAAAACACAATCCCAAATTTTAATATATAATATAACTCATTACCAATATGCATAAATAAAAATAATTGGAAAAAAAACTATATAACCATATAGATTCTTCAATATTTGAGTATAGAGGTAGCACATAACTCTACAACGAAAAAGGATTAAATAATTTTAAGTTCAATTGAGAGTAGTGGTTGATTGAAATTTTTTTAACACTTTTATATTCACAAAATAATCCTTAACCTCATTGATATATTGGTTGTTTCTAAATATAAAATTGTATAGTTTCGTTATGAAAAACATCTTTACAAATTGAATTTTGTTTCCATTTCCTTTAAAAAAACTAATTTAGATTTTTTTCAGGCTTGTTTTCCTAATGTTATTCCTCACATAAATGAAAGTATAATGATTATGGAATTATTCCTCAATATTTTTTTTACAAAAATTAAGAACTACATAGTTGAATTTGTTAAATAATTACCACAATAGTAAATAAATATAATTAATATCTTCAGAAAAATCATTAACAATATTAGAGAATAAACGTTAACATTTCATTCGATAGTAATTTGGATAATTCAATTCCCAATTTATTTTTTGAATATATATATATATAAATCTCATGGAGATCTTATTTAATTTAGCATAATAAATTTAAAACATATTTTTTTGGATTTTAAATAATTAATAAGTAATTTTAGAATAAATAAAACATTATTATTATTATTATTATTAATCATACAGCAAGTGGAAATATGGAGAAATATGAACAGAGTATTTTTATAAACACTAATAGTTTAGAAAATTATACTGAATCTTTGAAAATTTATATTCTACCATTACGTGAAACATACACAATGCATAGGGGTAATAGATTTTAACCTCAGGAGGCTTTCTACCCTTAAAAAACTATTGGAGAACCATTCTTACATTTACATGAGACTTAGGATACCATTATGTGGGAATTGAAAAAAAAAATTAACACTTATTTAAGTATGGCTTACCCTTACATGAGCCACATATTTCACTTGTGTGGGTTTTGAAAATGTTCTTGTACCCTTATACGTGTATGGACTACCCTTATGTGAGTTATTGAACATAGAAATTTCCCTTACACAAGGATGAAGTTACCGTTAAACAAGATCTATACTTTATAGGTTTCCCTTATACAAGGTTCATGTTACTCGTAAATAGTCTATAAAATATATAGGTTACTCTTATGAATGGTTCAGTTACCTTTATACAACGCTTATAATAAGCGAGTAAAATTTATGAAAATACTAATGTAACTTAATTCAGGCACTAAATTACCTCTAAAAAAGTGCTGAAGTACCTTTACATAATCATTGAATTACATTTATGTAATAACTTATATACCATTATTCAAGTACTAAATTAACATTACACAAGACTAAAGTACCATCAGACAAGTATTGAACTACCTTTAAACAAGTATTAAACTACCACACAACGAATAGAGCTTGAAAGTTACATTTGAGTAACTAATATAGTATTAGTTAACCTTTTATCAAATAATAAAAAGTAATAATTACCCTTATTAAAGTAATAAAAATGGTAATTACCCTTATGTAACCTATATATACAAAAGGTCACCTTTATATAATGTTGTAAAAACTTGTAAAAATTATATTTAAGTGTCAAAATGGCATAATAAACATGGAAATAAAAATGAAACATATATAAAATGTTATAAAAATTTAATAAAAGTAATATAATGATATTTTTCATAAAAGATAATAATATATATCCACTTTTGAACAAGATTTAATCATTATATAATATAAAAATCTAAATTTAATACTTAGTAATGTTATAAAAATTATAATTAATCATAATATGATATTTTGTAATTATCAAAACATAATTAAATAATGTTTTATATGGATCTACTTCAAAAACTCTTACCCATTAGAAATTTTATATATATTATATATCCTTTCATTTAGGCTTCTCAATTCATTATTATTAAACACTACAAGTTGTGACTTACCTCAGAATGAAAATTTTCTCTCATTTATCTACGTTAAAATTCATGTAGAGTTATTCTCATGACTTTAATGAATGATCCTTTCAATAATACTTATAAGTAACTAAATTCTCAACCCTATAAAGAAAAAAATTACAAATAATCATGAGGACTTGAATTGATGATCAAATGGTTTTGAGGATTCAGGTTGGTGTGGGATGAGGTTCAAAATATTTGGGGTCAAAGTGGAGGTTTATATCTAAATCATAATGAATGATATTCAAAATTAAATTGTTGATGAAATTCATCCTTCTAAAAGTGACTAATCCTATATTCCAAAAAATATAGTAGGCCAGAAAGGTGATGAAATAATTAATGTAGTGAATGATATACATATTATTAATTTTTTTTCTTCTCATTATATCTATTTTATAATGTAATTTTTTCTATTATTTTAAATTTTTACAACTTTTTCTTAGAACAAATCTCTTGTCCATCACATAACCCCATATGTTAAAATTCATCATTTCGACAATTTTGTTTTCTGATTCTCCCAAGTCACCAAAATTTTTCTAATTATTTTTTCTATTTTTATAAAGAGGATAATTAGTAAACTAAATGGATTAATATCAACCTTTAACAATACCCCAAAGAATTCCCTCACACTTTTTACTTTCAATTTTCTCCATCGCTTCAACTATGACATCCCCCTATAGTTCAACTTTAAAATATCCTGAAAAATACATAAAGTTGGGTAGGAATGGATATATTTGGATTGTAATGTGGATTATTTCTGACTAGGTAATTCTTGGATTATACGGTATAAAAAAGGACTGATATACATGGTGATATCAAGGATAATGGACAAATATAAAAAAATTACTCAATCTTGTTCAATTTTAATTTTTACTATAATATCTTTAAATATTTATAATGCATGTTCTAGTCAGTGGCACACCCAATGTTCCATCAAGAAATATTCTCAATATATAAGTTAAAATTAGTAGGTATTGAATCTTATTGGGAATTATAAACATATAAAATTGGAAAATAAATCCTGACATGAAATAATATTAATAACTAAATTCATATGAATTTTAGGAATTCCATCAGTGAAAATGGAAGGGGAATTCTAATTACCTGAATCAACAAATTCCCTCAAATCGGGATTCGTAAAATTAAAATCTTATTTTCATATTTAATCATTTAATTCTCAATATCACTGATTTAATATCATTCTCATTATGATTAAAACATGAAATACTAGGATTACTAAAAAATAATATATCTCCTATATTAGTCAAGTAAAGAAAAACATTTAAATATCAGACCTGAAAATTACATTTTAAAACATATAAATAGATTTTTAAATGAATGGTAAGTTAAAAGATAATGTACTTAAAATTAAAATACCTTTATAATAATGCTCTACTACTCCTCATTTTTACCAATTATGGGGGATAACTTTTAAGATTATCATAGACCTATAAAAGAATTCAACTCATCAATGTGTAAGGACAATTCAATTAATGCTAAAAAGATAGGTGAATTTGGATAGATCCTAATATATTTTTAAAACAAATTCCTAAAAAATAAATAAAAAACTAAATTCCAAAATAATAAATAAAATACGGATAAATCATAGTTTAAACCCCCCCCCAAATAATTTTGTCCATGTTTTTTACTACCTCCAGTTGGGCAGTACAAACTGTCATCCAAAAAATGATGGTGGGTGTAGTTTATTTTATTTGGACTACCACATGTTATTACTTCCAATATAAATTCCTTCATTTTTATTACTCATGAATCCATGTATAGAGTACTCAAATTCCATCCCTTTAGAAATAAGGTACAATTCATATTGTGGGGGTAAGAGAAAAATTTTTTCCCGTTTCTTGGGTGAAAATTTCTCTACAACTTCATCCTTTTCTAGTTTTTATTATGATATGATTCATAAATGTAATGATCAAAGGGAAAATATAATTGTAAATCTATTTTAACAAAACCTGATTAATCAAAACAAAAATATTACACTTTAATTTAAGCAGCATGTTTCTTAGTTTCCTCAAGAAAATGCACATATATCTCCTCATGTACTCTCTCCTATAAATGTTCATCATGTTTGGGGAGATCAATTTGTTCCACATCATGTGAAACTTCATTTTATTCGCCTTTGTCTAAGGATAAAAATAGATTTCCAATTATTATAATTCAAAACAATGAGAGGTTATACTCAATTTAGTTTCAATAATATGATAAAATTCCCTGATAAAATCAACCCCAAGGGTTGTTTCAGTTTTATGTTATTATTCATTAGAAAAATACTCTTGAAATAGAGTGTTATTAGAAATAGGTAGGTATCGAGGATCCTATAGTATTTTTTTGAACTCAATCACTAATGTGTATTATTCATTTTCTAATGTTATAGATTGATACAAAGGTATTGATTCCTCTTCTTTAAATGTGGGGAGATCATGTTGCATTTCAATTACTTCATTGGAGACCCTGATGGATACACTCCTCAAATAAAAATTCCAAACATAAGCATCAAACACTAAAACTGAGAACATCACATCAAAACATGAGAAACCATCATCAGGAGTCCTACCTGCTCAATACCAAGCCACCATGAGTGAATTCACAAATGACCCAAATGGGATCGACCAAGATGGATTAGAAATAAAGAAAAGAGGGTGATGAAAATAGTGAGAGCCTATGATCGGAGACTGTAAAATAATATCAGCAAACTAAAAACCCCAAAATCAGAGCATCTGAAGAACCCATACTATCACCCCTCCATCACATTCCTAAGCCACTGGAAAATAATCTTGAGAGGCAATGAGATATACATTTTATCATTCTAGTTTTTTCTATTTTTTTTATATATTCTAGAAGCCTTTACACATGTATAATTTCTTTAAAAATCAAGGGGAAACAAGGTAGAATATTCTTATTTCTCAACCATTTCGTGATAAAATTCCAAGAATTACTTCCATAGTTTGGATAATTATACTGACAATCCTTCAAATACTGAGTATTTGAGGGTCTCTTTCAGGTCCCGAATGAGCTCCTTGAATTTCTCCCCTATGACAATTCATCTTCCAGAGACAATAATATATTTATCAATGAAATCCACACTATCTTCCATATACCATGGTGATTAAGACATATATTGGTATTTTTTTATAAAAAAAAGACTATTTACCATATTTAAATTGAAATAGTGAGTGAAAGAACTACTCATCTCCTTAAAACTGGATCTATGTTTAGACATACCTATAGTAGTGTTATACAAAATGTATAATAATTTTCTTAATAAATTAAAGTGGCTAATCATGGTTTTCTAAATTGTAGTGCTTTGTAGTCAATAAAGAACCATTCCAAATTAACTTATTATATTTTTTTCATTTTATAATTTTATTAAAAAAATAGAAAAGGAATATTTTATTATGGAAGGAAAAAATAATACTAAACATGTAGATCCAATGAAAAAAATGAATGTAGATTAAAGAGGAAATAAAATTTTCCTAATAGATTTATCTAGATAGAAACTTCATCATATTGTTTTATATTCACATAATTAACACACACCATCATATTTTTAATCATGTTTTCTTACCTTTGTTGTGAATATACAATGCACTCAGAGATCCCCAAGTACACTAAAAATCCACCTCCTCAATTAAGGGAGAATGGTTATGGATGAATAATATAACCCCTAGAAGACCAAGAAATGAATTACACTCATCCCATAACGTCCACAAATTTAACAAAGGAAAATATTAAACATAGACTTTGGTTTGAATACAAGATTACTACCTTAATATATTCCTTGAGTCAATTACTCATCATCTTGAGTATAATAGATCACTGTGGATACATAGATAGAGATAGATATTGGAATATAAAATTGAATTACAGTATAGAAATGAGGTTACAAGAAAAATAAATAAAACAAAAAATTCAACATAATAGAAACTAAAATAATAGTATCCTACTCTTGGTTTTTATCCTCCCATGGTATAGTAACATGATCCATATTTTTAGTCCTAGTAAGCTATATGTATTTCCATTAAAATATCCATTTTAATTTCAAAAAAATTAATCAGTCGAATACTTTTCATTAAAATACTTGTAAAAATCTAATTATTAATTATATTCCCCACTTCATAAGAGAGAGAATATGGTATTGAATTAACCATATTTAGATATTCTTAACTTCGAACATATATCAATTCAGTTTTCCTTCATCCTTCCTTTTATATAAATTTTGTATTCGATATGGCTTCATTCTTGGCACCGACTTTGATCCATTAGGAGGCATGTGTATAGAGGGGGTGTCTTATCCCAAGATTGAATTTTTTATCTACTATATGTGTAAAACCTATCTCAAAACACTACATTAAAAATTACTTCATATAATTTTACCACAATTTAGGAATGCTAATTTATATTTTTTTTCTTACAATTGAAACCAAATAATTCTCAAACACAAACATTGAAACAACAATTTCATTCTCCATACCTAGTATGAACAATGAAAAAACTACAAAAAATCCATTTTGTGGGTGTTTTGAGCCTCAAATTATGTTGATTACCACTGGTGAGTTCACTATAGAATAGAAAAACTCTTGGACCCATTTTATCTTATACATGTAATTCTCCATGCTCAGTACCAGGTCGTGTCCTCGTTGGAGAGCTCATTTAAACAATGGATCAGCTTAGCATGGTAGAGTGAAATTAGTTTCATGAATTATTCGATTCTTATTCATTAATCGATACTAATTCTTCCAAATAGGTTCATTGTGGATCTTCCATGATTTATAGGGTTAAAAAAGTGATTCTCATCCAAGTAGTGGTGTACAATTATCATCAAGAGATTCCCAATTTATTATAATTATGTTTCCCAGTAAGCTCAGGCATGAATGTGGTGGTGGAAAAAAGTCAAGGTAGAGGTGAATGAGAATAGAAGTATGAATGGTGGAAGCATATCAATGGAATCACAACTGATGGTAGTATCTCATGGTAGAAATGTCAGAAAATCGAATTAGAGGAATGAAGATTTTAGTGGAGGAATGGGGAAGGTAGTAAGTAAGCGGTATCAGTCTTGTAGAAAGAGGATGGTAGTAATAATAGAAGTATAGTAGTAGAAATTGCAGTATTGATATGACATGATTCAAGGATTATAGTATATGGAGATGAATGGTTAATTACATTTGATCATGGGGATTCATGATAAAGGAAATATAATGTCTCTTAAATTAGTGATTCATAGTGTCTATATAAATGTTGTCTCCCATCAATAAATCAAAGGTTTTATGCTAGTATATAGTGATTATCATAGGGTGTAGCACTCATTCACCAATAAAGCGGGGGTTCGACACCTAAAACACAACACATACACACCCATACATAGACTTATGTTAAACTCCATGAGCCTAAGGGGAACATTTATTCTCTTTGTTCACTCGTTGTTTGTGACATATCCCCCTTAACACACCAGCGAGAACCCTCCCATCTAGCTTGGTAGGTAGCCCATAGGGTGTCTATCTAACTTTCATGTTGGTGTAGATGGATGGAAAAGTGTTGGCCACTTTTTTACCTAAATAAAATTTAATTCATATTCCAAATTTAACCAAAAAACATAAGCATAAATAAACTTCAAACTTACATTATTTTTATTTGAATTACTTATTCATTTTTAAATCTCCCAAAATTTAACAAAACAATTAATTACTTGCATAAGTTAATTAAAACCCATTAAAATTATTTATCAAAATTAAATAAATTACATAAAAAAGGAATCAAATTTCTTGTATGTCGATGAAGAATTATAATCACAAGTGGATAATATCCCTATGATTCTGTTGTGTTATTGAATTCAAAAAAATAAGTATAATAATAGATTTGAGGAAGGAAAAAACTACTATTTCATATTCATAATCTATGTGTTTAGAAACTTTTAAAATAATAATAAGAATAATGTGGTATGAACCAATATACTAGTACTATTTTCAATATATTTTGGCCAATGAATATCTTCTATTAAAGTGTGTTAATACAACTTAAAGGAAACTTTTACTTATAATTGTTGATTATTTTAAAGATTGAGTTGTTATAAAGATATTTGAATGCATAAGATTATAACAGAATATCTATTGGTTTTCAAATACCCTAAATGATAAAGAAGGTCTTTAGTTATTTTTGTAGAAATGAAGATTGACCATATACATTACTCGGGTTGGGTGGGAACTTTTATAAACGAAATGGATCTAGTATAAATAACCAGTCCAGTGATTGTATAATTTCAATAGATATTATTGTGGTTTAGTATCACATATTTCACATGGATAATCACTTTATAGTATTATTGTATATTTATATCTCAAACTCCACCAAAAACAGTAAGGATTTAGCCACCCATGTTGAGGTAAAACTATATAAAAATATAGTGTATGATTAACCAAGTCTATTTTATTATTTCCATGTAATGTATTATGTTGAAAATTTTTATTTAGATCCATTCATCTTAACATATTTAGAGGATAAAATGTTAATATTGGTAATTGAAGATAAAATAAATTTGTAAAATTGTTTCACACTAATTTAACCCCCTCTTATTGTGTCTCTATAGATAACTATACACCTTAAATATCAATGGTGAAATAACAAAATGTAACACCTAAGGAGAGTAAAATAAAAATATATTCTCGATAGCGCAAAAGGAACACCACACCGTGCTTAAACAAACAAAGAAGTTTTTTTATTTAAATATGTACCATATATCCTAGCAGTTAAATTAATGGGTATGAATAGTATTAACTACTTTGAGAAAATTATATATATATTTCCCACTTAATATAAAATTATTAATAATCTCTTAGTAAATAATCAATCAATGTTTATTAATGTAATTTTATTCTTCAAAACTATGATTTCTTCAAAATTTATTTTCAATGCCATTTTGTGAGAAAAGATTATAATTATTTTCTATATATTTTATAAATTTTATTTTATAAAATTAAATTCATTTTTTTCAACCATCATATAATTATTAAATTATAGTTAAATGTTTGTATTTTTTGGTAAATATTAATTTTTCAATGAATAGTGAAAAGTACCATTTTTTGTAAAACTATTATTTCTTTTGAATAAATTAAGTAATTTAAAAGTAATGTTATGATTTGAATTTTATTTCATGAAACTTAAATATTAATTATTTATATTAATTATAATTTTTTATACTTGAATCATATTTAAATTGAGTTTTAGTGTCAATTTATTTTTGGGTGTAAAAACGGGTTGTTTCATAAAACTATTTTCAAGTGCATAATGTTTCTCCATTTTTAATTAATTAAAATAACACCTAATGAGTAGTGATTTAAGTTAAATTTATAGATTATATTTCTCTAAATATTAATTTAAATTCATATAATTATTATTACAAGTCATATAGACAATATAAAATCATTTAATGCTCAAACAATACATCTCATTAAAACCCTTTTTTTCACTACTTATGTGGGTTTAATTTTAAATTAATTTATTCCAATTATGTTATTTAAATTTGGTAAAATGGATTTAATATTTTTAATCAATATAATTTATGTTACATAAAAATTTTAACTTAATTTTTGGTCATAATAAATAATGAAAATAGTAAAAGTCCATTTCTGTGATTAAGGTGAAAATAGGTTTACTTGGGGATTAAACAAAAAATTGAGAGTAAAAATGAATTACAATGTTTGTAGAATCTATTTTCTCAAAATATTTCAAATTTATCTCATCTAAGTCTAAAAAAAGGTCGATTTTGGATCTTTTTGGAATGTGAAATATGTGGGAACCAATTTCTTTACAAAAATTAAAAGTGTGTTTCTCACCTTAATTATAAAAGGGCACCCCCAATACTCTTCTCTTAACAACATAAAATAATTCTGGGTTAGAAAAAATTATCGAAAATGAATTATTACTTCCATACCCTTAAACTATATCCTCTTGTTTGATCATAGATCTATCCCATGAATTGTTTCGTTGCTAACCTATAGAGGTTTTCTGAAGAGGATATATTAAATGACATAAATGGACAATATGGACTCATGATAATGGGTTTCATCTCTATTTTCATTCATTGAGGAATATTTCAATCTTATAAACCTAATTTATTTTATATGGTGAATATAATACCCCTTTTATATGTATAATAATGAATCCTTCATACATTATGGTGTTGTATGTTTTAATTTGAATTATTCAATCTCAGGGGATTTGACTTGAAATTTACAAATTGGTAAAAAATTTCATAACATAATTTCTTTTCATTGGGTTATGTTAGATCTTTATTATATTTTATATTTTAATATGATATATTTAATTACTTATAAATATATTATTTTTTATATCAACTTTATTTATTTATATTTACATTTGATTCACCTTATCTAATCATTGATTAATCCTCACTTGATTATTTGCAAGGGATGTTCATCTCAAATTTTCTTCTTTGGTACATATGTTATGTTATAAACCTAAATTATTTTAGAAGGTAAGTATAATTTCCCTTCGAAATTTCATAACATGAAACACTAATAGTCAGGATATTTAAAGCATTATTTGATGTTATTTTTTTGGTGTTTTAATGCTGAAGATTTTCGACAGTCGAAAAGGAAATATGTTACTTCTTCATTCTTTCATAATTTTTTATGTTCAAGGATTAATTAGAGGAAATAATAGGATGTTATTTTCCTGAACTACATATCTTTATTCTCTATCAGTTAGGAATTATAATAACATGTTTTATTTCAATTTCCTACATAATTTATAGAATAACCGTACATAAATTTAGTTGTATTTGATACTGATTTTGTTTCTTTCTTTTAGATCAGAATTCATTCTATTCCATATCCATGTTATATTTTTTTAAGTTTTAATTTATAATCATAACAGTTTTCCTAAAGAAATTTTTATTGATCCTTGACCTTATTTTAAATGGTTTAAAAAGGAAATTTCTTAAAGTTTCTCAAATGAATCACTTTGAATCCCATTGAAAAATGTTCGTAAAGAGTTTTTTTAATATTTTCAAAATGAATGGATTTTCACACTTTCATGACCCCAGAATATTTTGAATATTCTTTTTTAATTCCCAATTGTGATGTTTAAATAAAATTATTTCTTTATCTTTTGATAAATTTTTACTTTTAGATAAGTGTTATAAAAAAGGATATTTTTATCATGAAAAGTTTTGGGTTATATTTCAGCATCATTTTTCCTCTAATATTACATCTGTCAATATTAATCAAAGTGAAAATATTATTTTCCTTTAAATTTTTTTAAGGATATTTTAATGTAATTTTCATTTATCAATGTCAACAACCCCTGATGTTACAAATAATTCACTAGGATATTTTGAAAGGATATCAACCTTTTTTATTCTCAAGATTGATTATGATTCATTCAAGAGATAGTTATAGAACATGATTCTATTCAATGTATTAAAGATTTTGTTTAAGGAATAATTATTGTTTCTATGAGTTTTATGATGATATGAATGATTTAATATTTTATTATTATGTTATAGTTGTTGGAATTTTTTTTAATGATGTGTATTTTCTTTAAAAACCAAGTATGGGTGGTTACTTTATTAACCAAGGATGGTTAGTTACGTTACAAACCAAGGATGGATGATCATGCTATTAACCAAGGATGGGCGGTTACATTATAAATGAGGGAAAGGTGGGTCCGTTATATCCTTCAAATGCATTTTTTTTCTCAAGATATGTAATTGAACCATATTAGTTATTCCATTTTTAAGAGACATATGATGATTTCAAAATCCCACCCATCACCCATTGTTTTATGAAGATAAAGAGGTGGTACAAGCGTTAAGTGACATACCAAAGGAACTAAAGGCTTGAAATAAATTTCAAGGGCTTCATAAACAATTGGGGGACGATTTTATCTTTAATGATAAACATCAACATAAAGGACCAAAAACCAAATAATCCACTATATGATGAATGAGTACAAAATAAAACACATATAAAAAATTTAACCCAACAACTATCAGAGCACAAATTCAAAACTAAGTGACATAAAAAATGATTCAAAACACCACAAAACCCAAAGTCACCTTATAAACTAACGAAAAACCTCCATAATTATCCAATCTAATACTCCACATTCCCATACCAAGGTATCAAAAATCATCAATAAATAATTTGGATACCTTTCAATAATCTATGTCGTGAAAGATAACTTCTACAAATGCACCATAACACCTAAGAAGGGCGTAAGTATAAAACTCTGTAAAATTTCCCCAATGACATTCCACCTAATTATAATAGAATAAATCTTGTTTGAAAATTTATGTTAACAATTTTAAAATAAATTTAATGTAGTTTATATCCAACCCAAACATTTTTAAATGGAAATCAATAAAACAAGCCTTCAAAATCATTTTTCAAGGAATATATCAAAAAAGCCTTTAACCACTTTCTGAATTTGTGAGTTAGAGTATACAATTTTGTAACTCCCCAACTATAGTTACCCAGATTTCGTGAATTATTTTAATACATTTGCAGGATTCAAAGGAATCATGTTCTAAAATTCCGATCGGTTTAGCAGTCTTGGAAAATAGATTACATACATGAATGTTATATTAAACTCTATAGAATACAACACAACATAAATAATCCTTTGATAATGCCATTATTCCCTTAGCTTAACCCCTCATATTAATCATAATACACTTCTTGGAATCTTGGAAAAATAAAAAATAAGAAAGGGGTGAGATCAGATGCCCAGAAAGGGTAAATAATTTATCAGAAGCTATAAAATTTTAAGGAATGTTGTGTAATAATAAGAAAACATCCTTATAAATATAAACATGAACATAATATATCCATAATAAATCCATAATTACTATATAAATATGCACATAAATATTCTACTAGTCGAATAATCACATGTAATAACTAATTTCAAAATGAGGAAATGCCTAATGATGGACATCATAAGCACATAATCAAGGCCTTCTACCAAGACTACAAATAAAATTTTTTCCAAGGCCTTTTTCCAGGAAACTATTTTGTCTCATGAGATCTACCGATGCATCAAGGATCTATAGCGGGCTCCACCCGTCACTTACTAAGTCCACTGCATTCCTCATAAAAAATTATTGAAACATAACATACACATTCATATTAAAACTAGCATAAAAAATTTCAATACATTAGCCATAAACCAGGAATAGTATAAAAATAACAATTCTCCATTAAAACATATCATAACTCATTCAATAAAATATGGAAGATTGTATTATAATAAATTAACCTCAATCTGAAATAATATCTAGTAAAGGATAATGATATAGTTGAAAATAATATGTAAAACTCTTTAAATAAAACACCTTTTTTCATGAAATCATTTAAAAGTCACACATTTTTAAAGGAAGTCATTTAAATGATATTTTTGAATCAACATGTCATATACCACTTTGATACTTTTGAAAGGAATTAACATTTTAAAACAATCATGTCCATATAGATAAATCCTTAAAACCATTTTGAAAACAGGGACATTAATGAGAAATATTTAAAAGAATAAATATTTAAAACATTTAAAATGATGTTTTAGTTAAAGAGTACCTAAAAAGAATCATTTTAAATTGTCTTTTATGAAACATGGACATTAATAATAAATATGTCCCAGAAAATACTCACACATAAACAATCTCGGATAATAATGAGATTAATGAATTAACCCTAACCTTGTAATTTTCCTTGGTTGAGGGTACGCTAACCTCCTGTATAATTGTTAAATCATTTTTATTAAATTATACAAGAACCATATACATAAAAATGATATCATATTTGATCTTATAATATTTCATTATTAATAATATTTTAGAAGTATTGTTGTTTCAGGTGTTAACAAGTTCATTTTCCTTTATATGTTTTGTTATGTAAGTCATGTTTTTTATGGATATGATGTATTTGAATCATATACCAAATGAAATTAAGTTATTAAACATTTTTTTAATAATTCAATGATAATTAATCTTTAATGGTTACGATGGGGAATGAATCTCATCGCGTTCGAGGAGACGGTAATCCGTACGTACGCACAAATGCTACTTCCATTTCATTTAATTATTTTAAAAGGAAGGAAAACCAAATTATACATAGGTATATTTTTATTCCAGTATAATATAATATTTTATATATGTTACATATGTTCATTTAACACCATCCTTTATATGTTCCATGTATTGTATGAACGAGTCATATCACTTTGAGGGGGCGGCAGTCCACATTTCCTCAAATGAAATTATCATATATATACAACATGAAATGAATAAAGGAATGATATAAAATAGAATTACAGAATATTACAGATAATTAAATAACATAAATATTATATATAATTACAGTTCCATCATAATGGCCACCATAAGAGGTGGTAGTAGAAGATTGAACAATAATCGTTTCATGAGGCAGTAGTTTCCCATCCACAGAAACATTATGTTTTGTACCCATTAGATTTAGGTTTGAGAAATTATAGTTAGAGTAATTATCATAAAAAGAACCGAATATACAATGGATACTAGTGTCTTTATAAAATAAAGGAATAAAGCCATATTATAGAACATGGTATGAGAACAAATTTTAACCAAATTTTATGAACTAGACGTTATGAATATTATTAACCAAATTTTAAATTTCATAAAATTATATTTCATCTTAAACATATTATAGAACACGGTATGAGAACAACATAAATATTTTGGGTAAAATAAGTATTTTTCAAAAATTGCAGTTTTGTCGCCTTTTGATGGAACAACCACTTAAAATCTAGTTTTTGACATGTTTATAAGTTCCATTTGACAAAATAAACTTATTCATTTCATGAAGGATATAAAAATTTATTTGGGATAATTTTTTAATATTTTTCTGTTAACATTCATATTTTGATGAATAGTAAATATACGCTAAATTTTAATTAAAAACTACTTTTATCATCAAGATAATTTATATGGTTAAATAATCATATTTAATTATTTTAAAGTATAAATAAAATATATTTTTACCATTTAATATAATTTATGTCATTATAATTATTTTTAGATTGATTTCATAGGTAAAAACATTTCAATCTTTTGCAATGTTTTAAATAAAAACACGTTTTTTCGACAACAGGATTAATTTTAAAATAATTACTACATATTATGTGTTCTGAATTTGTTAAAATGGATTACATATTTTGAATAAGGAGGTTAAAATTGTGTAAATAGATAAATTTTATTTTTAGGCATTAGGAATAGTAACCATGGTAAATTTTACTTACCAATGTTCAAGGTAAATCAGGTAATTAAGGGTAAAAAATAATACTATATAATTACACTAAAACATGTCTTGATATTATTGGTTTATTATATTGCTTTCTAAAACATACGTGGGTCGAAATGGTGACTATTAGAACTCACTTGGATGAGATTAAGACCACTAATTTGTTTTATTTAAAGGAAAGTGAAATATGTTTCACTCAAAATTTATTAATTAAATTATTTTTATATAAGGTTATACAGAATATAAATTTGATTATAAATACTCATTTTAAAGATAAATTTTTTTCTTCATCATGGTAATTTATTTTTAATTTTAAAAAAATTTATATTTACCTTAATAGTTATACATTAATGATTCAGACATTATTTATTTAGTGAAAAATCAATAATATGGTTTTTATTAAAATAATAATACCCCTCAAAAGGACCAAAAACTTGACCAAAACATATTGGTAGAGTATATATAAACCATAAGAATCCACGAGTCGACTTGTGGACCATTATGGGAATTATAAAACATATTATGACATTTATATTATTTTATTTTAAATGATGTCAAAGTTATCACCTTCATAATTTAATAAAGATAATGTTTTAAAATTTGGTTGTTTTAGGAGATAAATTCAACTAAATGTGTTCTTATGAATTCTGTTAGATTTATATTAATAATATTATTGAAATTTTATTTTATGCAACAAATAAGTATATTAAATAATTATACAAAAATCTTGAAGTAATTATTTTATTAAGAAAAATATCAAATAAATGGTTTTAAAAATAGTAAAATAAATTTTATATGAACTAATTAATGTTCTAGAGAAATTTTATAAATAAATATGACATGTTCGGAATCTATTATATATTTTTTTTCGAACGTATCTTATTTTTTGGATTTTATTTAAATTTACATAATTGAATAGTTTGAAAATTGACAATATTTGTATTTTATAAAAACAACATATTATTAAATTGTTTAAAAATCACAAAAAAAAAATTTAAAAATTCCAAATTGAAAATTATATGGTCGAAAATGTCATAATTTATCTAATTATGGACAATTAACAACACATAATTAAGTATTTATAATAATTTAAAATTTATAATATTATTACCGCAAATAAAATGAAATAGATTAAATAAGGACAAATCAAAATGTTAAGGTTGAAAATAAATTTCAAACATGTATAAATTCTTTTGGTTGATGATATTACCACACTATCTCATTGCATCTTTAATTTTGAGTCATTTTGGAGGTTTTTATATGGGGTTTGACTTTATTATAAATTAATATTTTTGAGAGTTTCCTAAAGTGCCCCTCCCCCCTCTTATAAAAGGGCACCTCATCCCTCTCCTCTTCACACCATTTTGAGATTTCAAACTCGGCCGAACCCTGCCAATTTATCTTATCAACTTCCCTAGTGATGTACTAGAGGTCTTTTTCTTTTTCAAATACCGTCCGTAGTTCCCTAAGAGGAGGTTTAGAAGGGGCATGTCGAAGAAGAGGTAATATCCTTTATCGATTCTTTCAAACTTATTTCATCTTCTACTTCTTCTATATGAGTTGATTCATTATTTGGTAATAAATCCTATATCACTTGTATATGGATATGTTATTATGAATATGAAACCACAATATTCTATCTTCTATCTTCCCTATGATAAATGAAATCAGCATGCGTGCGTACGTACGGCCTACCATCTCCACGTTGTGGTGTAATCTGTTTTTCATAACCAACCTACTTGGATGGGTATAATAATGGAAGAAATAACTATATATGATTATTATAAAGTGATATTTATTATGAAATATTATACACCATACACTTAAATAAAATTCCACAATCATGGGAATGATATTGTCGCTCGTGCGTACGTACGGCTTACTGTCTCCATGACGTGATGAGATTCCTTCTCCATGTTAACCATTCAAGAATGATTATAAAGTATATATAAAAAAAATCATGAAATATATGACATAATAATGGTACTGGATTTATGTATATATATATATATATATATCTGTGTGTGTGTGGGTCATTTACTTCCATTTAATTTAATAAAGAAACGAAAACAGCGTTCAAGAGTACGTACGGCCTACCGTCTCCATGAACGGTGTATTTCAATCCATTTATCGATATATTATATATATATATATTGAATATATGTGATATATAAATCATGTGTTACATTATGAATTTAATTAATCATGATCTAAGTAATCATATGAAAAATTACAAGTCAAAACACGTACGATAAATGAAACGATTTTACCCAAAAAACTGCTTTAACATGGAATTGACAAATGAACGGGAAATATAAAGTCATTAGTGAATCATATATGATATCATAAATATTATTATGGTATTTTTACAAGTTTATAATATTTTTAACCCCACTATACAGGATTTTCGGACACGTATGGAAGAAACTAGACCTAAGGTAAGGGGAAACTATGCCAATCTCGTTTCTATTCAAGATTGTTTATTCATAATTATTTAATGGGGTTATATTTATCATCCACATCCATGTCTTCTAAAAATGTTTTCAAAAAATGTTTACTATTCTTCCATTTATGATTGAACTCATTTTTACCCTTTGTTTCATTTTACCACGTGGTATGGAAGGAATCTTTTTATTGTTTACCACACGAGGTATTTTTTGACTTTTCTGGTAAAAGTACGAGGAGAACATTTTTATAACTTATACGGCATGAACTGATTTTTACAGTTTCATAACGCCTTATTTCCATGAAACTTCCCCTACAATATTTCATGATTATTTTCAACAAAATAATTTTCTTTTAAAATTTTACGTCGTTTTGAGAAAAGAAAATGATTTCAAAGAAGAATGGATATTTTCCTCAAAAATTCATTTCAAGTGTTTTATCAAAACTATTTTCCATATAAGAAGACATTCTTTAATATGGATATGTTTTATGTATAATCTTCCTATTATATGCATGGTTTTATTTTGTTTATGTTGAAATTATATCCATTGTTTTATATGGATTATGTTATGATGGGATGATGTATATGAAACCCATTTTATTCATTGGGTTATGATGAATGATTTATGTTTATTTTGTGGCCCACAAAATATTTATTTCATTAGAGAAGGGTGGGACATATATCAACCTCCAATTCATTGGGTAATTATTTATATCTCATGATATTGACATAGTTTGAAAGGAAATTAAATCTCGTTCATTATTATAGGGCTGGAAGGGCAGGTAAACCCAGTTCAGTAATGGACTTTGTCCACTATGATGGTAATGGTAGCAAGGCCTTGGATAATATGGAAATAATATCATGTGCTTAATGGTTTTACACAATTAAATGTTTTATACACATGCTATTTTATCATGATTAATGTTACTTTATGATCTATTCCATATGTACTTCCATGATTTATGTCATTACTCATGATTTTGATGTTTTATGTTCATGTTTTTAAGTTCAAATGTTTATGGGTTGTTTTATGTTTTCCATGTCTACCCTTACTGATCATTTGAGCTCACCCTTTTTATGTATTATTTTCACTAGGATATAAATAAAGGTTTTATGTAATAAAACAAAATGGGAAGATCTTTATGAGAGATGGTGAAGATCTTTCACTATGATTAGAAGATTTTGTTCGAAGTTTCCAAAGACACTAAACTAATATGGTCCTTGGGCATCAGTTTTTGTTATGTATTAAGTATTCTAAAAAAGTAATGTAATGTCTATATACATATAGATTTAGATCTCTACCATTGTTATCGTTGAAAAGGAGGTAGGAATGAATCCAATCCTTGGGAACTCTCTCGTGTTAGCATTGGACGAATCATGGCTCTCTGTCCAAGGGATTAAGGAGGAAATGGATGCCACTAGAGATAGTGGTGTGTCCCGCCTAGGAGGTGTACCCACCCATGGAGTGCTCTGATAGGTTTCAATTCTGGTCCATTAGAAATAATTCCAGACCTCTACAGTTGGCATCAGAGAGAAGGTTTAGTTAACCTTTGGAAACTAGGATGTGAAAACTTTAGTAAGATCCCTAGAGATATTTCTAAGGTATTTTTAGGGATGTCCCTAAGGTTAAGTATAAGTATAGGTTATATTCCTATAATCACAGTAACGATCTTATAATTAATCCTAAGATGTTAGATATTGAAGGTACTCCCCCTTTATTATGTTGTTTTCCTAGCATGATTTTTTCCTCTCACACTATTCTTTTGGGGTTTTAGACGATGGTTGGAACCCTAAGGAACCATGTTGATCAATGTAATGGACAATGCAATGATTTTCCTCTTGAAAAAAGCAATGTTATGGGAGATGGAGTGAAAAATATTTTTTCAATACTTACATAATCTATGAATAATTCAGGACTTCCAAATGAGTAGAGAGGGGAATAATATTCTATTGAGTCCTTCATGAGGTAATATCCACCTTATTTCAATGGGTCTTATGATCTAGTTATTGTTGAAAAATGAATCAATACCATTGAAAATATATTTTCCGTACTTCGATGTTCAGAACATGAAAAATAATTTTGTCTATTTACCGTTTAGAATATGAATCAGACTAATGGTAGACTCTAATTAAGAATACAAGGCCCCAAGTTGAAATTCAATCCATGGAATGGGACGAGTTCAAGAACTTGTTTTTCAATAAGTACTTCCCTCATATTCCTTGAAAAAAGATAGAAAATGACTTCCTTGAGCTTAATAAAAAGGATGCTGAATCCGTTGGTATATACAAGGCGAATTTTACATGGCATGCAAGGTATGCATATGGATTTATCATCCAACCTGAAATTAAATTTGATTGATTCTTCAGTGGCTTAAAACCAAGTCTTCGAAGGGAGTTAGCTATAAGATAATTCAGTAGCTATGAAGAAATTGTGTGTTGTGCAATCATGGTAGAACTAGAAGTTGTTGTTACATATCCATCTCATGGTTTTGACAAGAAACAAAAGGAGTTCAAGGAAAAATCTCAAAACACTGGTGAAAACAAGACTAATGATTCGTTATGCTCAAATTGTGGAAAGAAGCATAGTAGAGATTGTCTTAAAGGGGCTTGAATTTTTTTATGTGTGTAAAAGAGGGTTATCGAGAAGCTGAGTGTCAAAGTAATGGGAAAAAGGTATCTAATGAGGTTAATAGAGAAAATACTACAGAGAACGCACCACCAACACTTCAATGCTACAAGTGCAAGGAAATGAGTCATTATGATAACCAATTCTCTAATCCAAGGGTTAATGATGATTAACTTCAAAAAAACTCTTAAGTAAAATGAAAGAGGGAAATCACATGTGATCACTATTGGTGATGTTGAATATGAAAAATAAGGGGTGGAGTGATTAAGTGTTTATGTAATGGGATTACAAAATAGTGTTGTGGAATCTCATTTATAGTGTCATGGAATATTGGAATATCTATGTATTGGTTTTCAATAATTGTATGGTACCGGTAACCATGAAAAGTGATTGAAATATTTTTGAAAAGCAGATGATATGTGCATAATGAAGGTATAAGGAGAAATTAATATGTTTGATAGGATTAATGAGATCATGACTGATATAAGGACAAAGTGACATCATGGTTTGAGTATATAGAAATTTAGGGAAGTTGGTATGTGGAAAGAGTTAATTGTTCATAGTATTCATGATTCCACTAAGGTTCTATGGTAAATCATGTTTCAATAGAATACATGATTAAGGTATTCACATGTTTGGAATTTGACCAATAAGATATATCTTGTAATATATGGAGGATAAATGATGTTATTCACATGCTTGGTAGATGACCTCTCTAGTAATCTTCTTCCGTACACCATGAGATTGGACAAGAAGTATTTTGGATAAGCCTAAATATTAGAATGGATTATGTTGGACGTCAGATAGTATTGTTTAAGGCTAGAACTTATTGATATTCTTTCTTGAATGTTATAATAGTATAGTTTTAGAAAAAAGACAAATTGTTGGATGAATGACAAGCCGTTGGGTTGGACAAAGCTACGGGAATCAAACCCACAACTGAAGTGTGAAAGGCCTTTATCACCTACCACTGACCTAAAAGAAGTCCCTCATTTGTAGAAATTAGTTTTATTTTATTGAAAGATATTATAGATGAAGTATAAGACCATTTTTGGAACCATATATGATTTACCTCACCATATATAGACTTATGTATATTTAATATCTTGTACTAAACTTTTTTGTGATAGAGACAGATGGAATGACCTATCATTCTATCGCATGATCTGCCAATACATTAAGAATGAAAATTTAAACTTAATTTATTTAAATAAGAGATGAATTTGAAATTTTTCATGGAATGACCAATGATGATATTACACTAAAATCAAGTAAGTATTTCTTCTTATGCAAAAATTAATCAACTATAGGGAAATGATCCTGAAAAAAATATTGTCCTAGTACCCTCATATCTGATGAATTAGATGGTACCTTAGATCATCACAATTTTATGGCTTTGTGATTCCTGGGTTATTAATATCCATGTTCTCTACCATTCTTTATCAGAACATAATTGTTAGATTTCTCTTCCATAACCACATTTTCACCTATATTCTCATATGTGGAAACCTAGTGTGATTTACTTTGGGTGGTCGTTATGTTTCTAAATTTCTTTTTTAAAATTATGTTTTAGTATTAATTTTTACTATGTGGGTTTCTATGAAAGAAACTTTCAAGTAATAAATGATTTATAACCCCGACAAATTTCGAGTGTGAAATTCATTTTAAGTGGGGTTAAATGTAACACCCCGAGATTTTATGAGAAGTATTATTTTTAATTTCTTTAATGTCTTCTGTTTTATGCTACACCAAGATTTTATTGCACTATATGAGACACCATATTAGATTTTATTATAATAAACACTATTCTTGTCTTGTGTTGCACGCAAGTGTGATCATCCTCAATAGTGTGTGTTGTACGCAATACCGAGTTTCACTAAACAACGATATATTGTTATAATATTATTATGAACTAGAATTTATCAATAGTATTGACCACATTTTTTATATCATTATAATTCATCATACACATATTCTACAACATGGTATGGTAAAAAAATAAATCTTTTAGGTAAAATAAGTATTCTTCAAAAAACGCAGTTTTGCCGCCTTTTGAAGGAAAACCCACATTAAATCTAGTTTTTGAAATTTTTATATGTTTATTTAAAAAAACTTATTCATTGCAATAATGATATAAAAATTTACTTGTCATAATTTTTTAATATTTTTCTGTTAACTTTCTTATTTTGATGAATAGTAAAAATACGCAAAATTTTAATTAAAAACATCTTTTTTCATCAAGATAATTTATATGGTTAAATTATAATATTGAATGGTTTTACAGTATAAATAGAATATATTTTTACCATTTAATTTAATTTATGTCATTATCATTAATTTTACATTGAATTCATAGGTAAAAACATTTCAATCTGTTGCAATGTTTTAAATAAAAACCCATTTTTTCGACAACAGGATTAATTTTAAATTAATTAATGCATATTATGTGTTATGAATTTTTTAAAATGGATTTAATATTTGGAATCAGGAGGTTAAAAATTTTTAAATAGATAATTTTTAACTTTAGGCATTATGAATAGTAACTATGGTAAATTTTATTCACCACGGTTCAAGAGAAATCAGGTAATTAAGGGTCAAAATAATATTATAGAATTACAAAAACACTTGTATTGATATAATTGGTTAATTATATTTCTTTATAAAACATACTTGTGTCGAAATGGAATCTATTAGAACCCACTTGGATGAGATTAAAACCATTAATTTATTTTATTTAAAGGAAAGTGACATATGTATCACTCAAACTTTATTAATTAAATTATTTTTAATATAAGTGTATACTGACTATAAATTTGATTATAAATACTCATTTGAAAGATAAATTTTTATTCTTCATCATGGTAATTTATTTTTACTTTTTAAGAAATATATAATTACCTTAATATCTTATACATTAATGATGCAAAAATTATTTATTTAGTGAAAAATCAATAATGTAGTTTTAATTAAAATAATAATACCCATCTAAAGGACCAAAAATTTGACCAAAACTTATTGGATGAGTATATCAAAACCATAATCATCCAAGGGTCGACCTGTGAACCATTTGTAGCCTCATAAAACAGATTATGACATTTATATTATTTTATTTTAAATGATCTCAAAGTTGTCACCTTCATAATTTAATAAAGATAAAATTTTAAAAGTTGGTTTTCATAGAATATAAATTAGTATAAAATTGTTCCTATGAAATATATTATATTTATATTAATCATATTATTTTATGTTTAATTTTTATACAACAAATAATTATATTAAATAATTATACAAAAATGTTATTGAAATTATTTTATTAATAAAAATATCAAATAAATGGTTTTACAAATATTAAAATAAATATTATATGAACTAATTAATGTTCTCCATGAATTTTATAGATAAATATGCATTTTAAGAATCTATTAAAAAAAAATTTCAAGCATATCTTCTATGTGCATTTTGTTTAAATTCAAATAACTGAATAGTTTCAAAATTGACATTATTGGTATTTTATAAAAATAACATATTATTAAATTGTTTAAAAATCACAAAAATTTTAACAAATTACAAATTTAAAATTATATGGTCTAAAATGTGAATATATATCTAATTATGGACAATTCACAACACATAGTTAAGTTTTTATAACAATTTAAAATTTAGAATATTATTAATTCAAATAAAATCGAATAGATTAAATAAGGATAAATCAAGATGTTATGCTTTAAAATAAATTCCAAACATGTCTAAATTTTATTTGCTGATGAGATTACCAGCCTATCTTGTCTCATCTTCAAAGTTGAGTCATTTTGGAGGTTTTTATGTGGGGATTGATTTTATTATAAATTAATATTTCTGAGCGTTTCCTAAAGTGCTCCTCTCATCTCTTATATAAGGGAACCTCAGCCCTCTCCTCTTCAAACCATTTTGAGAATTAAAAATCAGAAAAACCCTACTAATATCTATTTTAAACTTCCCTATATACATAATAGAGGTCCTGGAATTCCTCAAATATCATCCTTAGAGCCCTAATAGGAGGTCTAGAAGAGGCATGTCGAAGAAGAGGTAATATCCTTTACCAATTCATTCAAATGTATTTATTCTTATACTTCCCCTATATGATTTGTTTCATTATTAGTTAGTAATTCCAGTATAAATTTTATACTGATATTTTATTATCAATATGAAACAACTATATTCCAACTTCTATCCATCCGATGAAAAATGTAATCACCACAAGTGCGTACGTACGACCCACTGTCTCCACAACGTGGTGTAATCTGTTTTTCATAACCATCCTACTTGGATGGGTATAATAATGGAGGAAATAGCTATATATGATTATTTTCAATTGATATTTATTCTAAAATATTATACTCCGTACACTTAAATATAATTCCATAGTCACGTGCAAGATATTGTCGCTCGTACGTACGTATGGTTTACTGTCTCCACGACGCGATGAGATTCATTCTCCATGTTAACCATTCAAGAATGATTATAAAGTATATACAATAAATAATCATGAAATATATGACATAATAATTATACTAGATTTATATATATATATATATATATATATATATTTCATTTACTTCAATTTAATTTAATAAAGAATCGAAAATAGCGTTCATGCGTACCTACGGTCTACCGTCCCCATGAACGGTGTATTTCAATCCATTTATCAATAGATTATATATATATAATTATATATTGAATATATGTCATATATAAATCATGTTTTACATTCTGTAAGTAATTAATCATGATCTAACTAATCGTATGAAAAATTACAAGTCAAAACTCGTACGATAAATTAAACGATTTTACCTAAAACGCTGCTTTAACATGGAATCGACAAATGAACAGGAAATATAAAATCGTTAGTGAATCATATATGATATCATAAATATTATTATGGTTCTGTTACAAGTTTATAATATTTTTTGACCCCTTTATACAAAAGTTTAGGACATGTAAGAATGAAATTGGACCTAAGGTAAGGGGTAACTTTGCCAATCTTGTTTCTATCCGAGATTGTTTATTCATAAGTATTAACTATGGTTATATTTATTATCCATGTCTGTGTCTTCTAAAAATATTTTCATAAAATGTTTACTATTCTTCCATGAATACTTAAAGTCATTTTTACCCTTTTTTGACTTTTAACACGTGGTAGGGAAGGAATATTTCTTTTGATAACCATACGAGGTACTTTTTGACATTTCTGGAAAAAGTACTTGGAGAACATTTTTTTAACTTATACAGCATGAACCGATTTTTACAGCTTCATAACACCTTATTTCCATGAAGCTTCTTCTACAATATTTTATGATTATTTTCAACGAAATTATTTTCTTTTAAAATTGCATGACATTTTGAGAAAATAAAATGATTTTGAAGAAGAAAGGATATTTTCCTGAAAATTCATTTCAAGTGTTTTATCAAAACTATTTTCCATCTAAGATGACATTATTTAATATGGATATGTTTCATGTATAATGTCACTATTATTTACATGGTTTTATTTTGTTTATGATGAAAATGTATCCATTGTTTTATATAGATTATGTTATGAGGGGATGATGTATATGAAACCCATTTTATTCATTGGGTTATGATGAATGATTTATGTTTATTTTTTGGCAGATGAAAGAATGATTTCATTATGAGATGGGTGGGACCTATATCTCCCTCCAATGCATTGGGTGAATATTTATATCTCATGAGATAGACTTGGATGGAACTTAAAGTAAATCTAGATCAGTATTACAAGGCTGGAACGGTAAGTAATCCCGGTTTTTTAATGGAATTTGTCCACTATGATGATCTTGGAAGCAATGACTTGGCTACTATGGAAATCATATCTTGTTCTCAATGGTTTTCCACAATTACATGTTTTATTCCCAAGCTATTTTATCATGATTAATGTTCCTTTAGAATCTATTCCTTATGTACTGCCAAGATATATGTCATTACTCATGATATTGATGTTTTATGTACATGTTTTTACCTTCAAATATTTATGGGTTGTGTCATGTTCTCCATGTCTACCCTTACTGAGCATTTGAGCTCACCCTTTTTATGTTTTCTTTTATTTTGGATATAAAGAATTTTTTTAGGTAAGAAAAAAAATGGGATGATCTTCATGGAAAATTTTAAAGATCTTTTACCATGATTAGAAAAGTTTGTTCTGAGTTTCCAAAGAAACTAAACTAATACGGTGTTTGGGCATCTAACTTTTTTTTGTATTAAGTCTTCCGATAATGTAATTTAATGTCTACATACGTAAAGTCTTGAGTCTCTACCACCCCTCTCCCTCCCCCATCCCCTTTTCACATCCTATCCCCCCTGTACACCCCACCCCTGCCCCCTACACATCCCCTTCCCCCTTTCACACCACTCCCCCTTCTCCCCTACACACCCCACCCCGTCCCCCATGCCCCATGCACATCCCCTTCCCCTTACACACCCCTCCCGATTCTCCCCTACACACCCCCATTCCCCCTGCAGTACCCCCCCCCCCCCCAGCACACCCCTGCGCCCACCCTACACAGCCCCGCCTATAGTGCCCCCAGACAAAAAAAAGGGAAATACAAAGGTTTCATGCTACCCATAAATTCATGCAAGCATAATTGACAAACCTAAAACAGGTTATTAAATAACTCATAAATTAATTTAATATATAAACAATTGTGTAAATGTTTTTGATTTCATGCATCCCATGCGTGAATCGTACCCAATTAAATTGATTTGATGATTCATGAAGAAGCGATTAGATGTTGTGAAAGTCCTATATTGAATAAAATATTGATGAACATTATTTTCTCCTCTTGAAATAATTTTATTGAGTAAGATTAAATATTATTTGATGTTGGATTAATCCTTCATTAGACGGGTAGTCTTAAAAATTTGGAGAGTTTGAATTTTAATAAAAATTAATTCCTAAAAAATAAACCACTAATTCAGACCCCCTGCCCCACTGCATAGCCCCCTCCCACCCCCTATACAGCACCCCCTCTCCCACCCCCTAGATATCACCTCTTCACACACCCCTGACCCCATGCACACACCCCTGCATAGCCCCTTCCCCCTTGTAGTACCCCCCTGGACATTTACAGTGGCTGGCCTGAAGATCATTGGTTAAAATTTATGGAGGAATATGCCCTGAAAATTGATGGGTTCACAATTCAGTTTTTTACATTATATGTAAAAAACTAGTAAAATAACAATGTAGTTTCTATTGTAATGGAATTGAGTATTTAGAACCCAAAAAAATTATCATAGGATTTCTATGAAACACCAATAAAATGATATTCATACGAATCAACAGATTCATAGAAATCATGGAATATAAAATCAATTGAACTGGGTATTTTTATGATACACTATAAGTTCAATGAAATCCATGAATTAGGATGAAGTTATGGAATTTCAAATCATTAGTGTCATCACATGTCCCTTAAGGATTCTAAGGTGACATATAATACCATATCCACCCAAAGAGTAACACACCCACTTAGGTTTGGTAAGTCATCGGGGACCCCAATGGGATCCCCTAGATCATTACTTAGAAGAGGCACCCTACTAGGAGTCCATAAGTCATAACCAGTAACATGGAAAAAAAATATCTTAGAAAGGATTCCATGCTCCTTAGTATAGTCATATATGTAACACAACCTATAGTATAATCTTAGTTTCTAGAAACATTAATTTCTTATCCATATACACTTTTTTAAACAATTATATTATATAAATTTTCAATTATTATTCAACCTATTTCATTCAAAAATATTCATATTTTTCAAATAAATAAATATGATGAAGGTATGCATATAATGTGTCATTTGTTATAAACAAAATATAGAGGTATAATATTCAAAAGTGCATACCTAGGGATCAACTATCCAACCATGATACAGACCAAGGTCCAAAAGATCCAATATTGTACACTCATGAGTAAACTTGAAATCATCAATTCTGCAAGCATAGTGTATGCCATGTCAATTTGATTAAAAACACAATTAATACTTACTAATGATTTGCAAAAAATGGTATAAAATAACCATTACCTCTAGATTTTTATATTCATGTCAATCCCAGTTGAATGTCATGGAAGAAAATCAATTGCATCGGATATGTTTTCTTGTTAGTTCTATACATATCATGCATCCCTGTCCTACATTTCAATACAATTCATCAAACTCACAGTATTATCAGTGATAATCATAGAGGGACCTCCTCAAGCAAAAAAAATTGAAAATTGGACTACATACTATCGGAGGTGTGTAGGAGGAGTAAGAGGGGATACCTCGCAGCATCGTTATCGATGAGGTACGATGGTCACGTCGGATGAGGATACAATTCAGTATAATTATAACAAAACTTAAATACTATATAAACAAACAAATATCATAATAGAATAATTCAATATATGTAGAAACAGTCAGAAACACTACAATGCAATTCAGAATTACAATAATAAAACCTCACTACATGATAAAATTACACATATTAACAATCCCAAAATAAAATTCACAGCAATAGTGAGTCTCAATATTAGTATCATCATATTCATGATAACCCACATCCATGCATCCTATAGAAACACCATCTTCACCTCTCACGACACCAGCATCATCATCAACATCATCATCAGTACCGGCACTGAAACTGAGACCGGATTTAGCTACAACTCTAGCTCCAGATCTGGCTCCAGAAGAAGAATATACATTAGCAGAACTCATTGAAATCAAACATGTGTCAACCCCTGTAGGTAATTTTACAGAATGTGTAGAAAAAATGGGAGACATAACTTTCATCATATTTCTAAATATCACCTTTTCTACTTTTGGAGTTTCTTCTTTGATTGTATAATTTTGTTCCACTTTGACCAAACTAGAACTGGTACTCAAAGAAACATTTTCAGTAGACCATTATCACGATGTTACAATATTTTTCCCTGGTCAACAATGCACTCTACCCTGATGTTCATCTCTTAATACCTGATGTAGATGATCGTTCAGGTCCAAATTGTCAGGTAATTTTTCTTCCAATGTCTCCAAAGCATTATGTTGATTGATATATAACATAAATTAAAATGATAAACTAATATAAGAAATTAAATTTAGTCAAAATAAAAGAAATTTAAATATACTTACAATCACCTTCTCGTTGTATGTATTTGGTATAGTACTATATTTGTTTTTTTCTGCTTGTACAAAATAAAGTTGATAGAGGTATGTAGCCCTCGATATTCAATGCAATTTTTAGGAAAAAAAAATATTTAAATCAAAGTTTGATGTAAAAAAAATTACACTAAATATAACTAAATATTTTAAATATTAAATTACATGTGTTTTCTCAAGATCATGGAGTGAATTGTGTCCACGACTATAAGCACATTTCCTTACACACCTATTTCTTTTATTTCTGTCTTATTTATCTTATAAACAAATAATAATATAATTTAATTAACATAAATAAAATAATTTTCAAATAAATAATTTAATATTTATATAAATTTAACAGATATCTTAAACACCGGAATCTTCCAATAGATGATCATCTCTTTGTATTATGATATTAGGAAATCCTAAGTCATGAATACTTCTTCAAGCTCTGTTCCAACTCTATTTTCAACCAAGATAGAATTCATACTTGTAAACTTTCCAAATTTGACTTAAATACATTAATCTTATAGCCTTGGAATTTTTTCCATCACAAAAATTATATCAGAGATACAATGAAAAATATATTTGTGAAGAAAATATTATAAATCAATATATATAAAAGGTGATTAACATTACTTACTTAGATCTCTGGCTAGGCATTTTTCATTTATTTGTTTCCAACTTCCCTCTAACTTATTTTTGGAACCAGAATGATATTTTTGTGTCTAGAAAGTTTAACCATAAATATTTTACATTCCATACTATTTCTTTATTATAGCTTTGTCCTCATTGTGTTCAACCATGATTTGCATGTGTCGATTCCAACACTCTCGCATTTTTTTGTGGTCTCGTCATCTGGTGGAGGCAAGAACTAGTCATGAATAAAATTAATAAAGGATAATAATATATATGAAATTATCATTAATCACTAAAAATAATGTTTAAACACATAACAGTAGATGGGAGATCTGCTGACCACTAAAGTGCAGCGTCTAGAGGGGGAGTAGCCTCTATAGTATGTTGGATATCTATAGTATGAGTACGTTTTATAGTAGATGATGACAAGTGTAATGACAGAGGGATAAAACTCGTTGGACAACCCTATACAAATGATGGTGGATATGGATATGGATATGGTAGTGGGATATATAGGGGCGTAGTCCGCTATACCGTAGATGGTGGGAATGGAAAATAAGAAGGGATGGGAATATGAGAACTACCATCCAATGTGGGTGTGGGAAGAAAGGGATATGGAAAAGGTGGGTATGTATAATATGGAGGTGGGAAAATGGGAGAGTGACCTCCTGGTTACTCAAGCAACACAGTAGTAGGCTAAACTATAGAATCAATACCCCTCGCCATACTATCAGCCTCAGTAGTATAATCCAATCGTCTCCTCAACGAAGTAGCCTAAAATAACATACAAGATAAAATAAAATGCACGATAACCAGATAAAAAATATCAAACAACATAATATTCAGACATTAATTGTACTTATAGTGTTGGCAATATGAGATATATGTTGTTCATTTCTTTTTATTCTTCAATTTTTTCTAGTATCATCATATACAGACATTTTTACCTGGAAATTTAAAATAATATTCTCAAATAAATAAAAATAATGCAAAATGTTAAATAATACATTTTTATTATAAAAAAATGAGATTCATTTTCAATGTAATATTTATATTGATAAAATATTGGGACTCTTCTATGTTCAAGAATTACTATAGATGTGATTATACATAAATTTCTTAGACTATAAATAGTTTTATATTTGACATTGGTATAATATATAATAGTTAATTTGATATCATTTGTTGAAGTTTGGAAAAACACATACAATATTACGATAATTTCAGGTAAATACATACAAATGTGTCAACATTATGTTTGCTCTGTGAAAATTTCCAATTCACAATCTGTTCTAGAAATTGATCCACCTGTGTCATCAAATAAAACACCCTAATAAATATTGACATTTTCATCCACTACATCATTATCATCCATTTCTTCGTCAAAAATATATCTTGGAATGACATCAACAATAACATAAAGATTTTGTTTTAACAGGTCAGTTATATAAAACACTTGTCTAGCCTGTGATGCAAGAATGTAAGGATCATCGGTATGAATCTGGTGATAATATCAATCACTCTAAATCCACAGTTATCAATATGCATTCCTTGTCGTGTCATTGAATCTACCCACTTAAATTTCATCATCGCGATATGCCCATTGTGCATTGTAATCTAAAAAAACCATTCTTTCAACAAAACCATTATATGATATATTTTTTGACTGAGGTTTTCTATCTGATGCACTCGCATAACAATTTATTGTGGAACTTATCATGACACATTCATTTTGTGTTGCCATTTTTTTGCATAGATATTTATAAAAAAAATTAAATCCATTGACAACCATTAATTTACAATCATGTACCACATCATTTAGACTGAAGGGAAATGCTCTTAATTCATCTGATACTTCATTCATTGGTAGAGTTAAAACCTAAAAGATACCTACATTGAATATTAAATATAAACATGTGATTCTGTTATGATAAGAAAACAAATATATTACCTTTGACTTTAACCAAGCAGCAAATTCTTTGCTACACAAGAGTTCCTTCCTCTTAATAGATAGAGAGTGATGTCTCTTTTTTATAATTTCTAAATGTTTTCTTCAAATATGAAAGCATAAAAAAGTCAGAATATTTGAAGAAATAACACAATGAAAAAAATTAATATTAATTAGTTTACTTAATTGATATAATCATCAATCACACCATTGTTGAAT
The DNA here is from genome assembly GCA_963277665.1 of Viscum album. Taxonomy (NCBI): domain Eukaryota; kingdom Viridiplantae; phylum Streptophyta; class Magnoliopsida; order Santalales; family Viscaceae; genus Viscum; species Viscum album. Next base: position 543,703,836 of record OY728157.1, read on the forward strand.
GATAATGTACGATGATCTGTTTCCCACTATTCCATTCTTAAAGTACACAACAAGTATGATCCTGATATCCCCCTCTTTGGGGAAGTGAAGAAAATGAAGGCTTAATGGAATCATATTGCTCATCGCCAGTTCTAATTAGTCGATTATACCTCATAGTTATGTTACCCAAGTATGGTGAATAGAAATCCCAGCATTCTTGTGCTAAATAACATTTCACAATAGAGCCTTTAGGATGATATTTATTTCTCACATAATATTTCAATGTAAACATAATTCTTTCTATAGGATACCTCCACTGACTCGAAACAGGACCACCAAAAAGAACTTCTTTGGGAAGATGCACAGTCAGATGTAACATACATGTGAAAAATGATGGTGGGAAAATTTTCTTCAAGTCACAAAGAATAATCAATATATCCCTATGCAATTTCTGAACAACACTTCTACTTAGTCTTTAGTACAAAGGTCTTGATAAAAATGACATAACATAATCACAACAACTCTAAAATTATCTGAAAATAAATATCAAATGTAAATAGTAATCATGTCATGTAATAAGACATGGTAATCATGGGTTTTAAGAGATTTTAGTTTCACATCTTGTGTATTCACCCATTTCGATATATACTTGGAATAACCTTCTAGAACCGTCAAAATTTCTAAGACCTAAAGAAATTTTTTCTTCTCCACATTTTTCAATGAATGAAAGGTAATAGGTAATTTGGACTTATTTTGACCAATTAACTCAAGATGAAGTTTCTCTCTTATACATCAATCCATCAAATCACGATGAGACCACAAGGCGTCTTTTGTTTTTCCATTGTAATTTAAAATAGTAGCATGTAACATCTTATAAATTTTTATCTAGATAGTCATTACATCCAAACAATGATGCAATAAATTCAATGACCAATACAAAAACTCAAATAATATTCTTTTCTTTCTCCAATTTCTATTGGAATTTGAGTTAACATGTTTTCTCTTTCTACTATTTGATTTACTTTTTTGAAGAACATAATTCAAATCATAAAGTTATTTTACAATATCATTCCCTGACATTCATTGAGATGTCTCATCTATCTCGATAACATTATCGAACTATCTTAAAATTTTCTTGTACAGATGATCCATCAGTAGAAATTAACGATGCCCTATGAAGTTGAAAGTTCGTCGAAAATTTAATCATCGGTAATGTGTCTTTTTCATACAAATTGGGAAGGATAATTTCCCATTAGTACTCTAACCAGACATCATTCTATAGGAAAGGAAATCATTTATCGTCCATAATAAAACAACAAAAAACATAAATTACTCCTTCCTGAATTCATCATATGCTTGGGCACCAACAATAAAATCATCTTTTAACTCCTCTATTAATGGCTGTAAGTATATATCAATATCATTTCTAGGATTATTGGGTCCAGATATTAGTATACTCATGAGAGTAAATGGCTTCTTCATACACAACCAGGATGTAAAGTTATAAATGTGAATGAAAACTAGCCAAGTACAGTGTCCATTATGCATTTGGTGAAATGGGTTAAAACCATCATAGGATTATCCCAATCTAACTTTTTGTCGGTCAACTACAAAATCATGATGTAACCAATCAAATTTTTTCCATGCCAACCCATCTATAGGATGCACTATTTCATCATTATCTGTATTTATTTCATCTTCATGCCATTTCATATTCTTTTCCATTTGTTCTGACATAAAATTCTTTTAAATCTTGAGAAATAAAGGGAAATTCCACATCACTATCTCTAGTATGTGACATTCAGTTCCGTATTTATTAGACTTCCACATTGATGTGCCATACTATTTGAACTGACTCAACTCTACATTTTCCTTCTAGAATAGACAATAATATTTGGGAAATGAATGAATTTTAATAGATAAGAATCCAAATTTGTCAACCAACTTTGATTCCATGTTATCATTTTCTAAAATACATGCATCAGCAGGAAATAAATCCTTAATAAATTTAATGATATAGTTTAATGTAGTATTACTAAATCCATACATTATCTCTGCATGATATAACCGCATTAAAAACTCATGTTTTCCCATTTTTTCACGTACCTAATATACTAGGGTATTTTCATCATCCATTAGCTTTCTAACACTCTCAATGTCATCATCCAGATTAATAGTTGAAAACTATGTTCTTGTATTCATTTCCTCTTTCACTAGTCTAAATGAGTAGATGGCTTTAGAAACAAAAGGAACCCGATTAGAAATAAAATTTTTCATACCAATCCTTTCCACTGAATCGATGTCAATAACCACTTTTTTTCTCCATTGTGATACCACACATGATAAATGTTTTGAAAACCTTGTTTGTTAATATGGTAACTCACTTCCTCGCAAGTTAACCATTGTCTTCCAATATAATCAAAACAAAATCATAAAATCGATCCTCTATATGAATCATTAGTGAATGTAATATCCATGAAATATTATAACTCCTTCTGAAATTCATCAGTGATATAATCAAAATTTTACATCCATTATCTATCGATTCTAAGGAATATAAACATACATTAAATAAATAATCATAAAAATGACTTAATATTATATGTAGTGTATCATAAGATAATATGTAACCATCAATAAAATGTAAATAAAAAATAATAACAAATATTATGGTTAAAGAATTCAAAAATATTTCAAATTGTAAAAAATCATGAATAGTCACACCTTTCTATAACAACATAAGATTATTTTGGTGTACTTCCAACACCCACATTAAAACATAAATGTTTTAACAATTACCTATTATGTTTTTTTATATAATTCTTTGATGGACACCCCCTCATGGACACCACCCCTCATGGACACCCACCCCCCTCTTTCCTGGACACCCCCTCCTAGACACCCCCTCCCTCTTGGACACCCCCCCTCCTGGACACCCCCTGAACACCCCTCCCTCAGTAACACCCCTCCCCCTTCCTCTTAGACACCGCCTCTCTCATAGACACCTCGTGGATAGTCCACCGACCCCCCCCCTGGACAGCCCGCCTCCCCCTACACCCCACACACTGTACCCCCCTCCCTACCCCCTGCACACTACTCCCCCAGCCCCATCACCCCCCCCCCCCTTCTGGACACACCACCCCCCCCCCCCCTCCTAGAAACCCCTCCTTCCTGGACACCCCTCCCCTCCCTCTTCGACCCCCCCAACACACCTCCCTACAAGACACCCCCCTAGATAGCCCCCCAGGAAAACCTCATCCCCCTACACCCCCATACCACTTTCCCCCCTCCCTACCCCCTACACACTACTCCCCCAGCCCCCTTTACCCCCCCCCCCCTCTCATGGACAACCCTCCTCCCCCTTCACCCCATTCCCCCTCCTTGCACACCCCCCCCCCCACCCCTCTCTTGGATACCCCTCCCCCTGGACCCCGCACCTCCAGCTCTCTGACCCCACCTCCCACCCCACTTTTTGACAACCCCCTCCCCATGCACACCTGCCCCCCTCCTTGTACACTAACCCCTGGACACCCCCCACCCTTGCACACTGCCCCCCCCCCCCCCTCACCCAAGACACCCCCTCCTAGACAACCCCCCCCCCCCCCACCCCCTTCCCCCTCCCCCTGAACCCCCTACTTCCTGCACACCCCCCCTCCTAGACAACCCCTCCCCCTGAACCCCCTTCCCCTTCCCTAGACACTTCCCCATGGACACCCCCACACCCCCTTCCCCCCCCCCCCCTACACACTGCCCCCCCTTCCCCTCAACCCCGAACACCCCTTCTTAGATATCCCCCCTCCCCGTGAACCCCCTGCCCCCTCCCCCTACACCCCCACACCCCTGCTCCCTGCACACTACCCTCCAACTCCCAACTCCCCCGGATATCCCCTTCCCCCTCCACCCTTCCCCCCTCCCTACACACATTCACCTAGACCCCCCCCCCCCCATGCACCCTGCACCCCCTGCACACTGTCCCCCCCCAACCCCCACCCCGTACACCCCCCTCCCGGACAACCTCGCTCCCCATGAACCCCTGTCCCCATTCCTACACACTGTACCACCATTCCTAATAGATCTCAGGTCCTAGATCCATATATTCAAGTTGGTCTATGTGAAAAAATAATGGAATTCCTAAATCATAGAAGTAAAATACCTGATAGGAAAATCTATTAATAGAATCATGAATTAAGATTCCAATAAGGTTATAGATACCTTCAATTTAGGGGGAAAACATTCCACCATAAGATATCCCTTACTCATGTGAAATTTTCACCCAAAAAATGGTATTAAACAAAACTCATTCCCTAGTTAAATCCCAAATAGAAATAAATATTGTGGAAGAAACTACCTCTGAAGTATTATAGGAGAAACCCCACCCCATAATTACAGGGATATTATTAAAACCATTTTATCCTCTAAGATAGTCATAATGGTGGTGTAGTAACCTCATACTATATAGATAGTATAATTACTACACACTTCCCTATAAAGTTATTTCTCCATATCTTGGTCAGGAGGGACCTCATAGGAAAAATTATCTTAGCTCCATCCACCTTCTGATCATCCTCCCCCATTGGGATCCAATTTAATCCAATCCATTTAAAATTAAATCACATTTACCTAACAAAATTCTCTTTTTATGGATCATTTACGAGGGATAGAGAGAGAGGAACCTCATACTGATCATAACCTAAAATGGACTAACATGATTGAAAATACCATTGATATTTGTTTTTTCCACTTAAAAATATTTTTATGGAAATGAATTCTCCTACAGCACTGAAGAGGATTTGATCACAATTATTTACATTATATAAGTGAATTTTATTTTAATTATCCATGTAGATAACATATATCATGAAACATACAAGGATGATCATAATGATATTATATCAAACCAAAATATGGTTCTCACTAATGTACATGATGAATGGGTGTTCACATGGTTTAAGATGTGAATTAAATATCTTAGTGATCCTCAAAATATTTAGATATTTCTTAACATGGAAGGACTCAACTAAATAAAATGTAAATTTCATTGATATATCCTACCCACCACATAAATGATTTTTTAATCCTTCCATTTAGAATAGATGCAATGAATATGAAATTTAAATAGATAATTTGAAGTGAATCAATATTAAGGGACATAGATGTGGTTTCCAATTAACTGGTAAATTAATGAGATGGACTATATATTCCATCAAGTGAATTCTCCTAACAAGAGGGGACTTATCAACCATCAATATTAGATTCCACACATTTGGATAACCCATGTCACATAAAATTAGATTATCTAACCCTCAAGGATCGTGACTATCCTTAATACCTTCCATTGTTTTTTCAACAACTAATATGTCATGTGAGATAACCCAAGAATGATCATGATTGATAAAAATTTAAAAAACATTATAAAATCCATATTTTTATCTACCTTATCCCTCACAAGATTGTATTCCAAGGAGAATATACTATCAATAATCGCTGATATAATCAATTCCTTTTCATTATGGAACGAATCATTGTATGAGAGGTGACAATTAATTCATCCCAAGTGGAATCCAGGCCTTGACTGGTTAGATCTAAATCCTTAATATATAGAATTTAAGAACCCCATATTTCTAATATTCAAGAGTAATGGAGATCTAAATAACCATAACATGAACTTAAAATCAAATTACAACTATAAAATCATATCATTGATGAAATAACATGGTATAAAATACTATGGAGGGTTGCGTTGTGTTGATTTGTAGCTTCGGGGAGGAGGGAGCTGTAGTGAAAGAGGTCTTTGAGGAGGAGGGGATCATGGTGATAGAGGTCTCTAGGGAAGAGCATTTCTTTGTGAGAGTGGTCGTCAGGGAGGAGGGTGCTGCGGTGAGAGAGTTCTTCAGGGAGGAGGGAGCAGCAGTGAAAAGAGGTTGGGGAGGAGAGGTCCAGGAAGAGAAGTCGTCGAGTAGGAGGGTGTCACGATGAGTAATGGTCAGGGACAAGAATTTTTCTAGAAGGATATGTTTTTGAGGAGGATCAATATGAGGTGAGTAGCAGATCAGGGGAGGAAGAACCTGATATAGAATGGGTGAAAAATAGACCGAGACAGTATACCCACAGTGGTTTAATAATACAGTAGAAATGAGAAAGATATAGCCACGTACGAATAAAATTGTATCTTTAAGTCTTTGGAAATATCAATAATTTCTAGTAATGGATTATGACCCCAGTTCTCCAAAGATGATTAGAGGTATGATCTATGTCTGTTCGACCCTAGGTTTAATTTTTATAGACGTAGGTGCTAGTAACCCTTTTCTCACCATGACCCTTTTTCGAGACATGGAGATTCCATTTGAATTGTAGAATAGATTATTATGATTAGATAATTCTATAAGGGGAGATTCGATGATCAAAAACCAGTTCTGATAGTGTTCTCTTACTCTTCGGGGAAAGAGTTTCGGTTGGGATATCTTGGTGGCATCATCGAGGCCTTACTATTTCATCTTTGGTATGGACTGGTTATCCATAGTCCATGCCCATATTGAATTTTTTAGGTGCACAATGTGGTGTTTCCATGAATATAGGACCATGTTTTCTATTTTCAGTGAAAATTAATCCCAAGAAGCTTTGGATGGACTCATATATATCAGGGTGCAGCTGATCAGACACAAGTTGGTTAGTATGACCATTGGTGCGGTGGATGACATGAGTCCTCGTTTTATTGTAGCGCTGGATGAGTATGTGGATGTCTTTCCTGAGGATGAACCTATATTACTTCCTCATAGGGAGGTTGACTTATGTGTTGATCTGTAAACTAGTACTGCACCGATATCTACACCTGCATATCAGATTGCTCCTACAGAGTTTTGTGAGTTGAGGGTACAGTTGGAGGACTTGTAGAAAATGTGCTTCATGAGACCCAGTGTTTAACCTTGGATGGCCCCAGTTTTCTTTTGCAATAAATCATATGGGAGTGTGATATAATGTGTGTAATTCTGGTGCTTGAACTAGGTTACCTTGAAGTATAAGTTTCCACTTTTGAGGATTGGCGAACTCTTCGATCACCTGAAGGGAGAGAGGTGGTTCTCGAAGATAGACCCCGGGTATGGTTGGCACCAAATTTGAGTATGGGATGAGGATGTACCTAAGATATCCTTTATATGATGGTATAAGCAAAAAAACTACCTAGTGATACCGTTTGGCATGTCAAATTCCCTAATATTATTTATGGGACTCGTGAACAGGATCTTCCATCCTTACATAGACCGGTCCATCATGGTCTTCATTGCTGACATTCTAGTGTACTCGTCGTCTATGGAGAAGAATGTGATACAAATAAAGATAGTCATGGAAACACTTTGATCCATATTTATTGGAACCTCTCAAATTATTAGTTCGGGATTTATGAGGTCTACATTCTTGGACACATCATTTCAGAGGATGGATTTGTAGTAGATCAAGTAGAAATTAAAGAAGATCTTTATCAGGAGCCAACCAATAGTGTTACCAAGGTGTGAAGTATCATGGGTTTGGTTGGGTACTATCATAATATTGTACCCTAACTTTCCAAGGTAGCAGTACCCTTGACATCCTGGACATGGAAGGGGTAGTATATTCTGTGGATAGATAAGTCACATTAGTGATTTCATGAGTTGAGGAAGAGTTTGATGGGTTCCCCCATCCTGATATAATTAGTGGATATTGTTGAGTAAGTGGTGTTTTATGATGCATCGGGGAATATACTAGTTTTTTTCTTGATGTACAGGTAAGCAATGATTGACTATGGTTTTTACCTATTGAGGTAGCATGAGTATAACTACGTGACCCAAGATCTGGAGTTGGAAGTGGTAGTATTCACATTTAATATATGGAGAAACTACCTAATTGGTGCATGGTTTACCATCTACTCTGACCAAAAGTGTCTCAAGTATATATTCTCGCAAAAAAATTGAACATGAGACAGAGCTGTTGGATACAATTCCTTTAGGTCTATGACATCGAGATAGTCTATACTCTTGGGAAGGGGGACATGGTGGAAGATGCTTTTAGCTCTAGGTCGATTTCATTGCTACTAAATGAGGAACCAGAGTAGTTATCCTCATTGAAGATATCCTTTGTGGATGGAGATGTAGAATATTATCTCTAGTAAATGGTAGTTACACCTCCACTCTTATAGTTAGTCAGGGAGGCAAATCTCATAGATACCAACTACGAGACAACACGTGCTCATATGTCCATGGGGAATTCCCCTGATGAATATTGAAAGGTGGGGAGCACATAGTTCATTTCAAAGGACAGACAATAGTACCAGTGACATTGCGGGACGAGGTCATGAGGGAGTTTCACACTTCCCCTTTGTCATTACATCTAGGAGGGGAAAATATGTATCATGATCTTCAATGTCAGTTCTAGTGTCCAGGTATGAATAAGGTAGTGTAAGAGTTCATTTCTCGATGCCTCACATGTCAGTAAGTAAATGTATTACACAAGGTACCACTGGGTTTTACCCAACCACTTAAGGTTCTAGAGTGGAAGTGTGATGGCATATCGATGGACTTTGTGACAGGATTACCATGAATGTCCAGTAGACATGATACCATCTGGGTGATCATTGACTGAATCACTAAGTCTAACCACTTCCTATTGATCTATGAGTAGAGTTCATTAGAATACTCGTGATTCTTCTACATGCTGGAGACAGTTCGGCTTCACGGGGTGCCATCAACGATCATCTCAAAAGGTGATGCTCGTTTCACATCACAGTGGTGGAAGGGATTTTAGGAGGTATTTGGGACTTATTTGGGATTGAGAATAGAATTTCATCCCAAGATGGATGGCCAAGCGAAGCGGACCATCCAGGTTTTGGAGGACAGGTTACATTCTTGCATCCTAGACTTCGGCTGCAGTTTGGAGAGCCTCCTACCTATGTTGGAGTTTGTGTATAAAAATAGATACCACTCCACCATTATTATAGATCCATTCAGGGCCTTTTACAAGTGACCATGCAGGTAACAAATGTGCTAGAAAAATATTGGAGAGTCAGTACACTCGGGTCCAATGTTGGTACGAGCTACCACTGAGAAGGTGCAGATCATCCAAGAGCGGATGAGGACCGCATATAGCTGGAAGAAGTTGTATACTGATAAGATATGGAGGCCTCTAGAGTAAGAGGAGGGAGACTGTGTGTTCCTTTAGGTATCACATCTATATGTATTTTGGATATTTGTCTAGGGTGACTAGTCATCTTTGAGATACATTTGAAATTTTAAAATTTTGAGTAAAGTTGGTGAGGAGGGGTACCACCTAGATCTTCCCCCATAGTTTCCCTTGGATCATGATTTCTTCCACCTGTCGCAACAAATGAGGTATGTGCATGATCCATCACACATAATCGATTGGGGAGAGTTGGACATTTACGATGGGGTGACTTGTCTGGAGTACCAAGTGGAGATCGAGGATCGACAGGAGCAGATACTTCGTGGTCGGTTGATTCCTCTAGTGCGCATTTGGTAGAATTACGAGAATCTATAGGGGAGATCTTGGGAGGGGGAGGCACATATTTGTACTTAGTACCCAAATCATTTTGGGTATCATTTGTTATGAATTTTTGGAAAATAAATCCCTAAGGTGGGGATAATTTAATGACACTGATTTTATTTGGTTTTATTATTATAAATTAATTGGAAAAATTCAACGAATAGGAGTTGAGACGGTGTGAAATTTTGAGGCCCAGTGTGCCTAGAATGATGAAGGGAAAATGTTATATTTTCAATAAACCATGTGGGTGGCTTCTTCTTTAAATATGAAAAACATTAAAAAGGGTTCATAAATCTGAAATTTTAGGCAAGGATATGAAAGCCTCTTCTTTAGTACCATCATTAATTTTTTTTAATAAAAAAATTTATTTGATGATGTGTTGCTTTCTTTTAAATTAAGGATTATTGTCAAGAATCCATAGTTATCACCACGACCCTGAATATCCCTATAAGGAAATGATATGGAAGCCTCTTCAATGATTATTGGTGGATAAAGGATCGATTACGAAATGGAACCCCATTTTCCATCAATTATTGATCCAACCTTAAGGTAGGGTTTCAATATATTCATGATTTCTTTATCCCTTATTATAATCAGAGAAAGAACACAAACCGACTGCAAAATAGCTTGATCTGAGTTTTGTTTGTTCTTGTGGGAGGGATGATTATTATGGTATTAAAGGGAATAGTTCTTGGTGATTTTTTTGTTTCGTTGTGATTCTACTAAAAAGAATGGATCAAGGCCGACACGAACAAGGCCATGTTTCATTCTTATGGTGTTCTATGTGATCCTTCTATCCATGTTCATGGTTTTCCCCACTGTTGGACCCTCATGGTCACAATGCAATTTTTTGAGAGGATCTGATTATGATCAAACCCATGGAGTGCTTGAATTGTGGATCAAGTCCCAGGGGATGTGAATGTTTTAAACCATAGATCTCAGAAGTAGATCTGTTTGGAAAAATAGATCACCGAAGAAGCAGATGCGACCCACATAACTTGGGTGGCATGTGGCTAGCACCGGTGGCCGTAAGAAGTTGGGAAGGATGATGGTCGGACCACGCAGCTGACACAACCAGACCTCGTAAGGCCCAATGTGGAAGAATCCATGGGTGAAAACTTGAGGGCGGTGTTAGGAGGTCATAGGGAAGCAAAGACATAGCTTGAAACCACGTCAGAGGAGGAACTCACGAAGAAGTCATAGGTTCATGTGGGGAATGTGGGACAGCTGCATGAAACATGATATGATGCTATATAAACCAAACAGACATGGCCAAGGTGGGCTGTGTTCGGTGCACACACATTGGCCCGCACGCAGCAGGCCTGAATGAGGAAGCTGGGCTCCTTCAGCAGCCCAGCAGGCTGGAACCTATAACCTAGTGGGCCCGTTCCATCTAGTAGTGGGTCGAGCCTATTCGGGCCAGGCAGAACCGGGTCAGGTTGGCCAGATCGGGTCGGGTGCGTGGGCCAAATTAGACATGGACGAGACCCAGGTTTTACTTTTTTAGAAAAAATTGTGGTAAGCTTCAAATCATGTGTTCGTTTGATAAGCTATCTATAGTGTTCGGACACTTGAGATGAGCTAGTTGTTTTGAGATACTTTATGTGAGTTTTTTTGTAAGTTTTCATGATGGTTAATGGATTGAAAAGTATTTTCTCCTAGAATAAGTGTGCAATGACTGGAATTCAACAGCTAGTCGTGACTATGTGATTTTATGACTACATGACTTCGGGGATGCATGGCCCATCGATGCTCTATGTACCATCGACACTCCATGCCCCATTGATGATTTGTATTCTATCAAAACTATGTGTTCCATAAATTCCCTGGGTTCTATCGTCACTCTATATGCCATCGATGCTCCATGTTTGATGGATGCTATGTGTTTCATCGACGCTTCATGACCATCGTAGCTATGTTCTCTATTGATTATCCCTATGCCATCGACATTTCTAGTGTCATGGTGACTGAGAAACCTATGGACTACAACTAGAAATCCTTCTATTCATGCTATATTCTTCTACCTATTTGATATGACTATATTGACTTTACTTCATGTGTTTTCCTTTGTAGTATACATGATCCATTCTTTATTACTTTCCCATCTATTATAGACTTGTCATATTCCTTTGTGGTTTCTTTTTCGGTTTATGGGTGTCCTATTGAGTATTGTTTTACTCACCCCTACATGGGATATGCATGTTTGTGTTGTTTCTTGTGTAGACAATTGATGGTTTAATGGATTCCTTAGTGGAAAAGGGCCAGGTGGTGCCCAAGGAGATTCCCGACATACAAGTTGTGCTTCATTGACTTCAAACATGTATTTTTCTTTTTACCCTTCAGGTAGGGTTTTTTTGTAGATAAATTTTAGGATATTATACTTTCCTTTTTCATTGGTCTTGTATTCGGGCCCTGTTTACTTTCTAGTTTTGTATTGTTACTATAATTGGGTATTTATGTGTTCTTCATGAATGTTTAATACGTGTCTTCAGTTTATAAATTTTTCTTGGATATATGTGAGTGTGTACATGTACTTAGGAAAATTTCTCTCATTTGTGTGATATGCTTACTCAATTATAGTTTCTATATCTTGGACTATTAGAGGATGTCTTAGGGTAGTCACGACATGGCCCTTGGGAGACAGGTCAAGAAAGAAACTGTATATCTCAAATACATTCTTTGGAGGTTCCTATGAGATCACAACCACTATTTTTTCTGGATCCATAGAATCACCTTTTTTTAAATGGAGTGGCTATAGAAACATACCTCCTATATACTGAAATCACACTTTGATAACTTGTAATACATATGATCCTCCTATAATATACCCAACACTATAGTAAACTATTTTTCATGATATACCTCTTTCCATGATGACACCAATATATCATCAATAAACGCTAACTCAAAGGAATCAATATACCTTTAAAATACACAATTCATTAATTCAGTAAAGATGGTTGGTGTATTCATAAGTCCAAAAGGCATAACAACAAACCCATAATTGTCATGTCTACTTCTAAATGTTCTTTTTAGAATATTCTCCTTTTGAACTTGAAATTGTTGATATCCTGAAGGCAAGTCAATTTTAGAGAACCATAGGGATCCCCTCAATTGATTAAATATGTCACCAATGCATGGAAGAGGATACTGATTTTTTTTCATAACATGGTTAATCTTAAAATAATCTACACAAGCCTAAGAGTGTCGTATACATTTTATACCAAAAGAAATAGTGCTTTCCATTGTGATTTTCTTAGTCAGATGTACCCTTTTCTTTCTAAATCATCCACTAGACCTTTAAATCCCTCCCTTTTATTAGCATAATCTGATAAAATGGAAGTGAGATATAACTATTCCCTGGTAATAGATCAATCATAAACTCCACTTATCTTTTTTATAATCCCTGATAATTAGGAAGGACATAAATGAACTAATATACTATGGTTGTAAAATATATAGTCTCAATCTCGTCTACTGATTCCAAGGATAAAGCTGCCAACTAATATGAGATAATTCCAATCACTGGTTCCAACAATCCTTCCCCATTTGTTTTTCATTTCAAACTCCTACAAATATATTCATGATGAAATCTACATTTTTAAAATTAACCCGTCAGGTATAATAGTTTATGTGATATTTGAACATTTTCAACCAATCCATACCCAGGATTAAGTCATATAAATCCAACCAAATCATATATAAATAACAAATCAATTCATCCTCATCTATTTTTATAGACCCGGATATACACAAATTGGCTCAATATTATCTTTCCCAAGAGGATTTTTAAATTTCAAAATATAATTATTCATCTCAATATTCAAACCTAGTAGATCAATAGAAAAAGAAGCAATAAATGAATGGGGTGCATCCATATCAAACAAGTCTTTCATAAGTATAGAATTCCAAATACTTGTACCTATCACTATTGAATTCCCTAATTTATCATCCCTGATCAATTTCTCATCTGCATACAATTATTTACTTACGACACTTTTCTCTTTATTACACTATTGATATTTTACTAGTTGAGGAGTCATTGTATTCCTCGAATCATCATGCATTCCTCTACTATACTGAAGATATCTATTCTGTTCCACTCAAAATATCAAAATAATATTATTCTTGAGAACCATGAGACGTGTCCCTATCACCCAACCTTAGATAACTAACATACTAGCATTGAATATTTCCCATATAATTGGAAATGTGACATACTCAAGGTGGTGTTGTCAAATATCACTTCATGTGATCAAGAGAACCCTAATGAAAACATTTGTGTTTACCCTTTGGTTTAAGAGAATGATTCATTGATCCCACTGTCCAATTCTAATCCATACCACCATCATGGAAATAGGTTCCCATCATACTCTTATTCTAAGCATTAAAGATTCCATTATTTTCCATAAGTATGAACATGCTCCCCCACGAGTATTTCTTCAGATATCCCTTTATACCATTATTTATCTAATGACCATCTTTGTATAATCCTATATTCAAAGCATGAAAATATTTGAGTGAATGCATGGCCTCATCCTTCATCCAAATATGCATTCCCTTAAGCATGGACATGTGGTAACATTAGGTGAAAATGAACAAAATTCATAAATTTACCTGCATACTCTATAACTAGGATATTATCATGCTTCAAACTAAAAAAATATGTTGTTCTTGAAATCTTAAAAGTATAAGGATATAGTTTTTGGTTAAAAAATCTTCAAAATCCTACAATGTCATTCCATGATCTGATTTGTCCTGAACTTTTAAATCCATCCATTGGAATGAAAAATATTTTAGAATGTACATCTCAAAATTATCCTTTATCAAAGCTGGTGTGCTCATGAAATTGAATATTATATTCATCCAACATAAATATGGTTCTTCTTTTTCTTATTCTGAATCACCTCAAAAGATGGGTGGATTATTCTTTTTAAATTGAATTGAATGATCATGTTTCCTTGGTTCATCATTTGTACTCCCTCTTTCAATGGCCTAAAAAGATTGGGCAATAATGTTTTCTAATTTTTGGTTGACTAGTAGATATGGTGCAACCAAATTCTCAGGAGCCTCGTCTAGTTGGTTTCTACGGTGCCTACCTAATGCCAATTGCTATAACCCAAAAGATAACACCATTTATACTCACTCTATAAAAATTTAATTCTTAGAAATTTTAAATTTACCACATCACACTTATCTAAACAATTATTTTCAAAATTCAATAATTTCTTCTTTCAAAATATTTTTGAAAATTTCACCATGGTTTTTGAAAATCAACCCATTTTCAACTATTTTATAAAATCAATAGTTGTAAAAAAGTCATAAATAATTACTCAAAATGAATTATTCACTCTTAGATGGAATTCATTTCTATCAATGAATCTCTTGCTCTTATCATTATATAAACCCTGGATGATGACGTTACAACTCCTAGAGGTGGCTCAAAACACTCAGTTAACCACACTCCCTACTAACTAGAAGTTTAGCATAAATAAGTCAGATGCACCTTTTTATGCTATACATTTTATGTTCTAAAAATACTACACCTTTATACCATACCAAGAGACATACTAAAACTAATTCCATATCAAGGATCAAACAAACTGATACCATTTTAAAAACATCCATTAGCTTGGGAAGAGGCAAATGTGCTACTAGCCTTAGAAAACATTCCCAAGGCACCAAAGGCTGGAAATAAATGCCAATGGATCCATAAAAAATGGGGGATGTCTTTACCTTTAAATATATACATCAAAGCATAAGAAAAAAACGAATCCACTATATTATGCATGATTTTAAAATACATCTCACAAAAAAAATTTAGACAAAAACTATCAGAGTACTTAGAAGAAACCAAGTGACATAACCAAGATTTAAAAGACCACAAAACCCCAAGACACCCAATAACCCAACCAAAAACCCCCAAACTAATTCAAGATCCAACTACACATGCCAAGTCCATAGTATCCATAATAATTAGTAAATAACTATGATATCTATCTATTACTAGTGTCTTGAAAGATAAAATGTAAAAATTCACCATAGAGACCAAACATGGGGTGAGTACAAAACTCATTAGGATTTACCTAATGACGTCCCAACTCATGCTACTGGGATAAAAATAGTTAGAAAATATATATATAATAGTTTAACATAAATTTAAATCGATTTATATCTAACCAAAAATATTTTTACAAGGAAACCAATTAAACAAGCCTCTAAACCAATTTCTCAAGAAAACATCAAACCATTATTTAAACCCTTTCATTGTTTGTGATTTGTGACACAATTTTCTAAGTCCTTACAAATCCACAATACACACACAAAGACAATATTATTGTTAAAATTCATGGTGGAACTTCACATCTATACTCCATCCTTTTGATGGTGGTACATCACAACCTTTACCCATCACATTCAGCTCATGCTCAATAGTTGATTCCAACATAAAATCAATTCATTTCAATCAAAAACCAGTTTCCTTAACAACCATTTCACATAGAACAATTATGTACCATGAAATCCTTTCAATGAGTACTTTCCATGCATCAAATCAAAACATAACTTCAAAATCACCAATTTAAAATTATAAACAAGAGGCCTTTCTAAAAATTCATCTAATTACAATGTTTTCTAAAACCATAATTCAAATAAGAATTTCCATTAAATCACACATATATTTCCAACAAAAATCAAAGAAATAAATTTATTCAAAATCAATACTTCAAGTATTAATCATGAGTATTTGAGATAAATTTCACGTACCTATAAAAATTAGGCAAAAAAATAACAACACAAAAATTATAAAAACCAGTCTTGAAAATTATATACCTATATTTAGATCTTCATCCCTTAAATAAAAAAATAACTCAACATGATTGAAATAACAAAAAATGGATATATCCCCAATGGACTGTATCCTTTATTCCATGGGTGATTAGAATAATATATACATGGAAAAGAATGAATAGAAAGCACTTATCGACGAATCTGGGCCTCTAATGCACTTAGATTCTCCTAGATATTGACCCTAGATAAAAAATAATTATTAAAAAATCCTTGTGAAGAGGTGGAATTAGTGTTATTTCTTGATTAGGGGAAAACAAATCATTTAGTATGTAAATTGTCTGAGATATATGTTTTTCTGATCTGGTTTTTCATGAAGCATGGATATGGTGCATAGTTAGAAAAAATAATGTGCCAATTGTGCACAATCCACTACCTCAAACCATACCTCTCAAGGTTGGCTCTCACATTTATAAAAAATGTGTTCCAAATATGATATTTCCATATTTTTAGAACTTCACAATTTCTCTTATGAATCTATATTGTTTTTCTTCACCATGCACCTAACTGTGCACCAACCCAGTTCCCACTATCTCAGTTTCATTGTTTCTTAGAGGTGTTTCGTAGTTTCAACTAACCTTTACCTCACCTCCATAAAAACCTCAAATGTATTAAAAAACCCCTTTGAACCTCTTGAAATCTAAACCAAATATTATATGTACATAAAATACATAAAAATGGCTAATTACCTAAAACCTGGTGTGGTACGAAGAAGATGTTTTCAAGATACCTACACATTTTCATTATGATTTCAATTGGTTCTAAAGGATTAATTTGATCAAGATTGAAATAACATGGGTTATGATTTTTTATTCTTATGAATATGGAGTTTAATAAATATGTATTCAATGTTTCATGATTGATGATTCAGTTATTTATGGGTATGAATATTCTTATGATATGCTCATGCACTTCGATTATGTCATCATACCCTTATTCTCTTCTTATACTCACTTATGATATTCAATTTTTAATACTTATGTGTACCCTTAATGAGCATTTGATCTCTACCTTCTCATATCTCCAATTCCAAAGGTTAGGAATAATGATATTACATGATTTATTTCTAGAAAGGATTCTAATTTGAAGAATTCAATGGGAGATATTTAAGAATTAATGTGAATGAAGAAAAGATGGGTTTACTGAGAGAAATACAAACATTAAAATATGGAAATTTTATATGTATGGTTTTTTCCTAATTATATAAAACACTAAACCCAATTTATCTTTGGGTTTGTATATGATCCAATATTTTCATTGATGTATTTAATTTTGGTTGCAAAAAAATTTGGTCACATTCATCAGTATCAAATATTGAAGTGTAATGTTTATATTTTTATCACTAAATTTGAGAGTGTGGGTTTGGGGATATTATTTTTAGTATCAGAGGAAAGGTTTAGATAACTTTATAGATTAGTATTTTTTTTCTTTTTAGGATATCTTAAGGGTTATGGATACCAATATAGCTTTATGATTTTAAGATTGATCATAAGTTTAAACGTATTGATACCCTTAAGGGTTTATATAAAATTTTATGATTAATGTTTCTTTTAAGGATGTTTATTATATTTATTGGAATGTTTTAAACATATAAATTTAATAAAAAGGATATCCTGATGGTAGGGTGAGAACCCATCACATCTAGAAATGCCACAAGGCTTTAACCCCCCAATCTAAGGGTAATAAGGGTGAAATGGATACCACTAACCTATATAATGACCTGGTTAGTATGAAATCTCTTTTGTACTTAAATGTGTTAATATATAATTATTAAGTTGATTTTTGGACCTTTTTCATATTGATAATCATGGGATTGAAAATTGATTTGGTGGTCAGATGATTAATGTTAATTCGAAAAAATATCACAACATTTTTGGGCTTGTAAGTTGAAAGGTATGAGATAAAATTTGAGGTTAAAACACTCTTAAATTTTTATTTTATTGATTTTATAATTTTATTCATTTATGAACTGGTTTAGTTTAAAATTTGGGTATCGTTGTTGAATTTTCTTGATTAATGTATTATTTCATCAAATGAAGTTTTATTCCTTTTGGGAAACATATTACCATAGGATAACCATATTGGTTGTGGTTAATGTATATAATTTAAGAAACATATGGTTATAATTTTGGGAAATATTTGATCTATTAGAAGATTATTTTAGTTTATTAGGAATAAAATAATACATCTTGAAAACTCATCATTTTGAGAAAAAGAGGACAACGTGGTGGAAATTGATTAAAGGATGAAATTCAACTTGTTATGTAAGTACATTTCTTCACATTCATAGTATAAATAATAAATGAATTATTTACCTATAAAAAATTATCTTGAAAACGAAAATTCAATCCTATTAACATTGTTTATAATGAGATGATGGTATTTTTTACACCTTATTTTTTTTATAGTTTTGTGGTTGTTAACTTTCTCATGACCATTGAATTTCTTGTGATCAATGCAATCTCTATCAGCCTCCATAATTATTTTGGAATTATTATATTTTTTCATTTCCATAACTTTACTTCCCCCAAATTTTCTCAAATTTTGGAAATCTAGTTATGTGTTATTATAGATGACCTTCTACTTCCCTTTCTCTTATATGAACAGAATGTTTGGTTAACCCTTTTTATGATGTGGGATTTTAAAGAGGGTATTTCCAACTATAAACCATTTGATTATCAAAATAAAGTTCAAATTGTGGGGATTAAATTTATTAAATGGCATATAATGTAGCAAACATATATTTTAAAAAATTAATTTATTCTTGATAGCATACAGAACATGGAACACTAAGGATAAACAAACCACAAAATATTATTATTTAAATTTGAATTTTATAACGTATTCATTAAATATCAGGGTATGAATAGTATTAACTACTTTATGAAATATATATATATAAATTTCCAACATAATATAAATTTATATATAAATTCTTATAAAATTATCAATCAAGTTTTAGTAAGGTAATTTTTTTCTTAAAAAATATTTTTTCTTCAATAATTATTTGTAATGTGATTTTGTGAGAAAATATTAAAATTAATTTTAGTAGATATTAGAAAATTAATTAGATAAAATGAAACTTATTATCAAAATTTTCATTTCAAAATTAACATAGGGTTTAATTTACTTAATTTTCCAAAAATATTGATTTTTTAGTGAATAGTGAAAAATACTAATTTTTGTAACACTATCAATCATTTTTAATAATTTAAGAGAACTAAAAGTTAAATTATGAATTAAATTTAATTTTAATTGAAACAATTATTCTTTATTTATATTTAATATAATAAATCACATTATATCATCCATATATTATATTTTAGTATAAGTATATTTTTGGGTTTAAAAATGGGATTTTTCTGAAAACTGTTTTAAACTGCATAATGTTTCCCCATTTAAAATAAATTAAAATAATACCTAATGAGAAATTATTTAAATAATATATTATATATATATATATATTAATTTAAATTCATATAAATTTCTATTACTAGTAATATATTTAACATAAAATCATCATATGCCCAAAAAAGACATTTCTTGAAAACCCATTTTTTCATCGCAATAGTGGGTTTAATTTAAAAATAAATTCTTAAGCTTATGTGAATTGAATTTTTTAGAATATATTAAATATTTATTGATATGATAATTTATATTATATAATATAGTTAGCATAATTTTTTCCCTAATTAATAGTTAAAACAATAAAAATATTTTACCATAATTATTGTAAAAATAGGTTTATTAGGGGTTAAAATAAAACAAAAAGGGATAAAATGTACTAAAACCTTGTAAATAATATATTGGATATAAATATTTCCACCATATATCATATTATTATTGATAATGGTATATTTTAGATCCTTGTCTCATTTGAAAAATGTGGGATTCACGTTTTCACTACAAAAATTACAAGTGTGATGCTCACCTCACCTATAAAAGGTCACCCCTATCCTATATTATTAACCCGATAAAAACCTTTTTAGATAATAAAAACCTTAATATATAACTTAAATACTTCTATCCCAATTACCTAGAACCCATGTTTTTATTATTAAACCATCCTATAAATACTTTTGGTGATAACCGATGGAGGTTTTTCAAAGAAGATGAGTAAAAGGACTTACATAGAATGTCTGTAATTGAGGTAAGGGTATTCATCTAAACATTAAATAATATAAGAATATCATAGATTTATGATCCTAATTAATTTTATACTCTATATATAATTCCACTTTTATTTTTAGTATCATGAATCCTTCATATATCATGGTGTCTTAATTTTCAATTTGAAATATTTACTCCAAAGTGGTTTGAATTGAATGTTACGAGGTAGTAAATAATTTCATCACTAAATTTCTTTTCATTTGGTTATATTACTTTTAAATTTACTTAGCTAATAAAATATTATGTGTTTAATGAGTTTTGAATGTCCAATTTTTTTTAATTTGTTTTATGTGTATTTAAATTTGATACACATAATTGATTCATTAATTAAACCTCACTTCAACATAATGATAATTATAAGTTTTTCTCATATAAAATTGTCTTCTTGGGGACATATGTTATTTTATACACCAAAATTCTTTTATAAGGCGTATCTAATGGAAAATTAACGAGTTATATCATGAAACTCCTTTTGTTTATGATATTTAATGTATTAGTTGAAGATATTCTTTTTTGGGGAGTGTGACTTAAGAGTTAACAAAGTGGAAATGTATTTATGTTACAAGATTTTTTTATTCATTATATTAAATTTCTATTTGGAGGAAATATTATTCTATTATTTTATTAAACCACACATTTTTATTCTCTACTGGGTATTAATTCATTCAACATGTTTTATTTCCATTTCCCCCCTTATTGGTGGATAAAATATTAATAAAGTCATTTGTAAGTGATACATATCTTGTATCTTTATTTTATATCCATAATATTTATCTTCCATATCAATGTATACTAAAATGTTCTCAAAATTTTTATTTTATAAACATAAATTATTTCTTAATACTATTTTTCAATATCTTTAAACATTATTTAAAAGGTACAAAAAAGGAAATTTCTTAACATTTTCCACATGGGATAATTTGACTCCATTTACAATTTTTTTGAAAATAATGTTAATTTTAAAATTTTACAACATTAAAGGATTTTACCATCATCATAACCACTCAATGTTTTAAATAATTCATTTTCTGTTTCAAATTTCATTTTAAAATAAAATTATTTCTTTATTTTTTGAGAAATTTTTAGGTTTAAAATATTTGTTTTTAAAATGTAGCTGATATTTTTATCAATAAATGTTCGAAGTTATCTTCCAAAATTATTTTTCAACTAAGATGTCATCCTTTAATGTTCCTCAAAGTGAAAGATTATTTTCATCAAGAATATAGTTAATGATCTTATAATGGTATTTAAATTCATCAATTCAAACAACCATTGATGTTACTTATACTTCAATGGGATGTGTCTAAATGATAACATACTTATTCTTTATCATGATGGATTATGATTATTTTAAGAGATTATAATAAAAAATATTTATTTTCCATAATTTAACGAAGTTATGAGTGGAATAAGGATTGTTTATATATGTTTTAGGATGATATGAAATATTTTGTGTTTTATATTATGTTATGGTCCATGGATTTTCTATGATGGTCTGTTTAGTTATAAACCAAGGATGGGTGGTTATGTTGTTAACCGGTGATGGGTGGTTGTGTTATTAAACAAGTATGGATGGTTACATTTTTAATCAAGGATGGGTGGTTAATTTATAAACTACGGATGGATGGTTCTGTTATATCCCTCAAATTCATTGGGTTCTCAGGATAAGAAGTTTGATAATATTGGTTATTCCATTTAAAAGATATATATAAATATGATGTTTCAAGATACCAACACATTTTATTTGTGTTTTTAATGAGGTTTTAATGATTCCTTTAATAAATATTGAAATCACGTGGATTATATTAATTGATAATTATGACTCTTGACTTTCATAAAGATTTATTTCATGTTTCCTGATCTATATTCCATGAATTCAGGGGTATGAATTTTGTTATTATATGATCAATAACATTGATTATTTTATCATAACCTTATGTTTATCTTATATTCATTGATGAAATTTGACTGTTAATGCTTATTTTTACCATTAATAATCATTTAATTTCAACCTTATTTTGTTTCATATTCCACAAGTTATAAAGGATTTTGTCAGATGATTTGTGTCTATAAGGGATTATAATGTGAATAATTTTGTGTGATATTTTGAATACTTAATTTTAAATAATAAAATTTGGGTTTAGTGGTAGAAAAACACCCAATTACATGTGGATTGATTATGTAAATGTTTTTCCTAATTATCTAAAACACTAAACCTAAATGGTCCATGGTTATTTAATATATCCAACATTTCATTTGATTTTAAATGTTTTGGATGCCAAAATTTTGGTAACATTCTTAGTTATCAAGGACATGAATGTAAATTTTGTGTTTATTTCACTAGATCGGGGATGTGGGTTTCGGTATATTATCATTGGTATCAACACAAATTTTTTGATAAATTTTAATATCAGTTTATTTTTATGTGATGTTATATTAAGGGTTATGGATATTTTCATAGGTTTAAGAGTTTAAAGATGATCAAAAGTTTAAATGTATTGAGAACCTTTAGGATTTATATGATATTTAATGATTAATATTATTTTTAAATATTATCATCATATTTTTGAGAAAATTAAAAGTATATAATTTTAATAAAGAGGATCAATTGAATTTTGGGGGGTAACTCATCACATTCGGCAAGGCCGTAGAGCTTGAACCCAGAATTAAAGGGTGATAAGGGTATAATGACTAGTACAAGATTGTATTATGTCTTGGATAGTATGAATTCATTTTTTAATTATATTTTTTGAAATATAATAATTATTTTTACTTTAAAAATATAATTTATTATCATATAGATAACCATGGGATTGAAAAGAGATCAGGTGATTAGGTTATTAAATTAATTTCAGAAAAAGAATATAAACATTTTAGGCTTGTACAATAATATATATGGGATAAATATTGAGGTTAAAACACTCTTTAATATTTAGGCTATTTAGGTTGTATTTTTATTTATTTATGGAATTTTTTATTTTTAACATTAGGTATTACAATTGAATTTTTGAGATTAATGTGTTATTTCATCATATGAGGCTTGTTAATTGTGAAAAAAACATACCATATGCTAAACATTTTGGTTTTGTTTAATGTGTAAAGAAATGAGGAATATATATTTATCCTTTCAGAATTAATTTTTACATATTAAGTTTATTTTAGTCCTTCTATCATAAAAAATCCATCTAGAATACTCATTATTTATAGATAAATATTAGATAATTGTGGAAATTTATTAAAGGATGAAATTGAACATGTCAAGTAATCATATTTTCTCATGTTCTTTCTATAGATGATAAATTAATTTCTAAACTATAGGAAAGGATCTAAAAAATTAAAATTTTATCATATTACCATTATTTTTTATGAGAAGAAGGAATTTTTCATACCACTTTGTTTATGGTCTTTTGGTTGTAACTTTCCAATGAACATTAACTTTCTTGTGAAAAAATATCTCTATCACTCTCCTCTATTATTATAGACCTATTCTTTTTTATATGTACATATTTCACCTTCCACGAATTTTCTTCTATTTGGAAATGTATTTATGTGTTATTCCTAATGACCTTTGTACTTCACATTCTCCCTTATCAAGATAATGTTTTTTTAACCCTTTTTATAATATAGGATATCAAGAAATGTATTCTAAAATATAAAACCTTTGATTACCGAGATAAATAAAAACTTTTGAGTATAAAAATTATTAGATTTTAGATAATTTAAGAATCTAGGATTTTAAAAAATAAAGATATGATGGACAATATGCAAGACATAGAACATCAAGTTTAAACGAATCATAAAATATTATTATTTAAAAATAATCAGTATAACCTATGTGTTAAATTCGAAGGAATGAATAGTATTAACTAATTTATGATATATATATATAATACTTAAATTAAATTTATTTAAAATTTCATAGAAAATTTTCATTCAATTTTTAGTTAAGTAATTTTATTCTACAAAATTTTTTGTTGAAAAATGATTTTTAATTCCTTTTTATGGGAAACATTTACAATTAATTTCTAGATAATTTATAAAATGTATGTGATAAAGTTAAATTCATTTTTTAATTAATCATATCAAAATAAACATAAGGTTTAATATTAGTATTTTTTTGAAAATGTTGATTTTATGTGAATACTAAAAAATATCTATTTTTGAGAAAATATCATTTATTTTCAATAAATTGTGAAATTTATAAGATTCATTAAGATTTTAATTTGATTTCATGTAACATAATTATAATATATTTTTATTTAATACAATTAATTACATTATAATAGCCTCTATATTTTATTTTAGTATATGTTGTTTTTTGGGTTTAAAAGAGGGTTTTTGTTAAAAATGTTTTAAAGAGTATAATGTTTTGCCATTTTTAATTAATTTAAATAACCCCTAATGAGTAATGATTTAAATTTAATTTATAGGTTATTCATCTATAAAAATTAATTTAATGTAATTCATTGATTGTTACTAGTCATAGAGTTAACATAAAATCATCTTATGCTCATAAAATACATTTCTTGAAAAATAACTATTTCATCGCATATGTGGGTATAATTTGAAATTAAATTCAACCAATTTTGTGAATTAAATTTGGCTAAATGGGTTATAATTTTCCATAAAAATAATTTATATTATATAATTTTTTCAACTTAATTTTTTCCAAATCTAATAATGAAAATAGTAAACATATTTTACTGCAGTTAAGCTGAAAACGAGTTTACATGTGGTTAAACTAAAACGATAAGGTTTAAAATATCCTTCAAACTTATCTATAATATATTTTATGGAAATATTTTAACCTTATCTCATATAATTATCTATAAAGGTAGATTTCTTTCCTTATTCATGTGAAAGTTTTGGGTATCACTTTTTATTTTCAAAACATACAAGTGTGCTACTCACCTCACTTATTAAATGCCACCTCATCTTCTCTCCTCTAAACACAATAAAGTCCTTTTAGTTGGACTAAACCCTAACTATATACATTCCTTACTTCCCTCATAATAACCTAGATCCCTAATTTTTATCATTAATACATCTTATAAATTCTTTTATTGATATCCAAAGTAGGTTTTCCAAACATAAAGAGTTAAAGGACATACATGGAATGTCAAGACTCGGGGTAAGGGAATTCATCTCCATTTTCCATCATTGATTAATATATTAATGTTATGAACCTAATTTATTTTATATGTTGTATATAATACCCCTTTTATATAAAATATCATTAATCATTCATACATCATGTTGTTATATATTTCAATTTAAATTATTTCATCTAAGGGGATATGACTTGAAATTTACCAAGTGGTAAGGAATTTCATAACTAAATTTATTTTCTTTGAGTTATATTACTAAGAGAATGTATTTGATATTATTATATTATGTTTGTAGTTAATTTTTAATATATTATCTAATATTTCCACTTTTTGTGGATTAAAATTTGATACACATAATCAATTAGTTGATTAATCTACATTTCAATGTTACGATCATTGTAAGGGTTTCTCATATCAAATTGTATTTTTGGGAAAAATGTTATATCATACAGCTAAATTATTTTATAGTGTCTGCCATTTTCCCTTTTTACATGTTATATCATGAATATTCTAATGATCAAGATATTTAAAGTATAAGTTGAAGTTATTATTTCATGGGGATTACAATTTATGTGTTTCCAAAGTTGAAAAGGTTTTAAGTTACAATATTATTTCTTTTGGGATTTTTTATGATCAATTTTCATTTAGTGTAAATAATATTCTGTTATTTTCTTGAATCCGGTGTCTTTCTTCTCCAATAGTAATGAATGCAATTAGAATGTTTTATTTTTTATTTTATCCCTTATTACGTGAAAAAATATGAAAATGATTTTTATTAGTGATGTCGATCTTGTATATTTATTTTAGATTAGGAATATTTCTCTTCCATATCCATGTTTTTTTTAAAATAATTCAAATGTGTTCTTTTCTAAACATAAATTATTTCCAAAATCTATTATTCATGATCTCTGACCATCATTTAAACATTTTTAAAAAGTAAATTTCTTAACATTTCCAAATCGATCACTTTGACTCTATTTTGAAAATTTCTAAAAAAATATATTTATTTTATTTTTTTTAATATCAATGGATTTTAATTTTATCATGAAAAGTTAATGTTTTTAATATTACATTTTAATTTTAAAAGGTTATTTTAAAAAAATTATTTCATTAATTTTTGAGAAATGCTTTTATCTTAAATAAGTGTTTTCAAAATGATAATGAAAATCTCCTCAATAAATGTTCCACGTGATCTTTAAAAATCAATTTCCATAAAATATGACAACCATTTTAATTGATCAACGTGAAACTTTTATTTTCCTCTATAATTTTTTTAATTTTCCTTTAATTATATTTTCATCCATCAATGTAAATAAGAATTGATGTAACTTATGCTGCACTGGGATATATTAAAAGGATACCATCCATATTCTTTATCTAGATGGATTCTTATAGTTTCGAGATACTTTCATGGAACCACTTTATTTTAAAATATTTAATGAAGTTATTTAAAAAATATTGATTATTACTATTATTTTTATGATGATATGCACGATTTATTAATTTAATATTATGTTATGGTTCTTGGACATTATTTTTCATTATGTATAGTTCCTATATAAGCCAAGGATGGGAGGTTATGTTATTAACCAATGATAGGTGGTAATTTTATTAACCATGGGGAGGTGGCTACATTATAAACCAATGACATGTGGTTCCTTTATATCCCTCTAATTATATGGTTTCTTGGGAGATGGAAGTCAACCATTTTGGTTAATATATTTGTAAGAGTTAAATGTAGATGATGTTCCAAGATACCAACACATTTTCTTTTTTTATTTCTATAGGTTTTTAGTGATTCTATTTATCAATAATGAAATCACATGGATTATGATTATTGATGATTATGATTCATGACTTTGATAAATCCTTATTTCATGATTCCTGAATAATGAACCAGGTATGAATATTCTTATGATATGATCATGAAATTTGATTACATACTCATATTCTTATACACTTCTTATGAACACTGATGAGATTCAATTATTGATGTTTATTTTTACACTTACTGAGCATTTTATCCTACCATTATTATGTTTCATGTTCCCTAGATGATGAAGAATATGATAGATTATTTTTGTCTAGAAAGGATTATAATGTGAATAATGTTGTGGGAGATGCTAAACACTTAATGTAAAATGATAAAAACTGAGTTTAATAGGAGAAACACACACATGATGAAATGTATATTATTTATATAGGGGATTATACTAATTATATAAAACACTAAAACTAAATGATCCTTGGGTCTTTAAGTGATATAATATTTCATTTGATGTTGTATGTTTTTGATTCCAAAAATTTGGTTTCATTAAATGGTAAAAAAGCCATAAATTTAATGTTTATCTTTTTTCCAATAGATCTAAGAGTTCTGGTATGAGGATGTTACTAAAAAAGAGCTATTAAAGAATTTTAAAATTGATAAAACTATCTTAAAATAAATTAGTGGTTCTAATGAAACTAGGAATTAATTATAATAAAAAGGGAGTATAGTGGTCATTCCATAGAATAATTATTATATTTATATTATATCTCATTGTAACATGTTTAGATATATTTTATGCTATGTACTTGGAGGTACAATTTAAATTTTTTTCCAAAGGATGAACATATCAAGATAGTAAATAAAGTTATTTTGAAATTATTACTTAGTTTTAAAAGTATTATAAGATAATTGTTTGGTGGATTATTCAGATTCTAGTTTAGTAGGAGATGTTTGGGATCTAAAATCAACTAGAGGAAGACTATTCTTCATCAGCCAAATTTTTTATGATGTATCAGTTGGAAGATATTGGAGTTTAGGTAAAAAAACTATTTTTTATTTACACAAAAAAACAAGAGTTCCATCAAGTTAATAAATAACCCAATACAAAATCCTTTTATAAAACATATTGATAACTTTTAAAATGTAATAAATGATTAAGTGAAGAAAAAAATTAAATTAGTGTTTTTTAGAACTCTTCACCATGTGGTTGATATCTTTAAAAAACTAATTGATGTAATTATGTTTGGGAAGTATCGATTAATCCTTATATTTTAACCCATTTCCTCAATGTAAGTTATTTAGTAAATATTCTCTTATCTCTATTGTAAAAAAATATTTACTTAGATATTGTGCATTATTGTAGGTGATCATATTTTGTTGAGTGTGATAAGGGATAAATGATCTATGGGGAATTAGATGGATAAAGAAGTTTTTTCCATGAAAATATGGATGGTATAAAATAAAATTAATAAATTATCTTATTTCATACAACGATATTTGACTCACAGAGGCTCTACGATCTTTTTAATGGATCATTTAATAGTTTTGGCATAATTAATTAGTTTCAAGAATTCATGTAATTGATCATATCTAGAAGAAAAATACTATTGAATTGTATTTTCAAATGGAGAGAATGAAATCATAGTGAGATACATTTTATAATGGGAAATGGATAGATTAACAAGAAAAATGAATATCCTAACAGGGATCATGGATGGATTAACAATAATAATGAATATCTTGACATAAATTATACATTCTTGGATTAATAATAAAATCCAAGGGGTGGTAATATTGTTACAAAAGTTTATATTGTCAGATTTAGTTTGTAAATTAATGTCTATTTTAGTTTAGTATTTTATGTTTTTTAAAGAAATTAAATTTAACTAATGTTTGATTTTTAATTTCTAAAAAACATGTCAGTAGTTTAGTGTAGGATAAATTCACCACATCTTGGAAATACTTACTATGTAGTGTTAAATTAAAAAAAATATAGTATAAAGGAGTTGTGGACATTTTAGAATTATTTTTTATCAAGATTCATTTTTGTTGGAGACTATTAGAATGCCCATGCTATTACTGATGGCCATTCATAAGGGTAAAAAAACATAATAGAAATAATTTCAATAGAACAAGATGTTTTGGTAGGTGAGAAATTTTAGGAGACCAAAAGATACTAAAATAACTTGTAATTTATTTTTTATTATTTAAGAGGGTCATTGAGGTAAAATTATGTGATGAAAATGGGAGAATATTTATGACATGTTAGGGAAGATGGATTTAGTAATGAATCCCTATGTAAAATGGGATAAAACAAAATAGTCATAACTGTAGGTGAGGTAATTTTATAATAATAGTCAAAATAGGAAGTTTTAGAGTCACAAAACCATAGAGGAAGACTTTTAAAGTATCAATATTTCTGGAATGAAATTGGAAAAATGATTCTATATGCGGAGCAAGATGTTTCAAATTTTATATTTATAGGATGAATGTTACATTGTTGAAATGTTTTTACCACGCTATGGTTACCTCATGCATGAGAAAAAAATTATAATTTTGAATAGAAACAATGCCATAGATGTATGAGAACTAATATTTACAAATATAATATTTTTGGTTTTAATTTTTAACTATTTAGCAGTTGCGATATGAACTTTATCAACCTAAATGAATTTCAATGGTTGAGATTTAGTTAAATATAATATAATGGATAAATTTAAAGAAGATAAATTTAAAGGTATTTAGATTCATGAATTTAAATTTTAATTTCTATTATCTTGACTAAAATTAGGGTATGAAAGGTGAAATAAAAATAAGATACAATTATTGTTATTAATAGAGAGGATGAAATAAAGGAAAAAAATTCAAAAAGAATAAATGATAAGAGAGTATGTTGTGGTTTTATTTGAATATATAGAATTTAAGAGAGAGTTTTTGTTGGATTATATTTCATTGAATACTGGTTCTGGAAGAAACTATTTGATGCACATACTTGTGAAGATCATATGGTGAATGTCAGAGAAAAATGGGGAACACCCTTATTTTCGGGGAATTAATTCTTATTCTATTATTATTCTTGTGATAATGATATTTATGTTGAATCTATCTATTTTTTAATCATTTTGAAATATATAAAGAAAAATATATGAAGTGACTGTAGAACTTAGATGCTATGTGATATTTTCCTATATATTATAATAACTTACTATTAATGTACCAATTATTAGGCATATCAACAAATCATTGATATATTATCCATTAATTTAGCCTAGTGTGGGTGTATCATGTAAAAGTTTTGGGGTTTGTTCTCTTTACGTTCCTACATTTTGATTATTTAATAATCTGGTCATAATTATAGACTCATAGTGACTTTCCAAATGTGTGTATAATATATGTTTTAATATGAGACAAGAATAAATTTATGAACACCCTAATTCACTCCCCTATTATAGTGTATTGTGTGACTGCACACTACAACACTTATATGTTTTTCATAATAGTGTGGAGATTGTTCCATAAGATAAAAATAACAAATTCATCCTTAGTAATATAAATCCAAAAATTGATTAGGGTTTGATATCAAATACACATAACCAATTGTTTATTAGTTGGTTTTGAGACCACATTTTTAAAGATTTGGCTATACTTTTTAATTTATTATTGGAAAATTATGAATTTCATCCAAAAGACTATGTGTTTATATATTATCGTACAATGTATTTATGATAAATGGTTATATGTTATATATAATGGAATATGATTAATTTAGTATTGTGAAAAATAGTAGAGGCATGAAATAAAAAAATTCAATTTATTCCAAAAAATGCATGTATTAATGGG
Source organism: Viscum album (assembly GCA_963277665.1). Taxonomy (NCBI): domain Eukaryota; kingdom Viridiplantae; phylum Streptophyta; class Magnoliopsida; order Santalales; family Viscaceae; genus Viscum; species Viscum album. The sequence goes on from OY728157.1 coordinate 543,735,075, forward strand.
TTTATAAGAATCAAAACGATACCCATAAAACATATTGGTAGAAAAAACCATAAATCCTAAGATCAACATGCATGAAACCCAAAAACTTTTATAAAATTAAAATTAAGAATTATATACCTTACACCAAATATGGTCACTATCATTATATTTAATCCACCTGATTAATGAAGATCCCTTATAAGAATCCATCAAACTCCTTCCCCTATTGTGTATATATGGGGAGATATAGATCAATAGAGTATCTATAAGGACTATACATCACTAAAAAATTCTAGTATCTCACATGGTAAACGAATAAGAAAACGAGTGCTTCAGGCATGGTGGAATTAGTAGAAGATTGGGAACACACGATCATCCCAACTTAATGCATCAACCACTTTTAATATACCTTGATGATTCTCCTCGAGTGTCCATAAATTAATACATAAATGATTAAATTTATTATTTCTTCATATGTTTAAAAAATATTTATAACCCCTAAGTATTTCCAATTAACCCATATGTTTCATCTCCTGAAAAACTTATTAATGCTAATTATCATGTGAGAGTTCTTAATAGTAACTCTATAGTATTCGACTTCTAATGCTTAATCATAAGCTGTTTTTATGAATTTTACATTATGATTCATATTCCATAATCATATATCATGTTTTATAATATGATTAATCATAAATATAATGATATCAAATATCATACCTTATGAGTCAGCCATAACATACCGTATAATATATCATAATATATATCAAATGTATATGGCTTTAGAATATACCTCCATTAATCTCACACATACACTAAATACATATATAATTTTTTAAATTTCACCTTATATTGTATCATATACAATAAATCATGAAACCATATAAAAAACTGTTTTGTTTATTTTAAATTCATTATCCGAATCTTATAATAAAAAAACATTGTGTATCACATCATATGTAATACCTTATGAAAACCTATCCAATTTTTTTGTTAAAACTCTTAAAAAATTAGATTATATCAATAAGTTTCATAAAAATCAATCCCCATTAATTCAACCATAAAGTTTCTTTTTATAGTCTTTTGTAGAATTAATAATAAATATAACAGATTGTTACTTTACCAACCTATAAATATGAATTTAATAGAAATGATTTCCCATTTTTACATTCTTGTGATCATTTAGCATTATAATTATAGATAATTAGGAAAACTATTATAGAAAAAGTTGAAACTTCCACACAATGTACATTTTTCCATAAAAACAGGGCTTTAAGTTTACAAAAATACTTCACTCAAGACATGTTTTCCCCATTTAATAAAATTCCAAAGTGTAAATCATGACAATTATACAGTTATTACTCTTCTTTGGATCATATAAAAAAATTTAAAACATGGGATGAGTAAAAATATCTTAGAAAGGGATATAAAAATAAATGAAACCCTTTATTCCTATGAAAAATGAGAAAACCCGTGAAAATATGTCAATTTTCAACAATAAAACAATGAGCACATTAATAAATCAAATAAACATGTTAAAATAAAAAATTTCTCAAAAAAATAATGAAATATATTATAAAACATTTAATAATCCTGAATTTGTCATGAGTAATGTGGGAACTCATGAAATCAGTTATTTGAAAAATGAACAAGTCACCTATAATAGTTCATAAGCATTAATTACCTCAAAGAATAAACATATTTATAACAAATTTATTAAGAATAAAATAAAGATCTTAGATAATCATATTCATAAATTATGATCCCTTTTTCTTAAAATGTGTTGGAATAACTGAATCTTGGTTATTTCTATTAGAGTAACTAACTCGGTTATGTCTATTATTGTCCCTATTGAAGACTAAATCATTATTGAATGCATCAGAGAGCCTCATTGGACATAATCATCTTTATTTTCATATGGGTATCACCCATCATAATATATATAATATCCCCTTTCTAAAATTTGGTACAAATTAGTTTCATTTTTGATTAAACCCTTGTTGAGGTTCTCTTTGGATTTAATCCAAAATTGTGCATTTAGGTCGGTTGGATTGTATTTAAATGGATAGTTGTAGGGGGTGAAACCTATATTCATGAAAAATACATAGTTTAGAATTATATAAATGATGGTTATTAAATAAATGAAGTGTATAGATTTGGCCAGACCCTTTTCATGAAATGTACAATTTTTTTCAAGAAGGAAAAACCCTAACATTACATAGTGTGTAATGCTTAAATGTATTTTATATACCCATGGTCATTTATTTTAAAGGAGGTTCGGACTCTTGTTTTTGAAATAAAATCATCCCCCTCTTTTCTCTCTCTCACATTTTAGGTCCATTATAGGAGCTTCCCTTTTAGCCTAAATCATGGATTTGATCTAGTATCTCTATCTAGACTATGATTCATCATCTGTTTTTCACTTTGGATAACCAATTGTAAGCTATAAAATCCTTATGCATCATTCTTCATTTTTTCTCCTATTTATGATTCTATTTTTTGAAATCTAATATATTCTATTTTTAAGGTGTTTATCTATTCATTCATTTTATTCTGATCCAGGAAAAAATAAGGTCAATACCTAATGAGACATCTATAAAAGGGATAAGGTATGTGGTTTGGGAATCATCCCTTAAATTATCACTATATATAAATTTTTTCATTATGTGCACACCAGTTTCACTGGGAGTTTCTCTTTAAATTCATATTCTTTATATTAAATTGTCAAGAATTTATTCTATTGGCCTAATAATATCACATGTAATCATTAGATATTGATACCTCAATGTTAACCACCCAATGTGGGGTTTATTCCTTAATATTCCTGTTGTGGACCATATTTGGTTTATGTGTGACACTGTTCAGGTTCTTTTGACATGAAAATTTGTAAGTTAAATGTTTCTTCATAATTAAAAAAATAGATTCTTGTTATGGAAAGTATATACTTATATATAGATATAACTTTTTAAAGTTAAATTATAAATTTAATTGATATTGGATTCATGTCTTTAACTAGAATTGTCATACTTAATTAAAGTTAGTGGAATAAACATAATAAATGATTTTTTAATTTAATTAATATTGGATTCATTTCCAGAATTTACATTATCATGTTTAATGAAAGATAATTGAATAAACCTATTAAACGATTAAATTAAATTAGTATTACATGGCCTTTGACAACATATGATATTAATAATTATTATAAGGTGTCTATTACATTGGACCTTTTTCATATTTATATGAGTGGTTATAATTGGTCTAGCCTTTGATTCCTACGAGAAAGCTCCATGCACTAAGAGGACACCATTTTGATTTATTGAGGCGATTTACATGGGAGATATGTACCACATAATATGTTTTTTTTATTATGTTAATTCCATATCATTGTTCCAATTATTATCATGAAATTTTTTCTAGATATTAGAATGCCTTTAATAAACTCCATGGATTCACCTCGATGTATTTGGACTCGCAATGTCCTGGATTGACCTGATTGGGAATAGTCATTCTTATCTTGGGATTAATATGGATGAGATCCATGGATTATGTTAGAATCACTTAGAGTGTAGTTCCTTCGTATTAGCCCTTGTATTACACTCAAAGAATTATTTCCAGACTACAAAAGTTACTACTACGGTTTGGCATACCCTTAAAGTCATGGATTCCTTAGTTTCACCATGGATTATACTTCATTATTCTTATTTACAATCAGAGTACAGCTGTAAATTTTACACACAATATCCTCATTATAAAATGAATCCTAATTAATTAAATGATTAAATTCTTAAGGACTATGTGAGGAAACATTAGGTATGGATTGTTTATCTTGTATTTCTTAACTTTTATATATAACTTCCCATTGTTTTAGTTTATATTCATAGAATGGATTTGTATAGAAGTCATTGTTAGTGACCCAATGAGATCTTTCATACACCCTATCCTGGTATCAATTGGTACACATGATGATTATATGATCATACGTGTGAATAAGGGGAAGCATCCCACTTTGGACACTTGAATTGCATGCTTTATGATGGGATTTAGGTAGTAGATGACTGTGTTAGAGCTCAGGATTCATGGATAACTTGTAATTATTTTTTATTGTTTTATATATAATGTATTGCACCAACTATTGTTCACAAGTAAACATGTTTCCATTTTGTAGAGACATGACATTACATCATCCTTTATATATGATACAGTTTATATATCTTTAGTTGATTATTTATCACAATGATGTTTATATTTTCTTTCACTACCCTATTCATTATTAATATGATTATGCTATATTTTTATATTATATTCAGTGTGATCTACTCTAACCTGAGGGAATATTCTCCATTTGGACAAACCCTAGGTTCTCACTACTAGTCGGAAACCTATGGCATTTAAAGGGGTGTGCTTCAGTCAATGTAGCCAACTAGATTAGGCTACTCAAGAGTGAGTTAGGTTTAGGACATCACAAAGTGATATCAGAGAGTTTTTTCCTTATCATATGGTTTTGGAAATTTAGATAGGATATTATGAAAATATTTTAACTTGGTAATAATCCATTTCTTGGAGTATATAACACTCATTCGAGGTAAATACCAAGTTTTCTAAGATAGATATTTTTTTATTTATTTCACTTATTATTGTTGATAAACATTAACCATTGGGTAATTCACATGAATTGTGGAATTTTTTATTTTTATAGATATTTTACCTTTTTCCTGTTTGTAAAAGGATAATATTTCAAGAATCGTTATATGAACATAGGATTTGCATGCCATGTGTATTACATTCTATATATGTTCATTTTATTTCATGCATTGCATGTGTTTCCTATTATTGTTGAGTGAGACATGGTTTTTATATATGAATGTACTACTAATTTCTTCTGAAGGGAAACAAAATGGGTTGTTTAAAATTTCATCATGAATCAGAATGAATGTTCTCGTATATATTGAGGATGCAATCATAAATGACTAATTTTGACCCATGTACGATATGTAACACCAGTTACATGAGTTGGGATTTGACTATGAATTCATTATGACTAATTTCAATCAATAAGGTGTATATTCCCTAAAACAATTTGAATGGTAACTCATTGGAATAGAGACATCATGTTTTATATATTGCATTTCATGATTGGATGTAAGGGAATGTGGAAATTAAATGGGTGTCGATTTCAATTTATAAAGGTTGTGCGCCTTTATAAACCAAGAATTATCATCCATTTAATTTATCCATGTACTATTTATAGAATCAATTTTGAACATAAAATATGAATATTGAATTATAAATTAAATGGTTTCCTATAAATGATAAGGACAGGTTCAACTTAATGAGTTTTTTTCACATTAAATTTCAATTGAACCTCTGTATACTGGAATCCTTATAATTAAAAAATTGAACACTTACTAATACCTTGGCCTTCTAAGTGGGTAGTTAGGGTAGTATATTGGGTAGCAATCCCATATCTTTATACTATTATTACCATAGGTATCTTATCTTTTTTTATCTTGTTTTTTAGGTGTTTCGTTGAATTTTTAGAGTTATGCATCCAATATTTCCTCTGGTCATGAATTTGGAAGGTGGTGATGACCATTCTTTGAAGATGGTGGTCCCTGAGGCACCAGTGATACCTTCAGTAGTGAACCCTAAGGAATCACCTTCTATTTCGGTTCTTCTCACTGATGCTCAACTTCAAGAGGTGTTCCTTTGTTTTATCTAGTCTACATGGGGTTAACCATTATCTACACCTACTATATTTGAACTGACCCATGAATTCTAGTAGAATTATCCTTCCATATTTTGAGGGGATGGTGGTTCTCAGGCTACTAATTCATACCTAGAAACCAATCTATATATCTTTGATAAACCAGAGATTCTTATAGAGAGGAGGTTTAATCTCATCACATACATTTTTTCTGATTCTTCCTAGCACTGGTGGGATGTGATTAACTTGGATGGTCATCATCAAGGCATGGTCTAGGTAGAATTTTAGACTACCTTCTATGATTAATTTTTCTATGAGATATTGAGAGCTAATTTAGCCATGGAGTTCATACACCTAGATCATTGTGTTATTTCCATCATTGAATATATTTTATGTTTCACTAAGCTTCAATGTTTCACACTGCTTCTTTCCAATGATGATCTATTGCATGTGGGATTATTTAAGAATGGTATCTAGCACGTTATAAGATCACAAGTGAATGTATTTCATCTATATACCTTTTCTGAGATAATTAAATGAAATCTTATCATCATGTGTAACTTGAGGGAAGTTGATATTACATAGCACCAAGGTGTAGTGACAATAAAAGGTACTAGTTATTCTGGTAGAAGTAAGTGTATCAATTAGGTTTCTCATCAAATTAGTGGTAGATAGAGTATCCCTATTGGTATCTATGTTTTATTCCGTTGTTGTGGAAGGGAGGGTCATGTAAAGATACAGTGTGATTGAGACCCACTTGAGTACTGATATTGAAGCTATATGGGTCATCTTTAGAGATTTTTTCAGAACATTACACCTTCTTCTACAAAAAGATGACCCACATCATCTCCACATTTAGTATTAGGATCAGTTACACCATGATAGCCATGAAGCTGGAGTATTACCATCTAAATGGGATGAAGAGGAGTTCATGGTTATGGTTACAAGATTTTGAATTAATAGTTATAGTGGAGAAAACCTACTAAGGGTAATATAGTTGTATCTCAGGGGAATGGATCGGGACATCTACATGAAATACATCTGATACCCAATTATTAGAGTGCAGGATCATCTACCGTAAGAAGTACTATTCTAGTAGCCTCAACTATCAAAACTGCTTTGTTCGACACAAGTGCATCTCACTCCTTTATCTCTATATTGACCATGGATAGTCTTTGATTTTAAATTTAGTACTTCTATGGGGTGATGATCCTATACACACCATTGGGTGTTAATTAAAATGGAATACAATAATGTAGATATTGTCCAATTGAGTTAGGTAGTTATTTTTTCTTATGGTTCCTCTTCATCCTCAAGATGATGGGATTTGATGTCGTTCTTGGGATTAACTGGTTGGTCCTCTATCTCTCATATGTGGATTTCTATTGGTGTACATTATTTTTTACATCATAATAGAGAGATTGTAAACTTCCCAAGGGTGAGTGGAATGTCCTTGAAAGTATATTTGGACAAGAGCCTCATGGACTGTTAGAAGTAATATCCAGTATTTTTAGTATTTTCCAAGATGATCGAATGATGTTTTTGTCATATTTACCTCTAGTGGTTGGTTCTTTTAGGGATGTATTTCTAGATGACTTCTCTACACAATATCCCTAAATAGAAGTGGATTTTATGATCAATATTTTTATAGGATCATCTCCAGTATCCATTCTTCTATATTGAAATAATCCTACTGAGATCTTGAATATTAAAAGAGAGTTGGTGAATTTAGAATCTAATGGTTTAATATAATGCAACACTACCACATGGGGTTCATCCAATATCTTTTTCAGGAAGTAAAATGGGACCCTTATTCTATGGGGTGAATTATTATTGAATGAACCATCTCACAATTAAAAATCAGTATCATTTTCCTCAAATAGATAATCTCTACAAATAGCTCTAAGGAGCTATAGTGTTTTCAATGATTGACCTGATATTGGTCTATCATTAGGAACAATTTAGGCCTTCATACATACCACGTATAAATTTTTGAAGTCTTTGTGGTCAATATGTGTACCTAATTTTGTTTTTTTGGTCTTACGAACATGCTCGATGTTTTCATTGCCTTGATGAATGGGGTTTTTCATCTCTACATGGATTCACTCATTGTCATTTTTTGGATGATATCTTGGTGTATTATCATAATCGAAGAGACATTAATAAACATATTTAGATCTTATTGAGTACACTGATGGAGCATAATTTAAATTCTCAGATAAAAAAGTACCACTTTTGGATTGATATGGTTCACTTATTGGGTTATATTATCTCATAATTAGAAGTTTCAGTTGACCTAGAGGGGTGAGTTTTGTTTTTTGGGGAGTATCCCAATAATGTGTTTGATATATGGAGTTTCTTGGGGATGAATTTATATTAAAGGTATTTAATATAGGACTTATAATGACATTACCATCCTCTTAATGGTATAACTAGGAAGGGTGTGAAGTTCTTTGTGGTTTGAAGAAAGTGAGAAGGCGATTCGTGATCTGAAAAGAAGACTTACCTTATCCTCAATCCTAATTATTCTAGATCTTGGATGAGGATATGGAGTGTTATGGGATGCATCATACATAGGGATTGGTGTATTATTTATGTTGAAGGATCATGTTGTTTTATATGGGTCTTGGTAGTTGAGGCATCATGAGCTTAATTACTTAATGCATGACCTCACGCTTTTGACATCTATTCATGACTTGCATTGATGGGGGAATTATGTGATGGGAGAGTTATTTTTGTGGTATAAAGACCAAAATATCCTCAAAAATATATTTAGATAACATGAATTGAATATTTAACAATGAATATGGGTTAAAGTTTTTCATTACATTGACTTTGAGATTGCCTATTTGCTTGGAAAAGGCAATACGGAAACTGATTCGTTGTGCCGAAAAACATAGGCAGAATACAATCAAGAATCCAATTATGAAGAGAATTTGATGGAACTATTTTATAAGATGAATATAGAGTTTCATGAGATTCATGAGTGTCCTTTTCTTATATTCTTTTTAGTTACCTCATCACTCATTGATTGGGTTAGGAGAAGGCAGTTCTTAGATCCTGAAGGTTCGGTACTATGAAGGATTATTTCAAGTGAGGACCCACCTCTAGATTGGTATATTCTTGGAGGCAACATCCTGCATGTACATGGGAATATCTGGGTTCTTACAGGCATGTTATATGATCTGGGGAAAGTTTCTCATGCTTTTTAATGGGTAGTGCATCTAGGAATCTCTAGGATGTATCATGATATGTGTCTGTAGTATTTGTGTCCTTGGATAAAACATAATATCCTATATTTTATCACAAGGTCATCCAACTGTCAGTAGGTTATGGTAGAATACCAGTTGTTTGGTAGATTGTTACGGTCATTTCCAATTCTGAATTTGAAATAGGATGGTGTCGTGATAAATTTTGTGCTTGGTTTACTAAGAATTCATTAATGTGGAAACATAGTTTCAGTATTCATGGATCTACTAATGAAGTTATACCACTTCCTTCATATTCGAGAGACTTTCTCAGTTGATATGTTGGGAATACTGTATTTCCATGAGGATATATAGTTAAAAAGGGCCCCTCTTTTAATAATTTTAGATAGAGATGCTCATTTTACATCATGGTTTAGGAAAGGGTTATAGAACTATTTGAGAACATAGATACTTTGGGGAACATGTTTTTACCCTCAGACCGATAGCCTATCGAAACAAACTATACACATGTTGCAGGACCTATTTCGAGCATGCATCCTAGATTTTGGTGGATCCTAATAGAAACATATCCCTCTCCTTGATATTTCCTATAATAACTGCTGTCATACAATTATTCATATGTCACTTTATAAGCCTTTATATGGTAGGTGATGTTGTTCACCTCTATGATGACCAGTGGTAGGGGAGGCAATGATACTTTGTCCTTTTATCATAAAGGAGACTTCATAGCATGTGAAGTTTATCAGGAAACATATTTCTATGAATTAGTATACACATAAATCATATACTAATCATCATCAGTGACCTATAGAGTTTTATTTTGGGGATCATGTTTTCTTATGACTGTCACCTAGACGTGGGCATAAGAAAATACAGTGGAAATGGAATTTGTTGACTCGTTTTTTCAATCCTTTTATGATCATGGATAGAGTTATGATGGTTACCTATATACATATATTACCTTATAGGTATCATTCCATCCATGATGTATTCCATATTTTACAACTTTTTTGTTATCATGTGGACCCATTCTATAGTTTTGATCCCAGGGATGTTGAATTGTATTTTGACGCCTCTTTCAAGGAGTGTCCCATGTTCATTTTTGATAGAATAACACAAATAATCTATAAGGCTAGTTTTTTTATTTAGTATGGGTATTATGTTATCATGTCCATGTACGGGATAAGACTTGGGAGTAGGAAGATTATGTATGTGCTCAGTTGCCAGAGTTATTCTCAGACTATGTTTTAACACCCTTAGAAGGGAAACTATTGAATGAGTTCCTTTAAGGGGGAAGACTATAATATCTCAGTTATTATATTTGGAATGTATCCTTTTAAAATTTATTTGAACCCTTATCGAGGTTCTCTTATTCCTTATAACTTAAACCATGCCTTTAGGGCCTATTGTTTTTGACAAAATCCCCCCCTTCTCCTTTTTCTCTCCAAAATAAGAGTTCCATCATAGGAGCTCCCCTTGGAGCCTAAATCTAGAATTCAATATTATTTATTCATTTGGAATCTGATTCAATATACATTTTTCACATTGGATATCCATCGGTAAGCTCTTCAACCCTTAGGCTTCCTCCATCATTCTTCTTTCTATTGATGATTTTATTTTGGTTCAAGATGATATACCTTATTTTGAGAGCATTAATATTTTATTACATTTTCATTCAATCTATTCCAAACTATGGGTTGATACTAGATGAGTCCTCTACTTCACACAAAATTTAGGTAGTTTATGGCTCATCCATCAATGTTTCACTGTCTATAAATTGTTTTCATTGTGTGGACACCAATTTCACCGGGCATTTCTCATTAAATCCATCTCTTTAAATATATTTTCATAAAATATATTATATAGATATAATAATATCACTTGACATAATTTGATGTTGTAACCTCAATTTTTACCACCTCATATAGTGTGGGTTTCTTATTATGCCCTTGGTGACCCGTGTAGGGTTTATCTACGATAGAGATCATGTGTATTTAACTTTACCTTTCTTAAGGTAATTGTTCCTTCATAATTAATAAAATTCATGTCATGGAAAGTATATATATATATATATATCACATAGCCTAGTTATATTATAAATTTAATTGATATTGGTTTCATGTCCTTAACTCACCATGTCATGCTCAATGAATGTTAATGGAATGAACCTAATAAATGATTTTATAATTGAATTAATATTGATTTCATGTCACTAATTTACCTTGTCATGGTTAGTGAAAGGAATTGGAATGAATCTATAAAATTATTAAATGGAATGGGTATTAATTGGACTATTATTACATATGACGTAAAGGAAATGAGTATAAGGTGATTATTTCTTCGGTATTTTTTCTTATTTATAAGATTTTTATAACTTAAGACAGCCTTGTATTCCTAAGGAATGCCTCACACACTTATAGGACTCTATTATGATTCATTGTGCTGATTATTGTGGGAGATACCCACAATAGAATTTGTTATTGGTCTTATTTATAGAATTAGTTTTACATTATATCAATGATTCACTTGACTTTTTTTCTATATATTATAATTCATGGAATACACTCCTCGGATTTAGCTTGATGTATTCTGATACATGACTCCATGGATTCAACCCATTGAGACCATTCATTATTTTCTCAGGATTACTATAGATGAGCTCCGTAGACTCTGTTGGACTATTTTTCATTGGAATTCCATTATAGTATCCCTTGGATTACACTCAGACACTTATTTCTAGAAAACACGAGTTATTATTGTGATTTTACCAACCCAAAAGGCCAAGGATGCCTTTGTTTCACCTTAGATCCTCCATTATAATAATTATTTCTTATCACAGTAATGCCGACACTTTTACACATGATCTCCTCATTATAAACTATGTCATAATTAATTAAATGATTACATGTTCAGATACTAGCTAGGGTTGAATCAAGTATGGGTTGTTTATTTTGTACTGATTCACTTTTATATAAAAATGTGCATTGTTTCAGTTTATATTCACACACTATATTTGTATTAACAACATTAGTGGTGGACTACTAAGATTTATCTCACACCATATTTAGGCCAACAATGTTACCCGGGAGGATTATCTGATTACAGGTGTGGACAAGGGGAATCAATCTTTTTTGGACACTAAATTTGCATTCTTTAGGATGAGAATTGGGTAGTAGATTACTGGTGTCACGAACCAACCCGGGTCGACCCTGAACCGGTCACCCGAGCCGGTCCGCGACAAGTCCCGAGGGGCGTTCCCGATCCCCCCGGGATGGCAACCAGTGCCGGGCATTAAGACTTGATCGTTGGGAACAATTTCAGCCCAAAACAAAAGTAAATAGAACAGAATAAACAAACACTAACAGCGGAAAAGAAATAAAAACCACACAACCACGTACCTCCATGTGACCTCTCAGGTCACCACCCAACTAGAGAGCAACCTCGCTCCAACACTGAGCGACTCAAAACAGAAGACCTGCGACTGAAATGGTAAAAGATAGGCGTGAGCACAAAAGTACTCAGTAGGTGAGCCCAACAACAAAATCCCAAAGCACTGCCAGTAAATATAGAATCTACATAATCCAGGTTTGAACTATAATGTATAAAAGTAAGTTTTCACAATGCTTTACTTGAAAATCAAACACGAGACATTTCCCTTATTCCTTTTTAAAAGTTGGTTCCATTCCATTAGTTTTAAACTCATTCTGATAAGCAAAGTGTTACATTTCCAAATCTTACCCAAAGAGAATAAAACATTTTCATTTGAAAACCATTTTTCCAAAAATCTAATAGTACAGGCTGTGAAGGATGACTGAAAGTAAACAAGTAGGGAAAACAAGTGCAAGTAAAGGTAAACAGGCAAGGAAAACCAAGTGCATGCAAAAGTAAACCAGAAGTTATCAGCAATAACCATGGGTGATCCTGAACATCCCTAGAAAACCCCTGGACGTACTCGGGTTCAGACTACCTGCCGGCATGGTACTCCATAGTCAATAACCAACTGGCCTCCCTAACAGCCAACCAGTGGCACACCCCTCCTGGCCTGTCTGTAACTCCAGGGGGTACTAACCCGTCTAATCAGAGTTAGCAAGCAACCGTCACTCGATAATCTACAAGACGCCCAAGAACCCATAGTAGTTTTTGTAACACTGTGTAAGTGGGAGACCCGCGCACGCGTGACTCATCTCACCGCACTTGCCAACCCCTTACACGGACATCACTACACGACAACCCTCGAAGGGAAGTCCCCCTGTAGAAATGCCCTCACAAGTACGTATATATATATATAATCACTTCACATTTGATAAAGTGCCAACCGGGCCGTCATGTCACTTACATTTTGAACATCTAAGACCAAAGCATTTTTAAAGAGGGATGACACACGCAATTTCATTGAAAACCAGAAACGCACTTAGAAATTTATTTAAGAAACTCAAATCAGCATCTTAAACCTGGAACACATTTGTTTCACAAGTAGAGTCACTTTCCAATCACTAAACGCACCCCACTTTTATCAAGAGCCAAACGGGCCTTTAATCATTTTTTTTGAAGGAACACCATTTCCCAAATGAAAACCAAACTTTTGTTCGCGTAACAAAGGAAAACATCTTTCATCAACCAAGAGCCACACATAAGGTTTCCAAACAAGTTCAAAGGTCACACGACGTTTTCTCTAATCAAGGTTCTAAGAAAACACCACTTTCCATAAGCAATACATCTACAAATTCACACACGCCAAAAACATTTCAAAACACAATTTAACATGACTTTCATTATTCAGGAGGAACCATTTAGCAATACTACCATGGAAGCACAAAACTAAATCCAAGAAGAACACTTTCAATGAAACGCTAGAATTAAAAACGGCTTTTATCATCAGCAGATCACCACACTATAAAAACTACTAAATATTCTTTTAAATTTACTGAAATTCAATTAAAGGCAAGGAATAAATAAATTCTTAATTTAAAGGCGAGTGCAATGGGAGACCTACCTCAAGATCCAAGCGTGGCGGTAAAACGACCTTGGAACCAAGGCGCGATGACACGACGTGTGTCCGAAGCCACGTGATAAGGTCCGACACTCTCGAAAATGAGGCACGGAGACGGCGGAACCCCGGAAACAAGGCGCAGCGATGGCGCTCTCTCGGAAATGCCCTGCGCGGTTCTTAAAATCCTAAACCTACCAAAAAAAAATATAAATTGATGAAGAAAACCCCTGACAAAGCACAAGTAAATGCCAGAGTAATAATAATGTGAAAATAATAATAATAATAGTATTATAATAAGCATAACCATAATAATAACAATATCATAACAGAATAATAACTTAATAATATTAACTTGAAAATAATAAAAATAATAATAATCTTAATCTTAATAATATATTAATAATAATAATATAATAATAATAATAACATACTTTAATAACAAGAATGATATAAGAATAATAATTTAGTAAGTATAATAATAATATAACAATAATAACAATAATGATATAATAAAAATAATAATAATAGAATAATATCAACATAATAATAATATAATAATAATATAATCACAATAATAATAATATAATGATGATAAAATAATCATAATAATAACATAGCAATAATAATGAAAAAAATAATAATAACTTAATAACATGATAATAATAATAATAATAATAATAATAATAACAATGGTTATAATATGATAATAATATTAATGACAAAAATGATAAACGTTATATATAAAAATAAGATTATAATAAAAATAAATAAATAATTAACAAATACTAAAGATATATATATAAATAAATGATTGATTGAATAAATAAACTAATTAATGAATAAACAAATACTCAAAAGAATAGAATAAATGAAAGAAATAAAATAATGAAATAATACTTAAATCAATAAATAAACAAAACAAAATAAAATAAAAACTCACCGGAGCAGGAGAAGCGGGACGCCAGGAGCTGGTCGCGCGGAGGGATCGCCGGAGGAAGGGGGTGTCGGGGTTGGCTGCGGATGCGGCAAAGGGGAACAGGAGCCGGGAGGCCGGGACGGCTGCGAGAGGGGTGCGGCGGTCGGGGTCGGCGCAAGGCGAGAGGGCGGAGCAGGCTGGGAGCAGCAGGGGAGGGCCGGAAACAGGGAGGCCGGCTCGACGGGAGGCGGCTGGAGGAAGGGTGCACCGGGGATTCGGGAGATGGACGGAGGTGGGGCTTAGGGTCACGCGGGTGTGGCGGTGGGCACGGGGGGAGCGAAGGTGCGGCCTCGGGACGGGGAAGCCAGGGCGGAGCGGGGCGTGCAGGAAGGAGGGGACGGCGCGGGCCGGAGCTGGCTGGGCGAGGGCGGTCGGCTGGCCGGCACAAGGAAGAGGAAACGCCGGGGGCGGCTGCGGCTGGGCGAGGAAGAGGGTGCGCAAGGGGAAGCCGGGATGAGGCTGGGCGTGAAGGCCGGCGGCGAGGTCGGGCGCGGACAGGGGCCGGGGCAGTGGGACGTCGGTGGTCGGGGTCCGGGTCGAGGGGACGTCGGACATCTGAGAGAGCCGGAGGCGGAGCTGGGATGTGCGCCGGGGCAAAGGCTGAACGTGGATGCGGCAAGGCGGAGGGTGGTGGTGCGGTGCCGGATGCAGGAGGCAGGGCAAGGCGGGTCGTCGACAAGGCGGAGCCGAAGGGCCGGGATGGAGGCGGAGAAGCGCGGCCAGATATCGGAGACTGGAACGGTAGCGGGGCGATGCGGTAGGGCGCGCTGGGAAGAAATTCACCTGGGTGAGGAGGGGGAGAAGGTGAGCGGGAGAGAGGGTGAGAGAAGAGGGAGGAGAGAAGAGGGAGGCGGCTACGGGAGGTTGGGGTTAGCTCTAGGTTTATATATATATATATATATATAATTGATAATAATAATAATAAAAGGATAAATGAAAATAATGAAAACTAATCTAAATGAAAATAAAATTTTATAACAAAATATTAGTAAAACCTTATAATAATAATAATAAAACTTTATAATAATAATCATAACAATAAAATAATAAGTTAGCTAATTATAATAATAATTATTATAACCAAAGTATTTAGAATATTAAAACCACTAAAAAAATAATAATAAGAAAACACATATATATAAACACAAATATATATCTAGATATATGTATATACATATACCTTTATAAAAACATATAAACATAAATACAACAAACATATATGTATATACATACATATATATACATAACATATACTCATATATAAACACATATAAAATTAAAAATAAATACAATAGTAATAACACAATTTAAATAGTGAGAATAATAAAATGTCAACGCAAAAACATTAGTATTTAAAACACCGGGTGAGCACATAGTCACCCGGGCTGAAAGCACGGTAACTGCTAGCGATGCGGTGACCGCGCACCGGCGCAAAACCACCAATCGAAATTAAACTCCGAAAAATTTAAATCGGGACCAAGAGAGGAGAAAAATTACTGATGTCCGCGGTCGGGGTGTGACAACTGGGCCTAATCGGGGGATGATTTGATAGTTTTTTATTCTTTTTTGTTCTTTTTTTATCATGTATTATATTATGTTCAGGATTCTATATATTCATGTTTTACCATTTTTAAGTAAATGACGTTAAATCATCCTTTTTTTATGATATAGTTTATAGGTCTTGAGTTGGTTATTTATTACATGGATGTTTATGATTTCTTATTTTGTCTTATTCATTACTAATATAATTATAATATTTATTCATCTAGTATATTTACTATGATCCACTCTATAATGATGGAATAGTCTTCATAAGTACACTCTTTACACCCTCAGTATTAGTCGTCAGCCTCTTCCATTTGGAGAGACACACTTGAGGCCATGTGGCCAATCGGGTTTGGATACTTTAGAGTGATATAGGTCCAATACATCACAATGTATAATTATAAGGTATAGTATCGTAAAAAATGTAACCTTTCAATTTTTTATTATAAAATCCTTGACAAATTCATTTTAATCCATAAGAAAAATCACTTCCAATTTTTATATAAAATTGCGTACAAATATACCTTTCTCTTAGAAATACATAAAAATTAAAAATTCAAAAAATATAAAAAATATGAGAATAATTGATCAAAAAAATTATCTTTTAATGGAATGTTGATAATTAATAATATCTAGTATTTCAGGAATGGGCGTAACATTAAAACCCATTCTTTTTTTAACTTTTCTAAAGAAAGTAAAAAATGAGTCACGACGACAATGTAAAGAAGATTCTTTTTACAACACTTATAAAGAATATAAAAACTAATTTAAAATGAACATTAAAAATCATATATTATAAATAAAAAAATCATGAAACATTTTTTAGAGCATGGATAAGGAGGAATAATATTTTAAATTAATACTACAAAATAAGGGTTTTAAGAAAATATCTTACCTTAAGTTTCGAGATGATTTGTACATTTTTTAACTCTTAAATAACAAAATTATATTGTTTATTTCCTTTCATAATAACATTTTTCTGGTTCCTTTCATTATAATTCTTCATTTTATTTCATTTATTATCATGCTTTATTTATAAAAAAAAATAGTTCAGCTCATGTTGGATGTTTTAAGTGCATTTGTTTATAGTCTCAAAATAACATCAGTGTGTTGACTGTGGTCAATGGTATTAAGGTTATATTAATTAAATAATATTAAATATGTTATAATTATTATTTTAATATATTAGATACACTTTTAGAACCAACCATGTGAGGAGTTCATGAAAAATGAATCATGTCGTTTCATAGAGATAAGAGTCTATTCGTACACATGAAAGGCGATTTTCAGTTTTCTAATGGGAGGAAAATAATTCAATTATAGAATATTTTATATTTACAAAATAGTAATTAATTTATATACTTCCTATTTATTCTTTATTTTCATCCTTATGGCTAACCATGTTAGGCGGTAAAGAAAAATGAATCACAACTCTTCATGGAGGTGGTAGTCCACACATACACAAGAGCAACGTTTTAATTTTCCAATGGAAATAAGGGTAAGAAGGTAGATAATATATCATCTTTAAAAATAATTATTATGTAATAAATATCATATATATTCATTTAATCTATCATTTTAACCATCCATGAGAGTATGTGATGAAAAAGAAAGCATATCACTCCATAGAGGTGGTAGTCCACACATATACACAAGCGATATTTTCATTTCTAATTGGAAAGAAATAGAGATGAAAAAGGGTTGTTAAAAATATAATTATATTTAAATATATTTAATTTAATTGATTTATTATATAATAATGTTTATTATATTTTTTAAGGAGGTAAAATAAGAAATGAACATGAAAGAACATGGTTAAGAGTTATACCTCTTCTTTGGAAAACCACCTTTTTCTTACACTTTATGACTTATTAGGACAATATTTTTGTGAGATAAGGTCCTATAGGATGTGGGTATGGAAGTTATGAAGTAATATTATTGTGTATTTTCTGAGATAGAGTGATCAAATTTTCAAAATAAGTGAGTAGAGTAAGGTCCATTTTATAAGTGAGGGGAGTAACACACTTGTAAATATCATTAACTTTTAAATATAATAAATGTATTACTAAAGGTCAAGTGGAAATAAATAAATAAAATTACTAGTTTATGGTTATAATTTTTACAATAATCACATCCAATAATAATTAAAATAATATTTCTCAACCATATCACTTAGTTTATTACTTTAATTAACTCATTTTACCCTTTACACCAATAACTGATTCTTACCATTGTAACGATTAATTGTGAAAAAAATGAGATTGAAATCTAAAATAAATTTTAACATCCTGATTTAAAATATTAAATACTTTTTCAATATTAAATTTTTATGATTTTCAGAAATTAATTTTAATATAACAACACAAAATGCAATGAAAATCATTTTTTATAGAAAATTTGTTAAGTCTAAAAAATAATTTAAACTAAAATAGTGTATAATGTTTATTACTATTTAATTAATTGGACCTTTTTTGATAATTTTGAGTAATTATATTTTAAAATCAGTCCAAAATATTGTGGTAATTTTGAAATATTTGAAAACAAATCATATATTTTATAAAAAATGGTATCTTCACTATTTACCCAAATATCAATATTTTTAGAAAATC
The DNA here is from genome assembly GCA_963277665.1 of Viscum album. Taxonomy (NCBI): domain Eukaryota; kingdom Viridiplantae; phylum Streptophyta; class Magnoliopsida; order Santalales; family Viscaceae; genus Viscum; species Viscum album. The sequence goes on from OY728157.1 coordinate 543,754,087, forward strand.
CCCAAAAAAATCACCCCAAGAAAAATTTGATATGATGAATCCAAAAAAATCATTTAGATAAAACATAAATTTTAATATGATGAAAATTAACATTTAAATAAAACCATATAATTCATGAGAAAATAATTTTGTTAAAATAATAAATTTTCATTGTTGATTATGGATTTTTAAATAAAATTATTAATATAACTTTTATGAATATGAATCTATAAAATGATTAAATATAATAATACTAATTAATTACTAATATTACCAAGTTTTCCACATTCTCCTACATTTAATAAATTTAATCCTCTTAGTTTTATTCATTACATAAACAAATGAAGGTATTTTCTGTAAGAACCCGGATCATCTTTTCAGGTAAGCCTATCTTTTTTTGGAGTTTTTGAGAAAAATGAAGTTTCTAGAAATTTTTTAAGTGCACGTCGTGTACTTTTTGAGTACACACCGTGTACTCTTTTCCTCCTCGAAGCCGTGTGTTGTCCATGTCCGGACCACACACACGGTGTGTAGGGGTGACGTGGAGGCTGATTTTGGTAGAGTACGGAAAAACCCACTACATTCCGTGTACTTTTCTTTTTTTCACTAAATGGACTGGGGTCACGCTTGACGCACAGAAACGTCTTCTTCTTCAGGATCTTCATCCGAGAGAGACCCATACGGCCAAAAATCTTCCCCAAGCCCATGTGCTTCTGTCCAATATCTGTTTCAGCCATCGTTAATTGCGTTGGAATCACAGCAGTGAGTTCTCCCTTCTGTTGTAGCCTTTCTTCATGTTTCTTCCTCGTTTACAAGTTATCTAAGGTTGAACGTTTTGTTTGTTTTTTCAGATCTACTACGTTTTAGGGAGAATCAATCATCGTGGTTCAAGTATATCGAACTCCTAGGATCGAGATAGGTGGTTTGTGCCATCCTGTAGAAGGTCTATGAGTATTTTTGTGCAAATTCCACCAATACCCTTGAACTTGGTATTGTGTGTTCATGTTTTTCCCTTGTAGTATTTCTTGCTTTGCTTGATTTCTAGAGTAGATGTTTTGCCTATGAGTATGGTAGTTTTTACTGTACTCTGGATGTTTTCTATGCTTGTTCTGCATGTTTGGCGTTTTTCCAGTTGCCATGCCTAGTTGTAGGATAGTGGAACTTCTGCTTTGTTATGCTGTTGAGCATTAGATTGATAGCCAAGTAGTTCGTGAGGTTTACTTGGATGATGCACGTGCACTGAGCATGTTTATTTTACCGCACAGGACTGTGAGAACCTAGTGTAGTAGACCATAGGGAGAATGGACATAAGGGCTTTTCCAGAGTGTCTTTTAAATACGATGTGAGACCACAGGGGGAATTGACGATGAGTGCTTCCTCAGAGAGTCTGTAGTTCCTCGATGTGGGCCACAGGGGGAATGAGACATTGAGTGCTTCCCTAGAGAGCCTTTAGCATGATACGAGACTATAGGGGGAATTGACGGTGAGTGCTTCCTCAGAGAGTCTATTCTTAGATGAACCAGAGGGGTGAGTTTTGTGTGCCTCCTAGAGGGTTTCTAGTACTTCTAGGTTGAACCTTAGGGGTGAGGATGTGAGAGATACTAAGGGGGTTACCTGTTTTCTTCTGGTTGCTGGTTGTTTGCTTGTCTACCTTACATGTTAGAACTGTGGATTGTAGTTGTTGTGTGATTTTATGTTTACTGATTTCTGCACTTTTACTTGCCTTGTATTCATTGACTATTAGGCACAAATATTTGGGTGATATCCTACTTGAATTGTATCTCACACCCTGTTTGGGAAATGCTTTTGGGCCCAAGCAGACTATGTTGTTATAGGTATAGATAAGGGTAAGCACCCTTCTACTTCAGGTACCTGACTTGTTGTGGAGCTGGAGAGCAGGGGACAAAGCAATGGCTTGCGATGCTGAGCAGTTTACTTTGTTTTCTTTTTCAATTTGTTTTTCAGTTGTATTCAGCATGTTGGTTTGTTTACTGATTTATATATACATATGTACCATGTTGCATCATTATTATTTTATACATTTCTCCCCATGTTCGGTTCAGTTGTTGTATGATTTTTATTGTTTCTTCTATTGTGCCTGGTTTCTCATTCATTGTATACTTTACTGAATGAGGGAATTGTTTCCCCAACGACTCACCAAGGCCCTCTCTTCTAGTCGTCAGCCTCTGGAGTTTAGGGAAACGTGCTTGAGGTCTTGTGGCGAACCGGGTACCGAGCACCGGTGGGGGGGTTCCGGATTCGGGTCGTTACAAAGTGGTATCAGAGAGGTTCATTTCTATTGATTTACAGTTTGGAGACTTTATCCAGGGATATGACGGATTTGGTACTTGGTGTTAAGTTATGATCAGGAGTAGCTAACCCATGTACAGGGAAAATCCATACTACCTCGTTAATTGCAGTTTTCTGGTTTTGACATTTTACGGTTGATATGATTTCACCTAGAGTGATTCACATGATTTGTGTTGTTATTTTCTTGATGATTGTGGTTCTATTTCTGTCTCAACCCAATGAGATGAGGGTATGCCATCTAATTCATCATATAGGAACATGTAGGAATCACATGCCAAGAATTCTTGCCATGCCATCTAGGGTGCATTAGCGATTTCATGCTGTTGTGATAGACTTTGTGTAGATTATGCATGTTGTTGTGATAGATTCTTGATAGAATCTCTGCTACCTTGTTAGGGTATTGTTTGTATTCTATTTTTCTTAAATAAATGCCATGTTTTGATTCGCGGGGAGTATGGGACCTCACGAATCGGAAATTGGCCCATATTTTCCTTGTTTTCTGTGTTTTCTGGGCTTCTGTGCAGTTTCAGAGCTACTGCCTAGAAAAACACAGAATACACGGTGTGTACTTTTTGACTACACGCCGTGTAGTTTTTACACCGTGTCACTAACCATGTGAGCAGGGACACACTGTTTTAGAAATGCCTTCAGGAACACGCCGTGTATGGTAGGTACATGCAGTGTAGTTTGGAGACATGTACCCAGTCGTGTCACTAACAACACAGGTCGGGGAAGCTCGAGTAGAACACACCGTGTTCTAAAGGAACACACCGTGTAGTCCTGTCTAGGTACCCAGCCATGTTGCGAACAACATGGGTTGGCGTTACCTTCTCTTAGACACGCCGTTTTATTTTCAAAACACACCATGTAGTCTAGTTCATGTACCCGGCCGTGTCACAAACAACACGGGACGGTGCCACCTTCAACAATACACGCCGTGTTTGTTCGGAACAAACTGTGTAATTTTCATCCATGTATACAACCGTGTATTTAACAACACGGGCCACCGAAACTTTGTCTAGTACATGTCGTGTTTGTTTGGAACACATCGTGTAGTCTTGGGTTAAGTCGGACCATGTGGGTTAGCCGTGTAAAGAGACTCGGGCAGGGGAAGAGTTTCCAAGTACATGCCGTGTAGTTTGAGTAGTTACATGACCTATAGGGAAGGAGTACACGCCCATGTCAATGGATTAAGAAGACACGCCATGTAGTTTTCATACACACCGTGAAGTCGTGTTTGGTAAACTTGTGTGTTTTTCTTCCCTTGTTCCTGTTTTTTACTGTTGTGTTCTATGTCCTTGTTTTTCTGATCTAAGGTATACTTTTGATCCTTCAGAGCTATGCCTCTGAGTCGTCCTCCGGTTGTACGTCTATCGTCAGGCAGTGATCAGATGCCAGATATGGATGATCAGAGACTTCATGCAGATCCTCCAGTCGGGCCAGCCTTGGCACCGGCTGCCTTACCAGTTGCAGGTGCTGATGTACTGTTCAGGGAAGGTTTTATGAGGATGATGTAGACCTTTCAAAGACCACCGCATCCTACCTCGTCTATGGCAGACTTGACGTGGGTTTTTCAGCAGCATCATCCTTCCACTTTCTCGGGGGAAGGAGGACCACCAGCTGTAGAGTCATGGCTGGAATCCATGCTGACTATCTTCGAGCATCTGGAGACACGTCCTCAGAGGAAGGTCAATATCTCTACCTACATGGTCTGAGACTCCACCAAGAGGTGGTGGGACGTGATCTCACAGGCGGGTCATCAGCAGGTTATGGCTTGAGAGGAGTTACAACGTTTGTTATATGATTACTTCTACCCGGAGACCCTGAGGGCCGATCGAGCCCGAGAGTTCATGATCTTAGAGCAGGGTACTCTTTCTTTCCTAGAGTATTCCTCTCATTTTACCGAGCTGCAGCATTACACACCCCTCCGGGATGGAAGTGGGGTGTTCTTGGCAAGGATTTTTGAGGACGGTCTCAAGTGGGAGATTCGCTCGTAGGTGAATATCTTCCATTTGACTTCCATCACTTCGATCGTCAACCAGGCACTGATTGCGGAGTGCAATCTGAGAGACTCCAGAGCTACGAGCTAGGGCAGTTCTGCTTCCAGAGCTAGTTTTCCTTCAGATGACATCAAGAAGTGCCGTAGAGATTCTACGCGCGGTGATCTGAGGAAGCGAGATGCATCGTCAGGCAGCCAGGTGGTATGCTACCAGTGTGGCCGGTCAGGGCACACGAGGCCACATTGCCAGAGAGACCCCGTGGAGTGCCGATCTTGTGTCCAGATGGGTCACCTTCAGTGTTTCTTCCAGGTTTTCGCACTTGTAGTTGGTGACCAGAGTTCTTCCATGACTCCTCGTTCAGGAGCAGCACCACCATTTTCTCACCAGTCGAAGAATTGGAGTTCGTCCGGCCGTTCGGGCTGAGGTGGACGTCTAGGTCGTGGCGGTCAGCCACCACTCCCTCAGCACCATCAGGGTAGGTCAGCTCAGACTGGTCATCCAGGGGCGCAGGGTCGTGGTGCAGGCCAGTCTTTCGCCGTGGAGCAGACTTATCAGGAGGAGGATCCCATCCCTTCTACAGTTCGAGGTACGGTTTTAGTAGCCTCAGTTTTATCTTCATCCCTTTTCGTAACTGTTGTTACGCATAGCTTTATCTCTGTTGCTGTTGTGGAGAGCCTTGGGCTCTATATCTTTTCTTCTGCCGACTCATTTACACTAGACACACCTTTGGGGACGAGAAAATCTAGTGTACACCAGTGTAGAGAGTGACCTCTCGAGGTTGCAGGGTATCAGTTCTTATGGGATCTCTATGTCCTAGAGATGACAGGCTATGATGTCATCCTCTGGATGGACTGGTCGGTTACCATCCAGGCATTCGTCGACTGTTATTGTCGTAGAGTGAGTTTTGTTTCATTAGAGGGTGAATCTTTTCTTCATAGAGTCGAATGGGATGTTCTGACGAGTCGATCTGGACCCGAGCATCATGGGATAGGAAGGGTTACAGACCAGATTGCTAGTCTTTATCTGGATGATCGGGGGAATTCGCATTTGGACTCTCCTCCAGTGGTGGATCGTTTCAGGGAAGTCTTTCCAGAGGACTTTTCAGGCTTGCCTCTAGAGAGTGTGGTAGACTTCTCTATTGAGCTCGTGCTAGGAGCAGCACCGATGTCCATTCCTCCTTATAGGATGGCTAAACCTGAGTTTCAGGAGCTCAAGAAGTAGTTGGAGGAGTTGTAGGCAAAGGGTTTCATCTAACCCAGTACTTCTCCTTGGGGTTCTCATGTCCATTTTGTGAAGAAGTCAGACGATACACTTTAGATTTGTGTGGATTATCGGAAGCTGAATCAGTTGACGGCCAACAACCAAATCCCTTGCCGAGGATTGATGACCGCTTTGATCAGCTTCGAGGATCCCGGGTGTTCTCGAAGATCGACTTGAGGTCCGGTTATCATCAGTTGTGAGTCAAACCATCAGATATACCACTGACAGCCTTTAGGAGCAGGTATGGTCTATAAGAGTATACAGTCATGTCGTTCGGTCTCATGAACGCACCTGTAGTTTTCATGTCACTAATGAACCGAGTGTTCTATCCTTACTTGGATTCCTCCGTCGTGGTCTTCGTGGATGATATCTTGGTGTACTATCACACTCGACACGACCATGGCACACATCTTGAGATCGTTCTGATTACACTGAGAGAGCATCGGCTTTATGTTAAACTCTCAAACTGCCACTTTTGGATGGAACAGATTCAATTCTAAGGTCACGTAATCTCAGAGGTATGAGTATCTTTGGACCCAGATAAAGTGAGAGTTGTAGTCTCCAGGGAGTAGATGAAGAACATTTTTGAGGTACGGAGTTTCCTAGGGCATGTTGGATACTACAGACGCTTCATTCGGGACTTTTCACGCCTAGCAGCACCTTTGATTGGTCTGACCAAGAAGAGGGTGAAGTTCTTATGGTCAGATTCTTGTGAGTTAGCCTTTCAGGAGCTGAAGGGAAGGTTGATGTCTCCACCAATACTTGTCTTGCCAGAGCCATGAAAGAGCTACACTGTTTATTGTGATGCTTCAGGTATCGGGATGGGAGTTGTTCTAATGCAGGGAGATGGAGTTGTTGCGTGTGGGTCTCGGCAGTTGAGGCCACATGAGAGGAACTACCCTACTCATGATCTGGAGTTGGTGGGTGTTGTTCATGCCTTACGCTGTTGGAGACACTGTCTTCTGGGAGAGCACTTTGTGGTCTTCACTGACCACAAGAGTCTCAATTATATATTCACGCAGTGTGATTTGAATCTGAGGCAGCGCAGGTGGGTCGATTATCTTTAGTATTTTGATTTCGAGCTTGCCCATATGTCGGGAAAGGGAAACACAGTGGTAGATGTGTTGAGTAGGAGAACTCAGATTCAGGCAGTTCAGGAGGCTAGCAGTGAGTGGTAGCTTATGGCTCTGTTCTCTAAGATGCATCTGGAGGTGTACAACAGACAGGGACAGACTTTCCTATCTTCTGTAGCTGTTACCTCTACACTACTTGATCGGGTACAGATGAGGCAGCTATCAAACTCATAAGGCTTAGTCCTACGTGAGTCTGTGTCTGGATAGGACCCTCTTCCTGGATGGATAGTGAGCGAGGCTGAGATCTTTCATTTCCAGGGATGCGTATGGGTGCCAACAGACATACGCGAGGATCTGATATGGGATTTTCATTCCTCAGTTTGGGCAGTTCATCCTGGCGTCACCAAGATGTATCGGGACCTTCATTGCCAGTACTGGTGTCCAGGTATGAAGAAATATGTTGCCGGTTTTGTCATGAGATGCTCTACTTGTCAACAGGTGAAGGCAGAGCATCAGCAACCAGCAGGCATTTTATAGCAGTTACCCATTCCAGAGTGTAAGTGCAACGATGTTGTGATGGACTTCGTGCCCGGGTTTCCGAGATCACCTCGGGGGAACGATGTTGTTTGGGTTGTCGTCGACAGGCTCATGAAGGTTGCTCACTTCTTTTCGATCAAGGAGACCTTCAATGTCGATGATCTGGGATGACTTTACATCAGATAGATCGTTCGTCTACAGGGAGTTCCACACTCCATTGTTTCAGATAGGGATGCGCATTTTACCTCTCAGTTCTGGAAGGGACTTCAGAAGGCCTTGGGTACGCAGGTACTTCTGAGTACGGCATACCATCCACAGATAGATGGCCAGTCCAAGAACATGATCTAGGTGCTTGAGGATATGCTCTGATCTTGCATCATAGACTTTGGCGGTTCTTGGGAGAAGCATATTCCTCTGGTGGAGTTTGCCTACAACAACAGTTTTCATGCGACTATTCAGATGGAACCATACGAGGCTTTGTATGGTAGTCCATGTCGATCACCCTTATACTGGCTGGAGGTAGGAGAGGTAGATCTGCTGAGACCTCGTCTTGTTTAGGATACCTCAGAGCAGATAGAGTTGACTCGGAAGCGGATGGACACAGCACAGTCTCGGGAGAAGTATTATGCTGATCAGCGGAGACGACCTCTGGAGTTCAAGGTCGGGGATCAGGTTCTCTTGCATGTCGTGCCAAGGCTGGGACAGATTAGGATTCAGAGATAGGGTAAGCTTTCACTGTGGTACGTCGGACCATTTGACGTATTGGAGAGAGTTGGTCTGGTTTCCTTTCGATTACAGCTACCTTAGGGGTATCGGGCTATGCCTGACATCTTCCACGTCTCTCAGCTCCAACATTACTTTTCAAACCCGTCTCATGTATTTCATCCTGAGGAGGTTGAGCTTGAAGCGGATGCATCATTTGAGGAGCATCCCATCTGGATTGTCGATCGTAGAACGAAGGTTCTCCGTGGGTGTTTTGTTCCTCTGGTACAGCTGCTATGGCAGCATGGGCGAGTACAGGATGAGACCTAGGAGAGGGAGGCTAATGTACGATCGCAGTGGCTGGAGATGTTCGAAGTTTCTACCTCTCCAACTCATTAGGGAAATTCGGGGACGAATTTCTTTAAGGGGGAAAGTTTGTAAGAACCCGGATCTTCCTTTCAGGTACGCCTGTCTTCTTTTTGGAGTTTTTAAGAAAAATGAAGTTTCTGGAAATTTTTGAAGTACACACCGTGTACTTTCTGAGTAAACGCTGTGTAATATTTTCCCACTCGAAGCCATGTGTTGGCCATGTCCAGTCTACACACACGGTGTATAGGGGTGACATAGAGGCCGATTTTGGCGGAGTACGGAAAAACCCACTACATGCCATGTACTTTAAAAATACACGTCGTGTACTTTTCTTTTTTTAACTAAATGGACCGGGGTCGCGTCTGACGCATAGAAATGGCTTCTTCTTCAAGATCTTTGTCTGAGAGCAACCCGTATGGCCGAAAATCTTCCCCGAGCCCCCGTGCTTCCGTCCGATCTCCTTTCCAGCTGTCGTCTATTGTGTTGGAATCGCAGCGGTGAGTTATACCTTCTGTTGTAGCCTTGTTCCATGTTTCTTCCTCATTTACAAGTTATCTAAGGTTGAACGTTTTGTGCATTTTCTCAGATCTACGACATTCTAGGGAGAATCAGTCATAGTGGTTCATGTATATCAATCTCCTAGGATTGAGGTAGGTGGTTTGTGCCTTCCTGTAGAAAGTCGATGAGTATTTTTGTGCAAATTCCACCAATACCCTTGAACGGGGTATTGTGTGTTCCTGTTTTTCCCTTGTAGTATTGCATGCTTTGATTGATTTCTAGAGTAGATGTTTTTCCTGTGATTATGGTAGTTTTTACTGTACTCTGGATGATTGTTATGCTTGTTTAGCCTCTTTGGCGTTTTTCCAGTTCCCATGCCTAGTTGTAGGAAAGTGGAACTGTTTCTTTGTTATGTTGTTGACCCTTAGATTGATTTCCAACTAGTTCTTGAGGTTTACTTGGATGATGCATGCGCACTGAGCATGTTTATTTTCCACACAGGACTGTGAGAACCTAGTGTTGTAGACCACAAGGATAATGGATGTAAGGGATTCTCTAGAGTGTCTTTTAAATACGATGCGAGACCACCGGGGGAATTGTTGATGAGTGATTCCTCATAGAGTCTGTTGTTCTTCAACGTGGGCCACAGGGGGAATGAGACGTTGAGTGCTTCCCCAAAGAGCCTTTATCATGATATGAGACAATAGGGGGAATTGACAGTGAGTTCTTTCTCAGAGAGTCTATTCTTAGCTGAACCAGAGGGGTGAGACTGTGTGTGCCTTCTAAAGGGTTTCTAGTACTTGTAGGTTGAACCATAGGGGTTAGGCTGTGAGAGCTACCTAGGGGGTTACCTGTTTTCTTCTTGTTGCTGGTTGTTTACTTGTGTACCTTACATGTTAGAAATGTGGATTGTAGTTATTGTGTGCTTTTTTGTTTACTGCTTCCTGCACTTTTACTTTCCTTTTATTCATTGACTGTTAGGCACAAATCTTTGGGTGATTTCCTACTAGGATTATATCTCACACCCTGTTTGGGCCATGCTTTTGGGACCAAGAAGACTATGTTGGTACAAGTATAGATAAGGGTAAGCACCCTTCTACTTCAGGAACCTGACTTTCTGCGGAGCTGGAGAGCAGGGGACCAAGCAATGGCTTGCGATGCTGAGGAGTTTACTTTTTTTTTCTTTTGCAATTTGTTTTTCAGTTGTATTCAGCACGTTGGTTTGTTTATTGCTTTCCATAGACATATATACTATGTTGCATTATTATTATTTTATACATTGCTTCCGCTATTCAGTTCAGTTGTTGTATGATGTTTATTGTTTCCGCTATTATGTTTGGTTATTCTTTCCCAGTATACTTTACCGAATGAGGAAATAGTTTCCCCACCGACTCACCAAGGCCCTCGCTGCTAGTCGGCAGCCTCTGGCATTTGGGGAAACGCGCTTGAAGTCATGTGGCGAACCAGGTACGGAGCACCAGTTGAGGGGCTCCGGATTTTGGTCGTTACATTTTACCTCATATAATTTTCTTATTCCCATATGGATTTCACGATCATGTGATTGTTACATAAATCCTTTACCCATTGAATCAAATTATTTGTTTTTACCTTCTCTATATGATCTAAAATCTAAACTATCTTTTCCTAAAAAAATGATTCTCTTCCGATTGTACCACCTTGGGGATCAAAACATGAGATACATCAGGTAAATATTTCTATAACAAAAAAATACGAAACAAATCATGTACCTTATATAAATTTTTTGGTAAATATGATTGACAAGAAACCAATCCCACATTCTCTAGAATTATTTATAGTGCAAAAATCCATAGAATTAACTTTCATTTTTTAATAAAATGTATAAAACATTTCTATGAAGATATTTTATGAAATACATGACCACCTACCTCAAATAAAAGGTATTTCCTTCTATTATCTACATAAATATTCTAGTTGTTATCAGATATTTCATGTGATATGGAATCATATTTTCCTCCTCAATAATTTCATTTTCCAGTTCTAGTCGAAACAACTTCCTTCACTAACATCACCCCCAACAAGTTATAGTTTGATAGAGCTTTCATTTTAATGCCGCCAAATATGGAATCTGTATACTGTAATGAAAAGTGTTATAATAAGAAAATACAAAAATGAATGATGTTTATATCAACATCCTTAATAATCTAATGAAAATTCTAAAAGTATATCATCTAAATTCCCAATTATTCTCTCTTAAATTTTCATTAGATTGAGGATGAAAAGTGGAAACAAAATTTAATTCAATACCCAATGAATTATTAAGTCCTTTAAAAAAAATTAGAGTTAAATATAGGTTCATGATTAGATACAATAGGGATAGGGTATCCATTAATTCAAACTATCATATTATAATGAATTCTATAAAATTGATCCAAATTAATATTATCTTGAATAGTAATATAATACCTAGATTTAGTTAATCGATCAAAAATAACTCAATTCAAATTATAATCTCAATATTTCACTTCTCTTCCTATCATGAAATCCATGTATATATACTACCACCTTTATTTAGGTTCTATAAAAGGATAACGAACCCCCTTCCTTGCTTTTTGATCAAATTTAACCTATTTACAAGTCAACTATTTTAGGGTAAAATAAAAAATATATGTATTTATTCCATCCCACTAATAATATTCTTTATAGTCGATATATATCTAATTACTTCTGTGATGAATATTAAATTTTGATATATGAGCTTCAATCAATAATTAATTCTTCAAATATGAATCACTTGGTGAAAAAAACCTCTTTACAAATCCTATAACACCTTCTTTTCCATTGATAATTTTAGGTAACATAGCATTTTTAACAAATTATACATTTTATTATAGACCATGATCTTCCTACAATGCATAAATAATTATATATGAAAAAGATAATTGCATAGACACCTGAACCAAAAGAGACAGAGTTCTTGCATGCATTATTTCTAGGAAAAAAATATTAAATCATTTACCAAGGGATCACGTTCCAAAAATAGAATAGTTAATAATGTATAATGTTTTCATCTCAAGTCATCATGTACTTTTTTTCTTTACCCTGATGATAGTGAATTGTACAATTAAAATCCTTTTTAGTGCCAACCATATTCTCTACCTCAAATTCTACCCTTTTTTGAGTGAATATATATTTTTAAACATTATGTTCAGTATATATTTTTTCAGTTTTTTCCGTATAAAATATGCCTTAAATTTTTTAAATAAAAAACACTACTACAAGCTCAAGATCATATATAAGAAAATTCTACTCACGGTTTTTTGATTGACGTGAATAATAAGAAATTATCTGATCATATTTCATCAAGACAAAACCAAGTGCCTTTTTTAAGGAATCATAATAAACAAAAAACTCACCATTCCTAGAATGAAAGGATAACAATGAAGTATTTTCCAATATTCTTCTCAGTTTCTGAAAACATTCATCACATTCTTTTGTAAACATGAATTTATCTACCTTTTGAGTCAACTTGGTTAGTGGGAAAGGTATGTGAAAAATTATTTTAACAAACCATTAGTAGTAACCATCTAATCCAAGAAAAATTCAAATATCAGTGTAATTGTTAGGTATTTTATACTCTCCCACAAATTTTTTTAAAAATTTTCAATGATTATAATATTTTTATAAACAATAATCCCAAGGAATGAAATATATTTTAATAAAAATTTATATTTTATACATTTTCCACACCACTTATTTCATTTTCAAGTTATAGAAAAATACTTATATTTTTCATATATTCCTCATAAATTTTATAGTAAACCATAATTTCATCAATTAAATCCATGAAATATTTAACCAAATAATCATGGAAAACTCTATTTATAATATACATAAATATTGATAAGAAAAACATGAGCACATCATGGTGAAGTTGTGGCATGAATGCAACCCTTACCAATAAACTCTTTTAACTGATTTTTCAATTCTAAAATTTATACTAGATCCAATTGATAAGGGGGATTTGAACTCATCTTTCTATGAACAATTAAAATAAATTTAAAATTTTGATCAGTAATAACACTATCAAAATAATTTGAAAATACACCTAAATCTCTATTTAATATTGACACATCACTAATTTAAATAGTTCATTTTTTTAAAAGATGTGAAAGATAAAATTCACTAACATATTTTTTCACTTTCTTAGCTTATTGATATGTTATAAAATGTATGATTTCATTATTATATAAAAATGGAAACTCATTCTATGAAATAAATTCTTCAGCTTTGTAATCTATCTTAGTATGAAAAATAAAATTCCAATCCATAAAAATAATAACATCTAACTGAATAATAGGAAATAAAATAAATTTTTTAGAGAAACTAGCTTATATATATTAATACAAAGATCTATATAAATTCTTATTAACCTTATTCTACCCCCCAAGAATTTTTAAAAATAATTAGGATTTCATTTATTGATATGGTCTTTGAATTTTACTTTCAAATATCCCATATATAAAATAATTGCATAGATCCCAAATCAAATAATACATTAACATAATTTGATAAAAAAATAATATACATATCACCACTTCAGTTGAGGGTAATATATCTTCCATAGTGGAAGAAAAAGACTTTTCCACACCTTTATGTTTCCAATAATGATAATTCCCACCATGATGAACTAGCTTCAGAATGTTTTCACGTTATGTCCCAACTCATTGTAATTAAAACTCGCATTGCTATTTAATTAAATATTTTCCCCATATTAATCTGATTAGAACTATTTTCCTTCTAGTCACAAGATAAATGTCATAGCCTACCATATCAGTAACACTTTAATGATCTTGATAAACATTACTTAAATTGAATTTCACCGCATTTGGAAGATGTCTGCTCTTACCTCTAGGTTTATTTGTTAATTATTTCAATATTTATTACTACATATCTCACATTTTTTTTTGTGGTCATGTGGTGTATATGTTTTGTAAAACTCTATCTCAATGTTATTAGAATGTTTATAAATTACCTCATAAATTTTAAATTAAATAAAGGTTATCACTCTTTATAAAATTGTTTTCAAACTTGGGTAATATATATATGTTTTACTTTAATGGTCTAGAGTTTAATTTGGTGCATACTTGGATTATCTAGTGAATTTAAATTTTAATAATAAACTGATATTTATTCAGTTTTCATTAATTTTAGAAATTCAATTCTTATTCTAAGTGAATGATCATTAAGAAAATACGTATCAAGGAAAATATCTTGAAATACCAACCACTACATTCAATGAATATCATCATTTCCCTTAGTATTCTTAATTAGTGACCATATACTAACCTTCAAAATAATAAATATAAAGGACTACTTGTTGATTTTAGGTATATCCCAAAACAAAAAATATCTTCTTCAATTCATTTATCCATCATTCATTTTTCACTGGGTATATAGATCCATAGAAAGATGTGGGGTGTTTTTTCATGAAATGCTCTTGTATATACATGTTTCTCTACATATAATTAATTTATTTTCATTCATGGGATACACCATTAATATAGTATATAAACAGAGTTAATACTACCAAAAACTACTCTATTCCAATCAATATATGTTGGGAAGGTTAATTATTATCCCCTTTATGCATTCATATTTCAGCTTCCATGTTTCTTCTATGGAAAAACATTTTGAACAAACATGTATTAGATGAATCAACATGGAAATACATAAAAACCGATATCATGATAATATAAATATAAATTGAAATCTCTTAATAGTTTCTTTTAACATTATCCAAACAGATAAATGAATCTAAAACTTTCAATAATATTAACTATGACAACCTATTATTTTAAATATATATAAGTATTAGTTTAGTTGATATTATTTCAAATTTTTATATTCCCATGATCTTTTAGATTTATATTTTTAGATAATTAACAAAAAAATTAGATAAAAAAGTGGAGACTTCCCCACAATGAACATTTTTTCTGAAAAATATGGATTTAAGTTTACACCCTTGTTTCATTCAAGAATCTTTCTCTTCATTTAATAAAACTCCAATTCAGAAATGTTTAACTTTATATAAATATTACTAATATATAAATCAGGTGACAAACAATTGAAATTGTGATATGGTGACAAAAATTATTAGTGAGGGATATAAAAAATAAAGGAAACTTATTATTCTAGTTAAAACATGAAAACCCATGAAAATGTTTACATTTTCCAAAATAAAAATTTGAGAACCAAAAAACATATCCACATGTGAGAATATTTTTTTTCTCAAAAAAACGTTTCGAAACCCATTTTAAAGCATAGAAAAACCATAGAGGAATCATAAGGCATGTGGGAACTCAGGAAAAAATTTCTTTTAAAAAAACTCACCTTTACAATATTATAAACTGTTCCTACCTCATTAAATTAAAATATTTACGAAAAACCCCTTAGAAAGAATAAATTTTGTATCACAGATATTTATATTTATAACCATTATTCACCTATGTTTAGCTAGTTCTAGAATAACTGACTAATAGTTATTTTTATAGGACTAACTAACCTAGATATCTCCCTCATTTTCTCATTCAAAAAAAGTCAATACCCAATTCATTGAAGATTTATATTAGGAATATCCATTTCCATTAGTTATATCATACTCACCTATCATCAAATATAATTATCAAGTACCATATCAGAAGAAAAAAATTAAAAACTTCAACTTTTCATCATAATTTTTTTGAAAAATGCAATTGAATCCATAAGAAAATACACGTTCCATTTTGATAGAAACTTTTAGGAAAATCTCTCTTTCATTATAAAAAACATAAAAATGAAAGATTCTTAAGAGAGTGTTAATACAATCTTCCTTGAAAAATCATGATATTTTATTGATCAGTCTTGAAAATTAATAATTCTTGTGAATTCCGGAAAGGGTGGTCATGTAGTAAACGTTAAAAAATCCATCTTTTTCCACTTTTGTAATGAAATTCAAAATGTATCCTTTAAAAAAATAAAAGGATTACTTTTTAAAAGATATAATTAATGTCAAAAAACAGTTAAAAATACCATTAAATATATTTTAAGTATAAATTAGAGAATTATTAATACATTTCTAATAATATGGATATAGTGGAAAAATAAATGAAATAAATATTTTTAAATTTGGTTTTAATGAAAATATATTAACATTTATTTCATATATTTCTATATGATCTCTAAATACTAAATAATAAAATTATATTAGTTATTTCACTGATTAAGAACCCATTTTTTATTCATTTAATTATCATTATTCTAATCATTCAATTTGTTTCTATGTTTTATTTTGTTTCAAAAATAATTAAATTTGTGTTAGATATTTTTGGTTCATTCGAATTACAACTTCAAAACAAATTTTTTGTGTTGACCATGGTCAATGGTTTCATGTTTAAATTACCTATATAATCATAAAAATGTTATAATTATTCTATATTTATGTTATATACATATTCAAAATCCACCATGTAAGGTAGTAATGAAAAATTAATTATGTTGTAAGTAGGCATAATCAACATTATCAATTATATACTGGGAGTAAAATAAATGAAGTAGATAGTATTTTAATATTAAAAAAGCATAAATAATTTATAAATGTCATATTTATCCACTATTTCCATCATTATGACCAACCATTTAAGGCAGTAACGAAAAATACCACAACACTTCATGGAGGTTGAAGTCCACACGTATGCATAAGAGGCATTATCATTTTACAATGGAAGGAAGGGTATGAAGGTATAAATTCAAATATATTTAAATAATGATAATTATATCATAAATATCATATAAAATCAATTTATTAATAATTTTAACCATCCATGATAAGTGATTATGAATAATGAAAAACATTTGTTCATAGTGGTGGTGGCCCACACATACGCTCAAGCGATGTTTTTCATTTCCCAAAGAATGGAAAAGGAGATGAAAATATTTATAAAATAAACATAATAAAATTTAAATATATTTTAAATAATTATTTTATTATATAATATTGGTTATTATAGGTCTGAAGGAAGTAGAATAATAAATGAACATGAAATTACTTTGTTAATAGTTATATCTCTTATTTGGAAAACATTTTCCTACTTACAAATTAAGCCTCCTTAGGTTGTTCTTTTATATATAAAAGGTCCTCTAATATATGTTTAATTATGTTGGGAAGTTATTTGGTTAGGTCCTGGATGTTATATAGTTCTCAAATTTTGTTAATAATTGAGTAGAGGGGGTTCCCTTTTATAAGTTAGGGGAGTGGGAGACTTGTAAATATCTTCAACTTTAAAACATTATAAATTTACTAATCATAGAAAATTGGAAATAAAACAATTAAATTTATAAGATAATTTTATAATGTATTAAATAATATCATCCCATAATAATTAATATAGGATAGTGTGATCTTATTACTTAGTTTTAAACTTAATTAACTAGTTTTACCCTTTACCATTGAAATTAATTTTTACAATTTTAATTATTCATTATGATCAGAAATTAAATTGATCTCACTAAAAAAATATGAAACTCATGATTCCAAATATTAAATTTATTGATGTTATAGAAATTAATTTTAATATAATATCATAAAACACAATGAAAAACAAATTTTTTAGAAATTTTTTTTATTCCTAAAAATGAGCGTATAATCGAATCAAGTATAATGATGATTACTATGGAATTAAATGAATTGTTTTTAGTAAAAAGGTGAATAATTTTACTTTAAAACCATTCAAAAATTTAATGATTCATTTTAGACACTTGAAAAGAAAATATATTTTTTATATAAATTTTCATTTTTTACCGTTCACCCAAAAATCAATATTTTTATAAAAATACAAAAAACTTATACTAAGAAAAATTATTCATGATAAATAAAAAAAGAATGTTTTATAAAATTAAAATTAAAAAATAAATAAATTTTACCTTTAAATAAAACCACATATTACATGGAGAAAAATACATAATATAAATACTATTTCCTTTTTAGTTGAAATTTTTTAAATACTTTATTTATAAATAATTTATAAATATGAATCTATAAAATTATTGTATATAGATCATAATTTTGATTAATTAAACTTATTATAATAATTGGAGTAATAAATATTAATTCCTTAATTCATAAATGTGAGCAATGAGAGGAATCCTGTAAAGAATCAATGTTACTTACGCTACAAAGGGATTTTTCATGATCTTTTTCCAGTACATGTATATCTATACCTATATACACCAAACGAATAAAATAAAATCATACACTTTTATATGATCTCTTTACCCAATACATCGACTAACCATTGAACATGAATTATGTAAATAATGCGTTGTTACTAAAAAATTCTTTATTTTCTAAAAATTAGATCACCAGTTTGATGAATAGATTTCATTTCATTTAAATGTAAGGATGAGAACATCACATTAACATAATATTATAGATACGAACATCACATGTATTATATAGTTATGAATGTGAAATTCCTTAATCTATTTACAATAATAGTCTCAAATGTCATACTCATCATATGAGAAGATAAATCCAGTCTCGGTTAAGCTCCAACTATAACATCATTATAAAAATACCCATACATCCCCAGTTTATTTAAGAATAAATTATTACATAATAAAGGTATAAAATTATAAAGGTTCTCATGGGTGATATCTCCCTTAGAGTCGGTATATTAAAATCTAAATATGTAAAATACACCCCTAGTATGCCAAATACACAATGTATGACACTCAAAGTGGTATACTACATAGGACCTTTAATGAAAATACCCATTTTAGACCTCATGATCATATTTTTTATCGATATATGAAATGTACTCATATTAAACTTAAAATTTCATTACAGCCTATTTTTATAATGTACTGACCTGGTAGAAACTTAAACAGCACCCCGAGCATGTTCTCTATATGGCCTCAAGAACACCTACCCATACGCCAGATGCTACCTACTAGAAGGGAGGGTTTAATGGAGGTACTGTGGTGAGACTATACCCTTTGGATTAGTACTAAACAATAGAGGATAAATATGGATAATATAAAGAGAGGAAGATAGTAACAATTAATATAAATTATAAATAGATAACTCATCTAATGTTAAGTAAACATCCATGAATAAACATGATATGACATAAACACAGGTATACATACAAAGAAAGGGGATGGAATGAAAAATGAAATAAATAAATAAATAAACTCCAACTCATGAAGGAATCCTGAGTATATGCTCAGCCACTACTCCCATAATTCCATGTGCAGCCCTTTTCCATAAAGAAAAACAACACATAGGACAATCCAATTCTTAACCTTCAATCAAAATATCTATCTAGGTACCAATCGTCAACCCAAAATAGGGTATGAGATATACTCTATCGGCCACCACCAATGGTGTCTAATGAAATCCATTTCATGAATATGAAATAAGGAAGTGTGAATGTATAATAACCCAATAAGTAGATAATAAATGTAATCAAGTCAGGCTCAGGTTCTTAAAGACACCGATATGGTCATACCTTCTTTGTCCTAGGACATAATGTCTCTTAACATTCCATAATTTATGTGTATGAATGTATGAAAAAATTTATATGCAGAGATATTCATGAAAAAGTATGGAACTCAAGTGTATAACCAAGGAATCCACTAATATAAACATATAATAAATTTCTCATTTTTTAAATATTGGTACCTTCCCAACCATCAAAATAGGTGATACACAGAACCATTATTGTTAATCCCAATCAATGATGTGAAACATCATGTCTAAAATCGAAATCATTTCTGTGAAACATCATATCTCACAACCCAAAATGTTGTGAAATGTCATGTCCAACATCCTATACCAAGGGTGTGTGAAATGTCTTGTCCAAAAACCCAAACTGATGCCACTTAATAATAATCATGTAAAAGGTAGACCTAGATTCTCTATGAGTTGTTAACTAAGTAATTTCAAAAATAGGAACCCAGTATCACTCATGGTGCAGTGTAATTCAATTAGCACATTTTCATTTAATTCACAAATATTTTCAATGAAAAAATTCATAACATAAATCAATTCATCATAATTAATTTAATAAATCAATCCAACTATAAAATAAAGTTCTTATTCATAATAATTCCATATTATAATTCATGTGTTAATTTAGGATCATTGTTTATAACACTTAGGCATATAAATGATTGAGGACCAAGGGGGATGTATCGAACCCATATAACAATTTGTGAAATTTTGATTACTATATCAATTCATATATAATTAAAAATTTTGTTAGTAATCACACTTACCAATTGATAATTTCATTTTTAAGGAATGGATCTTGCATAATATAAATAATGATCATAAGATAAGGTAGTAATCCACACCACATATAATTCATTTAATTCAAAAGATAACTTATAAGGGTTGTCAAATATAATTGAAACACCCAAAAGGTGTGGATTGATTTGAGGAATACATCCTATAATGAATCATTAAGGTGCATAAGAAAAAAATAAATTGTGGAAATAAAAATTTACTTAATCAATTTCATGTTAAAATGGTGATGCATGGAGAGTCACGCATATGATGCAACATCATATTTTTTAATCATGGCATACTTTAAGGGAAAATAAATAGAAAACCTACCTCATAACAAATATTACTCACTCATCGATTATTATCCATTAATTCAATAAAAAATAAGATAAAATGGAACAATCATTAAAATCCCTAAAATAATGTATAATAGTTCACACAACATTAGCATTTAAGATGGAGAGAGATACTCAAAATGAACGAAAGATGAGTTTTAGACTCATAGTTAAGAATCCAAAGCACTTGAAGATTTTATATTAGGACTAGTAATGGATGATAAATACAATTAAGGAGGATTGGGAGAATAGGGGACATATGGGGGATCTTCCTAGATGAATGGAGGTGATAAGGGGTAAACCCCTTTAAGGACCGATGGGAGGAAGTAGTAATTTTTCCTTTTTTATGAGGCATGTAGTTTTGTCACATGGTCTTGAAAACCATGAGCCAATTGTATGGATCATGTATCCCAATAAACTCCAATAAACACAATTACCTCGATTGGTTCACAAACTGTACTTCAACCATGTAGAGTTATTTCCCCAAATTATTCCTACCCCTCATGGTTATAGAACACAGTTAAACTTGCAAAAACTATGTGAGATCTATAACACCTCTACACTATTTTTCATAGATTCCTAAGAAACCTTGCACAGTTAAACAAATTGTGTCCCTTTATAAACTAGATAGCATGGTTAGGTCACACAGTTACTAATAATTTTTCACCAATAATGCACCCAATGTTGTTTCCTCCTAAAATTGAGGTTTTAATGATCAAAACATCAGAAACACATCAGAACACTCGAGACACATCTCATTACATAAACCCTATAAAAAACTTATATGGGTCCAAAATTTTAGAATTCTATTTCAAATATCAAATTCAAATTTAGCTCATCCACCATATGAAAAAAACAATTTCATTTTGAAATTTAAACCCATCCAAAACATGGGAAGTTAAAACCTCCACATCATTGAAATTAGCATCCCTAATAGGTCTCTGAGAACAAAATGATATCACCTAACCTACTTGGGTTATGAGTTTTTACTCAAAAGGGTGCAATACAAATATAAATTCCCAATTATTCTCTAAGAGTCACTTTAATCATATGGTGTGTAAATTGATAAAATCCAATCCAAAACTCCCATTTAAATCTAAAACAACAAGATGATTCTTAATCGATCCCATTAATACTTGATACATGATCATGTCATAATTTATTTCATCAACTGACCCATGGTACTCCCTACCATAGGTTTTTGTCTTCCCATGTCTAATTACCAACCACGGTGCTTACACCGTAATAATATCATATTAAAGAGCATCCTTAAAGTTCAGGTAAAACAATCATAATGATTTATTATTTGAAAAAATAGTCAAGTTTTGATTGACTAATTTTAACTGTGTCATGTCAGATATTCCTTGAAATTCCCCAACTAACATTTTTATAAAACTCAAGCATGCTCACCAAAGCTCAAACCCAACTTTTGGTAACTTCTTCTATTTGAATCCTTCCTTTTTCAAAACCCTTTTATTTTAATACATAATAACTAGTACATTCTTGGTCTAAAATACATGGATCATAATAGGAAACCCATTGACCGAGCACGACCATAAGTTTGGGTATCCTTGGAATTTATTATTGGAGTTTAAGGATCTCATCCAAGGTAGTCCATACTCTAGAGTTTTCAGGTGTCAATTCACCATCGAGATGTAAACCCATTAAAAAACTAAACAAGCCAGATATGGTATCTCACTTAGTGGTTGAGTCAAGGTATTAGATGGTGTCCATGATTCTATCCAAGTAATCCCAACATGAGAATCCAAGTTTCACTCAAGAAACAACACACCTTTATATAAATCCAGATTCATGACTATAATCAAGTATTAAAAATCCAAAAAAGAAAATAGTATTTTCTGAGAAGTTCAGCAGTATTAGGGTCCATTTATCTAGTCTCTTAAAAATGAGATGGTTTTCCAATGACCAATTTATCTCTCAAATAAGGTCTTACCTTTAATATTTGATGGTGGGAAACTACACCATAAGTATTTATTTAAGTCTCTCCTCGAGCGCAACTACCAAGGATTCCATCTGTCAAGCCATAAAGGCATTGTTTTTAATTATTTAGCTAAATGTATCATCAATTCTCTATGAGTATACTTAGGATAATTTCAAAATACATGGAATGATCTCTATTAAACTAATAGTACACCAATATGTTACACATTACACGTTCTGAATCTACATAATGGTAAACATGGTATTCATAGAAAATTCTATTGATAGATATGTATTTCTATTTCGCCATGATTTATCCAAATAGGGTCCATTCACCTTAATATGCAGCCCTTCTATTTAACACAATACTTAGATGGTTGTCTCAACAAACCTTCATAATTGATCACCTAAGTGTTAGTTGATCCACTCATGATGTGAATGTTTAATAGATGTCTAGCTTAATATTTCACACTATAATTAAGGGTCTGATCATTTTACCTTAGATCCCAAGGTAACCATGATTATTCAACAAAAACCACATAAATCTGACCTTTTCCCTCAGAGTTTATTAATGGTAGGGTACTCAACCAACCACCTCACTGTTATGCTACCATGTAAGCACATACATGATAATAAGCCATCAAACTCCCCGATCACTTGTTCAAACTGATCTTTAATGTAGAATCTGTTGTCTATTTAAACTCATACCTTATTTTTAGAGCTCATTTTCACATCCAATACTTGAAGGATTGAATCTACTAACTCACTGGCTTCCAAAATCATTTTTGACCTTTATAATTTATCATTTATGGTTTTGTTCCCTTTACATAAAGGGCACTCTCCTCATGACCAATGCAATGCTCCCCACCTTAGAAGTTTCTTAGGAATCATTTTACTAAAAATGATAACTCATCCCATAGTATATCCTCCATCACCACTAAACACGTCTCTTGAACATGGATTGTGTTCTTAATGCCACGTGATAACATGAGAAAATGGAGTCATCCACTTATCAGTGCACTCAAAAAGGATCTCTTCTATTAACATGTGTGGTAGTCATCCCTACTCACATTCATAACATCCTCATAATCAATAATAATATCCAAAATAACCTTGATTGATTGTTTTATCGCACCCGAACTTTTTTGAAACATTATCCCAAGCACTAGGATAACTTCTCCTTCTTACGATGACTTGTGGAAATATAAATCTCAATAAGATTTCACATACATTTCACCGTACTCTATAGATGACTTGTAACATAACCTTTTGGAATTCATGACCCTTTCTCTAAGCAGTCATGAAACAAAAAATTTTAAGGGATTATATGGCCTTGTCTCTCAAACAGTATGCAGTTTAACACATCACTTCTATACTTAATAGTCACATCATGTAAAAAAGTGTTCTCTAATGAGATCAAGATAAATAAACATGCATTAAAAAAATTTATCATGTAATATCGTACCCATGGATTAAATCAATGTCTAGTTATCCATATTTCCATTTTAGGATGAAAACTATTGTGTTGTGCACCATCTGAAAGGAATAAAGGTCACAAAACCATAAAAATAGATGGAAATCCCCATAAAATTAATAAAACACTGAACTAGATCAATTAATTATGCTCACATCCTTCACAATTATTAGCTTACTGAATTACTACTCATCCACTCAATGGTGTTTTTTTGTCACTAAGAATTATACTGAAGAAGAAAATCTCCCAAAAAGAACTTCACATATAAAAAATTTCATAAAAATTTAACAAATATTATTCATTTGATTCCACTTCCTGAGTAGGATAACACCTTATTTGAAAAATTCATTTAATTATAAACTTGTTTTGTGCCTAAAAGTTCACTAGGATCTACCGCCTATCATTTGTTTTCAAGAAATAGAATAATAATCCTACGAGAAATTATCACATTTTTTATCCAAGATATCATTTAAAACTAATATATACATGAGATTCCATTCTATACAGTCTTATAAAACGTTTCATTTTAAGGAATTTCATAAAATACAAATTATTAAAAAAATATGAAGCTCATTTATCAAGAATATAAACTACCTTTTGTAAATAGAAACTATACTAAGCACTTTATTTAGAAGAAATCATGTAACAATAAGAAAATTGTGTCATAAACTCCTTTCAAACCATTTATTTATCCATATATTCTCATAAATGGGCCCAGTTAAAGAAAATTTCAATTTTAATCTATAGTGTAAAACACTCTTTGGGGTTTTTATTGGAATTTTAATTTAATAAACAACACATTAATTAAAGCTCAAAAGTAGATAAAAGGTCATTATCATTTGAAAGGGGATTAGTTCAGTAATATAACCATATATATTTATTCATAACCTATATAAGTGGCTTCAAACACTTTTAATACCATCCCTTATAACATGAATATATCTCTATGGGGTTAAGTACCAAGGCATATAAAGATAAAGGTGGCCTATGAGGGTCTCGTCATTACAACCATGGTCCATTTAAGTGTATTTCACAGTAGTTGATTTATAAAATAATAATTACACCATTAATGGTATTATCAAATAAGTGTATCATGTCAAGAACAACCTCCTTAGGTCGAGTACAGTTTATCTCATAACCATAACACACCATGACTGACCTACTCGGATTGAGTCGAGTCTAAGATCTATAAGCAACTGAACCATTTAGTTATTCCAATTTAAACAAATTTTATATTTATGCAAGGTCATGTTAGATGAATTAAAATTAAAAAGATACAAAGATACCTATATTTATATGTTACAATTGAAATTCATGTAACTAAAACCAATTTTTCTCCTTCGAACTCAGAATATAAGAAGTTCTAATGTGATAGTTTGATTATATGGGTCTCCCTTACCAATTTTAACAGTATTGTTCACTATATAAATTTCCATTTATACCCATTTATTTACAACCACTAATGTTTCCATTCATAAAACCAATGGTCCATGGATCTAACTTGTTATAATCATTTAATTAAGGTGACACCACCATGCTATATATGAAAACACCATTTAAGTTTATGTAGGTACATTAATAACCCATCATATTTCATAACTATAACAAGGCATGCTATCAAAAAGTATAGAATATAGGAATGTAAGTAGAAATTAGTATAATTATAGTATATAGACAAGCATACTAAATAATTACAAAAAGCATGTCTAACAAGTATTAGGATGTCATGAAATGCAATATACATGGCTTGGAATATGCATGGAATGTGTATCTCTACATGCCTATGATTATTCATGTAACACTACATCCTTAACGTACATGGAAAAGGAAAAAATAATGAAAATACCATAAATAAGAGGTAAATGCCATAAATCAGAAACTAGTTGAAGTACATCAATCACTCACGGTGAAATAATAATCAATAAAAAAAATTATAAATAATAGTCTCATCCATGAAAACATTATCTTATCTCAATGTGTGGGTTGGCTAGACCTAGAACTAATATATTCACTATGTATCAACACTTTCTTAATATAATTTCTACTATCCTAAAATAGTAAGATAATGGAATGATGGGCCTCTAATACAACTTTAAACATCTAGCCCTGAGAGCTACTAAAATAGTCCCCCATGAAAATTTTCTATGTATCCTCAAGTGCTCCTCCATATACTCTGGGGGATATTGATTAGTAGAAAGGGTCTAATGAGTGTAAAATGGGGAGAATGTTCCCTTTGGATTAGTACTAAATAGTGGAGGAAAAATATGGATAATTTAAAAAGTATAATAAAATAAAAACATATATAAGTAAAAAAAGTTAACTCGGACAACATCAAGTAAACATCCATTCATGAACATGTTATGACATAAACACGAGAAGTTAGTTCAGTTGGTACAAAAATATATAACATGTCCAGAATTAAAAAGGAAAGAAATTAATAAAATGACTCTATCTCTGGAAGGAGGCTTGAGTACATGTTCAATAGCTACTCCCATGCTCTCATGTCTCACCCTAGTCTATAACGAAAAAATATAGAACATAGTCCAATTATGAACCTCAAATTAGAAGATATATCTGGGTACCAATCGATGCCCCAAGAAAGGTTGGAGATAAAATTATTAAGCCACCAACTATGTCTAAATAAATTTAGTCTATGAATATAAGATGAGGTCATGTGTAGGTATAATAATCCAAGTAATAAATAATTAATGTAATCAAGTCAATCTAAAGTACATCAAAGAAACCTATCCAATCGTATCTACTTCATCCTATGTCATAATGTCTCTGAACATGATATCATGTATATATATTCATATATGTAAACAAATATATGAATATATATACATGCACTGATGAGGACCCAAGGTGTATAATCAAGGAAACCACATATATAAATATATAATAAAATTTTCATTTCTTAAATATGGTTACCAACCCAATCATCTAAATAGAGGATATGAAGCACCATGCTCATAAATCTCAATCAATGATGTCAATCATCATGTCCAACATCCTAATAATGGTCGTGAAACATCATGTCAAAAAACCCAAAATGATGTGAAATGCCATGTTCGACATCCTAGACCAAGGGGGTGTAAAATTTCATGTTCAACAACCCAAACCAAGTCCTTTCAGTAATATTCTTGTATAAGGTAAACCCACTTTACCTGTGATCCCTTAACAAATATATTCAATGAATTGGAACCTGGTATCACTCAAGGAATAATGTAATTCCATTAATATGTTTTCTTTAAATCTTAAATTCTTTCCATGAGAACATTCATGCCACAATTCAAGTCATCATAATCCATTTCATAAATAAATTCGATTAAAAATAAATATAAGGTCCATGTTCATAATAATTCCACACTATAAATCAATTTTTCATTTAGTTCAATCTATTATAACAATTAGGCATATAAAATACTGAGGAAAAAAGGTGGTGTATCAAACCCCCTTAATGATTTATGAAATTTTAGATTATTAGATTTTTATATATAAGTAAAAATGGGGGTTAGGTATCACACTTAACAATTGGTCATTTCATTAATAAGTAATGTATATTTCATTATATAGACAATGACCATAATATAAGTGATACATCTACACCACTTATAATTGATTTAATTAAAAATAATATGCGTAAAGGTCATGGAATATAAGAAACGGACCCACAAGATGTGGATCAAGTTGATGTAGACAACCTCCAATGGTTCATTAAGGTTCACAATAACTATCTAAATATATTCATTAACAAATTTCTTAGTTAATTTCATGTTAGAAGTGAGATGCACGGAGAGTCTGGTTCATGACACAATGAAATATTTTATTGACATGCTATAATTTGAAAGAAAAATACAAAGACCACCTACCTCAAACCAAGGATTATTCAAACATCCATTATTTTCTTTTGATTCAATCTAAATTGATAGAAATATAATATTAAAAAACAACCTGAAAATAGGGTATAAAATCTCATGCAATGACTAAATTTAAGATGGTGATATAAACTAAAAAAAGAAGAAAGAGGAGTTATAGATTCACTATTATGTTTCCAAAAAACATAGTGAAGTTCAATTTGGTCTATGAATGGCGGATAAATTCCCTATAGGATGATATGGAGAAGAGGGTTTTCATTGGAGTGCCTCTTGTCCGAATGGAGGACAAATAAGGGGTAAACCACTTTAAGGACTAGAGCGGTAAAAGTTAATTTTTTCTGTTTTTATGAGGTACACAATTTGGTCGTATGATTAATAAAATCATCTTCCAATAATTCAGTGCTACTACCCCATGTACCTTGAAGCTTCATGGTTACATTAGACAGTTTATAACCTGTTCTTGAACAATGCGAAGCTGATACCCCTAATAATTTCTACCCAACATGGTTACAACACACAGTTAAAAAATAGTTCACCAATTTTGCATGATCCTCCACACCTATTCACCATTTCACTTTGTTTACTAGGCTACCTAACATGATTATACAAACAATTTCCTAGAAAACATTGGGTCACACCATTAATACTAATTGTGCATCAATCAGGGATCATATTCTCTTTCCTCTTGAAACTAAGGTTTTGAATCCCAATGCTCCTACAAATCATCAAAACTCCCAAAAATAGACTTTTAATATAAACCCCACAATAAAACAACACTTTTAATGGATCTAACTTTCTAAATTCTATTCCAAAGCTTAAATTTCAATTTTCCCTATCGATCAAATGAAAATTCATTTTCCTTTGTAAATTTTATCTTGTCTAAAACACCAGATGTTAATATTATACTCCATGAAGAACATAAATTGTGGATAACTAAAATTCAAACTTTAAAAGGTAAATTTTCATTTCACTTAATAGGTATATCCATCCAAAATGAGAAAATAATAATGTATAGATTTCCATTTTGTATAAAAATATATATTTTATATTGTTAAACTCATTTAATAATCTTAACAAAATAATACATAAGCACATATCACATCATATGACATATTATATATTTCCATAACAACATTATATTTGTTAAAATTTTAAAGTTTTTTAATATCATTGCATATCTATGTAATTCCTACCACATATTTGTGTAACCATTTGATAAAAAACTCTCATTAAACTCTTTAGTGGGTAAAATATATGAATTAATCTAGTTTGAATCAAGGTGGGAATTTGGAATTATATTCACAATGATAAAATCATTAAACAAGTATTTAAACTTATATAATTCACAATATTAAATAGTGTGATGTTAATTACTTATTATATCTACTTAAAACACTTTCTATGTTCATTATCATCATCATCCTTGATATCTTATTCCATTAAAAGTTTCCTTTATAATTATTGGTAGCTAATTTAACTCTTCACAATAATATTTAACTAAATTATCTTAAATATTCTAGGATATTATGTGACATTACCATTGTATTTTTACTAGTATAATATTTTTTCGTTAATTTTTAACTTTTCTATGTCCAAATAGACTCCCACTAGTCACTTAGACACTATATTCTCTTCAAAATATCATGTTATGATACACAAACTCATTTATGTTCATAAAAAACACTTATTTAATTTATTATGAATATTTAAAAAATAAAATATAGTATCCATAAAAAATATGTAATTTAATGGTTTTAGAAAAGTATTCTAAAATGAATATTTTATTGTTTAAAATATTCCATCAAGGGGTGATAGAATCCCAATTCCTCATATTTTAATAATTTTAAATAATAATATCATTATACTAGATAACACATATTTATTCTCAAATTTCTTTAAAGAATGTTGTAGAATTTAAGGAATCATAAACCAGGTTTATTAGAAGAATTATATCATATTATTCATAACAACTCTTTGTTTACAAAAAAAACTTTTTTATTTCATAAGATAAAAAAGGTTAAAATTTCCTTTATTTAGATCCATTTGATATTTATTAATTACTTTGCATATATTCCATAATTTTGCAAACTTTTTCTTCATCATTTTAATCAAAAATATAAAATATATCAATTATTACAGTCACATCCATGATTTTCTTAGTTATTAATTTTTTACTTTTGGTCTTATAGTGATAATTGTGTTTTCCATTGTTTTTTTTGTCAAAAATATAGTTTTTTGGGCACAACAGCAGGTGGTGTATGGTTGGTGCACAGTTGGGGGAAACCATGCACCATATCCCTAGTAAGTGTGTGGATAATTTCTATTTTGGAAAATGGTGACTGAATAGTTGTTTCATAGATTTTCAAATTGTGCCGATTATTATTGTTATATGGTTAGGGGTGCACGGTTACTGCTAGATTTAGAAAACAGTTCTCAAAAACCATGAAACTTGTCCAAGTCAATAGAAATTTGAAAATTACCTCTCTACCCTCTTCTATTTTAACCCTAAATCACCTCAATTACATCCCATTTGGTATTTACATCCCTAGAATCTCCCACTTCTTCTTCTTGGACCTTTTTATCTTCAATACTTAGGTGGTTTTGTGTTTTACCATTAATTAATCATCAATTAAGTATTTTTCTTCTTAATTTCTCCCTCTTTCTAGGGTTTCACATCCCCCATTCTTGGGTTCTTCTATTCCAATGGGTTGGTATCCCTAAATTGGGTTTTATCTTGTGTTTTGGGATGAGATATTGATATTTTTTGTTTGAAATATCTTTTATAGGGTCTTTTTGTGGTGTGGTTTTGGTTTTTCACCAATTTATGAAATTTTCCATGTGTAAGGTACGTGTTTCCATGATTTTACATTATTGTAGGATTTTGATATGCTCGTTTGGTTGTTTAAATGTGTTTTATGAAATGTTCTTGTGGTACGAAAAAAATTTCTGAATGGTTTTGAAATGCATTTGTGATGAAGGTTTTTATAAATGATATTAGTTATATTTCTCATCGTGTAGGGTCATTTCCTCCCTCTTGAGTCGTTATGCGGTCACGGATGGCAACCTCAGGACGCTCTGAGCTGGAGGAGTCCCCTACCATTTCTCCACCCAATCCTTCTAGCCAAAATTTTCTTCTTAGTTCTTCATCACTTTTTTCTACAATCAGATGTGGCATTGGTGAGGTTTGGAATCGACCGTCTCAAGATTTCAAAGAATTTCAAGGCTTATGGAGCTATATCGATGAATGTTCGTTCAATATCCTTCGATGAAATAGTTACATAGGTCTTCACCCATATGACCTCACATGCATTGGGCCCATCTCTGATGACTCCTTACCCTTCTTTACTGGTGTTGGTTCAGTGTGGGGTGCATCTCATTCTCAGCTTTATAACTCCACGTTCCGAAGCTCGGAAAAATAATCCCTTTTTTTCCAATCTCCCACCAAAATTTTTTTACAGGTATCGTGTTTTTAGTTTGTACCTTTTTGTTGTCATTAGTTTCCCTCTTGGGTTCTATGTGTTTTCTTTCACATTGTGGTGTTAGTTTCGGAAATAACGTTGTTTTGGGGTTTCAGTTGTGGTGTGTTTAGGTCTCGACATCCTTGGTGGTCTTTCCTGGGCTAGGATGGACGTCCGACTACAGTGGGTCAGCGAAGGCGGGAGATGATGATGTGTCTAGCTCGAGGCAAATCTTTGTGATCTATGGGATATGATGTGATGGATGGTCTAGCTAATTTATGGTGTAATCAATATCAAGGGTTGTTATGTTTTGTTTTTGGTGGGTCGGACATAGATAGGGATCCTGAACTGTCCCATTTCTAGTTTTTGTTCTGTGTTTTTGAGTTTTGGGGCGGGTCTGGTCTTGGACTGGGTTCCTTGGTCTCCCCACTTATTGTTCTTTTCAGGTTGGTTCACACTTTTCCATAAAGTTATCTTGTTTATTAAAAAACAAAAAAATTTATGGTTAATGGATTTCTCTATGTAAATGGTTGAGTTTCATATGTGATCTTCTTGATGTGCTCTCACATCGGTTTCATAAATTGTGTAACTCGTGCAAAATATATTTCTAAGTAGTTTTGGTGTGCATGTGAAATGTAAAGTGGTTTTCTTTATGGAAAAAAATGGTTTACATGTAGATTTATATCATTCAATCAATGTGAAAATGGGAATGTGATGATTTCTTTCTGTTCATATGATGTTGGGTATGTTTATGTGAAGGTGATTGTTTAGGTGATGTGTTTAATGGTATTTTTCACAAAGGGTATAGTGACTCTACATTTTCTTACATGATTAATACATAATTTTAAAGATAACAAACATAAAAGCGTCACACAAATAAGATAAATGGTTCAATTTCTTGGGAAAATTAGAACCATACATAACATTTACAAAATAAAACATAAATATTTATTTAATTACTTATTCTATATATTCTTTGGGGTCCTTTTGTTCTCCTTAGTACAAGTAATAACCGGAGGATATATATCAAAGAAATGGGTGACCTAAAAGCACAATAAGATTATACATAAGAATATGGATCAACATAACATGTGGTGAGTATAATAATCATAATCATAACATAATAATGGGATCATAATAATAATCATTAGAGTAAGAACTATACTGATACATGGAAAGTGGAAATTCATAAAAATAAGACATCATGTCTTAGTGGTCAACTACCACACATAGATGTAAAAAAATATAGCATCGTCTTCATGCATATTTCTCTTTTTCTCATTAGTTTCATCACATTAACCAATGTATTTTACCTCTATATAATTTAGGGCACACCCATCACATCATAACATTTACATGCACTATATAATTTTTGGTGCACATGTCACCTCATAACATTTACATAATCATTTATTCCACATAGAACATATATCAATATTTTGACATAAAATAACCCATGAAAAAAATAGGTTTCATTTCATAAATTATTCATCCATCAATGAAATTTGGGGTTCCCAAAAGAAATAGGTAATAACATATATCGTATAATAATCAACAAGAATAAACCATCTCCAAAGAAGTAAAAGATATATTTTTTTTGAAAGAAGACTTATTTTGGAAAAATATTTTCATTTGTCATAAATCATATTGGAAGCATATATATCCCAGAAAAAAAAATTGAAGTAAAATAAATAATATCTATGGAACATCCATAAAGAAATTGGGGTGAGATAGGGAAAACCCAAAGGAAGAGAGTTGGTTTGAAGAATCCCCATACCTTTTGTCTGACTTCTTTCTTCACTTTAATATGATATATATTCAAATTATATTAATTAATTAAAATCTAAATAACATATTCTATATGGATTTTATTTATTATTTCTTAATTAAGTTCATTAAATCATTTTTTATGAATTATATTGTTCAATTCCATCATTTGGGAGTGTTCATTTTCTTGGTTTTCATGATCTGATAACTTGAATGCAAGTATGGATGTTTATATAGATTGGGTATAATTCTCAAAAATTAAAACTATATATTATTATTATATATAATAAAATGTTTTAAATGGTTATATATATATCATTTGTATGAATGGTGTGAGGATGAATCATTATATAAAATTTTAGTGATAATCAATTAGATTGTTTTCCTGTTTTTTGAACATCACAAACTAGTTTTGTTGAATTATTTATTATTGTTTATATAAGTTAGTTCAAGAACCTAAAAAGTGTTATCACATGAATTTTAATGTATTTACCCACATTTATAGTGGTTTTACTGATATCCTTTAATTAGTTAAAGGAAAATGAAAATGAATCACCCATGATGTCAGGAAATTGACACATCACATGTGATGATTTCATTTTTTGAATAAAAGAGAGAGGGAAGGGAGATTGATGATGGATCTTAAATTATCACGACATAATTGTAGTATATAAAAGATAATATATTTATAATTCAAATTTGGATAGAGTTGGTGAGGAGATAATAATAAATTAAAAACAAATTAAAAAAATTAAAAGGAAAAGAAAGAGTATTTTACCTCTTGAATTTCACTTCCTTAGGAACCTCCTGTGGGAAAAGGTTTTGGTATTTTGATTAGACCAAGGGATCCTAGATTTAGTAGAGTGTATTGGGAAGATATTTGGGCATAATTTGGGAAAGTATAAAATCATTTAATGTGTGAGGAGAAAAGGTGGTGAGGGGTGGTATTTATAGGGGATGAGAGGGGTGTTTCCCATTTATTTTATTCATTAGTTTATTATTTTGACTCATGACAATGAATTTTCTAATAATTATCACTAAATATATTAAAATAATAAACTGGGGTCGATATTATAGTTTTTAAATCAGAAAATACTCATGTAATAGTGTAATTAACTTATAATGTATATATACTATAAATTAATATATTTTAATATTAACCAAAAAATAAATTATTTTGGAAAAATCACAAAAATTAACCATTGACATTTTTGAACACGTAGAATTTAAAAATGAACTCCATTTTGAAAAAAAAATATATGAAAAATTAAATTTTTAATTAAAATCATCATTTATTTGAAAAATACCAATTTTAAAATTATAACTGATTTTATGACACCTTCAAAAATAAATTAAGGTGTCATAAAATTATCATATAATTATAAGATAAAAAAATATTAATTTATGGGTTTATATTATGAAATCGAATTTTATTTTAAATCATCATATTAATTATAAAATTTTAAATATATATTTATGAATTATAAAAATACCATTACTTAATTTATCATTTTAAAAATATTTATTTACTTATTTAATGATATAAATATATAATATTTTCATTAATGAGATACCCAATTTTTTTTATAATTTCAATGGTTACGTTATTATTCTATTGGATGAATTAATATTTCTAAGGTTCATGTTACTATTCCAAAGTTTAGGTTACTATTCCATCAGTATAAGTTCCTTAATTTTTGAAAAAGCCTCTTATTTCATTCATTCTTCATTTATAAAGTTATTATTTTGGTATCTATTTGATTTTATGTGATTTATACAATACAACATAATTATGAGAAGGGATAAATTTGACTGATAATAGTTTAGTTCGTTACATTCTTCCCCTATTTGAAATTTCTCCATTGAAATTTTATTTTGGACAAACATGTGAGGGTAAATCTCCATCATTACCTCCTCTAGTTACTAAGTCACTTCTTCATACTTATGGTTCCTCCAAAAAAATTAAAATTTGGGTTGTCTTATTACTTAGAACATTATCTCTCTAGTCTATAATTTTTTATGGATTATCTTTATAAGATAGATCATCTTCCAACTGGATCACTTATGAGTTTAGTACATGCGAGCGATCTGGAATGTACTTTCTTTGGAGAGATACATGGAACATGTCCTGAATTTATACCAAACTTGGTGGAAGTGAAATATAATAGGCCATTAATCCTATGTGATCAATGATTTCAAAGGGGATAATGTACCATGGGCTAAGCTTCCCTTTCTTTCTAAACTGCATGCATCTCTTCCATGGTGATATTCGAAGGAATACTTTATCTCCAACATCAAACTCCAAGTAAATATGACAATTTTCATCACAACTCTTTTTCCGACATTGAGCAGTTTTGACATGTTGTTAGATGGCTTGAACCTTATCTATCATTTATTTCACAAGATTATGTCCAAGTATATTTAATTCTTTAATTTCATTCCAACATGTTGGATTTCTACATCACGTTCCATATGGATCTTCATATGGAGCCATCTGAACACTCGAGTGGGAGAAGTTGTTGAATGAGAACTCAGCAATGGTAGATGTTGATCCCATCTACCTTTAAATTCAACTGAGTTAGATCTTATCATTTCCACTATTATCTAAATAGTACTTTTATATTGGCCATCAGTTTGGGGTGACAGGTCATTCTAAAATTCCATTCAGTACTCAAATCAAGTTGAATACCACTCCAAAATTTAGATTTGAACATTGGATCACAATAAAGGAAAATAAAGAGTGGAACCCCTTGTAGTCTCACTAGTTCCTTCACGTATATATTATAAAATTTTTCAAGAGATATGTCTTTCCAAATAGTGATAAATTGTTCAGTCTTGGTGAGTCGTTCCACCACAACCAATATCACATTGTTTCATTTAGATTTCTTCAAGAGATCTGTAACAAATTCCATAGTGACATTCTCCCATTTACACATGGGTATAGGAAATGGTTGCATCATCCATTTGGATATTTTTTACTCTTCTTTAACTTGATCACATACCAAGCACCTCAAGATATACTCCCCAATTTCTTTCTTCATATTATCCTACCAAAAGTGTTCTCAAAGAACATGGTGCATCGTGGTACTCCAATGATGGATATAAAAAGTTGAGCTATGTGCATTATTCAATAGCTCATTTATACCAAGTGATCAAGGCACACATATCATCATTCCAAACCAAATCACACAATAATCATCGATGTGGAACTCTTATAGCTTCCCTTCCTTTACTACATTCCCTTTCTTTTGTAATTCCAAATCATCCCTTTGTGCCTCCTTAATAATATCTTGGATGGATGGTTTGGAAATCATTTTGGAAATGTAGGATATATTCTCTATTATCATGAATTCCAAATCTATATTTTTCAAATAAATGAAGATATGGTCTTTTTAAATCTGCAACACGGATAGAGTAGCATGTTATTTTCTCCTAAGAGAATCAACTACCTTGTTCGCCTTCCTAGGATGATATTATGTAAAGATATTTTAGTCCATGACTAACTCTAAACATCTCATTTGATTCATTTTGAGATCATTTTAGGTGAGTATATAATATAGGCTCTTGTGATAGGTATATATGTCACACTTCTCTCCAAAAAGGTGGTGCTGTGAAATTTTCATGAAAACAAAATCACATCTGGTTACTCTAGATCATGCATCAGGTTGTTATTATATAACTTAAAATACCTTGAAAAGTTGTCTATCATTTTATCATTATGCATGAGTAATGAAACCAAGCCTTTCGTTGAAGCATCATTGTATATCTAAAAACAATTTCCACTTGTGTGTAATGTGAGTAAATGGGCAGTGATCACCCTCTTTTCTAGCTTCCTGAAGCCTTCATCAAATTCTTCTACCCAGACATACTTTTACCATTTCCTTTTAAACTTAGTTAGTAGGATAGAAAATCATTATAAATTTCTCACCAAATGCTGATAATACCCAGATAATCCATGAAAAATGTGTATTTTTGTGACAGTTGAGGGTCTATCCCATTCCACAATCACCTTTTTTTGAAGAGTCCATGTAAATTCCCTCACTTAGATCAGGTGTCCTAAGAATGTGACCGGTTGAATCTTGAAATTACACTTTCTGAACTTGGGGTACAATTTATCCTTCCTTAATGTCACTAATAAAATCATTATATATTCTTCATGTTCCTCCTTGACCTTTGAGTAAATGATAATATCATCTATAAACACTACCACAAATTTTTCATGGTAGTTTCTAAATACTACATTCATTTAATCCATGAAGATCTAAAGGGGAATTAGTGAGTCCAAAGGGAATTACTAGAAACTCATAGTTCCCATACCTTGTATGGATGGAAGTCTTTTAAATATCTTCCTTATTCACCTTTAGCTAATTATATCTGGAATTAAGATCCATATTTGAGAAGTAATTATCTAATCGTAGTCGATTGAATAAGTCATCAATCTTGGCAAGAGTATACTTGTTCTTTATAGTGATCATGTTGAGTTACTGATAATTGATACACAGCTGCATTGATCCATCCTTCTTACCCCAAGGTAGTGCACTAGGTTATATGATCCCTACATCAAAATGATCTTGAAACTTCTTCTTTAACTCCTCCAGTTCGATTAGGGGAATCCAGTATTTGCATTGTGATATAGGAGTAGCTTCGGGTATTATTTATTTTGATAACTCTACCTCATGATCAGGGGTAATTTTAAGAATCTCTTTAAGAAATAAATCATTGTATTCCATCATTGTGAGAAATTCCCCTAGGTAGATGTATTCCTTTGACTCAACCATTTGAGCAAGGTATGCTTCTTCACAAGGAATCAACACCCACACTGTAGAAAGATTCTTCAAATGAGATTCATGATCTCCATTACATTTTTAGTGGAACATGGGATGGTTTGTAATATTAAGAGATATTTACTTTTCAAAATAGTTGATGTGTGCCCTATATAATGGGATCCAATCCATCCCTAGTATAGCCTTGAATTCCACCAAGGAAAGTATTGTGAGATTTTCTGGAAGAATATTCCCACATACACCTATAGTAGAAGAGTCCAACACTTGGGTTTCAATGATTTTTCCACTAGGGGTTTCTATAGATTTCTCTACTTTGAGGTTTTAAGGAGGTGATTAAATAGTTCTAGAAAACATTCAAGATATTATGGAATTTGTTGAACTTGAATAAAATAAGACTTTTTCCATTCTTTAGTTAAAATTAAGTATACCTTTAAAGACTTCATGTTCTTTATCAAATTCAGTATTAATGATGGCATAAGTCTTCACTTTATATGTTGGATTTGGTGGATAATGATTCTGATTACCCTTTAGGAATTGAGGTTTAGTGTATTGGCTTGCATATTTCTCTTGCTCTCTTTAGTTGTAGCATTGGAACATTGGTGGTTCTCTCTTTTACTCTATTGTATCTACCAACATCATTATGTCTCTTGAAAATTCATTACCTTGGTGGCCTTCTCTCTGACACATATAAAATTTCTCCATAGAATTGAGGTAGTTACCATGATTCTTCTTCCATCATTTTTGACATGTGATTGGTTGAGATTTATTACCTCCTTTTTTATGACATCCTCCATATTGAAACTCTATTGTTAGCATCTTATCACCATATCCATGGGACCATTCTACAAACTCCATCTCCAAATTGAGAGAACATCAAACCACATCATCAAAACTCCAAAAGTCTTGAATTGTTGGAGCCTTTCAAAGTTGTGGTTTTAACCCACTAAATAATCTATCATTTTTTCTATTATTATTGATAACAAAACATGTAGTGTAACATTAAATCCATACAAAATGGTCTTTGTAATCCATGAAAGATTCACCTTCCATTTGTTTCTTCTCTATGATTTATCCCTCTATCATTATAATAGGATTTCAATGAAAATACATGTTAATAAATATTAAAATAATGTATTCCTGCTCCATCTATTCAATTTTCTCATTTGGGTTTCTATTCTTAATCTAAACCCACAATTGTTTAACCTCTCCATCTATATGATAAATTTCCAGAGTCACCTTCTCTATCTCATAATAGTGAAGAAAAAAAATTCCTTCTCCATTGAGTATCCACTATTCCGTGACAATTCGATCATATAATCCACTAAATGTTGGTTGAGTTTTCGTATAAAGTACTTGATTTGTCGGTTTCTCCCTCTTTGGTGAATGATGATGTTTAATGTTATTCATGTTATTGTTAATATCCTAAGACAGATGGGTGTGATTCACCATGAAGTTTGTAAATCCACCTCCCAATGAATTAGGGATGTCGTTTGGTCAATCTCCGCATTATCCCTCACATGGGTTGTTGTGTGGTTTCTCCTGGTTCCCATCATTTTCAAAAATAGAAAAGGTTTTATCAAAACATAAGTCAACAAGTCATGAATATTTCATCCCTTTGTGCAATTAACACTGAATTCATATCTAGTGTGATCCCTATGATTATCAAATCCTTGTGTGTGCTTACATATACTTAGTCTCATACTAATGGTTTTCAATATGGCTCTCAAATCCTAATTCCCAAATTAACTAATACTTTCTATGATACCAACTATAGTTACCCTAATTTTTATTACATAATTATCACATCATTTTAATGATAAAAAACATAAAAACATTACACAACCAATATCCAAAGGTTTATTATCTTTGGAAAATTAATACCATACATAACATATAAAAAATAAAAAATAAAAATTTATTTAATTCTTTATTCTCTAGATTCATGGTGGTCCTTGTGTTCTCCTTTGTTTAAAAAATCACACGAGTATATACATTAATGAAATGGGTGAGCTAAAATACTAGTAAGAGGATAGATAAAAATAGGGATCAACATAACATAGGTGAGAATAATCATAATCATCATAACATAAGAATGGGTATATCATATTAATCCCGAGAGGAAGCATTATATAGAGGCATGGAATGAGGTAATGAATAAAAATGAAATATCATGTCTTAGTGTTCAACTACCACACATAACTGTGAACCAATATAGAATCATGTTCTTGTATATTTAAATTTATCTCATGAGATTAATCGCATTATCCAATGAATTTTATCTCTATATAATTCTGAGTATACCTACCACATCACAACATTTATTTTCCCTATATAATTTGGGTTGCACCCATCATATCATAAAATTTATAAAATCATGCATGCCACATAGAATGTATATCAATATTTTGACATAAAATAACACATAAAAAGGAATGAGTTTCATTTCATAAATAATTCATCCATGAATGAACATTGGGGTTCCCAAAACAGAGTGGTAATAACATACTTGGTATAAGAATAATCAAGAAGAAACAATCTCAAGAGAAGTAGAAGATGTATTTTTAGAGAGAATAATTTTTAAAAAATATCCATACATTTGTCATAAAATATGATTGGAAACTTATATATCCCAAAAAGTAAAGGGAATAAAAATAAATAATATTTATGTAACATTATAGGAACTTCCATACTCAAAATGGTGTCAGAGAGGGAAACCCAAAGGAAGAGAGTTGGGTTTGAGAATCCTCGTATCTTCGGTCTGAGTGCTTTATACACTTTAATATCCAGGATAATAAAATTAAATTAATTAATTAACAAATTAATAAAATATTCTTCATTTAATTTATTTATTTTAGTTTTATTAAGTCCATCTATATGATTTTATTTGAGTTATAGAGTTCAATTTCATCATTTCAGAGTGTTCATTTTCTTGGTTTTTATGATCAGTTCACATGAATACGAGTATGGATGTTTATATAGAACGGGTATAATTAGAAAAAATTTAAATTACATATTATTAATGAACAAAAAGTGGTTTAAATGGTTATATATATCATTTGGTTAAATGGTATGATGATAAATCCTTATTTAAAAGGTTACAGATAATCATATAGATTATTTGGTATTTTTTTTAACATCACAAACCAGTTTTGTTACTTTATTTATTACTGTGTATATAAGTTGGTTCGAAAACATAAAAAGTTTTATTAAATTAATTTTATAGTATTTAAAATCCATTATAGTGGTTTTATGAACATCCTTGAATGTATTAAAGGAAAATCAAAATGCATCATCTATGATGTCAGAAAATTGACACATCACAAGTGATAATTTCATTTTTAGAATAAAGAAGGGAGATAAAGGATTTTATTAGGGTATAATACATTAACAATATATAAGTATCATATTTAAAATATAAAATAGTTAAAATGAATATTTTTATAGATTAGGCGAGGATAGAATAAGAAAAAAAAGTAATTAATAGAAAAACAAAGAGGATTTTACCTCTAGAATTTCTACTGCTTGAGAACCTCTGTATGGACAGGGTTTTGGTTTTTTTATGAGACCCAGGGATCCTAAACATG
Source organism: Viscum album (assembly GCA_963277665.1). Taxonomy (NCBI): domain Eukaryota; kingdom Viridiplantae; phylum Streptophyta; class Magnoliopsida; order Santalales; family Viscaceae; genus Viscum; species Viscum album. Next base: position 543,795,344 of record OY728157.1, read on the forward strand.
AGGGAGGGGTTTGGAAATATATTTTTGTAGAATTTGGACAAGTCTCAAATCATTTAATGTGTGAGGAGAAGAGGTGGTGGGGGTGGTATTTGTAGGGGAGAGGGGTGCTTCCCATTATTTTATTAATTGATTTATTATTATGGCTCAAGACTATAAATATTTTGAGAATTATCTCTAAATATATAAAAATATTTAATGGTAAATCAATATTATGGTGATTACATCAGAAATTACTCAATTAATAGTGTATTTAACATATAATGTATATATACTGTAAATTATTGTATTTTACTAATCACAAAAAATTCAACTATTTTAGAAAAATCACCAAAATTATCTCTAACAATTTTTCAAAGTTTAGAATTTATAAATGAACCAAATTTTATAAAAATAATTTTATAAATATAATAAATATAATTTTTAATTAAAAACATCATTCATTCAAAAAATACCAATTTTAAAATTATAGCAGATTTTAAGAAACTTTCCAAAACTAAATAAGGTCTCATAAAATTATCTTATAATCATAAGACAAAAAATATTAATTTATTATTTTTTTATGAAAATAAATTTTGTTTTGTATAATTATATTAATTATAAAATTTAAAATAAATATTTATGACTTTTAAAATTACAAATATATTATTTATCATTTTTAAAATATTAATTTACTTATTTATTGATAAAAATATATAATAATATAATTCATGAGATACCCAAATTTTATTGGTTAAGTTACTATTATATTGGATAAATTACGATTCCAAAAGTTCATGTTACTTTTTAAAATGTCAAGTTACTATTCCATCAGAATATGTTACTTAATTTCTTGAAAAACCCTTTTATTTCATTCATTATTGATTTATAAATTTTGTACCATGGTATCCATGTAATTTTATGTGATTTATACTATATGAAATAATTATTATAATGGATAAATTCCATTGATAAAATGTTGGGTCGTTACAAATGGAATCCCTGGTATTCTAGGTGGGAAAACTAGAACTAGTACGCTTGTTGATTCAGAAGTGGGTAAGGAACAAATTTATCAATCAAGATTGATGATTCCAACACTAAATAAACATGTGATATGATCAGATACCAATAGATATTTGGGATGTGATACCCTATGTTGGGGTGTGCATATGAATGATTTTGGTTTTGACTTATGATTTGGAGACCACAAGATTTTTGGGATGGGATACCCTCTAGTGGCTCATCCATGGGAACTCTTTTGGTTGTTCAGTTAGAGGATTTTTATCAATGAGGTGTGAGGTTCATTGAGTCCCACTTATTCTACTTACCTATAAATATTTTCCCGTGGTTCTCTCTTATGAAATGATCCGTATTTGATGTTTTTCTAGCCTCCGACATACGGTAGAACTTATGTGCATTTTTACTTTAACAAATATTATTTCTGAAAATAGGTTTTTCTTAAATGTGTTTATTTGAAAATGGTTTCGTCAAAAAAAATTCTTAGAAATATGTCGAATATTCTTTTTGAAGTGTGCATGTTGATTTTTCTTCTAATGTTATATTATGAACTATTTTATTTTGGGTGGAATCCTACAGGGATTTGGATCACACCCAGCATAAACCTTTGGGTGTACGTATACATTTTATGTATGACCCATGAAAAGGAAAGATATCGTGTGGTAGTGATGGTGGACCTGGATTATAGTTCTCCATTTCTTTCCGGTGTCATTGGTAGTCACTTGAGAGGGATTTCCCTCAGGTTTAATAGAGGTTTCTGGGATAGTTTTTGTGTTCCCTTTCTGTTATTGTACTTATTGTTTTGCTTAAAGTCATAAACTATAAATCTGAAAATTGATGTACCTCATTTGGTTATGGTTATTAGATATTGTTATTCTTTTTATTGTTGTTTTTTATTATTATGTAAATAGGTTAAATTGTTATCAAAGTACATTGTTGATACTCAGACACTAGTTACCAGCCCGTGGAGATTGGGAATACCCTTCAATCCATGCCATGAATCATTTCGGGTGTTAGTTTAGATGGAATTCCAAATTTGTTAGTGATAAAATTGTATCAAAGTAGTTCACACTCTTTTCGGTCAAGTTATTTGAGATCAGTCTAGTTAGACATGATCTAGTATTGTCAGGTATTGATGTTCTGTTATTGAGTGGGGTACCTATCCAGTACACCTCGTGACTGGGTCTGAGTCACCATGGGATGTTGGTAAAACAAAATTGACTTCCCATCTAGGTGATATGTATAGGATAGAATATATATGGGAATTGGGTGAGGGTGGAGTGTTTTTGTTGACTTTTGATTGTGATGTAAATTTTAATGTTTTGATGTATGGAAGTGTCGGTGTTTGTTATTGTTTCTTATAAATTTTTAGAATTTGTGTTGATAGTTTTATTTATTGATTCCTTGTGCTTTTCAATTGTGTTGAAATATTCCTCCCTATATAATTCATGTGAAAACACATGAAGAGGGCAAATATAGTTATACATCACTATTTGATTAATGTTACTGGAATAAGTGGTTTAGGATATTCAGGCTTTGGTTTAAGGAACGGGCACTTGTCGTACTCAGGATGGGGGAGTCACACTAGGTCCTGAAGAGGATACAACACATGATATACTCAAGAACAAGCCTCCTTCATTCTGAGTAAGCACAAACCCATAGGAAGTAGAGTAGTTTCATGAGAATGTAGAGAGGATTTTTATAGTTTCTTTAAACCCCTAAATTTGTTGGGATGAAATATGATTCATTTATGTTTGAAGGTCCTAGTCAGAAGTGGTGGGACTCAATAGTGAAAGATGGAAAGCATGAATAGATGAGTTGGAAACATATAAAGGATATCTTAAAAGGGAAGTACTTTTATGATATTTTTTCATTTTCTAGGTCTTGAGAGTTTTTTGAGCTTAGCTAGGGATACCAGACTATGATTGAGTATACTAACCACTTTGTCGTGCTAGTTCGGTATGCACCTGAGACCATTTCCAATTATAATTTAAAGGCTCAAAACTTCGATATGTGGTTGATACCAAAATATGATCCCATGTATTCTTATTCAAGATGAAAACTTATGTTGAGGTGGTGAGTCATACCATTATTGTAGAAATTGATTTTAAAGTCACATCTGGTCTCTTTGGTGTTATGTTGACAATGGAATGTGGTTGCTCATCTAAGAAAAAGACCAAGTAGGATGAGGCGGGGAAAAGTACAAACGAACATTTTTATTGATCTTATTCAATGAATTCACAACATAGCAAGGCCACAAAAGGGCCGAATAACAAAGAAAAAGGTCACGGTGGTCAAAATTAGTTTTGGCCATCCTTCCCCATTGTCATTGTCTTTAGATTTCGATGCTAGTTTAATTTTCTTCCATTAGTGTGGGAAGGTAACATGCAATTTTCATGTTCATCTCTACCCAGGATGTGACATTGGTGTGGAGATATAGGCAACTTGCATCAATATTCCAGAGTTTCATTCCAATATAATAGTGGTGTAGGATCTATGTCTTCCAAAGGGATGTCAGCTCTGTCAAAACCCTCCAAGATAGTGGGATCTCAGTTTGGAGGTTCTGGAAGGACGGCTGGATAATCTTTTAGGAAAATTCAGTTTGGGGCTGAGCCATAAGGTAGTGGTCCTTCTCATGTTCAGGAAGAGATGAGGCAACATCATGTGGTAGATCGGGTGATAGTGGAATCAAATGTAGGGCTTGTGATAGTCCAAGGTACCATTCTTATACCATCTAATTTATCTGTCATTTTTTATACTAGTGATTTAGTTTCTTTTCTTTCTGCATTTCTTTTGTATGTGTTATATTTTCCAATTTATATTATGTCTTATGTGATAGAGTCGGTAACATTGATTGGTAATATTGGAGAGCAGGGTTTTAGGTGTTTGTATTATGCACTCCCCATGACAAGGGTTAGGCTGGAATGGGATTTTTTAGGTTTGGAGACATACCTATTAGACATGATTTTTGGTATGGACTGGAATTTCATTTTTAGGTACACGTCAATTTCTATAGGCAATGAGTATGTTCTGTGGAACCTAATAGAAGTAACTAAGTTTTTTAAGCTGAATGGGATCCTCAATTAGCACGTGTTGGACCCTTACTTACAGAATTATGAAATCTTGTTTATCAAATCTATTCACTCACATTGATGTATGATTATGGTTCTCTTAGGGGTGTATTACCTCCTGTAGTGTATGAGTTACAATTGGTTTTTCAAAAGGATTTAATGGTCTTGCCTCTTAAACGAAATGTTGAGTTCTCTATTGATTGGGTGTCTGAAACATAACCAATATATCTTACCTCATATCATATGGACCCCATAGTGATGAAGTAACTAAAGGTACGTCTGGATTATTTGGAGTCCAAATGATTCATTCTCTTTAGTGCCTCACCTTGGGCCTCCCCTATTCTATTGGAAAAAAAGGTCGATGGATCCCTCTAGTTATACATTGATTATTAAAAGATTAATAAGGTAAAAATCAAGAACAAGTATCCTTTTCCACATATTTTTTCACCTTTTCAATCATATTTAGTTAGGAAGGTGGTTTTTTAAGATTAAATTATGTTCTAGATATCACCAAGTTAGAGTTAGAGAGGAATATGTTTTGAAAATAGCCTTCCAGAGTAGGTATAGCTATTTTGAGTACTTGGTCATGCCTTTGGGGTACAAAAGTTCTCCAGAGGTCATTATGGTGTACATTAGTATATTTATTTTTTAGTCATTGTATTTTTGGATGACATATCGTTCTATTCATAAATTTTAGAGGATCTTGAGCGACATTTGAGAATTGTTCTAGAAACCCATCAGGATCATTAACTTTACTTAAAGTTTTCTAAATGCACCTCATAGATTGGGGAAGTGAATTTTTTGGTCCATGTGATCATAGAACATGGGGTTTTGGTGGACCCAGGGAAGATTAGTGTAGTGATGTCATGGGAACAGCCAAAAAAATGTTTTTGAGATCAAAAGCTTCTTAGGACTGTCTGAATATTACCATCGGTTTGTTCAGGATTCCTCACAACTTACTTCACCCATGACGGCACACACCAGGAAAGGGGGAGAAGTTTTAATACATACCAAAGTTTCAAACTTCTTTGAGGATCTCAAATGAAAACTGAACACAACCCATTTTTTATATTTCCAGAATATGGAAAAGGAATTGTAGTCTACTGGGACGCCATAGGTATGGGTATTGGATATGTGATGATCCAGGATGGATATAGGGTAGCCTATGGTTTGTGAAAACTCTATCAACACAAAAATAATTATCCAACCCATAACCTTGAGTTAGTATCAGTGAGGCATGCGTTAAAGACATGTCACTATTATCTTTTTCGGTAGTAGTTTTTTATTTATTCAGATTATAAAATTTTAGCCCACATTTTCTCCTAGAAATATATGAACTTGAGGAAATGTATTTGGGTTGAGTTGCTTGAGGGGTTTTGTTTTTATATTATCTCTACCCCAATTAGAAGAAATTTAGTTACAATGAATTTCAGTGGGAATGTTATAGTACAAGATTTCAAAGAATCTAGTGGTGAGTGGACGTAGATGGGTGTTTTCTTTAAAATTAATATAGAGACAAATGTACATATGGAGGTGTGTTCTTGTCCAGTGTTTAATTGACACATTCCACTCTAGAATTGATTCAGTGGGAGAATTATGGTGATGATTAATGCCAGCAGTCTATGTATTTCATAAATGGTGGGGAGGTGCCTTGTGAATTATCTTTATCTCCTAAGGGGGTTTTTTCTTCAAGGGTCACTCCATGGTGTTGTTGTCATTAAGTAACGTATTGATGTATAATATCTACTAGGATTAGTGTGAAATTAATCCTAATGATACCAAGATGTTTTATGATGTGTTTCGCCAGTTTTGGTGTCAATTTATGAGATGAGATGTACATGACATCATATCGCGATGTTATACATGTCAGCAGGTTAAAGAATAGAATAAAAGGCCCTCCAGTTTTTTTTAACCACTTCCTATTAATACCTATAAGTTGGAAATTTTCACCATTTATTTTATTTTTGGCTTAACTCAAACACTCTGGGGGATGAATTCCATTTGGGTAGTGATTGACCGTCTAACCGAAGAATCTCATTTAATTCCAATAAAGGATTAAGCCAAAGTGGATGATTTAGTTCAGTTGTATATTTAGGAGGTTGTGATACTTCATGGTGTGACAATGACAATTGTTTTAGATATAGACCCTTATTTAACCTCACGGTTTTGGGAAGTCCATCAGTAAGTGATGGGGTCATAGATCTAGTTGAGTATGATAGGACATCCTCAAATAGATAATCAAACAGAGTTATTGAATCATATTTTGGAATACATGATTTAGGCATGTGTACTCGATTTTATAGGTTCTTGGGATAGTCATTTATGATTGGTTTAGTTTTCATATGACAATAGTTACCAATCTTTGATTCTAGTGGCTCATTTTGAGGCAGTTTATGGTCAGCTATGTCGGTCTCCTTTAGTATGGACTAAGGTGGGTGAGACCTCATTGTTCGGGTCAAGCATTGTTCGAAAAACTTATGATAAAGTTCAGTTTATATGAAAATGATTTTTTGATAGCATAGATTCATCACAAGTCTTATAATGACCATAGGTGCTGAGTGTTGTAGTATTTTTTGGGTGGCCAGGTGTTTCTAAAAGTGGCACCTCACTTGGTTCATCGTCATTTGGGTAATAAAGGAAAGCTAATGTATAGGTATAATATACCTTTTGAAATTAATGAGAGGATCTGTAAATAGGAATAAATGTTATCATTTCCTTCCCTATTAACATCAATTCATGGTGTGTTCCATGTCTCTAAGTTAAATAAGTATATCCCAGATCTATCCCATGTATTGAATTTGGATGAGTTGGAATCAGATCTTGATTTTCCAGTGCTTGAGAATCTTTTCTAGATTATATATTCTAATGGGAAAGTGCTTCATAGTAAGTTCATTCCATTGGTATGAGTTCTTGAGCATCATAATAATAGTGTGCACGAGACTTGGGAGCTAAAGTCTTGGGTTGAGTAAGAGTATCTGTTTTTGTTTTTTGATCAATATTTATATTGATTTCCTAAGGATTGAAATTTATCATGGTGGGGAGAATTGTAACATCTATGATTTTTATTTGAGGTATTATTTTTTTTACCTTTGGTCTTACATTGATCTTTGGTTTTCCCATTTTTTTTATGCTGAAAATGGAGATTTTCAGGTTTGAATGTATGTGGTGCTTGGTTGGCACATGGTTATCAGAAAACGTGTGCCCTTGACCAGGTATGTGTGAGGCCAATTACCATTTTGGATAGTGGTGATTGCATGGTTTGCGCGTGGTTTGTCAAAATATGTGGCTTGTTCCTCTATGACAATAATGGACACAATTTTTCCTCATGGTTTGGAAAACCATGTGGTTAAACCATGAGACTTTTTCTGGTCATTAAAAATTAAAAAATTACCATTATACCCTCATTGAATTTAACCCTAAATCACCTATAATACACCCCATTCAAGATTTTCCACCCTAGGAGCTCCCTCTTATCCTCATTATACCTCTCACTCATCAATCCTTGGGTGGTTTTTGTGTGGGAACATCAAGTAATCATCAATTATGTCCTTTTCTACTTGATTTCTCCATCCTTATAGGGTTTCTCTTCCCAAATTCTTGATTTCTTCTTTTCCAGCATGTCGGTAGCCATAAATAGGGTTTGACCTTGTGTGGTGGGATGACATATTGATGTTTGTAGTTCAATCATGTATTTATAGGGTCTTACTGAAGATTATGTTTAGTTTCTCACTTATTTCTAGAATTTTACAAGTGTGAGGTTGGTGGTTCCATGTTTTTACATTATTGGATGAGTTTTATATGCTTTCTTGGTTGTTTAAATGTGTTTTATAAACAGTGTTTTTTGTGCAAAACATTTTTTTGATGGTTCTTTATATGAATGTGTTATGAAATTTGGTTTTTGGATTGATATTAGTAATATTTCTTGTGTGCCTCATTATGGTTCTTCTTGAGTATAATATATGCGTTGTATGAAAGGCATGAAATGTGTTTTCAATGATATTTAAAGGTGTGAAAGTGTTGAAAGATGGTTTTCCAAGAGGAATGGGTTTTTTTTCATGTTGGATTCATTGTTGTGAACTTTTATTGTGTCTTAAATGTTAAATTGATGTGAAGTATGTTATGAAATTGTTTTGGTGTGAGTATGGATTTGAAAGAATATTTTATCATGAAAATGATTGAGTGTAATATGTTCTATTCTTTTTGTGTTCTAAAATGTGTTTCATAAATTTTTTAAGTGGTGAGAAAAGTATTTCCAATTATTTTTGATGTCTGTGTCAAATGTAAAGTGGTTTTTTTATCTAAAATGGTTGTTTCCATGTGTATTTGGATCATTGGATAAATTTGAAAATGTAAAAGTGTTTATTTTATTGTGTTCTTATGATGTCCGGTATGTGTATGTGAATGTGATGGTTTATGTGATGTGTGTAATTCTATTTGAGAATAAATCTAATCTTGGGTATTCTAGGTGGGTGAGCTAGAACAAGTACACTAGTTGATTTGGAAGTGGCTGAGACCCGGATTCATCAAGTTGGATTTACGATTACAACACTAAATAATCATTTGATATGATCGGAGACCACAATAATTTTTTAATGGGATATTTTATAGTTGATAGTTCATGGGAACTCTATTGGTATTGGCTTATGATTTTGAGACCACAGTATTTTTTGGATTTTATCCCCTCTAGTGGCTTATGCCTAGGATCACTGTTTCTAGTTGTGTTGGAGGATTTTGATCACCGATGTATGAGGTTCGTAGATTTGGAATTATGCTAGTTTCCTATAAGGATTTACTGAAGGTTCTATATTATGACATGATGCATATGTGATGTGGTGCAAGACGTCGGAATACATTAGACCTTTTTTTCATTTTTATTTCAAGTAAGATTATTTGTGAAGGGTTTTTCTTAAATATGTTTCTTTGAAAATGGTTTCCTCAAAAAAATCTTGGAAATGTTTCAAATATTATTATGCAAGTGTACATGCTTATTTTTCTTATTATATTATATCATAGAATCTTTTCTTTTTGGTGGTATCCTACTAGTTTGTAGCTCTCACCTTGAATACTCTTTTGGGTGTATTTAAACATTGTTATGTATGGCCTAGGTAATGTAAAGATGTATTGTGGTGGTGATGGTGGACCAAATTTCTAGTGTTCTGCATCATGAAGGTGTTGGGGGTGGTGACTTGAGGGTGATGTCCCTCTTCTTTAATGGAGGTTCATGGGATAGTTTTTTTGTTCACTTTTCATTATATTAATTTTTGTAGTTGCTAAATTAGTATACTTTGAATATAAAAATTGTTTCACCACATTTGGTTTTGGTTATAAGTTATTGTTATACTTATTATTTTCATTTTATTATGATTATTTGAATAGGTTAAATCATTCCCAAAGCATATTTTTTATACCCATGAACTAGTTTCCAGCCCATGGGGATTAAGAAGGCCCTTCCGACCATTCCACAGATCGGGTCGGGTGTTGGGTTAGATGACACTTCGACTTGGTTCCTGACACTTACCTTGATTTTGAACTCTATTATATTTATAACACTTAAAAACATAATTTTATAATAATATACCTTTAAAAATAAATAAATTTTCTATAACACTAATAATTAATATGGATATTCCATGGATTTTTAAAAAAACATGTAAATATATCAAAAAAATTCATTACATGGAAAAAAATTTCTTCCCTTATAATAACTCTTTTAGGTTTTAATGGACTTCACTAGATAGTAAAAGATACATTATTGGACCTTCCTACTAACTTTTGTACTTTAAATTTGAATGTTTACCCACTCAAACTATCAATATTTTACTTGAACTATAAAATAGAAAGACCTAGTTCATATATCCTTAATGATTTGAAAAAATGTAGTAAAATTTTATAGAATTCATTAACATTGTCATAAAATTTACAATGAAAATTCTGAAATGAATTTCTTCTCTAGAACAAGCTATAAAGGAAGCATTCATTCTCTTAAATTCGTTCACATATACAATCATATTGAATGTATGAGCATAGACTAATATTAATTTTTTTCATCGTTTATCATATTACTATGAAAAAAAAAATCGATTTATTATATGATACTCATAAGTATATATATTCACTTTTTGAAAAACTTAAACATTTGGTTATTTAGAAAGGGGTTTATCTTACACATAAACTTTTATATTTCTTAAGAATTATTCTAATGTTTTAAACTATTTTAATAAGTTTCCAATACTAAGATACTTCTTTTAAAATATTAATGTGAAATTAATTTTATATAATGATGATGATGTTATTTATATATACAAAAAATGATTTTATCATATGAGTATCATGTTTCAAATTCATTTAATAAGGACTTTTATTAAATGTTATCTTAGAAAAATGATGATTTGTTTTATAATATATTGCATTCATTAATGACAAAAGATTCATATTTCACTAATTAATGAGTTTAATTTAGAGTTAATCTCATCGCTTCTCCATTTCAGTGGGCCATCATGAAAAATAATATCATATATGACTCTTAGATGGTTAACAAGATAAAAAAATTTTGAAATATATTATATGGATCAAATCAACATCATTCCTCTAGTACACTAACTAATAGTGTTTCCAAGGTAAGTATAATTCAAAATAAATTCCAAAATTGAGGCACCTAACTCTTAGAGTAACCTCATAACTTCTTTTTCTTACATAGTATAATATAGGGGTCCCATGATTTTTTTATTTCCCATCTGGTTAAATGATTGAGGTCTTGAAAAATGTTCACTTTAGATGAAACTTAAGACATAGTATTTTAAAGGGGATTTAATCTCACCATATTATATCTGGTATTTCCTATGAATGAATTAATACATATAATGATTTAGTTTAAAATGTTATTATGTATTCCAAATCAATATTTTCTAACCATATTGACGTATATCAATTTTCAAAACTCGTAGTTTTTGTTTTTAACCTAAATTAAAATTGAACTGTTATTATACTTATCCAAATACATCTCATGGATAAAGTGAATAAAACCTTTTTAGGTAAATAATTAGATTCCTATTAAATCAATAATACCAACAAGATTAATATTGGAACAATAGACAGTCAACCCCTACATTACAAGATAAGGAATAAGCCTCCAGACTAGTGAGTAGTCAGACCCAAAGTCCCTCTACCCAAGGTTTGTTTTCTCCAGAGAGGCCTTGATTCGATCATAATTCTATCACCATGTATGTATAAATTATAATTACCATATTAATTCAAGATCATAACCTAACACAATAAAAATTCAAGGAAGAATAAAACAAAATCAATTATTAAACATTGCATGAAACTCCATATATGCATATATGACAATTTTTAGAAGTATTTTAATGATTTACAAAGAATAAAAGAATCATTCATAATATAAGAATTGTATCTATGAATTATAAACAAGATAATTAACTACATAGATGAAAAATTAATATATTTAAATAAAACATAAAATATTTATGAAGAATTCATAAATAAATTAATTAAAAACATTTTATAATTTAGCCATGCACTATAGACATTCCATTATTAATTAAATAACATAATTTTATAGTTTTATATAAACTAAACCATTTATATTTACTTTTATTTGGAATTTTACTTAAATATGTGATAGTAAATGAAATATAAACATATATATTTCATTTTTATTTTACAAAAAAATATTATATAATTTAAACATCACACAACTATTATAATTTAAATATTTATCATATCATGCCCTTAAGGGTGTATAAAAACCAATGATTTTCGTACCTATATATTAAATCATTTTATGATGAACATTCATTTCATTACTCAAACACACACCTAATGATCATAAATATATAGTTCCTTAGGAAACATGGAAACATAAAATAATGATTCATAGGTGAACTAAATCATCTCCCAAAAAATTATTCATAACTATCACCCTTCTTAGAAAAATAATATATACTAAATTTCTTAATAACCATGGGAAAATAAACATAACAAAGGGTGATATTATATGCTCCATAAGGGTAAAAAACAGAGATATGTAGAAATAACATGAGTACAAGGGTATCAGAACAAGTTTGTAACATTTGAAAACCATACCCTATATATAAAAGATCATAATATTAGTTAATGGAATAAATAATTTCAGTTCATAACATAGGAATCATAAGGTAATATGATAAAATGTTCCATGAGAGAAAAAAAAATTCATAAGACGTGGAATTATGGCATACACATTGGTATAGAATATCTTTTCCTAAGTATTTCAAGGCTTATTATCGATACTGTCATAGTGGAATGGGTTAACACCTAAAACCATCATAGTAGACAAGTTTCACTACCAAGAATATCATGCGATAAAAAGTTACTTATTGAATTAGTTTCATTCCCCATTCAAGTCCCGTTTATCTCATTAGATATCAATATTTATCTAATCCATCTGAGAGAGATATAGATCCCACCTATCACATAATTAGAATCATACATATGTATTCTATAAGATCATAAAACATTCATCATATTAGAAAACATGAAAAGAAATGAGTTTAATAAATAATTAAACATAAATAACCTTTTAAAATGAAAAAAAATTGTAATCATTTCATCAATTCATGAAAGCATAACCTAGAAAAGAAGAAGACGGTTTCATAAGAATTTTTTAATAGTATAACTCATGGAAGAGAAATGGGTTTCATAAACATCTTATTAGAATAAAATAAAATCATATAGACAAATAATAAAGATGGTATCATTGTATCATATCCCTAGTAATGATTAAGTAACATCAAATAATGTCATATTATATGAAAAATTATTTCAAAAGCAAAATCACATGGAATTTATCGTGAGAAAAATATGGTTTCTTTGAAAATAATTTTTTAAAAAATTAAAGTAAATAAAATATTATGGAAATAAATTTCTATTAAAGTATTTTTGAAAATTCATAAACTAAGCTCCAAAAAAAGTAATGTTCATGAATTCAGTAAATTTTTTTAATGTCGTACACATTAAAAGAGATATTCCTTTCATATTTTCAATAAAAGATAAAGAGGCCTTGTTTGGAAAATGAAAAACATATTCCTTTCAAGAAATTTTGTAAAAAATAAAAAATTGATAAAAATTTAATTGAAGTATAATTTGGATAAAGTTAAAAATATTTTATAAAAAAATTAGAATACATGGATTTGGAAGAAAAAGTGTTTGCGACTGAAGAGCGAAATTAAGACAAATTCTCTTAAAAATGTTATTTTGGTATCTTGAGTAAAAAAGAGGATAAATGAAGGTAAAAAATTTATTCTAAAGAAATAAATATCAGATAATAAAATTAAGTATTTTCTTAAGATATGGATCATAATATTTTATCCTCGGAATCATAATCCTAAACAATCCTAATAAACTATGATATTGTAACATTAAATATTTCAACTTTGGTGTATTTTGAATCAAAAGTAACATTAAAAATTAACATAAAATAAATAATTAAATATCTTGAAATTAAGGATATTCTTGATATAACATTTCAAATAGTATGTATATACACCTCATAAAATAATATAAGTGTATAACATAACATATGTCTCAAAGACGGAAAATTGGGAAAAAATCCCTTACCATAAGACTCAAGTTCCTTTATACACATTAAAACCTATTGTATAATAAATATAATATTATTATACATATATATAAGAATCATAATTATATATATTGGACCATATATGACTTTATTATGACATTTTTACCTATATACTAATAATTCCATGTTCAACTCAGATTTCAGGCAATATTACTTTGTTTTTCATGTATGATTTGATTTGTTAGTTTTGGTACACTTAGTTTTATCATGGTTAAATCATATACAGAATGTTAACAATGATATAAATATAATATTTATTCATGATATATGTTTTTATATTAATACATAAATTTTATCGATATAAAATTAAATATATTGTTCATGTAGATGGTAGGATGTGCGTATGCATGACGTTGTCTCCATTTCTTAAAGGATTTAAAAAAATAAAGTTAATTAATATATTATTTTTAAATAATAATTTTTATGTCATATATATCATATATTTCATTAAATATATCATTATTACCTTCAATGTAATGTATGGATGAATTACAATGCTTCACAAGGTGATAGTCTTCCATACACAAGAGCGATGTTATCATATTCCCATAGAATGTAAATTAAGAAGTTATATGTGGTATAATAGTTACATAAGTATAATAATATCATAAATATAATATATAAATATTTATTCCATCCTTATATCCATCCAAGAGAGGTGGTTATTTAAAACAAATAACAATGGCTCAAGAGGCGGTAGTTCATCATACGCACAAATAATGATTTCATATCCCATTTGATGGAAGAGTATATGAATATAGGTTATTAAATTAAAATAATAAAAAATAATTTTTATTAGAAATTTTTTTAATGAAATAATATTAATTTAAGAATATTTTAAAGAGTTGGAATAATAATTAAAACAAATATTCCTAGTTAAAATCATTACTTCTTCTTTAGAAAACCTCATTAGGATTAACCAAAATCCTTCCTATATTGTATTTTTAATCAAGAAAATTACTCTAGTATGAGGGGATGGAATTAATAAGGCGATTTAGGTATTTATTATCTGATAAAATGGGTTTTTTATGTGTGAAGATTAGATGAGAGGGGTTAAACTTTTATAAGTGAGGTGAGTGGCACACTTTTAATTTTTAAAAAGGAAACGGTGTACCCACATATTTATCATAAAAATGTAACGACTCGAAAATTTGAAGACTATTTGTTTCTTTAATTTTTGGGTTATTTTATTTTATAGTCAATATAACTATATTCATTTATTAATGTAGTGTTTATAATTAAAATGAGACCATTAGGTTTCAACTATTATATAACCATTGGTCAATATGACCGTTGGAAACTATACTCTTAATGTTATGATTATTGTTTATAAATAAAAATGATCATGGTTAATTAATAGAGAAAGAAGATTTTATTTCCTTATCCAATAGACTAAATCTATATGAATCCAATCAATCGGATCTTGGGAAATAGGTAGCATCACGGGGCCTTTCTCTGGTCCAGGCCCATGTTGATCTCAAACACGTTAAGCTATAACGAAATTGCTTATGGGAGAAGTTAAAGATGATATAAATCCCCACTCAAGTAATGTTTTCTATGCTGCCCCAAGATTCTATCACTATATCACACATTACTCTTAGGTCCTTTAGAGGTTTTATAAGGGGCAATATAACAAGGCCTTAGTTACTTTGTGCAATCCTTTTGTATAAATAAAATTGTTAATTTTTATTACGGTAAAATTTGTTAATTTCAAATATTAATATAAATGTAGGATCAATATATATAATTTTCATATAACTGATGAATATTGGAAAAAATATATGTTAAAAAAATTTATGCTTTAAAAAATTAATATTGTGAAATTATTTTCAAAAAATGGTTCTCTAAAGTTGTGATCAGTAAGAAACTTCAATTCTAATAAGATCAGCTTAATTTCCTGTAAATATTAAATTATGAATAGTAATATTACCCTTATGAATAGTATTGTATCCAATGTAATATTAACCTCACTTAAGAAATTATAAATATAATTTAGGTATCTTGATTGGTAATGTGATATAATCGAATAAGTAAATAACTGTTTCTAAACGTATTAGTTACGTATTTGTAATTTATTTGTGTAAATATTATTTTTACTTAAAAATTAAATATATTATAATTATAAAATTATTTTTAGAAAATTGTGTTCATTTTTGAATTCAGAGCATCGATATTAGGTTAGGGTGAATTTTTGAGATTTTTATAAAATGTTTTGTTTTTTGGTGAATAGTAAAACTATAGTTTTGAGTCTCTCTATGTAATAACATCATTAATGGTGTAATAATTCTATTAGAATTAGTTACAGTAAAATATTTTATGAGGTGTCCCATTTTTCCAATTCCATGGGAAAATATCATGGTCAAGCATATGGTTTTGAAAATACCATTAATGAGGTGTCCTTTGAAAATTAATAAAATATTCTCACTTTTGTTATAAATACCAACCCATTACTTCATTACATTCATTAAAAAATTCCTCCTCAATGAATCTCTGGTGTTTTTACCTCCCAAGGAGTCCTACCAATATTCCCTCAATCTCCCCAAGGTCCCAGCCTTCGAGTATTTGAAGTTACTCTTCAAGGTAAGGGTACCTTTCACCCTCCTATTTTAGTCAAGACTTCTTTTATGTTATGTTTTCTAGTTTTCATTTTATTATGTTTGGGTATATTATTCTATATTCTTATTACTATCCATTTTATTTAAAAATTATTAGAGACCCCTTATAATCTCATCAACTGATTTCTTTCTGAATTTTCAGTGACGTCATTAGGCCACTGAATTTTCGTAAGGGAATTATCAACTTATCCTTTTTTCCATTCAAGTTCTTTTTTATGTGGTATAACATTAAAGTTTCCATAAAATTTAATTATTTACTTTTTATTATTTCCGTACACTATATTATGAGATATTTATGAGTGGGTGACCCTTTTACCCTCTCTTTTAATGTTTTCTAAAAACATGTTATATAGTTGTTATGTTGTAGAATTTTCGTCTCAAAATTTCTCTCTTTTTCTCATGAAATTATATAATTTTATTTATGTGAATACCCGTAAATATTTTATTTCTATGGATATTAATAAATACATAAAAATAGTATTTTTGATTATGTAATTAACATACATAAAACCCACATTCCATTTACATGGGTTATAAGTGACATAATGATCTTGATTTTAAGAACTTTTTAAAACGTCACAATTATGAATTGAAACCCATTTCTTTTACTCTCTTTAGGTTATTTATGAAATGTATGACTATTATCTACGTGTATCACATGAAAATAAATACATATTAATGGTATTCCCTGATAGCACTCTAATGCATTGGGTAAAAAAATTAATCTATAGAGATGAAAAGTTTTATGATACCTTATTGAATAACCTGGGTAATTTTTATAAAGCCTTGGGGATAGACCTTAGTGATATGCTTATGAAGGTATAAATTAAATTTTTTATCCACATATTCAAGTTATGTTTGAATTTAATAATATTTTGATATTCCACTTTATCATATATTTATGATATTCCCCATGTTCTTATTGATATCACTCAAGTTCACATGTATATTATTTCACTTATTTTCTTTACTGGGTCTTCTTCTCAACATTTTCTTTGATGTATGTCCCCAGGTTATGAGACGATCTAATTTTACAGAGGATGAACTTTTCAATATGATTTTCAAGGGGATTAAAATAATGTTTTATGTTTTCATGTATTTTTTACCTTTTTTTCAAGACACTAGACTTTAAAGATCGTCTATTTGAAATGTAATGAAAATGTATGTAATAAGAAGGCAGGATCCCATAGTTGGTAATAAAGGATAATTTAGTTATTTATTGAAATTATGATATGAAAACTTTAAGGACCCTATAAAAAATTTTAAATATAGAAAAAATACCTAGTATTTTGGTGAAATATTAAGTAGATGGGTTCCGAACATATAAATACATGTTTGGATACGAACAAGTGGATGTGGATCTATAACATATGAACCTAGGAGTGAAAAAACCGACAAGGAGTTTCGGGTATAACCTGGGGTATCCTAGTACATGAAAATGGGCCTTTCTGCACTCCTATTTTGACACTCATGTGGGATAATTTTGGTTAATCACATTCTTTTTATGAATAATTATGAAGGATTTATAGAGAAGTAATTTTTGTTCAAGAATAATATGTTTAAGTATGATGTTTCAAGAAATAAATATCATTTATAGTTAAAAGATTATTAAATGAAATAAGAGTATAAATAAGGTTTTATTCTTTTAGAAAATGGTGGGAAATAGGAGGAATTGTGAAAATGGAGACTACAATAGACCATGCACTAACGTCCCTTTGATGGAAGCTAGAATGTAAAATTTTGTGAAAATGATGAACCAACATACTCAAGTTAGGGAAAATAACATGATTCAAGATTATAGACTGATCTCACCATTAAGGGAACAATATTCTGTTGATTCCTTTATGCCTCAATGACCACCAACCTTTAGTGGATCTACCAAACCATTGATTGCTAAATAGTGGATCAACTTTATCGAGAAGATCTTTTATTTGCTCCGCTATTCCGAATAAGAGAAAATGACCCTGGCTATTTACCGCTTTGAGGGAGAAGCAGATTAGTGGTGGGAATTGATTAAAAACATGAGGCCAAGAGTGGTGGTTGAAGCTATGGAGTGGGAAGAGTTCATAGGGATTTTCTTCACTAATTATTTCCCTCATTCTATAAGAAAAAAATGGAGAAGGAGTTTCTTGAGCTAAATTAGAAAGAGAATGAATCTGTTGGATGCTATGAGATGAAATTTTAAAGTCTTTCCTATTCCACCTCAAGCTTTTTCATTGATCCTGGTGGGAAGGTTGATAAATTCTTTGGTGGAATAGGACCTCGTCTATGGAAGAATCTAGCCAACTGAGACTATGATAGTTATGAGTAGATCATACGGAGTGGTATGAAAGTTGATGTGGATTTTAGTGAGATGCAGTTGTCTCGTAAATATAATGAAAAGAATAGATTCTTGGATCCATGATTGGGGAGGATCTTTGATCCGGGAAGATGAGTAAATAAAGTGAAATGTTCTATATGTAATAAATGTGAGAAGAAGCATTTAGGGAACTTCTTGCTCATGAGTGGGAAGTGATACAATTGTGGAAGAGATGGACATATCACATAGAATTGTTGTTGTGAGTTGAAGCCAAAAAATCCCCACATAAATGAAAAGGGGAAGATTCTCTAGGCCCTACCTGATTTTTAATTCAATAAATGAAGACAACTTGGGCACTTTCCCAAGAATTTTCCAAATCCAATGCTAGTGGAGGGGAATCACCATCAACTTCCTCATAGGCCAAGGGAACAGGGTCATGATTTTTCTATCACTATGGATGATGTTGAAGCACAAAATTATGTGGTTGCAGGTACTATTGTTGTCCCCTCAAAGGTATAAAGTACTTTTTTTATTCTGGTTCTATGCATTCTTTTATTTCTTCCATCTTTTCTAAGAACATAATATCAAACCTGAAATTATAAAATTAGATTTATAAGTCATGACTCCTGGTAGGATTATCCAAGCATCATCAGTGTTTAGAAACTCTAGTATTTACATTATTGGGCACAATATTATCGTAAATCTAGTTGTCATTCCCATGATGGAATTCAACATTATACTAGGGATAGACTGGATCTCAATGTATAATACTATGATCCAATGTAGAAGAAAGGACATATTAGTTGTTTTGAATGGGAAACCTATAGTTATCTTCCAAGGAGAGATATATCAACCTGATATTTGTCTAGAAGAACCCCCTATATCCTTTTTATGGAGTTGATTGGTGAATAAAAAGAATCAAATGATAGTATAATAATATAAAATGTCCCCATCATCTAGGAATACATTGACTTTTTTCCTAAGTATTTAGTCGAATGTCCCCCATAAAGAGAGGTTGAGTTCTCTATTGAAATCATACCTGATCTCATCAGATATCAAAGATCTTGTGTAGGATGGAAAATTTGGAGCTGGAGTAATTAAAGAAGCAACTCCAAGATATTTTGTTGAAGGGGTTTATCCATACAAGTGTGTTTCCATGGGGAACAGTTTTTCTTTTTGTGAAGAAGAATGATGAATCAATGAAGTTATGCATTGATTATAGAGAATTTAATGGTATCACAGTGAAGAAAAAATACCCTCTTCCAAGAATTGATGACTAATATGCCTACATCAAGGGGCTCAATTCTTCTATTAGATTGATCTTTGATCTGGCTATCATCAATTGAGGGTGTAGAAAGAATATATTCCAAAAACCGCCTTCCAATCAAGATATATGCATGATGAGTTTGTTGTTATTCTCTTCAGACTAACTAATGGACCGGCTATTTTTATGGATCTGATTAATAGAGTCTTAAAAGACTACAATGAAAACTTTGTGGTATTTTTTATCGATGATATTATGATATATTACAAAAGTCACGAAGAGCATGATGGTCATCTAAGGGTTATTTTTTAAACTCTATGGAAGGAAAGGCTTTTTGGAACATTTATAAAATGTGAATTTTGGTTACAATAAGTTGCTTTATTGGGGAATAATGTAACCAATGAAGGTATA
Source organism: Viscum album (assembly GCA_963277665.1). NCBI lineage: Eukaryota > Viridiplantae > Streptophyta > Magnoliopsida > Santalales > Viscaceae > Viscum > Viscum album. The sequence goes on from OY728157.1 coordinate 543,815,634, forward strand.
ACAATTGACCCATCAAAGACAATGGTTGTAGAGGAGTGGCCTCATCCTAAAACAATAATTGGTATTCTTAGTTCCCTTGGATTAGTAGAATATAAAAAGAGGTTTGTGAAAAAAAATCACAAATTTCTATTCCATTAACCAAGTTAACTCAAAAAGAGGTCATGTTCATCTGGAAAAAAGAGTGTGAGGAAAGTTTCCCTGATCTGAAGAAGAGATTGGTTACTAAACATGTGTTAACTCTTCCCTCAAGTGGAGAAGGATTCATTCTTTTTAGTGATGTGTCTCTAAAAGGTATTGGGTGAATCCTCATGCAAAATGAAAAAGTCAGTACTTATACATCTCGTCAGTTGAAGACTCATGAGCAGAACTATCCTACACATGATCTGAGGATGGTTACAGTCATTTTTTCTCTGAAGATATGAAGGAACTATACTTATGGAGATAAATGTAATGTATACATAGACAATAAAAGTTTTAAGTATACTTTCACACAAAAATAATTGAACATGAGATAGATGAGATGGTTGTAACTTCTTAAAGACTATGATAGTTCAATTTATTTATATCCAGGAAGAACAAACAAAGTCACTGAGGCATTAAGTAGGAGAGAACTGGTTGTTATTTAAAATATGAGGATTCAAATAGATCATGTGATCAATGACCTAGTAAAGCTGGAAATAGGAATTATAAGGGAAGTTACATCATCAACCCTAACCCAAATGATTTCTCAACTATCATTATTAGGGAAGATCATGAAGGCTCAGAAAGAAAATCCTTCATTATAGAAGAAGTTTGAGGCTATGAAGGATGGGATGTTTCTTGAGTTCAATTTTGATCAGGTAGGTGGAGTGAAATTTTGTTCCAGGCATTGTGGTCTATCTATTACAGAAATAAAGAAGGATATGATGGATGAAGATCATAACTCTACTTTCTCGATACATTCAGAAATCATGGAAATGTATAGGGACCTTCATGATCATTATTGGTGGGATAATATGAAAATGGAGATTGTTGACTACACTACAAGGTATCTGGTCTGTCAATAAGTGGAGGTAGAGTGACAACTTCTTAAAGGGGTATTACAACCTCTACCCATACCAGCATGGAAGTGGGACAATATCACTATGGACTTTGTCACTGGTGTCCCAATAACATTCAAAGGAAGCAATGTGATATGGGTTAAAGTGGATCATCTCACCAAGACTGCCCATTTAATCTCTATTTTGGAAGATTTCTCTCTTGATGAACTTTCCAGGATTTACGTGAAGGAAGTTTTAAAACTACATGGATTTCCACTTTTTATTGTATATGATTGTGATTCAAGGGTCACATAAAAATTCTAGAGAAGTCTTCAACATGCTCGGAGTACAGAATTGAATTTCAATACATCCTATCACCCCCAAACTGATTGCTAAACTAAACAGACTATTCAAACAATCGAGATAATACTGAGAATATGCTAAATGAAATTTAAAGGTGGATGGGATCAACATCTTCCTTTGGTTGAGTTCTCTTACAAAAATAGTTTCTATTCGAGCATTTAAATAGAACCTTATGAATATCTATATAGGAAGTGATATATAACTCCTAATTTTTGGGATGAAGTTGGTGATAGAAATCTTCTTAGGCCTAATCTTGTGCAAGAGATGACAGAAAAAATCCATGCCATCCAGCAACATGTTAAGTCTACGCAGAGTCAGTAAAAAAGTTATTCCATTAATCATCGGATGGATGTGGACTTTGATTTTGGTGATGAAGTATTTCTTCAAATCTCACCTTGGAAGAGAGTCGTGAGGTTTGGGAATAAAGGGAAGCTTAGTTCTAGGTACATTGGCCAATATGAAATCATTTATTGTGTAGGAGCAGTTGCTTATCAGCTAGAACTTCATCCAAATATAGCACAAGTTCATGATGTCTTCCATGTATCCCTCTTGAGGAATTATATACCCGACCCTTCACATGTACTAAATCCCAATGTGGTACAACTAGAACATGACCTCTATTATGAGAAGCAGCCAATGGAGATCTCAGATTGTGTAGACTAGGTTCTACACAACAATACTTCTCAACTTGTTAAGGTGTTTTGGAGGAACAAAAAATATAAAGAAGCCATGTGGGAACTAGAGGGGGCTATGAGGCAGAAGTACCCACAACTTTTCTCTTTAGAGGGTACGATTTGAAATTTTGAGGATGAAATTTCTTAAGGGGGTGTAATGTAATGACCCAAACTTATAAATAATATTTTTTTCCTGGATATATATGTTATTTTATTTTATACTCAACAAAAATATATCATTTTATTAATGAAGTGAGAATAATTAAAATGAGACTATTGGGTTTCGACTATTATATGACCATTTTTTCAATGTGACCATTGGTCAATGTGACCATTGGAAACTATACTCTTAACATTATGATTATTTTTTATAAATACAAATAATCATGGTTAATTAATACAAAAAAGAATATTTGATGGCCTCATCCTGTAGAATCGGTCCATATGAAGCTCATCTGTCTGAGCTTTGGAAGGAGGTAATTTCACTGGGCTTTTCTTTGGAACAATCCCAAGCCAAGCTCCAATACGTTAAACTTGAACAAAATTGCTTATGGGAGAAGTTCAAGCTGATAGAAATCACCACTCGAGAAATGTTGTCTGAGTTGGCCCAAGATTCTATCACCATAGCACACCTTACTCTTAGGTCCTATGCAGGTGTTGTAAGGGGCTATGTAATGAGGCCTTAGTTACTTTCTATAATCCTTTTGTATAAATAAAATTGTTATTTATTATTATGGTAAAATTTGTGAATTTCAAATGTTAAGATAAATATAGATTAATTTGTAGAAGTTTCATATTGTTTATGAATATTGGAAAAATGGTATTTTAAAATATACTTTTATATATACTTTAAATAATTGATACTGTGAAATGATTTTCAAAAAATACTATTTGACAACTGTGATCAGTAAGAAATTTAGATTGTAATAAGATTAACATTTTTTGGTTAATAGTAATATTACACTTATGAATAGAAATGTGACCAATGGAATAGTATCCTCACTTAAGAAAGAATAAATATAATTTCAGAATATTTATTGGTAATGTGATATAATAGCATAAGTAAATAACTATGTTAGAAATTATTAGTTAAGTATTAGTATTTTTTTCAGGTAAATTGTGTTTTTACTTAAAAATTAAATATTTCATAATTATAAAATTGATTTCATAAAATGGTGTCCATTTTTGAATTCATAGCATCGATATTAGGTTATGGTGAATTTATGATATTTTTATAAATTCTTTTGTTTTTCAGTGAATAGTAAAAATACATTTTTGAGTTTTGGTGGTTTAATTAAACCATTAACGTTGTAATAATGATGTAATAATTCTGGTAAACATGTGTAAAGTAAAATATGTTATAATTTTTCCCAAGTGGCCAACATGGTGGGAAAATACCATGGGAAAGCCCATGGTTTTACAAAAACCACTATTGAGGTGTCCCTTGGAAATTAATAAAATATTCCCTCACTTTTGCTTTAAATACCAACCCATTCCTTCATTACATTCAGTAAAAAATCCTCCTCAACTAAGATATAGTCCTTTGAGCTCCCTAGGAGTCCTCTCAAGGTGCCCTCGTTCCTCCCAAGGTCCCAACCATTGAGTTTCTGAAGTTACTCTTCAAAGTAAGTGAACTTTTCTCCCTCCTCTTTTAGTCAAGAATTCCTTTATGTTATGTATTCTTTTTTACATTTTATTTTGTTGGGGTATGTTCTTATATATTATTATTACTGTCCATTTTATTTCAAAATTATGAGAGTCCCTTTCCAATCTCATCAACTGATTTTTTTCTAAATTTTAAGCGATGTCGTTAGGCTGCCGAATTTTCATAAAGGAATTCACATTTTATCCTTTTTCCATTTAATTTCTCTTTTATGTCGTATAACTTTCAAGTTTCCATAACATGTCTTTATTCCTTTTTTATTCAGTTCCCGTATTTTATTATGAGTTATTTATTAGAGTTTTACCCTTGTACTATCTCTTTTTAATTTTTTCTAAAACCATGTTATATAGCTACTATGCTGCAGAATTTTCATCGAACAATATCTCACTTTTTTCTCAAGAAATTATCTTATTTTATTTATTTGAATACCCAAAACTATTTCATTTATATGGGTATTAATCAAGACATAAATATATTATATTTTTTTCTCGAATGGACATACGTAAAACCCTCATTTTTTCCAGGGGTTATAAATGACATAATGATCTTGTTTTTAATCAATTTTAAAAACGTCAAATTTTTTAGATGAAACACGTTTATTTGTTTCTCCTTGTGTTATTAATGAAATGTATAATTTTGATATATGTAGATAACATAAAAGTAAATACATATATAGTGTGTTCCCTGATATAACTTCAATTCATTGTTAATGACATTAATCTCTAGAGATGATAAGTTTTATAATACCTTGGTTAATAACCTTGGAAATATGTATGAAACCTTATGGATAGACCTGGGTGATATGATTATTAATGTATAAATTAAATGTTTTAGAAACATTTTAAAGTTATTTTTCAATTTATTAATATTATTATATTCTTCTTCATTATATATTTATGATATTACCCATGTTCTTATTTATATTTATCAAGTTCACTTGTTTTCCTTACTAGGTCTTCTACTCACCCTTTCCTTTGATGTGTGTTTCCAGGTTATGAGATGGATTAATTGTACATAGGATGAAAGTTTCAATAATATTTTCAAGGAGAAAATAATATTTTGTTAATTTTTCATGTATTATGTACCTTTTTTTCAAGACACTAGACTTTAAAGATCCTTTATAGGTAATGTAATGAAAGGTTTTGTAATAAGAAGGTGGGATGTTATAAAAAAGTATCATAAATGGATCACTATTGAACTTTGGAGGTGATAAGGTCTACACATGACCATAAAAGTGTTGTTTAGATAGTTTTAATGTCATTTTACTTTTTAACCTTTTAGTTTCACACTTGGTAAACAAATTTTCACCTAAACCGCGCTAATTAATTTTTACTGTATTTACTTTTAATAATTATAAAAAATTTGTTTGAACTTATTAGAAAACAAAAAATCTTTTGATTAAAAATATTTATTTAATTTTTTCAAATTCAATTCTTAGAATTTGAAATTTTTTATTTTAATATTAAATTTGTAGTTGTTATGAGAAAGTGGTTTTCCAAAGAAAAAATGTTCAAATGTTTAATAAGTTATTATATCAAAATTCAATATGAAAATGATTAAAATGACCTAAATTTTATTAATATATATATAATGGAAATAATTTTACTTTTAAACATACATTAAAACAAAAATAAATCCCATATATTCTTTACATGAAAAGGTATTTTTCAATAAAAACCAATATTTGTCACTATTAATTGAAAAAAAAATAATGTTTTTAAAAAAATCCAAAAATTTCACCCTAAGATAATTTTGATATGATGAATTAAAAAAATAAGTTTATTTTTTAAAATTAATTTTATAAAAGTGTAAAAAATTAATTTTATTATTGTTCGCAAAAAAGAAATAAAAAACATTTTTTGAGAAAATTGTATTTTAAAAAAAAATTAAGGACTTCACCAAAAATTAAGAACTTTTTAATAAATGTGTTTTATTTATATAAAACCATTACACTTGTTTTTTTTAAAAAGATATCTCTATCCTTTTCACCTATTTTAAAATCTATGAAATTGTGGTTATGTTTAAATAATAATATTAATAGATTCTTTCGGTTCATTAAAATATGGTGTTACGTGTAACACAAAATATAAAAGAAACTGAATATATTTGAAAAAAAATCATAAACCATATGGTAATTACATTATACCCCTATTAAAATTAATTTCACCCTTTATATTATTTCACTATGGTAAAAAAAACTGAGGACTCTTCTGCCTCATTACATCCTCAATTTCCCATGTACCTTCCTCAAATTGGTAGTTTCTCCACAAAACATTGACTGGGTGAGTGGTATTATTTTGAAGAAATTTCTTTATAAAACCCAAAATATCCCAAATATGTTCCAAATAAAGATATCATTCTCTAATGGTATGATCTCTGATTTCAATACATGTGGAGGTTCATGTATGTACATACTTAGGAGAGATATTTGGAACACATCTAGGATTTGAGAGAGGTTTGGTGGAAGCACCAACCAGTAGGATACAATCCAGATACGATAAATAATTTCAAAGGGACCAATATACCAATAGATTAATTTCACTTTCTTACCTAATCTCATAACCTTCATCCATGGATAAATTCTTGAAAACATCTTATCACCAACTTTAAATTCCATACCACACTAGTGATTATCATATTAACTTTTATGTCAACTCTATTCCAACCTTATGTGTTGTTGAATGAATTTAATTATCTCTTAGATTTCTTTAGATATCCTAAGTCACAATAGATATGTTTCTTGTACTTTATTTGAACACATTGGATCTCTACACTTATTTATTTGGAGGGCTTTATAAGGAGCCATCTGAATACTCGTGTCAAAGATATTATTGTATGAAAACTAAAATAGAGGAAGTTGTTGATCCAAAACACTATTTATATCCATATAAAATGATATAAAAATATCCTATAGGTTTTTAATTATAATCTCCGGCTGACCATATGTCTATTTATGATACCCTATTCTTAAAAACAACTCAATATCCGTAGCTTACTAATGACTTCACCAAAACATCGAGGTAAACCTCGGATCCTGATCAGACACAATGGAATTGGTAATCCATAAAACATTAACACTTACTTAATTTATATCCTATAAATATGTTTCAAATATTAATCTTCTCTGATATAAATTATGTTTTCTACATTTTTATAGATATTGACTACAACCTATAAAGCGTTGTACCCTTTAGCTGTTTTGGGGATTTTGATGACAAAATCCATGGTGATTTTTTCTCATTTTCCTTTTATAATGGGTAGTGAATATAACATATAATTATATTTTCTTCTATTATAATTATCTTGATGATATATCAGCCAATGAGAAACAAACTCTGTGATATCTCTCTTCATTCCATCATACTAGAAATAATCATTCAAATCTCTATACATCTTCATACGTTTAGGATGGATAGGTAATGAATAAAAAAGAACTTTCTATAATAAATACCTCTTCAAAACTAGTATGGATGGAAAACAAACATGGTTTATAAACCATATCATTAAATCATTACCATGTTTAAAATGAAAAATACTTCTAACCTTTTTTACAGTTCTATATCGTCCTTTTGTGCCTCTTTAATATTCACTTAGATAGATTATTGAACATTTAATTGATAAAGTCAATATTTCACACCTTCCTTCTAGATTTCAAGATCCATCGCTTATAAAAATAGAAACAATGGATTTTTTTACCATCATCATGGATAATATTTCATGATCCTTTTGACTAAAATAACTTGCCACCTTGTTTGCTTTCCTATAGTGATAATTTATTAAGCATTCATAATCTTTAATCAACCTTAGCCATCTTCTATATCACATATTCAACTCCTTCTGTGTAAATATATACTTTAATATTTTTCTATAGATATGTATATATCACAATTTTATCCTTAAATATTGAAACACCCTAATATTTTTTTGATATGTATCATCTAAAATAAATTCAATTTCTTCAATAGCTTATGTTACAGAGAACACCAAGCCTAAAAAATGATTAAATATTATTATTTAACTGTGATAGTTATCATTGAGATGTTAGAATGGAAGGAACGAATGAGATAAACTAAATTATAAAAATATATTTTACACATATCTATAAAATTAATTAACTGGATTCCAATTAATTATAAATGAAAAATGAAAACAAATGGAACATAAAGGTTGTGTTTTTATAAAAAAAATATTATTATTCCCATAAGTTAATTTTATCTAAATAAATTAAATTAATCAATATTATTGAAAGATATTAAAGAAATATATATTTTATATATTCAATAAATTGTTTTTAAATTAATCCAATAAGTTTTATTATCTTATGATAAGAATAAAAGTAATTTTAATCATAAAAAGATAATTTTTTCAAAAAGACATTTTATCCTCCTTTTAATGGTACACCTATTTTGAAACAAAAATTTGACACTTTTATAAATTTAATTTGACAAAATAGACTTATTTTTTTGAAATCATAATATGAAAATTATATTAGAGTTATTTTTTTCCTGTTAAGTTTTATTATTTAATGAATATTGAAATAAACTGAATTTTAATGAAAATATGACTTTTCATCTAAATACATTTTATGGATAAATTATAATTTTAATTGGATTTAAATTCACATTAGATCAATTAAAAATATATTAAACCAATTTTTTTCATTGGATTCATTTTTATATTTAATTTAGATACAAAAACTCATTAAACTTTTGAACATTTTAACTTTAAAATCCCGCTTTCTCGTACCATCTTTGGGATTAATTTAAATTTTTTTCTCTAATTATGTGAATTGAATTTGAAAACATGCATTCCATATTTTTAACATAAATTCATAAATTATATTTTAAGGTCATTTTAATTTTTAAGCATAAAAAAGATTTTATAGTAAAAAAAGATATACCATTCTATAGGTAAAATAATGTAACTAGTTAAAGTTAAAAGATAAAATATTAAAATACCTAAAAAACGACATTAAATGGTTATATGAAGTGTTTATAGACTAAAACTAGAATATAAAACATTATTTATCATAAAAATTCTTGATTATTAATTCCCTTTAAATGTGGTTGGCTTTAATTATAAAATAATCATTATTTAATCACTTTAAACCACCACTCCATATGTAAAAATACCAACCCTCACCACCCCCATTTCTCCACAAAATCCATTAAGCTCATAACATATCTTCCAAACCCTAAAATTATCAGTATCCCCACTTCCATGTTTTTCTGGTCTCATAAAAATACCAATTCAAAGGCCTTTAATGGGTCCTTCAAGAAGGTGATATCCAAGAATAAATTTTCACATACCACCTCTCTTATTTTATTTTCTTCTTCTACTTTATCCTCACCTACTTCATCCATCAAGAGATAATAACAAAAAAATCATGAAATTGCTTTAATTTTAAGTTTCTAATGTAATATATTATATATATCCTTTTTATTACCTATTCTTATTCAATGAAATGAAACTATTGTCCAAATTATATTGGTTAATTGCCACAATGAATAATGGTTTAGTTCATTTTCAAATACCGCCTTCATGGCTGGTCATAAAACTATTCTTGTGGTTAAATAAGATTTTAATAAGTATATTATAACTTATTTAATTATCTATAAATATTATATTGATATAATATTAAATAAAACACTACTAGTTTGTGATAGTTGAAAAAGAAACCAAATTAAACTAAACATTTATCATTAAGATTGAATCAAATGAATCATCCTCATGTAATAAATAAAAAATAATAAATGGGAAAATTTAAAATTTTGGAAATTATTGAATACAAATTCATTCCATTTCATTGCATTTAATCCCATTTTACAATAACATCCATAACTATACACAAATATATCGACCATGAAACAATGAAACGAATGCACCTGAAACCATAAAAACAATGACATATTATTAATGATTGTATCAAAATATGTAATAAAATCATCACATAAGGTATTATAAATAGTAATATAGTTATGAAAAGAGTTAATAACCTTCTTTAAACCATTATACAAGAATTTAATTAATTCTACACTAAAGGGAAGTGTTAGGTAAGGGTTTCTAATATCACTTTTTCATTTGTAAGATATATTCCTTATTCACCAATTATTTCTTTTGTGTAGTGTATACACTACCATTTCATATATTATATCATGAATCTCATTATTTTAAAAGTATTAAATGTTTCATTTGATAATTATTTCTTTTATGAGGCATATGATTCGATTGATTATGAGTGGTGAGGGATTTATCCACTAAATATTCATTAATTGGGTTAAACATCTATTTCATTAATTATGTCATAATAAGGTAATGTATTAATTTATTTTTTATTACAGCATGATTTATTTACACCTATTTTATATTTATATAAATTAGATACATATAATAAATTCATATGATTAATTTTGTGTCCTTTTTAAGGGGCTTCATCTCAATTTCACTTCATCAAGGAATATTTTAATATTATACACCTAATTTTTTTATTTGGTGTATAAAATTTACCATTATTTTGTTTATAATCATAAATTACTAAAAATTTAATTTTCTTAAATATCCATATTTCTGGTATCATGGATTCAGTTATTTCTTAATCCATATATCATTATTATATAAGGTGTTTATATTGAAAGTTATTTGATCAACTGGAAAATTAATTTTAAATCTATATTTTTTACTCAATACTGATATTTGTTGAAAAAAATATTGATTTAATAGATTATTTGATATATAATGAATGATATGGACATGAATGAATGGGTGGGGATCGTATATAGAAAATCCCCTTCATGCAATAGTAGTATCTTGAGATGAATAATGTGGCCAAATTAAATGTGTTTTTACCCATAAAGATTAAACATTATTTAAAATGGTCTTGATGGTAAAGGAATCATGTTCCTATGATATATGACGTCCAATAGTTAAGAATTTTCTTCATTGAGAATTCAGTTATTTTTATCCATGATATTTTCACTATGATATTATCCAAGGATTCATATTGTGGAAAAATTATCGATTAAATGGATTATGTGTGGTCATTTATTTTACATTTCCATATTGATTATGTATTATTGAGTTAAGTTATCTTCTATTATACTTAACCCTTATTTAGTATTTGAGTTAACCCTTATATCTATCTTTCTAAAAATTCTAATCTTATCAATCCTTTTGGATTTGAATATTTAATCTATGATAATGTAATAAAGTAATGCACTAGCTCTGGGATACTAGGTTCGGGGTCATTACAGTTTGTATCAAAGCATGTTTCATAGAAACGTTTTGAACTAGATTTAGAAAATCATGTATTAGATAACAATATCCTATGAATTACATTAAGGATAACAATGAGTATATGATAACATCATATATATTTGGTAATAACCATGGATAACCTAGGATAAACCTATGGAATCATATATTTGGATTAAGGTGTCCTGATTTAGACATCCTATAAATGATTATTGAGGACTATGTATTATTGGTGTTTCTAACACTATACTTTTCAGTTAAAGTCAAGGGATAAAACTAGAAAGAATTGGGATAATGTTGAATTTAATATAAAATGTGTTTATAAGAAATAAAATGATATAATACTGGGGTGAATGATATTCTGATCATGATATATGATTAAAAACTTGGACTTAAAGAAACTCTCAGGCTCACCAAAAAAGATAATGATAGAGTTTGTTGAGACCTATAGTGGTAAAGAACAAGGAGGAAAGAAGATTCAGTTTCTTATATGTTGATAATGTGTGATGAAACACACAAGTGAATGCATTAGATGAATGGGAAGATGTTTTGGGTCTTAAAAACAAGGAAATAAAAGTAATTTAAATGTAAAAAATGAAAATGTTGGAATAATGGTCTCTATAAGGTATCATTGATGGTTGAATGATTTAACTGTGAAAATTTAATCAATTTCTTATAAGGGAAAATCATAAAGAGAATCAATAAGGATTTATGAGTAATGGTTATACTATTAATGATAAAGGGACTAAAAATGAAATATGAAATGAATCAGGAATTATGAAAATTTAATGGTCTAATAATGAAATGGAACGATTATCATGCTAATGTATTTAGGTCTAAGAAATATGTTGTAGGTCGTTATTTTTATAAGAATTATGAAACATAAAATAATTTTATTGAAATACTTTTTCTTTATGTATTTTATAGAATATGTTGAGTGATACTAATGATAACGAAAAGTGATTCAGTGAAATGGTATTTTTTTTTGAATACACACATTTTACAGAATGATAAGCCTTAATATGTGATCGATATTGTGATAATAATAAAGAGATTATTTTGGGATAGCATTAGTGTCCATGAAATTGGTTATTATTATTTACGGTTTATCTTTTCAATATTTTACTACATATTTAGATTAAATGAATATTTTCAATGACCTGATATCTTATCCATGTATTAATTAGTGTTCTATAGTGATTACCATGATCTAAGAGAATATGTGATCAATATATTCACATGTTTGGAATGTGAAATTATGAACTACTTCATTTTAACCAGGGGTAAATGATTGATCACTTTTTTTGATTTCGAATATGGTGATTAATATTTAAGAGGATTCTTAAAGTTAATTACTCACATAATAAATGAATTTTAATTTTGGATATTATTGTTTGAGGTTAAGGTATGATTTATCATAATGGATAACATGTGATAAACATTTTGGTTTTGGAAAATATTTAGAAACTAAAGTAATGAATTATGTATGTTATGATTCATTAAATTTACTTTGGGAATAAAAATTCATCTTGAATATCCATTTCCTGGCATAATATATGAAGTGTAAATTGATCGAAGAACAACCAAAGTATAAGAATATGGTTAGAAAGTGAAAATAAATCATATGAGTTTATTTTTTAAAGTTATTTATATATATTGTAAATTAATCCCTCAAATCTAATAAAATGATTTTGGAATAAAAACGTCATCCTTTAATTTTAATTTTGATAAATCAATGGTCTTTTAATGGATCATATATTTTTGGTTTTGTGATCATTAAATTTATAATATCCATGTTGTATATCACTGTCCATCAGAACATGATAGTTATATTTATCATTCATGTATATTTTTTTAATTCGCACTAATATTATCCTATTTGAGGTCCTAATATTTTTGTGAACTTCACATTTCTATTTCCCTCTTAATAAAATGATTTTTTATTAACCCTATTTTTTATGTGTGTTTCTCGGAAACAAATTTTCAAATATCAACCTTTTATTTTAGAAGTGAAAATAAAATATGTGAGGATGAAGTATATTGATGGATGGGATAATGTAACACCATAATAGTTTCTGGTATGTCTCTTCTTAAAGAAATTCAATTTCTTTGATATATTATCTTATATAAAACATCAAGCCAAAACAAATGAATAAATATTATTATTTAATTGTGATACTTATCACATAGCCATTATAATGGAAAGAATGAATGATATTAACTAAATTATTAAAATATATTTTACTCATGATTATAAATTAATTCATTGGTTACAAATTAATTAGAAATGAAACTAAAAACCAATTGAACATAAAGGATTCATTTTTATAAAAAAACTTTTTTTATTCCCATAGTTGAGTTTTATCTTAAAAAATAAAATTAATCATTATAATTGAAATATATTAATGAAATTCACATGTTATATATTCATAAAAATGTTTTTATATTAATCTAATAAGTTTTATTTTCTAAAATAATAATATATTTAATTTTAAGCATAAAATCTATATTTTTATAAAGGCAATTTCGTTGCCTTTTAATGGAGAACCTATTTAAAAACTAAATTTGAACACATATATAATTGTTTTTGAAAATATAAAATTAAATTTTTAAATAATAATATCAATATTATCTTAAGGTGATTTTTTCTTATTTTTCTAATAAGTTTCATTTTTTGATGAATAGTGAATGATATAATTTTATTAGAGAATGGACTTTTCCTCTAAATAATTTATAAAGATAAATTTAAATTTTAATCATTTTTACCATAAAATCAGATTAATTATAAATATATTGATCCAGTTTAGTTCATTGGAATAATTTTTATATTGAATGTAGATATAAAAACTCATTGAACTTTTTCACTTTTTCACTTTAAAACTCACTTTCTTATCGCTGTGTGGGATTAATTTAAATTCTACTTTTTCTAATTCATTGAATTGAATTTGGTAAAATGGATTCCTTGTTTTTAATAATATGGTTAAAATTATATTATAATGTAATTTTCATTTTTATTCAAAGAAAATTTTCCATGGTAAAAAATTTACTGTGGTATAAGTAAAATAATTAAATTGGTTCAAGTTAAAAGGTAAGATATTAAAAAAACTAAAAAATACAAAATAAAATATTTGTTTGAAGTGTTTATTTACCCTAAACATATTTAAAAACATTAATTTTCATCAAAATTCATGTAAATTATTTCCACATCCATGTTGTTGGCTATAATTAAAAAATAATCATTACTTACTCACTTAAATCCACCCCTCCTCCAGTATAAATACCACCCATCACCACCGCATTCATCCTTAGAGACCTTGAATATCCTAAAATATCAAAAAAAAACATTCCTAACCACTATCCTTATGTCCAAGTTCTTATTTTATTACAAAAATACCAATTCCAAAGTCTTTAAGGGACCCTTTAAGGAGGTGATATTCAAGAGGAAATTTTCTCCAACCACCTTTCTTATTTTCTTTTTTTATTATACTTTATCCTCACCTCCTTCATCCATAAATGAATAATAAATCAATAATAATGTACATACTTTAATTTTATTTTTCTAATGTAATATCTTATATCCATTCCATTTATTACATCCTTTTATTCAAATAAATGAAACTATTGTCGAAATTATGTTAGTTAATCGCCTCCGAGAAAAGCGATTTTGTTCGTTTTCCATTAACACCTTCATGGATGGTCATAAAACTATTATTATGGTTAAATAAGTTATTAATAGGTATATTATAACTAATTTCATGTTCATTAACTAATATTTATACATAATATTAAACAAAAAAACTTGTTCATGGAGGATGGAAAAACTGCAAAATTGAACTAAACATTTATCATTAACGTTTTGTCAAATAAATCATACTCATGTAAGAAATAAAATTGATAAATCTGACCATTTGAACTTATGTAAGATATTAAATAAAATTTCACACTATTTTTTTAGTTTTAATCCTATTTGATAAGAACTTTCATAATTATACACAAACAAACCAGTCATGAAACCATGAAACAAACGCACCTCAAACCATGAAAATAATGAAATATTTTTTATGAATGCGTCATATGATGTTACAAAACCATAAAATAATGTATTATAAATATTATTATATTTCTATAATGATTTAATAACAATATTTAAACCATTATAATTGATTTTAAAGAATACTACACTAAAGGGAAGCATGAGGTAAGGGTTTCTCTTCTCACTTTTTCATCTCTGAGATATTTGTCTTATTCACCAATTATTTCTTCTATGTAGTGTATATAATAAACTTTGATATATCATAACATGAATCAAATTTTCTTCATGATATTAAATGTTTAATTTTTTATTTATTACTTTTATGGGAAAATAATTCAACTGATTACAAGTGGTAAAGGATTTCTTAACTCAATTTTCATTCATTGGGTTAAACTTCAATTTCATTGATTATTTCATGCTAAGGTTATGTATAAAATGACTTCGACTAATATCATCTTTTATTTCTAATTTTTATGTGGATTTATAGTGATAAAACATAATTGATTCATTTTTTTTAATGATATGATCTTTTTAGTGGACTTCATCTCAATTTTACTTTATTGAGGCATATTTTAATATTATGATCCAAATTTAATTTTTTGGTTTATATACATCCACTTTGTTTTATTTATGATAATAATTCAATGAAAATTTCATTTATATTAAATAGTCAAATTTATTATATCTTGGATATGATTTTTTTTCTATGAATTATACAATTATTATATATATTGTTTAGTTTGAAATTTTTTTGATTAACTAGATAATTAATGTTAAATCGGTATTTTCTACTCAGTAAGGATATTTAATGATAATTCATATTGATTAAATTAATTATTAAATATATAATGATTCATTTTGAGATTAAATACTTGGTGGAGACTATATATAAAAAATCCCCTCGATGCATCGGATGTCTCATGAGGCTAAAAAAGTAGCCTAATTAAATGAGTTATTACACATATAGATTAAACTTCCTTGTTAAAGGTCATGATGGTAAAGGTATCATGAGCCTAGGAAACATGAATTCCTATAGTTAATAATTTCTTTCATTAATAATTCATTTATTTTTATCCACGATGTTTTTAATATGATATTATCAATGGATTCATATTGTGAAAATTTTATTGAGTAAATGTAATTTCTGTGTTCAGTTATTTTACCTTGTATATTGATTATGAATTATTAATTCAATATATATTCCACTTTAATTAACCCTTAATTATTATTTTATCTCACCCTTATGTTTTCTCCTTTACCCATGTTATTAAGAAGAGATATTTTAATGAGTTTTCAAGGATGAAGTTCATTAGCTTTTGATATGTACTAAGATTTATCTTTTACTCCTATTGTAAAATGGGTATCATGTATGTATACAATTTTCCAAAATTAATAAACTATTTAGTCCATTGGGATTATAATATTGTATATATAAAAATTTAATAAAGTAAGTAACTGGCATAGGGATATTGGTATTAGGGTCATTACAAAGATAATGCCTCCATAACATTAATTCAAAGATTACTATATCTAACTCCAAATCATGAGTTGGGTAATTTTTCTCATCAACCTTAAATTTTCATGAGAAATAATATACAACCAAGTCATTATTCATTTGAAATCATCCAAATACCTTCTTGGATGCATCACTATATATTAAAACCCATTCACCGCTATAGTTTAATGTGAGAATAGGTGAATTGACTAATCTTTTCTTCGGTTCTTTGAAAATTTCATTCCATTCGTCTGTCCAAACGAACATGGAACCCTTACATGTTAATTTTGTGAGTAGATTAGATAATCATGATAAATTCTCCATAAATCATCAATAATATATAAAAAAACATCATATCTCATTCACCATAGTTGGTCTCGGCCAATGTTCAATGGACTATGTCTTTGATGGATCCACAAATGTACTCAATATTGATATTATATTACCCAGAAATTAGGATTTTTGCAGCCAAAATTCAAAATATGTAAAATTTTCATAGAAAGTATATTTTCTCAGGGTATTCATCACAATACTCAAGATATCATCATGATATTCCTTTCACTTCAAACATATAATAATATCATCTATAAATACTACCACAAACATATAAAGGTAGTTTCTAAAGACTATATTAATTAAATCAATTAATATAGTAGGGTAATTACTAATAAAAAATGAAAACATTATATATTGATAGTATTTATACCTTGTATATAAATTTTTTAATGGTTATATACTCCTTCTTGACTCTCAATTGATGATATGCAGAATGATTTTCAATAATAGAAAAGTATCGACCTTCACGTAGTTGATAAAACAAGCCATCAATATAGAGTAGAGGATACTTGTTCTTAGTTGTGATATTGTCTAACTCTTGATAATAAATAAAAATTAATATTGATCCTTTTTTTGACAAATATAATGGGTTCAATCCATGGTGACACACTTCATTGAATGAATCCCTTTTCTAAATTCTCTTGGATTTGCTTCTTCAATTCCTAAAACTCAATTGGGTATATTCTATATGGAGTATTTAAAATTTTAATGGATCCATGTATGAGTTATATTGAGAAGGAAACATATTTTTTTGGTGGAATACTTGGAATATATTTTAAAAATAAAAAAACAATCATAATAGCCATATCATCAATGTTGAGTTTCTCCCCAACCATCTGAGAAAAATGACAATTTTGAATAAGAATAAAAACCCATATAATGGATGTGATTTCCATCAAAACATCTTATTTTTCATCACACTAATAGACGATCATACCTTGGTTTGGAATATCTAAATATTACTTTGTTTCCTCAAAAATAGATTTAGGATTTATGTAGAGAAAGATAATATAATTCTAATAAAACATCAAATTCATCTAGATAATGAGTGGAATGGTATACATGAATCACATTCCCATAAATTTACATCATAGAGGAATCATATAATTGAGATATGATCATCTTACCAGTAAGGGTTTTCACTTATAATTATATATCTAATGATTTTGTTGGAATCTTGATACCCTTATAAAATTCTTTAGATATGAAAGAATGGGTGGAACAAAAGTCAAATAATACCTTAAAAGCTATAGAGGGGAAGGTAAGTGTACCTTTCACCACATAGTTATTGAACCCAACCACAGAAAAAGTAATCACATGATATTTATCATTATCCATTATCTTAAGAGGTTTATGACATCGATCATCATCATTAACCTTCATATTTTGGCCCTGGTTAGCATAGTTCTCGTGATCCTTGCATTGGAAATCCTAGATTGTAAGTGAAGATTTTTATAGAGCTTTCTCTCTATTCACATCATTAGATAACTTTTTCTAAACACTTTAGTAGTTTATTTCATAATGACCTTCCTTCCTATAATGAGAATATGTACCAATCCCCCTAAGATAATTTCCTCCATGTTTCATCCCACACATTGAGCATAAAGAAAATCTTATCTTCTTCTCTAATTGGTTTTTAGATTTTCCTTTGTATGCCATATTTATCTGCTTATCAAAAATTTATATTGATATGTAACTCTAATATCTCATTCCACATTGATATAATGTCAAATAATATCTTCATATCTTCTAAATTCACTTATGGATAAAACCTTTAGTGGAATTAGTTTTAATACACTGAATAATCGATCAACATTAATTTCATGTTAGATGATATAACCATAAGTGTACCTCACAATTCTATTAAAATTTCCCTCATATATAAAAGTAGATTCATTATATTTATTTATATCAATAAACTCTTTATCTATCATCCTATAATGAATTAAACGAAATTACTTAATGGAAAATAATTTCTTCAACTCATCCCAAACATAGAATCTATTTCATCATATTTCATTATAATCTTGATAAGAGTCCGCCATTGATCTGCTTCACCTTCCAAATGGTAGATGACCAAAAAAAATTCTTTTGCTTTGAACACTGGGTAATAGAAAATATCTTTTCATTTTTGTTGATACATTTCTTAGTAACTAGTGTATTACAATAACCACTAAAATAATGTTGATATTTCCTCATGAAGGACCCAATGGAATATTGTTCCATCCTTTTCTCATTTAGAAGCCCGTCATGATTCATATCTTGAGAATTTTATGTGATTATGGGAATGAGATTTTGTATTCAGATCCCATAACATTTTGTTTCCAATGAGGAAAATCCTTTCATTTTCCATATCATTAATCATTAACATGATTTATTAAGGTTAAATCCATTAAATGAAACCAAAACCCATAGTGTGAGAGACACTAATCTTAATGGAAGGCCTCATTATCAAGAAAAATCATTTTGGATATCTAAATAAAGAATAATAATTTTAAATATAGGACACATTTTGTTTAACCTAGTTCATCCATGAACATGAAATTTTCAAATACTTCATGATGGTTAACAATGAAAATGTGATTTAACTAAAGAATATCCCTTGGGAGTGTCAAAAAACATGTGATGTAAGGCCTATTTTCATTTTATAGGTAATTCTTGATTCAATCCCAAAATTCATTTTTTGAAGTCATTACCCCTTGGTACATCTTTTCCAGAACCACATACACATATAGTATCAATTAAGGGATTTATTTCTAGGCAAACCACATAATATTTTCGTTGCTAAAACATTAGTTTGTTACCCTATACTAAGGAATATCCTAAGGTTTATCACAAAATTTTCCTCATCCATGTTTTCAAATGTTAACTAAACCTACACTCTAATACTAACAATAATGGAATCGAATTTTAATATATAAATATTAAATCATTTTTTATGGATCATTCATTACATTAAAAAACACACCTAAGGATCCTGAAGGTATAGTGCCATGAGAAACTTGGAAACATAAACAACTGGTTTATATGTGAACTGCGTCATCTCTCGCTATGTTCTTCATAACTATAAACATTCTTATGAAAATCATATATAATAAACTTAATAATAAACTCAGGAAAATAAATGTAATAAAATGTTACCTTAGATGCTCAGTAAGGGTAAACAAGGGAGATACACAAACAAAACATGATCATAAGGGTATGATAACATGATTATAACATTTGAAAAATATACCATGCATATCAAAGATAATAATCTTGGTTTAAAGAATAATGAGTTTTAGTTCATAAGATGTTAATCATGAGGTAATCAAATAAAATAAGCTATGATATCATAATAACGTCATAACACATAGAATTTTGGCATATATATAATTATAAAAAATCATTTCCTTAGTAGTTCAAGGCTCATTTCTGAGAATTTTATAGTTGAATGGGTCTAATTCCCAAATAGTAGTAGTAGTCAAGCATCACTCCCAACACTATCATAGTGGATAGAGTCCCTTACTGAATTGGTTTCACTCCCTATTCCAATCCTATTTATCTTATGAGATATAAATCTTTCCCAAATGCATTGAAGGGATATGTAGGTCCTACCTGCCACTTAACATAAAGCATATATATATATGTACAACAAGATCATAAAACATTAATCATATCAAAATCCATGAAAATAAATGGGTTTTATAAAAAATTAATCATAGCATTACCTACGGAAAATAAACATGTTTTATAATCATTTCCTCGTGTCATCAAAGTATAACTCGTGATAAAAGGAGGGTTTCATAAGCATTTTATCATGGTATAACCCGTGGAAGACAAACAGATTTCATAAAAATAATTTCATCATAAATACAGACCATCCATATAAATATTAAATATGATATAATTACATTATAACCCCTGTATATATTATGTAACATAAATGTTTTCTATCTTATATGGAAAAAAATATTTGAAATAAAAATCACTTGGAATGTTTCTTTATGAAAATATCCCTTATTTGAAAGTCATTTTTTTTAAATTACAAGTTAATAAAATAATTTTAAAATAATTTTCTATAAAAATAACCTTAAAAATAGATAATAGATTCTTCATATAAAATAATTTTCATGATTTTTGGAAATTTTGTTCAATTTAGTACACGTTAAAACAAATATTCCTTTCACATTTTTAGTAAAGGACAAATGGGTATTGTTTGGAAAAATAAATAGAGATTACATTCAATAAAATTTCTAAATATTCAAATATTTGTAAAATTGTATTTAATAAATAAATTTTAGAATGTTAAAAACGTTTTTCTAAAAAATCAAAAACATGGTTTCGGAAGAAAATGGGGTTTCGACCAAAGAAATAAATATAGATGGTTTTTATTAAAAACATTATTTTATTGTCTTGAGTACATTAAGAGAGGTTAAAATGAAAGGAAAATGTATTATCATGGAATAAATATAGGATAATAAAATTCATGAGTTTCTTGAGAGATGTATCATAATATTCTATCATCAGAATCATAATCATAAACAATCCCGATAAATGATGAGATTGTAACATAAAATCCTTACGAATTTGGTATCTTTTGAACCATATGTACCATTAAATATTAACATAAAATGATGCATTAAATATAATTAAAATAATTATATTCATTATATAACATTTCAATGTGGATATATATACTCTTCATAAAATAGGATAGGTGTGTAACATAACATATGCCTCAAAGAAGGAAATTTGAGACAAAAATAACTTACCTTCAGTCTCAACATCTTTCATATATGTTCAAAACATAGGTATAATAAGTATAATTTTATTATAAATATATTAAAGAACCGTAATTATATATATATATTACAAAATATGATCTATTTATGGCCTTTCTTTGCCCTTTTTTAGTAATTCCTTATTAAATTCATATTTCAGGCAATAATTTCTTTTTTTGCGTATGTTTTTATTTTTTATTTTTGGTCCTATTAGTTTTAACATGGTTAAATAATATTAAAAATTTTAAACATTATATAAATATAATATATATTCTATATTTTTTCATTTATAGTAATCCCAAAAAGTTATATATCGAAACTAAAATACTCTATTAATGGAGACGGTAGGCCATAGGTATGTATGAACATTGTTTCCATTTTCTCGATGGATTGAAAAAAAGAAAGGTAAATAATATTTTACCATTATAGAATTAATTTTATTTTATATATTTCATATATATTTCATATTTTTATTAAACCCACCCTTATAACCTTTAATGTGAAGTATGAACGAATCACGTCTCTTCATGAGTCTATAGTCTGTCGTACACACAAGTGGCCTTATCGTATTCCCAAAGAATGAAATGTAAGAAGTTATATGTTTTATAATAATTACATAAGTATAATGATACCATAAATATAATATATAAACATTTAATCCATCCTTATATATAGTCGTGATAGGTGGTTATTGAAAATAATGAACATCGATCTGTGAGGCAGTAGTCCGTCGTACACACAAATGATGATTCTGTATCCAATTTGATGAAATATTAGATGGATATAGGTTATTAAATTAAAATAACAACATATAAATATATGGTATATAATTTTTTTATTACATTTTAGAATTTTAATAATATTTTAAGTAATTAGGATAAAAAAGTAAAACAAAAATGTATAGTTAAAATCTTTATCTCTTCTTCGGACAACCTCTTTATGTTTAATCCAAATCACTCATATATTGAATTTATAATCAAAACAATACTCTAGTATTTTATGAGAGATATAAAAAATTTATTTTGGAAGTTATTTTCTAAACTAATGGGTTTTTTAAATGTGAAGAGGATAGGAGAGGGAAGGCCTTTTATAAGTAAGGAGAGTGGAACACTTGTAAATTTTGAAATGAAAAAGTGTAACCACGTTTCTTTCATGAAAAAAGGATAAAAATTACCCATTATAAAACCTTCGTGTTTATAAGGTTTAAATATGTTCATAAAATGTGTTTTGGACAAGGTTATAGGTCATTTTACTTCTTATTTGTTTAGTTTCACCCTCCGTAAATTCATTTACATCATAACCATGATAATTAATTTTCAAAAGTTTTTCTATTAATAATGGTAAAAATTAATTTGAACTGATTAGATTATATAAATTATTATGATTTAAAATATGTAATCCTTTTTTACAAATTCCCTTAACAAAATTTGAAAATTTTAGTTTAACATTAAACTTATAAGCATGACGAAAAATGATTTTCCAATGAGAAATGTTCAAAAGTTTAAAAAGTTTTTGTATTAAAAATCAATATGAAAATTATTATAATGAAATAAATTGGATTATTATATATATTTATATTAATTTTAATTTGAAAATTATTTATAAAAAACTTATAAATTATTTATACAAAATGTGAGTTCTCAATAAAAACTAATATTTTCACTATTCATCGAAAAATTAATCTTTTCAAAAAAATCACAAAAAATATACTGTAAGCTAATTTAAATACGATGATTTTAATAATTAATTGTATTTTTACAAATTAATTTTATAAAATTTGATAATTTTTATTTGTATTAACTTCCATAAAAAGGAATATAAAACATTTATTTTGAGAAAATAGTATTTTTGAAACATATAAAGGCATTACTGAAAATTATGTACTTTTTAATCATAAAAATTTCCTTATTTAAAAAAATTATAAAAAATATTTCAAATTTTGTTATTCATATTTATTTCTCCATGTTTGAAGGCTAGTTTATAATTATCTTTTCTAAATAATAATATTAATTATTTTTTGTGGGTCATTAAAACTCGGCATTTCATGTAATGAAACCTATTAAAAAGGTTTTTTTGTGAAAAACAAATTCATAAAATTTCAAGGTGTTACAAGGTTCCTTGGTGGTTTGGAATCTCTTTCAATATCTTAAGTTCAAGGTTTCAATTTCAACTTATTAGTCAACTGGATCATAATTAGGTTTCCATGACTTAATCTTACACTTTGTTTTGGATCGTAGCTTAGAAGTAGTTTTGACCAATTCGACCACACCATGAAGGATAAGACCTATGGTTCTTTCTAGACTGTTGTATGTGGGGATATGTTAGGAATTTTAAGGCATGTCGTGGGGGTGGAATTTCAATGCTCTAATAACCTTGATCATATCAATTATCAAAACTTCTTTTCATATGGTTTAAATATTTTCTAAAATAAGGTGTTTTTATTTTATCAATTAAAATTAGAAATGAAAAAAATATAAATTCAAAATATAAATTATTTAAATTTTTTCATTATTTTAAAATCTATAAAAAACTATAAATTAAACTTATAATTTCTATAAAAACATATTATATTTTTATTATAATTTACTCCATATAGTTTGGGATTGGTATTTTAATATTAATAATTTATAAAAATATTTATATAATAATTTTTTCATAAACATTTAATAATTCATTATAAACATTTCATAATTAATTAATTTATAAACAGCTTTATTAATTAAAGAAATATGAAAATATAGGTTTTATATAATTTATATACAATTTATAAATTATACAATTCAATCAATAATAAAAAATAATAAAAATAAAATGGTTCTTTAATATTATATATAACAATATCAACCGACCATAACATATAATTGATAAGTAATGGTGCTCAAAACCATTTTTTCGCTATCATTTATATTTTATGAATGATAATCTGGCATGTGATAACTTTGATGGCTGATATAAGATTAACCCGAAACACATATGTAGTCATAGAATATGATTTTATTTTATTTATGAGTAAAATCAACACATAATGACCTACATGTGACTAACTCATGACACTTGGTCATTGTATATTATGATATACATTATATTGTATTATTGAGATGACACTATTATTTTATGGAGATATCGTGCATCATTTCTATGCATGGGCTATATTTATGGTACAATATACCAAAAATTAAATGCTTTCAACTATATCATAATGTATGATATCCTATATCATATTATGAAGTCATACCACTTTTTATTATATAACATATCACAAAATTTCACATAAAACAATTTCTATATCACTTTTATGATATATATTAGGAAGTAAAAATGATATCAAAATATCTGAATTTCCAATACATGATTTTGATAATTAAATAACATGGTCATGATCTTAAAACACTAATGTAAATATAAGGTTGGAACAAAACTCATTCAATATAGTAGAAGGGATAAGATACCTCAAATACCAATATCAATATGTATAAAAATTTAAATCATATATAAAATGAAATTGAATAATAATAATATATCCTACATTGAATATGTACACTAATACTATCTTTAATCTATATGCTTAAAGAAGATCCCTTAAAAGTATCCATCATACTCCTTAATTTATGGTATTTACATGGGATTATATGAATCACCCAATTATCATGTGGTATTATCTTTCACTCAATGATATTCTAGTATATCATATGATAAAGGATGAAAAGGAAGATAGTTTTCGGTATGGTAGAATTTGTAGTAGCATGGTCACACATGAACACCCCAACACAATTCTTTAGACTCTTTTAATATCCCTCATAGAATTTCCTCGAGTTTTTACATTAACTCATATGTTATGAAATGTATAAGTTATCAATGAGGTTGAAAACTCTTTGTAACCCATTAGGTTATCCAATTAGCCCAAATATTTTATTTAGTGAAACAATTATTAGTGATATCCATCATGTGGGATATGTGAATATTAACTCTTTAATATTTGACTTCCAATGCATAATCAAAAAGTGATATATGATTTATACCTTATGATTCATATTACCATATAATATATCTAAGTTATATAAAAAACTAACATGTATATATCATATACAATGCCATATTATATACCTATATCATGCTATATGAAATTACTCAATATATATATATATAATTTATAAGGTTTTAGGTAATATCTTTAAAATTTATCTGGTGTTAAGGGAAACCACGTATTATCTAAAATATATATTAATTGGGTATCATTGATAATATATGGGAGTTGGGAAATAAATGTGATAATTTTTTAAAGTAGATGCATTGATAATAGGATTGGTGTCCAAGTTAATTAATTTGGATTTTAAAAGTGAATTTCACTAAGGATACAAAGATGATCCCTTCATAATGAAATCATAAACAGTATAGGTTTTTATACATATGAGCTTATTTATAAAAATTAGTTCATTATTATTTTTTGAAATGAAAACAAATAAGAAATTGAGTGTCCATTTATTATAGTTGGATCCTTTCCTTGAGATATTATAGATATTTCATGTTAGACTTAATGGAGGTGATCTGTTGTATGCAAGAGGTAACCATAAATAGGTAATTTAGAAAATAAATAGATGTAGAGAAAACATAAATCATTAAAAACAATTATGATCTTAAAATATATGTTTTTTGACAATAGAGTTTTTTATATTTAATATATCTTATATATATTATTTTTTTCAATAAAAATGTATATATTATAATCTATTTGTAAAACATATATTTTTAGAAAATGTATTCTCTTCTTCATGATTTTACTCACTCTGATGAAAAATATTCAGGGGATTCCAAAGGTGAGGAAAAAATTATTCCTATTAAAAAAAGAAAGAAACAATAGCATCATCAATTGTAGGTGTTGGAACAAGAAAATTAGTTTCATTCACTTTTTCATAAAATCTTTGATATAGACATTTCTTGGATGATACGAGTCAAGCATGTTCATAAAAGTGTCATTTTGTATGAACATGATTCAAATGAGCTCTATATGTGTCACAAGACTTCTTACAAACCAAGGGAAAAATATTCCACAAAAAGGTTTCCCAAAATGGTGATGTGGTAATGAGAACCTCGCACTATGAGTGGGCACTGTATTTCCCTCGTGGTTGATTTAGTGTGTTATATGGGCACTTTTTTCATCAAAAAACACCATTTACAGGGGATATATAAATTTAGTGTAATAGTTTTTTCTAGGATTTTATTTTACTACTCATAGAGCCAAAACAAACTAATAGATAAAACGTTATGGTCATTTGAAGTTGAGATTTTAACATGGAAGAATTCTAATCTTGTCCTTGGGTCTACTCACCTAGCACTAAATTCCATGGTTAGGAATCTAGGTCTAGTATCCAAGGTTTTGGATTTCATTTTAAACTCTCCTTCATTAAAACTACATGAAATTGTGGAATTAATACGTGCATATCCTTAGCACAATGACTATTAGCATGCATATGGTACATGTGTAGGTCCCTTGCGTGAGGTGATCGAGCTCACCTAGGAAAAATAGGTGGTTAAAACTAAAATTTGAAACATGGTTCTGGTAGATCTATAAATAGACTCCCCAGGTCACTATTTTGATGAAATTCATAAAATATGAAGTGACTACCGAAGATTTGTGTGCCCATGTATTCCTTTCAGGTTACTTTTAAAACAAATTTTAAGGGAAATAATGTTGAGGGGATCAAATTCTTGGGAGTCATGATCCCTAGTCACCCTAGATACATTATACTAGGGTTCCATGTGCACTATCCACCCGAGGATACTGAAATAGAGTGCCACATTCCCTAATATCCTTGATGTTAAAAATACTAAGGTACCATGAGCCATATCCATTTTGGAGGTACACCATTATGAAGACACTACACCAAGTCCTAGAATAGGGTGAAACTTTTACCTTCCATCATAATATGGTGAATCCTTCACCCAATCTTATACTAGGTAGATCCTTTAATCACGACCTTATAGTAGGGTTATCCATCACCATTTATCCTTTATTAGGTAGAGCCTTTTCCTAAGCCCCCTATACTAGGTAATTCTTTGGACCAACCCCAATAATATGGTTGGATTTATCTGAGGGCCTCTTACTAGGGAGATCCTTCTCCTAGGACCCCATGCTGGGGAGAACCTTTTCCCATGACTCTCATATTAGAGTTTTAATTCATCCTAGATCCTATTAGGGCCCCCACTTCACTTAGTCCTTTATACCTACGTGACCCTTCACCCAAGTTACCTAGTAGGGCGCCACATCTTAAAATGGCCTCTAATTAGAACCAAACCTTCTCTTACCTAGTTAAAAATTGGATAGATAAATAAAAAGGTTAGGCCATTGCATAATACCTACCCAAAATCCTATTTTCCCCTTTTACAATACAAACATCAATACATGGGCCTCCTGCTAGGTGTAATCCACAACTATTATTTTCCTTATTATTCCATTACCAATAAATAGGATTAACCACTATTGGAATGCCACTAGCTTTAATCCCTAATCTTCATAATCATACCTTTTCCTATCACGTTATTGGAAAATAGGGGGTGTATATCCATATATGGGACTCATAATAGGTGTAAGAATCATTAATACCTTATCCATTATTTTTATCAATACATAGGATGGACTATATGGGCCTCCTACTAGGTATAAATATCCTTATTTCTTTTATTCGTCATCAAGTTACTATGAAATAGAAGGCTTACTATTATATGGGCCTCCTACTTGTAGTAAGACCAAACTTCTCCATTTTTCATTTATCATCTTGTCACAAACAGATGGGAGGTTGACTATTATATGGGCCTCTAACTAGGTTTGATATATGACACTAAATAATAAACTATCATATTATTACATGACTTACAGAAAATATTTTATTACATGCATTCCCATGGAATTTTAGGTTTAATGTTTTAGAGAATTTGAGCACCAAATTAACAAATATATCCCATGTATTTCTCATAAAATAGATAATTTTTCACCATATTAGTAACTGAGTAATCCATTATAAGTCTTAAACATCTCCCATTAATTCTCTACACATGTTATTCTTTTATACATATCATGTTTAATATTCCTCTGATTAACCTTGGGAAATGGTAAAATAAAAAGCGTGAGCTCAAATGTTCATTAATTGAAAGTGTAAACCCAAAAATATTATTAAATGAAAATGGTAGTAATAATATAGAAGGAAATAAATGATAAAAAAACAATTCTCTATAGATGATCACATAAACATAAAACAATTAAATGGATGAAATAATTACATAAATAATCACATTGATAGAAAAAACTTCTTTCATAGATATCATAATATTACCATAAGAACCTTTTCCCACAACAATACAAATAACATCAAGGTATCATGACAATACATTATAAATGATTGGGATGACATACATTGAATTCCATGTCTAGTTTGTCTCATTAGACCTATTGATGAATCAATGGGATGTTTTGGGATCCACCCATTGTTAATTAAGTAAAATAAATTATTCATATGAAGTAATTAATAAAATATACAATAAAAAACAAAAATTACTTAGTAATAAATAATCTTTTTTATTGAAATGAAAAGTTTACAGATTTTCTATATTTCCCCAATCAACAAATGGAATAGGCTTCTATGTATAAATCCCCCAAAATAAAATCTTATAGTGTGGTGGTATACATTTAACCCAATAATATTCTTAAATTTATCAATTTACAGGTATATAGGTGAATTCACTTCAAGAAATGAAATTTAAAATATGGAATTCATAAAGGAAAGGCATTAAAAGAAAAATCATGCATATGAATAGTGGATAATTTGGTAAGAAAAAAGTAGTAACATGTTCTCTTAGATCTTGAGACCCCAATATAAAATATTAGGAGAGTTTTTAGAAGTTAATACCTAAAACATAACTCCCATTTAGGTAAAATAATTTTATCATAAATAGGGAAATGGATGTGAAAAGATAAAATAGTGTTTATTAAAAGTTTTTTAACAATAACATAAAAAGAGGAAGTTATGAGTCACTCTCAAAAGACATTTTTAAAAGGGTGATGTAAAATATTTAAAATAATTACATTTATAAATAATCTACAATAATGTATCCATGAAATGTTTATAAATTTTTCTCAAGAAAACAAGGAGTCGATGATAAAACAAATGATCATGGAAGGAAAAAACTAATACTTTAAAATAACTTTTTTTTAAATCTTGATCATAAATATGATAAAAAAAATTTCAAAAATGATAGAGATAAATATTAATACTAAATTAAATAATAAATAATTACATTCCAAAATAATAAAGATTAAAATTTAGGGAAGGGAAAATATGGATAAGGAGGGGAAATTTTCATTAAATAGAATGAGAACTATCCACAACAATTATATAATTTTGAGAAATGAATTCATCATGGTAAAATATTTGAATTAAAAAGTAATATTACATAAATATGATGTTAAATTAAAATAAAATAAATATAATAGTATAAGAAACCAACCATTTAAGAATGAAGTTCCAGAAGGGTCATTATAACTCAATGAAAGGGTATTGAGTTAGGAAACACCCTTACAACATTGTTAAATTTTTAAGTAAAAGAATATGAAGGTGTGACAATGAAATATAATTTTATAATTAATTAATGATACATGAATGATAATAATGTAACTAATTTTATTAGCAAAAACACCATAAAATAAAATAGGGTGGTCAGTTATAAATATGCCTCAAGGAGTGAAAGTTGAGACAAAGAACCCTAAGTTAAATTCTTACTTAGGAGAACATGCTCTAGATTCATGTTTAAAAAAATAACTATTTTAGTAACCTATTTCAGAAACTAATTACTTCTTATATTCTTTTTCAAAATAAATTTATATTTATTTTTTACAAATATATTATCAGATTATATTATATTTTAATCATTAGATGTTATGAGTTTTAATTATATGTTTAGTACCAGGTCCGTAATAGAGGTGTCAATTATTGTTTATAGAATAAAATTTTATCATTAAAAATAATTATAGGTATTTTAATAGATGTTTTATAATGATTTATAATGTTATAATTTCACTTCATAAGTATTTTAGTTATGATTCGTGATGAAAAAATTGGGGACAAGCTTGTTTTGGAAATTTTTTATAAGAAAAAGGGTGGTATAGCAATAATAAGATAAAAATTAATATAAAATTTTCAGATCCAAAAAACAAATAATAAATTATAATAAATTTATGATAACACCAATATTTAATTTTCAATATTCATCTATTATATAAAATTATATCATTATTTAAGTATAATGTTAAACCACACTGAATAATGAAAAACTGTAATCTATGGATGAGTATGGTCAAGAAATCGATTCTTTTAGACTAATAATATTATTACCTAATTATAATGATATTATTAATATTTTATTAAGTTATTTAATAATATTAGAATATATTTTAATAATAAATTACAAACTATAGTGGAAAAAATAATTTACTTTCTTGGATTTTGTAGTTCGCACATGCTCATAAGCGATGCATTTGTTTTCAATGGGTTGGGAGGAAGTTGGGAAATGGTTTATAATATAATTACCTTGATAAAACTAAAAATATCATATTAATCCTTTAAATGTAATTTTATAACCATTATTTTACGGTGGTGATAAAAAATCAATCACGCCATTTAGGGAGGCAGTATTTCGCACGTACGCACAAAAACACCATAATTTTTAGAATAGTTTTGGAGGAAGTTAGAATATAGATATTCTATTAGTATAATAACATTTATGAATATCTTTAATACTTATCTTGTCATAATTTAATGGATATAATATATTTATTAATGTATAAGAAGAAATTTATTACGAGAGATCGATTGAGAACATTACCTCCCCCTTTGGATACTCTCTATTGGGTAACACCTTAAGGCACCTTAGCATAGTATTTTAGGAAAAAGGCCTTTATGACATGGTTATATGGTTGAATTGATTCCAAGGTATATTTTTTTCAGGACAAGGATTTGTAATTGGTGGGTAAATCTATTTTAAAGTATCCCCTTTTATAAGTGAATAAAATTACATTTTTTTCCAATACCCCTTACTTTTTCAATGATGGCATGGAACTATTCAGGGGTCAATGGATCCAAAAGTGGTAAATATTTAATTTTTGGGTCATATAATTCAAAAAATACTCTACCATTCATTTGAACTCATATTTTAAACTTTTTTGAGATTCTTTTCGACAATATTTTTTCGTTTATGCAATTTTGGTTTTTACCTTAATAACTACTTTTTACCTGAGTAATTTATATTTTCTTAATAATATAAGGTATCCCATATTACTAAATTTTTTATAATATAAATATAAATTATATATACAAAAAAATTATTTCAATATATAAATAATTTAAATTAAAATTTAAAAATAAAACAATTAAAATTTAAAATCTTGTTTTGTAGAAAAATGTTGTTATCACCGTTTAATGTTATAAATCTTATATAACATTAATTACCTGTAAAATTAGTGATAATATATTTTTATATACGGCTAAAAATATTTCTAAAAAATTATATCAATATATATATATAATTTATTAGATAAAAATTATATAATAATAATTAGACATTTCCTTGAAAATAACATTTCCACCCTTAGCATGGTAATTAAACATAAACATAATATCATAATTTTATACCTAAAAATTAATTTAAACATATTAAATAATAATAAAATGTTTATATAATATATTAAATTCAAATTTTGAAATTTAATTCCTATAATTTTTTAATACATATTTTTAATACATGCAAATAAAAAACGTTTTTAGAGTAAAATATTGCATTGGTTCCTAAAACATTAAACATAGGTATTATGAATACGACATAGTATTTTAAATTAGTAACTCTAATCCTTAAATATATTTTTTCCTAATAAAAATTTTGAAACTTTTTTAAGTAAT
Organism: Viscum album; assembly: GCA_963277665.1. Classification (NCBI taxonomy): domain Eukaryota; kingdom Viridiplantae; phylum Streptophyta; class Magnoliopsida; order Santalales; family Viscaceae; genus Viscum; species Viscum album. The sequence continues at coordinate 543,848,174 of OY728157.1, forward strand.
TCTTACTTCATGATAATGTTATAAATATTATAGTATTTGTAAAAACAACATTTTTTCATTATTCATCAAAAAAATCGATTATTTGATAAAACTATAAATAATAATCATAATATAATTTTAAAATAATGAATTAAAAAATAAATTTAATTATAAAAAATTATAATTCTAAAATTTTGGAATTTTATTTTTAGATAAAATTATAAAAATATAATGACAATTTTTTTCGTAGAAAAATAACATTTTAAAATATTAAATATTCTTGTTATTATTTATTATCAATTACTAATAAAATTGGTGTTGATATGTTTTGTATACTAAAAACATATTTTATCCATAATATATTTAGTTTCTTAAAATAAAGTACAAAAAAATATAATTTTTCAAAAGATTACATTTTCAAGAAAAAATCATTCTTATTAGGTATTTAACTATATTAAATGAATTTATCAATTCCTCTCTATTAATAATGTCCTTTTTCTATTTCCATATATATTTTGTTAACTATTTTACTCTATTATTTATTTCCAATTAGATGCTTATATTTTAATGACTATATAATGTTATGTGGTTTTTTCTCACGGTTTTATGTAAATAAATTTATCAAAATCATTATGTTTCAAAGGAAAATATAATTATAAATATCATAGAGTTAACCCCTCCCCCTGCCTTAAATAAATTGTTTCCTTGAAATTTTAATTATAACTCACCATTTAAATTAGTTAAGTGTGTCAAAAAGATATGAATAACTCAAGATATAATTTTAAATGAGGTTTCTACCTTAATATGTTAGGTAAAACTAGGAAACTAATCTTATACCTCATAACAAACCATTGTGTTGGTTTTAGTTTTTCATAGAAATTTATGCCAAATATGCTTCCTTAGTTGGAAGATATGAAATATGTGTTTTTAGAGGTATAACTTTCATAGCTTCATTCTCATGGACCTAATTCCAACCAAATAAAAAAACCAAAATGGTTTTGATAAAATCCAATCATAGTAAATGACCCTATGAATATGAAAAAAATACTAAGATTTCTTCCAGTATGACACATTCACTTCAACATATACTAATTTTTGTTCAATATAGTTAGCTTAAAAATATTTTATTATACATCTTAAACTAATCCCAAAAATAATATTCACAATATTATCGTGAAATTTCTTATAATCTTCTAAAACTAAAAATAAATGATACCCATGCTCTGAAAATTAAACATAGCCTTTATCCATCAATCACATATCAGTTTTTATATACCTTATCTTATGAATCTATTTGTTATAAAAAAAGTTATCCATGGTCATTTCATATTAGTTTCTATTACATTATTTGTTATATTTTCAAATCATTTATCATGGTCTATAAGGAGAATATGAATTATCTAAGAAATATCCCCTCTTATTTTCTATCTAGGTGTACAGTCTAAAGCTCAATCATCATCCACCATGTAATGATAGAGTTGATACTCAACCAGCCATTTTAATGTGATTACCCCTAGGTTCATCTATTTTATAGCAGCATCCACTATCTAGTATATATAAAGGGATTTTATTTATAATAGAACAACATAATCTCTACTTTAACAAAATTTTAGTACTTTTACCTATATATATACTTACTCATATAGTTTTATTTAAAGTTCTCTCATCCTAATTTCCAAATAATATAAAATGTTAAATATTATCTCAATTAACCTAAAGAATTATCTATAACATTGAAATCATTATCAACCTTACATTATTAGCCCTGGATAAATCTCAAATTATCCTCAAATTATATCATCCTAACCACTAAATAGGCTTTAAGGGGATAAAGTTGGGACCGAGAACCCATACCTTCATTCCTTATTGGGTAAAAGTGATCTAAATTAATATATAATTAAAATTAAATTCTTAATAACCTATATCAAAATGTTATTTAAACATATAACCTTTTATAAAATTTATTTTTAATCAATTATTTAAAATATATGATTTATTTATATTTTATTCCCATCATCAAATGTAATTATTATTGATTTCTTGTTTAGTACAAGTTTAGTAACGAAAATATTGATTCTTTCTTATAGATCCGTGGTTTATCAATAAAATAAAATTTTAGATACTATAGTAGATTCTTTATAATTATATAATTTTATCTTATATGTATTTTAGTTATGATATATGATGATAAAATTTTTGATAAGCTAGTTTCGGTAATTTTTAATAGACAAAATGGTGGTAAATTAATAATAAATTAATTATTAATATAAAATTTCTAGAACCATAAACCAAAAATTATTGTATCATTAATGTATAATAAAAATATAATATAATTTTACATAGTCATCCATGATTAAAAAATTTATCATTTTTCAAATAGGTGGTTAAACAAACTTTAACAAGAACAAGTTATAATATATGGGGGTATAGTTTAGAAAGTGAGTTATTTATAATAATATAATTATTAAATAATTATAATTATATTATTTATATATTATCATTTCTTTTAATCATATTATAATATACTTGGATAAATAATAAAATACTAGAGTTAAAAAACCAAATACACTACTTTCCTGGAGAAGTTAGTCCTCACATATGCATGGGTGATGAGTTTATTTTCCCTAGATCAGTAAAAGGATATTGAATAGATTTTAATATAAAAACCTAAATAATGTTATTTATATCTTATTTATCCTTTAGAGATAGTTTTATAATAATTCACATAATTTGTTGCTAAAAAAATCATGCACGTCGTTCCTGAATGTGGTATTTTTCATGTATGCATAACGACGCCTTCATTTTTTGAATAGTTTTGGGGAAAGTAAAAAAATGGAGATTCCATTAATAAAATAAAATTTTATCATAATATTAATACTTATGTTAACATAATTTCATGAATATGAGATATTTTATAGGGTATAAGAAGAATATAATTTAGAGATCCCATTTGGGAACATTATCTCTCCCTTTGGATATTCTCCCTTGTATAACACCTAAAGAATCCACAGCTTGGTACATTGGAAATAAAAAAAATTATGATGAGATTAGAGGGTTTATAAGTGACTCGAGTAGAGATTTTTTTATGATAATTAATTTTAATTGGAATATAAATGTAATAGAAATCATCTCCCTTTATAACTGAATAAAATAGAATTTTTGTAAATACGCATTACTTTTTCAATGATGGCATGATACTATTCAAGGGTAAAGGTCTCTAAAAGTGAGAAATAATAATTTTTTTGTGTGAGATAAATTCAATAAATCTTATACTATTCATTTTCACATATTTTTTAAACATGTTTCGAGATCATGACCACTAGATTTTTAAATTTTACCTTTTCAGTTTTTACATTTGTAACTAGTTTTTACCCAAGAAATTTATATTTTATGAAATATATAAGGTTCCCCCTATTTCCAAATTGGAATTTTATGAAACTAAATTTTATATCAATATAATATATTTCATTTTATAAATATTATAAATTTTTCTTTTAAATTTAAAAAATTAATATATAGAAAAACTGTTTTGTTGAAAATTATTATTTTAACCATTAAGTGTTAATAATCGTGTAATTTATTAATTACCAATTAAATGGGCGATAATATATTTTTATATAATTTTAAACATCATATAAAATTCTCTAAATAAATTATATCAGTTTAATTTATTATTTCAAAATTTTACAACATAAATAAAACAATTATTTGAAAATAACCCTTCTCACACTATCATGGTCATTAACTTTAGTCTTAGTAATCATAATTTCGTGCCTAAAAATGATATTTACCTTATAAAATATAATTAAAATCTTCATATATAATATAAAATTCTTTTTTTTAGATTTAATATCTATAATTTATGAAATCTAATATTTAATACACGTGGATAAAATGAGTTTTTAGAGTAAAATATTACTTTAGTTTATAAAATGTTAAACACAGGTCTTAGAAATACAAAATAGTATTTTAAATGAATAAATTTACTCCATAAATATATTTTTAGTTTCATAAGTTTTTTATAAATTTTTAAGTAATACTTACATTATTATAATAATATAAACATTATAACATTAGTAAAAAATGAATTTTTTTACTATTCATATAAAAATCAATTATTTCGAAAAAATATCTGAAATTCATCCTAAGATAATTTAGAAATTTTGAATTTAAAAATAAATTTCATTTTAAAAAATTTAAACTCTCTAATTTTAGAATTTAATTTTTAAATAAAAACATAAATTTATAATGATAACTATTTCCATAAAAAATAACATTCTAAAAAATAATTCTTATAATTCTTATTTCTAATAAACTACTAATCAAATTGGTATTGATATATTATTTACATAAAAAATATTTTATATATATATAATATTTTGTTTCTTAAATTAAATCGCATAAAATCCAATTTTTTTGAATGGTTTCATTTTCAATCATAAATCAGTCTTATCAATTAATTAGCTAAATTAATTCAATTTATCAATGACATTGTATTAATAATGTAATTTAGTTTTACCTAAACATATATTTCATAATTAGGTTACATATATTATTTCATTTCAATTATATGGTAAAATTTTAATGGTTATATAATGTTCTACTATCCATTTTGGTTTGGTGTTGTGTGTGAAACATGTTATCGGCCACATTAGGTTTCAAAGAAAAGTATAATTTAAAATATATGGGTTCTACATAAGCTCGCACCACACAATTATTTTTTCATTATATGGTTTCAAATAGATAGAAGGGTTGAATACAATATTTAGTCCTCCTAATATGTGTAATACCCATCTCTTCCTACCTTCACCTAAGCTACTGACTAGGCCAGTCATCTCAGGGAAAATCATCTGTAAACCCCCACTCAATCTCTTATTTTCACCCCTTTTACTATATATGTTTCCTTATATCATGTAATTAAACTAAATTTACATGGGGATAATATTATGTACAAGAACCATACATACCTTTTTATCAGTTTATTAACATATAAGATGAATCACAATGGTCTGCTCAAGCGTAAGAACCACACTTGTAATGACATGAGTTTTTCCTCCTTAAGTAAATATTCTGTTCAATGGATTGATCCATTAATATCACCAAAACCAATACATATATATACCATTTTAAGTTATCCAGTATAAACAATGGTAGCCAAATTTTGAAATATATATACATGTAGAAGAACCAAAAAAATAAAATTCACATTAAATATCAACTCAATTTGTACTTCAATGTATCTAAAAAATGTTTTTAATTATTAAAATTTATTTAATATAATGGTTACTTTTCAAGTTTGAAATATTTATAATTATCACTAATTTAAGAAATACGGTTAATATGCCCAAAAATTATTTCCTATAAAAAATGTTTTTCATGATATTTTATGATTTCATTTTACTATCAAAATTTATAAATTTTAATATGTGAATTTGAAAAAAATTAACATAATTTTTTTTATTTATCATGGTCATATTATATTAAAATTAATTTTTAAAATTTCTCTAAAAACAATTATTGTTATGTGAATAGTTGAAATACCATTTCTAAAAATAACATAACATTTAAGACAATATTAGCATATAAGTATGAATTAAAAATTTATGAAACCTTTTTATAAGACCAAATTTGTATTTTAAAAGGTAATTTACAATTTTAAAAATCTTGGTTCAAATTTATAAACCCATATTTGACATTTTATAATTTTATTAATTATTTTTTAAAAACATCGTTTTAATGCATTTATATTTATTGTTTTAAATTTAATTTATATATATTTCAAAAATTGAATCAAAAACTGGATTTAAAATTTTGAATCATTAGTTCCAAATTATATTATAAGGAATATTTTTTTTGTTAGAGAGTACAAATTACATTTTTTTAAAACAAGTTACTATGGTGAAGACTAAAATGGAAAAAATGAGTAACCTTAGAGATAAAGGGATAAAATGTTTAAAAAATATCTCTAATTATTTGTAGGAGGTGAGGATAGACCTTATCTATTATACCATCCATTATTTCTCAAATTTTTATCCACAATTCTTGATAGTGACTTCCAATTATTGAAATGTTTAGGGAATTTAAAAAAAATGTCACTTCATTTTACTTATAAAAGGGGGTACTCTTCTCCTCACTTACACTCAGACTAAAACCAATTAATATCTTCCTAAAATATTACCAAACTTCTTTTATACACTCCTATACAAATTTAAGTTTTTTTCATGAAAAATACTATCTCCAAAAGTTTTAATCCCTTTTACATATTATATAATTCAAGAAGTGGGGTATAAGTTTCTATCCTCACATTCTTTTTTCTATTTATTTATGTACATTCATTAATCCAAAAATTTCATTTCACCATATTTAAATTATAAAATCAGTATAATTATTATACTTATATGTTATTATAATTATGGAAAAATCATTAATCATCCTCCCCTTTTTTGTTAATAAAAAAATGTGAATCGTGTGTTGTGCGGGCTTCCACCTTCATGAATAAATGTGTTTCATTTTCATTAACTTCCAAACATGGTTGTATTTATATTATTTTTTATTAGTATATTTTATATATAAAATTTATTTATTTCATTTATATGGTTATTTTTGGATAACACGGAAACAAACAATCATTATAAAGTAAACCATCGATATCGGTAAATAACCCAAAACTGGTTCCTCTTCAATTTGATTTTCACAAAATACAACTAAAACTCCCATTTAAGGGATTTATAAAATTATAATACTTATTAAAAATAAATTAAATATCCATCAATGGATTTTAAATGATTAAAATTGTGAAAAAAAGGATAATCAGCACCACTTTTAGGAATTTAGATCAAAATGATCAGGATTATTAATACTCGATGTCTAAAAAAGGTTAAAAATGTATAATACATAAAGTAAATTATTTTTAATGAAGAGTATAAATGTAAATTTATATTAATAAGATCATGGAATATTTAATTAATATTTTTATCTTTATGATGCATGAGTTTAAATCATTTTCTTGAAAATCAAGAGTAAAGGTAAGGGACTCGGTAACTCGAAATAATTTCTAGGAGGTATAAAATTTCTTATTTAACTTTAATTTTCTAATAATTTCTATTTTTATTGATGATCTCAATTTATTTTTGGGTAAAAATATTTTATTATGAAAATACAATCCAATGAATTTTTTTATTTTCACTTTATAAAACAAAAGAATTTTTTTAAAAGAGGCTCATAAATTTGACTTTAATGATGATGAATATGAAATGTTTTCACACTGATTTTTTTATCATTTGGTTCATTATCATAATATTATAAATCACCAATTGATTTCCTTTTTATGTTTAACCATATATTTTTTTTATTATTGTATTATATTTTGTGATTAATTTTTTTGTATCAAATGATTTAATTAATGATATTATACCATTTAGATGTTTTATGAATTCCACTTTATTAACATGGGTTCTTTATGAAAAGTGAATTACTTAAATTTTAATGTTAAAGAAACCCATTATTTTTCCCTGGGTTCTTTGAGATATTATGATGATTTATTTTAAGTGGTACACATATGTATATATTATGTGGTTGGGGTCCTATATCACCCTCTAATGCATTATTTTATGATTATATCTCACAAGATAATCAGACTTGCAAATAATTAGTCTGTTTACATAAGCAAGGGAATGATGAGTTTTCTCATATTTTTAGGCATGTACATACTATTTTTGTTCACATATGTGTGTGAATAATGGGTTTTTTCACATAGGTTTTCATATGCATACGGTTTCACCACTTTTCTAGTTTATTCATCAATTTATTGAAATTTTTTAAGATCCATTTAATTTACATGCAATGAAATATTTTCATGATTATGGCTTATTTTTAAATTATTCCACACTTTTATGTCATAATCATGTGTTTTATGACTATTGCGATCTGTTTTGTGGCAGTTCATATCTTTTATGTTTCCTTAAAAATATTTTCATGATCTTATGTTACTCTAATAAGTTTTATGATTACCATTCGAGGTTTTTTATCTTTTATTCTGATATTTATGTATTCTTCATGTTCTCCTTCATGTTATGATATTTTTTCCTTAATAAATATATGATATCACCCTCTATTTTTTTCATTACAAAGGTTATGAACATGATTATATCATGTGAGATGTCTAGATATGGTTTTAGAGGGGCATGAAAAAAATTTATAATTTTTTATAAAATAAAATGTTTATGTAGCCAATATCTAAGACATTAAACCTTTTGGTCCTGGGGTTGTGTAACAGTTTATCAGATGTATTATTTAAATCATGAGATTAGTGCATTAGTTATGCCATTATTATCTTGGGTATATTTATTTAGAATTAGATTGGGGTTTAGTTATTTTTTGATATTATTTTAAATAAAATTAGTGATAAACCTATGTAAAAGTCTAAGGTATGAGTCTAAGTATAGGATAACATCTCAATGTTTTGGTAAAATATAAATTGTGTGGTTATACAACCAATTACAAAACTTTAGGTATATTAAAAGTTAACGAATACTTTTACATATTTTTACCTAGTGTAAATAAACCCAAAGAGGGAATATTTGTTAATAACTCAATAATGACATTGTACACAACAAAGAGGACTATCTGCACATCAGGATTGAAACTTTAGAAGGCTATTATTTTGTTAATTACAATATCCTTAAAAAATTAAGAAGAATTTTAATATATATAACTAGTTCAATTATAAAACTAATCATTGATAACCTATATTGACACTTACAGATTCGCTGGCTAATGTATGCATGTCATTATGAAATAACCATTCTGAGTTTATAGTTTCCTTTTATATATATTCATTAAAAGAATTATATTCATTCCCAATTTTCCTTTAGTAAATGAAATGGTGGGAACCCAAAAGAGTTGAATTAACAATGGGTGTAATGGAAAGTGTGAATATTTTTAAAATTAGAAACCTAAAGATATTGGGGAAAGAATTCAAGATCTCATGTTAATACTCCCCAAACAATCTCAACTTTTGGAAAACAGCCCAAATAATGTTGAGATTATAAATTCCAAAAGGAATAAATAACTCTCTATTTATTCATTTATGAGGTAATACATACCATATTTTAGCTGGTCATTTATTCTAATGGTTGTGAAGTAGTTTTTCAATGCATTGAAAAATATATTTTCTATTCTACAGAACTCATACCATGAGAAGTATTTTTTTGGAAGTGTATCACATAGAAGGTGATGTAGAAAAATTGTGGAGTTTAATTTAAAATACTATATAAAATGAGGATGTAGACTCCATGTTATAAGAAGACTTCAAGAATATATTTTTCAGTAAGTATTTTACTCAAACTCTTCATATAAAATGGAACATGAATTCATGGAATTGAAGAAAAAAGATGATGAGTCTATTAGATCATATGAAGAAAATTCCAAAAGACTCATGAGGTGTTCCTTTGGTTTTATCTTTGATACTCTGAGAAAAAATGATTGCTTCTTTTCTGACATAAATCCAAATATTTGAATGGTGTTATTGATACGATACTTTATTGGCAGCAATTAGATTATTCTATGTGATCTTTATATATATATATATATATAAATGGGAACCTCTAAGTAATTTTAAGAAATAAAAAGTAAATTGGATTATCATGGAATAATTAATGATAAGATTCATGGTTGGAATAAATCCCAATTTCATACATGCAATAAATGTGGGAGAAAACATTTGATAAGTTTCATTAAGGGATCATGGAATTATTTTTAAGTGTGGTAAACTGAGACACTTACCCCATAATTTTTTAACTATTGGTAAGATGACTTTTAATGAAACATAATAGAATAAAGTACTAACTAATGGTCCCATTGAACTATAATTATTTATGTGAATGAATTTCATACATTATATGAATCAATTCCCCAAAGATCATCCCAATGAAAAAAAATTTCCTTGAAAACCTCCCAAACCAATGGAATAAGGAAAGGAATTAAATATCACTACCATTGATGGATATCATGATAATAAAGTGGTATGAGGTTCAATTGATATCTTTTATAGATCCTCTAATGCCTTATTTGATTCAATTTTATATCATTATTTTATATCACACAAGTATTCAAAGAATGTATAATCACCACCCAAAACAATGTAAATTGAACTATTAGTAAAAACCTAGGTGGAACAATGATTTCATCTAATGTTTATAAATATGATTTGTTTGTGATTTTGGGGGAGGATACTTTCTGTAAATCTAATTATTCTTCCATTTTCTAATTTGAAATAATATTGAGTGTGGATTGGTTTTCCTTTCATAAATCTCATCTCAAATACTGGGATAAGGAAATATCATTTCATATCCCAGACCTCTCTATTATCAATTATCAATATATGAAGGATTATAAACTCCTTTTGGATTAAAATTATATAATATGGGTGATAATACCCAAGAAAGAGGGACTCTTAGCTAAAATGATCATGGAGGATTTAATATTGATAAAATTTCAATTGTATATGAATATACTGATGTATTTATCGATGAATTGTCTGATATTCCCATAGAGTGTAAAGTTTCATTTTCAATCGAACTCATACCTAGATCCATTATTTACTCAAGGAAACTATATATATTGGATTTTGTTGAATTATCAATGTTAAATAACCAATTATAATAAAATTTTGGAAAGGGTTTTATTTTCCCTGGAGTTTTATCATGGGATAAATTTGTCCTATTTTCAACAAATAATGGATTGGTGTGTCTTTACACTGATTTTTTGTGAGATAAATGAAATAAAAATCAAGAAAAACTATCAAATACATCAAATTGATAATCTATTTAATCAACTCCTAGTATCTAGATATCTCTTAGAGACTGATCTTTCATCTAGATATCATTATTCCATTGTTAAAATGGAGGATATTTCCTAGAAATATTTCTATATGGGCTAAAAAAACTATGAATTTATAGTGATACCCTTTTGACTTATGATTTATCCTATTATATTCAAGGATATAAAGAAAATAGTATTTAGAGAAAAATTTGATCAACTTGTGTTTGTCTTTATAGATGATATTCTTATATATTTTATGAGAAAGGAAAAGCATGAATAACATTTGAAATTTTTTTTAAATACCTTCACAAAGTAAAAAATATATATATTATAAATTTAGAAAAATTGAGTTATGGATACATAAATTATCATTATTGGGTCATTTAATCATAGATATGGGCATATCATCAGATCCACCAAAGGTAAAAGTTATCGAGCAATAACCTAGTGTGACTACTCTAACAAAGATCCATATTTTTCTTGAGATACTAGGATATTACTAAGGCTTTATGAGAAATTCATCATGGATATCAAATTTACTATCCATGTTAAAAAATAAGGGAGTAAAGTTACTTTTTATAAAGTAATGTGAAGAAATTTTCAAGGAAGCAAAGAAGAGGTTGGTCACTACTCCTTTACATACAATACCCTATATTGGTGAAAGGGTTTTTAATATAAATTAATGATTAAAAAAAGGTTTGGGTTGTTTTATCAGGAAGAATGATAAGGTAATTTCTTATTCTTCATCCCAATTAATGACTCCTGAGAAAAATTACCTAATGCATGATTTATATCTCATGACACTGATATTTTCATTGATAATTTGGATAAATTATCCCTACAGAGAAGAGTATAATATATATACTGATCACAAGATAATAAAAGATATATTCAAATAAAAGGAAACAAATATGAACCAATGGAGATTGTATAAATTGAAAAATTATTATGACTATGAAATAAATTACCACCCAGGGAAGGAAAATAAGGAATCTGGTTCTTTGAGAGGGAAAGACAATTTTACTCTATGTATGATGATAATGGAAAAACCCCATTACTCATTTATTTTAAGTATACGAATATCAAATTCATAATGGGAGGAGATAAATACTATCTTTCCAAACTAACTATTCAAATTTCCATTCATAGAAAGATCTAAAAATCATGGAAAGATGATATAGAGCTACAAAAAAATGTAGTGAATATTCTTGAAATAAAATTTGATAACGATAGAGTAATAATGTTTGGAGCCTATAAATCTATCACATAAATCATTATTTAAAATATTAAATTTTGGATGATGCCCATAAATCACCCATTTCTATACATCTATGATGTTTGAAAATATATAGATACCTAAAACCAAACATCTGGTGGGATAGCATGAAAAGAGAAATTACATAATATGTATCTCAATTCTTGGTATGGTAGCAAGTTATTGCTTAAGTAAAAACATCTAAGGATATATTGTAACTATTACCCATACCAGTATGGAAATGTCAATAAATCACAATGTACTTAATCATAGGACTCCATTGAACTTTTAAGGGCCATAATTCTATTTCGGTTGTAGTCAATCACCTTTCAAATTCAGAACATTTTATTTCCATAAAAGAATATTTCTCCCTTAACCAAATCACCAAGATATACATAATGGTAGTGGTGAAGCTTCATGGAGTACCATTATAGATTATATCAGATCGGGATTTGAGGTTTAACTTGAGGATTTAGATAAGTCTTTAGAAATAATTTTAGATATATTTATAGATTAACATCTCAAGTCATTCTCAAATAGATGGGTAGTCTGAGAGAACAATTAAAACTCTATAGAATATCCTGAGAACTTTTCCGATGGATTTTCAATGATATTGGGATCAAAACCTACCCCTTTTGAGTTTTCATACAATAATAGTTTCCATTATAGCATACATGTGACACCATATGAGGCTCTTTATGGGAAGATATGCGGGACTCCAACAAGGTAGGATGAATTTGGATAGAGGAAACCAATAGGTCCTGAACTTGTCCAATAAATAATGGAGAAGGTTCAAACCTTTTAGCATCATATGAAAGTGGAACAAAGTTTACAAATTAGTTACACAGGTAATAATAAATGATATATAGAGTTTGAAGTTGGTGAAATGGTGTTCTTATTAATATCTCAATAGAAGGATGTTATAAGATTTGGGAAGAAATATATGTTGATCTATAGATACATCACTCACCTTGGGATCCTTGAACATGTTTGGGTAATATATTATTATGTAGATATCCCTCCACACCTATATCAAGTGAATTATGTGTCCTAGGTATAACTTTTTGGAAATTATATACCAGACCCTTCACACGTGCTATTCATGGAATCCATGAAACTAGAACATGACCTCTCATATGTGAGAACAACCCATGGAAATCCTAGATCGAAGAGATATTGTGTTATGGAACAAGACTACTCATATGGATTAATTTAAATGGTGAAATAATAAGTTTGAGGGAGCTATATGGGAACTCGATGATGGGATGAGAGAAAATCACACTTACTTTTATTCATCCATATAATGAAATTTCATGGAAAAAATCTTTTTAGGGGGGTATAATGTAACAACCTAGGTTTTCCCTCTTTAAATAAATATTATATTTGATGGATTCCTCCACACATGACACCAAAACCCAAAAAAAATCCAGACTACTAGAAGGTTGTCAGTATAAAGCTTGGTAATAGAATTATGAAATATATATATATATAAGGATAAAACAAAATAAAATTCACTATAAATGTCACCTCAATTATTACAGCTATGAAACGAGTAAAATATTTTTTTAGCCTTAAAATATATTTATAAAATGGATATTTTTCAATTTTGATGTATTTATGATTAAAACAAATTTATAGGTATATTTAATATACCAAATAATTATTTCCTATAAAAAATTATCTTTCATGATATTTTAATATTTTATTTTAATGTTAAATTTATAAATTTTAGGACGTGATTTTAAAAAAAACTAACATCATTATCATATTTAGTATGGTCCGGTTTACTTAATATTGTTTTTTTAGTTTTTCTAAAAAGATTTACTTTTATGTGAATAGTACAAAATACTGTTTTTATAAATTAATTTTCTTTTATAACAATATTACTATGTAATAATGAATCATAAATTTTTGAAACATTTCTCTACAAGAAAAATATTTAATTTATAAATTAATTTATAATTTTTTAAAAAAGTTAAATTTATAAACCCATATTTGAATTTTTAGAATTTAAGTTACATTTATAAAAACCTATTTTTATTACATTACATATTTATAATTTTTATATTGTGTTTTTTTCTTTTAAAAATTAAAAAAACAATTTCAAATTTGGAATAATTAAGTCCAAATGAAAAAATAAGGATTACTCTATTTTTTGGTATAAAGATAAAATAAATTTGGAAAAAAACTAGCTAACGTAGTGATAAGAAAAATAGTAAAAATGATTAACCTTAGAGGTTAAGGGAATAAAATTTTTAAAACATGTATATAATTGTGTGATAGAGGTGTTTATATACCTTATCTCTTCTCCACTCTATTAATTCTCAATTTTTTATTCACTTTCTGGGATATTGACTTCCCATTAATAAAAATTTCTTATATTTCTAAAAATGTCACATCTTTTCTCTTATAAAAGGGGAACAACTCTACTCAGTTCCCATTCATGACCCATCTTTCGAGGCCCGTGCCGTGACTACCCCAAGGCCGCCATCCATAGGTAAAGGGCTAAAGACTAGCACCGGAAAGGCATATCCTTAAAATCGGGAAGGCATTGCCTTTATAATCTGTAAACTCACACAACCAAGAACATAGCAAGATATGAGAACACAAAGTAAACTGTATAGTAAAAAGAGTGTACAGTATGTAAAGGGGCCAGAATAAAAGTCCAACTAGAAGGTAAAATTTAAAGTGATAACAGCTCCTATGAACACCTGCCAAGGATCCTACCTGAAGGTTAGGTACATCTCTCGCACAGTCACCTCTGCGGATCATCTTGTCTAATGTCTACCCCCGAGAAGCCTCTAGACCTGGCACCCTCATCTTTGATCAATGATTTCCATCATCTGCACATGACATAGCAAGGTGCGGGTGTAGCACGTGCAGGGATGAGTATAACAATACTCAATAGGGATTCTGAGACCCATGAATGTCTCTCAAAATCCACAATGGATAAAACAAAATTCTTGAAAAAATAGTCAACCCTACTTAGGTATATGCCCATACATATACATAATTTATCAGGTATACCCATCGTATTCAAGAGGAAACACAAGGCCCAACTCTATAGCCTAAAGCACAATGGTTCCACGAATGAAAGAATACCATGAAGGTAACACCACATAGGTATCTACCACAAAGGTAATGCCCCACAGAAGAATACCACAAAGGTATCACTAGGAAGGTAAGTACCACAAAGGTATGCCACACAGTAGAATACCACTAAGGTATCACCACGAAGGTATGTACCACAAATGTACACCACAAAGTAGGATACCACTAAGGTATCACCACAAGGGTAAGGACTCAGCTCACACTAGTTATAACTTAAGTACGGAAGTATAGATGATTAGCAGTATTGATAGATCATCTTACTTCATCGAGAAGCTCTACTGTTGACCCACTCAGGATCGAAGATGACTCACACATGATCTGAAGATGACTCACAGAAGATTTGGAGATCACCCACATAGGATCAGTATGTGTTGACCCACACAGGATCACTATGCACTGACCTACACAGGATCTGAAGATGATCCACACAGTATTTGAAGAATTCTCAAGTACATCTAGCCACAAGGTTCCCTCAATAAGCATGCTTGATTCTGGGAGGTTCCACTCCTCAATCCATAGGTCTATATCTCAAGTGCCACAAATTCCCATTAAGATGAATCCAAAAGGTCCACCATGTTATACAGGACCCAACGCAACTAACGGCGCGTCAATCGGATGTCTGGTCTGTAAGTTATTAGCGTTTTTGTTCCGGGGGCCCGGTTGGATTCGAGTTCGATCAAACTCATCCATACTCCAACATTATCCAAAACTCAAGTGATGTAACCCAAAAGGAACTTCTTGATCAAAGTATTCCATTTCCACAGACGGTACGTCAATCGGACACTCGGATCACATGTTATGGCCAAAAGGTGAAACTGGGTCCAGATGGGTCTGGGTCCGGTATGACCCTGTCAGACCAACACGACCTGGTCTGGGTCTGGCCAAAATGGGCTATGCCTCGATAGGCCCAGAACACTGGGTTGTGGTCTAGCCCATCCCACGAAGGGGGAGGCCCGGCCTAGCCCACTGGTGTGGCCCCCTAGCGCGGCCTGCGGTGCAGCCCACGGTCGGGTGGCCCGCCGTGGTGGGGTCTTCCCTAGCTGACAACATGGGGGAGGCGCCCCACCTGTTTTCTTGAATGGTCTAGCAGACCATTCGGGTGGCGTGTGGGACCTTCCAGAGCGGTCCCGCATGGCGCGACGCTACCGGACCTCTCTTTCAGCGGCGCGGACGCACGCCGCTCCTCCCATAGTAGGACGGTTGACGGCCGCCTTAGTGTGTCATTGTGTCCGACGGGCCGCGACCTACTCTTCTACCAGAGGCGCGGATGTGCACCACCCCACCTTCACACAGCCGACCGTCGTGTTGGCCGTCGTGCTTCCCTGTCGTGGCTGATGGGCCGCGGCCTCCTCCGGTGGTGCTGTTGTGCCACCCCCGCCAATGCCGCCGGCCGGAGTGTTAGCCACTACCTTGTGCCTTGCCGGCATCAATCGCCGTCCTCCTCGGGCATGAAGAACACATCAACATTGAATATGTAGAGGGATCAAGCTATATCTGTTTGGCCCATACCCTCTTCATTATATTAGTAGCACTAGGCTCGAGGAAAAATATTCAACGTACATGAAAAAACGAAGAATAATCATAAACAAACCCCTAACTCAATCGCTCGTTGGAGGTGTCATGAGGAGGAAGATGAGCACACCGACGTTCATCGCACCCACAACAGGTTTCTGATCTGGGCTCAGGCGTCGTCCTCGTTCTTTATCTGAAGGATATTCTTCCTTTGAGAGTTCTCCACCAAATCTCTCCCAAAACCTCCCCTTTTCCAACACAAATCCTCTCAACAAGAGACGAGGTACCAAACTTATTAAATTAATTAAATTAAATCAATTAATTGTTGCTGCATTTAATTGATGGTAAACTAGGAGTTTCCACACATTAAAGGAGAAGTTCAAGTCAGGTGGATCCCACCACCAAAATTAAAATAGGGGGTTTTCATTAAAATAAAATAAAAGCTGTTTTTTTTATTTTATTATTATTTTTTAACTCTCCCAAGAAATTCTGGAAAATTATCTTCCACCCTCGACCTACTGCGGTCGAGGTGAATGTCTCCCTAAGCGAATATTGGTGCTTTGAGTTCAATAATGTCCTTAGATTTCAATTCTGAACATAGGTTAAAAGTTACAAAAACTCGCTCGCACGTTTACTGAACATAACAAAAAAAGTTCAGAAATTTATTCTCGACACTCTGGGTCTCAGAATAACACACCGTCAATTTTCAAGCACTCGTAATATTTTTATATAATTAAAAAAATTACATGGAAAATTCCAGGTCTTTACATCCCATAAAACCAAAACCACTTAATTTCATCCCAAAATATTCCCAAACCTATCCTCTTCACTCCTAGACACCTCTAGAAGGTTCTGGTCTACTCAAAACAGCATCCCTCAAATTTTAAATCACATTCACAAGGGAGATAATCTAATAAGTGTGGTATAATTTCCTAACCTTTATTTCTTTTTCCAATTTCTTTATGTGATTTTATTTTTCCTAAAATATAATTTCACCATATTAAAATTATAACATAAATATCATTATTATAATGGTATGTTATTATAGTTATGGTATAATCATTAACAACTCTACCCTTTTCCATTAAGAAAAATAAAAACGTGAACCATACATTATGGGGACTAAATCCTCCATGAATAAATGTGTTTCAAATTCATTCAACTCCAAAAAATGTTTGATTTAATTTTTTATTTTTATGAGTTTATATGATTTTCCTAATTAAAATATATCATTTATATGGTATATTTTGGATAAAAAATGTAATAATTTTTATAAGGTAAACAATCAATATTGGTAAATAACCCAAAACCAGTTCATGGCCATTTTCATTTTCACAAAACAGAACTAAAAATCCCTTGTAACGTAATTTTATCATTATAATAAATTATAAATGAACATTTACAGAACCATTAATGGTTTTCAAATGATTATATTTGAGAGACAAATGAATATCATCACCGCTTTTATGAACCAAGTTCGAAATAGTAGAGATTATTAACACCTAATTTTCAAAATTTAATACAAATTTATAATATATGAAGATATTTTTTATTAATTAATCATATAAATTTTAATGTATATAAATAAGTTTCATAAATAGTTAATTAATATGTTTTTATTTATGATAGAGTAGGTTAATGTACTTCTAGGTACATCAAGGTTAAATGTAAGGGACTTGGTAACTCAAAATCCTTTCTTTGAGTTACGAAATTTCTTATTGAACTCTATTTTTTCAAGACATTCCATTTAGATATAAAATATATCTTTATTTATTGGTAAAAAGAATTTTTTATACAAATCCATTTCCATGAAATGTTTTTCATTTAACTTTTTTAAAAAACAATGGATAATTTTTGAAAAGAGACTCATAACTATGTTTTTTATAATGATGAATACAAAATGTTTTCCAAAAAGATATTTTCATGATTTGGTTTTTATTATCTTCAAATGATCTAACTAAAATTGAGTTAATCTTCATATATCACCCTTTATTTTCTTTTATTATGGGATTATGTTGGGTGATTGGTTTTTTGATTTCAACATATTTAATTCTTGATATTATACCATTTTAATGTTTTATGAAGCCAACTTTATTTCCTTGGGTTTTTTATTCAAATTTATTGATTTCCATGTGAAATCTTAAGAAACACAATATTTTTTCATGGGTTATTTAATATAAAATGATTATTTATTTTTAATTTTATGCACATGTATGGAAAATAATTGGTGGGGTCTTACATATTCCTCCAATGTATTAATTTAAGCTTATATATCATGAGACACTCAGGAGTTGAAATACTAAGTTCGTTCACATAGAGATAGGGTTGATGGGTTTTCTCAAATTTTAAGGCACTGAAATAGTGATTTTGTTCAAATAGGCATGGACATAATTGGTTTTCTTTGATAGGTTTTCTTGGGATTATGGTTGTGCCACATTTCCAAGTTATTCATAAAGTTATTCCAAATTTTCAATCTGCATTTAATTTCCATGAAATGTTGGGATTTCATTATTATGCCTTAATTTTATAATAATCCTCACTTGTATATCACAAAAACATGTTATATGACAATTGAGATGTGTTTTGAGCCATGTCATATCTTTTATGCTTCTTTAATGATCCTTTTATGGTATTATGTTAATACAACGTGTTTTAGGATTATCATTTAAGGTATTTTGATCTTTTATTATAATATGCATGTCTTTATAATGTTCTCCATTATGTTACGAAATTGGTTTCTCTTACTGAGAATTTGAGTGTAAATATCTATTATGATTATATTCCCTAGGTTATGATTATGATCTTGTCAAGTAATTCTTCTAGAAAAGTTAATAGAGATTAATTATTATAAAGAAATTCAAGTAAGCATTATAAAATAAGATATTTATATGGCTAATCCCTGATACACTAAACCTTTAAATCCTTGTGTTGTGTGACTTTTTGTGGGACCTATTATTTAAACCATTATATTAATGTATTATTTATGTCATGTTTATCTTGGTTCACTTTATCACTAACTATTTCTCAGAACCTTTTTCCTATTATTCATAGATTCATGACATTAAACATTATAATATATATCATCACCGCATGATGTTAAACTACTTTGTATGGTCTTTTCATGTGACCTTAAACAATATAACCCAAACTACATTGAACATTATTCCTATCAAATATAATATTTAGAATTCTTTTATGAGGTCAATTCCCAAAATTACATTATCTGTTATTGTATGACAATAAAATACATAACAGTAATCCTTGTCACATGACCATAAAATATACAAAATGTCCCATTATATGGTGCCAAAATAAGTGGACTCTGATTATCTTCCTTGAGATACATGAGAAACCCATTGCATGGTCCTATTACCAACTCCATTACAGTTACTACCACCTTGGAAAGTGGTAATATCTTGTGTTCTCAGCTATGTGTCTTTAAATGATAACATCGTATATTAATAAGAGAATGAAGGGTAAAAACTTGTACATGTAGTGATTCACCTCGACACATGATTTTTATTGATAACATGTATGGTTTTAACCAATAACTCATAGTAATTTGGTTAGGATTCATGATCATATATTAAATCTATAAAAGAGTCCCGATGTAGGAAATAATTTCCCCAAAAAAGGTGAGATGATCATGACCTCCCATCCTCTCACTCAATGTTCCTTATAAAGAATCACTAGTAAATTCCCAATGACCACATATATTTTTAATGAAATTACATGATGATGTCAAAGCATCAAAATTTGTAAATCCATCAGAGTTTCCTTTAGAACAAAATTTTTGAACAAAACTAATTAAATCAAGAACTAGAGGTTATTTTTTGGTTATATGGAATTACCATTAATAACCAATTGAACATAATAAATCAATATTTATTAGTAATATTAGGGGTGGTACAAGATTGAATGTCTCAATCAATATATAAATCCCATATAGTTTCATACATATAATGAAGTTCATTTTTAACTAATAAATTATTATAACATATTATTATAAGTTTTATTTTCCATCCTTTAGATGAAATCTTAAAATAATTATTTTTTAGAAGGTGTAACTTATGATGGAAGAGTTTATAATGAATTTTTATTTTTAAAGTTTCTTGCAAGGAACATATATCTTTCTAAAAAACTATATTCTAAGTACTTGATAGATGTTAATGGATATGTAAAACCCTACCCTTAAACGTTATGTGACAACTTCATCTCCTAAGAAACATGGTATTCTTTCAATACCTAATGTGGGGATAAATATGTTTCAGGTAAATTTTTAGTGATTTTAATTTATTTAACAATCCATGTGAGAAGTAGTAATTTTAGACTTTTTTAATTTAAAAAAATACCAATGGAGTTCATAAAATATAAATTTGCAACAAATTTTCCACACCCATACTATATATCAATAATGTAGAATTTTATAATTAAAGAAAAATAGTAATTACTTTGAATTTAAAAGATTACTCTTAATATATAGGATTATTGAATTAACTATGTTTCGATTTAGATTGATAATTCATATCCCCCTACTAATTTAGTTCCACATTCTATGTTGTAGATGGAATATTTTGTTAATAATAAGGGTTAACATGTAAACATCATATTTTATATAATATGTATTAAGTTTCGTGTTTTAATTTTTACTACGGCGCGAATGTATTTATCAATAAGTGGTTTAAGGAGAATGAAAAAAAAATCATAAGATGATTATAAGACCTATGATTATAATATGGAAAGGTAACACTATATATTTAAAATTATTACAAAATGATCATTCTATTATTTCATTGTTAGAATACAAAAAAAGAGTATTAATTAATGATTATTTTTAAATATAGATTAAAAAATTTTATAATGTATTTTTTTATAAAATATAAATAATTTTTATATATATCATATCCCAATTATCTTAAGGTTATTTGTTTTTTGATTTTTCTCGATAAGTACATTTTTTAGAAAATAGTAAAAAATTATAGTTTTTATGAATATTGTATCTTTTATGAAATCATCGTGATATAAATATGAAATAAATTTTTTATAGATTATGTATCATCTATTATATGATAATATATTAAAAAATATCATATAAGTGTTATCTAATTAATATAAATTAGTGGTTATATCATGATAAATATGTTGACATTGGTGTTGATGCCTATACTTTATTAGAAAAGTGAAATTGAGGAATCTAAGTTAGTATCAAGGATGAGATAAGTATTTGATATACTATAAGAAATAAATTTTTATATAATCAATTATTTTTACTTATATTAACGATTTTAATAATTTAATCACAAGATAATCATCCAAATTATTACCTAGTGCTTGCGCAAGGTAAAAAAAATTCTAAATTATAACTTAAATATGATTTTCTAATATAGATGAGAATACAAATACACTATAAATGGTTATATATTATAATATTTATTAATAATAACATATAATTATGTTTTTAATTTATTTTTAATATTAATTTATAGGATAATTATGAAAATTGTTTTTGCAGCACTGACAGTATGCTTGTGAAAATAGGAGAAAAGTAAAATAATTGGTTTTTAAATTATTTAAAATTGTAATATTATACTGAATTATGGTTTTTTAGTGTTTATAGGGATAAAAATGAGATTTATTAATTTATTTTAATCCTTAAATTATAATTCCATGGTTTTTTATATTTTTTTAAAGCCAAATTATGAAAATAGCCTTCAAAATGACTTTAAAGGGAATTTATTGATAAAAATGAATAATAAATTAATATAAAAAATCATTTATTATTTTCTTGAGTGAAGTGGTAAAGTATAATGACTGATAATATCTTCCAATTTTTATTTATGATCCAATGTCCATTTCAAAATGTCATTCTGGACCCTTATATACTTAATATTTGTAAAACCACCATTGAATTGAGGCTATCAATGGAAACTGATTTTACTATTTTCAAAACACATAGAGAGTTTGGCTTTATCTCAATAATCTGTCCAAATCTCTCTCTACACATCATTTTCCATGTTATTATTCCTTAGGTGTGACCAAAATTCTTTCCTCTAAAGGCCTTAAGCACAATCAAAAAAAGGAAACTCAAAGATCAAGAAAAGGTTTACCAAAGCCTCTTTCCCTTTTTAGTATTATGTTTCTTTATCTTAATAATGTTTTAAAAATTATCTAATTTTTCTAACATTATTCCAATATCATGGTATTAAAATAGTTTTTGTCCATATTTTATTAGATAAAATCCATCACCTCTTAATGAACTATTTTTAGAAGTTGTTACTTCATCAAAACTTAGGGTTTTTAAAAATTATGTTTTCCATTTTATTTCTCCTATTAATCCTTTTTATAACATTAGTAATCATTAAAAATAACCCCAAAATATCATATTAATTATATTTTTTTTTCAAAACTAATTTATTTACTATGTTTTCCCTTATTTTAAACTATTCAAAATGTTACTCATCATGGTGGTTTTATGCTACTTAAGTGCACGATGGTGTTTTTGTAAAAATATTTATTTTATGGATATTATTCAAAAATTATGATTAAATATAAAATTTATATTAAATTAATTTCAATATTATTACTCAATAATGGTAAAATTTCTATTATAACAATGAAATTTAAATTATGAAAACAAAATTATTTTTAACCAAAAAAACAAGATTATCCATGAAGATTATTTAAATGGTAAATATTTCATAACCATTTAAACTTAATTGTTTTTGGAATGATATGGACACAATACCTTGATACATATAGATATTCTGGAAAATTTAAATAAGGAATTTTTATTATTACAATTATACCATAGTGGTCTTGAAAATTTTAATCTGATGGACCTTAAGATGACCAATGGGAACAATACCAATTTAGTAAATGAATGTTACATGATAATAAATTAATTAAAAGGAATAATAATTATAAAATTAATATGATAAAGGTTAAACAAATTAAAAAATTAATATAATTTTATTATTCAAAATTTTAAAGGATGTATGAGGAAACTCGATACTCAATTTAATTTAAATCTTAACTCAATTATTGTTCAATAAGTTATTATTTTTTTAACATTCTGTACATGAACACATTTTACCACCATTCTATATAGTTTTCTTAATAAATTAATTCTGAAATTTTTCAAGGTTTTCTAATTTAATTTCTATTATATTTTTTATGAATTTTTTCTTTTAAAATTATAGTTAACAAAAATATAAGGTTTTACTCTCCATGTATATATTCATTTCAAGTGTTTGTTTTCATATTTTTACTTCTTATGATCAATTTTATGTTCACGGTATTTTACCATACAATATTACATTAATTTATGAGTAATTTATTTTAACATTCTCTCCCTTATGAATTTATAGTTTGCACCTTACTTTGTTAATAATGGTTTTTTTTCATTCCTTATCTCTCTTGTGATTATGTTATATATCACTCTAAATCTTTCCATTGAATTTATTTTTATTCTTCAAGAACTTATTTTATAATCTCATAAATATATTATATATCATTTACACTAACTATATATTATTTTTTTTATATTAACTTAACTATATACATATTAGTACAGACCATATCAATTCTAAGTGTTCTTACCAAAAACGTTTATTCCATTTATTGACTTGGGAAATATTGGAATTGTATAAAATAATTATTTCAAAATGGATGTTTATTTATTATTAAAAAAATTTGGGAAAAATATATTTCCTAATTCATTATTTATATATAAAAAAGGAGGCCACGTGATACGGGTCCACACGTGTTATTGGAAATCATAGATAAAATAATGTTTTTTTAACTCTCACATGGTTGAACATATGGGATTTAAAGAGATATATTTTTTATATATCTATTTTGGTGATAATATATTATGTTACCATGATTGGAAACTTTTTATTTTTAAGGTACAAATTCTTATAAATTACCTATATTTTAAAAATGGGCATAGGATATATTTAAAAGAAGAAGTTGCTAGTGGTGAAAACATCAAGGGAGTTCCTCAATATATAGTACACTAAGAGGTGGAATGGTTCTTTCCACATTTGAGGTAGCATGTAAAAACCATAGGTGATAGTGAGAGAAGAATTGATAGTGGATCTCCAATTTGAGGGGCTACTAAATTTTTCATATTATGTGAGTCACGTCTGTCATGAACCAGGCCAGGTCGACATCTGACCCGATGCCCGACCTGGTCCACGACATGGCCTAATGGGCGTTCCTAATCCCCATGGGCTGGAACAAGTCCCGGACTATAAAGAGTAACATGTGGGAATGGATTACTATAAATAAAATATAGGAAAACAAATAACAAGATAAATAAAACAAAATCTATAAAACAGAACAAAAAAGCCCTTAACATTAGACCAAACATAATGTTTACCACTCCCGCCAAAATTCTAAGAAGATTGCAATGGAAAGAAAACTAACACATCTAACTACACTATCATGCAACAAGAAGAGCTACCTCTTCAAACAACCATTAACATACCTACATGGGAAAACTCTCAAAAACCCAAATCACTATAACTAAGCACGATATCTCGACATAAAATACAAAAGGAACAAAACAACTACATACATCCAGAGGTGTATGTAGGGTTTGATCCAAGAGCCTAGTTGGATATCACTGAAATAAAAGATTACATGCATAAATATTAAATGAAAAATTCAATTGTATGTTTAATAAATAAAGGGACACAAAATATTGAACACTTTAAAGAAAAAATTTCAATAAAAACAGCTTCAGAGAAAACAACTTAAATTAAGAGTACACCCTTACCTTTAAGAAAACCCAAACCTTTAAGAAAGCCCAATGTTACACTGTATACTGATAGGAAGTTTAACGCAATCTTAGAGCACACAAATTGGGAGTGTACCTATAGGTACTAGAAATTAGTAGGATCCTAGAATGTCGTGTCTCGTTGAAATGTGGATTAGAAACCACAACCCTCAAAAAATGTGGTTTAGAAACCATGAACCTCGGTAACTATGGATTTGAACAATGAACCACAGTAACCGTGGCTTAGAAACCCTGACCCAAATTCATTCATATGTTTATTTAGATTCGAAACCGTCAATCCTTCCAGTGAAACCAGGTCGAACCACTTCTGTAACACTAGTCCTAGTTCCCCACCTAGTACATAAGATTCCCATTTGTGCTCAAGAGGTTAAAATATATGTCACATATCACTTTCAAATAAAGAAAACAAAATAGGCACTTTCCATACCAAATACCACACTTGAACACATACAAATTTCACTTTGAAATAATACACACACCAAAAAGACATTTTAAACTTAATCTTCATCATTTACAAGATCAAATAAACCAACTGCATAAGTAAAAGAAACCATTTCAAGAATAAGAAAAAAACAAGAAAAATTATCAAACAACTCATTCTCATTTTCAAGCCTCTTTTAAATCTCATATTTCACTTTCCACATAAGGCATAAAACACTTTCGATAAACACCTTAATAAAGAATATAAAAAACATAACCATTTTCCTTAAAGAAAAGAACACCTCATCATATATGTATGTCATACAATTCCAAAAAATATATTTTTTTCACCACACAATCAAACCATAAGACATGCCTAAGAACACAAGAAATTCAAACCAACACTAAACATTTCAAGATCATGATTTACACACGAAAAATGTATTTCAACACTATATGCACTAAAAAAGAATTTCAAAAGTGTAACATGCTCTATATATACATTTTGGAAAAAACATTATTCCACTTATAGAACACTTTTTCACCATTCATGAAACTCAATAAACCATAAATAAAAATTGATAAGATAGTTTAAGAATAATTCTCATAGCTTTACCCACTCAAATCACACATAAAATTCACTTATAACCAAACACACCCAATGCAATGTAAAAATCATAGTTCACACCACTTTCACAGATTAACAACCAGCTGCACAATTTATTTCAATGATAACAATTTAATAAATATAAATTTCCAGAAAAACACACACATACCATATGATACCTCTACTAAACAAATCCAAAGAATGTTAAAATTCAACAAAAACAAAATTTTCAACAAAAAAATAAATTAATGAACATGAAAATTTAATCAAACTAGAAAATTAATTCACCAATTAATATTTAAACATGGAATAACCAACCTTGGTCAGAGAAACCCCCAAAATTCAATGTGCAGCTCCAATCGAGTGCAATTCAAACCTCATAAATCTTAAATTAAACCCTAAAATAAGAATTCAAAGAAAAAAAGTATTAAAAATCAACCAATAAAAGATACCTCACACCTGTTAAATAGATAAGAACTCAAGTGAAAAAAAATTAATAAGAAGAGACAACAGGGGGATGCTCACATGAAAGGAGGGAAAGCTGATGGAGTTTGTTCCAACAATGGAGTCCGGGGGCGGCCTAACAAGTGTGTGAGGGAGGAAGGCCGGACAAGAGTAGGGAGACCGAATGATTTTCATGGGAGATTATGTGCATGGTGGGAAGCCAAGGGGAGAAGGGAGCGGTGCTTCGAGCTGGATGGGGAGCATGGTGGTGCTATGAGGGGAGAGGATGGAACGTGGAGAGCTGGGTAAGAGGGGCTAGACGAGGGGGTTCAGGCGACGCAAGAAGGTTATAGGGTTTAGGGGATATTGTTGTGTGACACCAAAGAAGGGGAAGGGGAATCCAATAGGATAGAGAGAAAGGGGAGGAAGAGAGGAAAGAAAACAAGAGAGGGGAAAAAGAGAAAGAAAAATAAAATGAAACCCAAAAAACTAAAAAAGTTAAATAATAATAATAATTAACACATTAATAATATTAACAATAGTAAAAACAATATTAAGAATTATAATAATGAAAAATAACCATTTCTATTATTATTAAAATAAATCTTTAACCTCTATTTATTTTTTTATTTTCTATTTTACTCTAACATATTTTATTTCATTTTACTTCATGCATTTGTTCTGAACATAGGGTAGGCCGTGCGGGGAACTGGGTGGGGTCATTCCATGACCTGGGCGAAGTCTCGCAGCTTCTACCATCCCCCACCCGTGCTTTGGATGCCTTCAAGAAAAAAATAATTATTTATTAGTAGAATGTACAATTTCAATCGGGCTCGGCCCGCAATCCGATCATTATTTAATAAAGCAAATAAAAATTAAAATTAAATAAAACTATGAAATCTAGGTTTGAAAATTCTCCCCACTATAGACCTTTATGTCTTCGAAAATCCACCACTATGACTGAAACCCAAAGTAGAAAAAGACACCTTCTTAATGTTCAAAGAGGATCCCTAAAAACAACAAGAGAAAAGAGGAAAACACAATGTGATTAGAGAAAACCCTAAAAGACATTCCTCTAGGAGTCACCCACCCCAAAGAGCTATAACACCTCTAGTCGATTGATCATGGAAGGAAACTCTCACACCCACAAAACCAACTTCACCGACTGAAAAATATCAAGCACCATAGAATAAAAACCATGACGTCTGACTAGAACGAACAAATAAGACCAAGCATGTACAATGAAAACTATGATCACCTACCACCAAGTCATCTCTAGAAATATAACTAAAAGGTCAGCAAGGGGAAGACCAAAGGGGATACCAACCATCAAAAACCTACCAAATCCTGAGACAAGTCTGGAAAATTGACACGATGAGGCCCGAGTAGACTCCCCCCCCCCCCATTAAAAATTGACGGATGATATAAGAACATCAAAGATTTCCCAAAAGTGACCGAACACCCCACTACAAGGGGCAGGGAGGTTCGGGACCAACTACTGGGGCCCCAAAACCATGGTCGAAGACAGACCAACATCTTCACATATTTGGATGAGCACTATTAAACTTTGAGATCAATTTACCCAACATACTGCATAATGACCACTAAAAGTGATTAAATTCAGTGGGGTGAAACCCCCAGGACATTAAGGTAATGAGATGAATACACCTCCTTATAGCCATAGAAAACCCCAAGCACCCAAATGGGTCGTTCGAAATGGAACAGCCATAGAAAACAATTTAAACTGCTTTTACTTTCAATATAGATGACAAAAATAAATATGGGGTCCCATACACTCTCGGGGTTCCTGACCATGCGTCAGCTTCACTCTGTGGCCTATGACTGGAGCCCTAATGTTTGAAGAATCTCCTGCCTCGTAGTTAGGCATTGAAGACTCCCAAACTAAGCTTCTTATTTTTGGTGCTACATGCAACCACACCGCAACCGAGACAACACCAAAAAAACACAGCACACCATGACATCCAACTACTCCCTCACAGTTCATCCACCAAAATCAGGGTTTAGGTAATGCTCATGAATCACCTCTTCACCTTAACTGAGAAACATTAGAAGGAAAGACGCATGAAAAGCATTTACCTTGGAAAAAAAATTTATAACTCTCTAAGAGGAGAACACACCCTTATGAAAATAGGGGTTCTTGAAGGATTCTATGAAATATACCATTTCTCTTAAAAGAGTACTTGCGCTATGAGATGTCAGCAAACAAGAACCTTGTGGCCGATGAAAGCACTGCAAGCCTTTAAAGACATTTTTTAACATCAATAACTTTGAACTGCCTTCACCCTTCTCTGATGAAATTCCTTTCACCATTTCTAGGGGTACCTTCAAACACAATGGTGTTAAACATCATTACATGTGACTCATACAGCTTAATAAAACAAGAACTCACTTCAACTCCCCTCGTGTATGTCATCCTACTGTGAGAGGATCAACTTAACTAAAATTGAGAAGGGATAGTCTTAGAACTATCACTCTAATGGTAGAGTCCTTACTTTAATCAACTGGAGGGTTGGTCAATAAAGAATTTCCCATGGATTCACTTCAATCGCTTGTTAACAAATTTTTTAGGGCATACACTTGTCAAGAAAGTGAACCATGGACCCAATAAAACTAGTCCAATTGTCAATACATACTGCAAGCGAACACTAATCGTGCAGGGGGAACCACTGCAAGGGCTTCCCAAAGAACTTTTCAAAAGAAACCACTAACCACACACATTCACACCAACAGACTAATAAGAATTAAAACTCAAGAGAAAAATCAGCCAAAAAGTTTTCTTCGCACAAAATGCCTCACATCCAACATTTCCAAAATATGAGGACACACCACACAACCATCGGTTATTGGAACACCAAATTTTCATTAAGAAAAACTTTGTGAAAAAAAATTTAGCATGTGGGTTGAACAAACACCATTGGTGTCCCATGGGCCTCACACAAGCATGTTCTTATTCCACACCATCTCCCACCTCATGTAAATCTAGGCACTCATCCATTAATTCCATTAAAAATTTCTCTTTCTATATAGGCCCATGAATGTGGTTTCCCATGAGAAAACCAAGGATCAAAACCAGACCTTTCCATTTTTCAAAACCAAAACATTCAACCCAAACATTTCAAACCATACACACCATTTTCTTTTTAAAGCACTTCATTCCAGATCATTTTACAAGACCATATAATTTTTACTTAAAAATAATATTTCCATGATTACAAAACAAAGAGACGAGGAAAATGCAAGAAGATACTAGCGTCAGTGGGTGACTAGGACATATGGTTGGCGGCCATACTCCAATCATGCCACTGCCACAGATAGTATTCTTGGACAACATCCCCATATTCACATGGCTTCCAAGACCCTGCGAACTCATTGGGACCACTGACCCTACTCTCTTTTCATTTTCCCTAAACATGATTAACCCCAAGGACCATAGACTCAACAAGCCTCAACTTACCCTGGTAACTCATGTACCACCATGAGGTGTTTTGGCCAGGCACCTTGCTCGTATCTATAACGTCATGTTCTAACACCCTTAACATTGATCTACCCGGACTCTATCCAAAAGGAACATGTCCCAAAAGAGGAAACCTACTCTGATACCATTTTTTCACGAACCAGGCTGGGTCGCCATCCAACCTGACACCTGACCCAGTCTACAACATTTCCCAAAGGGCGTTCCCAGTCCCCATTAGATGGAACAAGTGCCCAGGTATCAAAAGTAACATGTTGGAATGGTTTACCCGAAATAAAAGACAGAAAAACAACTAACAATATAAATATTCAAAATCTAGAAAACAGAACCAAACAAGCCCTTAACATTAGATCAAACATTAAATTTACCACTCCCCCAAAAACTCTAAGAAAACTGCAATGAAAATAAAACTAACACATCTATACACACCTTCATGCAACATGAGGAGCCACCTCCTCAATCCATCATTGTTAGACCTGCACGTGAAAAACCTCGACAACCCGAACCAATATCACTAAGAAAAATGTCTCAACCTAAAATACACATGGAACAAAAAAACTACATACACCCAGTGGTGTATATAGGGTGTGATCCAATATCCCAGTAGGATGTCACCGAAATAAAATATTCCACACATAAATATTAATTGACAAATACACTTGTAGGTTTAATAAATGATGAGACACAAAATCTTGAACACTTTAAAGAAATAGTATTAATAAAAATAGCTTCAACGAAGACAACTTAAATTAAGATTAAACCCTTACCTTTATGAAAACCGAAACCTTTATGAAAGCCCAATGTTACACCATATTCTGATGGTGAGTGTAATGTAGTCTAGTAGAAAACAATGTGGGAGCGGCCCTATAGGTACTAGCAACCAGTGGGATCCTAGAACGTCGTGTCATTGTGAAATGTGGCATAGAAATAAAAACACTAAGAAAAAGTGGCTTAGAAATCATGACCCTCAGTAATCATGGTATAAGAACCACGACCCACAGTAACCATGGCTTAGAATCCATGACCAATAGTCATTCATATTATTAGTTTGTGTTGCAAATGTCAATCCTTCTAGTGAAATCAAGTCGAGCCACCTCCAGAACACTAGACCACTAGTCCTAGTTCCCACCCTAGTATACAAGATTCCCATTTGTGATCAAGAGGTTAAAATCCATGCAACATATCACTTTCATATAAACAAAACAAATGAGGCACTATCCAAACCCAATATCAAACTTTCACACATAGATTTCACTTTGAAATAATACGCACACTGAAAACCCTTTTTAAACTTAATCTACATCATTTATAAGATCAAATAAACCAACTGCATAAGTAAAAGAATCCATTTCAAGATTAATCAAACCATTAGAAAATTTATTAAACAAATTGTTCTCATTTTTAAACCCCTTTGAAATCTCATCTTTCACTTTCCACATAAGGCAAAAAACACTTTCGAGAAACACCTTAACATGGAATATACAAAACATAACTATTTTATTTAAATAAAAATTCACCTCATCATATATGTATGTCAAACAATTCCAAAGATATATTTTCTCACCACACAATCAAATCATAAGACATGATTAAGCACACAAGAAATCCAAACCAACACTAGACATTTCAAGATCACCATTTACACACCCAAAACATGTTTCAACACTAAACACATTCAAAATGAATTTCAATAGTGTGATATGATCTTTATATAAATTTTGCAAAAACTATTATTCCATTTATAGAACACTATTTCACCATTCATGAAACTCAACAAACCGTAAATAAAAATTGATAAGATAGTTTAAAAATATTACCCTTATCATTACCCACTCAACTCACACAACACCTTCACTTATAACCAAACACACCCAATACCATGTTAAAATCACAGTTCACACCACATGCAAAAAATGACAACCAACTACACAATTTATTTCAATGGTAACAATTGACTAAATATAAATTTCTAGAAAAACACACACATACTATATGAGCATGGTATTAAACAAATCCAATGCATGATAAACTTCAATGAAAACCAAATTTTCACAAAACAAATAAATTAAGGAACATGGAAAATTAATCAAACTAGAAAGATAAGTCATTAAATAATATTTAAACATGGAATCACCTACCTTGGTCGGAGAAACACCCAAAATTCGGTGTACGACACCAGTCGTGTATAATTTTCACCACATCAATCCTAATTTAACCCCTAAAACAAGAATCCAAACAAAATAAGGATTAATAATTGACTACTAAAAGATACCTCACACCTACTGAATAACCAAGAACTAAAGAGAAAAAAATAATATGAAGACCCAACCGGACGGGAGGCTGCTCACGTGAAAGGTGGAAAGGCGTTGTAGGTTACACCAATAGGGGAGGCAGGGGGTAGTGTAGCAGGTGTCTAAGGGAGGAAGACCGAAAAAGACCAGGGAGGCTTGCAGATTCTTAGGGGAGACTTAGTGCGCAGTGAGAGGAAAAGGGGAGATGGAGGTGGCCCTTTGAGCTGGCTGGGGAGCAGGATGGTGCGTCGAGGAGAGAAGAGGGGGCACGACGACCTGGGTAGGAGGGGCTAGCCGAGGGGTGGTGTGGGCAACATAATAAGGCCATAGGGTTTGGGAGTATTGTGGTTCGACACAAAAGACTGGTAAGGGGAATCTGATGGGATATAGAGAAATGGGAGTAAGAGACGAAAGAAAAAAAGAGAGGGAAAAAGAAAAATAAAAAAATGAAACCCAAAAAAACAAAAAAAATGTAATAATAATAATAATTATAGCAATAATAATAAATAACACATTAATAATATTAAAAATAATAATAACAATAATAAATGTTATAATAAATAAAAATTACCATTTCTATTATTATTAAAATAATTCCTTAAACTCCATTTATTTATTAGTTAATTTATTTATTTATTTATTTAATATCTTACTCCAACATCATTTATTTCATTTTACTTTATTTATGTGTTCTAAACATCGGGCAGGTCATGCGGGGAACCGGGATAGGTCATCCGGTGACCCGGTTTTTGTTGCACGGCTACGAACATCCCCCACCCGTTCATCGGATCCCGCCAAGCCCAAAATATTCATTTATCAGCAGAATGTAAAATTTCAATCGGGCTTGTCCTGCACTCCGATCATGATTTTCAAAAGAAATTTAAAATAATAAAAATAATAAAATAAACATTATTTTGGAAATCTTGGTGTGAGAACATAAATAAGGAACTTGTGAGAAGTAGTAGTGACATGGTACAGTTCAAGAAATTGCATCTAGTAGCAAGAAACCATGATATATACACATCAAGGAGTGGGTAGTATATTAATGTGAGGCTGGGGTGCCTTGATTTATAGATCAAGGAGATTCCATTGAAGAGTTATTATAGCACCATGTCAAAGATGACATATATATAGATAAATATCTTTGAGGTAATAGCATTTTTTCAAAGAATGGTAATATTTTCCATTAATGGGTAACTGAGAATGAATTTTTCTGACAAAAGGGTATATTGTTTCTTTAGGGTGATTTTTAATGAGAACATGGAGGTGTATCTGGTTCTTTTCACTCAGGATACTTCCACACTATAATTTTAAGTTTTTTTGGAATTTACTTGGAATCTATACTCTCTGATCTATAATGGAGTTTTTGGAGTTACTCTGTGGGTTTTTAATCCTTCGTATTAGAGTTTTTTATGTTTAAAATAAATATGTTCTGCTCTACATGGTTTTATTTATATATCTTCTATTTTACTTAGTTTTCTAACAATGTTTTTCAATAAATTTTATTCTTGATATTGGGATTCTCCTTAACAGTGGTATGTGAGCTGATGGATTAGGAATGCAATTTGGTGTGGTTATTATGGAATATTTTGAGAGGATCAATGGTGCGCACATTAGGAAGAATATGGTTTAGAATCCGAAGAAGGTTGAGAGAGTTTATTTGGGTCTTAAACCTAATTTTTCATCATAAAGTTTTACCAATTAAGAAATAATTTAAAATTAACAATCGAGGTGACGTTTTAGCTACTCTAGGAATTTTGAGTAGGGGAAACTTTTTTACATAGGTGATCCAAATTTTGTGACAATCACTATTAGGGGGATCCATTTTTAGTTATTATCTTGTTCATCATGATAATGTAGATATAAAGATGATTATGATTTTGACATTGTGATTTCTATAATATGGGGAGATGTCAAGATTCTATCATAATTAAAAAAAAATCCACATATTTTTCTTTATAGGTTGATTGTTGGTGTGGTACCAACTTGTTTTGTTTTCTAACCGAGTTTGTTGGATGGTATCCTATTTGTTGGGATAAAGAGGGATATTGATAGGGTTCAGCCTGTGATATTTTAAATTGGAGACAAGATCATGTTTATTTTGAAATATATCATGGTTTTTCATGTAATATTTGAAGAGATATATATGTTTATATATCTATTTTTTGATAAGAGCTTATTTTCACATGATGGGAATCTTTTTATGTAAAATATATAAACTTATATTTTTTTCTTTATTTGAAAAAGTTACATAGAATGACTTTAAAATAATAATAATCTTGTGGAGGAAACATCAATGTTGTTCTTAAAGATGTAGTCATTCTAGAGAGGGATGGCAACACCCACATTTTTTCAGTATGTGAGAACTGTTGGAGATGGAGATAAAGTGTCAATGGTGGATCTATAATGTGATGGGATACTAATTTTATGGTATCCTGTGTAATGAGTCAACAAGGAATTGGTT
This sequence comes from Viscum album, assembly GCA_963277665.1. Taxonomy (NCBI): domain Eukaryota; kingdom Viridiplantae; phylum Streptophyta; class Magnoliopsida; order Santalales; family Viscaceae; genus Viscum; species Viscum album. Next base: position 543,883,374 of record OY728157.1, read on the forward strand.
TGAAGAAATAATTATATACTAAGATTTAAGGAATTGCGTCTAGTGGTGAGAAAACATGAGATATAGACTTCAAGGAGAGGGTAGGCCATTAGTGTGAGGCTTGGGTTCACTGATTAACATATCAATGAGAATTTATTAATGATTTATTTTAGTAGCACATTGATGACGATGTTTGTTTGGATCAATATCTCTGAGGTAGTGATGTTTTGTCCTGGATGGGTGACATTTGTCACAGATTAATCTCCAGGAATGATTTTTTTCATCGAAGGGTGGTGTTTTTTACTAGGAATATTTTTAGAGAGAAGATAAATCCATATTTGGGTATGGTTTTCACATCATATTTTTCTACTCTATCATTGTAATTAATGTTTGGTAATTTAATTTTATTTGGTACTATCTAATTTATAATATAATTTTAAGAGTTTCCCAATAGTTTTTTAATCCTCCACATTTGAGGGGTTTTCTAGTTTAAAGAATTTTATACACTAGTTTATTTATTATACTTTATATTTTTCTATTTTCATTAGGTTTCTCACAATATTTCACAATAAATTTTCATAAAGATGTTGGGATTCTCCCCAATACTATATTGGTCCATGTGTCGTCTTCATTGGTACATGAGCATGCATTTCACCCAGCATAATCTCATGTAGTGACTTGAGAATACATTGGAGCCAGCATACTACGATATGCATTTAGTGACTATGTTAAGGCTGAATTCCACCTATATATCATGGGATTTGGATTATAGAACTTTTTCATTAAGAGTTAATGTTTGGTTGAATCATCTCCATATTAGATATAATTTAACGGATCTTCGCATAAGATATAACACAATGAGAGATTATTACATATGATGCATTCATTTACTAAGCTATTAAATCATGCATTATAATGAATGAGTTTATAAAAAAGTTGGAGAATTTCCTTAGGATCCCAATAAATATACCCCTACCATGTGATGGTAGTGTGGATGAGTTCTATTTCTTGGTTGAGACTCCCTAAAACTCATAATTATATACAGCTTCCTCTTTATCCATATGAGGTTCTAACTTCTCGTAGATGTTGGTGGATCATGTTTTTATGTTGAACGATATAATAGAAACTTTTCAATAACTATAATGGTGGTTGGTCCTATTCTATCATTTTTTGATCTTCATAAAATTCATTCAATGGTGATGAAGATATTTCTAGTGCTCATTGTTGAAAGTTATGTGGTTTATAGTTTTTTTATTAATAGATTGTGTTTTTAGTTTTTCAAAATCATGGTGATATTGGGGTTTTGGTTTCTAAAAATATTTCTCTATTATTAAGTGTTAATAAACCCCTTAGAAACCTAGTATTAGTATCAGAGTAGACATGTATTTTGATTAATTGAAATCATATTTTTTTTAAATTAATGAATAATGGTTTTCATTAAGTTTAGTGTCAAGGTAATATCAACCAAAAAACATGACATTACATTATTTGATAACATAATGTGAGGTTCACTACTTTAGGTTACATTTTCTGACAACATAACATGAGGATCTCATATTTGAGACAATATTAATTGGTCACGTAACCTGAAAAAGGAAACTAAAGATGAATTTATGCAACAACATATCCTATGTTGGAGAACGACGCTATATTAGCCTACATCCTTGTGGGGGAGGATAAAGCATCATTTATGGGTTTATTGAAGTTTCATTCAGTTCCAACATAGTGTATTGTGTGCTCTTGACATTGAATTTTATGTCAATGTAAATCCAAGAACAATATGCAATACACATGTTAAATGATATATATTTCTCTCTCTAATCATGTCTCACATAATACTTTCCCATGTATGGACACTACTTTATAACCTCGGGTGTGCTAACGTTTTTCATTGAAATCTCATTGTAATGACCTCAAGAAACAACCATAGTCATAATGCCACCTCACGTGATAGCATTCTCTCATAACACTACCCAATGTTCTTCTCTCTAGTGACAAATTATGTTGTCCCTCTTCATTGCGATACTGCATTGAGGGGTCAACATAATGTCGAGTGATAGATTAAAAAAAACCTAATTTTTTATATAATTTATTTTTTTTAAAAAAAATTATTAGATATTTGAAAAAGATATTTGATGGGTTTTATTAATTATGAAAGGTTTATAAGTTAATTATTTATAAATAGTTTATACTTAATTTAGTAAATGTTTTCAAACATTTATTAACAAATATTCATTAATATTAAGAGTTAATATTAAATAAACTTTAGGTATTATATAGAATGACTTGTGAATAATAAATAAAATATTTATTTATAAATCCTATGGGGTAATTTATAAAAAATTTATCAATTAAAGAATAAGGCGAAAATATGAAATGTTTATATTTTAAATTTTAGGAATTATTTATAATACATAATTTTAATTTTTCAAATTAATAGACTTTATTTGGATTTTTTTTAGACCGCATTAAAATAGTTTTGATGATTGACATGATCCACATTTAAATAATGAAAAATATGTGATATTTAGATTATATAAATTTTTTACATAGATGAAATTCAATTCTAACATGTTTTTAATTGATAAAATATAATACATTAAAATTAAAATTACATTTAATGAATAATATAAAAAATCATTATTATAGAATGAATATAAATTATTTAAATTAAATATTATGTAATTTCTATAATGTTTAGATAATTTATAAAAATAATATAGTTATATTTTTTTATAAAATGTTCTTAAATATTTATCTCATGTTTAAATATTTGAAATATTCATTTATTTAAAGGTTATTGCCTACTTAATTCACAGTTATAAATTATTTATGTTAGGAATGATGTATGATTTATTTTAATTGATTAAGATGTTCTGGAGATTATAATGCATATATCTAAGTAGTTACATACTCGGTATGATAAAATTATCTAATTTCTATCCACATTGACTTTGGTTTGTAATTGAAATTGTCTGCCTGAATTTAGTTATTGAATATATTTTATACAAACTAGGTTTTAGAGTTATGGTGAATTGGATTATCTCTTGACTAAAGTATCCCTAGTTAGATTTTATTTTGGATGGACTTTCCACTGTCATGGAGGCTTATGCATTTTTAATAAAGGTGGGGGTTATCTGTCTATGGCTTTGGTATTGCTCATGTGGATATTTTTAATGTCATATAATTCTAAACCATAATATTAAGAGTCTATGTACCTTATTCATGGGATTAATTTTCATATCTATAAATATATTTGATTTCTATATTTTAGTGATAAAAAAACTATGAGTTGTGTAAATATTTACACATCAATATGGATTAGACATATTGGTTTTGTAAAGGGAATATAAATATAAAATAAATAATTAGAAGCATTCATACAGAAAGGGAATAATATGGGATAATATTGTTAAATTAAAACCTCCTCTAAATACTATATGTTAGATTCCTTATAATGTAGTAATTTGCAAGACGTCAATCATCCAACCAGGTAGTGTTTGCTAAAGAAAGGTGCCCCTATATTATACTATATAAAACCAAAAAGTAATGTGTTATTATAGATAATCTAATAATTTGGTGATATTAAATTTTGGTTCCTTTAGATTATCTTTTGTTAGCCTTTTTTATTTTTTTTATTTTGGTTAAACTTTTTTGGGAAACCCTAAGAGTTAAGATACTATTGGAATACAGTTGGGTTTATCTATATGATTAATTGAGTTAAGAGTTACCCATCCAACTATATTAAAATAATTTATGGTATGAATGGGATGATTTAATACCTAAAAGTTATTTGGAGAGAGAAATTAAAAAGTGGAATCATTTTTTAGTGAAATATATATCTTGTACCTCTAATGGGTATAATGTGATTTTAAAGGGTTAATCATTTTAGTGGGAGACAATTTTGTAAATTTCCTTATTAAATTGTTATAAAACATGATAATAATCTAATAAAATCTTCTATTTTAGATAATAGCATTATGATTTTCAAAATTAACATCGAAATCAATCTTTGAAAAGTGAATATTAATGTAAGAAAATCTAATGACCGGTTACTTAGGAAAAGTTCTTAAGAAAAAATTATTATACATGTTAGAGAAATAAATTCATAAGTACAAAGTTTTGAATATATTGAATGGGTGAATCTAGATTCTTGTGAGGTATTAATGAAGTTTTATTCAAAAAACTTTATTATCATCTTATATACTCAATATTATTGAGTATGATAATGTATTGAAGATACTAAATATATATTATAAGCCTTGTTATTGTTAAGGAATTCATCTTATTTTAATTAATGAAAAAGTTGGTACAATATAAATGAGTTATAGAAAAAATTTACCTAGTATTCTTGTAGTGTTAAGAATATTTGATGAGTGTATATTTTGTCTAGGTTTTGGTGCTATGTCGATGGTACAAGTGGGTATTAGTTAAAACTGTAAGAATAAAAATTAATTGGAGAATTCAAAAAAAGTTTCTTCAAGAATCCTTTTAGTCCATTGAAACATAATTGAGTTTTTATAAAATATTTATGAATCTATATGATATGATTATGCGAGAGACTAGAATATTTCTAGAAGCACCATGGAATGTCCATGTAATGTATCAATTTTATATGATTTTATTCTTCATTCTTTGAGGGTATATAATACCAAATGTATAATTTAAATTTTTTTTAATGTATAGGAATTAAAAATCAAGGTAATAATTGATATATCTTGTAGTTTTCATCCATGTTATGAAAAATAGTTGTTGCGTCAATGATTTGAATTAAATGAAATATTTCAAGTATGGATGGATCAAAGTATTATATGTGTACATTCATCCTATTTCTCTTGTATTATAGGAGAAGTTTCTCATTAACAAGGAGTTTCTATGAACATAAAAATATGATTAAATGAATACATATGGTTTATGATTCAAAATATTCCATAACTAACTTGAAAACTGAGACAATGATTAAAATAATGTTTTATCAAGGATATAGTTTTTATGAAGATATTTGTTAAAATAAGAGGAAAGATGTTTCATACAACAATTAATGGAAAATATTAATAAATAGTATTATTTTTTTAATAGGAATTCATTGAACACATAAAATACCATATTTTATATGAAAGCAATAGTTTTTTTATTAAATATTCCTACTAAAAATAAATAATTATTATTTTGAAAACAGAAAGTAGTTTGTGTGTATTAGCACTATATATTAAAAATAATATAGTTTCTACGAGGATTGTTGGATTTTTTAAACTAAAATACATTTAAAGTTAAAAAATATAAGATTATACAAATTTAAAGTTAATTTTATTTACACTTAATATCCTAAATAATTTACTGATATTTTTTATTAAATTAATATTTATAGAGATACATTTAATTTTCTATAATAAAGTGAATATCCTAAAAGATTATACCAGTTGAAATGAATGTCACTTGATCCAAAATATATTTTGTATATGTGATTAAAAAATAATGTAAGTAGTTACATTATTTCAAGAAAAAGTTTTGATTGAATAGTGTTCTAAAGATGATGATGTTAAACTTATAAAGAGTTATAAGTGAAAAAAATAATTTTACATTGTAAAATGTTATGTTATGGAATAAAGAGTTTGAATATGTTCAATGAGTTGAAAAATAGGAATATTAATCATAAATCTCTCCATTAATAAAACTTTCTTTCTTCATAGTTTTTTCTCAATAAAGTTTTTAGTGGAAGGGTTTGATCATATGGTCATGTAGTGATGTGAAAGTAATTTCAAAGAGATGTAATGAGTTAATAAAACCCATGAAATTAAAACAACCATAAAAATGATGTGGAAATATTTCATATATGATATCATATATAAGTCCTTATATTGTGTTTGTAAAATATTCTTAAAACATTTTATGAATGTTGTGCTCAGTTTTCATTTGTTTTTATTAAGTCAATATGTGTGTGTAGATAAAGTGGTGATGCTTGAAGAGTTAATATGGACCTATTTAATGTAATCGTATCTAATAATTGATAAGTTCTCCAGGTATAAATGTTATGATTTTTTGAATTGTTATTAAAAGGGATCAATTGCATCAAGTTGAAGAAGACTATACAAATAAATATTTTCATGAGGATTTAAAGGTTAACAAGAAAAAAGAAATTAATTACATGAAGGAGTTTGAAGATGTTCAATCAAGAATATTAATACATATTATTTTATCATCAAGAATATTTTTATATGAATATGATTTCTAGATTTGAATTTGAGAAATATTTAGTTTATATATGGCTAATCATTTTTTTGAGTTAACTGAAAAAAATTATCTAACCATACATAGAAAACCAAAGGGACTATAGCCACTACCTAGGGGGGCAGTAAACCCTATGTCAGTATGGTGTAGTGTAATAGGAGAGTCTGGGTAGGAATAGTGTCCACATGGTGTGTAAATGCTATGTATAGGCCCAGATGAGGAAAATATAGAATGGGCATGCAAGGGTTTGAGTTAGGGTTCTAGTGGCCGATGTTGGGTCAGTGCGGACTATGAGGCATGCAGTTTGTGTGTTTCAAGTGTTGATCTCTTGATGACAACTCGAGTATGTTGTGGCATGGTTTTTTTTATAAGTTAGTGTAAAGACATACCAAATTTCAATGTGTGATTCTGAAGTATTTGCACTATTCACTCATCATTAAAAAATTATGAAAATAAGTGAAATTGTTTGATGGAGATGATCTGAACCATCTAATCACCATAATAGATCTCATTCTTCCACTAGATACTCATGATTTTAGCTATTCTAGTTATTTTCCATTAATGTGACATGGTGTAAACTCTGAACCATGACCAAAAGAACTTGTCTACATCTATTATCTTGCTGAGATTTCTACCCTATTTTTATGATGGGTGAGAACATCATTCGTTCGTTTCGTACACCAAGTAATGTCCAAGACCCATGTATAAGAATATCCATTGTGATGATTTATATGAGATATAATTGGGTAATTCTCCCATGATAAATTCTGATCTAATACACTAGTTGGATAAAAATATTAAATAGATGTAGTTACACTTGAAAGAAAGAAAATAAAATGATGAAAATGAGATTGATATGCTTCTGTTGAAGTAAAAATACTTGTATGCCTTTTTCTATGTATATGTTTATAGAATTGGACAACATAGACATATGATTTTGAGAAAATTAATATAGTCATTTTCTATATAGCCATTTCTAGAATTAAATGACGTAGTGGATTCCTTGATGTATGCATTTTTTTATATAGTCAATTTCAGAAGATATTTACATATCCAATTTTATATATACCCAAATATCTCACATAAATGACTGTATGAAAGAAGGTTTCATATATCCAATTACTACATAAGGTTTTTTGAGTTTATTCCATGTATCGATTTTCAGGTTTTGGTGTGTTCGTTTTTGAAATGTGAAATTTATATCTACAAACATTATGGAATTTTAAATACTAGATAAATAAACATGATGAAATCTGATTCTTTCAAATATTGTAAAATACTAGTGAGATCCTAAGATCATCTGGATATTTGAATGAGTTTTTAGTATGACATAAAATCTGAAGGATCCGTGGTGAGATGATTCCGATATTAATAGAGTCTAGTTCAATAGAGAGAGAGAGAGAGTTAATGTCATTGAGAATACAAAGAGGCATCTAGAAATAAAGTGTATGTGTGACCCATTCACATGATGTGATAAGAGTTGTATAACCAAATTAAAACAGTATTTCATGAAGTAGAATACATAATTATCCATCCATGTTTCTTTAAGGAACAAAAAATATATGTGTGATCCATTATTGGATTTCTCAAAGGAGTAAAGTGATTTTGTGACACGCTAATTTCAATTATCTTATAATGTGTGTTATAATAAAGATCGAGTATTCACATACATTGTATGTTTTGTGTATAAATGTGAACATGAAATACATTCATGCACATTAAGATCATGAGAATATGATGTAAAAGTATTATTTCACAAATAATACTATATAATAATTTAATAAGATCATGAGTTATGTTTTACAAACATGAATATTTAGATATGCAATATGATTTGAATAAATATTGTGCAGTCTATTTAGATTAAATTAAGAGACGAATCCATGGAATAAATTAATATCTAAGTAATTAGTGTATTGAGATTGTGCATGTATTATTATTATTTTAGAAAATATTACTAATGAATTCTTTTTCACTATATACACACATTTGATTAAGGGTAGTACTTCAGTAGAAGGATGAATTACCCAAGAAATGTTGCATTGATGTAACTAATAAAATATAGGTGATTGTATATATTTAATCAAGACCAGCAACTTTTTAAATTCTCATGGAGTGTATGAAAGAAAGGATTATCAAGAAATAACATGGTGTAAGATCAAGAGATCATCATACAATGGATCAAGATAGAAGAGATGAATGAGCTTGTGAATGGGGGTATAACCAGTAGCTAAAGAGGATTTTAGAGAATAAGATTCTTGGGGTATAAGGAATTGGGAAGAAGAGTTAGAATGTTAGGGGTATAAATATGATCAATTGGAGGAACAAATATAAGGTTTTATAACCATTTTCTGCTTAAACTATTACAATCATTGATGATATTATAGTGTAGAATCCATGTTGGGGAGACTAACCAAAATGGTAGGGAGTATGTCATTATACCAACCCTTATAAATCCTTTCTTTTTATGCCATTGATTTTATATAATTTGTCTAGTTAAGGTTTATAGACTCAATAATAGTGGATCAAGGCTTTAACTAGCCATATATTTTTAATTGAAAAAGAAACAATTTTTAAAAATAAAAAATAACAATGATTAAACACTCCCCTACTCGGTGATCTCACAATAATTTGGGCACTTTAAGTGGTATTAAAAAAAATGTCAACTATGAAATCTCCAAAAAAAAACTATTGATTATAGATAATATGAATTCATTAAACGATAATGGTGTTCGTATTATCAATGGTTATAATTATCATGGGTAGAAAAATAGGATGATTTTGTACCTCCTACCACTTATGGTGGAAGTGAGAGATGTAGCTACAATGATATTTCCACCCTATGTAGAGAATGACCCCATAAATTTTTAAGATATTAGGAACATGTAGATAGATGAAATAGATCAAAATTAAATATTTATGGATTTATCATAAATGGTATACACAAAAGTAAGTGTCTCCAAACCACCAAGGATATCTGGGATAAACCGAGAAGCAAAATTTAAGGCAATATTAATGTAAAAGAGGCTAATTTGAAAATTTGGTGAATTAGATTTTATGATATAAATATGGGTAATGATTAATGTTTTTATAATCACTTTACAAGATTAAATGAGATTCTCAATAGCATCATAGGATTTAGTGAAAATATGGATGAATCATCCATTGTGAATAAGCTAATGAGAAACTTTATAGATAGATTTTAAAATATATATATATATATACTGGAAGACCTCTAATATCTATCATCAGTGAAATTCTTAACATTCTCATAGCATATGAAATTATATAAATATCAGCATTTAAGAATAAAGAAAATTATGGTATGACCTTTGAATAAATTCTAAAAAACAATCCATATTTGAAGAAGAGCTAAAATCCATTGATTCTAAGGATGAGGAAGATAAAGAGGACTCCAATAAATTGAGGGCCTTATTCTTATGAATTTTTAAATGGGTAAATTTGATAGGAAAAAAGAAAGAAATCACTCAAATTATGGAATTTACAAAGATGTTGTCATTTTTATAGTAACTATACAAATAAAATTTTCATTGACAATAAATCATATGAAGAAGATAAGGAGTCCATGAAAAGGAAATGGAAGAATCATAAGATGGATTTTACTTTCAACAAGAATCATATGATGAGAAAATAAATATATGATTTATTATCAACAAGTACTGAATTATAAAATATAATATCTTCAATGAATCATAACTATTTTATGGGAAAAATAAATATATTTAGAGACTTTCTTGAAGGAGATCACTATGATGAGAGAACTAAACATTATCATTTTATAAAATGATAGCCTATGAGACAAGACTGGATATAGAAGGACACAAAGGGAAAATAAGAAAAAATCTTCCACAAAGGAAGAGTGGAATTATTTAGCCATAAAGTTTTCTCCTATGTAGAAACTACAACAATATGTGAAATGAAAACATCATAAATCTTCATATTATAACTATTATAAGTCTGTAAGATTAACGTTTAGAGTCTATTGATGTTTTTGTGTAATTTTTCTTCATATATATTATACATGTTGGTATAACATGTCACTACCACGAATGAGACTTGAATAAAGGTGGTAAATGATAAGTATATGAGATGATATTATCAAAAATAGAATCTTATGAATAAGACATTATCGAAACTATCAACACAAAAAACATCAATTCTTGAATTTTTTTTTGGAATATATGGTCAAGAAGGTCACAAAGATGAGAAATATAGTGTTATATCAGCATGTTTTATTTCTAACATTGTAAAATCATAGGGAAGATAGTTGGTAAAGAAAGTTATTGTCATCAATGAATTATGTGAGAAGCTCAAATAATCTAAAAACATCAAGAAATAATTTTTATTTATCTATCCTGATGAACTGAACATGAATAAATAAATAGGGAAATATTAAAAACTTATTAAGGAAAAAGGAAATAAAGTGGTTATAGTTAAAGAAGTTAAAGTTAATGAGATTTCATCAAAATATGATGACTTCAAATCCTTAAGTGTAAAAGATATGAACAAACTAGGAATGAAATAAAATATTATATGACTAATCTAATAGCCTAAGATGAAATCAAAAATAATATGTGGAAAGCTAAAATTAATTATCCTTGTATTGGAGAGGAATACACATTCACATCTGAAGTGTCAACCAATGAGGAAAAATTAATCACTTTCACTAAAAACAAATAAAGGTGACACATCACATGTTGAATCTAGGTTTCCTGCTGCTTCTTGCTGCAGATTGGTGTTTGGATTGGCGATTCTTTGTTGGGTTCATTCTTTTTCAGAGAGGCGGTGTTTTTTTGGAAATGGTTTATCTGGTTTTCTATTGATGGTTCGATGGTTTGATGGTGGAGGCAGTTTTCTTTCCTCGGTGATGGTGCGAGGCATGAGTCTCCAAGAGGGAAACTGGATTCCTCCTTTTCTTGATGGTCCTACAGTCCTGTTACGATGGCGACGATGGTTTTCTTTTCTACGACGTTGAGGATTTCTGGCGGGCGTCTCCCGCGGGCGTCTGGTACCTTTGATGATGGTGGTCTGTTTCTATGGAGGTCATGTTCCGGCCATAGGAGGTGACATGCTTAAATCATCCGTCAGGGGTGCAGCTCGAGGTCTCTGCTCGAGGTCTCCTCGGTAGTGATGGGATGGCACGTGGGTATTTTGAATTTCAAATTTGGGATCTTTATCTGGTTTTTGAATTTTGAATATGGTGGTTTGGGTTCAATCAAGTTGTTGTGAGGTTACCGCGCACCCATAAAGTGGTTTATCCAAAAATAAAATAAAAATGGAATTTCCGGCATGTTGAATCTAAGAAGAAGAAGAAGTCCAGATTTAGATGATGTTCTTAGTCTGAATGTTACTTCTAAAAACCCAATATGTTCTACCTTATTCCATATATATATATATATATATATATATATATATTTGTTATAACATTTATGGGATTATAAGAAATTTATCCATCCCTTGAGGTGGAGCATTGGTGAGATAAAGCTGTTAAAGATTCACTACATAGTGAATGTGGAACTTCTAAACAAAATTGTAAAATTAGTGGTTTAGGGTTTTATATTTCACTAAAAAATCTTGTTTTTTGGAAAACTCATAAAATATATTTGATACTTAATAATCATTATTTGACGTGGATAATATTTAGTGGAAAAAATAGACATCCTTTGTTAAATTTGTCTTATTTTCTATATTGGGTTAGCTCATATAGACATTGAATCGATTAACTAATGTATAGTTACAAATATAACCATGTGAAATAATCCCTATCTCAAACGTTCTCAAGAAATAATATTCAAAGGAGAACATTTTTATAAGAATACCATTCTTATCCTTTTCATTTAATATCAATAATGCTGGAATGTTTTCACCACAAATTTACTTGAATAATATGTGTTGATATTGGCAACAAAATAAAAAGGGGGATTACTAATCTCAAGTTTCATTTGTTGTAAATAAGTTAATATGTGTTAGTGGATGAATAGTTGATGCTTGGAGAATTTTTATAGACATACTTGATGGCATTGAATATCAGACATAGAAAATTATTCATGTATAAAGGTGATGATTTTTTTTGTTTTTGTTTTGGAAAATGAATCAATTAAATAAAGTAGAATAAGACCATGAAAATAAATATTTTCCTAAGTAATAGAAGGTTTCTATGTAAAAAAAGTAATTACATGATAAATTTTAATATGGTCATGTAAGAATATTTTACCACGTTATTTTTGCATGGATAATGTTTACATATAAAGATGGGTTATGGATTCACATTTTCGAATTCCATGGTTAAAATATGTATAATAATTTATGTGAGTTTACTAAAAAATTATCCAACCGTACCTATCCTAGTAGTTTAACTATAGCCACTACCTAGGTGGGTAGTCAGCCTTTACCCATTATTGTACGGTAAAAGTTGGGTGTGTGGGAAGGCATAGATCTCACATTATGTGTGTAGACCAACTATTGGACCATATAAGAAGAATAAAGAGGTGGTTTTCAAGGGTTCGGGCTAGGGTTCCAGTGGCCATTGTTGGTCAGTGCGGCACGTGAGGCATGTAGTGTGTGTGTTTTGGGTACTGATCCCCTGATTCTAACTCAAGTATGTTGCGACATGGATTTTATTATAAAAAAGAATCTAGAAAAACCAATGTTCTATGTGGGATGTAAAATATTTTTTAATATTCACATATCATTGAAGACTTATTCATATAATAATAGTCATTCAGTGGAGAAAATTTGAACAATATGATCACTTTGAGCAATCTTCTCCTTCTTCTAGACGCTCATGAGTTTGGCTACGCGGGTTATCCACTATTGATGAGACATAGTGTACATATGAAACCATGATCAAAATAACCGAGATGATTTGGTTATTTGGCTGATATTTTATAATACCACAATATTTATAAAGTAAATACTATGTTTGATAGTGTATAAGATACACAACCCCGATCTTAAATGATCAATGAAATATTATCATTTAAATGTGACTGTTGTAATATCATAGTTAAATTTGTGGGTATGAATAGGAATAATTTATTTATGAAATATATATATATATATCATAATCAATATAAATTAATTGGTATATTGTTAGAAAATAATAACATACTCTTTTTAGTAAATCTATTTTACTCTTAAAAAATACATTTTCTTCAATAATAGTTCTCTTGCTTTTTATGAATAAATATTATAACTAATTTCTTGAAGTTTTAGAAAATATATTTGATAAAATTAATTTAATTTTTTAAATAAAAATATCAATATTATTATATTCTGGAATTTTGAGAATTTTCTGTAAAAGATAAATTTTATGAATAGTAAACAATACAGTTTTTTATATAAAATAAGATATATTTTATTATATCATCGAGATGTAGTTATGATATAAAAATTTATTAAAATTATGTTATGAATATTTTATAATAATATAGTATAAATATCATATGAAAATAATGAATAACATGAAAATTAAAATTTATTTCATGATAAATATGAAAATCATTTTCAATGTTGGCGTAGTTCTTGCACAGCAATGGAAAGCTCAAATTTGGTGTATTATAGCTAATAATTTAGAGTTAAAAAGTATTTTAATGACAATTTTATTAAATTTCATCTATAAATGATGGTTTGGATTTATTATTTTTAATTTCTGAGTTATTCAATAAAAATATTATCCAAATGATTGTGCAATGCTTGAACAAGACAAGAAAAGTTAAAATAACAAATTAAATAAGTTTTCTTGACATGGATATGAGTGAGTACACATGATGAACAAATATAAATGATTATATTGAGAAAAATAAATTTAATTTAATTTAAATAATTTATTTTAAATTTTTATAACTGAAATGATTACCTTAAAATCTAATGCAACATTAACTCAATGCTAGTGCAAGTAGAAGAAAAATCAAATAAATTATTTAAAACCTGTAAAAATAAAATGATAAACACCATTTAATGACTCAAAAACTTAACTGAATATTATTTTATGATTATATCTCAACCATATTCATCCAATGGTCGAATTTATTACATTTTAAAGCCATTTGGATAAGATTATGTCTTAATAATATTTTATTTAATGAAAAGTAAAATATGTCACACTCATGTACTTAATAACTATAATATTTTTAATACATTTATATCCAAAGGATTTGTTCAACTATAAATACTTTTTTGATAGGTAAAAGATTTATATTAATCATGGTAATATATTTTTATTCTGTAGTGAAGAAATAATTACCTTAAATAATTACACAATGCTGATATGGTAATTATTCAATTAATAGAAAAATAAAATAAATTATAATAAAAATATAAAAATAAAAATAATATGAGAAATTTAAGATGATAAAATAATTATATATATTCAATTTACATATTTAGTATTTAATAAAATATTTGGTTCTAAGTTTACTTATTATCTTGATGTTTTTAAAGTTAATGTAATGAATAGTATCAAAATTGGCAATAATGATATTTTAAAGGATTATTATATTATTAAATTATTTAAAAATAATATAAGTATTAAATATAAGAAAATGGGATAATATATGGTATAATATGACAAAAAAATTTAGGTTATTTGAAAGAATTTGGATCTAGAATAGTCTTATTATATTTTAATCTTTTAAGAAATTTCAAAAGTTCTCTCATTTCAATTTTAAAAGGACATATATAACCCCCTTTAGTTACACATATATAAGTATTATATCTTAATAATACTTTATAAAATTATCTTCTAAACTTCTCCGAATACTTTTTTTAGGTTCTAGTATTCCTAAAAGACCAACCCTAGAGCTCTTTATAGGGGATCTAAACGAATCATTTTGAAGAAGAGGTAATCAATCTAACTGATATCTTTCTTATTTTACTCTTCTTTATCTCTTAAAATATATTTTATTTATCATTAAATAATAAATTTTGTATCTAAAATATTTTTAAATTTCATTATGATTATTAGAACACAATTATATACCATCTTTCCCATCAAAGAAAAAGTGAAAGTATCATTCATGCGTACATACGGCTTATCATCTCCACATAGTGATGCAATTAATTTTTAACCACGATATTTTATATAGATTTATGATAATGTATATATTATTTATATATTATTTTTATGATATAACTATATTTTTTAATGATAATATCATGTATATTTTCTTACCATCTAATCTATTGGAAAACGATAATGTCACTCATGCATATATATGGAGTACCATCTCCATGAATAGATGTGATTAATTTTTCATTTATATTTCATATGGATAGAAATTATTAAGGATTTTATGCATATAAATGATATATATAACATAATAATGATTATATAAATTTTTATTATAATTGAAAATTATTTCATTCCATCAGTCAAAAATTGGAAACATCGTTCATGTGTACACACGACTTATCATGTCTATAAACGATGTAATTAATTTTTATATCTATACTTATTATGAATTAATTTATAGTTATATAATGAATATATATGATCTTTATAAAATTAATAATATTATTTAAATTATGGAATCATGATGAAAGTATGAGGTCTGAGACTTCCGAACTGAAACATACATGAAAAACGATGCAGTTACCACCCAAAAACAATTATTTTAACAATGAATTGATAATAAATGGTTGATTAAAAATTTTAAGTAAATAATATATTGTTTGTTATATATTATTATTTTTAATAAATATATTAATAATAAATACATATTTATTATACATGAGATTCAAGCATGTGTAATGGAAATCAAACCAAAGGTTAGGGACTTCATCTCAATTTTCATTAATTGAGTCATATTTTGATGTTATGCACCTATAATGATTTATGAGGTGTATATAACACCCATTTGAAATGTTATATCATGAATATATTTTTTATCATGATACTTAAATTTCTGTTAAATGTTATTATTTCATGTGTATTGTGATTCAACTGATTACAAAGTGGTAAGGGGTTTTCATCTCACGTTTATTTCTTTGGGACACATGACTTATACACTACTTGTTTTATTTTGGTGGTATATATACAACACATTAATTTATTTTATAACACATATCATGAAACTTTTTTGGGATACATATCCATATGAAATTATTTTTTTCATGGAGATTATGATTCAAAAGATATCAACGTTGTAAGGGTTTATTTAATAATCTCATTATTATTTGAGATTATCTATGTTTAAGTCTCCATTGAGGTATATTTATCTTCCATGTCCATGTTTTATAAAAAAATAATGTTCTTACCATTATCATGTAGTTTTCAAAAATAATTTTAACAATGTTTTATTTTTTACAAAACGGTTTTAAAATTATATTTTTTTTCATTTTATAAATGAGGTACATTATGAATTCTCAAACAAAAATATAGAAGGAATGTTTTTTCAACTTATACAGAATGAGTGGACTTTCCTGTTCTCATTACACTTTAATTAATTGGATCTTCCTTTACAATATTACATGTTTTTTTCAAGGTAAATTTTAACCTTTATAATTGTGTTACTTTTAAAAGAAATGATTTTAAAATGGAAATATTATTTTCCAAAAGAATAATTTCAAGATAAATTTAAAAATTATTGTTTCTATATAATGTAACATTATTTGATGTTACTTATGATTTAATGGGAATATTATACACGGATAAAATCCTTTATATTATAAAGTTGGTTTTTATACAATGTTATTATATTTATGAAACTCATTTTATATCCATGGGTTATTTATGATGAAATTTTTATGAAACCTATTTCATTTTATGGGTTTTTATATGAAGAATTATTTTTGTTATTGTGCCACATATATTTATGGTTTTAATTATGAAATTTGTGGGACCAATATCTCTCTATAATTAATTGGGTAATAATTTATATCTCATGATATAGAGAGGTCTGGAATGAGGAGTGACCTCGGTTCAATAAAGGACTTTGTCTGCTATGATGGACTTAAGAGTAAATTTTGACAACTATGATAGCTTGGGGAGTGAACCCATTCCACTATGAGTAAAGGTATTCTATTGAGGATGGTTTTCAGTCTCACCCAATATGTGTATCCACCCATGGATTTTATATACTTAAGTGTATTCCATGATTTAATATTTTATTTCTGTGTTATATTCTCATGGATTATGTTTTTTACATCATTTATAACTCATATCTTATGAACTAACAAGATTTATGTCATCACACAAGATTATGATCTTTTGTTTCTAGGGTAATGATTTAAAATCATAATCGCATGTTCTTATACACTTTTTCTTATGCTATTATTATACAATAATTAATATCTCACTTATTTACCATTACCGAGCATTTGATTTCACCCTTATTATATTTATTTTTTTCCATATTTTGAGGAAATGTATTATATGAATTATTTCTATTAGGATTCCGTAGGGATTATGTTGATGACCTATCATGAAATAAAAAAAATATGGAAATAATGGGAGAAAATATTGATTTTTAAGATCCATTTTTATGAATCCAAGTCGTTAAGTGTTATCCTTAATTATATAAGAATATAAACCTTAAAGGTCCTAGGGTATGCAAGTGATCTAATATTTCATTTTAATGTTCTAAGGTTTTCATTGAAAGAAAAAAAATTGGGTCATATTTATCAATATCAAATCTATAAATTTTATGGTTGTATTTTTGGAACTCAATATGGATGTGTGGGTTTGGGGATGTCATAGTTGATATGAGAGCATGGTTTGGATAACTTTTGAGGCTACGATGTTTTTATGAGAACATATCTTAAGAGTTATAGATTCTATAATGGGCATAAAACACCATAATTTTATAGTCCTAGACACCCCTTTTTCATTTTTAACTTATGAAATTTAAAGTTGACTGATGATATTTTTTGAGACATTTATTTTTGACACAATTAGTGTTACTACATTTTGGGATGTAAAATGAATTGTGTGAGATAACCCTTGAGTCTAAAAAAATATTTAGTATTGAATATATAACGGTTATTTTTTAAGATGTTTATCACATTCCTATGAATGTTTTAAGAATTGTGGTTTTATAAAAAAGGAAAAAAAGGTCAGGTGACAACCCATCACATCCATTAAGGTTGTAGGACTTCAACCCATAACCTAAGGGTGATAAAGGAACAATTCCTACCACTAGCCTATGTGATATTACGATTAGTATGAAATTATTTTTCTAAATATGTTGATTTTGGGAATCTTATATGATTAAGGTAAATATAATCTTATGGGATTTTATTTGGTGAAAAAATGATGAATTATCTTTATAAAACATATATGATTTTAGTGTGGTTTTATAGTGATTCTGGTCATTTATGGAAATAATAATTATATCTTAGATATTATATGATTAAGAGAATATATAGTTTCATATATGAGATTTTAAGAGTTATTGATGTTATATGGAGAAAAATATTAGATATATCTTGGAAGACTATATCATCAAATCCATTTTATTTTATGGTTTCTATCTTATTCAAGGATATATTGAGGGATTTTGAGTCAAATTATTTATTTAATGATCTAAGTTGAACATTGGGTACTAATATTTAATTTTGGAGATTAATGTATTTTAGGAATTATATTACTAAAAATTTTGGTTTTTTAATCCTTAAACATTGTTGTAATATATTTTTATTCTGTTTTGGATTATGTGATTCATTAAATGTTGATTTGAGTTCTTTAGGCATGAAAAAATCATCTTGGATAAATAATTATTTAGGGAAAAAGATGACATTGTTGTGGAATTTGATTAAAATATGAAACTCTATTTTTCAGGTAAGTATGTTTCCTTAGGTTCTTACTCTATGAAGTAAAATAATTCCATATCTCTTGGAAAATTATTTTGTAATAAAAATGTTGTATATTTACTTTTCTTATCAATAAATCAATGTCGTTTTAACCCATCATGGATTCATGGTATTGTGATGGTTAAATTCATTATGACCACATCCTCTATCACTCTCTATCATCCCTTGGAAATTAGCTTTCTCTTATATATCCATGTTTTCACTTTCCAGATATTTTATCCTATATGGGTACCTATTATGTGTTACTCCAGATGACATTTTTACTTCACTTTCTCTCTTTTTTAGTGCATGTTTTATTGACCCTTTTTACGATGTAGTTTTTTAATAAAATTATTTTGAATAGTCAAACCCCTCGATATTATGACCGGGTCCAAATTCCAATGATGAAATCTTTTAAATGGGGGAGAATTTAATACTCCAATATTTTACAAGTAAATACAATGTTTGAAAGTGTAAAAGATTCACAACATTGACCTTAAATGAACAACGAAATATTATTATTTAAATGTGATCATTATAATCTAATAGTTAAATTTGTGGGTATGAATAAGAATAACTAATTTATAAAATAAATTTATTGATATTACTAAATTTAAATTTATTGGGAAATAATTATAAATCAATAACATATTTTTTAGTAAAGTCATTTTATTCTTAATAAACACATTTTCTTTAAAAAAGGGTTTTCATACTTTTTATAAGTAAATTTTTTAATTTATTTCAAAATTATTAGAAAATGTACTTGATAAAATTAATTTCATTTTTGAAATCATTATATCAATAATTTTATGTGATGAAATTTATATAATTTTCCAAAAAAATAAATTTTTGGTGAATAGTAAAAAATACAGTTTTTATATATAAAATACAATATGTTTTATGTTATTATCAAGACATAATTATCATAGAAAACATTTTTAAACTTATAGAATGAATCATGAATGATATTATAATATAAATATCATACATAAATAATTCATAACATAAATATTATAAATTATTTTATGAGGATTAATCACATCATGGAGGTTTGTGGATTCCATTCATATGATAAACAATTCGAGAGAATATCATGGATACCTACAGATATTGTATTCATTCATCTATAACTTTAGTGGTCTTCATAAAACTCATTTGAATGTGATTTAGATATTATAGAATCTCATTGATGAAAGTTACATGGATTAAAACTATTTTAATATATATATATATATATTTAGTTTATCAAAAGAATGGTTATCTTGGGTTTTTGGTTTCTAAAAGCACCCAGTTTTATGATTATGTGTTGATTCATCACCTAGAAACCCTACATGTTGATTATATATTGTATTTTTTATTAATTAATTTAATTTAATTAATTCATTGGGATTCTTTATTGATGGGTGGGTCCTAGAATTTTATCTCCCTTTTATGAATCAATATGTCTTGTGAGGACAACATATTTGGGTTTGGCATATGTCCTACCTATTTATATATAATATCTTGTAAAAGTCCTTGAGTGTATGATTAACATGTCCAAATTTATTCATTCCATCACTATAAAATAAGTTATTGTTTTCCATCAGATTATTTAAATTATTATATTATACATGGATATATCCCAAACTAATGTTGTTAATTATATAGAATATTTTATAATTATTTATTACCTCGATATTAATCATGCCCTATTTTTACCTTGATGTATTCCATTTTATGTTACCCCTTACTAAACATATGATATAATGGAGTTAGTTTTTATAGAGTTCGTGTCGAAGAATGTTTGGTAGAAACCATTGGAACTATATTTAGAAGAGTATATTTAGATAACATAGATATTATGATTAATCCCTCAGATATTCAAGAAATTTTTCTTGAATATTTTACTTTTATATGAGTATTATACTATGATTCAATATTAGTATTTTTATGAGATAATTAATTATATTCCATTGTTTATAAAGGGCACCAAGTAAAACTAACAAAAACTATTTTAACACTAATAGTCCATAGAGGTATTAACCTCAGAATTAATTCAGTGAGGTTAGGGTTAGAACTAGTCATATTGTAACTATACTAGGTAAATTGACACTATTTATAACCAATAACTTTTCCCATATGGAGTATCCTATTGTTCCAAAATATTGTGTGATAATTTTGAAACACTTCATGTGATTTCCACCACCATCATTTAATGGAACTAATAATCTATTAGTAGCTAAATATTTATTCAATTAGCTATAAAAGATATTTATATATTTGAGAAGTAGTGAAATGGAAAATATTATTATGATAGTATATCTTATTAAGGGAGTTTTTGATCAATGGTGGTCATTGATTCAAAACCCTAAGGAGGAATAGAATAAAGAGAGTATGGAATCGAATACTTTTATGTAGATATTTTTTGATAAATACTTTGCTCGTGAGAAATGAGATGATATTGATAATAATTTCCTAAATCTAAGAAAATGGGAAGAGAGAAATGTTGTTACTTATAAGTATAGCTTTAAAATGTTAGTAAGGAATATTGGGGAATTTGAATGTAATCTGAAAATAAAGATTTATCACCTCTTTTATGGGATAAATTCAAAATTTCTATAGTAATTGGTCTCTCAAAAAATTTCAACAAATAAGGATAAAGTATAAAGTTCAATCAAGATAGAGAAATAATTCTCCAAGTCTTTTATTTTAAAATTAAATAATTAGAAGAAGAGGATGGTTGTATTCCAGGAAAATAAAAATATTGAAAATATAAAAGATAAAGGGCTTAAAAACTAACATGTAATAATTGTGGAAATAAATACCCTCATAGATTCATTAATGGAATGTGAGTTTGATTCAAGTGTGTATATAAAGTCCATTAATCTCATGAATGAAAAAGAGAAGCCAAAAATATCAAATTCTTCAATTATACAGACATGTGGTGCTTATTCAATCTACTTCCTTAATTATGAAGGATATTTTAATTAGAATACGCTAATAAAGAAAGGCCAGAATTATATTATATCTAGAGTTGAAGTTTATGTCCTAAATGATGTGATAGAATTTGTATTTATCAAAAACTCAAAGTTAGTTATGATTCATTTAATTTTGTATCTACACACTCTTTTATATCTTTATTATTTTCTATGTAAATAAAATCAACCCCTAACACACTAATAAAGGAGTTCTTAGTAGCGAATCCTATGGGAAATATTATTCCAATGAGGATGTCTCAAGTAATATCAATTAATATTCTTAGATATTACTTAGTACCAAAATTGATTTTTATACCTATGGACTCCTTTTTCATAATCCTTGGTATGTATTGGCTATCAAAGAAAAGTAAAAGAATTTATTGTTTTGTAGAAGAAAATTATAATTTGTTAAAAAGGAATATAATTCCATATTTTTAGAGGAGAGATTTTATTATCTAAGTAATTTTTGGATCCATATCTAGTATCTCACCATAATAAAACTCTACAGTTATGGGAAGAGAAAACCAAACGATACATGGGAAGTACATCCTCAGAATAGAGGATGAACCTATTGGAAGAGAATACATTAATGTGTTTTCAGAACAATTACATGGGCATCTACCTGAGTGTCCGGTTGGGTTTTCCATTGAATTAATCTCTAATAAAATACCTATATAAAATAATCTCTAAAGAATTTCCTTAGTGGAATTAGATAATTTTAAGAAACTACTACAAGTGTTTTATAATAATGGAATTATACACCCTACGGTTTCACATTGGGGTGCCCTTGTCCAATTTATAAAGGATTGGTTTATTAAATTTTGAATTTATTAAAGGGAAATTAATTCTATAACTATAAAAAATAATTATATATTGTCACATATTTTTGACTTATTTGATAAACATTAAAGACTATGATCCCTCGATACACTACCACCCCATGAAAGAATACAATTAGGTTTATGCATTGAGTGTGAAGGTCTATAGAGTTTTTTTTATAATGAGGATAGACAAGAATTCTATATTCATGGATCTATTAATGTTGGATATAAAAATTATAAGAGATTAGAAAACATAAATAATTTTCAAAGTAATTTCAAAACCATATTTCTTGGTGAAGATAAAGAAATATCAACATGATGGTGTGTTAATGTTTGGAAAGAGACTATGTATTCCATATATACATGGGATAGAGAGGAAATTAATAGTTGAATCCCATTGTTCAAAATTATCTATAAAACTCGGTATTACCATGAAGTATTGGTATTTGAGGGAACATTTCACGTGGGACAACATGAAGTGAAAAATTACTCATTATGTGTTAGAATACTTAGCGTGAAAATAAGTAAAGTCTGAGAGATAACATCCTAAGGGAGTCATAAAAACTCTCCCTATGACAATTTATATGTTGTAAAATGTTACAATTGACTATTTTTAGAATGTTAGAAATAAAAGTTTTTGTATAGGTTTTCTGGATTTGGGATCCATTAGTTGTGTTTATTCCAGGCGAAAGGGGTATCAGAGTTTAGTGGGGTGACACAACTGTGGTTTAATGCTTTTCTGGATAACATCAAGTGGGTGAGTGGTTATTAAACTATTGTTCACATAAGTTCTAGTTTGATTTGGGATAGACTCATTCAACACATGATGCATAGAAAGATGTCATACTGGTTGAAACATGGACTACAAGATGTGGGGAAAATAAATGTGAATAAAAAATAACAATGTTTGTAGAAAAAATAAAACTATTGAATAAAAGGGGGAAATGGTATTTTGAATAGGGTCACATGAGCTTCTCCCTCTCTCTCTGAATATCTCCCTATCAAAAATTAAAAAATATTTTATCTATCATATCTTCTTAATTTTTGTTAAAAATGATTAATTATTACACACGTTAGATTCTTATTTGTAAATATAGGGTAGGACATGTTCTTATTTTAACCCGAATAAAGGTTACATTTCAAGATTTATATTTAATTCACCTTTTTTTCTTTCATTCATCATATATTAGAATTCTATTGTTTCGTGCTTCATTTGTAATTTTTACTAGAAAAAAAATCATCACCCATTATATAGTAGGTGACCACTTACATTCCAATAGTGTTAAATTTCTGATTTAAAGTAACACCCCAAGATTTCATAGTAAGTTATTTTCATTAATGTAATTTAATAGCTTGCGCTACATGCAACACCAAGTTTGAGCGCACCACGACAAACCAAACTAGCCGTTAAAAAAGTGGTTATGAATTGTATTAACTAAATATTGAATTTTATATACTCCATATAATTTCAAAATCCATATTATGTGTTTCTTAGACATAATATAATAACAAATTCATTTTTTTCAGATAAAAAAAGTGTTTTTCAAAAAATGAAATTTTACCACCTTTTAATGAAAAACCCTTTTTAAAACTAATATTTGACACTTTTATATATTCAATTTATGTAAATTAAATTATTCTTCATAATAGAGACATAAAAATTTATTTTGGATAAATTTTTGGGACTTTTCCGATAACATTCGTATTTTTATGAATAGTGAAAAATACCAAATTTAAATTAAAAACAATTTTTTTAATCGAAATAATTTATAGCGTTAGGTTATGAATTTGAATGTTTTTGAAGTATAATCAGATTATATTTTTATCATTTAATACAATTTAGGTCATTATATGTAATTTCACATTTAAATTTGACATAAACACATGTCAATCTTTTTATAGTCTTTACTTCTTAAAAACTCGCTTTTTGGTTTTGACAACGAGTATTAATTTTAAATTAATTAATGCTACTTATATGTTTTAAATTTGGTAAAAGAGAATTAATTTTTTGAAATACTTAAATATTTTAAATTTGGTAAAATAGAATTCATTTTTTAATTTGGAATATCTAAATTATCCTACGGTGATGTTTTTGTATTTTTATGAAAACTTTCAATTTTTATGAATAGTGAAAAACACTGCGTTATTGTTTAAAACTGACTTTCTATTTATGTAATTAGTAAGTTCATTTTAATTTATTTTTTGTCAAAATAGATGCGTAATACCTATATATGTTCAATGTAATTCATTGGAGTCATTTTATAATAACTTTATATATATATAATTTTATTGATCTTTTTACCGTCGTCTACCCAACTTCTGGGAGAATTTGCAAATTTGCATAAAACATAATTTTACCACATATGTGAGTTTAATTTCAATAAATTTAGAGACATGGTTGACATCAGTAAGTAAAAAAAATTTTCCATAAGATGAAAATAATTTTCCATGAATAGTAACTTTTGACTTTTATTTACCTTAGATAAAAGTAAATAGGGTAATTAAGAGTAAAAATGATATTATAATTACTCTACCACATTTCTTAATTCTATTGGATAATTTTAATTCGACCAAAAACAACCTTATAAATAAAATATTATCCTTTTGGTCCACTTGGATTAGATTAGTACATTTATTAATATTTTATTTAAAGAGTTAAAATTGTTAAATTCAATGTTTAATAACTAAACCATTTTTAATATAGATTTATACATAAGATAAATTCAACTATATATTATAAATATAAAGATAAAAAAATTTCCTATAGAATTTTATGTTATTTATAATTTTTAGACG
This sequence comes from Viscum album, assembly GCA_963277665.1. Taxonomy (NCBI): domain Eukaryota; kingdom Viridiplantae; phylum Streptophyta; class Magnoliopsida; order Santalales; family Viscaceae; genus Viscum; species Viscum album. The sequence continues at coordinate 543,908,965 of OY728157.1, forward strand.
TTAAATAATTAAATTTATTTATGACACAATGATGATGCAGAAATTACCTTATTAATGAAAGATTAAAATAATTGATATTATTAATATCCAAATAAATGTAATTTTAGACTTTTGATGAATTTCACAAATTTTTTAGGTTAATAAGACATCATAGGTTTTATTAAATAATTTTTGTTTGAATTAATCAAGATGTTTTGATTTACAAAAAAAAAACAAATACTAAATAGTGTCACAATTGACATAAATGAGTTTTTAAAACAAATACTATATTATTGGTTGATATAATATTCTTAAAAATATAAGGTTTAGTTAAACGGCTTAAATAATATTATATATGTCATTAATTAACCACTTTAGTTTCTCTTGGAAGTTCAAAGTCAGTTTATTAACCATATAGTTTAAGAATACAAGAAGACACGGTAAATGTTAAACTATTTAACTAATAGTTAAATCTAAAAGATAAGGTTAATATGGTGATTTAAAATTGTCTAAAACATATGTTTTTAGAGTATTTAGACCCATACCCACCTTATCTTATAAATAAATTAATTTGGATCCATTAGAAGCTTAAATTGATTTATAATAAAATAATATTTCTAGGTTTTCCTAAAGAGGCCCTCACCTCTCTTATAAATGGTTACTTCCCCTTATCTCAAAATCACACCTACAAAGAAATTTGGCTCGGCCAACCCCTACCCAAAAATCCCCCCAACATCCCTCACATAAAACTAGAGTCCTTACTTTGATCAGAAATCCAACCTATAGAGCCCTTTTGATCAACTCAAAAGGAAACAGTCGAAGAAGAGATAATAATTTCACCATCGTCTTTCATGTTCTTTTCTTCTTCCAATGACTCATTCATTTTTGTTTCCATACCAAAATAATAACTCCAGTATCTCCTACATACTATGATGTTATTATAAATATGGTACAACAATATTTTCTATTCTATCCGTCCTATATATGACAATGTCACCATATGTGTGTACGTACGGCTTACCGTCTCCACGTCGTGGTGTAGTTTGTTATTCAAAAACATCATTATTTGGATGGGTATAATAATGAGTAAAACTGATTTAAATAATAAATATAACATGTTAATGATTTGTTATATATGATATACCATCCAATTGTATACGATTTCACCATCAAAAGAATGATATTGTCGCTCGGGCGTACGTATGGATTACCGTTTCCATGAACGTGATGAGATTCATTCCCCATCTTAATCATTCAAGAATAATTTTATATTTATGATTAAAAATAATTTTTAATAACTTAATATCATTCTGTATATGAATAAAATACATAGTATACATAATAAACATGGCTTATGTAACAAAACATATAAAGGAAACCGAATTAGTTAACAACCAAAACAATGATACTTCTGAAATATCATTAACAAAGAAATATTAAAAGATCATATATGATATCATATTTATGTATTTGGTTATTTTATAATTTAAAAACAATTATTTATCCATTATACAGGTGGTTAACCTACCCTGTACTAAGGAAAAGTACAAGGTATGGGGTTTTCATCTCACTTCTTATTCCCGGGAGATTCATGCAATGTTGCCACTATTTACTTTTGTGTGGTGTAAGTATTGCCCATGATTATATAATATGTGTAATATAATTTAATTTATGGGTATTTACATCTTCATTGTATAATACTTCCTTCATGGGGTGTATGTTTCGTAAGTTACCAAATCGGGAAGGGAATTTCAAATTTCAATTTTTACTCATTGGGCATCACGCATACATCATTGATTATTTTACTCCATGATTATGTGTGGAATCACTATTTATTATTTATGTAGTAATTTCCACTCCACTTTATGTGGATATACATTTGATAGACATAATCACTCCATTGATAAATTCACATTCCATTGATATGAACTTTTTAAGGGTAATCTTAACTCAATTTCCATTCATTGAGTTAAACATCCAAGTCCTTGGTTTTGTTTTTACAAGAATATGTGTGAATGTAATATGATTGATTTTCATGAAATATACCATTATATTTAGTGTATTTATATTTTTCACACATAATTATATCATTGATTTATCCTTAATCTAAGGATATGATCTTTATATGGTATTTCGTCTCAATTTACATTCCTTTGTGACCTCTTTGTTGTTATGCACCAATTCAATTTTATATGGTGTATATACTATCCTTTGACATATTATATCATGAATACCTTTATTCCCATGATATTATAATGTTTTGATTAATGTTATTCCTCAATTAATTGTATTCAATCGTCTCATATTTGTTTTGGAACTCTTTAACTAAAATATTGTTTTAAATATATTAAATATTTATTCTTCTAAATCGTTCTAATTAATGTCCATGTTTTAAAAATGGTTTTAAGTATTTATCTATATGGACATAAATGTTTTGAAATTAAAATTCTTTTTAAATGTTTCAATGTGTTATGTGACACTTTGATTCAAAAATCTCTTTTAAACGATTTCTTTGATAAATAGTCAGACATTTAAATGTTTTCACGAAAAAGGGGATATTTCTATCAAATAGTTTTAATGACTATTTTCATCTATTTCAATATCCTTAAGTGTATTAAATTCTCTATTGAGGTTAATTTATCATATTAAAATCATCCATATTGTATTTAATGAGTTATGTTTGACTATGGATGTGATATTTTTATGCCACTCATGGTTTGTGGCTAAAATATTAACATTCCATATGCTAGTTTTAATACGAATATTTAGATTATGTTTCAACCTTTTCATATGAGGAATGCATTGGAATTAGTATGTGACAAGTGGAGCCTTCTATAGCTCCTCGATGCATCGGTAGGTCTCATGAGACAAACTAGTGTCTTGTCCCAAGGCCTTGAAAAAATCTTATTTGTAGTCTTGGCAAGAGGCCTTGACTATGTGGTTATGATGTCCGACATTATTCATTCCATCATTATGAAATTTCCTATTGATATTACATGTGATTATTTGACTAGTAGAATATACATGTTAATAATTAAATGGAATTATTTAATTTGCCTTTTCCATATTATGCTGAGGTTTGAGTTTAAAAGGATTGTGTTCTAGTCTTATAAATTTCCTTAAATGTTTATTCTTATTTATGAAAATTTAGGATATATTGTTATCCTTACTGAGCATCTAAGCTCCCCCCTTCCTATGTTTTATTTTTCCTAGTATGAAAAGAATCATATTATGATTAACCTGCAAAAATAGGCTAAGGGGTATAAGAGTGTTCAAAGTGGACACAATGTTTTTTTTATTTCATTATGAAATGTAAAACTTCTGTATGTAGCTTGTACATCCAAGGATACTAAACTTATCGGTCTTTCAAGACATGATTCCAAGTATCATTCCAATGTTATGTAATAATGCACTGATTCTGGGTAACTGGGGTCGGATCATTACAGTTGGTATCATAGTAAGTTTAGTAAAAACCTTTGGAAGGAAGATTTAGAAAAACTCTGATTAGAAAACACTACCCTAAGATGGACATTGAGGATTAGTATAGAAGAACATACAAAAATTTCGAAATGTAAGTATTATGTGGGTTTTCCAATCAATATATCCATGTCTGGATACGAGCAGGTAGAGGCGTCTCTAGCACAGATGTACCAAGGAGTGAAAACTCCGACAAGGAGTTTCGGGCTTGACCTGGTGTATCCTGGTACACGACAATGGGTCATGCTGCACTCTTGGTTATGACACTCTCATGGGATATGATTAAGAAAATTCACATTTTCTTTACAAACTGATTTTAAGGATTTTAATATAAGATGATAATAAATAACCTTGGTTAATCATAAGGTGTTTTAGATTGAAAATAAGGTGTTATGATATTATCTAATTGATTTTATGAATCACACTATGCTTTCTTGTGTTAGTCAGTGGTTGGATTCCCAGGAAGTCATAGTAACATTGAAGATGATTTACATGGTGATCACGGTGGTGGAAATGAGTATCAAAATGGAATGTTGATAGGTGTAAAAGATATTGTGTCCATGCCAAATCAGTTTTCCAAAAATGAGATCAACAACATATATATTAACCAACCCATGGACTCAACAAAGAAGATAAAGTTGGTGAATAATAAGTGCTCCAGCAATGGAGACCATGGAGAAATGAAAGATCAAATTCCATCATGTGGAAAATGTAGAAGGAGACACCTAAGAAAGTGTCTCAATGGAACCAAGAAATTATTTATGTGTGGTAAAGGACTTAAAGTAAATAATTTCTGAGGAAAAATTAAGATTACTATATAAGAAAATAAAAATGATCCCAATAATTCCATTACATTCATTTTTCGTAAATATAAGAGACCTAGGAATTACTTGAGTGAATTTACTATTCTATAGGATAACCTCTTGGTCAAGGAAGAACCTATGTGGAAATAAATGGATGGAGAAATGTTTAAAAGTATTAGTTCTCTTTTTTGATGGGATTACATTGGAATACATTTCTCCTCTATGTGTAAATCTGCAGTTTTTATGTGAAAATTCTATTTTTGGAAGAATTATCTTTTCTATTGTTGATATAGTTATAAATAACCATTTGGGTTTACATGATCCTTGAATTTTAGGCAATTAAAAGTTATTAAATTTTGGGATGAAAATGCAAGGTATGAGATAACATTTGCGGTGAAATTATGTTATGGTTATTTTGTGGAATTTATGTCATTTTGGGAATATTATAAAATATAATTTTTAGAAAAGGACAACAAGAAGACCATGTAACAACTCATCGCATCATAAAAAGCTTCGGGAATCAAACACACAACTGGAGTGCGATTGGGATTTATTTCTTACCATTAGACTACGTGAAGTCCCTAGTTAGTGTGACTAATTATTTTTAGTTAAATAATTTTATTGATCAATAATAAGTTTATTTGGGATCTTATGTATTATAAAATGGATATACATAGTGTAGGAAAATGATATGGTGATTAAGTGACAAATGTTATTTCGGAAGACATTCACTCTGTTAGGAACACTATATGGCTAAGGAAAATAGAATACTATGGGATTTCATTTGAGGAGTAATGGGGTATTTTTATCTATGTTTTTATTATGGATTTATAGTGATTTGGGTTATTTATTGAAATGATTAACCTATCATAGATAATATATTATTAGGTTAATTACTTTTATGTATGTGACTTTAAGAGTAGTCGGTGCTATGTGGAGATACAATTTAATGTAGTAGACTACGTAATCAAATTCTTCTATGATTTGAGATTCAATATAAGTTTGGATTATATTGAAGGCTTTTAAGGAAAATTGTTTATTGAATGGTATTTATTGAATTTTGGGTATTTTTGGATTAATTTTAGATATTAAGATTAGTATTTCATTCCATAAAGGATTATCCTTTGTGGATCATCTGATCTTGTACTAACCATTTTGGTTTTGGTTAATCTCTAAGTACAAGGGAAATATATAATTTATCCTTTATGGAACATGTGATTCTCTAAATGTCGATTCTAGCACTTCTGGTGTCACCAAGTCATCTTGAATACACGTTGTTTGAAAAAAAATATGAGTTAGTGGTAGAAATTTATTAAAGGATGAAACTCTACTTAAAAAGAAAATGTATCCCTTTTTGTTCTTAGTAAATCTCATAAATAAATTTCTCAACTTTATGAAATGGAACTTAAAACAAAAAACGTTTTCCGTTTACTTTTCCTACTAGGAAACTAATGACAATTTATCCCATCACAGGTTTGTCGGTTTCTTGTTGTTATCTTCCTCCTAATCATCTTTTCTATCACTCTCCCCTAGAACGTGGCACTTATTTTATCTTCCATATCCAATTTTTCCTACATTGAATCCTAGTATGAGTTATCTCAGTTGACCTTTGTACTTCTCTTTCTTTCTTTTAAATTAATAGTTTTATTGACTCTTTTTCAGATGTGGAACTTTAAATGAATTTCCCTAGCCCAATTTTAAAATTGTGATGACGCAATTTCCAAAATGGGGGAAGAATGTAACACCCCAAGATTTCATAGTAACTTATTTTCTTTAAATTAATTCAATCTCTTGCGCAACATGCAACACCGAGTTTGAGCACACCATGACATACATAACTAGCTGTTCAAAAAGCAGTTATTAATAGTATTAACTAAATTTTGAATTTTATATACTCCATATAATTTTATAATCCATGTTATGTGTTTCATTGACAAATATATAAGAAGAAATTCATTTTTTCAGATAAAAAAATTATTTTTCAAAAAATACAATTCTACCACCTTTTAATGGAAAATCCTTTTTAAAACCAATATTTGACACTTTTATATTTTCAATTTAATGAAATTAAATTCTTCTTTAGAATAGAGACATAAAAATTTATTTTGGATAAATTTTTGGTACTTTTCTGATAACATTCATATTTTAAGGAATAGTGAAAAATAGAAAATTTTAATTGAAAACAGCTTTTTTTAATCAAAATAATTTATAGTGTTAAATTTTTAATTTGAATGTTTTGAAAGTATAATTAGATTATATTTTTATCATTTAATACAATGTAGGTTATTATAAATAATTTCACATTTAAATTTGAGATAAACACATGTCAATATTTTGATAGTTTTTACTTCTTAAAAACCCGCTTTTTGGTTTTGATAACGGGAATTAATTTTAAATTTATTAATTCTACTTATATGTTTTGAATTTGGTAAATTAGAATTAATTTTTTAATTTGGAATATCAAAATTATCTTAGGGTGAATTTTTGGTATTTTTCTGAAAACGTTAAATTTTTTATGAATAGTGAAAAACGCTACGTTATTGTTTAAAACCGAATTTTTATTTAAGTAGTTAGTTATTTTATTTTAATTTATTTTAGGTCAAAATATATATATAATACCTATATATTTTTAATTTAATTTATTGGGGTCATTTTATAATAAATTTAGATATATAAAATTTTATTGAACTTTTTACCGCCTTTTACCCACCTTATAAGAGCATTTGCAAATTTTCATAAAAAATAATCTTTCTACTTCTGTGAGTTAAATTTCAAAAATCTGAGAGACACAGTTGACATCGGTAAGTAAAATGTGGTTTAATGAGATGAAAATAATTGTTGGTCAATAGTAACTTTTGACTTTTATTTCCCTCGGTTAAAAGTAAATAGGGTAATTAAAGGTACAAATAATATTATAATTACCCTAACACATGTCCTAATTCTATTGGATAATTTTAATTAGACCAAAAAAAACTTAAAAATAAAACATGATCCTTTTGTTCCACTTGGATTATATTAGGACACTTATTATTATTTTATTTAAAGAAGAGTTAAAAGTGTTAAATTCAAAGTTTAATAACTAAACCATTTTTAATATAGAGTTATACATAAGATAAATTCAACTATAAATATTCAATAAAATGATAAAAATATTTAATACATAATTATATTTTATTTATAATTTTTAGACATTAAATAATTAAATATATTTATGACACAATGATGATGTAGTAATTACCTTATTAATGAAAGATTAAAATAATTGATATTATAAATATCCAAATAAATGTAATTTGATACCTCGGATGAATTACACTAATTTTATAGGTTAATACGACATGTTAGGGTTGATTAAATAATTTTTTTCAAAGTAATCATGTAGTTATGATTTTCACAAAAAAACACTAAATAGTGTCAAAATTGACATAAATGAATTTTTTTTTAAATGTTATATTATTGGTTGGTATAATATTCCTAAAATATAAGGTTTGGAAAAAAGGATTAAAAAATATTATATATTTCATTAATGAACCACTTGAGGTTCTCTTAAAATTTTAGTGTAATTTTTTTAACCATATGGTGTAAGAATACATGAAGATACGGTAAAAGTTAAACTATTTAACTAATAGTTAAATATGAATAATAAGGTTAATATAGTGACCTAAAGATGTCTAAAACCTATTTTTTGAGAGTATTTCTACCCATACCCACCTTAGCTTCTAAATAAATCAATTTTGATCCATTATAAACCTAAAATTATTTATATTAAAATAATATTTCAATTTTTTCCTAAAGTTACCCTCACCTCTCTTATAAAAGGGTACTTCCCCTTCTCTCAATATCACACCTCCCAAGACATTTGTCTTGGCCATCCCCTGCCCAAAAATCCTCCCAAATTCCCACCCATCAAATTATAGTCCTTATTTTGATCAGAAATCTAACTTATAGAGCCCTTTTGATCAACTCAAAAGGAAACACCCGAAGAAAGGGTAATAATTTCACTACCCTCTTTCATGTTCTTTTCTTCTACCACTTCCTCTTTATTTGTTGTTTCCATGCCAAAATAATAACTCCAGTACCTCCTATATACTATTATTTTATTATAAATATGGTACAACCATATTTTTTATTTTATCCATCCTATAAATGACAAAGTCACCATTCGTGGGTAAGTACGGCTTACCGTCTCCACGTCGTGGTGTAGTTTGTTATTCAAAAACATCATTATTTCAATGGGTATAATAATGTGTATAACTGATTTAAATAATAAATATAAATTTTTAATGATTCGGTATATGTGATATAACATCCAATTATATATGATTTCACCATCAAAAGAATGATATTGTCGCTCGTGCATACGTACGGCTTACCGTCTCCATGAACGGGAAAAGATTCATTCACCTCATAATCATTCAAGAATAATTTTCATTTTATGATTAAAAATAATGTATAAGAACTTAATATAAATCTGGATATGAATCAAATACAGCGTATACATAACAAACATGACTTACATAACAAAACATATAAATGAAAATGAATCAGTTAACAACCAAAACAATGATACTACTGAAATATCATTAACATAGCAGTATTAGAAGATCATATATGATATAATATTTGTGTATTTTTTTATTTTATAATTTAATAAAAATTATTTCACCATTATACAAGAGGATAACCTACCCTATACTATGAAAAAGTAAAAGTTAATGGGTTTTCATCTCACTTCTTATTCCCATGAGATTCATGCAATATTGTCACTATTTCTTTTTGTGCGGTGTATGTACTGCCCAAGATTGTATTATTTATGTAATATACTTTAATTTATGGGTATTTAAATATTCATTGTATGATACTTCCTTTATGTGGTGTATGTTTGATAAGTTTCCAAATTGTTAAGGGAATTTCAAATTTCAATTTCCACTCATTGGCATTACGCATACATCATTGATTATTTTACGTAATGATTATGTGTGGAATCACTATTTATTATTTATGTAGTAATTTCCACTCCCATTTATGTGGATATACCTATAATACACATAATCAATCCATTGATAGATTCACAATCCATTGATATGAACTTTTTAATGGTAATCTTAACTCAATTTCCATTCATTGAGTTAAACATCCAAGTCATTGGTTTTGTTTTTACAAGAATATGTTTGAATGTAATCTGAGTGATTTACACTGAATATAAAATTATATTTAGTGTATTTATATTTTTCACACATAATTATTTCATTGATTTATCCTTAATATAAGGATACAATCTTTATAAGTTATTTCGTCTCAATTTAAATTCCTTTGAGACCTTTTTGTCGTTATGAACCAATTCACTTTTATATGGTGTATATACTGTCCTTTGACATATTATATTATGAATTATTTTATTCCCATGATATCATAATGTTTTGATTAATGTTATTCCTAAATTACTGGTATTTAAGTGTCTCTTATTTGGTTAGGAACTCTTTAACTAAAATGTTGTTTTAAATGTTTTAAATATTTATTCTTCTAAATATTTCTTATTAAAGTCAATGTTTTTAAAATAGTTTTATTTTTTTATTTATATGGACATAAATGTTTTGAAATTAAAATTACTTTTAAAATTTTTAATGTGTTATGTGACACTTTGATTTAAAAATTTCTTTTAAATGACTTCTTTGATAAATAGTGTGATATTTAAATGTTTTCAAGAAAAAGGGGATATTTCTATCAAATAGTTTTAATCACTATTTTCAACTATGTCAATATCCATTAGTGTATTTTATTCTTTATTGAGGTTAATTTATCATAATACAATCATTAATATTCTATTGAATGAGTTATGTTTGACTGTGAATGTGCTATTTTTATGCCCTTCATGGTTTGTGGCTAAAATATTGACATTTCGTATGCTATTTTTAATACAAATTTTTTGATTATGTTTCTACCTTTTCATATGAGGAATTTATTCGACTTAGTAATTGATGGGTGGAGCCCGTTATAGCTCCTCTATGCATCGGTAGATCTCATGAGAAAAAACTATTGTCTTGGCACAAGGCCTTGACAAAATCTTATTTGTAGTTTTGGTATGAGGACTTGACTATGTGGCTATGATGTCTGACATTATGCATTTCATGATTATGAAATTCGATATTGATATTGCATATGATTATTCGCCTAGTAGAATATCCACTTGAATCAGTAAATGGCATTATTTGATTTATCTTTTCCATATTATGCTGATGTTTAAGTTTAAAAGGCTTGTGTTTTAGTCTTATACATTGCCTTAAATGTTCATTCTTATTTATGACAGTTTCTGCTATATAGTTATCCTTACTGAAAATCTGATCTCACCCATTCCTTATGTTTTATTTTTCTTAGGCTGCAAAGAAGCATATTATAATTAACCTACAAAACTAGGCTAAGGGATATAATAGTGTTCAAAGGGGACACAATGTTGTTTTTTTATTTCATAATATAATGTAAAACTTATATATATATCTAGTACTTCCAAAGCTACTAAACTGATCAGTCTTTCAGGACATGATTCCTTGTATCATGCCAATGTTATGTAATAATGCACCGATTCTGGGTAACTCGGGTCGGGGCGTTACATTTTATAAAAAATATTCACTAAATAAATGACTTAGAATTTTATGTGGAATAATTATTGTTAAAAAATAGTTCTAATAAAGTAGAATAATTTTTCCTTGAGTTAATGTGTAGTTTTAAAATCTTATTTATGTGTTTTATCATATAAATCATTTTTTTTCGTGATTAGTGTGTTAGTTTAATGACAGTAATGGTAGAATAAATTGTAAATTTTAAGGATATGTTAATGGAGAAATTAATAAATTCAATTTATAGAGTGAAATTGATGTTTTAGTCATGTTTTAAGGTGTTAAGAAGTTTTTATCTATATTGGGAATTTATTTTTTCACTGAATAAATTCCAACGTGTTTTTTTTTGCATCATTTATTTGATAAAAAAGGGTATTTTATTGGTTTTTTTATATAATTGATTTTTTTGAGTGTAAACATAATTGAAAAGTATATTATAAATGATTAAATACATAATAAAATTTATTTGGTGTTTAGTAGTGGTTGTTATAAAAATAATGTTATTTAACGTGATGATTAATGCTTGAAAATCTATTTTTATTAAGTAAAGTGATAATAAAAATATACTAATGGCTGAATAAATATTGTATTTGATGTATCTTTTAATGGAATAATTAATGGTAGGAAATTAAGGATAGAGTTGGTATTTTTGTTTGAAAATGGTGTGTTAATTATTAATCATTTCATTGTAAATTCATAAGATGAGTTTAATAATTTTAACTTTTTATTGATATAAGGTTAATGACATTATTTTTGTTTAAAGAAAATATTTTCTACCATAAAGATTTTATATTCATATGAAAAGAAAATATTTAAAGGGGAATTAATAATTAATTAGGGGAGTTAATGACATATTTGGGTGATGTTTTTAATGATTTTAAAATAATTTTATATGATTTATAGTTACAAGAATTTTAGATTAAATGGGGAAAAGTGAAAATTAAAATGGGAAATTTGTGTCTAATAGAGATGTGGGATAGTATGATTAAGAATGGGGTTTTTACTGAGTAAACAGTTTTTGTATTCTTTTGTGTTTGGAATTGTAAATTTTAATCGGAATTTGGGATGCTAGATATGTTTTTCAAAGTGATTAATTTATTAAAATATAATAACATGGGGTTATCTTGATGTGTTATTATTATAATTAAATTCTTATTTGGATGGTTTTGAGAAACTATTGTATTGTGATAAACTTCCATGAAGTTTTTCACTTATAATGAGCCTTGGTTTCGGATAAGATATACAATATTGATGTGAGAATGAAGTGTTTGTCTTGGACATTAGTTAGTCTTGGGTAATTAGGTTATTCCCTGTGCTTATTAAAAGAGATAATTTTTTTCATGTGTTTGTAATAAGGGATGATTTATTCCATTTGTTTGGAATATAAGACAATGATAAGCCATGTATTTGGATACAAAGTTCTATGGGTACCAAAAATGGATTTAGTAGGTATAGGTTACTTTGATGACGAGGTTTTCACCTATCACATTGATTTCTTACTAAAATTGTTAATTTTTAACTCATTTAGATATTTACACTATTTTTATGTCATCACAACCAACTCCATTTTATTATAGGGGTTGTAATAGTTTCTAGTAATGATTATTTTCTCACTCATTATATGTATACACCTTTGTGTGCATAGATAATATACATGACATTTCCAGTGAAGGATTTAAGCCTATGAATCATGGATGTATATGTCAAGAAAAATCATGGAACTATGTACATTTATTATAGAGTCATAGTGAAGTAGTGTACACACTTTTTCTATTTGACCTTTTAATAAAATTGTTCTTACTTATTAACTTGTTTTTAATATTTTAGTCTTTTTTAGTTATATGATATATGTAGGAATTTATGAGATTTTTTATGATATGTTGTTCTTATTTTTATTCATTTCTGATGTTTATTTATATCCAAAAAATTATCATAATTGTTTGATTTGATGATCCATTAGATAGTAAATCACCCCCAAGTGATATAACTGAACCATTGATTTTAGTAATCAACCTCTGGTTTAATTCATCATTATCTAGAGATATATTTTGTTGTAATTGGCCTTTTTTAAATTTGGAAATGGCCATAAATATGAGATTAATGAAATGTTTTAATTTGTGTTAAATTTTTAAATTTTATAATGATAAAGGATAAAGTGTATAAGTTGTTACCAATATTAAAGTGTAATTCTAGGATTCATTGGGTTAATTCATGTTAATGTTTATTTGGTAGGTGAAAACATTGAATTTTAAATCCAAAAATGTGTTTTTTTTTGTTTTTTTATAGAGAATGTTGATTGTTCTTTATTTTTGAATCATGATAAATGAAAATAAATGTATGATAATGCCTCAGTTGTAATTATGATATTTTTACTATGTTTTATTGCTACATTTTGATCATAATGATAAATTTTTGAAAAAGTTATGAAATATTTTGTTTCATGGTATCCATGTGGAATATGTATTATATTATGGTATTCTGAAAGGGGGAAATAATTTTGTATGAGAATTTAGAATGTTGACATATCATTTTTTGGGAGTGGAAAACTAGTTTTATGACTTAAGAAACATCTTAAGGACGAGAAGTATTATAATGGGGAGATTGTAACATCTATTTTTTTAAAATATAATTTTTAGATTATATTTTCTATCTAAATATGAAAGGTGATTCTAAGTTAAAATTAAAATAATTTTTTTAACTGTGTATAAATGGATAAATATAATTTTTTATAAGTTTATAGATTAATAATTATAATAAATCTATTATTAATTGAATTAAAAAATAGAAATTTTTGGTTAATAATTCATTTGTTATTGTGTTTGTGTTTAATAATTGGGGTTCAATTATTTATAATTTTGGTTATATTTATATTTTATTATATATATATTCATTTACATGTAAAAAGGGAGGGAAATTTTTTTGTGATGTACATTGGTGAGAGTAATTTGTATATAGGTTGCACAAAGTTGGGGATTTCTAGTTGTGTTTAAGCCTAGTGAATGGAGATTTATTATTGGGTGGGGTAGCATGATTGTACTCTAATGATTTTTTAGATACCATTGATTGGGGGATGGTTTATTACCCTTTCGATTACATGAGGTCATGTCTGATATGGAATTCCCTCATGTGGAACACTTGGTGCATAACACTATCACTATAGGGGAAAATGTGGTCTAAATGTAGTGGGGAAAAAGGTAGGTGAATAAAAAAACAATAATAACATTTAATGGAAAAACAAAATTATTAAAAAAAACAAGAGGGGGAGAAGGATTTTAAACAAGCACATGCAGGCTTCTCCCACTCTCTAATAATCTCTCCCACTCTCTATGATTCTTTTATCCTCTATCAATAATATCTTCTTCATTATGGATATAATAGAAAAAAATTTAGTACTATTGTATTTTCCATGATGAGTATAAGGTAATCCCTATGTTTTTGTTAAATTATTTACGTCATATTTTATGGTTTAAATTTAATTTATGTTTCTCGATTTTATTTTATCAAAAATATAAATTTTAATATTTGGAACTTTTTTTCATTGTATCTAATGCGGAATCACCAAAAAAATCTAGTAGGTATACTCTTTATTTCCTTTGGGTTTTAACTTGTGATTTTATATTAATTGTATAAGACATAAAAAATTTAAACATTTTCTGTGGAATAATTGATATGGAAAATTAGTTATAGTAAAGTATAATAACTTTTAATGAGTTAAAGTGAAGTGATATGATGTTTCTAATGTGTTTTTTCATTTAAATCATAGTGTTTCATGATTAAAATGTTGTTTTAATGATAATAAGTTTTTAATGAATTTTCAACTTGTTATATACAATAATGGTGGAGTAAATGAAGTAAATATATGGTTTGAAATTGAAGTTTTAATCATTTTTTTAAGGTTTAGTTCATTGTTCAATGATTTAGGTTCCTATTTAGAGAATAAATAAATTTTAATGTATTATTGTGCTTTATTAATAGATAAAAGTCTATTTTTTGGGCGTTTTCGTGTCATAATTTATTTTTTATAGTCTAAACATACTGAAAAAAGAGTTTTTTCATGCATAATGTTATAAAAGAATTTACCTAGTGTATAGTGGTTCTTAAAAAAGTATTGTGATTTAAAGTTATGATTTAATGCCATAAAATATATTTTAATGAAGTAAAGCGGTAAAAAATTGTTGAATTTTGGAATAAATTGAGGAAATGATGTAACCTTTACAAGAATAATTAAATGTGGTAAATGAGGGTTATAATTAGTGTTTGAATTGGGAAAATTGTGTGTTAATCATTGCTATATAAATTTATAATATGAGTTTATGTATTTTCTCTTATTTTTATATGATGCTAATGAATTTATGAGTGTTTATAGATAAGGTTTTCTACTATAAAGAGTATATTTTCATGTTAAAATAAATTATTTAAAGGGAGAAACACACTTAATTAATTGGTCAAGTTAATTATGTGTTTGGGTGATGTTTTTAATGAGATTGATATGATTTTATATGATATATAGTTTTTGGTATTTTTTATTAAATTGGGAAAAGTGAATATTAAAAAGAAAAAATGTTTATAACATTGACTAGATGAAAAAATGTGATAATGAGATTAAAAATTAGTGGTTTAAATGTGTATATTATAATTGTATTTTTATGTGTTTATTATAGAAAATGTGAATGAAAATTATTTATATTGTATTTATTTTTATAAATTGGGGTTTATTTTTTTGTTTCTTAATAATTAAGTCATTTTTTGATGGTTTCCACTAACTCTTGTGTTGCGATAAAGTTCAATAATATTGGTAAATTTCATGGAGGCTTGATTTAGGTTAAGAAATGTTATATTGATGTGAGAGATTTGTGTTTGTATTGGACTTCAGTTAGGCATAGGGAATTATATTATTCCTTTTTTGGCATTATAGATAATTGATTACATGTTATTTGAATAAGGGATGATTTATTCCATGTGTTTGGTATATGAGACAACAGTAAGTCATGTGTTTTTATACCAGGTTTTATGGGTACCAGTAATGGATAAAGCACATATGAGTTACTTGAGTGACATGGTTTTCACATATCATTTTGATTTCTTGCTAAAAATAATAAGTTTTAAATAATTTAAATATTTAAACTATTTTTATATCATCCCAAATAACACCATTAAATTAAAGGGGCTATGGTGGTATCTATTGACAATTATGTTCTCACTCTATGTACGTACACACCTCATGTATATACTGATTATGTCTATAAAAATATAGGTGAACGATATAAGCCTCTGTAGCATGAAATTTTATTCTAAGAGACAACTTGGAGAGGATTATTTTTCTTATAGATTCTTGTAGAAGGGGTTTCCATATATTTCTCTATTTTCTTTTTTATATGTATTGTTCTTAATTTGAACTTGTGTTTTATCTTTGAGTCTTATTTGTTTGAATAGAACATGAGGTCATTTTTGAGATATTTTTATGACATATATAGATTATTATAATTTATTCCCACTGTTAATTATAATTAAATAATTTGTCATTTTTATTTCATGCGATAATCATTATAAGGTAAATCACTATTATGAACTAGCACGGATACCCTGGTACCCGAATACTTGAACTGACTCTAACATGTTCTAAAGGGAGTTCTTGATCCCCATGAGTTGGCAACTAGTGTGTTTAATTATACAAGACTAAGAGAACATGATTTGTTTCATATAAAAGTGGAATTTAAAGATATAATTATATGTTCTTAACAATCAAAAAAAGTTTAAAGTACCATAATCAAATAGTTAAACAAACATAAAAATTGTACATCATCAAAGTACACATTATCTAATAAGAAAAATGTTTATACAACCAATGAAATGAGTGGATAACATCTCCACCAATCACCTCTATGTATCTGAGTCCCAATGATCAAGAATATCCACCACCTCCTAGTGGTGATTTGACTTTTCTTAGACCTAGAATAAGAAAATCTATAAACACTCAAAAGAAAAGGTATGATGTTAAATATAAATCCAAGTAGGGTATCACCAAGTGTTCTATAATATATTCCATAATAATATACCACACATTCATTTAATTTTATTAAAATAGGGAATGACATGACATTTACATATTTTTATCAAAACATACTTTCAAAATCAAAAGATGGAAAATAAATCAAAACATGATACAAAAATAACTTAAATGAACATTTTATATAAAATATTTATATATAGTAGTTTCTAGGAATAAAAAATCAATAATTGATCGCATGTATAAAAAAGTCAACCAAGAAGTAGAACCATGTATCAAGGCCTCATGGTAAGTAAGTTTTTAGTAATAATATTCTCATGCTTCTCATAATGATCACGATTCAAGATAGGTGTGGACACAATCAATCTACAAACTAATAGGGGTACCCATTATAGGTAGTATACACCCCAACAGGTGAACCCATTTCATTCAGTCATGTCACAACTGTTTAGATAGAGTTTTAATTTTCAATCCATTTATATAGAGTCAGATTCCTAGAACTCTTGACCATGTTACCCATTAATTACCTAGGATAAAAGTTTCTTTGAATAATCAATCAATTAATGAGAGTAAAAATCAATCTTTCAATTTTCCAAATTTTAGTTTTCCATGTACCTTTTAATTTCAAAACCAAAACATAGGTTTTTATAAAATTCATGGCTTCCCAAAATCTTATTTCAATTTAAGACTTTTTTCTCAAGAATAAACACTCAATAATTTAATAAATCATGTTTTAAATCACACCATCATTTTCTTCAAAAATACATGCCACGTACCAATTCCTTAAAATTGGGGGATTTTTAAAAACATTATGACCTTTTAAAATCACACATAAATTATTTTATATTATGGGTTTTAAAAATAATTAAAAACTCATATAAAAACAATTAATTAATATAGGGATTCGATTTAATGGAAAATTCATATGGAACCACCTTCCTTTACTCAAATGATCAAATAAAAGACTCCCAATAGGATTTCTAATGAACAATGAGGTGAACGAGATCAAGAAACACATCCTATAATCAAGATCCATAAAAAAGGATTTTATATCCATAAATGAAATAATGATCTATCAGTGTCAAAAGAATATGATAGAGAATATTATATGCAACCATATGATAAAATATATACATATCCTAAAAAGATAAAACTAGATCAATCATGCTTCGATCTGCTAAAAAACAAGTTTTTAGGAGACAAAAAAATTACTGATAACCATAAAAACCATATAAATTGATTATGTTCAAGTGAGGGTCAATTAAGGGTTAAATCGAGGCTCCTCGTATTTTAAAAAAAATCAAAGGATTAAATACTTACATGCGCAGTTTGATAGAGAGGTCACACAGTTAGTAGTAATCATTCACTCTAATTGTGTTCCCTCCCTAGTATTTTGTTTGGAGTGTATAGTTTGGCTAAAAATGTACCTTAACCATACACCAACCATAAAAAACCTTTCTATTTTAAGTAACATTTTTTGAGAGAGAGGTCACTTGGTTTGGAATAATTGTGTACCCAATTACCATGGCCCCAATATGTTCACAAGGTTTCCAAGGCCAAAGATCACATCTTTCCTAGACCATGAGCTATCCCTGCACAGCCACTTAAGGATCCCAAATTTTCCAAGTTCCACCTAAATTAACCAAAAACAAATCCCATCTAAATTAAAACCAAAACAAGGGTCAAGAATAACTTGTAAGTAGGTAACTAGATGCAACATCCTTCCCTCCATAAACACATTTTCCCCCCGAAATCCTGTCAAGAAGTTAGCAAATAAAATAGATGAAACCAATTATATCTCACCAATGTATCATGATCCCATGTATCATGTGAATCAGATCAATATTTCCATATCACACAGATCAAAGGTATCATCCTCCCATGAAATACCATTGTCACAAAATTAAAAATCCTGATTAGATTCTCATTCATAGTGACATCAAGCTCAAGATTAGGATTTTCAAAGCTCAAAACATGATTAGGATCCAAAATATACCTTCAAACATGCAAAATATGAAACAAATTGTGGATAAAATTCACTTATTGTGGAAGTTCTAACTGAAAATCCTCTTTCACCACCTTCTAACCAATATCAAAAGGACCCCAAAACCATGGCACAACATTTCCATATTTCCCAAGAAGTCACTAAACCAAACACGGTGAAACCCTCAATAACACCTAGTCGCCAACTAAAAACTCCAACAGTAATCAATGAATATCATCATAAGACTTGTACTGTCTCAATTCCATAACCATTATCTAACAAATCAACTGAATATTTATCATCATCTCATTGACTAAACTCAAACCAACCAAGGAAGATTCACAAATCCCTGACCAACACAATGTATATTTAAATATCCCACCATACAAGGCCTAAAAAGGACCCATAATAATTATAGATTAGTAGATGTTATTACTATAAAAATCAACTAGTACCAAATTGATGTCTTAAGATACACCAAACACAAGAACACAAGAACGCAACATATATTCTAGAATCTATATAACTGGTTATGTCTGGTCATCCATCTATGGATGATTTGTCATGCTCAAACATACTTGCGATCCTAGTGCCTCCGGGATGCATCTCCAAAATTGATATGTAAAATGGGGATCCCAATCAAATACTATAGAAAAAGGGACTCCATGAAATCTGACAATATTTTATACATAGAGATGTTCTAATCCCTCAACCTGTTTGTATATCAAATATGAATAAATTGATCTGATTTGTTCATACTATCAATAAAAACAAATATCAAATTCTTTCCCTGAGAGGTACATGAAAAACCAACCACTAATTCCATTGAGATCTCATCCCACTTCCAAGTCATCATTGGAAGTAGTTGAAGAAAACCTAAAGGTATCTGGTTCTCATATTTAACATACTAATAGGTATAATAATGAGAAGAAAATTAATTTATGTATTTTACCATACCTAGGCACTATAATTTTCATTGAATATCATGAACATATTTTGGGTTATAGGGTACACCACTTCATTGGAATTATGGAAATTCTCTATTACGGAATTTCATGTAGACAAGGTAAAACAAACCAATTCCAAAAACATAGAATTCCCTCGAAATAGAATTTCTACTCCCTGAAGTTCTTCCCATCTTAAAGATAGTCCCTAATTCTATAGAACTAACCATAAATCTATTTCTGCTAAAGAATCTTCTTAAGAAGAGAGTAATTAAACTGAACACTTTCCAAGATAACTATAGCCTCTTTCTTCAAGGCCCCTAATTGCAATTAAGAAAAAAATATGCAGTAGTTTCAACTCTTCCGATTATTATTTCATTTCCCTGATCAATGTTTCCTACTCAATACATCCGGAAAGAAATTTCCCTTCCTCTTTATAACAACAATTTCCTTTCATACATTCATATTACAAAACCTTTTTAGAATACTTAAACCATTATACAAATAGACACCCAAAGACTATACTAGTCTACTGATTTTGGAAAAATGGAAACATAAATATGAGTACATAAATGAGATATATAATCTCCCAAAATATTTTTTTATTATCACCCTTATTAGACACATAAAACATAATACATATCTTCATAACATGGGGAAAGAAAACATAAAAATGGTTGAGATAAAATGCTTCATAAGGGTAAACAAGGGAGATACGTAAGCATAATCATGAACATAAGGGTATGAGAACATGATCATGAAAATAGAAGATCACGCCATGCATATCAAAGATCATAAACATGAATCATTGCATAAATCTTGGTAGTTCATAAGACCTAAATTGTATGTAAATAAAGAACATAATCCATGAAATCATAACATTGGAATAAAATGTGGAATTTGGGTATAGACATAATCATATATACTGATTTCAATAGTCATCAAGGAATTGCTTCCAAGTCAATAATAGTGGAAAAAGTCCTTTAATGAACCAGGTTCACACCTTGTTCCATCCCTATATTACTAAACTAAGTTCACTCCTCGTTCCAGCCCTGTAATACTGAACTGAGTTCATTTCTCATTTTAGACTTGTCTGTCTAATGAGAAATAAATATTTACCCAATGCATTAGTGGGAGATATAGGTCTCACCCATCTCATAATGAAATCATACATACATTTTCCACAAGATCAATAAGAAACATATCATTCCCCATGAAATTAAATGGTTATCATTAACATGTAATCATATCATAACCTATAGAAAAAGACACATGTTTCATAATCATTTCATCAAAATCATAACCCATGAAAATAAGTGGGTTTCAAAGGTGTATAACCTATGGAATGAAAACGGGGTTCATAAACATCATTTAATCAAAACATAAACCATTCAAGAAAAAAATATGAATGAAACCTTTGGATAATTTTTTATAAGGGGTGATTAATAACTAAAGATGTCATCTTAGATGGAAAATATCTTAGAAAGATGTTCTGAAGACATTTCATGAAGATAATATCCTTTGTTCTTTGAAAAATTCCCTTTAAAACATAAAAAAAAAATTGAAATCCATTTTCTTTTAAATAATCTTTAAAGCTTATAAAGATATATTTGAAAATATTTTTGAATCCTTTTTATTTTAAAAATATAAAAAAGAGTTTGAAAACTTTTTGAAAACTATTTTTGAGGAAAAAATATAAAAGGAGCTTGAAAACATTTTGAAAAAAATTTCATTGAAAATTATTTTCAAACTTATAAATAAATGATGAAATCATTTTGAAACCCATTTTCCATGAAAACTTATAAAAGAATCTAGAAAAAATTTGGAAAACAATTCTCCTTGAAAACCTGTAAAAGAAACTTGAAAATATTTTGTAAACAATTTTCATTGAAAACATATAAAAAAATCTTGAAAAAAATTTTGAAAATAATTTTAATTAAACAATTATAAAAGAATAATTAAAATTATTTGGAAAAAAAATTGTTATAAACTTATAAAATAATCTTAAAACACATTTGAAAAAAAAATTCATTGAAAAATAATTTGAAAATTAATAAAGAAATAATGAAAAAAATTGAAAACCATTTCTTGGTAAATTATTATTAAAAAAAATTTATTAAAAATCAACCTTTTAAACATTAAAAGTATGCTTCACATAAATGACAAGCTGTAAAACTATACATGGCATACGAGATAAGATGAACATTCCTTTTTCACAGTAAACGGATAGGAAAATGAATTGTTCGGAAAGCAAAAAGAAGATTTATTTGAAAAAAAATTGTAAAAGAAAAAAAAGAGAAAATGTGTTTTAAATATTATACTATAAAAGTACAATATTCTTGGAAGCCCTTTTTAGAAAAAAAAAATTTTAAGGATCATAGATTTTCTACTGAATATTGGGTAAATTTAGGCTTTCTTAAAAATAGATTCATAACTATATTATGTACCAAAGAGAAGAAAACTGGTACCAATAAATTAATTTATCATAAATAAATGGAGGATAAAAAATTCATTAATGTTATTTAGATGTTTATTATATTATTTAAACAAAGTAATTATAATCTAAACAATCTTGAAAACTGAGGAGATTATTTCAATAAACTCTTATTACTTTGTAACTTTGAACCATACTACCAATATAAGAAACTGAAATTAAATGAATCTTAAAATATCATGAAATGAAGGATAATAATGATATAACATGTCAGAGGTAGTAAATACACCTCATATAAAAATATAGGTGCATAACATGGCATGTGTCTTAAACAAGGTAAATTAAGACAAAATTATCTTACTGATTTGGTAACTTTTGAAACATAAACCATGTGAAAAAAAGATCCTATAATTGATTTGTAACTACCGATTAATTTAATTATAATAATAATATAATAAATTAATTGGTATTATATACCCCACACAAATAGAAATAGTGGTGAATATGGCATGTATCTCACCTAAATAAAAAGTGAGATGAAATCCCCTTACCTTTTGTCTTGTCTCTCTTCATACTCATAAAAACCTCCTATATAATAAATATAAATTTATAATACATATATAACATAATAATATTCTTATATCAAATAACTTATATGGTTTGATTATGACTTTATATTACCCTCATGTTAATAATTCTATGTTAAGGTTTCACTTTGGGTAATATCCACTTTGTTCTTATCATGTGTCTTAATTTGTTATATCATGGGTCATTATACTTATATCATGACTTCTAGAATGTAAAAAATGATATAAATAACATTTATATTCATTATATTTTAATAATAATTATTTATAGAAAATAGAAACATGAAATGTAATACCCCGTTCATGGAGATGATATGACATACGTACGCATGAACGTTGTTTCCATTTAATAGTGGTATTGAAGGAAAGAAGGTAAATGACATGTATATATATATAACATTATTAATGTATAATTATTGTATCATATATATCATATAATTTCACTAAATGCATCCTTAATACATTCCACATAGTGTGTGAACGAGTGACATCGCTTTGAGGGGGCGGTAGTCCACACTTCCTCAAACAAAATTATCGTATTTTAAAAAACTAGAAAGTTTAAAGATATGTGTTGTAAAAGAATTACAGAATCTTAAATACATAATAAATATAATATATATCATATAAAAACATATTTTCAATCATAATTCTCACCATGAAAGATGGAGTTGTAAGAACAAACACTCATCATTTTGTTGGGCGGTAGTTCACTGTACACATAAACAGAATGTTTGTTACCCATTAGATAGAAGTATGTGTAAGTGTATGTCAAAAAAATTTAATAAATACATTATCCTATTTTTATGATAATTTTTTTATAAAATAATTGTATAATAATATTTTATGTAGTGTATAATTGAAAAAATATAAAAGAACTTAAGAAAGAATGTTACCTATTATTTGGGTAACTCCTTTTGGTTTGCACCAAATGAATTTCTTAGATTTCTTTATTTCCAAGGGGAGGTTTATAGGATGGGGGGTATTGTTAGAATATATTTTGTTAGATCTTGCTCTATCCAAAGTATCCTGATAGGTGTGAGGAAGTGGGAGGATTGGAGGACTTTTTATAGTGGAGGAGGAGTGACACTCTTATAAATTTTGGGAAAATGAATTCCACCAACATTTTTTTCATGTCAAGTGGAACCAGTAATGTAATAAATTAGATAAAAGGAAGTATATTGTCTTAAAATATCCATAAAATGGATCTTGGAAAATTTTCTAGGTCGTTTGGGCCCTTAATATTAATGTTTAGCCCCTTATTAAGCCTAATTTAACATTAATTGTTGTAATTAATTTTAATTACTTTAACTAATATTTTTCTAAAAAACTAAGTTTAAATTGTTATAAATTAAAAATTATTATTACTCAAAATATAGAATATATTTTTCCAAATTAAAATCAAATAATTTGAATAAATTAATCTAAATTTCCCTCACTCGGGTCGACAATGCATATTTTTTAAAGTAAAAACGTTCAAAACATTGCTAGGTTTTTATATTGAATTTAAAAGTGAAACTGATTACAATGACCCACATTTGGTTGTTTGAAAAATAAATTATATAATTAAACTTTTAATACAAATTAAAATACAATTAAACCTTATAAATAAATTTTATGAAAATTCAGTTTAAAATTAAAATTCACTATTTTCACTATTCATCCAAAAATGACATTTCTTAGAAGAATTCCATAAATTCTCCTGAAGATAATGTAGAAATTATAAATTCAAAATTGAATTTTATTTTATCAAATTAAATTTCTAAATTTTCCTAAAATTAATTTTATTATTTTTCACATAAGAATATTAAAATCAGATCATTTGAGAAATTAGTTTTTTAAACAAATAAGTACCTCACCGCAAATTATATTTTCATTATGAATATGATTTATTTAAATAAAAAAATTATAAAATTATTCTAAAAGTATTTTTTACTATTTATATTACTATGTTTAATGGGTAGGCTATAATTATCTCATTTAAATAATTATATCAATAAAATGATGCTTTCTAGAAACTCGTTTTTTCATGTAATGTTTGTTAAGTTGGTATTACGTGTAGTGGAAGCCATGTCGGTTCATTTTAAAAGGAATGTATGACATAGTGATTTAATATAAAAACAATATTTCTAGTGTTATGAGAAATGAAAAATATCAAAAGATCAAATTAATTTTAAAAAATATATTTCACTAAATATCGAGGTGTTACATTCTACCCCCCCCCCCCATAAAATAAATTTTGCCCTCAAAATTTTTCTGGGTTATCAAATGTTTAATACTTGAAATTCCCTTTAATAGAAACCATAATCTTAAAAAACAATATTAAAAATTCCTTTAAAAAGGGAATTTTAGAACTATAACTATAACATCTTGAGTTTTTAAAAAATAAAGACTATGTTTGATAGCGCATATGATATGCCACATCACGTTTAAATGTACAATTAAATATTATTATTTAAATGTTTCTATTATAAAATATTCATTATAATGGTAGAAATTAATAGTATTAATATAATTATAAAAATAGGGTTTACACATGATTATATAATGATTCATTGATTTGAAAATTAATGAGAAATTAAAATAAAAACCAATTGAATATAAAGGATGTGTTTTATGAAAAACTATTTAAGTATGAATAATTATGTTTATAAAATAATAAGATCACTCTTATTAAATTATAATAATTAAATAAATTTAATTTAATTTTTAAAATTTATCTTATTTATTTTTATGTCCTAATATAATAACAAATCTGATTTTAAGAATAAAATAAGTATTTTTCAAAAAAGTCAGTTTTACAGCCTATTGATGGTGAACCCATTTTAAATTTAGTTTTTAAAAATTTTATAAGTTATATTTGACAAAATAAACTTCTTGTTTGGAAGTGGGAAATAAAAATTTACTTTGGTTGAATTTTTGTTATTTCCTGATAAATTTCATATTTTAATGAACAGTGAAAATTGTTGATATTAGTTAAAAACTACTTTTTCATTTAATTTATTGATAGTGTTAAATTATATTTTTGAATTTTTTTAAAGTATATTTAGATTATATTTTTATAATATAATACCATTTAATTCTTTGGAATCAATTTCACTTCGAATTTGGATATAAAAACTATGTGAACTTTTGAACATTTTACTTTAAAAACTCATTTTCTTATTCTGTCAATGGGATTAATTTTTAATTAATTTCTTCCAATTATGTGTTTTGAATTTTGGAAAATGGATTCCATATTTTTAATAATAAGATAAATTGATTTAATATATCTCTTCTATTTTTGGACATTATGAATTGTAACTTTAGTAATAATTTTTATTCCCTCAGTTAAGGGTAAATCAGGCAATTAAAGGTTAAAATAATATTATAAGTATTATAAAACTACCCTAAAACCTGTCATAATATTATTTTATGAGTTATATTCAACCAATAAAATCCTTGTTCGGAAATTATGGCCTTTGGAAGCCACTTGGGTGTGATTATGACACATATAACATTTTATTTAAAGTAAAGAGAAATATGTCATAATCATGTCTCTCTTAAATATAATAAGTTTAATAACAGGATATATAAGTTATAAATTCAATTATAAATTTTAATTACAAATATATAAATATTACCCACATCATGGTAATTTATTTATAATTTTTATGAAATAAATAATTAAATTAAGTAGTGAGATAATGATGATGCAGTAATTGATTTATTAAAGGAAGAATCAAATAAATGTTTTTAATATATTAAAATGAACATATTTTGAAATAATTGATGTCATACACTAATTTTATGGACTTATTTTACATGTATTTGATGATTTATTATAGTTATATCAAACTTATATTTTTGTTATGATTTGTTAAAAAATTCAACTAATTAATGGTGTCAAAATTGACACTATTTGTATTTTAAAAAATAAAATATTCATCCAAATTGATGTCTAAAGTACTAATATGTCATAAATTACTCATTTATTGGTCGTGTGGCATGTTATGGTAATTATATTAAACCATAAATATAAATAACATGATATGATGGTAAGATTAAAATGGGTAAAATAAAGATTTAAAGAAGATAAAGACTAGAAAATATAAAAATCATGATTATTTTAATTTTATGAATATATTTATATTCTTACTCATACTATATTATAACTAAATCAATTTGGACCCATTTTAGTAGAAAAATAATTTATATTTATTTAATATTTTATGGGTTTCCAAGGGTGCTCCTCCCCTCTCCTATAAAAAGGCACTCACTCCCCTCTATTGCTCACACATAAAAAACCTTTTGGTTAATAAAGGATCTTTCCAAAACCCTTCATAGAATACCTAACCACATTCTAAATTCCTTATTTTAGGTAGAAATCCTCCCATAGAGGTGTTAAGGTGTTAATAAATTTGATCATCATAAGGAAAGAAAGTGTTTTTATTTAAGTGTTTCTATTTTATTTCTTCTTCCACTTCCTTCAAATTTTCTTCATCATTGATTAAATAAAAACAAAAGTATAATCAATATATTTATATATTATTATGTTAATATCATTACCTAAATCCATCTTCATTTTCATTAAATGGTAGTGGAATTAACCCTTTGTGCATGCGTGTAAACTATCACCTCCACGAACCGATATTATTCATTTTACATAACCATATCTATTGAATGGTTATAAAGATAGAATAAATTTTCATATATGATATTCATGAATTTTTTATCATTATAATATAATAATTTATCATTTGTGTTCTTATTTTCTATCCTCATAAAAATGATAATGTCGTTCGTGCGTACGTGTCACCTATCAACTCCATGAAGTGATGTGATTCGTTTTTAATCACCACATCACTTGAATGATATATATAAGTATATTTAAATGATTAATACGATATGAACTATGTTATTATCATTATGTAAAGATAGAAATTATAATTAAATTCTTTTCATAATGATCAATGAAAAATGAAAAATGCTACACATACGTATGTACGGGTTAATATCTTTATGGTTGTACTATTGTTAATTTTTCATATACATATTTAATAAATGGATTTAAAAGTATGATTGATATATAAAATTTATTATTATTTCATGAATATTATTATGTAGATGATAATCTTATAACCATATTGACAATTGATGTTATACCATGTTCATTTTTTACTCAAGTACTGAATATCGATAAAACATCCGATATGAACTTAAATAATTATGATATTATTTTAACATGGTATGAAATGATATAAAATGAATAATAAACATGAAAAATGTTCTGAATAATGTAAAAATTAATCTAATTTTATTATTCAGAATTATAAAGAACATACGCAGTGAATTAGACTCAAGGTAAGGGACTTCATCTCAATCTCCTTTCACTGAGTCGTATTTTGATATTAAACCACCTTATTTTATAAGGTGTATAATAAACCCCTTTTCGAATTTTGATTTCATTAAAAAGTTTGAAAAGGAATATTTCTATATGAATTGTTTTACCTTCATTACAAAATGATAAAAGGAATGTTTTTTTAACGTATACAGCGACAACAAATTTTCTTCCACTGTGACCGTTATTTAATATTTGGCTTCCTCTATAAAACATAATGTTTTTATAGAGGAAAATAAATCACCTATTCACTTTTCTAGGAATTTTGGTATTGAAAATAGTTTTAGGATAGAATGATTATTTAAATATCTTGAATAGATTTCTTGTGATTTCAAATGAAATTTTATGAGTGGAATGTTGGAAATTACAATCTTTTATGTGTTATGGTACTTGGATATTTGATGGGTGGTTGCATGATAAAACAAATATGAGTTTTCTGTGATAAACTATGGATGTTTGGCCACGTTATAACCACCAATTCATTAGTTATGGAATTTATTCACATGTATATTATATTTGTAAGAGTGATATGTATGGAATTCGATCACATGGTTATTTCATTTAAGTATGATTATTTACCAAGTTACATTTAAATGTTATATGTGATTTATATGGGTTTTATGGTAATATATTTATTACATAAAATGTAATAAATGGGATTATATTCAAAGTATATTATTAACTACTTATTAAGGGTGAAATGTATTGCTTTATGATAAAGTTTTCATAGTTTACATGTTTCAGAAATACTAATAGTTTTTCTTCTTTTTTTATCCCCTTCTGAGATTTTTATTCTCATCTTATGTTCTGAAATGTTTTTCATAGGATTTAAGAGGGAATAGAGACAAAAAATGTATTATGGTAAAAGTTATAATGATTTAACATGAAACAAAACCTGGTTTCCTTTTAAAAGTTTTTTTATAAAAAAATAGATTGGAAGTATAAGTGTCTAATTTTTAATATTTGAGTTTTTATATATGATTTATGGAATAATTCACTAAATATATAAACTTGAAAATATCCTCAATGTGAAATAAATAAAATTTCATAACTTACATCAAGACGATGTATTGTTTAATGCTGGGTCCTTATAGTTAGTATCAGAGGAAATGTTAAGATAATTTTAGAGGTTAGGATGTTATTTGGGTGTAGGTTAAAGGTCCCATATAACCAAGAGGGTTATTATCATATGGAAAATTTTGTAGGACTATATTAAATTAGGTAAAAACCTAAATCAACTAAGATATAAGGAGGTTGATTTTTACCCTATAGAGGATTCTTCTTTTTATAATTCATTTCATGTTTAAGTGGTGATTATTTTTAGTAGATAAAGGATAAATTTTCAAAATGGAAGGAATGATATGTTGCAAAAGATTATTAACCCTCCTCGATGATTTTATCATCACTATTATTGAAAAATCATGTTTGAATTGTTTTGAAAGCTTTTTGAGTATTCAAATCACCAGTAATAAATTTTATGAGTTATCCAACACCTACTCATTTCTAAAAAAAATTCATGATATATTTTTCATAATATTTCAAGATCTCAACTCATCATACTCTTTCAAAAAGTTTAATAGTAGAATTGGTGTGAACATTTACTTTTTAAAAGTAGGGAAACATGGTTAAAGAGAAAATAAACATTAAGAAGATCCTGAAATCTGGATTTAAGGTATGAATTATCATCGTATACATATAGTATAAAACATGATCTAATTTATACATTCGAATCATATCTTGGAGATTATATGATTTGAGAAATTAATTTTTTGGTATGAGACATGAAGAGTGATTGATGTTATTTGGAGATAGTTATTAAAATTTATCTTGAAAATTTATGTGATCAAATCCTTCTTAATTTTGGGTTTTAATCATAGTCCTGAAAAAATGACTACTTTTAAGGAAGGTTATTTTTTGATTAGTCTATGTTGAACTTTGGGTATTACTGTTGAATTTTGGATATTAAAAATAGTTTTTAATCATATAAAGGATTATTATTTTTGGGTAATTACCCTATCTTACACTAACCATTTTGGTTTTGGTTACTATTTCTAGAAAGGATAAATAAATATTTAATATTTTATGGATTATTTGATTCTCTATAAATTAATTCTAGTGCTTTAAGTGTGAAACAAAATCATCTTGAATACATATCATTTGAAGAAATAGATGAGTTTATGGTGGAAATTTACTAAAGGATGAAACTATTCTTCTCAAGTAAGTATGTTTCTTTATGTTCTGAGTCAAGGAAGTAAATTAATTCCACAAGTCGATGAAAAGGATTTTAAAAAAATGTTATCTTTTCACTTTTATTTCTAAGAAATCAGTGACCTCTTAACGAATCACAGATTTATGGTTTTTTGATTGTTAACATTCTCTTGATAATGTTTTATATCACTTTCCATCAGAACATGATAGTTATTTTTTCTTCAATATCCATGGTTTCCTACATTTAATCCTAGTATGTGTTATATCATGTGACCTCAGTACTTTCCTTTATTTATTTTAAAGTGGAAGTTTTATTAATCCTCTTTTTATAGGGGATTTCCATAAAGGAATTTTGAAAATTCATACTTTAGTAACCGACCCTGAATTCAAAATTTTAAGGATTGAATTTCCAAAATGGGGGGAGAATTTAACATCACAAGTTACAAAAAAAAATACTATGTTTGATAGCGTACATAATACTCCACATCAAGTTCAAATATGGAATTAAATATTCTTATTTAAATGTTTCTATTATAAAATATTTATTAGAATGATGAAAATAAATAGTATTAATTTAATTATGAAAAAAGGGTTTACACATGTTTATATAATGATTCATTGGTTATCAAATTAATTAGAAATTAAAATAAAAACCAATTGAATATAAAGGATGTGTTTTATGAAAAACAATAAATGTATGAATAATTGTATTTTTAAAATAATAAAATCACGATTTTTTTATTATATTAATGAAATATTTATATAATATATTTAATTTAATTTTTAAAATTTGTCTATTGAACTTTCTATTCTAAATATAAGAATAAATCTTATTTTAAAAATAAAATAAGTATTTTTCTAAAAAATGGATGTTTTGCCTCCTTTTAATGGTGAAGCCATTTTAAATTTAGTTTTTGAACACTTTAATAAGTTCTATTTGAAAATAAATAATCTTATTATTTGGATTTGTCACATCAAAATTCATTTTGGTTCAATTTTTGGAATTTTTCTAACAAATTTCATATTTTAATGAATAGTAAACAATACTGAATTTTAGTTCAAAACTACTTTTTCATCGAATTTATTTATAGTGTTAAATTATATTTTTGAATGATTTTAAAGTATATTTAGATTATATTTTTATCATTTAATCTATTGTAGGTCATTGTAATCAATTTTTCATTGAAATTGGATTTAAAAATAATGTTATCTTTTCTTCTTTTTTTCTTTAAAAACATGTTTTCTTATTCAGTAACGAGATTAATTTTTAATTAATTTATTCTAATTCTATGTTTTGAATTTTGAAAAATTGATTCAATATTTGGAATCATAAGTTCCAAATTTTTTAAATAGGTCCTTTTTTCACATTGTGAATAGTAACTTTAAAATTTATTTTTATTACCTCAGTAAAGGTTAAATCGAGTAATTAAATCTTAAAGTAATATTATAAATATTATAAAATTATACTAACACTTCTAATAATCATATTGTATAAGTTTTAGTCGATCAATATAATCCTTGGTCCAAAATTTTGGTATTTGGAAGCCACTTGGGTGTGATTACTGTTGGGCATGTATTGTCTCAACAATACTCTATAAATATTAGTGATTTCGATGCTCAAAAATACCCTTGTTTTTTTACTAATGATTTTATTTTTGAGTGTATTTTATGAAATTTATATTCTTTATAGATTCTTATCTTGAAATAATATTCAACTATTTATTTGAGAGAAATATTTGTTAAAGTGATCAGAACGCTTTAAGCATATTCTAAAAACATTATTCGTCATTTGTCATTTACTGGAAATATTATTCATTCAATACATCAAAGAAATTAATGTATAGAAAAAACCTTACATTTATGTTGAAAGATATGCACATATGGTTAATCAACCTTACATTTCAAGAAAATTATGGTTAAGGAACATTACGTTTGGATAAAAACCTTATGTTTTCTAGAAAGAAAACGTATGGTTAAAAGAACTCTATGTAAGTATGGAACTTTAAAAACGTATGGATCATAAACCTTACTTTTATGATCAACCTTATGTTTTCAACCGTACATTTGGAAAAGTGGATGAATGGATAGTCAATGTTACGTTCAGAGATCTTTGCTGATGTGGATAAATGTATGGATCATCAACCCTACGTTATGAAGTTAAACCCTACATTTTTTTTTTGTTAAGAAACCTTACGTTTGACTTTTAAACATAGAAGATTTGAATTTACATCTTTATTGGACATTTTGCAATAGTCTTTACAGAATTTCATGGTGATTTAAAACATGATTTCAATTGATTCAAAGATCATTTTAAATGATTTAAAGAGTCTTTTATTGTAGATATTTTCTCTAGTATTCTTAATGGAAGTTACGACTACTCTGAGCTGTATTCTTTGAATTTGAATTCACTCGATTTATCAGGTGTCTTTTGTAGATCTTAAATATTCTACAAAATATATTTTTATATATATCTTTCTAAGTAGGATATTTTTGACCAGATGATCTGGAGATTTATTGGCTCTATATATAATTCTTATTCATCAATATTTCTTGTACAAATTAATTCACTACTACATTGATCAAGAATCTCATATACAAGGACTAAATTTTTGGAGATATACATGTTCAAATATGGAATCATGATGCTCTATTTTTTGTTGTTGTTATTAAAATCAAATATCTCTTTTTTAACCTGATCTATTCATATATATTTCAAGATTCTTATTCATCTGAAGACAGGATTCAACTTTTATCAGTTGCGTACTGCTGAAACTATGAGCTATATCTATTTTTTACCAAACTACATCTTATCTATCTTGATTTTCTACTGCTCATATTCAGTCTTGGTGGAGTGTCTACTTCTCGCACAAAGTTGTGGTTTTATCAGTTCTCTGTAATAGAACCATGAGGCTCTATTTTGAAAGCCTTTGTTTGTAAGGGTGACAACTACCTGAACTCAATTGTGGATCAGTCTTATGATATGAGGACCTTACTAGTGATATTCACCATGCCCGTAGAGAGAGTGATTGGTGGAGTGGACTACGGCACCTTCGTGATCTGAACCACTATAAATTTTTGTTCCCTATTCTCTATTTATTATCTGATGCATTTATATTATCATAAAAAAATGCCACCATCCTTTTCTATTGTTGATTTGAATAAAATAATTGTGAATCTTTTAAAAATAACACAATTCACCCTCATCTTGAGTTAGCACTATAGCTATTCTGACCTAACATTTAGTATCAAAGGTTGTGCTTTTCAACAAAGCTATAACAAGTTAAAGGCATAATATCTACTTTAGTGATGGAAATAAATAATTTTAAGGAAATAATGTCAATGGTTCATGCTCCGTATTTCAATAGTTAGAATTATGGATGCAGGAATTCAAGAATGATAATCTACTTAAAAAGTTGTATTTAGAGTGTACTCAAAGATTGTTACTCCATAAAAAATTCCTGAAAAACTTGAAACCTGGTCTATTACTACAGAGTCTAAAGATGATATGAATTCGAAAGAAAAAATTCCATTAGTTTTGGTCTTGGACCAGATGAATTCAACTGTGTATCGCAATTCCCAACAGCCTATGAAATGTGGTAGAAAATTGTGGTAGCCTATGAAGGTACTGACAATGTGTGACAAAATAAGATATTCTACGTCTAAACTAATGTTTGATACTTTCATAATGTATGATGTAGATATCATTGCATAGATAAATGGAAGGATAATAGAAATTATTAATAATATAACATCTTTAGTTGAGCCTATCATTCAACCAGATCAATCCTTGAAAGTTCTAAGAGTTATACCAGCAAAGTTGAATGGAATATCTATTGTAATCCACCAATTGGAACCTGTCAAGAATCTAAAAATGAGAGAATTGATTAGAACCTTAATGATTTATGAGGCTGAAATGGAATATTAAGTTTAAGAACACAAATTCCTGGTAAAAAGGTTAACACTGCTATAAAATTTGTATCCCAAAAGTAGAAAATAAAACTGAACCAAGAAGAAATAAATTCAGACTCATCTGACTCAGATGTTGGGCTGGCTCAAATAGCTGGAAAATTCAGAAAATTTTATAAGAAGAATAAAGGATTTAGAAGAACTATCAAAAAGGATGAGAAAGACTCAAGGAAAGTAAGATATTATGATTTCAAAAAATAGGGTCATATAAGACCTGATTATCCTCAATTGAAAGGAGAAAAGAGAAAGACAGAAAATAAATATAAGAAGAAATATGATTATGTGTTAAAGGATAAAAGAGCTATGAAATCCACTTGGAGTGTTTTTGAAGACTCCAACATCCCATCAATCTCTGATTCAAAGAAGGAATAACCAAATCTGAAAGCTAATATGTGCTTTATGGATGAAGAAGAGAACGTACAATCCTACTATTCATCGGATTTGGATTCTAGTTGCTCAAATGATAAAATGACTTCCTATTATACTATTCGATAAGAATGATATGACTCTCTATTAAAGAAACACAAATCTTTAAAAAATATTCATAATAATATTTTGCGATGAAGGGATACTTTACTTAAAGAGAATCCATAATTAATTGAGAAATTTAGTTCATCTAATACAAACTGTACTAATCATGAAAATAAGATTAAAAAACAACAGGATGAAGTGGACACTTTTAAAAGTGATGCTCTTATATTTAAAAAAGGATAAAATGTTCTAAATGAAATTCTTAGTGAAAATTTAATTAAAAATAAAAGATTTGGTATAGTAAGTAAGGGGGAAAACCCAAACTGTACAAAAACTATTTTTTTCTTGGTTCTAATAGCAAAATATTTTTTACTATTAAAAGTTTTTATTGTGGTATTAATGGAAATTATGCTAATGACTGCTATTTAAGAAAAACTCAATTATGTTGTGTCAAACATGATCTTATTCAAAATCTTTATCTAATTTTAATTATAACATTGTTGATCAATATAGATCTGTTTGGATTCTTATGTCTTTGATATCTAACACATCCGGACTCAAAAATATATGTGTACCAAGACAAATATTTGTTTAATTTAACCTTGTAGGTAACAGGTCAAAGAAGAGGAAAATATATATTGTATATGGACAGTGGTTATTCTATAAATATGCATGGAAATTCATCAAATTTCTATACTTTGAATAAAATAGATGGATTCTTAGCCACCTTCGGTGATAAAGCAAAAGGAAAAATTATCAGACATGGAATAGTTTGAGATCTAGATGCTATCGAAATTAATAAAGTAATCTATGTACAAGGATTGAAGCACAATATGATAAGTATCTATCAACTCTATGTTGATGGATACTTTGTTGATTTTTCTAATAATTACTGTTTTGTTTTTAAAAATAATTTACTTCAATTTTGAGAACATAGAATAGATAATGTCTGCTCTTTGGATTTAAATTCTATGTGTAAATAGAAAGTGAAATGTTTAACTGGTAATGTAAATGAGTCATGGATTTTGAATATAAGATTTATTCATTGTAATATTTTTTCTTTACATAATTTATCTAAGAAACAATTAGTTTCAGATTTACCTAGTCTCAAATTTGATAGTGATAGATTATGTGATGCAGGCCAGATTGGCAAGCAACACCAATCTTCCTTCAAATATGTTAACACAATTTCTACTTCAAAGCCCCAAGAACTTATTTACATGGATTTTTTTGGATCATCTAGAATATAAATTTTTTCAAGTATATTATATAAATATGTCTTAGTTGATGATAATTCTAGATTTACTTAGGTATAATTTCTAAAACGCAAAAATGAAGTTTTTTTATTTTTGAAAGATTTCATAAGAGTTGAAAATGAAAAAGGTTTTAAGATAAATTCCTTAAGAAGTGATCATGGTGGAGAATTTTAGAATCAAGAATTTAATTTCTTTTTTCTCAAATATGTGTATTAAAAACACCTTTTTTACCCCAAGAACACCTCAAAATGAAATTTCTGAAAGAATAAATAAAACTATTCAAGAAATGGCTAGAATAATGCTAAATGAATAGAGTATTCCAACCTACTTTAGGAAAGAATTTTTAAGCACAACATTCTATATTATAAAGAGAGTTTCAATTTGACCTATTTTAAAAATACCCTTTATGAACTTTGGAATAACAAAAAGACTATGGTAAAGTACTTTAAGTTTTTTGGATAAAAGTTATATATCTTAAACACCAAGAATAATCTTGCAAATTTTGATCCACAAGCTGATGATGGAATATTCGTAGGATGTTATGAAACTTCTAATGCCTATATAGTATTTAATAAAAAGTCAAGGACTATTGAAGAATTAGTTCATAGGAAGTTTTATGAAACCGATCCTTTTAACAAAGAGAAAGGTCAAACAGATGAAACTGATGATTCTTTAACCAAATGAGACTTGATAACTTGAAAAATGATTTTGGAAATATAAAAAAAATTCAGTCTAGTTCAGAAGAACATGATAATGATGAACCTAAAAGTGTTCCACTTAGAAAGTCTAGAATCCTGAAGAGTCACCCTTTAGAGACTGTTATAGGATATCTAGACATAGGAATAAAAACTAGATGTAGTGTAGTAAACCTAGTGGAAATTTCTGCTTTTCTATCTCTGCTTGAGCCTAAGTCTTTTGAACAAGACCTTGAATATGAAAGTTGGTTGTTAGCAATGAAGGAAGAGATAAATCCATTTAAAAGAAATAAAGTATGTAAATTAGTGTAAATACTATCGAATTATCCAGTTACAAGAACAAAATAGGTATTTAGGAATAAAAAATATGATCTAGGTATCATAACTAAAAACAAAGCTAGACAGGTATCTAAAGGGTATAATAAAGAAGAAGGTATAGATTAAGATGAAACCCATGATCATGTATCTAGACTAGAAGCAATTATAATTCTTTTGTCCTATGAATCTCATATGAATTTTAAATTATATCAGATGGATGTAAAATCATATTTTTTAAATGGATATTTAATGGAGAAAGTATATGTTGAGCAACCTCCTGGTTTTGAAAATTCTCAAAAACCATATTTTGTATTTAAATATACCAAAGCTATGTATGGACTTAAACAAGAACCTAGAGATTTATATTAAAGATTAAGTTCATTTATTTTGAAAAATATTGTTTTAATATTGGTTTAGCAGACCCAACCCTCTTTAAGAAAAAAGTTTGCACTAATTTATTATTAGTTCAAATCTATGTTGATGATGTCATTTTTGGATCGACAAATAAAAAAAATTGCAATGATTTTTCAGAACTTATGAAAAAAGAATTTGAAATGAGAATGTTTGTAGAATTAAATTTCCTTTAACGACTTCAAATTTATCAAAAATATTTTGTAAATTTATTAAATCAAAGTAAATAAATTAATGATTTATTGAAAATTTTTGGTCTTGAGAACAGAAAGACATATTCAACTCCTATGTGTACTAATATTAAACTTGACTTGGATGAAGCTGGAAAACCAGTGGAAAACTAGTTATATAGAGGTATGATTGGAAGTTTACTACATCTTACTACTATCAGACCTGATATTATTTTTTTAGTATTTCTTTATGCAAGATTTCAATCAAATCAAAAAAATATCATCTTATTACTGTGAATAATATTTTTGGATATTTAAAATTAACAGTTGTTCAATCTTGTATTTATCCCAAAACAATGGATTTTAATTTATTAGCATATTCAGATGAAAATTTTTTAGGATGTATATTAGACATAAAAATTAGTTCAGGAACCTATCACTTTTTAGGAAAATCATTAGTGTCACGGTCATGTAAGAAGTAACACTCAGTTTCACTATCAATAGTCGAAGCAGAGTATGTATTTGTAGGTAGTTATTGTCCACAAGTGTTGTAGATTAAAAATAATCTAATGTAGTTTAGATTTAATTTTAATAATACACTTATTTTATGTGATAAAAAATTGTTATAAGCATTTCAGAAATCCAATAATTCATTCTAGAACCAAGAATATTGATATTAGACATCATTATCTAGTAGATCATGTTATTAAAAAAGATATATATTTAGAATTTTTTAATACTAAACATTAATTAGATGATATTTTTACAAAACCTATTCCCACTACTTGTTTTGATTTTATTAAGGGGGTTAGGTTTATTTAATTTTTAAATAAAAATTTGTTTTATTTTATTTCATTTTATTTTATTTTATTTTATTATTTTTGTTTAAAAAAATAGCTAATTTATTTCATTAAATTTTCTTTACTTTTATTATATATATTTTACGGTATTTTGGTTAAAACTTGTTGTCTTAAATTTATTTACACCATGTAATTATTAAATTTTTGTCATAATTACTCTACGACGCAGGAAAGGAGGAAAAATGTCATTTTCGACAAACCATTTGTTTTTTAAACCCCTCATCTTTCAAATCATGTTTACCCAGAAGAAGAAAAAACCTCGCTTCAAAAAACCATCGATCTTCGTTCATCCTTTTAAACCATAGATTTTGAAAACGTCAGATTTTTAGATCTTTATGCATGAAAAAAACTAATAGAATCGAAGAAGGAGAAGTATGTGACTCGAAACGTCAAAGAATATCAGGCAGAGAAATTATTCTGGGAAAGGTGATTGATTTCGAATGGTTATACCAGAAAAACTTTCTCCTGAAACAAGCACTGGCTTTTCAAGGTCTCGAGACATATTTTAATGACAACAACTCTGAATTTTCATATAAGGTAGAACTGAATTCTTTTCATAAGAGTGTGAAGTTTATTTTCAGAGATACAGAGGACATGATTTTTTCTTGAATCAAAGATATGGATTTCTCTATTTGTTTTACTAAGGTGTCGAAGATTTTGAACTGTCCACATGAAGAAGTTTTCCATTTTGAACTTAAGTTGATTAGATACAAGGACCATGCTTCAAAATACATTATTTATTTTATTTTCATCCAAACACACATCAGAAATATGTTTGTTAAGGATTTAGATCCTGACTATAAGATTCTATTGAAATTTATTCAGACTAGAATAGCACCAAGGATGGATGAGATAGAGAAAATCCTTTACCGAGACATGTATATCATGTTTATTTTTCTGATTGATATCAAATTAAATTTCCTAAGGTATTTATTTATATTTCTTCATTATAGTTGTTCACCAGATGTGAGAATGAATTTTTATTTATATGGATGGATAATTTCAGGGATTTTTTTTAAGAAAGATATGATCAAACTAGTTGAGGCAAGAGTTAAATGTCTTCATAGTACTGTGTTAAATTATGGAACATTAATAAAACATGGATTTTTTTTCTAGGTAACTATAAAAGCAAACATTTTACCTATTGGAGGTGAGGAAGAAT
Source organism: Viscum album (assembly GCA_963277665.1). NCBI lineage: Eukaryota > Viridiplantae > Streptophyta > Magnoliopsida > Santalales > Viscaceae > Viscum > Viscum album. Next base: position 543,948,688 of record OY728157.1, read on the forward strand.
ACATCTCAAGAGCTTTTTCTCAGGGGGGACAAGTTCGTGTTCGAAAGGAGGGAGTAGCAGAATCTCGAACAGATGCAGTTTCACTACCATATAAGAGAAGGCTTAGATTTAACACTAAAACAGAAGAAGAGAAATAACAAAGTTGAAAAGTTCTTGTAATGAAACCTAGAAAAATATATGATTCTCAAGTTAAAGAGAAAATGTTGGCTTCTAGAGAAGCAACATGCTCATCTTATTTGGAAGAAATAGTTATTGAAGAGAATTTTTAGGTGGAGAGTCATGCTAGAGAACTTGTGATTGTATCTCTGTAGAATGAACCAATAGCAGAAGGAATTCCAGTGTAAATACTTCAAAAACAAAATATTAAATCTTAAAATGTTCAATCAAAGTTTTTTAGAGAATAAGTTACAGAATAAGGAAATGTTCAAAAAGGGAATCTTTTAGAAGAATCAGTTACAGAAATTCAACCTTTAATGATAGATCAGACTGTGGGACAGTCAGATCATATTTCTGGTCGGTAAACTAATGTTTTGGATAATAAACCATTTACTTGTAAATAATCTATAATGAAAATAGTGGAAGATTCATTTCCTACTAAAAATAAAAATCAGGATATGAATGCAGATAAGGGGATATCTGATTCATTATCTCAATAAGTTGAAAATTTTGTGATGAAATTAGATAAGTCTCAAGGGGATAATGAAAATATGCAGTAGGAACTGGAAATTGAAAAAGAAAAATATTTAGGAGCTTAATAAGAATAATTTTTCTAGAAGGTATTTTGATGCCTTCAAAAGAGACATGTTACATGAGATTTGGAAGATCAAATCTGGAGCTATGTCAAAATAAGATTTTGAAGAATTAAAATGGTACTTGAGAAGTCTGTTTGAATCTGTGAATGGTTTTGTGTATCAGGCCAATGAATCTACTTCTACCCTTGAAACAAGTACAGAATTAATTAGAATATTTTAGGCTATTACATCTGTTATGGAAGATATGAATATTCAATTTTGGGATCCTCAATGCAATAGTGCTCCTCTATCAGTTTTATTGGACAATCAAAAATTTCTTGTAGATCAGTTAACCCAAAGAGAACTAGGCATTAGATTGATGTTGAGAAAGCATTCAGAGAAGTTGGATTTTTTCATAAAGTAAGAGGAAATTCTTAAAGAGTTTCTAAAATTCAATATTATGGAGAATCTATATGTCAATACTGATGCCAGGAAAATTGATAATTCAGCTATGAGATAGTTTGATGAAGAAGCTGAGATTACATATGGCTAATCTAAAAGAAATTTTTGAATCCATACAAAATTATTATCCATCCAATCATTAGTCTTATTTTATATTCTTACCTTTACCCATGGAAATTACAGTTTTTGTTTCTTAGTCCCAAACTCTATTGTATTCATGTCTTTATTAATCAATGATTTTTTATATCATCTATGTGTTATATTTTTATATCTATTTTTTTTATTTTTTTCTGATAGAAAAAATCCAATTCTTTTTATTCATTATAGTTACATATAACTTTTACTTCCCATTCTAATTGATAATAAATTTCTTTTAATAATTTTTTATACTTTCTTTTCGATATCACAAAAAGGGGGAGAAATTTAGATAAACACAACATTTCATTTACTTACAAAATTAAAATATTTCTTCTTTATTGAAATAATTCATAATTTTATTTGGTATAAATTATATGAGACAGCATTTTATGTAGATAAATTAAAACATTTCATTGAAATCTATCTTTGGGGGAGAAATTAAAATATTTTATCTTTATTGAAATAATTCTATCAAATCAATTTTTTTATTTTTACAAAATTATAAATTATTATTACTAACATTATAATTTTAATTTATTGGTTTTGTGATCATCAAAAAGGGGGAGATTGTTGGGAATGTACTGTACCAACAATAATCTATAAATATTAATGATTTTGATGCTCACAAATACCCTTTTTTGTTTTACTAATGATTTTATTTTGAGTGTGTTTAAGAAAATTTATATTCTTTATAGATTCTTATCTTGAAATAATATTTAACTATTTAATTGTGAGAAATATTCATTAAAGTGTTTGGAACACTCTTAAGAATAATCTAGAAACATGGTTCTCCATTTTTCATTTACCGGAAATACTATTCATTCAATACATCGAAGAAAGTAATGTATGGAACAAACCTTACATTTATGTTGAAATATCAGCTTGCATGGTTAATTAACCATAAATTTGATGAAATATATGGTTAATCAACCTTAAATTTGAATAAATTTATGGTTAAGGAACATTATGTATGGATAAGAACCTTAAATTTTCAAAAAATAAAAAAAGCGTGGTTAAAGAACCCTATGTATGTGTGGAACTTTACAAATGTATGGATCATAAACCTTACTTTTATGATCAACCTTATGTTGTCAACCTTACATTTGGAAAAGTGGATGAATGGATAATCAATGTTATATTCAGATATCTTTGTTGACGTGGATAAATGTATTGATCATCAACCCTACATTATGAAGTTGAACCCTATGTTTGTTATTTTTTCATTTTCTGAAGGAACCTTACGTTTTATTTTTCAATGTTGAAGATTTGAATTTATTTCTTTATCAAAGAATTTTGAAACAGTGTTTCTAGAATGTTAGGGCGATTTAAAACTTGATTTCGATTGATTCAAAGCTCATTTTAGATGATTTAAAGAGCCGTTTACATCAGAGCTTTTCTCTCTTACTCTTAAGGGAAGTTACGATTACTATGAGCTGTATTATTTGAATTTGAATTCAATCAATTTATCAGGTGTCTTTTGCTGATCTGAAATATTGCTACAAGATATATTGTTATATATATCTTTCTGTGTCGGATATTTTTTACTTGAAGATCTGGAGATTTCTTGGTTGTATATATAATTCTTATTCTTCATGATTTATTGTACAAATTAATTCACTTCTATAGTGATCAAGCATTTTGGATATAAGGAATACATTTTTGGAGATATAATTGTTCAAGTCTGGAATCACGATTTTCTATTTTTTGTTGTTGTTCTTAAAATCAAATATCTATTATGCAACCTGATCTCTTCAGATATATTTCAAGATTATTATTCTTCTGAAGACAAGATTCATCTTTTATCAGTTGAGTGCTATTACAACTTGGAGCTACATCTGTTTGTTACCAAACTACATCTTATCTATCGTGAGTTTCAGTTGATCATATTCAGTCATGGTGGAGTGTCAGATTCTTGCATTAAGATGTTGTTTTATCAGTTCCCTGTAAAAGAACCATAAGGCAGAATTTTATATTCCTTTTTTTGTAAGGGTGAAAACATTCTACACTCGGTTGTGGATCAGTATTATGATACAAGGGCTTTACAGGTGAAATTTACCAATCCCTCATAGAGGGTGATTGGTGGAGTGGACTAGGGGACCTTTGTGCCCCAAACCACTATAAATTTGTGTGCCTTGATCAATGTTTATTATCCGCTACATATATATTCTCATACAGAAACGATGCCAACTCTTTCTATTATTGATGTGAATCGATATAATAGTGAATCTTTTAAAAAGAACACAATTCACCCCCCCTCTTGTGTTATCACTATATTTATTCTGACCTAAAAATTATGAAACATTTAACATTATATTTAAATTAAAGAGAAAGATTTCATAATCATGTCTCTCATAACTATTACAATTTTAATGTGGGTTATATATGTGATAACTTTTATTACAAATAGTCCCTAGAAATATAAAAATATTACCTACATTATGGAAATTTATTTATAATTTTTATGAATGAAATAATTAAATTAAATAGTGACACAATGATGATGTAATAATTTATTTATTAAACAATGAATCAAATAAATGAAATTAATATATTAAAATAAATATAATTTGAAATAATTGATGTCATACACGAATTTTATAGATGAATTTGAGATGTTTTTTATGATTTATTTTAGTTTATTTGAACTTATCTTGCTGTTATGATATTTTAAAAAAAACTAATGAATATTGTCAAAATTGAAACTATTAGTATTTTAAAATATAAAATATTTTCTAAAAGTTATAAAACCTCTAAAAATTGAATATCTATCTAAATAGTTGTTAGAATTCCGAATATGTCATAAATTAATCTTTTATTTATCATTTTTAATGATATGGTAATTATATTAACCCAAAAAGTGTAAATAAAGTGATATCACAATAATATTAAAAAGGGTAAAATAAGGGATAAAACAAAAATATAAGGATTAACAAATATTAAAAGGTATTCACACTTTAATTAAATTAATTTATTTCAATCACTCCTCATCCTATCTTCTACATAAATAATTTTTTTTCCATTTAGAAAAGAAAATTAATTTTTATTTATTTAATATTTTAAGGGGTTCCAAGGATGCCCCTCCCCTCTCCTATAAAAAGGCACTCATTCCTCTCTATTAATCACACTTCCACAACCTTTATATTCATACAAGATATAAAAAACCCATCCTATAATACCTCCCCACATTCTATAGTCTTCAGTGTATATATAACACCCTCTTTAGAGGTGTTAATGTGTTAATAAATGTGATCATCTGAAGGAAAGGTAATGTTTTTATTTAAGTATCCCTATATTATTTCTTCTTCCACTTCCTTAAAATATTTTTCATCCTTGATGAAATAATGGTTTGATTATCCTAAATATAATGAGAAGTTATTATTTTAATATCATCACCAAAATCCATCTACACTTCCATTAAATGGTAAAGGAATTAATCCTTCGTGCGTACGTGTGAACTATCACTTCCACGAACAGATATAATTACTTTTTCATAATTGTCTCTCCTGGCTAGTTATAAAGGTGTAATTAATTTTCATATGTTATATTCATGACTTATTTATTATTATAATATAATAATATATAAATTACATTCTGACATTCCATACTGATAAAAATGATAATGTCGTCCGTGCGTACGTGTGAATTATCACCTCCATGAAACAATGTGATTCGTTATTAATCACCACATCACTAGTATGATATAAAAAAGTATATTTATATGTTTAATATGATTTTAATTATTTTTTTATAATTATGTAAATAAAAAAATTATACTCAACTACTTTCCATAACGATTAATGAAAAATGGAAAACATTACTCATGGGTACTTACGGCTTATCGTCTTCATGATTGTAGTGTTGTTCATGTTTCATATCAATAATTAATGAATGAATTTAAATGTATAATTGATATATAAAAGTTATTATTATTTCATGAATTTTATTTTGTTGATGATGGGCTTATGACCATATGGACTATTGACATTATACCAAGTTCACTTTCAACTCAAGTACCGAATATCGACAAAACGTCTGATATGAACACAAATAATTATGTAATTGTTATAACATGGAAATAAGTGATATAAAATGAATAATAAACAATAAATAGGATCATATGGAAGTCTAAATTAACCTATGTTTATTATTCAGTAATATATAGAACATATATAGTGAATTCGACTCAAGGTAAGGGACTTCGTCTCAATCTCCTTTTATTAAGAAGTATTTCTATATTATAAACAACCTTATTTTATAAGGTGTATAATCAAAACCTTTTGACTTTTAATTTCATTAATTGTTTTTAAAAGGTATCTTTATATATGAATATTTTTACTTTCTTTGTAAAATGACAAAAGGAATGTTTTTTAATATATACGGTGACAACGACTACTCCACTACCATGACTGTAATTTAATATTTGGCTTACTTTACAGGCCTTAATGTTTTTAAAGAAGAAAAGAAATCACTTAATCCCTTTTTTTGGTATTTTGGTATGGAAATTGGGTATGAAATGGAATGATTATTTCAATATCTTGAAATGATTTCTTGTGATTTAAAATGAAATTCTTTGAATGAAATGTTGAAAATTTCAATCTTTTATGTGTTTTGGTACATGGATATTTGATAGGTGGTTATGTGATAAACCAAATATGGGTGGTTCTGTGATAAACCAAGGATGGTTGGTTACATTATAACCTCCAATTCACTGGGTATGAAGTCAGTTGCATGGCTATTCCATTTATAAGAGTGGTATATATGGAATTCGACTACATGGTTATTCCATTTAAGTATCACTATGCCCCAAGTTACATTTATATGTAAAATTTATTTTATATAGGTTTTATGGGAATATTTGGATTATATATATAGTAATAAATGTTATTATATTTAATGTATAAGTACATACTACTTCTTAAGGGTGAAATGTATGACTTTATGATAAATTATTCATGGTCTAGTCTCAAGAGTAACAATTTTCCTTCTTTGTGTATCTCTTACTAATATTTTTTGCTCATCCCAAGTTTTGAAATCTTTTTTAGAGGATTTAAGGGGGAATAAATACAAGTATGGGATCATGGGAAAATAAATAATGATTAAACATGAAACAAACCCATTTTTCTTTTTAAAAGTTTTTGTTTTATGAAAAAAAAATGGATAGTGAGTAGAAGTGTCTAATTTTTAATATTTTAGTTTTTATGTACGAGTTATGGAATAATTATCTCAATCTATAAACATGAAAATATCCTCAATGTTAAATAAAAAAAATCTTCACTTACCTCAAGAATATGTAATGTTTAAGGCCTGTGAATTATAGTGATAGTTACCAAAAGTAACATATAACTAGGTTCCCATGTAGGAGAAACTAGGTTGGGAGTGAAGATTGGACATAGAGGAAAAATAATAAATATTTATAGGGAGTGATTGAGGTCATAAATAAAAAACAATTGAATGACCAAATAAAAGTTTATGTTCTCAAATTCATAAATCTATGATGATTTACAAGTTCATCAGTTCAACAAAAATTAAGGTATTAAGATAACACATTTTCTTTTTTGATCTCTATCCTATCTTTGAGTAATTATTTTTTTGAACAATAATATAAGGAAATATAATTACTTGAAATATTTCTATAATAAAAATTTCATTCTCTGGTTGTGCTTTTATCTATTTATAATTCATCCATTTCTTGAAGAAATGGAAGTCTATAAATTAACTTTTATGCCTGAAGCACTAAAATACACTTTTAACGGGTCTTAAGGCCCATAAAAGAATAAAAAGTATAAATATTTTTCCCTAACTGTTTCTCAAAGTCAATATGGCTAATAAATTAATATATAATCATAAAAATTAGCACTACTATTTCACCATAAATATTTATTAATCAAAAATAATTATACAATAACCAGAACATTTTGTAGGCCAGCGATAGTCGTGAAACAATTATTTCCCTTTGGTAGTGGGTTCAATACTCGAGGCCTTTCCAGACTTGAATGGTTATCACCAAGCATACATGATGTGATTTTATAAAACCACACTAATATAATTTCCAAAATAAATATGATGGTTATCCTTGAAATAAGGTTAATAACTAAATAGGATTTTAACTAAGGTTTTCAATAAAATCTTAATACATAAATATTTCATCCAAAGTTTAACTTAAACTTTCCATAAATTGTTAACCATAAAACCCTACCAAAAGTTAAAAATTAAAAACTTTAGAAACAAAATAATTAAATAAGATTAACAATGATCCCCCATATATCATAAAGTGTCTCTTGGTTTTCACATTCCAAACATGTGAGTACCCTCCTCATATATTATCTTGAAACATGGTAATAACATTAATTACCATTTATACTTCTAGAAAAAATTAATAAAACCTTAAATCATAGGTTACTGGATATATTCCATAAATCCAAGAAGTTGTAAACAATTTCCATGATAGCATAAACTACTTCTCAACAAGTCCTTAATTAGTACCAAGATAATCAACACCATCCAATTTACTTATATACAACATATCTTTATCCAAACAACATTATTTTAACATGAGGAACATAACAAGGGTAATATTTCCCTAAATCATGTTTTTTTCATGGACATCACCTTGCCATTAAATCATTGTTCTATTCCATCAGATCCATTCAAAGTATTCTTGTAAATCATTAGCGAAAACACATAAAATGGAAAATCTTTATATATTTCTCCTATCATAATTATTGAATTCAAATACATAAAAACTTTGATTACTTCATCCTTACTCCATCAACAATAATACTGTATCCTATTATATAATACCTATTTCCTTTCACATTTCATTTATAGTCTCTTCATCATCAAAAATTTAATCATTACTTGTGCGACCTTGTTGATTCTCTTCAGTATCATTCCTCTTGGGATATTGATTTACATAATTACCAATTTTTCCACACTTAAAACCCTAAACATTTAATTATGTCTCAGGGAGGCCAATATTCTCATCCATTTAGTTAATATTACTCTTCATTTTTCCTTATAGTCACTTGCTTTGTGTCATTAATTTTGATAATCAAAACATCTTCTTATTCCTATAATACATTCACTTAGGTGATTATTTAATCATTCTTTACATGAAGAAAACCAAATTTTCTTTCCATAATGACCTCTATTACTCTAACTCTCATGAAAATCCTTATTTATCTTCCTTGTTGAGTCTGAGAGTTAGTTAAGGTACACATGTTTAATCATGTTTCGTGAAAACTGATTTGGAATGATCACAACATATTTCACTCCACTGATCATCGCACATGAATATAGACCAGTAAACCATCCATTACATTAAATTTTAATCAAGTTCTCATCATTGACTAAAACCAGAAGCATAGTGTGAGAATTACTTATCATAGTAGAAAACTACATAGTCATGAAAATAATTACTTATAGTGTTTATAAATACTGAAACATTTCATAATCTATGGAACACTAGGATTATCCTATGTTACTCATATCCGTAATATATTTAAATATTTCATGATGGTTTATGAAGAGTTTGTGAATTCTCAAAGCATATCCTCCATGATTGTCAAACCAAATGTGCAGCAAGGTTCATTTTCATGTACTAAATTACCCTAAGTCAAGCCTCGAACATATTATTAGAGTTTTTAATCCTAGGTACATTAGTTCTATATCCACATCCACTTATAGTATCTATACAAGTATGTATTTCAAGGAAACTACTCACTCTACCCTTTACAAAAATTCTAGGACATTTTCATGTACTTTTCATTATCCTTAGACTTATCCTTATACATGTCCTTAGGGTTATCACTAAGGATTTCTCATCCTATATTCCAAAGGTAAATAAACATTTTATCTAATACCAACTATAGAAACCCTAGTTTTCATACATTAACATTACATAACTTTTGAGAAATACTTAAAACATTATACAAACAGATTCCCAAAGACAGTACTAGCCTATTGCCTTTGGAAACAAGGAAATATAAACACTAAAAATAAATAAGCTACATCATCTCCGTCTAGGTTCTTCTTGGCTAAGACCCATATTATACACATCAAACATAATACATATCTTTTTGACCTAGGAGAATGAAGCATAAAAATGGGTGACCTCAGATACTTAGTAAGGGTAAAAAGGGAGATACCTAGGAATAATCAAGAGCATAAGGGTATGAGAACATGATCATGAAAATAGAAGATCATACCCTTCATATCGAAGACCATCAACCTGAATCATGGAATAAAGTTTGGAATTTCATATTACATGAACCATAAGGAAATAAAGAACACGATCCATGAAATTATAACATAGGAATAAAACATGAAATTGTGGTATAAAAATAAGAATATATAATGATTTCCATAGTAGTTGATGAATCAATTCTAATGTAATATTAGTAGAAAAATTCCTTTAATGAACTGGGTTCACACCCAATTCTAGCCTTGTATTACTTAACCGAGTTCACTCTTCATTCTAGTCCTATGATAATAAACTGTGTAAATTTTTCATTCTATAAATGTATATATAATGAGATATAAATCTTTACCCAATTAATTGGAGTGAGATGTAGGTCCCACCCATCTCATAATGAAATCATACATACATATTCTACAAGATCATTAAAAATCATATCATAACCCATGAAATGAAATAGATATCATAAACATGTAATCATATCATAACCTTTAGAAAATGATATAGGTTTAATATTCATTTCATCCAAAATATAACATATTAAAAGAAGTGAGTTTCAAAAGCATATAACCTGTGGAAGAGAAACATGTGTCATGACCATAATTCTATCAAAACAAAAAACATTCAAGATAAAAAATATGAATGGGACCTTTGGATAATTTCCTAGAATGGAATTATTAACATCAAAAGATGTCATATTAGATAGTAAATAACTTGGAAAGATATTTTAAAAACATTTCTTAATAAAAATATATTTTCTTCTTTGAAAAAGGATCTTTAAAACCAAAAAACCTTCTAAAAACCGTTTTCTTGAAAATAAACTTGAAATATTATAAAGATATATTTTAAGACATTTTTCAATACTTTATCTATGAAAACATATAAAGACAACTAGAAAAAGTTTTGGAATCCATTTTCCATGAAAACATATAATTAGAGATTGAAAAAAAATTTAAAACCATTTATTTTAAAAAACCTTTCATACTTATAAATATGGCTTGAAAACATTTTGAAAACCATTTTTCATGAAAACTGATAAAAGAATCCTGATAACATTTTCAAAATAATTTTTACTAAGAAATTATAAAAGAAGCCTAAAAAAATTTTGTAAACAAATTTCCATGAAGACTAATAAAATAATATTGAAAAAAATTGAATACAATTTTCCTTTAAAACATATAAAATAATCTTAAAACCCTTATGAAAAACACTTTCCTTGAAAAATACATTGAAATTTTATAAATAAATCCAGAAAAAAATTTGAAAACCAATTCATTGAAAATTCTTTTTAAAATAATTTCTTAAAAATTAAACTTTTAAACATGCAAAATAAGATTCACAGAAATGACACTGGGTAAATCCAGACATGTCGTATAAGGTTTAAAGAAAATTCCTTTTACACGGTAAAAGGTTAGAAAAATGCCTTATTCAGAAAGAGATAAGAAGACTAATTTGAAAAAATTTGTAAAACATAAAAAGGTAAAAAAATTATTTTTAAATATTATAGTATAATAGTACTATATTCTTGGAAACCCATTTTAGAAAACATGGTTTTAAAGGAACATAGATTTCAGACTGAAGAGAGGGTAATGTTGGGCTTTCTTAAAAAAACATTTTTAACTATCTTGCATACTAAAGAGTAGAAAAATTGTTAAAATATATGAATATATCATGAATAACTATTGGAGAAGAAAAATTATGACTGTTCTTGATATATGTATTATAATATTTCAAAAAATTAATAATAATCTTAAACAATGTCAAAAAGCGATGATATTATTTCAATAAACTCTTATAACTTAATAACTTTGAACCATACTCCCTATGTAAGAAAGTGAAATTACATGAATATTAAAATATCATGAAATGAATTAGATTCATTATATAACATGTCAAAGATTGTATGTATACCTCATATAAAAATATAGGTGCATAACATGACATGTGTCTCAAAGAAGGTAAATTGATACAAAACTCTCTTACCGATTTGGTAAATTTTGAAACATAAACCCCATATAAGGAAGATTATAGAATGGATATGTAATTACCCATAAAAATAATAATTATAATAATATAACACATTCATGGAAATTATATACACCATGCAAAAGGAAATAGTGGCGAGCATGGCATGTGTCTCATAGAAATAAAAAGTGATATGAAATCCCCTTACTTTGTGTCTTAACTCTCATCATACTCATAAGAACCTCCTATATAATAGATATAATTTTATTATAAATATACAACAGAACCATATTATTATATATAATACTTTATGTGTTTTTATTATGACTTTATATGACCTTCTTGTTAAGAACTGTATGTTAAGGTTTCACTTCGAGTAATATCTGCTTTGTTCTTCACAAATGTCTTTATTTGTTATATATTTGGTCCTTATACTTATATCATGATTACGAAAATTTAAAACATTTTATAAATACCATTTATATTTAGTATATTTTTATTATAATATTCTATATAACATTTATTTATGAAATGGAATACACTGTTCATAGAGACGGTGGGTTGTACGTATGCATGAACGTTGTTTGTGTTTAATAGTCGTATTAAACGAAAGATGGTAAATGAAATATCTATATATATATATATAATTATTCAAGTATCATTATTATATATTATATATCATATAATTTTAATAAACTCATCCTTAATATATTCCATGTAGTGTGTGAACGAATCACATCGCTTTGAGGGGGTGGTAGTCTACACTTCCTCAAACAAAATTATCGTAATTACACGTAATGGAAAGTATAAATATATGTGTTTTAAAATAATTAAATAATATTAGAGACACAATAAATATAATATATAGCATATATAAACATATTTTCCATCATAATTCCCACCATTATATGTGGTAAAGGAAGAACAAACAGTCATCATTTTGTGAGGCGGGTTCTTCGTACACATAAGCAGAATATTATTTACCCTCTAGATTGAAGTGTGTGTAAGTGAAGGTAAAATAATAAAAATAAAACCATCATAGTATATTTAGGACAATTTTTTTATAAAATCATAGAATAATAATATTTAATGTGGTGTTGAATTTATATAGTATAAAAGAACTCGAGGAAGAATGTTACCTCTTATTTGGGTAACTCCATTTGATTTTCACCAAAGAGATTCCTTGGATTTATTTATGAACAAGGAGAGGATTATAGGATTAGGGAAATGATTTTTAGAAGATATTTTGGAATATATTGGTCAAGATAAAGTGGTTTGGGAGTTGTTAGGAAGTATGAGGAGAGGAGTCCTTTTATAGTGGAGGAAGAGTGGCACTCTTGTAAATTTTTGGAAAATAAATTCCACACACATTTTTTCCATGTAATGTGGATCCAATAATTAACCCAATTAAATAAAATGGAGTATAAGGTAAAAATATTTACAAATAATTTATCATTAACATGTTTCTTTGACTTTTTGTACCTTAAGATTAATTTTTAGTCCCTTATTAAGCTTAACTTTACCTTAATTTTTGTAATTAATTTTAATTACTATTACTAATATTTTTGAAAAAAAATATTTTTACCTTACCATAAATTATAAATTATTATTATTCAAAATATTGAATCCATTTTTCTAAATTAAAATTATAGAATTGGTAGGAATTAATTAAAATTTAACCTCATAGTTGGGTTGACAATGCAGGTTTTTTTAAAGCAAAAATGTTCAAAAGTTTGTTATATTTATATATTAAATTTCAAAGTGAAATATATTAAAATGACCCAAATTAGATTGATTAATAAAAATATTATCTAATTAATCTTTTAATCTAATTTAAAATATAATTTAATCTTATAAATAAATTAGATGAAAAATCAGTTTTGAATTAAAATTTAGTATTTTTCACAATTCCTTCAAAAATAATGTTTCTCAGAAAAAACCAACTAAATAACCCTAAAATAATTTGAAAATTATAAATTAAAAAATTAATTTTATTTTATCAAATTAAATTTCGAAATTAGTTTAAAATTAATTTTATTATTTTTCATAGAAGGACATTAAAAGCAGTTCATTTGAGAAAATGGTATTTCTAAACATATAAGGACTTTACCAAAAATTATATATTTTATTGCCAATATGTTTCATTTATATAAAACCATTATAAAAAATATTTTAAAATTATTTATTATTATTCATATTAATATGTTTAATTTCTAGGTTATAATTATCTCATTTAAATAATTATAACAATAAAACGATGCTTTCTAGAAACTCAGTGTTGTGTGTAATATACGCCCAGTCAATTTTGCGTTTAGAAAAAGAAAAGTAGGTTCAATGTAAATGTAATGTTTGAATTATATATTTAATATAAAAACTATTTTTAGTGTTTCATTAAATGAAAAATATCAAAATATTATGTTAATTTGAATAAATATATTTCATAAAATATCAGGGTGTTACACGCAGGGTAATGGAAATATTGAAATCAAAAGACTTTTGCTACTCCACCTATCACCTATATCAAAGGTATGAATATTTTTTAGGGAATCAATAACTCAATATTTTTTTGTCAGAATAAATGTTAAACCTTTCTCCAAAAAGTTAATGTCTCCAAATCTTAAGAGCATGCATCCTAACTGCAAGTTCGAGATCATGGTTTATGTAATTCTTCTCATGTAGCCTAAGATGTATTGAGACATAGACTACCACATGACCACCCTGCATAATAACACAACCCAAAAACTTATTTGATGTATCACATTAGACCACATAGCCCTTCCCTACCTCTAGAAGAGTCAACACAGTAACTAAAGTCAAAATAAATTTCAAATCATCGAAATAACTCTGACATTTTTTATTCCATGGGAACTTTACTCCCTTTTGAGTGATAGAGGTCATAGGATAATCTAGAATGGATCAATCATTAACAAACATGTAGTAATACCCTTCCAGACCAAAGAATTTCTATATCTCTAAAAAATTACGTGGTTTCTTCATTGTCATAAATGCCTTCAACTTCTTAAGATCGAGTAAGATTCCATGTTACAAGACCATGAGTCCTAATAACATCACATACCATATCTATAAACTAAATTTTAATATATTTAAATACATTATGTGACCTCTCAAGATATTTAGTACTTCTCCCATATGACACACGCGATCCTCTTCTGATTTGAAATAAACCAAAATATCATCCACAAATACCACCATGAATGTATTGAGGTACTCATGGAATATTATGTTCATAAAATCCATATATACCATAGGATAATTGGTCAAGACAAAGGGGATAATACGATACTCAACTTTACCATAACTACCCCTATTGGTAGTATTTGGAATGTCATGTTCTTTAATTCTCAATTTGTGATAACCAGATCAAATGTCAATATTTCCCCATTAAATTATTCAAGTATATTATCAATATGTTGTAAGGGATACTTTTTATTTACCATATATTGATTGAGTTTTTAGTAATCAACATAGAGGTGAAGTGTTTTGTCAGCTTTCTTCACAAATAGAATAGGTGACACACTCATGCATATATAGAATTTATATAATAGATCATCTAAATAAGACTTTAACTCTTTCAACTTAGTTAGTTATATATAGTAATAAGGAATAGATACCATCTGAGTACCATGTAATAAATCAATTGAGAACTATACCTCTCTTAGAGGTGGTATACTAGAGAAATTATAAGGAAACACATTAGGAAACTTGGTGATGACTGGAGGGAGATCATAAGTCAAATATTCTCACTCCATGTAAAAATAATCCACCAGTATTATACATCCCAACTCTAGAAAAGATAGTCTAGATCTACCCAAACCCATGTACCATTCTATAGGAAATACATGAAACACCCCATAGAGTGTAGTAAAGAAAGACCCATTGAAGATAATAGTCAATTCAAGCCTTATTAGATATCATCCAATCCATACTTGGGATTACGTCAGTAGTTTTTATGTCCAGAAATAGAGAAATATTGGGTAAGTTAAAACTCCGATAAAGAGAAAATACAAGAATTACATCGAAGACCCTTCTCTCTCTTCATTCTGAGGGGTGTTTTAATATTCATCGCATAAGATAAAAGATCCATTGGAATATTTATAAATTTAAAAACATGAGTCGATATAAATGAGTGATATGCATCAGTATCAAATAAATAAATCACTAATGATGAATCTATAGTGATGGTACCTTTCGTGGTCATTGGACCCGCATCCACTTACTTTGGAGATTCTTCCACTAAGTTAAGAAACTCCATTCCTGATACATATGGTTAGAACCCCATAGACCCTGAAGCATCTGATTACGCAATAGTATTTTCATATGTTTATGAGATTATTTCACTATGTGAAGTATAAAATAAATGGAAAAAATTCTATTGGTGACCTAAGTGACTACACAAAATACAGATCTTGGGTTCCTTAGTGAAATCCCACTTCAAATTACCAACCTTTTCACACTGAAATCATGTCAAAGGGATTCTTCTAGGAACATTAGGGTTTCTAGAAGATATGTTTTTTCTAAACACACCATGTGGGTAATCACACATTCCCTTTACCTTAAAGAAAATCATTTAACTACCACTTTGAGAGAAGGGAACTCCCATAAATCCCAACTTTCTAGCTAGATCATGTTCATCCATCAATTCTCTATCTATTATTTCAGTATAATAAGTGATATTTAACATAAATACTTGATATTATATTTCTGTATGAAGTCAAAAGTGGAAGCATTGATAAGATTAAAAATATTAAAGAATCACAAATCAAAGATACTGTAATATCAATTCCATAAAAAAAATTCAATATTTTAATTTTAACAAACTAAAAAAAGGTAATGAAAAGAATAAAATTAGTTCAAAAAATTCCTCAAGATGGTTTTCTCGAACACCCATGGTGACTTATGTCCCGTTATAATGATATATAGCTAGTAAATCACTCATAAATACCTTTTAAGTAACAAAAATCCACTATCATGTCAACCAGGACATCCCAACTGTATACCAATATCAAGTAAAGATGAAAAAGTCACACCTATGATGCCAATTTTATATGAACTAGCTGGGATACCCTGATACCCTAATACCCAAGTAGGATCAAAAATATTCTGAAGGGAATTATTTATCCCCATGGGTTGGTATCTAGTACTTATCATTATAAAACACCAAATAGGGAATTATTTTTTCCACAAAATAATATAAGTTAAATATATAATTTAGTATGATCAATGATCCCAAGAAGGATAAAGTACTTGAATCCAAAAGGTAAAAAAACCCTAAAATACTACATCATCAAATTACTTATCATATAATAAGATAAAATCTCTGACATCCCATGAAATGAGTAGATAACATTTACATTATCCACCTCCATAAATCTAGGTCATATAGGTCAAGAACATCCACCTCCCCCAAGTGGATCTTTTCCTTTTCTCGGACCCGATATATGAAAATCTATGAAGGGTTGAAGGAAAATGGTGGGTTAGAGCTATGAATCCCAATAGGTTCTCACTAAGGGTTCCATGATATATTCAATAATAATAACCCTTATATGATTTTAATTTAAATAAAAGTAAGTCATGGAAAGAAATTTACATATTTTAAAAAAACATGACTTCATAATCAAAATGTGGAAGATAAATTAGAAATTATCTCAAGAAGGATTAAATAAAAATTTATATGAAACATTTTTATGTAGCAGTTAAGATGAATAAAACAGTTTATTAATAGATAACATGTATTAACAAGTTAACCAATGAAAATAACCATGTAAAAAAATACATGTGATAAGTTAGTTTCTAGTAATAGGATCCTCATGCATCTCATAATTATCATAGCACAAGATAAGTGTGCACACAGTCAATCCACACCTCAATAGGGGAACCCATTATGGGAATTATACACCCCAAAAAGGAATACTATTTCTGGCAGTCATTATGCAAATTTTTAGTTATAGTTATAATATTTAATCCATTTTTAGGGAGTCAGAGTCCTAGAATTATAGTCCCAGTTATGCACTAATTACCCAAGCTAACATGTTCTTCAAACAATCAATCAATAAAAAATTAAAAAATAAATAAATCATTCAATTTCCAAAATTTGATTTCTCAACATGCCTTTTCATTTCAAAATCAAAAACATAGGTTTCTATCGAATTCATTCCTCTACAAAATCATATTTCTCCAATTCTGTTAAAATTGGGGTTTTTTAAAAACTTCATGCCCCTTTAAAATCACTGATCAAATCATTTATATTTTGGGGTTTTAAAATAATTTGAAAAATAATTTCAAACAATAAACCAATAGAGGGTTTCTGTTTTTTTGGAAAATTCATATGAAAAAACCTACCTTTAATCACACGGTCAATGATAACACCCACAACGAGGTCTCTAATGAAGAACGAGGAAAAAGAGATCGAGAAACAAATCCCAGAATCATGATCCATCAAAATGATGTTTAGATCTATCAATAAAATGATTATATATCATACTATAAATAATATAGAGAATATTGTAAGAAAACACATAAGAACATGTTTATTTACCCGAAAGAGATCAAAAATGATCAATCATACTTCAATCCACCAAAAAAATTGGGTTTTATGATCCAAAACTACTTCTTGAGAGCCTTCAAGACTAAAAAAATAGATTAGGGTTTATTGGGGGTAGATTAGGTATTAAATTGAGGGTCTCTAGATTTTAAAATATTTTTTTAGGGAATAAAAATATGTGTTCACTTTTTGTTGGATAGGCCACATGGTTAGAAGTTACTGTGCGCTCTAATCATGTGCCCTCCCTGGGATATTGTTTGTAGTGTATGGTTTGGCTACATGGTTACTTTAACTATAATCCAACCTTGAAAAACCCCAATATTTGATGTTTTTCTGTTTTAGGGAGAGGTCGTATGGTTTGGATAAATAATGTCCCCCCTTTTAGTGGCTCCAAATGGCCACATGTTTTTACCTAACCATCCGCTAACCAAACATAACCCCTTAAAGCTCAGAAAAACTTTCAAATTCCACATGAAAAGAACCCTAACTAAAGTAAAACTAGAAAAAAGGTCAATAAGTACCTGTAAGAAGAAACCAGGTGTTTTAATAACACCCTAATCAATATCCTCAAACCCTAAGTACTAATCCTCATTCTCTAGTGATAAGGGGGTGCACATGAGGCTATGTGGTGTCTTGACTCAATGGAATGGTAATGTCGGGGTAGGATTTTATGAAATATTGATTCATTTGTTAACCCATATGAATAAACCACATATCATTCTGACACACTATGCATTCAGAATGAATTGAAGTGAATTTTACAATTTGAATTATTAAGTAATTTGAAAACACAGATCACATAATCAGAATAAATAAAATGATCTCATATTTTAATAAACAATTATATAAAATTAGATTCATTTATGAAGTAGGAATGTACCTCATATCATCCTAAAACAAGGTGTAATCAATGTGAAGAAAAGTGTATTTTTTTAGTATAAAAGTGTTATTTTAGTTCAAAATACGCTCCAAATCTCAATGTTTAGAAAATAACCATAGGTTATCATGTAATTCTTGAGAAACTATCATTGATTAATTTTTTACCTTTATAAATGAAATAAATTACATTTAAATATATGGGATTTCTAAAATGATGTAAACTATTTTTTTTCATTTAAACTATTAAATGTCTTCAAAACATGGGTTGTGTAGTTAAAATTGACATAATGAAGTCATATTGGTTTTGAACATAGTAAAATGATGTTATATTCATTTATCATATGTATCAATGAATATCTTGTCATTTTTATATAAGGTGTGGTTAGTAAGATTAAATGAACGTGTTTTAAATTTAAAGGTGACATTTTACTTCAAAACATGTTTCATGTGATAAAAACAGAGAAAATGTGATCAAATTATTATAAAATTCTAGAAAATAATATTTGAAACATATTTTAAATGTCGGTTTAAACTAAATTCCATTTCGACACATGGCGTGATCGGAATGACCAAAAGTGTGTTTTTTTCTTTTAACTCTCAAAGAAATTCAAAATGTATATTACATGTTCAAACCAAAGAAAATGATCTTGATTTATAATAAAACTCAAGGAAATGAAAATTAGGTTATTTTTAAAATTTAATAATTAAACTCAAATAATTCCAACATGTAGTTTGTTCAATATTACTGAAAGTGTGTTTTCAATTTAAAAATTATATATTAGTTTAAAAAATATTCAACATGCTCAAACCCAAGTAAAGGAGTTATTATAATGTTGAAATTATAGAATAATTATTTTTGATTGTTTTGTGACTTGTAGTAATAAACCACACATTATTCTAACACATGGTGTGGTTAGAATGAACTAAAATGTATTTTTTTTATTTTAAGTTTTAATGATGTTCCACACACATGTCACATGGTGAAAAACAAGAAAATGATATCATAATATCCTGAAAATCTAGGGGGAAATTTGAGATTCATTTATGAAATATATGAATAAATATGAAATCATTTCAATGCATGTTTGGTCAGTATGACTGAAAGTGTGTATTGTAAATTTAAAAGTGAACTTTTAGTTCAAATCTTGCATCACATGCACAAACCTAAGAAAATAACGTCATATTATCCTGAAAATATAGAAAAACTGTTGTTTGTTCATTTGTAACCTGTATAAATAAACCTAATTTCATTATAATTCATAGTATAGTTAGAATGAAATAAAATATATTTATCTCTATGAATAAATTAATAATTTCAAAATTCATGTCACATGGTCAAAGTCTAGAAAATGGCCTCCACTTTCTAAGAAAATTAATGAAAATAATCTTAGATTAATTTATGACATGTAGGAATAAATTACATGTCATTCTGAGATATAGTGTGTTCAGTATGAATGAAAGTGCTTGTTTTTAATTGAAAAGTGATATTTCAGTTCAAAATGTTCAAAATGGAGAAAATAAGATCTAATATTTAGGAAACTATAAGAAAATAATCAATATTTCATTTGTGGCATGTATAAATGAACAACACACCATTATAAAGTGTGGTGCGGTCAAATTGACCAAAAGTGTATTTGTTCATATATAATTAGTTTTAAATAAGTGTTATTAATAAAACACATGTTATTTATTATTACTCATATATGAATTGTTTAAATTATAGGCACATTTGTTTCATTGGTTGAAAGTTATTATTTTCTAATTCACATTAAATTTATTTTTCATGTGAGTTGTTATGTGAATGTTTTCTTTATTATTGTTGTAATAATAACATAATGTTTTATTTCAAAAATATGTTGTTAAAAAATGCGATGTATTTTATATTTGCATCCTATTAATTTATGTATTCATTAAATTTATTTTTTTGATTATTTTTATATACATATAATTTATTTGTTTTTAGGATATTGTGGCACTAAATAATGGATGTAGGAATCTATAGTGATATATCACAATGATAAAAAAAGTGTTAAGGAAGGTGTAATTTTTTAGTGTAGGGTTTCTCATTATTTTTTATAAAGGGTTTATAGGAATGAAACAATACTTGTTCAAGGTAGTGACAGACAACAGAAACCTCATTCCCAAGATCACCATGCATTGAAACCAAAACCATGCATATATAAAATAAAGAACATGTATATTGTACTGATGAGCCTCTATAACTATCATCAATTATATTCTTGGTATATATCATTTAGTAATATCCATTGGATTATTCCCTCCATGGTGTATCCATGTATCAACCGAATCACTCAATGTTTGAGTGGGGTCCTCCTTGAATCCAATATATGTTAACATATCTTGAGAGTTAAGGAATAGGGAGAAATTGAGCTTTAAATTAGGGGAATAATCAATATGGGATAACATAAGGATTTAACACTACATTCTCATGGATACAGAATTATTATGTAGTCTTTATGACACTCTTGATCCTTCTCAAGAATGTACTCATATGTTCATAGCATATGAGTAAAAATAATGTGGTTATAGTTCTTATAACAATCATCCAATACAACTCCCCTATATTTCACCATATGAAATGCTTATTAATGATAGTTGTTTGAATGGAAGATTCTTGAAAAATAATTGTTCACATTTGGCTGCCAATATCAGTCGTGTGGTGTAATATGAATCATACAATATAATTTATTTCCATACGTCATAGCTCAATCATACATTACAATGAGTGTGGTAGTAACATGATATTATCATATCTATCCTTTACGATATTCCTTTAACGAGGTATATTATATTCCTTTTTCCCATATGTCATACCATGTGTTATATAAATATCATATAAAAATATATAGAAAAAACAACATATGTTTTACATTTTCTTTTGGTTATATCTCCATCAATCTCCCACTTGCACTAAATCCTTATAGATTATGTATCATTTCACTTTATATTGTATCATATACAACAACTTGTGAAACCATATCTAAAAATCCTTTTAAATATTTACAATACACTTTTATAAATTTATCATCAATTTCACCTTATATCACATCATATGCAATACCTTGTAAATTTCTATCTGAAACTCCATTTGGAAAAACTCTTAAACACTTTAGGTGAAACACTATGAGTTTCATAAAACTCAGTACTCATTTAGTCAACCACAAATTATGACCTCATGGGCCTTTGTGGATTTGGAAAAAAATATGAATACCTGGATTCATAAATGTAACTAAAGAGAGG
Source organism: Viscum album (assembly GCA_963277665.1). Lineage (NCBI taxonomy): Eukaryota > Viridiplantae > Streptophyta > Magnoliopsida > Santalales > Viscaceae > Viscum > Viscum album. The sequence goes on from OY728157.1 coordinate 543,970,883, forward strand.
CCTCTAGAAAATTAGTAATTCTACTAAATATATAAAGGGATATGGTGTGATTTCCATCAAACATGTATATCTCTATACCTCTATCCACTAATTATATCATATACAATAATTCATTTTCATATGACCCTTTTTCCCAAAAAAATAATTAACCATAAGAAATATATTATTTCAATAATGTATAACTACACATATATTCTTAATTCTCTAAATATAGACTGACTATGTCATTAAATATATCTCATTTATTTCACCCTTATGGATGAACACATCACATTCCCATCATTCAATAGAAAATCACAAAATGTTTTTTATGTAGGTATGGTTATACACTCCTTTAGATTTTCTTAGTCTATGTACTAAATTTGATACTCATCATATGTGAGGAAAAATCCCATCTTAGTTAATCTAAAATAATAACTTAATTAGAAACATACCAAACAACCCCTATATTAGATAACCCTCAAGGATTATGTTAGAAAGGTGTAAAATTATGAAGTTTCTCATGCAAGGTATCTCACCAGATACATAGTTTACGACATAGAATATGACATTGTTTATGGTATTCTCGGGGGGTCATCCAGCACACCAAACTAGTTTTGTGTCTCATTTGAATATTTTGAATCTATATAAAAAATATTACTCCTGATAACCTTAAAATTTCATCACAACATATAATAATCAATAAAAAAATATCAGTTAAGGATAAATCAAATTCGTACTTTGATAGGTTAATTACCATTTCAATTCATATATTATATACATCTATTATGAAGGAATTAAAAGGTGGAGTATATATTTTTGTATAACATAATATATTTCATATTATTAAACTCATTCAATAATATTAGAAAAACAATGTATAATCCCTCATCTAATAATATCACATATGATAGGAAACCAAAACATATTTTAGTTTGTTGCACTTTTAAGGTTCTATTAAAATTATTACATCTATATATAATTCTTTCCACATCTCTATAAGTCTATCTAATAAAATTTTCCCACTAAACTCCTTTAGTTAATAACATATATAAAGAAAATTTTCTTTGAATAATGGTGTGACATAAAAGTCATATTTCAGATGATCAACTCTTTGAATATAGTATTCATATTATTTTACTTCAAAATATATAATGTTATATTGTTACTAATTTACGTTTTATACTTATAATTATTTCTAAATTCATCATCATCATTTTTCTTTTAACCATTTCCATTATGATTTTCACCATAAAATAACTTTGAATAAAAATTAACTCTTTACATTTTTCTTCTCCAGCATATTTTAAACTCATTTAAGATAAAAATTATCATTCACTTTTAATTTCAACTCATTTAATCTTTTATTTATTAATATTTTAAGACAACTATAACCAAATATACACCTAATAGCCTCTTTGAAATTATATTCTCTCTGGAATATCTTTATAAGACACAGAAACTCCTTCTGTGTTGGGAAATAACACTATTTTCCTTTTAAGTGGGAATAAATAATAAATAAACTTTGCAAAACCATATCATATATCGTATTCAATGTGTTTGGAAGTATACTAAAAATAATATTTTATTCCTAAATTTTGATGCCCAATTTCAGATAGGGCCTGGAGGGGGATCTTCTTAAGAAACCAAAGGAAAATCGAGAATAAAGGGATGATTCTCTGGGGGGAGAGGGGGGTGCATACAATAATAAAGAGGTGCGCACAAGATCCCCCTCATCACATAAGATCTTGTGTACCCAATGCGACGTCAAGGGATGACTTCAGTGGAGACCCGCCGTGCAAGCGCCCCGGGACTGGTGCGCAAGACACTAGGGGTGCAAGAAAGACTTCCAGCAGCATGAAATTCCATGCGCACCCAATGCGACATCAAAGTGGCCCTTTCGTTTCCACCTCTGAAGATAACTGCCAAGGCATGGGCGCAAAGGACTAGAGTATGGCACAGAAGTTTCCCCTAGGTGCGCAAACCCTTACGCAACCAATGCAACATCAAATAGTCATTTTCACACAAATACGCATGTGCACCTCTTCCAAGGATTTTGTCTATAAAACGAAGCATACTCAGGGATGGTTACCGAAGCAAGGCGATGCTCTGCTGTGATAAAGACACCTCTTCCATGATTGTGTAAAAAGCACTATGACCTCAAGTTATTGGATTTTTCGCGACAATTCCCTCAAGGGTAATCCTTCTGCTGGGCCCTCTTAGGCTTGATCCTCATCCATTTCCTTTTACCCTAATTCATTTGTGTACAAAAGATCCCTCTTGCACGAAAATTCCTCTTACATCGGACCACTTTTTGTGTGCATCCTTCCAGTTTGTGCGCAACCATTCCATCTTGCGTGCAGCCTCTCATATTGGGTGTGGCCCTCCTCATTCACTCCATGTGTTTCCCTTACCTTGAGGTCCCACGTTTAAGACCTTCTTACATGAAACACACCTGTTTCATTCACCTTTCTCCCGTATGACCCTCTAGGTTTGTATGAAGTGATTTCAAGGTCCCTTGGGCGGTGTTTCATGTTTTTTTTCTTAGCCTTATGCTTCTTCGCATAGGCATCCTAATGGATATTTCTTCTTCCCATAGCCATGCTAACATAGAACCCTTAGTGGATCACTCCATGAAACCCCCTTTACATAGCATTGCTAATGTTTTCCCTTCCTCAAGGTTGGACAGGTATTAGTTATTTAAGTCCTAAAAGTACGAACTGAACCTGCCTCGTCTGAGCTGCGAGACGTTAAACTACCAAGAACCATCATCCTCAGCACATGATGTTAAATTGTGGTATCTCCCCATGCATCACATGTGGGGTCCCCCACCTCGTACATTCTCCACATTCTCTCATCTCCATGAGAGTAAGATCTTCCTCACATGGAATGAGATCCTCTTTATTGGACCGGCGTCTGTCTACTAGGAAGGGAAGGCATCTTTATGTAAGCCCCTAGCCTTTATTGCAGGAGGCAGTACCTATGCTCCTCCTCTCTTCATCGGTGCTAAAGACTAGGATGTGATAGGGGAATAAGGATCCTCGAAACCCGATCCCTCTCCCTCTGGTCTTTGTCACCATCAGGTCTCCATCCTGGAGTAAGTCCCAATCTTTATCTCCCTGGGCTACTAACCATGAATATGCCCATATTTCCTCTTTGGGATGCTAACCATATGTATTCCCCACTCCACTTCCCACAAACTCGCCTTTTGTGATGTGATCGTCAGGTCATTGTTACCTCTTCTTTCTCACACTGATCATGACTCATGTGGGCTTAGAGTAAGCACCAACCATGGCATCCTACAATTATGAACTACGTGGACTTTGATCCTTGCCAAGTCAAGGTACATAGGAAGCCTCCCTGAGGTTCAAGACCAACACCTATGGGTCCTGACCACCTTTACGTCGGTTCACCAAACCATTCATAACTACATGGACTTTGATCCTTTCCAAGGCAAGGTATGTAGGAATCCTCCATGAGGTTCAAGCCCAACACCCATCGGTCTCGACCACTTCAGTCGATCCATCCTCATCATACATGAAATTAATCTATATTCCCTCTTTTCATCTAGCATGAAACTAAACTATATACCCTTTAAATACATGTGTTTGATCCATGTCACCTAGGTAGGGTACATAGAAAGCCTTCTTATGGTTCAATCCCATTCAGCGGTAAGCCATTGTACCCCGTCCAGCGGTAAGCCATTGTACCCCATTCAGTGGTAAGTCATTGTACCTGATCTAGCAGTAAGCCATTGTACCCCATTCATTGATAAGTTGTTGTACCCCATCTAGCAGTAAGCTATTGTGCATCCCAACTAGTGGTAATACATTGTCATCCCCACACAGTGGAATTTCATTGTAAGATAAACTACGTGGACTTTGATTTCCTACCACGGGGATACATAAGTAGCCTCCATGAGGTTCAATCCCATCACTCATGTCCCATAGTGGTCTCTCCATTAAGACTGTGTTTTGGGAGGGTCATGTCCCAACCTTGAGGTTCAACTTCCTCTAGGTCCCATCCATGTGGCCATTCTCAAAGAACACCTCCTCAGGTATCCCATCGCCCCACCGAACTATGTTGACATTGATTCCCTACCACGAGAATATATAGGAAGTCTCTTCGAGGCTCAACCCCAACACTATTTTCACCTTCATGATGGTTCCATATCATTCCCCTACCACTTCATTCAACTCTCCATCATCCATTCTGATTCTTACCCAGGTCGTCACATCCCGGTCAGATCATGTCACCCACTTTATCACTACGCCTAGCAGTAATTGGGTAACTAACCACATGTTAGCCCCAAAATTAGTGATCCCTCCATGGGTTTCACCCATCTGATCCACTCCCTTCATTGTTTCAATTATTCCAATCTGTCTCCACTAGATGTTAAGCTCGCGACATACCCTATGTTAAACATGGGAAGTTGAGGAAAACCACAAAGACATTCCTATGGCATATAATTCCCATCATTCGACGTGGGATTCCTTAGGCATATGTGCCATTGAGAAGCCCTATAATAAGGGGAAGAAACCCAGATGCGACAGTGTTCCAGTGTTCAGACATTCAATTGGTTTCCAACGTGACTACTCCCCTAACCGAAGGTAGCTGACCTGACCGGACCCCTTGGAATTTCCTTACAGAAGCAGTGTAATTAACCGGCATCCATGAAGACATGGAATTGGGAAGAGTTTGAAGAATAATTTCTTTAGTCTATAAGGGAGACTTGGACTAGGTAATGAGTTCTGAGGAGGAATACACGAAAGGAGGAACCAATATCCCATCATCCCATTTCGATCAAGGAGAAAACTTACCTGAATAAGAGACAGATTCCGCCTGCCTTTGGAAAGTGGGAGTGCAAGGAAACTGTTGCGCGACCTCTGAAAGAGACGGATGCATGCCACGGAAAAAGTGTTGGAAATAGAAATGGTGAACCCAGCGTGATGTTCTTCTACTCAATGTGGAGATTAGTAGTTATCGAGACATCAGTGGACTATCATGTCATCAGATCCATGTATCTGGTGTCGGGTCCCCCCAAGAAAATAGGGGGACTGGCGTGAAACTCACCAAAAATTGGGGCAGTTGAACATTGGACATTCTAGTCGGTGATGTTATCAGCGTGGATCCTTCTTACCAACCATGGAATACGGAATGGCACTAGGTCACTGGACGTCACTTTTCCTTCTTTATGTACTAATAGTTAAATCTCCATGATCTCCATGACCTAATATTCTACCACATGAAATCGATACCCACCCACCCACCGACGCAGGGGCAGGGGAAACGTCAACGCGGAAATCCCACGTTCCCCCATCGCTTCTGCAATAGCTTACACACCCACAGACATTGGGAACCCACACCCCATCTCCCCTTATGAAATCATTCAAAGAAGGGTGATAAATGACCTCGTTCGGTGATACGGTGAGGAGGGGATTATCCCAACCTGAGATATGGCCCCTCAAGACATAGAGGCTTCTACAACTCATTGTTATTTCCACCCCAAAGGGCCGTGCAGGGATAAACTACTCCCCACTCCGATGCATAACCATTTCAGTTGCCTCTCCCTAGAACGCTTCGAGGAATCCCTCCCCTACGCCGATGAGGTGAGGGATATCCGGACCAACCCAGCTAGGATCACATTCCAGGGGCTCCTAAGGAGGGCTCCCACTAGGCTATGTCAACACTGCCACCTGGCCCCATGGGTTGAAGAGTAGGTAAGCTATGAACCTTCACCGTCGGCCCCAGTCCAGTTGACCTGATGCTAGTGTCGGGCGCAGATAGATAAGGACACCTTCCAATGGGCGTCAACATCAATTACTACCATGGACCATGCCACCACTGACGCATACCATCAGTCCACTATCTAATATGAGTAGGGGTACTCATATGCCTGACCCAGGTCGAGGACCCAATTTCCCTATGGGCAGACTGGGTTGACTCTCCTATTCACTGATATAGGTAGTGCCCGCCACGGGCCGACCGGTGGAAATGACACCCAATACAGAGGTCCTCCTCGTACCATCACCAATGAGAGCGTGGGCCCTTCCCACTCCCAAGAATTATGCGGAGGTCCTCCCCTTGTCGGCTTAAATATGAACAAGGGTCTCCCCAACTATAGTGGCGTATAGTATAGAAGCCTCCTTCGCACCCATGACCTGAGATATGGAGCAGTTCCTCCTGTCATAGGTCGCCAGTGTGAAGATGATACACATCAGATCAACCATCTGCATGGGGGTCTTCCCCATGTCCTCACAGTAGTAAATGAAGTTCCTTCTCATCCCAGCAACCAGAGAAGGGGAGGTTTCCCTTGCTTTATAAACACCCAGCACAAAGGTCCTACCCATGTTCTGCTCAACCAGTACGAGGACCCTCCTCGCACAGACATTGCTGGAGGAAATAAGCATGGAGGCCCTACCCATTCTCCCACCAACTCTAGCGGAGATCCTACCCACTCCAGTACTTCTCGTGGAGATTGCCTCTGCATGTCAGCCAGTGGACACGGAGGTCATCCCCATGTTCCATTTATCATCTAACCAGGAGCTCCTATCACTACGGCTCACCCATATGGAAGTCCTCTCCACCATAGAATCTGTTCATACAAAGGTCCTCCTCGAGCCAAGAATCTACCCTACCCCGAAGAGCCATCCCAAGGCATGAGGGAGGCTCAGTGCCACCATAAAAATAATGCCGAGAAGATTCGGACTAAGATTAAACTTGTCTTCTTCCCATATTTAGAGGCAGAATATGAGTCAGTAATGGAACCCTAACCTCGATTATCTTTGTCGGGGGATGGGGCAGGGATGAGGTGTATCATCCTCATACTTCCAGAATGCGAGATCCACTATATCCATGCCTCCCTCTGCAGATACATCTTGAAGGAAGAGGATTTGGCATCTTCCTACGGTATGGCTGCCCAATCACAACCATCATCGCCATGAGCACTCTCTACCTCAACCAGAGATCACAAAGAGTTGTTTTGGGGTTAGATGGTAGATAATAAACTATATGGTCCACCACCAGTAGGCATATCTCATGCACTCTTCAAAGGATATCCCTACATGCGGAGGCTTGCCAGCCCGCTTGCTGTATTCTCCATTAGACAGACTACCGTCTTAGCAGTCTGCTTCAGTACCACTACTAGTTCCCTAGCCACATTCAGTCAATGACTGTGGAAACCAAGGGCTAGACCCCGAGTCTCAGCGAAGGATTTTGTGGGATATCCTTGTGGTAGACCATTTCCCAAAGATGTTTTGGCCAATCGCAGCACTGAATTTCAGTGCATCGGAAACACTCACCTAGGAGGAACTTGGTTGCTTTCACCAGACCCTATGGGCGACTCACTTTCGTCTTCACCATCGGCGATTGGATTACCCTAAGAGTCAAGAACACTTGGAAGACATTGGTCTATAGTTTTATTTGATCGATTTAGTCTCACTCCCCACGGCCCAACACCCAAAGTCACCAGGACGCCATAGGACCCTCCAACAACGATGCATCCAGAGCTTTAAAGTTCTATATAGGATTATCAAGGAGGCTTCCCCCCATGTGCAGATCTATGATTGAAGGTAGTACGTGGCCCTCTATTTCAGTTCTATCTGTAACCAGCCTAACTTTCTAGGCGATATTGAGGATGTGCCTCCAGGTAGAGTCACGGTTAACATGGCCATCTTATCAGATGAAGAGACGGAGACAAAACTCCGTGGAGAAAACTTACCCCACGGGAAATTTTCATAAATCTTGGACCCATTGAAAAGGGTTACTCGCCAATAGAGAAATCAATTAGTTCTTCCCATTCCCACCAAGGAATTGGTCCTCAGCCGAAATCCCAATAAGGGTAAGCAGCACCTTAGAGACTTCAAACCCTCCGACCCGTCTGGCTCAGTACAAAAGATGGAGGATGATTCTGAGAAAGCCACAATATGTCAATAGCTCACATAGCATAATAATATGGTTGATTACCTCCTTGTTAAGTGTGCTGCAGAGCAATGGCTAGACTACAGTTATCCTTGTCCAGGGAAGCAGGGGCATGCGCAACTTCCCCCCGGTGAATTTCCTCCAGGCGACCCTGACCATTCTGCCCACCCAGACGGGATAGAGGCCGAGAAGTTTGGAAATAGGGCATGATATGTGTCTTCAAATCCACATGAATGGATTGATAATCCCCACGACCCAGCTCAAGTTCCCCCAGCTACTTTGTGGGCCATACCACTAGTCGCTCCATGAGCCGATGGGCCTGCTTATCATGTTAAAGAACCTGCCAATGCACTAGTGTTTAGGGATCCTTTCCAAGACCATAATCCCTGCCTAGATTATTTGATGGCGACACTCATTTCCCGACTCAGGGCGTTGGAGACTCGATAGGTGGAAATCCCGCATGATGGTAAGCCATATCTGGCATGGGTGGATTATATTCCGGCACTCCCAGGTTTTATAAATCCCATATTTTCCCCCCTTTAATGGGACAAGAGACCCACTGCAGTATCTAGTCCACTTCATCTCAAGGTGCAGACCCATGCTGGGAACTCTGGCGCAGTAGAAGGCTGCCAAACATCGATGCTTCATACAGACATTGGAAGAAGCTACCTTTGTCTAGTACATCTAGCTACCCATTGGGTCAGTAGCCAGCTGGGAAGATATTCATAGGAAATTTCTTTACTAGTTAAATCCCACCAATCAGAATATGAGTTTTGTAGACCTCTTCAAGTGTAAGAAGAGGCATGATGTGTGCATTGAAGACTTTGTCACCTAGTGGAAATGTCTCACCTACTCTTTGGATATGTCTCTAACTCAGGAACAACTACTGACAATGTGTGTGGGGAATGTCCATACCGAACTTTTCCCCTCTTTCATTTCCCAGAATAACCCAGGGGGATTCCAATACTTCTATGATAAGGCCCAGCACATAGTGGAAGGCTTGTTGAAGGAAATCAAGAATGTATGTTACCTCCTGCAATTCTCATAATAAGGGTCTCAAGGGATGATCCCATAGTGGTGGTGTAGAAAGAATCCCCTAGGGAACTTGAGTTATTACCAGTAGAGCCACCTCCACTACCTCATAGATGCCTTGCACCTCAGGTACATCCTCTATCCTAGTAGCACCCTCCTTAGAATCGACAAACACTCCCACGTAACGTGCGGCCACCACCCAGGCAAGACAACCAGGTCCCACATCATCGATAGGCTCCTCCTGCCCCTCTTCAGGTCTGGGCTCCCAGATCCCCCTCCCCGGATAGGAGAAACTGGACTAACTCATTCAATGAGGCATAGGTCCCTGCATATTTTCAAAGTGCCTTGGAATAGTGAATTTTACTGTTTCCAAATTATAGGATACCAAAAGAGGCATATCTCACTGATCACCCCAATTACTTTCCCTATCACTTGATCCTACGGAACACCTTTAAATAGTTCTATGTGTTTAAAGACTATCTTCAATACTTGGTTGATAACAACATAGTCAAGTTAGGCCCAACACTAACACATGTGGCATATGTGTTCATGAATCCAGAAAATAGTAGTAACAACGATGGTGAATGGATTCATGTTTATAACTGCGGGTCCCAGAAGTTTGATGGATGCATGGATCATAAAACCGTCTCATGTTCCCATGGTGTTATTCATGCACATCTAAATTGACCTAAACATTTAGAAGACATTGTGTCACTCGCATCCAGTACCTCTGTGTCAACGGCTCGGTTGTCCTCTTCCCAAAAGAGAAAGCATCGGCATCGCAAGGGAAACCAATGTTCCCCACTGATGTCATCATCATCTTATACTCTCAGTGACTTCATTTCCCCATAGATGGTGATCCACATAATAATCTTTCATGTTTTGGAGGATTATTCAAGTGAAAGTCAAGGGTACACCTCAGTTAACACTGTGGAGTTGGTCAACCCCTACATGATTCCTGATGATGAGGAGCACTAGATGGATCTTCCCAATGTCCCCGGTTGTCGCCAGTGTCGATGGAGCCACGACTATATGGGTAAATGGAGTGCCTTAGTCAGAACTTCTTGCCAGGATATGCATGCCACTGAAACCGGAAAACAGGCCCAGCACAGAGCTTAGCACGTGCAGCCTTCTCATTTGGTGTCATCAGATCCAACTTCACTACCATTTGTGTTGCTTGATCAGGCGAAGCCACCCCAACTGTAACACCCCAGGTAAATAAAGAATATTACATTTTTATATTTATCCATATTTGTGAATAAAATATTAATATTAATTTAAAGGGGATGCTATGCTCGATGGCGTACCCAATACGCAACAACGAGTTTCTTGGAAATCGTACGTTGCACTCTAATAATAAAATAATATTATTTTAAATGGTAGTTAATGCCTAGACGTTGTAATGGCGGGAAAGAACAGAACTAACTAAAAAATTATTATATATGTTTGTCAAATATTTTTACTCTTTACAATAAATGATAGAGGATTAAAAATTCCAATGAATCCAATTTTAAGCGTAGACAGTCTAATATTCTTTAAAAGGTTGATTAACCGCCTTTTGATGGAGAACCTCTTTTAAATACACTTTTTGACAATTTTATGTGTTATATTTGACAAAATAAAATTCTTCTTTATAATCGGGACATAAAAATTTACTTTGTGTAAATTTTTGGTATTTTTACAAAAAAGATCAATTTTTAATGAATAGTGAAAAATGTTGTATTTTAATTCAAAACCTTTTTTTAATATAATTTATTTATATGATTAGATAATCTTTTTAATTGGTTTTAAAGTGTAAATATAATATATTTTTTACCATTTAATCCAATGGTGGTCATTTTAATTAATATCACTTTAAGATTGGACATAAATGAGTGTCAATCTTTTGAAAGATATTGTTTCATAAAAACATGCTATTTGTTTAAACAGCGGGATTTAATTATAAAATTAATTAATGAAACTTCTATGTCATGAATTTGGTAAAATATACATCATTTTTGAATTCGGAATATCAAATGTATCTTAGGGTGAATTTTTGGTATAATTCTAAAAAACATCAATTTTTGATGAATAGTGAAACCACAAAGTGGTGGTTACAAAATTTGATTTTTCTTTTAAATGGGACATTACCACTTCTGTGATTTGAATTTGAAAAATCCAATTTAAATGATTTTAATTATTAAGTAAAATGTGGTTCAATGGGATGAAAATAATTTTTGATGAAAAGTAACTTTTAAGTTTTATTAATCGCGATTAAAGGTAATTAGTGTGATTTAAGGTAAAAATTATATTATAATAAAATGAAAATATCTTGACACTTGTCCTAACCCTATTGTATGAGTTATGGCCGACCAAGACAACCCATGGGTCTATTTTTGGTACCCCATGGAGCCACTTGTGTATGATAATGACATTTATGCATTTTATTTAAAGTTAAAATAAAAATGTCACAAACATGATTTTTTTTTACTAAAACAATTTTTACATGTGGTTATACAAGTAAGAATTTTGACTATAAATATTCATTGGAAATCTAAAAATATTTCCTACATCATAGTATTTTTTTATAATTTTTAGAAATTATATAAATTAAATTCTTTATGACATAATGATGATGCAGCGATGACCTCATTATTTAACGATTTAAATAAAATGGAAAGATGATAAAAAAATCTAGGACCTACACATGTCAAAAACCTATTGTATGTGTGGATCTCGAACCCTTATCACTTTATCCTTGAAAAAAATCAATTTGGGACCATTAAAATCCTAAAACCATTTGAAAATAAAGTAACATTTTATACTTTACCAAGAGTGCCCCTCCTCTCCTCTTATAAAAGGCCCCCACCTCTACCACCTTACCCAAACCTCTAAAACCTTTTGTTCGGCAAAGATCTGATAACTATGTCTATACACATCCCTCTCCTAATCCTAGAAGCCTTAACGTAGGCAGGAAGCTCTTCAAGAAACCCTTTTGGTTCAAACCAAAGGGAGTTACCCAATTTTAAGGTAACGTCTTCACTTGTGCTCTTTTGTTTTATTTTGCTTCTCCAACCCCCTAAACTATTTTTATTAATTTATTTTGTAACAACTACAGTATCTTCAATATACTCAGATGTTGTTATAATAATTACTCGAGCTACACTTACACACACCTTCATCTAATGGTTAAAGAACATACAGTTTCTATGGATGGCGAATTTCTGCCTCACGAAACGATGATTGTTCAACACTCATATAACACCTTCAAAGGTGGCCATTAAGATGCCACTATGTTTATATATGATATATAATATTTTTATGTTTTACTTAAGTTTCTGTATTTTTCATTTTTGTCATACCTTTATGGCTTCCATTATGGGTATACGTGATATCTTCATTTTAGGAAGTGCGGACTACCGCACCCTCAAAGTGATTTGATTCGTTAATGCCATATGTGGGATGTATAAAGGATGGATTTAAAGTTATTATATATGATTTTATACTGGAATTATAATATACCTTTATATAATTATTGTTTTATTTCCATTAAAGTATGAGATAGAAATGAAAGTAGCGTTCATGCGTACGTACGGCTTACCGTCTCCATGAACGGTGCATTTCATTTCTTATCCCCAAATGTAATGTACTATTATAAGTACATGTATATAATGGATATATATGATGAATGATACATCTAAATGATTAATATAATTCTTCAATTAAAATATTCATAACTCTCATTTAGTTTTAATTCCATTCATATGACATAGAAATGAAAGTAGCGTTCATGCGTACGTACGGCTTACCGTCTCCATGAAAGATGCATTTCATTTCTTACCACTAAATGATTATGTGATATTATAAATACATGTATATGCTGGATATATATGATATATATGATATATATGATATCCAAATCAGGAATGTCATTCTGGATATAAAGAACCTTTGACCACACGAACAACATGTATTTGTAAGAAGTCCACTTTTGACTTAAGAACCAAATATCGAAAAAACAAACATTATAAACTTAAATGATTACATAATGTTTATAACATGTCAATAATTGATATAAGAGGAATAATGAACTTGAAAAAGGTTATTAATCAAGTATTAATTAACTCAAGTTTATTATTCAGGACGTTAAAGAACGATCGAGTCAAGTCGGACCCGAGGTAAGGGATCCTACTCCTCTCTTTCTTTTTAAGTACGCTCTTTTATTTCATTACTTTTAAAGATAATATTTCTTGTTATTGGGATGTTATTTTATATCACCCTTACTTTAATTTTTATGTTCATATGATGAGACACCCTATTCTCTCTCATCAATCCATTTTTGAAAGTTTTGAGTGGTGCCGTTAGGCTGCCGAATTTTTGTAAGAGATCTAACCTCTCTCTTTCTTTTTAAGTACTCTCCCTTATGTTACTTCTTTTAAGATCCTCTTTGTTATTATGGGGGGATGTTATTTTATATTCCTCATGCTATAAATTTTATTGTAATATGATGAGATACCCTATTTTATCTCATCAATCTATTTTTGGAAGTTTTAAGTGGCGCCGTTAGGCTGCCGAGTTTCCGTAAGGGATTTTTCATCTCACTTTTAGTCCCGTGAGATTTATGATACATTTACCACCATTTCCTTTGAGTGTTGTATGTAAATCCCATTATTATACTCTTTGTGGAATATAATTTCATTTATGGGTATTTACATATTCATTGTATGACCCTTCTTCAATGGGGTGTATGTTTCGAAAGATACCCATGTCGGTAAGGGAACCTTTCACCCTCCTTTTTTTAAAAGACTTCTTTTGTTATTTCTTTTAATTCACATACTATTATGTTGGGATATGTTCTTTTATATCCTTATTTATGTAAATTTTATTTCCAAGTGATGATATCCCCTTTATCTCTCTCATCGACCCTTTTTGTAAAATTTTATGTGACGCCGTTAGGTTGTCGAATTTTACCAAGGGAACTTCTTAACCCAATTTCGATTTCTTTGGGTTCAACATATAGTTATTGAATATGTCATCCTTTGAATATGTGTGAATAACCTTTGATTGTTTTACACTTAATGTCCACTTATATAGGGTGTATTTATATTTGTCACACATAATTATGAGATTGATTTATCCTTAATTTAAGGATACCTTCTTTATAATGGATTTCATATCATTTTTCATTTCTTTTGAAACTTCATTGTTGTTATGCACCAATTCACTATTATATGGTGTGTATACTGTCCTTTGACATATTATATCATGAATCCCTTTATTCTCATGATATTATAAAGTTCGGATTAAATTTTATTCCGCTATTATTTGTATTCAAGAGTCTCTCATTTTGTTAAAAACTCTTTAACAAAAATATCATTTTAAATTTTTTAAAGATTTATTATTCTAAATCTTTATATTTAATGTCCATGTTTTCAAAATGGTTTTTAGTATTTATTTACATGGACATTAATGTTTTAAAATTATAATTCCATGAAAAGCTTAAAAGTGGTATGGGACACTTTGATTCAAAAATCTCTTTTAAATGGTTTTTGAAAATGGATTGATTAATTCAATATCTGGGAATTACTTATTGTGATTGAAAATGAAATGTTGTTATTGAAATGTTTATATTTTCAATATTTTATGTGTAATGATGGTACTTGGACATTTTACGGGTGGTTACGTGATAAACCATATGACAGGTGGTGCCGTGAATACCAGGACGGGTGGTTACGTTATAACCTCTAATGCATTGGGTATGGAAGTCAGCCGTATGGCTATTCTATTAAGTTTGTATGGAAGTTGGCCGAATGGCTATTCCATTAAGAGATATGTGTGGAAGTAGACCTTATCGTTATTCCACTTAAGTATGTTTATGTCCCAAGTTACCTTTATATGTTATGTGATCTTTATATGGGTTTTATGGTAATCTTTTGGTTATAGAAGGGTAAGTAATGAACTTTTATTCAGTGAAGAGTTTTTTACTACTTCGAAAAGGTGAAAAGTATTACTTTGATAATGTATACATGGTTTACTTTTTGTTTTGAAAGACTAACAGTTTTCATTCTTTGTGTATCCCTTACAGAGATTTTTATGGTCATCCCAAGTTTTTGAAATATTTTTCACCGGACTTAATGTGGAATAGGGTCAAGGATGGGATCAAGGGAAAGTCATGCAACCTAAAACATGGAACTGGACATGTTTCATTTTAAGAGTTTTTATTTTATGGAAACTTAGTAAAAGCTTCTACTTTGTAATCTTTTGAGATGTAATCGTTATGTCCTAATTCTCTAAAACTCTAAACCTGAAAAGATCCTCAATGTGAATTATTCATTTAATTCAATATTAAGTAAGGTTTAAGGTCGGGGCCTTATACCGACTGTGACATGATCATCCACACTCTATTACTTACCAGCCCCAATCATCTGTACCTCATCCTATAGACACTCCACAGGCCTCGACTATTGAGCATCCAGATGTTCCCAGCAATGGTCAGCCATCGGTCCATCCAGTGGGGCCCTCCATACCTCTTGTCACAAAGTGACCTCTTATAAGTATAAGTTCATGCTTGGAATGGGATTATGATGTACTTAAGCATTTTTTTCAACATTCTGGAAAGCCTCTCCATCCTTCAATCCCTTCACCTATCAGAAAATATGTGTGAATCCCTTGTTGAGGCTTTAAGAAGCCCCCTCCAGTTCGAGATAGAGGTAGCATCCACAGAAGCCTTCCATGTTGATGTAGTAGAGTATTCTGAATGTCAGGCCATCATCTCGTTCTCTAGAGAATATGAAGGTTCTCATATATAGGAAAACATCCACCTATTATATATAACCAGCCATTTCAATGGTGTGGAGGTATGTCGCTTCTTTGTCGATATAGGCTCTGGGATCAACCTGATCCCAACCCAGACTCTTCAGTAGATGGGGCTGTCGGAGGATGATTTGAGGCCCACTGACCTAAAAATCCAAGGTTATGATTGGAAGGAATAGACACTAGTTAGAAAAAATTGCCTGAAGACCCAGTTTTGTGGTCTGGTAGCCTGTACTGAGTTCGTGGTTGTCTCTCAGGACACTGCTTACAATGCGTTGAGGGGTAGGCCATGGATTCACCAACATGCGGCGGTCCCTTCATCATATCACCAGTGCCATAACTACTCCCTTAATTTTTTAGTGGGCATACTCCAAGGTTACGTGTCTAACTTTGACTCTTTTGAATCCATCTATCTGGATTCCAACTATTACAAGAGCAAGGACAAGTAGATCGAGGCTAACGAGGATAAACATGTTATGACTGTGACTGACCCATGGATAGATCTAGATGATTCCTACATCTTTCTAATCCACTGATTAGAGTCTATGAACCCAGATATGGGACAATTATTTTTTGTTTTTTGAACCAGGGGGAGAAAATTTCTATTTCTAAGCAACGCTGGAAGATCACCTCATATTCCTACACAAATCATGCTCGGGTGATCCTAGAGCCCCTACCCCCATAAGGTATCGGGATGTCCACCCCATCGAAATAGAAATACATCATACTTTCTTGTTTCGCTGGGATGGGATAAATATCCTCAATTTGATGCATCACTATTTCTTTGATATCATCAAGTGTGGCCCCTTGGACTGAATACCATATGGGAACAAATCGACAGCTTTCATCGTTATGGTTTCGATAGCACAAGAGTTCCACATTGTAGTGTCTACCACCGCTCAGGCTGGCACCATCCTCCCATAGGGATCTGTTGACTAAGAGGAAACTCTTCCCACTGAGTACCCCTCCTCCATAAGTGAAGAAGATGTTGTATAGGATGATCATATTTCTTTTGAAGAGGTTTTCTCTACCACAATCGATGAATTGGTACAGGTGAACCTTGGTAGTGAGACGGATCTGAAACCCACATTGATTAGTGTCATTATGCATTTCAAAGAGCAACAGCAGTACATGGACTTCATGAAACAACCTTGTGATGTATTCTCCTTAAGTTATGATGAGATTCTAGGACTAGATCCCTAGGTAGTCATCCACCACCTCGGTCTCCCAGTAAATCAAAGCGGGTTTAAGCAGCCTCCCAGAAAGATGCAACCTTCTCATGGTGTAATGTTCGATGCTAAATCTAATAAGCTCATCCAATCCAATTTCATCAAGGAGGTATAGTACCCCAGACGGTTATCCAACTTTTTTCTCATTGGGAAGAAGAATGCATAGGTCATAGTCTTCATAAACTTCTGGGATCTCAAATGTCACTGTCTGAATGATGATTTTCCCCTTCCTGTGATTGAGTTGTTGATTGATGTCACCACTAGGTTTAAGGACCTCTCATTCATGGATGTGTAATACAGTTATAACCAGATCTGAATGCCTCCTGAGGAGGAGGATTATACTGCCTTTTGGGCACCACAAGGTACTTTTTGCTACCAAGCCATGCCCTTCGATCTACAGAATGTAGGTGCCACCAATCATTGTGCCATGCATCGCATATTTAAGCTAATCCTTGGGACATTGGTGTGATTTTACATGGATGATCTGGTGGTCAAATCTCACCAGCATCAGGATCATCTAAAGATCTTGAGAAAGTGTTTGGCTTCCTTCGTTCTTGCCACCTGAAGATAAACCCATTGAAGTGTGCCTTCGGGGTTACCTCTAAAAAGTTTATCAGCGTCATTGTTAGGTAGAGGGGCATCAAGATCGACCCGGAGAAGATCATTTCCATTATCCAGATGTCTCCCTTAAGAAACATTCGGGAGCTTTGAGGCTTTCAAGGAAACTTGTCCTACATACGCTGATTCATCGCGAATTTGGTTGGTAAGTGTAAGACTTTTTCTCGGCTCATAAAGAAAGGAAATTTCTATCAGTGGGACAAATAATGTTAGAATAATTTCAAGGAAATAAAGAAATATCTTCTTAGTCCTTTGATCTTGATGCCACTCATTTTTGGGAAGTCGTTGGTCATGTATGTGACCACCCTAGAATGCTCTCTCAGTGCCCTTCTCACCCAGAAGAACAATGAGAGGATGAATGACAGTCTCTACTATCTGAACTGTATTCTCATCAATATAGAGACTAGATACTCCCCTATCAAGAAAAGATTCCTTGCACTGGTATTCACATTATAGAAATAATGACATTACTTGCAGCACCATGAGGTATAGCTGGTGTCCCGAGTGGATCCACTGAAGTAAAACCTAAACCTCCCAATGTTTACAGTCTGAGTATGAGTGAATCCAATGCCACACATTGTAGATTACTCTCCAGATAAGTTTTTGTATTGAGCGGATCCTCTACAAGTGAGGGTTTGATGGTGTTCTCATCTGTTGCATTCATGGAGTTGAGATTTCTCAATTCATGTAGAAGGTTCATGTTGGTTCCTATAGAACTCATCAAACCGGGCCGAAACTATGTCTCCAGATCCAGAGAGTGGGGTATTTTTGGCCCTCCATGATGTGTGACTGCATCAAGTTTTCCTATAGGTCCCATGCATGCCAAATTCAGGCCAACTTTTTGCATCGGCCTCCAGAGCCTCTCTACACTACCAAGTACTCTTGTCCCGTTGTGGTCTATGGACTTGATGTCATGGGACCATATCAACCGGCGACAGCTCACCAGTGTTGGTCCATCCTGACCGCTATAGATTTCTTTTACATGTGGGCAGAAGTGGTTCTGCTTATGTAGGTCAAGGACCATTTTATCGTTGACTTTTTGAGATCTAATATCATCTACTGGTTCATAGACCCTCATATCGTCCTCATCGATAATATCACCAACTTTCAGGTATCCGAGTTGAAGAAATTATATGCTAAGTACAACATCCATTCTAATCATACCTCCTGCTATCACGGGAAAGAAAATGCGCAAATTTAGGTGTTCAACAAAACCCTCTCCAACATTATGGAGAATATGGTTGGTCCGAACAAAAATATTTGGATAGAATAACTCCCCAATGCCCTTTGGTACTATCGGAAAATGACTCGAAAGTCCAAAAAGGTCACCCCATAATCCTTGGTGTATAGAACAGAGGTCGTCCTGCCCATTGATAATTAGTTTCCTTCATTACGCACAGTTTTTTATGATCAGAAAGTGCTAGATAAAGTAGCTGAAATCTGTCTGGATGAATTGGAAGCACTCGACGAGAAAAAGATTCATGACCTACGCAATCTAGAAAGGCATCAGGACAAGATAACTAGAGATTTGAATAAGAAAGTTCACCTCTTCTCTTTCTTGCAAGGTGACCTGGTGTTGGAACTGAGAACACCAATGTTACATGGTAAGAAACCACCCAAGTTGGATCCCAAATGGGAAGGACCTTACATCATTCATAAGGTTTTCCCCAGTGGTGTGTACTCCCTGGTCACCATGGATGGTGAGCGTATACCTCCTCCCACCAATGCCAAATTCCTCAAGAAATACTTTTCCTGAGTAATTGGGTCCTACATGACCTTAAACTATCATGTCCCACATGACATTAAACTATATTTCATCCCACTGGATGTTAAACAGTATCGAGTCCTACATGACCTTAAACTGTTATGTCTTGAATGACATTAAACGGTAAACTCTAGACGGTCCCGCATGACCTTAAACTATCCAATTTCCTTGATGCATGGTGTTAAATTGCACAGAACCTTCGAGAACTACGTAGGTATTGATTCCCATCCTCATGGGATACATAGAAACACTCGGATGCCTCATCTTGAGTCCAGCCCCCAGACTCCTCTTTGATTATCCCCCTAGGTATAGTTCTCTTGGAGGATCCTGCATAGTGTAGTGTAGGATTCTTTGGCCCCACTCATGTCAGGATTACGATAATTGCACCATGTTCCCCTCCTTGTTCTTATATTCTCCCATGTTCTTACCACACGACGTTAAATGGCATGGCCTTCAAGAACTACGTGTGGCTTGATTCCCATCCTTATGGGATACATAGGAATGCCTGGACATTTTTTCTGTTAGCCCAGCCCCAAACTTCAGGATCTCCCCTCGGGTCAGAAAACGTGGTGTGGTGTTGGTTTTTTCATACATTTACGTTGGGTTCATCATGACAGCACCATATGTCCCTCTCCTTAGAGATCTCCACCTCTTTCGCCATCCTTCTTAATATTAAATTGCACGGGCACATTTATGCTTCACACACTCCCTTTACTTAGGACTTCATCATCTTTCACATCCAAAATGGACCCCGGACGGTATGGATGATCGGCCTAAGTGCTCTCCTATCATTTTGATCCAATACCCTTGAGGACCTAGAATGAAAAATTGATACAAGTCCTACATTACAAATATGGTTAGCGGTCAACACTCATTTGTTGTTTCTATTTCAGGTCACGTGACATGGATGTTGTGTTTCGAACATGGTCAACAGCTATACATCATTATTTTCACCACCACCATATGTCGCAAATATTGGGTGTAGTGGTTCATCTTGTCCCACTATCCCTTCAAACATCGGTCTACCTCAGGTAGGAGTGTGAGTCCAGCTGTCATACCCTTATATGTTGGGACATCCTGGTCCTATTCCTTGTTTCCCACATCGAGCATTGCTCACATGGGATTAGTAATTTTGGGTGGGAAATACCTGCATGAAGGGCCATGTGTCTCTAGTATGAGATATAATACCTTAAACTATGATCTCAATCATCCTAATTGCAAGATGTTAATCTGAAAACTGACCAAGACTTCCTATCTCAGGTCCCTCTCCCCTTTTTGGTTCCCAACCCCAAGTTCTCACTCTGGATTGTGCGGTATGGCCAGGACTCTATGTCCTCATTCACGTTGGTCTATTTTTTCGATGCCACATACATCCCCTTGGGAAACCCATCCACCATCATCCTCACCACAAGACATTAAACTGTGAACTAGTTGGGACTTCCCGTATTAGATCCCTCAACCATTTCGGCTCCCTGGCCCAATTTCTCATTTGGGATTCTACGGTATGGTATGATCTAGTATCCTCATTCACGTTGGGTTACTCGTCGTGTCGTACACATACCTTGTTGAGATACCCTGCCCCTATCTTCATCCCTACCACATGATGTAAAATGGAATAACATCTTGGCTTGATTCCCATCCTCATGGGATACGTAAGACCGCCCAGATGTTTTGTCTTTAGGTCCAACCTTGTTTCTTGGAAACCTCCTCATATCTCTGGCCCCTTGGCATGAATCCTCCAAAAGGGAGGGTATGTGGTGTGGTATGGTCTTATTTCATCATTCAATTTAGGTTTTTAACAACCACGCCATGTACATATTTCTCTTAAGAACTCCCCCTTCCCATGTTCTACACTCATATCTTCAAGTCGTCTTCTCTTGAATTCGTTCCCTCGACCCTTATTGGTGGTTCAGCAATGTGCCCAATAGTACTTTTGTTCTAAACCTAGAGTATCAGATTCTACATAGACGTTCTCTCTCTCATTTTCAGGATTCATGTTCCCCTTTATTTGGTCTTTCATTATATTCCACATCCAAAAGGGCCTCCAAGCATTACGGATGCTCGGCCTAAGGTATCTCCTATAATATCAGTCCAATGCCTTCAAGGACCTCGAACGAAAATTTGATTCAAGTCCCGCGTTGCGAACATGGTCAGTGATAGAATCTCTTTTTTCATTCTTATTTCAGGTAACGTGATATGGATGATGTGTTTCAAACACGGTCAGCAGTTATCCTTTATTGTCCTTCCAACCCCATCAAGCCCTAAATGTCGGTTGCATGATTCAAATCCTTTTCCACACCCTCATGTCCAAGTGGAATTCCTACACTCTTGTTAATGTCCCTTAGTGCACATTGGAACGTTATAAGGGCAATGTCACGGTAAGGCGTCATTTGACACTCTGCACCGATTTTCCCTTTGCATGTATTTTGTGTGTTGCAAAAACCTTCTTCGCCCATGTTTCCCACATCGAGCATAGCTCACATGGGCTTAGGGATTCGATCGAGGTTATCTATTTCATGCAAGGGTCTTGCTTCTCTATGATCCGATCTCTAAGACCTTAAAATAAGATCTCCTTCCTCAGAACTACGTATTGCTTGATTCTCATGCTCATGGGATATGTAGGGACGCTCAGACATCTTGTCTTCGGGTCCAGCTTAGTTTATTCTAATTATCTCTTCAATTCAGCCTTGTAGTCATGAGATTTGTCGAATTTCATGGTTTGTAATAAGAAATTACGTCCTCATTCACGTCGTTTTTTCAATAGTTGCACCACATAATTCCCTTCTAAGAGCTAGTCTCTCACGCCCCTCATCCCGAAAGACGTTAAATTGTGCCATCAGAACTATGTATGGCTTGATTCCCATATTCATGGGATACATAGAAACACCTAGACATTTCGTCCAGAAGTCCATCTCCATTTTTTCTAACCTTTCATGGAACCTCATCCTAAGGTCTCTTCCCGGAATTGTGTGTGGTGTAGTGTGGACCTCACCCTCATTGATGTCAGGTAGGCTTTATCACTCCATGTGAATTCACCCTAAAACATCATTTCTTCTGTATGTGTTCAAGCCATATGACCTTAAACTATGCTTCCTAGCCCCACATGACTTTAATTTGTTTTTTCTTTATTGCATGAAGTTAAAATGCATTGGTTGGTCCTATCATACGACCTTAAGTTATGTCATTATCACCCTAGTTGCAAGATGAAAAATGACATTGCATTGTGATGTACTCACTAAAGGGGACATCATGTTGGGTATTGGTTATACACAATACCATTTTTCAATTCCTACATGTGGATTGATTCCTATAGCGGCACATGGATTCTCCATCCAAGGTTTATCGCTTCACAAAAAAGACACATCCATCATAGAGAACAAATAAGATCTATCAAATGCTTCTTCTTTTGGTGTGTAAGCCAGACCCACACGATTGTATTGTCCCTAGAACTGGTATCCTACCATGCTACTTATAGAACTATGTATGGTTTCATCCCCATCCTAATGGGGTATGTAGGAACACCTAGGGACTTGGACCTGGGCCCAGCCCAACTCTCAGTTTTGGTCCCTCGACCTAAGATTTCCTCAGGGAGAACATGGTGTGATGTGGTCTTATGTCCTCATTCATGTCGGTTTTTTCAATTACTGCACCACATATCCCCCTCCCCCCTTTCAATTTATATTCCAAGATCTAAGACCTTTAAACTAAGATCCAACCATCTTGTTCTTAGGAGACTAAACTATGCAACATCCTCCAGAACTATGTATGGCTTGATTCTCATCCTCATGGGATACGTGGGAATGCTTGAACGTCTCATCTGTGGATCCTTCCCTAGGAATCTT
The DNA here is from genome assembly GCA_963277665.1 of Viscum album. Taxonomy (NCBI): domain Eukaryota; kingdom Viridiplantae; phylum Streptophyta; class Magnoliopsida; order Santalales; family Viscaceae; genus Viscum; species Viscum album. The sequence continues at coordinate 543,994,060 of OY728157.1, forward strand.
AAATCTTATCCCCCTTTTTGGCTCCTCGGCCCGAACTCGTTTGGAAGAATGTAGTGTGGGAAGCCCCTCTTGGGTTTCCATTCACGTCTAGTTTTCAACAGCCGCACAGCATACCTTCCTTGTCTCTTCCCAGCCTGGTCCAAGTTCTACGACCCTAAACTAAGATCTCCTTAATGTAAATATACATCAAGTTCAACTACTTTTCCACCCAGTGAGAACATCATTAAATAAATCCCCCTCTTAGTGGTCTACTCTACGACCTTAATCTAGGAGTGTACGACCCCAATACCCTTGTCCTTGGAAAATAATTTGACTCCCTATACCTGATGTGTCTTATTTTTTCATTAAAATGCATCATGGAAAACATCCCAAAGTGTGGAATTTTCACCTGGATATTCCCTCATTCCATGACAAAGCTTCACGTGTCATTCATTTGGATCCTCATCCTCTTATATTTCTAAAAGGATGGCCTAGTCTTATTCCACACTGGATCACCTACCATCTTAGGACAACACCCCTGAAGACCTCAGACAACATTTGCGATAGATCCTGCATTTTGAACATGGTCAGTGGTCGACCCTCATTTGTTTGTACCCATTATCAGCTAACATGAAGCAGATGTTTTGTTTTGAACATGGTCAGCAGTTATCCTCTATCATCATGCCACTATCGTTTTGATCTAGATCTTGGGAATAATTATTCACATCTTTCCACTCCCTTATGTTAAAGTGGAGTTTCAGTGCACAGTTTTACACCACGGTGCATCTATGTACGTTAATCAGGACAATAAATAATATTGGGATGTTACTCACCTAGAATTCCATTGCCCCTAATGTGTGCCTCCTTGTACCCAGAAATTCGTGCCACTAATCCTTGTTTCCCACATCAAGAATGACTTTCCTAAGATTAGTGGTTTTTATAGGATGTGTACCTGTATAGTTGTACCACATAGGCGTGTCACCCCACAAGACGTCAAACTACAATCCCAAAAGTATGTGCCGCAAGATTTACATCCTAATGGGGTATGTAGGAATGCCCATGAACTTTTCCTTGGGCTCGTACTAACTTTCACTTTTGATCCCTTGACCTAAAAAACTTATTCAGAGGATACGTGGTGTGGTGCGGACTCCATATGTCCTCATTCACGTTAGGTTTATATCTATCACATCAGGTACTCCCTTTTGGGATCTCCTACTTCACTGCTCATCCTATTGTATGACATTAAACTGCACGAGTCCATAAGTCCTCAATGCATGAAACTAAATTGATGTTCTACCCTGAACAAGTTGAGGTTTCCCCATGCTAAATACAGGATGCGTCAACATCCTCGCCAGAGAGTTTTTCCCCTACCAGTGTTGTCCTATGACCATGTCATGCTTTAATAACTATGTTTTTCTTGATTTTTATTCTCATGGGATATGTAGCGATGTCCGGGCCTTTCACCCCATGCCCAACCCTAAGGTCATTAACCCTTCTGGCCCCTCAACCCTGATCACGGTCCAGGAAGTATGACCTTAAGATTATATGCACCATCCTCACCATATGATGTTAAACTATGTGTCTATCATCCTCATTGGTATTCTGTAAAACTACAAGTCATTTTAGGTTTGTACCATATAGGTTCTATTCAGAAGTAGGAATAATTCATGATCAAACCGATGCGCCCACCTAGTGTGTCTTCACCATTGTGGTGTAATTTCAAGAGTGTTGGACTCCATTCAAACAAACAATCACTCCACCCTCTACTCTTTGTGTGCCCCTTATTTGGATCCTCGTCCTATTTCACGTCTAAAATAACCTCTTAATAGTATGGATGCTCGGCCTATGGCTCTCCTACTGTTCTGTAAGACTAGTGGATGACATTTTGAGTCATGCCCCAGGTTTCAAACATGGTCAGCGGTCGGTCCTCATTTGTTATCCACATTTCAGGCTAACGCAATAGGGGTATTGTGTTTCGAACATAGTTAATAGTTATCTTTTATTGTCACACCACCCCCACAACATTCCGAATTTTTGGTATCATGATTCACACTCTCCACTCCCCTATGTTTGGATTGATTCTAACGCCTCTAGAATTGCCCCACTCATGCACTATATCACATTGCTGAAGTAATAATTCGACTATTCTGAGAACTTCAGTCTCCAGTAAGCCCCTCCCCCTTCTCTTCTTAAAAGCCCGGATGGGTCTTTTATACCCCGGATGCCTGAATTTTGATTGGTACTCCCACATTCAAATGTATTGATAATGTGACCATCCCTTGTTTCTCACATCAGGCACAACCCATGTAATCTTAGGGATGGATTGATAATTATTTCACAATTGTGGTCGAAACACAATGAATTGAAAAATCAAGTGAATAATCTGTTCATGTACGCAATTCATAAATAGAAGCAGAAAATAAGGATAAGTCTATGGGTTCATCCAAAATAGGTCCCTTAAGGATCAGCGTTGTGGATGGATTTCTCCAATGTCGCTACCTTCTATCTTATGGACTCCAGGACTGCCTCTCTCCCTCTGAGATCCCTCTCTTCATCAGCAGCCGAAGAGTGTAACTCATTATCCCTAGCCTGTGCTCGAGCTCATTCAGCTTGTAGCTCAATAATTTGGAGACTTCCATGTACTACCTACTCCTAGGCACCCGCTAGATGGGCCATCAACTCTTCAATGATCTTAGAGCAGGTTGTGATGAATGCCTTCCTTTCTTTTGCATTATCTTCAAGGCGTCAGACTTCCTTCTCTACCTTCATGAATGCCTGGATATTCTATGACTCTATCTGGCACTAGGCAATGTCGAAATGTTGAATACTATCATGTATCAACCCATTCATGTAATCACGGATCATTGCGTTATGAAGGTGAGAATCTACCCCTCCATCACAGATAAAGCGTAGCCAGGTATGGAGTGATCCCATATAGATTATACATTCTTCTTGTGGATGACTGATTAAATGTTTGATACACTTCCACCCCTTGAGTCGCATCATCTAACTCTCATCAGCAGCTTCAGAATTGGAGTAATCTATCTCCTCAGGGTCTGTAGGCTGGTACTCAGGGAAAAGTAGTCAAAAGTTCAGTGGTAAGGTCCTCTTCTGGAATTCTTTCTTCCCCAACAGCTTCACCCTCTCTAGACTGGAGCTCCACACTAGCAGCATCCTCACCGGTGACTATAGCCTCCGGCTTTTTGAGCACTAGGGTGGGTCAGCTTGAAGGGTTGTCTCTGCATGAGCTATTGTAGCCATTGGAATGGCTCCCACATATGTTCCCGATTCAATGGCTTGTCGATCCTCCAACCATTCAATTAATAAAATGGGAATCTATATTTTAGTCAGTTTAGATTCCTAATTAAAGAAGAGAGTCAATAGGGGTAAATACTTACAAGATCCAAGCGTGGTGTTATCCAGTGCCTGTGTAATGGTAGGAGTCGCCCCTACAGGATATCCCTTGGAACTTGTAAGCTCAATCATCAGCACTGGTTCTTTCTGGATGGAGAAAATGGTGGGGAAATTGGAATCCACCATTTCACCCCTTTTTTCTGCTCATTGTTTCCCACTCCATCCATAGTTGTTTCCACACCTCATTCAATTTTGAGAACAAGTTCCTGAGGATGTTCTTCTACCTCTATGGGAACGTCCCGATCCCCTGTGGGGAAGGATTCCAGGGCGCCATCTTCAATGTGTTCCTAAAAATGATGAAATTTGGTCAATAATCTGAGATTTTGGGAAGGGAATGGCCAGTAAAGACAATAGTTAAACTCACCTCAAGCTGCTCAGCCATTTCTACGTCGGAGCCTATAATTTCACCGCTCTCACGAGGGATTTGTTGAAGAGAATGTGTTTCTAAAGGTCCTTCACCACTGGAACCTTAAACCTCTTCAACCTCTTCTTCCTCTACTTATTCTTCTTCATCTGCGTCTCCTTTTTCTCCTCCATCATCTACCTCTTCCTCTTCTTCCTCCTCTGTATCTTCATCCACAAATGGCAGCCTTTCTGGGTCATGCTTCTGGACGAGCATCACATTCACCCGAAGATGTGTCTCTTTGTACCACCCCCATTGGAACGTGTACATTTCTGTGGTCGTCAGGTATGCATGTATTCAATGAAAGTTCACTCTATCTGCCACCTGGATGCGCCCTATGTCTGGAAACTCGAGCCCAGTATGCACTAGTCTCTGCCACAGCTGTTCGGTTGACATGTATTGTCACAGCGTCCTCCAGGAGGACATGAGGTAGGGAAAGATAGCATCGGTGGTTGTATTTAAGAGGTGTCTGAGTTTCTTCATGGGGAGTTCCCCAGCTATCCCATTGGGACACCCACGGGACCACCCCTCCTCAAAAGGTGGAGGCACTCTCTCAACTTGTAGTTCTCCTACCGATAAAGTTCCATACTTTGTTGTGTTATTCACCTTGACCACTCATTATCTAACCTCCCTTATAGAACTCTTTCTACCTCCCTACTCTTCGAGCTCCACACTGGCCACTTTGATTTGTCAGATGTGTTTTTGTAAAATCTCCTCGGGATATGTTTTCATCCAGTGCTTAGCATACTCTGTTGACAGGCCAACATTGACATCGGTGGGGAGGATAATGATGAATTCACCTAAGCTTATAGTCATTTACAAAGGCCACATTTGGAAAAGGATGAAGGGATGTCACTCTTCCCAAACCTCTCTATAAACATTCTTTGGAATCTTTTGCACGCACCTGAACTTCCTATAAAACCTAGTCAGTACGTATGGTTCGCAAAATATTTTTCCATCAATCCGAGCTACCAGCACACCACCCCTAATGCTTTGCAGGTACTCCCTCTAATCTAATGGGCCTCTCCCATCATCTACCATCAGATCATCTGGGGTCCGAAATGGCTGAAAATAGAAATGGGTATGGCTACCGATCTTGAGCTTGATCAATTCTTCTCTAAGCGGCAGCAGGTGGATTCCAGGAATGTTCAAGAGTGATGGCCGCATACCATCACTTGGAGGGTGAATGGAGTTCGGAATGTCATACCTACCACATTGGGCTTCGTTCCAACCATGAAGGATTTAAAATGGTCCACATATCCTCCTGGGCATACTTCCCCTCAAGATATTCCATATAATGATATATAACATGGCTAGTATAGGTACCCCTAGGTTAACCTTGTTCTTCGCCACCATGATTCCAGCCATCACTAGCGTCCCTAGCCACACCCCCATCCTCGTATCCCTCATTAGAAATAGCCACCTACTCAAGAATGTAGCAAGGAACCTGGCATACTGTACATTTAGATCCTTACTTTCATTCATGCTGAAGCCCCATGATTGATACTCTCCATCCTCCAGGATTGTCCAATATGATCCCACCTTTCCCCCTTTGAGATGTATTCGGGCATTGCTTCCCTCGGCCTAATATCTTTACAACCATGTCCTGCATCAGGAAAAGATTGAACCATCCCATATAAGGTATGTCCTTTAGAACATGTTTTAATTTCAAATCCTCTTTAGCTAGCTTCAATAGATTCCACGTCAAGATGGGGGTGCACGTCCTGTCCCCCCAGACATTCTCCATCGGGACAAACTCATCATATTGGTACCCCCCTATGGGGATTTCACCAATACAATGAAAGTCTAATAGACTGATACCCACCTCCCCATGGTGGAGGTGGAAGGTGTTTGTATCAGGAGACCAACAGTTGAACAATTCTGGTACCAGGTCCTGGTGCCGGTAGAAGTGAAATTGGGATGTCCAAACTTCTTCGAAGAGCCCAAGGAATGCAACTCCAGTCCAAAATCCTTGCATGTTTGGCGTAACATGTACACCCATGCCCATTTTCTTGTGAAGTTACCTTTAGACCTGAAGTCCCACTCCTTCAAACCTTTCATCTCATTGGTAATACTTCTTTGGAAGGTGCTTGCATAAAGAGTTGGAGATTCTTTGGTGGTCGGGTCACTCCCTATGACAGTTCAAGTCTTTGAGTTCAGAATGTAGATGGAAATATTTTGTGTTTCCTCGGAAGGATGGTTGTTATTTGTAGACTTTAAATGAGGAATACTATCCTCATGGGTCACCCATGACCATAGCATATCAGTTTTGAACCCAGGCATCAGCACCACTTCCAAAATGCTGAAGTTCCAAATCATCAGGCTATCACTCAAGATGTAATATTTTTGTGCCTGCATAATCATGCAAAAAAACATTTGGTTATTAGACACAATCCTCCTTTCATGAACAATATGGGGGTTTTTTGATCATATGATTCCTCCTTGTAGCCTCATTAGCCTCCCTCCCTGCATCAGTTTGTTGGGAATCCATTTTGGAAAATTCTTGGAAATCCTAAGGGAAATGCTCGAAAGAATGAAGGTTCAGTGCACAAGAATACCGAGCTACAAGAAAACAATAGGTTGCGGAAAAGTGACTAGACAGCACGCAAAACTCAAGATCCACCATGGAAACTTTCATGTGGATGGGCGTCTTTTGCGTGCATGAGAGCCAAAGCCTGTAAAATGGAAAAGTAAAAGTGGGGACCTAATGGGGGGGCCTCACCATATTTATAGGTGAGGACCAGGTCTTACGCGCATGCGGAAGAGATTTTCAGTTCCGGACACTAGTTTTACGCACACCAATCGGAAGGTTCTCTATCTTTTGGTGTGACCCTCAGAATCTGACCTTCTGGTCTCCCTTCAGCTCTGATTCTGAGAGGGTCGCATTTGTTGATGCCAAATTTCAGATAAGTCCCAGAGGGGGCTCTTTTGAAGAAACCAAAGACAAATCGAGAATAAAGGGTTGACTACATAGTGGGAGAGGGTGGTGCACACAAGAATAAAAAGGAGCATTCTAGATCCCCCTCAGTGCACAAGATCTTGCACGCCCAATGCGACGTCAAAGGATAACTTCTGTGACGACCCACCATGCACACGCCCCGACACTGGCGCGTAAGTTTCCTGGGATGCGGAAAGACTTACGGCGGAATGCAATCCATTTCACTCCCAATGTGATGTCAAAGTTTCCCTTTCATGGCCACCTCTGAAAAAAAAAACCTCCAAAGCATGGGTACAAAGGAAGAGAGTTCGGTGCGGAAGTTTCCCAAAGGTGTACAAACCCTTGCATTCCCAATGCGATGTCAAATGGTCGTTTTCATGAAACAACTCTTACACGCCTCCTCCAAGGATTTCAGCTATAAAATGAAGCATACCTCCCCCCTCCCTTTGGGGACAATTACAGAAGACGAAGAAATGCTCTGCTATGTGAAAGACACCTCTTCTGTGACTGCACAAAAAAAACATTATGGCCTCAAGTTATTATATTTTGCGTGACAAGTCCCTTAAGAGTCCTCCTTTGGGTGGGACCTCTTGGGCTTGATCCTCGTCCATTTCCTTTTACCCTAAGTCATTTTTACACAAAAGATCCCTCTTTCACGTCAATTACCCTTACATTAGACCTCTTTTTGCACGTATCATTCTAGTTTTCATACAGTCATTCCATCTTTCGCACAACCTCTCTTCTTGCACGTGGCCCTCCTAATTTGATTCATTTGTCACCCTAACCTTGAGGCCCCATGTTTGATCCCTTCTTGTGTTCAACACACCTATGTCATGAACCTTTCTCCCATACAACCCTATAGGTTTCTATGAAGTGATTTTAAGGTCCCTTGGGTGGTGTTTCACATTGTGTTGCTTAGCCTTATGCATCTTCGCATAGGCACACTAACTGCTATTGCTTCTTCACATATCCACACTATTGTGAACCCCTTAGTGGATCACTCCATGACACCCCCTCATCGCGGTATTGTTGATGCCTTCCCTTCCTCAAGGGTGGACAGGTATCAGTTATGTAAGTCTTAGGGGTACGAAGTGAACCCGCCTCATCCGAGCTGTAGGACGTTAAACTTCCAAGCACTATTGTTCTCAGCATATGATGTTAAACTATGGGCTCTCCCTATGCATCTCATGCAGGGTGCCCCACCTTGAACATTCTCAACATCTGATCATCTCCATGGAAGTAAGATCTTCCACACATGGAATGAGATCCTATTTGTTAGAGTGGTGTCTGTCCGCCGGGAAGGGAAACCATCTCGATGTAATCCCTTAGCCTTTCTTGTAGGAGGTAGCACCTGTGCTCCCCCTCTATTCTTCGGTGCCAAAGACTAAGAGGTGTAAGGGTCACATGGATCCTTGAAACGTTCTCCCTCTCCCTCTAGGATTTTTCACAATCAGGCCTCCATCCTAGAGTAAGTCCCAATCTCCATCTCCCTGGGATGCTAACCACAAATAATCTCATGTTTCCTCTTTGGGAATCTAACCATGTGTAAGCCCCACTCCACTTCTCAAAGACGCACCTTTCGCGATGTGATTATCAGTTCTTTTCTGCCTCTTGTTTCTCACACCGAGCATGAATCACGTGGGCTTAGAGTATGCACCGACCATGGAATACTAACATTCTTAACTCTGTGGACTTTGATCTTTTCCAAGGCAAGGTATGTAGGAAGCCTCTCCGAGGTTCAAGACCAACACCTATTGGTACCTACCCCCTTTACGCCAGTTCACCAAACCATTCTGAGCTACATGGACTTTGATCCTTGCCAAGGAAAGATATGTAGGAAGTCTCCCCGAGGTTCAATCCCAACACTCACTGGTCCCGACCACGACATGTCGATACATCCTTATCCCACATGATGTTATACTATACACCCTATTTTCATACAGTATGATGATAAATTGTATACATTCGAACTACATAGGTTTGATCCCTATCGTTTAGGCAGGGTATGTATGAATCCTTCTTGAGGTTCAATCCCATTCAATGGTAAGTCATTGTACCCCCTCCAGTGGTAAGTCGTTGTACCCAATTCATCAGTAAGTCATTGTACCCCATTCAGCGGTAATCCATTGTACTCCATTCAGTGGTAATTTATTGTAACCCATCCAGCGATAATCCATTGTGAATTCCAAACAATGGTAAGTTGTTGTCAGCCCCACACGGCTGTAAGTCGTTATAAGTTAAACTATGTGGACTTTGATTTCCCACCATGGGGATACATAAGAAGCCTCTCTTAGGTTCAATCCCATCACTCATCTCCCATCGTGGTCTCTCCCCTGAGCCTATGTGTTTCAAGAGGTTCATTTCCCAACCTAGATGTTCCACTTCCTCAGGGTCCCATCCATGTGTCCAGTCTCATGGGCCGCCTCCTCGGGTGTCCCATCACCCCGCCGAACTACGCGGACCTTGATTCCTTTCCACAGGTACATTTAGAAAGTATCTCCTTGGATTAATCCCAATGCTACCATCACCATCACGATGGTTCCATCTCATTCCCCCACCACTTCATTCAACTTTCCATCATCCATCTAGATTCTTACACAGGCCATCAATTCCTGGTGATATCATGTCACCCACTTTCTCAATGTGCCTAGCAGTAATTAGGTAACTAACCATGCGTTATCCACTGCATTAGTGATCCCTCTAGGGTTTGAACGAATCTGATCCAATCCTGTTACTGTTATGATCAGTTTGATCCATCTATTCTAGATGTTAAACTCACAGCATACCTTGTGTTAAACATGGGAAGCTAAGAAAAATCTCAGAGACATGCCTATGGCATATAATTCCCTGCATTTGACATGGTATGCCTCGGGCTTTCACGCCCTTGAGAATCCCTATCATAAGGAGAAGAATCCCAGATGTGCTAGTGTTCCAGCATCCAGACATGCCAGCGATTTCTAACGTGACTACTCCCCCGACCGAAGGTTGCTTCCCTGACCAGGCCCCTTGGAATATCCTGACCGAAGCAGTGTAATTAACCGGTGTCCATGAAGACATGGTACTAGGAAGAGTCTCATGAACAACATCTTAAGTATATAAGGGAGACTCGTATTAGGTAATGAGTTATATAGAGGAATCCTCAAAAGGAGGAACCAACATCCCATAATCCTATTTTGATCAAGAAGAAAACATCCCTAAATAAGTGATGGATGTCGCCTGCCTTTGGAAAGCGGGAATGCAGGGCAATAGCTGCACATCTTTCTAAAGAGATGGATTCACACCCCAGTGAAAGCATCAGAAGCACCGAAAATATTCTACTAATAGGTTGTGAGATCACATCCCTCATATTTTAAAAAACAACATAGATAAGCTCTTTTATCCTTAATAAATCACTTTTATCCTTATCTTGTTATCAAGTATTTTAAAGATATTGATGAATTAAAAACCATTTGTATCAAAACCATCATCACATATTGTTCATAACAACTCTTTGTAAAGAAAAAACTTCTTTTATAATCTAAGATATAGAATATGAAAACACACATCCTTTATTTAGATCTATCTAGGTTTGATATAATTATTTACATTCAAATCCATGATTCATCAACCCTTTTCTTCATCAGTAAATGAAAACTAAAAGATCTACCAAGTATTACCTTGATTTTGAGATATATTATATTTAAAACATTTTTAAAATATAAATTTGGTATCATACCCTTCAAAATCAAATAATTAATTTCTATAACACTAATCCCTAACATGGACATTCCATGGATTTTCTTAAACCCCTTCAGGTATATTGGAAAATTTCATATAATGGAAATATATACATTTCTTCCTAAACATAAAATTTATATTTCAATTACCATAATTAGCTACTTAAATAAATATTGTTTTATTTTATAACTAAATTTCCTTCTTCTGATTTTACATTTTACCGACTTATATTTCGAATATAGTTCCATAGCTTATACATCATATCTCCCAATCATATATCATCAATGATTTGAAAATTTGGGTAAAATTTTATTAAAATCATTCAAATTGTCGAAACATTTCCAAAAATTATTCAATAATTAATTCCATGGTCATATAAACCCTTATAGGGTATATTTAGTCTCACAAAGTCATTGGTATAGTGAATCACAATGAATATATGAGTGGCGGGAAAAGGTTACTTATGTAATTTTGCATCTAGTTCATTTTAAACTTCAATTGAATCATTTTATGATTATCATAATCATATAGATCTACTTATTGAACAACTTAAATATTTAGTTACTAACAAAGTTATTTCTCTATTATAGAGAATTTTATTATTTCATAATAATGATTCTTAAGTTTTCAGTCTATGAAGTAACTTACAATAACCTTCCCCTTTCTCTCAAATTGATCTCAAAGTAATTTTTAATGATGTTGGTTCTATTTATCATTAATATATGTTTTTATCATTTGAATATCATATTTTACATTCATTTAATAAGTAATGTTGTTAAATTTAGTCCCACTAAAATGATGTCCCCATTTAGTATATGTATTCTTTATTAGTGGGACATTATCTATATTTCACTAAGGAGTGAGTCTGATTTTTCATTCCTATCACCACTAATATGTTTAGTTATATAATCATTATAATTGTATCATCTATGATTTTTGGATTGCTGAGCGGAAAAATATATTCTCAATCCATCATATGAATAAACTCAACACCATTCCCATTATATTTTTATTAAGGGTGCCTCGGCTAAGTAAAACCCTAAAGAAATTATATTAATGAAACACCAAACCATTATAGTCACCTCATTACATTTTTAAATCACAAAATATAACCTAGGGGCACCTTGATTAGGAAGAAACTACCCAGTTGAATGATATAGGTCTTGAAAAGTGTATGATTTTGAAGAAATTTTACACATGATATTTTTTTAAAATGGAGTTAATATCACCATATTATCTCATGTATTACCTTTACATTTATGAATGATTTTAATGATTTATTTTGTAATATTATTCCATCCACCAAATCAATATGTTCAAACCATATTAATATGTAACTATTTATATAACTCATAACTTATGTTACTAACCCAAATTAAAACCCAACTATATTTATAAAAATCAAAATTCATTTTAGGAAAAAATGTACTTGAATACCTTTCATATAAATCCTTAGAATCATATGAAATAAAAAAATCCCCATAAGGGTAATTTTGGAGTGATATATATCTAACCCCAACTTTTCTATGCAAGGAATAATTCTCTAGTACAGTGAGTGGTCCATCCCAAATTCACTCTACCCATGGTTACATTACTCAATAGATACCTCAATTATATCATAATTTTAACTAATAATATGTATATAATATAATAAACCTTTAAATTCAAGTTGAAACCCCAATACAATACAAATTAAAGGTATAAGAAAACTAAATCAATTATTATACCTAGCAAGTAATTACTTGGTTTCATATGGATATAAGAAAATTTATTAGATATAGAGTAAATGATAAAAAAATTCCATTCCAATATCACCATGAAAGAATACATGAAACAATGCGAACATTAAATTAAGAAATGAATAAAAATTATACCTTTGATCATAGAAACTCATTGATCCATCTTTTTTGAATGATAAAAATCACCTAGGAACAATCCAAATATTAATCCTTATATTTTGTATCCATGGGTTGAATCTAAATCACTCGATGCTTGAGTGAGTATATTCATCCTACATGGAATTCCAATGCCTCAACATGTAAACAAGGTAGAAAAAATAGATTTTTTGGTGAGGAGTTCTAGTTATGGATTTGAAGACTATCATACACACACTCACACCCATAGAATAGGTTACTACCTCCTTATATAGAGCCCTCTATGATGATCCTTCAGTTCTCTCAAACTTACTCATGAATTATAACAAAGGATTAGATGTTATATACTAGCTCATGTAACTCTTGTATGAATAATGAACTCCAATGCATCACAATATTTTCAAAGTCTCTTCAATGATAGCCTATGTAGGAATGAACACCTGAATGTTAACTCTAAATATTCTACTGTGCATACAATCAAAGGTAGTGGAAGGTATTACATTCCTTGTGATATAAAAAAAATTACTTTACAATTGAATAGTTATAGAAAATTATGATACATACCAATCATACTCTCTGATTTGTAATGGGTACAATTTATAATACCCATGTCATAAAATATTACATAGCCACCAAAATGCATCAAATGAAAAATTAACATTAGGTAATATCTCCTTAAATCTCCCACTTGAACTAAATCCTCATAGACTTATGTTTCATTTCACCTTATATTATTTCATATATGATAACTTATAAAAATATATCCAAAAATATTTTGGATATCTTCCTAAATGTTTTTTGGAATGATATAATTAACTCTATTATGTATCACATCATATTCAGTACCTTGTAAATACTCATCCAAAACTATTTTGGATTAACTCTGAACCAATTTTAGATTATCTCTCTAATTCAAACTCAATCCTCATTAAATCAACCATAAAGTGTTTCCCCATGGGAGTTTGTATCATTAACAAAAAAATATTAATCTATGGATCCATAAATGTAAGAAAAGAGAATCTCCTAGTAAAGAATCCATTCAAATCAAGCTACAAAATGATTTGGCATGATCAACATCAAACACAGGTATCCTAATAAATGTTTCTATTGGTTGTATCACATACTAGTGTTCACTTTCACATGCTCTATTTTTTCAATAAATCAAGTGATCATGGGACATAGATTATCCCAATCCCATATAGTTAACTCAGATATTGTAGATTACCCAATTATAAAATAGATAAGTTGATGGATAAAAACGGTTCATTTATCTTTATGGATAAGGACATCACATTCCCCTCATCTAAATAGATAAGAAAATCATATATAATATAGGTGTGCCCGCACACTCCATGTTCTATCTCAATAAAGGGCTCAGATGTCATACTCATTATAAGAGATGAAAACCCCATCTTAGTTGAGATCTAATTGGTGAAATAATCAGTAGAATACCCAAACACCCCTTAATTAACTAATCCTGAAGGATTGCATAAAGAAACTCAAGCCCAGAGGCACAATGTCATTGTAATACAAGGACTATAATACATCAACATGTAACTAAAAATACAACATATTTATTTTAATTTCCATAATTTTCTCCTAATTCCATTTAAGCTTCTATAACTATATAGGATAACCTAGGTAATACATAAAGAAAATGGGTGATCTATAAAGCCCAATAAGAAAGTAATAATGAAAACAAATCATAATATACGAGTCAAATGGAATAATATGATATCATAAAAGATAAATATCATGAATAATCATATTAAGGCATGATATAAATAATATAGAATCATAATATCATGTAATCATAGAAATATGGAAACATTATAATACACTACATAATAATCATAAGTCAAGGCTCACTACTAAGACATCAAAACAAGGTAGACAGAGTCCTATAATGGATTTGGTTTACTACATAATCCCATACATATCATATCATGAGATATAATCATTCACAATTGAATTTTAGTGTAATATGGGAGCACCCATCATAACATGTACAAGAATATGGGTGCCATATAAGGGAATAAAAAATAATACATAAGCATAATAAATATCCATGGAGAGTAATGAGTCATATTATATTTCCACAATGAATAACCAATGCATATTTTATACAGATTATATAGATTATAAGGAATTAAATATTTTTTATGTTCATATTTAGAAAAATAGGAATTTCTATCAAATACATAGTTTATTAGAAAACAATTTCATGAAAAATGGTAGTGAAGTAATTTTGGAATTTAATTTCATTAGAGAGGTTTTAAGAAAATGGTAAAGAATATTTAAATATGGTAAGTGCATAAAATTTTTCAAAGAACTAGAAGTGAACTATGAGGATTATCCATAAAATAATGATTATTTATAGAAATCATTTTATGATTAAAAATATTACATGTGGTGTTTCAAAACATGAAATAAGAAATATGAAGTTCTCTTAAATTGGGTTTTCATAAAATAAAGATTTTGGAAGATATATTTAAGAGATTATATATCCCCATAAAATAAAGGGATAATAAGATAGGTACATATGTAAGATACATATATATAGAATTTATAAGAATTATATAATTTTAAATAGATATATAAGGTGAGGAAGAGAGATATGAGGCATAGCCCAAAGAAAATATCGTGGATTGGAGAGTTCCCTTACCTCCTGTCACGAACCCCTCCACACAAAGTGTACCCCTCCTGAGATGGAAATATGAGAAGGGAGGTAATGACCCCATAGTCCCACCTCCAGTAAGCCTCGGTTTGGCGACTAGCACCGATGGTATAGTAAACACACCGATGGGAGGCATTACCCTATAAGAGAACACATGCGGAAGAGAGAGAT
Organism: Viscum album; assembly: GCA_963277665.1. Taxonomy (NCBI): domain Eukaryota; kingdom Viridiplantae; phylum Streptophyta; class Magnoliopsida; order Santalales; family Viscaceae; genus Viscum; species Viscum album. The sequence continues at coordinate 544,009,233 of OY728157.1, forward strand.
AAGATAGAAACTAACCAACTCTAACTCAGAACTGAAATATAAAAGAAACCCCAAGTGCACATATGTAATGTCACGTAAAATTACTACAACTAGAAGGGGAAAACTGCAAGTACCCAAAAGAAAGTAAAAAACAGCAGAAACCACAAGCCTGAATAGCTCCAGCAACCCCAAGCTAGTAGAAACCAGCTTGATCTCCAACCTGCTCCAAGTGACCTGAAAATAGTTTATATATACATAGGGTGAGTATAACAGTATACTCAGTAGGATCCTTCTCGAATCCTCTCGTGCAATAGTAAAGAAATCATGCTAAATCACAGTGAAAAATAAGTGAAACTAACTCGCCACCTAAATAAGTAAACTAAGTTCCCAACCTCACCATAGATACTCTCACCAAGTGACGCATAAAAGAATATATCATATAATAAAGAATGTCACGGGTACCCCACTAATACTTCCCCACTAGTTTTCCACTTTTCCCCAACGTCGTACGTCCTAAGAATCTCTCTTTATAAAGGCTTCCACATAGACACCTGGGCGAAGCATCTCAATATGCTCCTCGTGCAACAAAACCACAACGTCCACGTAAGAAAAGTAACCAGGTAGTTTCTAGGAGCCACCACATCTCTCATAATGTGTATTATACATCGAGTATTATACCTCAATCCATTACCATCCATACACCAAGTAAGGATTCTCAAGACATCACAGCCAATACACGTTACACCTATTATAGTCCATAGGATACTATATCCAAAATATATGTGTGTGAATAACAACAAGGCAATATATCCCTCTACACACATATATGGGGAAAACTAACCATTGTTCCTACTAGCACAAGTATCTACCAAGAGAATAGAGCAGGGCCAAAGGGGGTAGTCATCCATTCATCCTTCGACCGAAATGTTAGGGAAACACCCCTCCAGGGCTCAAAATCCCTGGGGTGTCAGTTTCCCTTATGAATAGGGTGGATTAGCGTATAGAAACACAAAAAGTACATAATATACTATATCTCACAACCACACTATGGGCATAACCAAGTATTAGACTCAACTACAGCTAACATCTCTCGGACTCTAGGATGGTACTTCTAAGACTAGGTATCCTATAAGCACACAACCATTTAAATAGTTTTAATACATTATTTCATTCCATTTTTATTAGTGGAACTTTACGTTAATTAATTATTTAAACATTAATTAACCAATAAAATTACACATTAAATTTCATTCACATCACACCCAAAGTCCACTGTCCCTTTAAAATTACAACTTCTTCATGATGTTCCAACAAACTCCAACCCCATGGGTTAACATCATTTATTCAATTGTTCATTACATAATTACTTTCCCATATTCCCAGGCATTCTAGAAAAAAATTCTATGCTACTAAACAAAAGGGGGCTCAACAGAGTGAGTAGATGTACTACTCATCAAGTCTTTGCCGCCTATAGCAAGTGCGTAGACCCATCCTCCCTTGAGAATATAAACATGGAAAGCATGTGGCATACCCCTTGCATCTTCTCCTATTTCGGAAGAAGGGTAAGTAAGAATAGCTTCCTTGAGCAGTGGAGAAAAGTAAAACTAATAATCAACCAAAAAGAAATATTAAGCATCCAACAATCACATCCATCCCATTCCATCATCCCTGGTGTCCTCCCTAACACCCACATGCATAAACTGATGCATCTTTCCACCCTAGAAGTCATTTTCTACCACAACCAAAAGGCCTCCATGCCCCCCACATATCACAACAGCCCTCCATGCTCACATCACAACACAAGAAGCATGAAAACAAATATCTTAACAATTGGGCTCTAGGACCTTTAATAATCAAGAGGGTAACTCAGAAACCTTCAAGGGATTATCAGAAAATCAGTTATTTAATCCATCTTGAATTAATCGATTCATTATTTATAGGTTCCGAATTTGGGAAACCTAATCAGTAAGCTATCAAAAATACTTAAACATGCTTACTACACCAATTTGATTAACCTAAAATTAAAACAAGAAGAACCAGATTCATTTACATGCCTCTTTATCCATACCAAACAGTTATCAATTAATTATGGTTTACGTTCTTTACCAATTTTCATCAAGAATGAACAACTAAACGAAGAAATCATGGATATCACACTATCTAGAAAACACGAGGCAATAACATATGACTGATATCAATTTATTTATCCGGTTCAAATATTTATTATATCAATTCCATTTTGGTTTGGTTGGATAAAACATGCTAACAATATAGTTGCATGTAAAAGAAAATAGGAGCAATGAATCCCCTACCTCAAATAGTTCTTGATGTTCTTTATCCTCACACTGGGTCACGATCCTCCTCTCGCAATAACTGCATCCACCCGAGGATGCCACAGTACGACCCCACCAACCAAACCCCAAGAAAACTCCACTAGAATCATGGATATTACATGATATAAAATGGAAAGGAGAAACAAGAGAAGATGTACCCCAAAATAATGATGATAAAATATACCTTATATCAAAGATTGATCAATACAGCTCGGTTGCATCAAAATAGAGTGGAACCAATCCGATGAGGAAAGTTTGATTATGAAACTCTTGCGGAATAGAATTAAAGGTTCTATCATCTCATATCCGAAAAAAATAAGAATAATTAGAGAGGAAGATATCTCGTCCCTTTAGAATATTTAATGAAGTGACAGTTTAAGATATGCTTAATTTCCCATTAAAAGAAGATCGCATTAAACCACACAGTTTGACCAAGTAAAAACTTCCCGATCCTTATGAATAATTAATATGTAAGTTATGGCCTTTGAGACAGCCTTAGAGTCCTTAAAATGAGGATTTAAATGTATTTTATGTCAAAGGAAATGTTAAATGAGTGAAACTATAGAAATCTAGAAACACTGTTTACAAACTCAAAGTTTGGCAAAGGAAATAGAGGTTGCCGTTGGAACCTCACCATTCTGGAAACATTCTTCATGAACTCAAAATTTTTCAAAGGAAAGAAAAGGTCACCGTTAGAACCTCACAGTTCTAGAAACATTGGTCATGAACTCGACATTTGGAAATAGAAATAAAAGGTCACTGTTCGAAGGTTGCTGTTCTGGAAACATTGTTCATGAACTCAAAATTTGGAAAAGGAAAGAAAATGTCACTGTTCAGGAAACATTGTTCATGAACTAAAAATTTGGCAAAGGAAAGAAAAGGTCACAGTTAGAAGGTCACCATTCTGGAAACACTGTTCATGATCTCAAAATTTGGAAAAGGAAAGAAAAGGTCAGAGTTAGAAGGTCACTGTTCTGGAAACACTATTTATGAACTCAAAATTTGGAAAAGGAAAGAAAATGTCACAGTTAGAAGGTCACCGTTCTGGAAACACTGTTCATGAACTCAAATTTTGGAAAAGGAAAGAAAAGGTCACAGTTAGAAGGTCACTATTCTGGAAACACTGTTCATGAACTCAAAATTTGTCAAAGGAAAGAAAAGGTCACAGTTAGAACCTCACCATTCTAGAAACACTATTCATGAACTCAAAATTTGGAAAAGGAAAGAAAAGGTCACCATTGGAACCTCGTCATTCTGGAAACACTGTTCACAAAACTCAAAATTTTTCAAAGGAAAGAAAGGTTACTGATAGAACTATTCACCAATGGAAATGTTCATAGAATTGGAAATTTGGAAAAGGAAAGAGAGGTTACTATTAGAGGTTACTAATAGAACTGTTCACCAATGGAACTATTCAAAGAATTGGAAATTTGGAAAAGTGTTGGGGATAAGTCCCCTTGACCCCCCGAAACACCACAAACACCATATTTTCACAAAGGAATGGGTCAGAGTGGTCCGGCCCATTACATCATATACCTCTCAAAATAGTCTCGTCCCTGAGAATTAAAAACCCACCTAAAGTGAAAATGAAACGGGGTCTGAACAACCACCCATCGAGATACCTCTCAAAAGAGAGCAAGCCACAAAAGCAACAAAGGGATCCATCTCATAAACATGAAAGGTTCATAATAAAATAAGCTACATTGATACATTAAAAGAGTTAAACATCAGACAACTCTAGGTACTAAGAACTTATTTGTGACTCACATTCCCAGGTACTCTCATCCATGCCACCGTGTCGCCACAACACACGAACCAAGGGAATAGAACGCCCACACAACACCTTCTCCTTGCGATCTTGGATCTCCATAGGTCACTCCTCAATGGTTGCATCATCATCAACATTGTTCTCTCCCCAATTGATGATGTGAGAGTCATCATGAAGATAACTATGGAGCTGTGATACATGGAAAACATCATGTATCTGACTCATCTGCGGGGGAAGAGATACTCGATACGCCACAACTCCAATATGAGATAACACCTCAAAAGGCCCAACAAATCGGGGAGAAAGCTTACTCCCTCGACCAAACCATCACTACCCACGATGGGGAGTCACCTTCAGAAACACATGATCCCCAACATTAAACTATAAGGGTATCCTTATTTGATCCACATATGATTTTTGATGATCTTGTGTTGTTTTCATCCTCTCACGAATCTCATGAACCATCTCTGTTGTATTCTTCAATATCTCCAGTCGGAGAATTGCTGACTCTCCGACCCCAGTCCAGAACAACGGAGAAAGGCAAGGTCGTCCATACAAGGCTTCAAAAGGCACCATACTGATGGTGGAGTGAAAACTATTATTGTAAGTGAAATCCACCAAGGGTAAGTTCCCCATCCATGAACCTCCAAAATCAAGAACACAAGAGCATAACATGTCTTCAAGATTCTGGATGGTTCGCTCTGTCTGACCATCCATTTGAGGATGAAAAGCAGTGCTAAAGAATAGATGAGAACTGAAAGCATGTTAGAGACCTATCCACACCCTAGATTTAAAATAAGGATCTTGATCAGAAATGGTCATCCTTGGGACTCCATGAAGCGTCACCACCTCTTCTAGATACTTCCTCGAAAAAACATCCACTAAGCTCGATTCCTTGATCGCTATGAAGTAGGCTGATTTTGTTAAATGATCCACTACCACCCAAATATATTCATGTCCTCCCATATCTTGAGGTAAACTGGTAACAAAGTCCATTGAGATGTCCTCTCACTTCCACTGAGGAATATCTAATGTCTGGAGAATACCACCAGGAACATTGTGTTCGGCCTTCACCTTCTGACAGACCAAACATCGAGACACAAACTCCGCAACTGAACACTTCAGCCCAGGCCACCAAAACTGGCTCCTCAATGATCGGTACATCTTTGTTACGCCATGATGCATAGCTAAAGGGGAACTATGAAACTCTTTGAGAACCATCTTGGGCATTATCAAGGGAAAAAATCCTTCCATGATACAACACTCGGTATTGTTCATCCTCAGTCCAAACATCAGGGGCCTCGCCACAAACAACTCGGTCTCTCTAGACCTCCACCTCAAGATACCCCAACTGGGACTCTTCCACCTTCTACATCATGGATGATTGTACTGTCATCTGAAAAAGACAACCTCTACCCCCAACTTCTCCCATATCAAGATATAATGCTGAGAACTCTTCCACTAATCTTCAGAAATCACCAGATCCACGCACAGCATCACTACGTGACTTTCAACTCGGTGTATCAGCTACAACATGGCCCTTTCCAGGTGTATATGATATCTCGAAGTCATATTCTTATAATAACTCCATCCACTGATGTTTTTGTAAGTTCAAGTCATTTTGGGAGAAAACATACCTCAAACTCTTATGATCGGTGAAAACCACAAAGCGCTCACCAATGAGGTAATGTTTCCACAAATTCAGAGCAAACACAACGAATTCCAACTAAAGATCATGGGTGGCATAGTTTCTTTCATGGGGACACAACTACCGAGATCCATAAGAAACAACTGACCTCTACTGCATGAGAACACAGCCTAACCCCAGATGCGAAGCATCGCAGAAAACATCAAATTGAACTCCCTCAGCTGGAAGATAAAGAATTGGATCACTTACTAACTTCTCTTTTAGATACTCGAAAGCTACCTGACACTGATCAGTACATATGAATTCCTGATCCTTCCTGGTCAAAGCTATAAGAGGAGTTACAACTCATGATAAATTGGCTACGAACCTCCTGTAGTAGCCTACGAGACCAAGGAAACTCCACACCTCTGACACTATCTTGGAGGCGGCCCAAGACACAACTGCTTTTATCTTCGATGGATCCACAGCTCCTCCCTATTGGGACACAACATTCCCCAAGAAACAGACTTCTCGAGCCCAAAACTCACACTTCAACAACTTCCCAAATAGCTGATGTTGATGAAGAACTCTCAAAATAGCTTGTAGATGCTCTGTATGATCCTCCTCAGATATGGAGTAAACAAGGGTGTCATCGATGAAAACTACCATGAACTTGTCCTGGAACTCACGGAACACAGAATTTATCAATCCCATGAATACAGTTGGAGCATTCACTACACCAAACGGCATTACAACTAACTCATAATGCCCATGACGACAACAGAAAGCAGTCTTCGGGATATCCTCATCCTTCACACGCATCTAATGATACCCTGATCGCAAGTCGATCTTTTAGAACCAACTTTCACACTTTAGTTGATCGAATAAATCATAAATCCACAGAAGAGGATAGCGATTCATTATTGTCACTTTGTTTAAGCAACGATAATCGACACACAACCGCAAATTTCCATCAGCCTTCTTCACGAAAAAAACTGGTGCACCCCACGGTGACATAATTGGATGAACAAAACCACACTATAACATACCATCAAGTTGTATACGTAGCTCTCGTAACACAGAAGAGGACATCCTATATGGATACATAGAGATAGGAGACACTCCTGGTTGTATCTTGATCCCAAACTCAATCTCTCGTCGAGGGGGTAATGCTACAACCTCTTCTGGAAAGACAGCAGGGTACTCTTCTATGACCCAAGGAAACTCCAACTACATAACCTCTGAAGAACTCAACATCATCTCATCCATCATGGATGATAAGAAAGAAACCCACCTATGACCCATCCAAGGATCTCTCTCACCAATAAACACCAATGGCTCTCCATCCGCACCAAAGAAAATGACCTTCTCCCTGAATCAATCCATGATATCTTGCACCGAATACAACCAATCCATGCTGAGGATGACATCATATGGTTGTATTCGTAAACATAGGAAATCTCTCCAAGAGTGGTACTTCCCCAACACTAGCTCACTGTCTCTACATACTTCAAACAAGTCAGCTCGACCTACAACTAGCGTAGTCAATTCCAGGGGCACTGGAAGCCTCTCTACCTCAAGTCCCAAAGCATGAACTAGGGTAGGTGATATGAAGGGGTGTGTCACTCCTGAATCAAAAAAGGCATACATCAAGGTAAAGAAAAAGCAAAGGGTTCCTCAAACGACGTCTAGATCACCTGGAGCTGGCAATGCTAGAGCATGAAGCTGACCATGAACTCCTCCACGACCTCTTTGGCCCTGATGAAGACCACCACCAAGGCTGCGCTCTGCTCTCTGAGGATGGGGAGTGTCATGGGGTTGGCCTCTGCCTACCCCATCTACCCTCTGCTGATCTAAAATTGGTGCATCCTGCTGCTACTGCCTCGACTGGAACTTCCTCAACAGAGGAACCTGGAGTGTAGCACCTGGTGCATGATGACTGCCTTAAAAGGTTGGGCACTCTGGCTGCTGATGACCATGACCACCACAAGAAAAACAAGCACATCATCCCTTTGCACAGGCCTGAGAGTTGCTGCCTCTGGAGAAACAAGATGTGAAGGGTTGGGACCTACCCCCGGTTGAATGGAAACTCTTCTACCATGAAAATCGAGAACCCCAGACCACAACTCTACTTCATGAGGAATCATGATGATTCCCCTCTCATGATGATCTGGTCCTGGACAAATTCCTCTCGAAAATATCTACCCTCACCAGCACCTCAAGATATGTCTTTATCATAAATGGGGTGACCTAGCGCTATATCTTTAGATGCAAAGCCTCCTCGAAATGCCTCACCCTGGCCTCCTCATCTGTAAATAGGTCTGAATCATATTTTAAAAGTTTCTTGAAATAGATTCAAAACTCTCGTACATGGGAGCTCCCCTGTCGAAGGGTAAGAAGCTCCTGGAGACTAGATGCCTTCGTGGTCGAAGAAAGAAACTTGACTCTATACTTGTCTTGGAACTCCTCCCATGAGATAGCTAACTCCTCACGATCCTCGAGGAACAAGAACCAACACTGCCTCACTGCTCCATGCATCATTGTCACAACCAAGGATACCCAGTGCTCTTTCCGAGCACAGATCGAACTGAAGCCAATCTTGTCCTCCTCCAACCAGTCTTCTGTGACTGCGTCTGAAATGGATCCCTTGTACTTCTACAGACTCTGATGCAGAAAATCTCATAGTGTCTTCCTCCAAGTGTCGTCGTCATCAACCTCTACCCTGAAGTGATCTGCTGGAACAGCCAGTTGAACATCTTCTATGTGATCCTGATGAGGACGTCAACCTAGAGACATACCTATAAAATAACTAACAGTTAGGGATCCTAAAACTGGAATATGGAAGACTCAACATTAATTAATTAATTGTTTTCTTTCATTGATTTTAGGTTAACCTATCTCAAGGTCTACCCATTCAAACACAGGCACAAAGAAAAATGATTCTTGATCATTTCCTGGGTCTCTACCTTGCAACTAGTATCCCCTTGTTTAGTAGCAATTGTAAACTTAAAGGTTCATATATATGATCATAGAGGTCCCTAAATTCCTATGTCTCATCCGGTGTCTAGTTTTTACCACACTTACTGAACATGAATGAAATTGTTTCCCTACCAACCCATGCAACCTCACATGTTCCTAACTCCAAACTACATCATATCCCTCAACTAGAGCTCTAATACCACTATTTCACAACCCCCTCCCCACAAAGTGTACCCCTCCTAGGCCGGCAATGTGAGAAGGGAGATAATGACCCCTGACTCCCGCCTCCAATAGGCCCCAATTTGGTGACTAGCACCGAGGGTATAGTAAACACATAGATGGGAGGCATTACCCTCTAAGAGAACACGTGCAGAAGAGAGAGATAAGATAGACACCAACCAACTCCAACTCTAAACTGGAATATAAAAGAAGACATGAGTGCACATATGTAATTTTATGCAAAAGTACTACAACTAGAAGAGGAAAACTGCAAGTACCCAAAAGAAAGTAAAAACAGCACCAACCACAAGCTCGAACAGCTCCTGCAACCCCAAGCTAGTAGAAACCATCTTGATCTCCAAACTGCTCCAAGTGACCTGAAAAACATTTTATATATACATAGGGTGAGTATAACAGTATACACAATAGGATCCTCCCCAAAGCCTCTCATGCAAAATTAAAGAAAGCATGATCAAGCACAGTGAACAACAAGTGAAATTAAATAATCACCTAAATAGGTATACTATGTTCCCAACCTCACCATGGCTACTCTCACCATGTAACGCATACAAGAATATATCATATAATAATAAATATCAAGGGTACCCCACTACTACTTCCCCACTTTTTTTCCATTTTTCTCCAACATCGTACGTCCTAAGCATCTCTCTTCAAAAAGGCTTGCCCGTAGACACCTGGGCGAACCACCAGAATATGCACCTCATGCAACCAAACCACCACATCCACATAAGAAAAGTAACTAGGTAGTTTCTATGAGCCACCATAGCTCGCATAATGTGTATCATACATCAGGTATTATACATCAAGCCATTACTGACCATACACTGAATAAGGATTCTCAATCCATCACAGCCTATACACATTACACCTATAGTAGTCTATATGATACTATATCTAGAATATATGTGTGTGAATAACCACAAGCCATTACAGCCCTCTACACACATATATGGGGAAAACTTACCATTGTGCCTACTAGAAATATTATCTACCCAGAGAAGAGAGCAGGGCCAAAGGGGGTATCCTTCCATTCATCCTCCCACAATAATGTTAGGGAAAACAACCCCCCAGGGCTCAGAATCCTCGTGGTGTCAGTTTCCCTTACTGACAGGGAGGAGTAGTGTATAGAAACACAAAAATTATAGAATATACTATATCTCACAACCACAATATGGGAATAACCTAGTCTTAGACTCAACTGCGGCTAACGTCTCTCGGACTTTGGGCTGTTACTTCTAAGACTTGGTATTCTATAATCACACAACCATTTGAAGAGCTTTAATACATTATTTCATTACTTTTTATCATTTTCACTTTACGTTAGTTAATTATTTAAACATTAATTAACCAATAACATTACACATTAAATTTCAATCACATCACACTCAATGTCCATTGTCCCTTTAAAATTACAACTTCATCATTTTGTTCCAGCAAACTTCAACCCTGTGGGTTAACATCATTTATTTAATTGTTCATTACAAAATTACTTTCCCATATTCCCAGGCATTCTACAAAAACATTATATACTACTAAACACAAGGGGATAAACATGGTGAGTAGATGTATTGCCCGTCGAGTCTTTCCTGCCTATAGCAAGAGCATAGACCCATCCTCCCTTGAGAATATAAACACGAAAATCATGTGGCATACCCCACATGTCTTCGCCTCTTTCAGAAGAAGGGTAAGTAAGACTAGCTTCCTTGAGCAGTGGTGAAAATTAAAACAGATAATCAACCAAAAAGAAACAAAAAGCATCCAACAATCACATCCATCCCTTTCCATCATCCTCGGTGTCCTCCCTGACACCCACATGCATAAACTGATGTATCTCGCCACCCAAGGTGTCATTTGCTACCACAACCAAAAGGCCTCCATGCCCCCACATATCACAACATCCCTCCATGCTCACATCACAACACAAGAAGCATGAAAACAGACATCTTAACAATTGGGCTCTAGGACCTTTAACAATCAAGAGGGTAACTCAGAACCCTTCAAGGGATTATTAAACAATCAGTTCTTTAATCCATATTGAATTAACTGATTCATTATTCATAGGTTCCAAACTCGGGAAACCTAATCAGTAAGTTATCACAAATAATTAAACATGCTTACTACACCAATTAGATTAACATCAAATTAAAACAAGAAGCAGATTCATTTACATACCTCTTTATCCATAGAAAATAGTTATCAATTAATTCCATTTTATGTTCTTTACCAATTTTCATCAAGAAGGAACATCTAAATGAAGAAAGCATGGATATCACACTATCTAGAAAACAAGGGCAATAACATACGACTGATATCAATTTATTTATCCAGTTCAAATATTTATTATATCAATTCCATTGTGGTTAAGTGGGATAAACCATGCTAACAATATATTTGCACGTAAAAGAAAAGAGAAGAAATGAATCCCATACCTCAAGAAATTCTTGACGTTCGTTATCCACACAACGGGTCAAGATCCTCCTCTCGTGAAAACCGCATCCACCTGAGGATGCCACGGTACGAAAACACCCACCGAACCCCAAGAAAACTCCATTAGAAGCATGAAGATTACATGATATAAAATTTAAAGGATAAATAGGAGAAGATGAACCCCAAAATAATGATGATAAAACATACCTTATATCAAAGATTGATCAATACAGCTTGGTTGCATCAAAACAGAGCGGAATCAATCCAAGGAAGAAAGTTTGATTATTCAACTCTTATAGAATAGAATGAAAGGTATTAACATCTCATAGCCAAGAAAAAATAGGAATAATTAGGGAGGAATATATCTCGTCCCTTTAGAAGATTTAACGGAGAAGAAGTTTAAGATATGCTTCATTTCCCATTAAAAGTGGATTGCATTAAACCACGCGGTTTGACCAAGTAAAAATGTCCCGATCCTTATGAATAATTAATATAGGATTTAGGGCCTTTGATTTGGCCTTAGAGTCCTTAAAATGTGGCTTTAAATGTATTTTATGTCAAATGAAATGTTAAAGGGGAGAAACTGTAGGAAGCTGGAAACACTTTTCACAAACTCGAAATTTGGCAAAGGAAATAGAGGTTACCATTAGAACCTCGCCATTCTGGAAACACTGTTCATGAACTCAAAATTTTTCAAAGGAAAGAAAAGGTCATCATTAGAACCTCACCATTCTGGAAACACTATTCATGAACTCAAAATTTGGAAAAGGAAAGAAAAGGTCACAGTTAGAAGGTCACCTTTCTAGAAACACTATTCATAAAATCAAAATTTGGCAAAAGAAATAAAAGGTCACATTTAAAAGGTCACTGTTCTGGAAACACTATTCATGGACTCAAAATTTGGAAAAGGAAAGAAAGGTTCACAGTTAGAAGGTCACTGTTCTAGAAACACTGTTCATGAACTCAAAATTTGGCAAAGGAAAGAAAAGGTCACACTTAGAAGGTCACCATTCTGGAAACACTGTTCATGAACTCAAAATTTGGAAAATGAAAGAAATGGTCACAGTTAGAAGGTCACCGTTCTGAAAACACTGTTCATGAACTCCAAATTTGAAAAAAAAAGAAAAGGTCACAATTAGAAGGTCACCGTTCTAGAAACACTATTCATGAACTCAAAATTTGGCAAAGGAAAGAAAAGGTCACAGTTAGAACCTAACCGTTCTGGAAACACTGTTCAAGAACTCAAAATTTGGCAGAGGAAAGAAAAGGTCACCATTGGAACATCACCGTTCGGAAAACACTGTTCACAAAACTCAAAATTTAGCAAAGGAAAGAAATGTTATAGTTAGAGGTTACTGATAGAAATGTTCACTGATATAACTGTTCATAGAATTGGAAATTTGGAAAAGGAAAGAGAGGTTACTGTTAAAGGATACTGATAGAACTCTTCACTGATGGAACTATTCATAGAATTGAAAATTTGGAAAAGTGTTGGGGATAAGTCCTCTTGACCTCCTAGAACACCTCAAACACCATATTTTCACAAAGGAATGGGTTGGAGAGGTCCGACCCATTACACCTTCAGTCTAGATTCATTCTAATATTTTACTTAATGTCATTAATAATAAAAAATTAGTTATTAAACAATTTATTTGGAACCTAATTAAACTATATTTTTTTATTATTAATATTTTATGTTATTTTCGAGTAAATTAATTGAGATATTATGTCAATAATCACTATCCCAACATCATTTGTTTCATGGTTTCAATGTATCTTTAATTTTTGGATTATTATTAAATTTATTTTCAAATGAGAATACAACTATAAAAGTGAAATAGAATGATATTAATATAATTCAATAATTATTAATTGTAACACCCCAAGCTTCCACAGTACGTTTCCCTTCGAATAATGCAATGGCGTGCATTGTACGTAACTTCGAGATTCTAACACACCACAACCAATCAAACTACCCGTTATGAATAGTAATACCTAATTTTTAAAATTTTAGAAATTTTATCTCTCAAAATGGACTTCATTTTTGGATTTGGAGTATCGAATTTAGCCTAAGGTAAAATTTTTGTACTTTTCGGATAACTTTAATATTTTGATGAATAGTGAAAATTACTAAATTTTAATTAAAAACAAATTTTTTAATAAAAATAATTAATAGTGATAAATTATTAATTTGAGTGGTTTTAAAGTATAATCAGAATATATTTTTACCTTTTTATCCAATGGTGTTCATTAGAATTAATTTCACTTTGAAATTGGACCTCAACAATTGTCAATCTTTTGATATATATTGTTTCTTAAAAACATGATATTTGTTGTGATAGCGGGAATTAATTATAAAATTAATTAATGCAACTTATAGGTTTAGAATTTTTTAAAATATACATCATTTTTGAATTCGGAATATCAATTATAGCTTAGGGTGAAATTTTGTCATTGTTCTGAAAAACTTCAATTTTTGATGAATAGTGAAACTACTAAGTGGTAGTTAAAAAACTGAATTTTTCATAAACCTTAATTTTACCGCTTCTGTGATTGGAATTTCGAAAATCCGAGAGACACAGTTAATATCAAGGAGTAAAATTTGGTTCAATGAGATGAAAATAATTTTTGGTGAATAGTAACTTTTTACTTTTATTTACCACGGTTAAAAGTAAATAGGGTAATTAAGGGTAAAAATGATATTAATATTACCCTAACACATGTACTAATTCTATTGGAAAAGTGTATCTCAACCAAAAACAACCTTAGGAATAAAATATTATCATTTAGGTCCACTTGAATTAGATTAGGACATTTATTATTATTTAATTCAAAGAAGAGTTAAAAGAGTTAAAATCAAAGTTTATTTACTAAAACATTTTTAATATAGGGTTATAAATAAGCTAAATTTGATTTTAAATATTCATTAGAAAGATAATAATATTTCCTACATAATTATAACTTATTTATAATTTTTAGACATTAAATAATTTAATATATTTATGACACAATGATGATGTAGTAATTACCATAATAGTGAAAAATTAAAATAATTGATATTATAAATACCCAAATAAATATAATTTAAGACTTTTAATGAATTACACTAATTTTCTAGGATAATATGACATATTAGGATTTATTTGATTCACTTTTTTTGAAGTAATAATTATTTTATAAGTTTCACAAAAATCAACTATTGAATAGTGTCAAAATGGACATAAAAGAGTTTTTAAAACAAATATTATATTATTAATCGATATTAAATTCCTAAAAATCTACGGTTCGGCCAAGAGACTTATATCATGATATTTATAGCATTAATGTACCACTTGGAGGTCTCTTTTATGTATATAGTAAGTTTATTAACTATATAATATAAAAATACAAAGTGACATAGTAAATGTCAAACTAATTAACTAAGAGTTAAAACTAAAAGATAAGGTTAATATAGTGACCCAAACCTGTCTAAATTCTATTGGCTGAATTTTTTTCGACCTATCCCCGCCTTAAACGTTGAATAATCAACTTTGGAGCCACTAGAAACCGAATATGTATTTATTATAAATTAATATTTTTTGCTTTTCCAAAGGTGCCCCTCACCCCTCTTATAAAAGGGAACTCCTCCTTCTCATTTATTCATACCTTCAAAGACTTTTGGTTCGGCCAACCCCTTCCCAAATACTATCTCAACTTCCCTAACTATAACCTAGAGGCCTTAGTTTGATCATAAAGCCAACCTAAGGAGCCCTTTTGATCAAATCAAAAGGAAGAACCCGAAGAAGAGGTAATGTTTTCACCACCCCTTTTCAAGTTCCTTTATTCTTCCACTTATTCTTTCTTGGTTATTACCATTATAAAATAATAACTCCAGTATATTATATATACTGTGATGTTATTATAAATACGGTACAACCATATTCAATATTCTATCCACCCTTTGAATAACATGTCACCATACGTGCGTACGTACGGCTTACCGTCTCCATGTCGTGGTGTAATTGTTATTCAATATATTATTATTTGGGTGGGTATAATAATGAAATGTAACTCATAAAAATAATAAATATAACATGATAATGATTATTTATATATGATATACCATCCAATTATATATTATTTTACTATCAAAAGAATGATATTGTCGCTTCTGCGTACGTACGGACTACCGTCTCCACGAAGGCAATGAGATTCATTCTCTATCGTATCCATTCAATTATAATCATCATTTTATGATTTAAAAATAATGTGTAAGGACTTTATATCATTCTGGATATGAATATGATACAACCTATGCATGACAAACATGGCTTACGTAACAAAACATATAAAAGAAAACGAGTAAGTTAACACCTGAAATGACGATAATTCTAAGATATTATTAACAAAGCAATGTTAAAAGATCATATATGATATAATATTAATGTATATGATTCATGAATAATTTAATAAAAATTATTTCAACATTATATAGGAGGTTAACCTACCCCCAACCAAGGAAAAGTACAAGTTAAGGGATTTTCTTATCTCACTTTCAATTCCGTGATATTTCCATTATTCGCCACTAATTTATTGAAAGTGGTATATTGTGTACTGCCACTTGATATATATTATCATTATTCTCTTTATATTCATGTTATTCTGTAAATAATTTGGTGGTTATTAACTTTTGGTCATATGACTCAGTTGATTACAATGTGGTAATGGGTTTCTTATCTCACTCTTAATTTCGTGAGAATTCCATTGTTCACCACTTATTTATTGCATGTGGTGTATGTGTACTGTCCATTATTGTATTCATTGTGTAATATACTTTAATTTGTGGATATTTACATCATCATTGTATTATCCTTTTTTCATGGGTGTATGTTTTGTATGTTACCAAATCAATAAGGGAATTTGAAATTTCAATTTCCATTTATTCGGATTTACGCAAACTTCATTGATTATTTTACTCCGAGATTATGTGTGGAATCACTATTCATTTTATTATGTCATAATTTCCACTTCCCTTTTCTGTGGATATACTTTTGATACACATAATCACTCCATTGATAATTTCTCAAGTCATCGATATGAATTTGATAAGAGTAATTTTAACTCATTCTCCATTTGTTGAGTTAAACATCCAATTCATTGGAGTTGTTTTTACAAGATTATGTGTGAATGTACTTTGATTGTTTTACACTGAATATCCAATCATATTTAGTGTATTTATATTTTTCACACATAACTATGTCGTTGATTTATCCTTAACATAAGGATACGGCCTTTATGAGAGATTTCATCTCAATTTACATTCCATTGAGACTTCTTTGTTGTTATACACCAAATCACTTTTATGTGGTGTATATAATGTAATTTGACATATTATATCATGAATCCCTTTATTCTCATGATATTACAAAGTTTTTATTACCTCAATTATTTGTATTCAAGTGTCTCTCTTTTGGTTAGAAATTCTAACTAAAATACCAATTTTAAATATTTTAAAGACTTTTTCTTCTAAATATTTCTCATTAATGTCCATGTTTTATAAATGGTTTTAAGGATTTATTTATATGGACATTAAATTTTTGAAATTAAAACTCCTTTTAAAAAGTTTCAAAGTGGTATGGGACACTTTGATTCAAAAATCTATTTTTAAATGGCTTCTTGACAAATAGTGTGACCTTTAAATGATTTCAAGAAAAGGGGGATATTTCTCTCAAATAGTTTTGATGGTTATTTTCATCTATGTCAATATCATTCATTATTAACGATTGAGGTTAATAGGATAAAATAAAATCTTCCATATTGTATCGAATGAGTTATGTTTGACTGTGGATGTGCTATTTTTATACCATTCATGGTTTGTGGATAAGTATTGACATTTCGTATGCTAGTTTTAATACGAATGTTTATGTTATGTTTCAAACTTTTTATATGAGGAATGAATTGGACTTAGTAAGTGACGGGTGGAGCCCGCTATAGCTCCTCGATGCATCGGTAGGTCTCATGAGACAAACTAGTGTCTTGGAACAAGGCCTTGGAAAAATCTTATTTGTAGTCTTGGCACGAGGCCTTGGCTATGTGGTTATGATAGTCTGGAATTATGCATTCCATCATCATGAAAGTGGTTATTGATATTGCATGTGATCATTCAACTAGTAGAATATCCATGTGAGTAAGTAAATGGCATTATTTTATTTTATCTTTGCCATTTTATGCTTAAGTTCAAGTTTAAAAGGCTTTCGTTTTAGTTATAAACTGCCTTAAGTGTTTATGCTTATCTATGAATGCTTCTGCTATAATGTTATCTTTACTGAGCATCTGAGCTCACCCCTTTCAATGTTTTATTTTTCCCAGGATTATGAAAAAGTAATTTATGAATGACCTGCAGGGATAGTATGAGGGGATATGAATACAAGATGTTGTTGTAGTTTTTTTACCTTATGATGTAATGTAAGACTTATGAATATATCTAGTGTTTCCAAGACTACTAAACTAATCGGTATTTCAAGACTTGATCCTTTGTGATCATGCCAATGTTAAGTAATAATGCACCGACTCTGGGTAACTGGGGTCGGGGCGTTACAGTTGGTATCAGAGGAAGTTTAGTACAAACCTTGGAAGCTAGATTTAGATAAACTCTGATTAGAGCACGTAGACCTAAGATGAACATTGAGGATTAGTATAGAAGAACTTCCTAGAATTTTGGTATTGTAGAGATTTTGTGAGTTTTCCAAGCAATACATCCATGTATGGATACGACCAGGTAGAGGCGGCTCTGGCACAGATGTACCAAGGGGTAAAACCCGAAAACACCGCTTTGAGCTAGACTCGAACGGGAACTGGTGCACGACAACAGGCCTTGCTGCACTCTTGGTTACGACACTCCCGGGGGATATGCTTAGGATAATTTACATTTTCTTTACAAACCGATTTAAAGTATTATATATATAAGATGAGAGTAAATGACCTTGGTTAATCCTAATGTGTTTCAAATTGAGAATATGGTGACATGTTAATCTCTAAATGATTTTATGACTACTATTACTCACAAAATGCTTTTTGGTTTTAGTCAATGGCTGGATTCTAAGGAAGTCATAGTGACTTTGAGAATGATGTACAAGGTGGGAACTGTGGTGGAAATGAGCAACAAAATGGAATGTTGATAGGCGTAAAAGATATCGTCTTTATGCCAAATCAATTTTCCAAAAATATGATCAACAATATATATATTAAACAATTACCAGACTCAACAAAGAAGAGAAATGTGATGAATGATAAGAGCTCCAGTAGTAGAGACCATGGAGAAAGAAATCCTCAATTTCCATCATGCAGGAAATGTGGAAGGAGACACCCAGGAAAGTGTCTCAATGGGACAAAGAAATTCTTTATGTGCAGGAAGGAAGGACATAAAGTGATGAATTGCCGAAGAAAAATGAAGAGTTTTATGGAAGAATATAAAAATGGTCCCAAGAATCCATTTACCGTCATTTTCTGTAAATGTAGGGGACCTGGCCATTACCCGAGTGAATGTCCTATTCTATAGGATATTTTCTTGGTCAGAGAAGAAGCTATGTGGAAATAAATGGTTGGATAAATGTTTAAAAATTATTAGTGATCCTTGTTGAAGGGTTTACTTTGGAATAATTTTCTCTTGTATTTGTAACCCTAACGTTTTCCATGTGAGAATGATATTTATGGAAGAATTATCTTTTCTCTTCTGGATATAGTTATAAATAACCATTTGGTTTTATATGATCATTGGGATTGAGGCAATTACAAATTATTATAATTTGGGATTAAAATGCAAGGTATGAGATAACATTTGTGGTTAAATTATGTTATGGTTATTTTGAGGAATTTATCTCATTTTGGTAATGTTATAAAATATAGTTTTTGAAAAAGGACAACACGTAGACCGTGTGACAACCCATCGTGTCGGACAAAGCTGTGGGAATCGAACCCACAACCAAAGTGCGATTGGTATTTATCGTCTACCACTGGACTACGTGAAGTCCCTGGTTAGTGTGACTATTATTTTTAGTTAAATGATTTTATTGATCAATAATAATTTTATTTGGGATCTTATGTCTTATCAAATGAATACCCTTAGTATAGGAAAATTATTTGGTGATTAAGTGATAAATGTTATTTTGGAAGTTGTTCGCTTTGGTGTGAACACTATATGCCCAAGGAAAATAGAATAGTATGGGATTCCATTTGAGGAGTAATGGTGGATTTTTATCTATGTTTTTATTGTGGATTTATAATGATCTAGGTTATTTATGGAAATGATTAGGTTAATTACTTTTAAGTATGTGACTTTAAGAGTAATTAATGTAATTTGGAGATACAATTTAACATGGAAGACTACATTCTTAATAAGTTTTGGTTTTCAATATTAGTTTTGATTATAATAAACAATTTTAAGGACAATTGATTATTGAATGGTATTTATTTAACTTTGGGGTATTGTTGGTTTAATTTTGGAAATTAAGATTAGTGTTTATTTCTCTCAAAGAATATCCTTTTTGGGGATCATTAGATCTTGTACTAACCATTTTGGTTTTGATTAATCTCTAAATACAATGTAAATATATAGTTCATCCTGCATGGATCATGTGATTCTATAGAAGTTTATTCTAGCTCTTCCAGTGTGACCAAGTCTTCTTGAATACTCATCGTTTAAAAAAAATGAGTTAGTGGTGGAAATTTATTAAAGAATGAAACTCTACTTAAAATGTAAGTATATATCTTTATATTCTTAGTCAATATCATAAATGAATTCCTCATCTAATTTAACTTAAAACAAAAAAAAATGTTGTCCGTTTACTTTCCTAATAGGAGACTAATGGTCGTTTGTCCCAACACAAGTTTGTGGTTTTCTTATTGTTAACTTTCTCCAGGTCATGATTTCGATCCCTCTCCATCATAACTTGAAACTTAATTTATCATCCATATCCATGTTTTCCTACATGGAATCCGAGTATGGGTTATCTTGGTTGACCTTTATACCTCTCTTTCTTTCTTTTAAAGTGATAGTTTTATTGAATCTTTTTCCGATGTGGGACTTTCCATTATATTCCCAAGCACAATTTTAAAAATTGCGAGGACATAATTTATTAAAGGAGGGGAGAATGTATCACCCCAAGCTTCCACGGTACGTTTCCCTTCAAATAAAGCAATGACGTGCATTGTACGCAACTTCAAGATTCTAACACACCACAACCAATCAAACTAGCCATTATGAATAGTAATACCTACTTTTTAAAATATTAGAAATTTTATCTCTCAAAATGGACTTCATTTTTGGATTTGGAGTATCGAATTTAGCCTAAGGTAAAATTTTGGTACTTTTTGGATAACTGTAATATTTTGATGAAT
Source organism: Viscum album (assembly GCA_963277665.1). Classification (NCBI taxonomy): domain Eukaryota; kingdom Viridiplantae; phylum Streptophyta; class Magnoliopsida; order Santalales; family Viscaceae; genus Viscum; species Viscum album. The sequence goes on from OY728157.1 coordinate 544,029,961, forward strand.
AGTGAAAATTACTAAATTTTAATTGAAAACAACTTTTTTAATCAAAATAATCAATAGTGATAAATTATGAATTTGAATTATTTTAAAGTATAATTAGAATATATTTTAACCTTTTTATCCAATGTTGTTCATTAGAATTAATTTCACTTTGAAATTGGACCTAAACAATTGTCAATCTTTTGATATATATTGTTTCTTAAAAACACGCTATTTGTTGTGACAGCGGGAATTAATTATAAAATTAATTAGTGAAACTTATATGTTTATAATTTTTTAAAATAGACATCATTTTTGAATTCGGAATATCAATTATAGCTTAGGGTGAAATTTTGGCATTGTTCTGAAAAACTTCAATTTTTGATGAATATTGAAACTACTAAGTGGTAGTTAAAAAACTGAATTTTTCATAAAACTTAATTTTACCGCTTCTGTGACTGGAATTTTGAAAATCCGAGAGACACAGTTAATATCAAAGTTTAAAATGTGGTTCAATGATATGAAAATAATTTTTGGTGAATAGTAACTTTTTACTTTTATTTACCACGGTTAAAAGTAAATAGGGTAATTAAGGGTAAAAATGATATTAATATTACCCTAACGCATGTCCTAATTCTATTGGACAAGTTTATCTCGGCCAAAAACAACCTTAGGAATAAAATATTATCATTTAGGTGCACATGGATTAGATTAGGACATTTATTATTATTTAATTCAAAGAAGAGTTAAAAGAGATAAAATCAAAGTTTATTTACTAAAACATTTTTAATATAGGGTTATAAATAAGATAAATTCGATTTTAAATATTTATTAGAAATATAATAAGATTTACTACATAATGATAATTTATTTATAATGTTTAGACATTAAATAATTTAATATATTTATGACACAATGATGATGTAGTAATTCCCATAATAGTAAAAAATTAAAATAATTGATATTATAAATACCAAAATAAATATAATTTAAGACTTTTAATGAATTAAACTAATTTTATAGGATAATATGACATATTATTATTGATTTAATTCACTTTTTTAGAAGTAATAATTCTGTTATGAGTTTCAAAAAAAATCAACTATTGAATAGTGTCAAAATTGACATAAAAGTGTTTAGAAAACAAATATTATATTATTAATTGATATTAAATTCCTAAAAATCTAAGGTTCGTCCAAGAGACTTATATAATGATATGTATATCATTAAAATACCACTTGGGGTCGCTTGGATGTATATAGTAAGTTTATTAACTATATAATATAAAAATACAAAGTGACATAGTAAATGTCAAACTAATTAACTAAGAGTTAAAACTAAACGATAAGGTTAATATAGTGAAACAAACATGTCTAAATTATATTGGTTGAATGGTTTCCGACCTATCCACACCTTAACCTTTGAATAATAAACTTTTGAGCCATTATAAACCGAATATGAATTTATTATAAATTAATATTTTTAGCTTTTCCAAAGGTTCCCCTCACCTCTCTTATAAAAGGCCACTCCTCCTTCTCATTTCTTCACACCTTCAAAGCCTTTTGGTTAGACCAACCCCTGCCCAAATACTCTCTAAACTTCCCTCACTACAACCTAGAGGCCTTATTTTGATCAGAAAGCCATCCTAATGAGCTCTTTTGATCAAATCAAAAGGAAGAACCCGAAGAAGAGGTAATGTTTTCACCACCCTTTTTCAAGTTCCTTTCTTATTCCACTTTTTCTTTCTTGGTTATTACCATTCTAAAATAATAAATCCAGTATATTATATATACTATGATGTTATTATAAATATGGTATAACCATATTCAGTATTCCATCCACCCTTTGAATAACATGTCACCATACGTGTGTACATACGGCTTACCGTCTCCACGTCGTGGTGTAATTGTTATTCAAGATATTATTATTTGGGTGGGTATAATAATGATGTGTAACTTATGAAAATAATAAATATAACATGATAATGATTATGTATATATGATATACCATCCAATTATATATTATTTTAATATCAAGAGAATGATATTGTCGGTCGTGCGTACGTACGGACTACCGTCTCCACGAACACGATGAGATTCATTCTCTATCGTATCCATTCAAGTATAATTATCATTTGATGATTTAAAAATACTGTTTAATGACTTTATATCATTCTGGATATGACTGTGATGCAACCTATCCATGACAAACATGGCTTATGTAACAAAAAATATAAAAGAAAATGAGTAAGTTAACACCTGAAACGACGATAATTCTAAGATATTATTAACAAATCAATGTTAAAAGATCATATATGATATAATATTAATGTATGTGATTCATGAATAATTTAATAACAATTAGTTAAACATTATACAGGAGGTTAACCTACCCCCAACCAAGGAAAAGTACAAGGTAAGAGATTTTCTTATCTCACTTTCAATTCCGTGAGATTTCCATTGTTCACCACTAATTTATTAAAAGTGGTATATTGTGTACTACCATTTGATATATATTATCATTATTCTATTTATATTCATGTTATTCTGTAAATCATTTTGTGGTTATTAACTTTTGGTCATACGACTCAGTTGATTACAACGTGGTAAGGGGTTTCTTATCTCACTCTTAATTTCGTGAGAATTCCATTGTTCACCACTTATTTATTGCATGTGGTGTATGTGTACAGCCCATGATTGTATTCATTGTGTAATATACTTTAATTTGTGAAGATTTACATCATCATTGTATTATCCTTTTTTCGTGGGTGTATGTTTTTTATGTTACCAAATCAATAAGGGAATTTGAAATTTCAATTTCCATTTATTCGGCTTTACGCAAACTTCAATGATTATTTTACTCCGAGATTATGTGTGGAATCACTATCCATTTGATTATGTCATAATTTCCACTTCCCTTTTCTATGTATATACTTTTGATACACATAATCAGTCCATTGATAATTTCTCAAGTCATCGATATGAATTTGATAAGAGTAATTTTAACTCATTCTCCATTTGTTGAGTTAAACATCCAATTCATTTGTGTTGTTTTTACAAGATTATGTGTGAATGTACTTTGATTGTTTTAAACTTAATATCTAATCATATTTAGTGTATTTATATTTGTCACACATAACTATGTCGTCGATTTATTCTTAACATAAGGATACGGCCTTTATGAGATATTTCATCTCAATTTACATTCCATTGAGACTTCTTTGTTGTTATACACCAAATCACTTTTATGTGGTGTATATAATGTAATTTGACATATTATATCATGAATCCCTTTATTCTCATGATATTATAAAGTTTTTATTACCTCAATTATTTGTATTCAAGTGTCTCTCTTTTGGTTAGAAATTCTTACTAAAATACCAATTTTAAATGTTTTAAAGACTTATTCTTCTAAATATTTCTCATTAATGTCCATATTTTTAAAATGGTTTAAGGATTTATTTATATGGACATTAAAGTTTTAAAATTAATACTCCTTTTAAAAAGTTTCAAAGTGGTATGGGACACTTTGATTCAAAAATCTATTTTTAAATGGCTTCTTGACAAATAGTGTGACTTTTAAATGATTTCAAGAAAAGGGGGATATTTCTCTCAAATAGTTTTGATGGTTATTTTCATCTATGTCAATATCATTCATTATTAACTATTGAGGTTAATAGGATAGAATAAAATCTTCCATATTGTATCGAATGAGTTATGTTTGACTGTGGATGTGCTATTTTTATACCCTTCATGGTTTGTGGATAAGTATTGACATTTTGTATGCTAGTTTTAATACGAATGTTTATGTTATGTTTCAAACTTTTCATATGAGGAATTCATTGGACTTAGTAAGTGACGGGTGGAGCCCGCTATAGCTCCTCGATGCATCGGTAGGTCTCATGAGACAAACTAGTGTCTTGGAACAAGGCCTTGGAAAAATCTTATTTGTAATCTTGGCACGAGGCCTTGCCTATGTGGTTATGATAGTCTGGCATTATGCATTCCATCATCATGAAAGTGGTTATTGATATTGCGTGTGATCATTCGACTAGTAGAATATCCATTTGAGTAAGTAAATGGAATTATTTTATTTTATCTTTGCCATTTTATGCTGAAGTTAAAGTTTAAAAGGCTTTCATTTTAGTTATAAACTACCTTAAGTGTTTATGCTTATCTATGAATGCTTCTGCTATAATGTTATCTTTACTGAGCATCTGAGCTCACCCCTTTCAATGTTTTATTTTTCCCAGGATTATGAAGAAGTGATTTATGAATAACCTGCAGGGATAGTATGAGGGGATATGAAGACAAGATGTTGTTGTAGTTTTTTTTACCTTATGATGTAATGTAAGACTTATGAATATATCTAGTGTTTCCAAGACTACTAAACTAATCGGTATTTCAAGACTTGATCCATTGTGATCATGCCAATGTTAAGTAATAATGCACCGACTCTGGGTAACTGGGGTCGGGGCGTTACAGTTGGTATCAGAGGAAGTTTAGTAGAAACCTTGGAAGCTAGATTTAGATAAAATCTGATTAGAGCACGTAGACCTAAGATGAACTTTGAAGATTAGTATAGAAGAACTTCCTAGAATTTTGGTATTGTAGAGTTTTTTTGAGTTTTTTGAGCAATACATCCCTGTATGGATACGACCAGGTAGAGGCGGCTCTGGCACAGATGTACCTAGGGGTAAAACACGAAAACACCGCTTTGATCTAGACTCGAACGGGAACTGGTGCACGAAAACGGGCCTTGCTGCACTCTTGGTTACGACACTCCCGGGGGATATGCTTAGGATAATTTAAATTTTCTTTACAAACTGATTTAAAGTATTATATATATAAGATGAGAGTAAATGACCTTGGTTAATCCTAATGTGTTTCAAATTGAGAATATGGTGACATGTTAATCTCTAAATGATTTTATGACTACTATTACTCACACAATGATTTCTGGTTTTAGTCAATGGCTGGATTCTAAGGAAGTCATAGTGACTTTGAGAATGATTTACAAGGTGGGAATGGTGGTGGCAATGAGCAACAAAATGGAATGTTGATAGGCGTAAAAGATGTCGTCTTTATGCCAAATCAATTTTCCAAAAATATGATCAACAATATATATATTAACCAATTACCGGACTCAACAAAGAAGAGAAAGGTGATGAATGATAAGAGCTCCAGTAGTGAAGACCATGGAGAAAGTAATCCTCAATTTCCATCATGCAGGAAATGTGGAAGGAGACACCCAGGAAAGTGTCTCAATGGGACAAAGAAATTCTTTATGTGCGGGGAGGAAGGACATAAAGTGAAGAATTGCCGAAGAAAAATGAAGAGTTCTATGGAAGAAGATAAAAATGGTCCCAAGAATCCATTTGCAGTCATTTTCTGTAAATGTAGGGGACCTGGCCATTACCCGAGTGAATGTCCTATTCTATGGGATATTTTCTTGGTCAGAGAAGAAGCTATGTGGAAATAAATGGTCGGATAAATGTTTAAAAATTATTAGTGATCCTTGTTGAAGGGTTTACTTTGGAATAATTTTCTCTTGTATTTGTAACCCTAACGTTTTCCATGTGAGAATGATATTTATGGAAGAATTATCTTTTCTCTTGTGGATATAGTTATAAATAACCATTTGGTTTTATATGATCATTGGGTTTGAGGCAATTACAAATTATTATAATTTGGGATGAAAATGCAAGGTATGAGATAACATTTGTGGTTAAATTATGTTATGGCTATTTTGAGGAATTTATCTCATTTTGGTAATGTTATAAAATATAGTTTTTGAAAAAGGACAACACGTAGACCGTGTGACAACCCGTCGTGTCGGACAAAGCTGTGGGAATCGAACCCACAACCAAAGTGCGATTGGGATTTATCGCCTACCACTGGACTACGTGAAGTCCCTGGTTAGTGTGACTATTATTTTTAGTTAAATAATTTTATTGATCAATAATAATTTTATTTGGGATCTTATGTCTTATCAAATGAATACCCTTAGTATAGGAAAATGATTTGGTGATTAAGTGATAAATGTTATTTTGGAAGTTGTTCTCTTTGGTGTGAACACTATATGCCCAAGGAAAATAGAATAGTATGGGATTTCATTTGAGGAGTAATGGTGGATTTTTATGTATGTTTTTATTGTGGATTTATAATGATTTGGGTTATTTATGGAAATTATTAGGTTAATTAGTTTTAAGTATGTGACTTTAAGAGTAATTAATGTCATTTGGAGATACAATTTAACGTGGAAGACTACATTCTTAATAAGTTTTGGTTTTCAATATTAGTTTTGATTATAATAAACTATTTTAAGGACAATTGATTATTGAATGGTATTTATTTAACTTTGGGGTTTTGTTGGTTTAATTTTGGAAATTAAGATTAGTGTTTTTTTCTCTTAAAGAATATCCTTTTTGGGGATCATTAGATCTCGTACTAACCATTTTGGTTTTGATTAATCTCTAAAGACAATGTAAATATATAGTTCATCCTGCATGGATCATGTGATTCTATAGAAGTTTATTCTAGCTCTTCCAGTGTGACCAAGTCTTCTTGAATACTCATCGTTTAAAAAAAATGAGTTAGTGGTGGAAATTTATTAAAGAATGAAAGTCTACTTAAAATTTAAGTATATATCTTTATATTCTTAGTCAATATCATAAGTTAATTCCTCATCTAATTTAACTTAAAAAAAATGTTGTCCGTTTACTTTCATAATAGGAGACTAATGGTCGTTTGTCCCAACCCAAGTTTGTGGTTTTCTTATTGTTAACTTTCTCCTGGTCATGATTTCTATCCCTCTCCATCGAAACTTGACACTTAATTTATCATCCATATCCATGTTTTCCTACATGGAATCCGAGTATGGGTTTTCTTGGTTGACCTTTATACCTCTATTTCTTTCTTTTAAAGTGATAGTTTTATTGACTCTTTTTCCGATGTGGGACTTTCCATTATATTCCCAAGCACAATTTTAAAAATTTCAAGGACCCAATTTATTGAAGGAGGGGAGAATGTAACACCCCAAGCTTCCACGGTACGTTTCCCTTCGAATAAAGCAATGGCGTGCATTGTATGCAACTTCAAGATTCTAACACACCACAACCAATCAAACTAGCCGTTATGAATAGTAATACCTACTTTTTAAAATATTAGAAAATTTATCTCTCAAAATGGACTTCATTTTTGTATTTGGAGTATCGAATTTAGCCTAAGGTAAAATTTTGGTACTTTTCGGATAACTGTAATATTTTGATGAATAGTGAAAATTACTAAAATTTAATTAAAAACAACTTTTTTAATCAAAATGATTAATAGTGATAAATTATGAATTTTAGTTGTTTTAATTTATAATTAGAATATATTTTTACCTTTTTATCCAATGGTGTTCATTAGAATTAATTTCACTTTGAAATTGGACCTAAACAATTGTCAATCTTTTGATATATATTATTTCTTAAAAACACGCTATTTGTTGTGACAGCGGGAATTAATTATAAAATTAATTAATGAAACTTATATGTTTATAATTTTGTAAAATAACCATAATTTTTGAATTCGGAATATCAATTATAGCTTAGGGTGAAAATTTGGCATTGTTCTGAAAAACTTCAATTTTTGATGAATAGTGAAACTACTAAGTGGTAGTTAAAAAACTGAATTTTTCATAAAACTTAATTTTACCGCTTCTGTTACTGGAATTTCGAAAATCCTAGAGACACGGTTAATATCAAGGAGTAAAATTTGGTTCAATGAGATGAAAATAATTTTTGGTGATTAGTAACTTTTTACTTTTATTTACCACGGTTAAAAGTAAATAGGGTAATTAAGGGTAAAAATGATATTAATATTACCCTAACGCATGTCCTAATTCTATTGGACAAGTGTATCTAGACCAAAAACAACCTTAGGAATAAAATATTATCATTTAGGTCCACATGGATTAGATTAGGACATTTATTATTATTTAATTCAAAGAAGAGTTAAAAGAGTTAAAATCAAAGTTTATTTACTAAAACATTTTTAATATAGGGTTATAAATAAGATAAATTCGATTTTAAATATTCATTAGAAATATAATAAAATTTCATACATAATTATAATTTATTTATAATTTTTAGACATTAAATAATTTAATATATTTATGACACAATGATGATGTAGTAATTCCCATAATAGTGAAAAATTAAAATAATTGATATTATAAATACCCAAATAAATATAATTTAAGACTTTTAATGAATTAAACTAATTTTATAGGATAATATGACATATTATGATTGATTTAATTCACTTTTTTTTGAAGTAATCATTCTGTTATGAGTTTCAAAAAAATCAACTATTGAATAGTTTCAAAATTGACATAAAAGAGTTTAGAAAACAAATATTATATTATTAATTGATATTAAATTACTAAAAATCTAAGGTTCATCCAAGAGACTTATATCATGATAGGTATATCATTAAAATACCACTTGGGGTCGCTTGGATGTATATAGTAAGTTTATTAACTATATAATATAAAAATACAAAGTGACATAGTAAATGTCAAACTAATTAACTAAGAGTTAAAACTAAACGATAAGGTTAATATAGTGAAACAAACATGTCTAAATTCTATTCGTTTAATGTTTTCCGACCTATAACCACCTCAACCTTTGAATAATCAACTTTGGAGCCATTAGAAACCGAATTTGAATTTATTATAAATTAATATTTTTAGCTTTTTCAAAGGTGCCCCTCACCCCTCTTATAAAAGGCCACTCCTCCTTCTCATTTCTTCACATGTTCAAAGCCTTTTGGTTAGACCAACCCCTGCCCAAAAACTCTCTAAAATTACCTCAATACAACCTAGAGGCTTTATTTTGATCAGAAATCCAACCTAATGAGCTCTTTTGATCAAATCAAAAGGAAGAACCCGAAGAAGAGGTAATGTTTTGCCCATCCTTTTTCAAGTTCCTTTCTTCTTCCACTTTTTCTTTCTTGGTTATTACCATTCTAAAATAATAACTCCAGTATATTATATATACTGTGATGTTATTATAAATATGGTACAACCATATTCAGTATTCCATCCACCCTTTGAATAACATGTCACCATACGTGCGTACGTACGGCTTACCGTCTCCACGTCGTGGTGTAATTGTTATTCAAGATATTATTATTTGGGTGGGTATAGTAATGATGTGTAACTCATGAAAATAATAAATATAACATGATAATTATTATGTATATATGATATACCATCCAATTATATATTATTTTAATATCAAAAGAATGATATTGTCGGTCGTGCGTACGTACGGACTACCGTCTCCACGAACGTGATGAGATTCATTCTCTATCGTATCCATTCAAGTATAATTATCATTTGATTATTTAAAATTAATGTTTAATGACTTTATATAATTCTGTATATGAATATGATACAACCTATCCATGACAAACATGGCTTATGTAACAAAACATATAAAAGAAAACGAGTAAGTTAACACCTGAAACGACGATAATTCTAAGATATTATTAACAAAGCAATGTTAAAAGATCATATATGATATCATATTAATGTATGTGATTCATGACTAATTTACTAACAATTAGTTAAACATTATACAGGAGGTTAACCTACCCCCAACCAAGGAAAAGTACAAGGTAAGGGATTTTCTTATCCCACTTTCAATTCTGTGTGATTTCCATTGTTCGCCACTAATTTATTGAAAGTGGTATATTGTGTACTGACATTTGATATATATTATCATTATTCTCTTTATATTCATGTTATTCTGTAAATCATTTGGTGGTTATTAACTTTTGGTCATACGACTCAGTTGATTACTACGTGGTAAGGGGTTTCTTATCTCACTCTTAATTTCGTGAGAATTCCATTGTTCACCACTTATTTATTGCATGTGGTGTATGTGTACTGCCCATGATTGTATTCATTGTGTAATATACTTTAATTTATGGAGATTTACATCATAATTATATTATCCTTTTTTCATGGGTGTATGTTTTTTATGTTACCAAATCAATAAGAAAATTTGAAATTTCCATTTCCATTTATTCGGCTTTATGCAAACTTCATTGATTATTTTACTCCGAGATTATGTGTGGAATCACTATCCATTTGATTATGTCATAATTTCCACTTTCCTTTTCTATGTATATACTTTTGATACACATAATCACTCCATTTATAATTTCTCAAGTCATCGATATGAATTTGATAAGAGTAATTTTAACTCATTCTCTATTTGGTGAGTTAAACATCCAATTCATTGGTGTTGTTTTTACAAGATTATGTGTGAATGTACTTTGATTGTTTTAAACTGAATATCTAATCATATTTAGTGTATTTATATTTTTCACACATAACTATGTCGCCGATTTATTCTTAACATAAGGATACGGCCTTTATGAGATATTTCATCTCAATTTAAATTCCATTGAGACTTCTTTGTTGTTATACACCAAATCACTTTTATGTGGTGTATATAATGTAATTAGACATATTATATCATGAATCCCTTTATTCTCATGATATTATAAAGTTTTTATTACCTCAATTATTTGTATTCAAGTGTCTCTCTTTTGGTTAGAAATTCTAACTAAAATACCAATTTTAAATGTTTTAAAGACTTATTCTTCTAAATATTTCTCATTAATTTCCATGTTTTAAAAATGGTTTTAAGGATTTATTTATATGGACATTAAAGTTTTAAAATTAAAACTCCTTTTAAAATGTTTCAAAGTGGTATGGGACACTTTGATTCAAAAATCTATTTTTAAATGGCTTCTTGACAAATAGTGTGACTTTTAAATGATTTCAAGAAAAGGGGGATATTTCTCTCAAATAGTTTTGATGGTTATTTTCATCTATGTAAATATCATTCATTATTAACGATTGAGGTTAATAGGATATAATAAAATCTTCCATATTGTATCGAATGAGTTATGTTTGACTGTGGATGTGCTATTTTTATACCATTCATGGTTTGTGGATAAGTATTAACATTTCGTATGCTAGTTTTAATACGAATGTTTATGTTATGTTTCAAAATTTTCATATGAGGAATTCATTGGACTTAGTAAGTGACGGGTGGAGCCCGCTATAGCTCCTCGATGCATCGATAGTTCTCATGAGACAAACTAGTGTCTTGGAACAAGGCCTTGGAAAAATCTTATTTGTAGTCTTGGCACGAGGCCTTGGCTATGTGGTTATGATAGTCTGGCATTATGCATTCCATCATCATGAAAGTGGTTATTGATATTGCATGTGATCATTCGACTAGTAGAATATCCGTGTGAGTAAGTAAATGGAATTCTTTTGTTTTATCTTTCCCATTTTATGCTGAAGTTCAAGTTTAAAAGGCTTTCATTTTAGTTATAAACTGCCTTAAGTGTTTATGCTTATCTATGAATGCTTCTGCTATAATGTTATCTTTACTGAGCATCTGAGCTCACCCCTTTCAATGTTTTATTTTTCCCAGGATTATGAAGAAGTAATTTATGAATGACCTGCAGGGATAGTATGAGGGGATATGAAGACAAGATGTTGTTGTAGTTTTTTTTACCTTATGATGTAATGTAAGACTTATGAATATATCTAGTGTTTCCAAGACTACTAAACTAATCGGTATTTCAAGACTTGATCCTTTGTGATCATGCCAATGTTAAGTAATAATGCACCGACTCTGGGTAACTGGGGTCGGGGCGTTACAGTTGGTATCAGAGGAAGTTTAGAACAAAACTTGGAAGCTTGTTAGATAAACTCTGATTAGAGCACGTAGACCTAAGATGAACTTTGAGGATTAGTATAGAAGAACTTCCTAGAATTTTGGTATTGTAGAGATTTTGTGAGTTTTCTGAGAAATACATCCCTGTATGGATACGACCAGGTAGAGGCGGCTCTGGCACAGATGTACCTAGGGGTAAAACCCGAAAACACCGCTTTGAGCTAGACTCGAACGGGAACTGGTACACGACAACGGGCCTTGCTGCACTCTTGGTTACGACACTCCCGGGGGATATGCTTAGGATAATTTACATTTTCTTTACAAACCGATTTAAAGTATTATATATATAAGATGAGAGTAAATGACCTTGGTTAATCCTAATGTGTTTCAAATTGAGAATATGGTATCATGTTAATCTCTAAATGATTGTATGACTATTATTACTCACACAATGGTTTCTGGTTTTAGTCAATGGATGGATTCTAAGGAAGTCATAGTGACTTTGAGAATGATGTACAAGGTGGGAACGGTGGTGGCAATGAGCAACAAAATGGAATGTTGATACGCGTAAAAGATATCGTCTTTATGCCAAATCAATTTTCCAAAAATATGATCACCAATATATATATTAACCAATTACCGGACTCAAAAAAGAAGAGAAAGGTGATGAATGATAAGAGCTCCAGTAGTGGAGACCATAGAGAAAGAAATCCTCAATTTCCATCATGCAGGAAATGTGGAAGGAGACACCCAGGAAAGTGTCTCAATGGGACAAAAAAATTCTTTATGTGCGGGAAGGAAGGACATAAAGTGAAGAATTGCCGAAGAAAAATGAAGAGTTCTATGGAAGAAGATAAAAATGGTCCCAAGAATCCATTTACAGTCATTTTAAGTAAATGTAGGGGACCTGGCCATTACTCGATTGAATGTCCAATTCTATAGGATATTTTCTTGGTTAGAGAAGAAGCTATGTGGAAATAAATGGTTGGATAAATGTTTAAAAATTATTAGTGATCCTTGTTGAAGGGTTTACTTTGGAATAATTTTCTCTTGTATTTGTAACCCTAATGTTTTCCATGTGACAATGATATTTATGGATGAATTATCTTTTCTCTTCTGGATATAGTTATAAATAACCATTTGGTTTTATATGATCATTGGGTTTGAGGCAATTACAAATTATTATAATTTGGAATGAAAATGCAAGGTATGAGATAAAATTTGTGGTTAAATTATGTTATGGTTATTTTGAGGAATTTATCTCATTTTGGTAATGTTATAAAATATAGTTTTTGAAAAAGGACAACACGTAGACCGTGTGACAACCAGTCGTGTCGGACGAAGCTGTGGGAATCGAACCCACAACCAAAGTGTGATTGGGATTTATCTCCTACCACTGGACTACGTGAAGTCCCTAGTTAGTGTGACTATTATTTTTAGTTAAATGATTTTATTGATCAATAATAATTTTATTTGGGATCTTATGTCTTATTAAATGAATACTCTTAGTATAGGAAAATGATTTGGTGATTAAGTGATAAATGTTATTTTGGAAGTTGTTCGCTTTGGTGTGAACACTATATGCCCAAGGAAAATAGAATAGTATGGGATTTCATTTGAGGAGTAATGGTGGATTTTTATCTATGTTTTTATTGTGGATTTATAATGATTTGGGTTATTTATGGGAATGATTAGGTTAATTACTTTTAAGTATGTGACTTTAAGAGTAATTAATGTCATTTGGAGATACAATTTAACGTGGAAGACTACATTCTTAATAAGTTTTGGTTTTCAATATTATTTTTGATTATAATAAATGATTTTAAGGACAATTGATTATTGAATGGTATTTATTTAACTTTGGGGTATTGTTGGTTTAATTTTGGAAATTAAGATTAGTGTTTATTTCTCTCAAAGAATATCCTTTTTGGGGATCATTAGATCTTGTACTAACCATTTTGGTTTTGATTAATCTCTAAAGACAATGTAAATATATAGTTCATCCTGTATGGATCATGTGATTCTATAGAAGTTTATTCTAGCTCTTCCAGTGTGACCAAGTCTTCTTGAATACTCATCGTTTAAAAAAAATGAGTTAGTGGTGGAAATTTATTAAAGAATGAAACTCTACTTAAAATGTAAGTATATATCTTTATATTCTTAGTCAATATAATAAATGAATTACTCATCTAATTTAACTTAAAACAAAAAAATGTTGTCCGTTTACTTTCCTAATAAGAGACTAATGGCCGTTTTTTCCAACACAAGTTTGTGGTTTTCTTATTGTTAAATTTCTCCTGGTCATGATTTCTATCCCTCTCCATCAGAACTTGACACTTAATTTATTATCCATATCCATGTTTTCCTACATGGAATCCGAGTATGGGTTTTCTTGTTAGACCTTTATACCTCTCTTTCTTTCTTTTAAAGTGATAGTTTTATTGACTCTTTTTCCGATGTGGGACTTTCCATTATATTCCCAAGCACAATTTTAAAAATTGCAAGGACGCAATTTATTGAAGGAGGAGAGAATGTAACACCCCAAGCTTCCACGGTACGTTTCCCTTCGAATAAAGCAATGGCGTGCATTGTACGCAACTTCAAGATTCTAACACACCACAACTAATCAAACTAGCTGTTATGAATAGTAATACCTACTTTTTAAAATATTAGAAATTTTATCTCTCAAAATGGACTTCATTTTTGGATTTGGAGTATTGAATTTAGCCTAAGGTAAAATTTTGGTACTTTTCGGATAACTGTAATATTTTGATGAATAGTGAAAATTACTAAATTTTAATTAAAAAATTTTTTTAATCAAAATAATTAATAGTGATAAATTATGAATTTGAGTGGTTTTAAAGTATAATTAGAATATATTTTTACCTTTTTATCCAATGGTGTTCATTAGAGTTAATTTCACTTTGAAATAGGACCTAAACAATTGTCAATCTTTTGATATATATTGTTTCTTAAAAACACGCTATTTGTTGTGACAGCGGGAATTAATTATAAAATTAATTAATGCAACTTATATGTTTATAATTTTGTAAAATAGGCATCATTTTTGAATTTGTAATATCAATTATAGCTTAGGGTGAAATTTTGGTATTGTTCTAAAAAACTTCAATTTTGGATGAATAGTGAAACTACTAAGCGGTAGTTAAAAACTGAATTTTTCATAAAACATAATTTTACCACATCTGTGATTGGAATTTCAAAAATCAGAGAGACACGGTTAATATCAAGGAGTAAAATTTGGTTCAATGAGATGAAAATAATTTTTGGTGGATAGTAACTTTTTACTTTTATTAACCACGGTTAAAAGTAAATAGGGTAATTAAGGGTAAAAATGATATTAATATTACCCTAACGCATGTCCTAATTCTATTGGACAAGTATATCTCGACCAGAAACAACCTTAGGAATAAAATATTATCATTTAGGTCCACTTGGATTAGATTAGGGCATTTATTATTATTTAATTCAAAGAAGAGTTAAATGAGTTAAAATCAAAGTTTATTTACTAAACATTTTTAATATAGGGTTATAAATAAGATAAATTCGATTTTAAATATTCATTAGAAAGATAATAAAATTTCCTAAATAATGATAATTTGTTTATAATTTTTATAAATTAAATAATTTAATATATTTATGACACAATGATGATGCAGTAATTACCATAATAGTGAAAAATTAAAATAATTGATATTATAAATACCTAAATAAATATAATTTAAGACTTTTAATGAATTACACTAATTTTATAGGATAATATGACATATTACTATTGATTTAATTCACTTTTTTCTAAGTAATAATTCTTTTATGAGTTTCAAAAAAATCAACTATTGAATAGTGTCAAAATTGACATAAAAGAGTTTATAAAACAAATATTATATTATTAATTGATATTAAATTCCTAAAAATCTAAGGATCGGCCAAGAGACTTATATCATGATATTTATATCATTAAAATACCACTTGGGGGTTTCTTGGATGTATATAGTAAGTTTATTAACTATATAATATAAAAATACAATGTGACATAGTAAATGTCAAACTAATTAACTAAGAGTTAAAACTAAAAGATAAGGTTAATATAGTGACCCAAACCTGTCTAAATTCTATTGGTTGAATGGTTTCCGACCTATCTACACCTTAACCTTTGAATAATCAACTTTTGAGCCATTAGAAACAAAATATGAATTTATTATAAATTAATATTTTTAGCTTTTCCAAAGGTTCCCCTCACCCCTCTTATAAAAGGCCACTCCTCCTTCTCATTTCTTCACACCTTCAAAGCCTTTTGGTTCGACCAAACCCTGCCCAAATACTCTCTCAACTTCCCTCATTACAACCTAGAGGCCTTAGTTTGATCATAAATCAAACCTAATGAGCTCTTTTGATCAAATCAAAAGGAAGAACCCGAAGAAGAGGTAATGTTTTCACCACCCCTTTTCAAGTTCTGTTCTTCTCCCACTTCTTATTTCTTGGTTATTACAATTCTAAAAAAATAACTCCAGTATCTTATATATACTGTAATTTTATTATAAATATGGTACAACCATATTCAGTATTCTATCCACCCTTTGAATAATATGTCACCATACGTGCGTACGTACGGCTTACCGTCTCCACGTCGTGGTGTAATTGTTATTCAAGAAATTATTATTTGGGTGGGTATAATAATGATGTGTAACTCATGAAAATAATAAATATAACATGATAATGATTCTGTATATATTATATACCATCCAATTATATATTATTTTAATATCAAAAGAATGATATTGTCGCTTGTGCGTACGTACGGACTACCGTCTCCACGAACGCGATGAGATTCATTCTCTATCATATCCATTCAAGTATAATTATCATTTGATGATTTAAAAATAATGTTTAATGACTTTATATCATTCTGTATATGAATATTATACAAACTATCCATGAAAAACATGGCTTACGTAACAAAACATATAAAAGAAAACGAGTAAGGTAACACCTGAAACGATGATAATTCTAAGATATTAATAACAAAGCAATGTTAAAAGATCATATATGATATCATATTAATGTATATGATTCATGAATAATTTAATAACAATTATTTCAACATTATATAATAGGTTAACCTACCCCCAACCAAGGAAAAGTACAAGGTAAGGTATTTTCTTATCTCACTTTCAATTCCGTGAGATTTCCATTGTTCGCCACTAATTTATTGAAAGTGGTATATTGTGTACTGCCATTTGATATATATTATCATTATTCTCTTTATATTTATGTTATTCTGTAAATAATTTGGTGGTTATTAACTTTTGGTCATACGACTCAGTTGATTACAACGTGGTAAGGGGTTTCTTATCTCACTCTTAATTTTGTGAGAATTCCATTGTTCACCACTTATTTATTGCATGTGGTGTATGTGTACTGCCCAGGATTGTATTCATTGTGTAATATACTTTTATTTATGTATATTTACATAATCATTGTATTATCCTTTTTTCATGGGTGTATGTTTTGTATGTTACCAAATCAATAAGGGAATTTGAAATTTCAATTTCCATTTATTCGGCTTTACGCAAACTTCATTGATTATTTTACTCCGAGATTATGTGTGGAATAACTATTCATTTGATTATGTCATAATTTCCACTTCCCTTTTCTATGTATATACTTTTGATACACATAATCACTCCATTGATAATTTCTCAAGTCATCGATATGGATTTGATAAGAGTAATTTTAACTCATTCTCCATTTGTTGAGTTTAACATCCAATTCATTGGTGTTGTTTTTACAAGATTATGTGTGAATGTACCTTGATTGTTTTACACTGAATATCCAATCATATTTATTGTATTTATATTTGTCACACATAACTATGTCGTCGATTTATCCTTAACATAAGGATACGACCTTTATGAGAGATTTCATCTCAATTTACATTCCATTAAGACTTCTTTGTTGTTATACACCAAATCACTTTTATGTGGTGTATATAATGTACTTTGACATATTATATCATGAATCCCTTTATTCTCATGATATTACAAAGTTTTTATTACCTCAATTATTTGTATTCAAGTGTCTCTCTTTTGGTTAGAAATTCTAACTAAAATACCAATTTTAAATGTTTTAAAGACTTATTCTTCTAAATATTTCTCATTAATGTCCATGTTTTAAAAATGGTTTTAAGGATTTATTTATATGGACATTAAAGTTTTAAAATTAAAACTCCTTTTAAAAAGTTTCAAAGTGGTATGGGACACTTTGATTCAAAAATCTATTTTTAAATGGCTTCTTGACAAATAGTGTGACTTTTAAATGATTTCAAGAAAAGGGGGATATTTCTCTTAAATAGTTTTGATGGTTATTTTCATCTATGTCAATATCATTAATTATTAACGATTGAGGTTAATAGGATACAATAAAATATTCCATATTGTATCGAATGAGTTATGTTTGACTGTGGATGTGCTATTTTTATACCATTCATGGTTTGTGGATAAGTATTGACATTTCGTATGCTAGTTTTAATACGAATGTTTATGTTATGTTTCAAACTTTTCATATGAGAAATGCATTGGACTTAGTAAGTGACGGGTGGATCCCGCTATAGCTTCCTGATGCATCGGTAGGTCTCATGAGACAAACTAGTATCTTGGAACAAGGCCTTGGAAAAATCTTATTTGTAGTCTTGGAACGAGGACTTGGCTATGTGGTTATGATAGTCTGGAATTATGCATTGCATCATTATGAAAGTGGTTATTTATATTGCATTTTATCATTCTACTAGTAGAATATCCATTTGAGTAAGTAAATATCATTATTTTATTTTATCTTTGCCATTTTATGCTGAATTTCAAGTTTAAAAGGCTTTCGTTTTAGTTATAAACTGCCTTAAGTGTTTATTCTTATCTATGAATTATTATGCTATAATATTATCCTTACTGAGCATCTGAGCTCACCCCTTTCAATGTTTTATTTTTCCCAGGATTATGAAGAAGTAATTTATGAATGACCTGTCGGGATAGTATGAGGGGATATGAAGACAAGATGTTTTTGTAGTTTTCTTTACCTTATGATGTAATGTAAGACTTATGAATATATCTAGTGTTTCCAAGACTACTAAACTAATCGGTCTTTCGAGACTTGATCCTTTGTGATCTTTCCAATGTTATGTAATAATGCACCGACTCTGGGTAACTGGGGTTGGGGCATTACATTAATTGTCACAAATATCCCTATGTTTTATGAAATATAGATGATTCATTTAGTATAAATTTTATCATTACACTATTAGTTCATTTAGTTAGGTTTACCGACTATCATGAACTAGTTTCATTTTATTTAATTGAATTGTTATTTATAAATTATAGAACAATAAACAAGTTATAATGTAACACCCCAAGATTTTGAAAATAAATTTAATATTGAATGCATGTAACACTGAGTCTCTATAAAACACCACATTTTTATATCCTATATGTAGAGACCCGAAGCCTGACGTACATGGACATTACATTGATTTTTCGGAATACTTAGTACATAACAAAAACACACACACAAGGACCGTAATAGTTTAGTGTCTTTGGAAACTCGGAATATAATCTTCTAATCGTGGTGAAAGATCTTCAACATCTCCCATAAAGATCTTATTTTTTTTTCTAAACCTAAATCCTTTCTTTATGTCCTGGGGAAAAGAAAACATAAAAGGGTGATCTCAAATGCTCAGTAAGGGTAAACAAAAGAAATATCAATCACGTCATATTCATAAGAACATATATTTTGGAAATCTTAACCTGCAAAAGAGATCATAATTTCATAACATGGGATAAATCATAGTAGTGAAATGTAATCCCAATAATCATAACTTAAAACATGAAACTTTGTGGCATACACACATAATCATAGAGAATCATTTCTTGTTAGTCAATACTCATTTCCAAGACTATCTTAGTGGGCAAAGTCCCTTTCTGAACCGAGTTCATTCCTCGTTTCAGTCTTGTTTCACTGAACTGGTATAACCTACCATTCCAGCCATGTCTATCTCATGAGATATAAAATCTTTTCCCAATGCATTGGAGGGAGATATAGGTCCCACCCATCTCATAATTATACCATTCTTATGTGTGCCACAAAATCATAAACCATACATCATATCATAACCCATGTAATAAAAATGGGAATCTTAAACATCATGACATCATAAAACAATTCATATAAGATAAAGGAATTCATAAAAATAATTCCATCACAACATAGTCAAATCAATGTAATAATAGGTATAGAAACAGAACCCTATATTATCTTATATGGAAAATAATTTTGATAAAACACATGAACTCCATTCTTGATCAAAATATCCTTTCTACTTCAAAAACATTTTTTCCTTTCTTAACATGTCATACAATTTTAAACTAAAATAAGTTGATTAAAAATAAACTTGAAAACTTGTAAAGTAATCTTCTTGGAAATAATGTTTTAAAAATCCATTCATGCCGTATAAGTTAAAAAAAACATTCTTCTCGTACTTTTGCCAGAAAAGTCAAAAAGTACCTCGTATGAAAAACGAAAAAATATTCCTTTCATATCCTTTACTAAAAACTCACCGAAGGGTAAAATTGGATTTAAAAAATTGTAGGTGGATGGAAATAATATTACATATTGAGTAAACATGGATGTGGATGATAAAATACACCCCAGTAAATACTAAAGTATAAACAATCTCGGATAAAAATGAGATTGTGATATTTCTCTTACCTTAAGTCCAATTTGCTTTGTAAGTGTTAGAACCTCCTGTATAATGATTTAAATAATTCCATTAACTTATTACAGAATCATATTCATTGTTATGATATCATATATGGTTCACTTATGACTTTATATTACCCGTTCTTTTGTAAATTCCAGGTTAAAGAAGCGTTTTGGGTAAAATCGTTTCATTTATCGTAGGTGTTTGGAGTTGTTGTTCTTGACATTATTATTACTTATATCATGATTTACTTACTTCCATAATATAAAACATGATTTATATATCATATATATTCAGTATATATATATATATATATAATAGATAGATAAATGAAATGAAACACACCATTCATGGAGACGGTAGTCCGTACGTACGCATGAACGTTGTTTTACTTTCCTTATTGTCTTGAATGGAAGTAAGTAGATGATATACATATATACATAAATCCAGTAGCTTTATAATGTAATATATTTCATTATTATTTCTTATATATACTTTATAATCATTCTTAAATGGTTAACATGGAGAATGAATCTCATCGCGTCGTGGAGACGGTAGTCTGTACGTACGCACGAGCGATGATATCATTCTCATGATCGTGAACTTGTGTTAAAGTGTATATATACTATTTCAGTATCAATATCACTTTATAATAATCATATATAGTTACTCATTACAGAATTATACCCATCCAATTAAGGTGGTGGCAGAAAGTAGATTACACCACGGCGTGGAGACGGTATTTCGTACGTACGCACGCGCGGTGATTTCCTTTTTCCGTAGGATGGATAGAAGGTTAATTAGAGTTGTTTAATATTTATAATAATATATCAGTATATAATAAATACTGATGTTATTACTTTATCATGAAAAAACTAAAGAAGAAGAAGTTGAAGAAGAAAGAAATTGAAAAAGATCGGTAATGGATATTACCTCTTTTTGACGCGCATTTTCTTAACCTCCACTTAAAGAACTAAGGATGGTCTTTTAATAAGACCAGGATCTCTAGGATGATACTAGGGAAGTGGATAAGAAATTTTGGCAGGGGTTGGACGAGCTTGAATGCTCAAATTGGTGTGAGGAGGAGAGGGAGGAGGTGCCCTTTTATAAGGGAGGAGAGGGGCACCTTTGGGAAAAATAAAAATATTATTTTATTATAAAGTCACGTTCGGTTTTAAATAGCTCCAAATTGATATATTTAGAAGATAAGGTGGGTATGGGTCGAAATACTCTCATCCAATAGAATTTAGACAAGTTTAGGTATCAATTTTAACGTTATCATTTAGATTTAACTTTATATTAGATAATTTATCTTTTATCGTGTCTTCTTGTTTTCTTACACTATAAGGTTAATAAACTTACTATATCAATCAAAAAGAACCCCAAGTTGTTTATTATTAATATATCTATCCTTATATAAGTCATTTTTCCGAACCTTAGATTTTTAGGAATTAAATAACAATTAATAATATAATATTTGTTTTAAAAACTAATTTATGTCAATTTTGACACTATTTGGTACATGATTTTTATGAAATTTATAACAGAATGATAAGTTCTAAAAAAGTTACTTATATCAACAATAACATGTCATGTTAACCTAGAAAATTAATTTAAGTCATAAAAATTCTAAAATTACATTTATTTGGGCATTTATAACATCAATTATGTCAATATTTCATTAATAAGAAAATTACTGCATCATCTTTGTGTCATAATAAATGATACTTATTTAATCACTAAAAATTCTAAATAAATTCCTATGATGTAGATAATTGTATTAGCTTTCTGGATACTATTCATGTTTGAAGTTTCATGAAGTTTAACACTAAATTAAAATTATTATACTTATAAGCTTTAAGAAAGTGACATGTTGTCACATTCTTTGGTTTTAATAATAATTAAATTATTTTCATGGACAAAAGTCCATAAAATGAATCTAATCCGACCCTTAGGTTATATGGGTCTACTTTTATCAATACAATAGTATTTTTCCAAGTGTTGGGGTAATTTTATAAACTTATATTTACCCTTAATTACCTGATTTACCTTTAACTATAGTAAATAAAATTTACCGTGGTTACTATTCACAATGCCCAAAAATAAAAAGTACCTTATTAACATAATTTGGACCCACTGATTCCAAATATGGAATCCATTTTTTCAAATTCAATACAAAAAAGATGCAGAAATTAAATTAAAATTAATCCCGTTGTCGAAAGACAACGGGTTTTTCTTTAAAACATTGCAAAAGATTGAATTGTTTTAACCTATGAATTCAAGGTAAAATAAATGCTAATGACATAAATTATATTAAATGGTAAAAATATATTCTATTTATACTTTAAAACCATTAAATATTATAATTTAACCACATAATATATTACGATGAAAAAAGTTGTTTTTAATTAAAATATAGCGTGTTTTTACTATTCATTAAAATATGAAAGTTATCGGAAAAATATCAAAACTTTATCTAATGTAAATTTTTATATCCTGATTCAAAATAAGAATTTTATTTTTTCAAATTGAACATATAAACATGTCAAAAACTATATTTAAAGTGGGTGCACCATCAAAAGGCGGCAAAACTGCATTTTTTGAAAAATACTTATTTTACCCGAAAAAATTATTTTGTTCTTATACCATGTTCTAGAAAATGTGTAAGATGAATAATAATGTTATAAAATTAAAAATTTAGTTAATACTATTCATAACGGCTAGTTCATGACAATATTATAATAATATATCATTGTTTATTAAAACCCGGTATTGCGTACAACACACGCTATCGAGGAAGGTCGCGATTGCGTGTAATGCAAGCCAAGTCAGGGTTGCGTGTTGTGAAAGAATCCTTCATTGTTTCGTATAACAGAATCCAACCATATTTCATTTATACATTGAATATATATATATATATATATACTCAATGTTGCGTAGAATAACTATTATCAGTATTGTGTGTAACACGATCCAAGAATAGTGTTGCGTATACTGCAAGCTAATACGGTGTTGCGTATAGCGCAAGGTAATCTTGGTGTAGAATAAAACACAAGACATTAATGAAATTAAAAGAATATTTTTCATAAAATCTCGGGGTGTTACATTCTACCCCCCTTAAAATGAATTTCTCCCTCGAAATTTGTCGGGGTTATAAATGGTTTACTACTCGAAAGTTTGTTTAATAGAAACTCACATCGTAAAAAGGAATACCAAAATATGGCTTTAAAAACTAAAGTATGAAATGTAATGGTTACCCAAATTAACTCATCACTGGGTTTCCACGTAGGATAACATAGGTGAAAATATGGATATGGAAGAAAAATCTAACCATCAAGTTCTGATGGAGAGTGGTAGAGAACATTGATATGAAAAATCCAACAACCGCAAAGCCATAAATTTGTGATGATCTAGGGTATCATCTGATTCATCAGATATAAGATCACTAGGACAACATTTTTGGTTTTTAATATCATTTCCCTAAAGTTGAAAATTTTGAATTAGAAGAAATACTTACTTGATTTTGGTACAATCTCACTGTTGTTCGTGCTTTGAACAATTTCTACTTCATCTCTTAAAGAAATGAAGTTGAATTTGTTATTCGTGAAGTGTTAACAGATCATGTGATAGAATGATGTGTCATTCCATCTGTTTCAAACAAAATTTTAGCAATAGTTATCAAATATACATAAGTCCGTCTTTGGTGAGGTTAATCATATATGATTCCAAAAATGAACTTATACTTCATATATCATACCGCTTAATAAAATAAAACAAGTTTCTACTAACCAGGGACTTTCTGTAGGCTAGTGGTATGCGATAAAGGCCCGTCGCACTTTAGTTGTGGGTTCGATTCCCACAGCCTTGGCCGACGCGATGGGTTGTCGCACATCCTACAGGTTGTCCTTTTTCTAAAACTACATTATTATAACATCCCATCACCAATATCAAAAAAAGTTTTATCCTTAATCAATACTAACTTATGTCCAACATAATCCATTCCAATCTTTAGGCTTATCTAAAATACTTCGGTCCAAGCTCATAGTATAGAGAAAATGATCACGTGAATGCCATCATTTGTCCCTCATATATCTTGTTCGTCACATTCCAGTCATGTGAATACCATAATCATGTAATATCTTGAAAAATGAATACTCATTGAATCTTAGTGAAAACATGAGTGCTTTCAAAAGATAACTCTTTCCACATACCAAAATCCTCAAAATTCTATATACTTAGTCCTTATATCAATCATGAGCTCATAAATACAATCAAACATCTCATTATCTTCTTGTCCCTTCATTATGCACATATCATCTACTTTCCAAAAATATTTCAATCACTTTTTTTCCTGGTTACCAGTATCATATAATTATTGAAAACCAATACATAGATATTCCAAAATTCCACAATACCATAAATGAGATTCCATGATACTATTTTGAAATCTCATTACATAAACACTTAATCATTCAACCACATCGTTTTCATATTCAGCATCGCCAATAGTGATCACATGTGACTTCCCTTTGTCCTTTTCCGTAAGTGGTTGCTTATGTCGATCATCACTAACCCTTGGACTAGGGCATTTATTAGAATAATGCCCCATTTCCTTGCACTTGAAGCATTGAAGTGTTGGTGGTGCGTTCTATGCAGTGTTTGCTTTATTCACATCATTAAAAACCCTTTTTCCATTAATTCGACACTCAGCTGCTCGATGACCTTATTTTCCACACTTAAAACATTTTCTAGTCCCTTTAAGACAATCTCCACCATCCTTCTTTCCACACTTTGTGCATAAGGAAACATTCATCTTCTTTTCACCATTATTCTGAGATTTCTCCTTGAACTCCATCATTCGTTTGTTGTCAAAACCATGAGAGGGATATGTAACACCAACTTCCATTTCTACCTTGATAGCACAACACACAATTTATTCATAGCTACTGAAGTCTCTTATATCTAATGCCCTTCGAAGACTTGGTTTTAATCCACTGAAAAATCGATCAACTTTACTTTCAGGTTGGATGATAATGCCAGATTCATACCTTGCAAGTCTTGTAAAATTCACTTCGTATATACCAACAGATTCATCATCCTTCTACTTCAGCACAAGAAATTCCTTTCCCATCTTTGTTCGAAGAATACGAGGGAAGTACTTACTGGAAAACAAGTTCTTGAACTCGTCCCATTCCATGGACTCAATTTCATCTCTTGGCCTCGTATTCTTGATAAGATTCCACCATTGATCAGCTTCACCTTCCAAACAATATACTGCTAAGATGACTTTATCATGTTCAGAACATTGAAGAACTGAAAATATCTTTTCAGTGGCACTGATCCATTGTTCAGCAATAAGGGGATCGGAAGACCCACTGAAATAAGGTGGGCGTTGCCTCATGAAGGACTCAATAGAATATTGTTCCCTTCTCTGCTCATTTGGAAGTCCAGAATGATTCATAGCTTGTGTAAGTATAGCAATAATATTTTTCACTCCATCTCCCAAAACATTTGTTTGTTTAGGAGGACAATCATTGCATTGTCCATTACAGTGATCAACACGGTTCCTTTGGGTTCTAGCCTTCGTCTAAAACCCAAAAAGAATAGTGTGAGAGGCAAAAATCATGCTAGGGAAAACAACATAATAAAGGGGGAGTACCCTTAATATATAACATCTTAGGTTAAATTCTAAGATCGTTACCGTAGTTCTAGGACTATATCCTATACGTATACTTATCCTTAGAGACATCCCTAGACATACCTTAGAAATATCTCTAGGGATCTCACTAACGTTCTCACATCCTAGTTTCCAAAGGTTGACTAAACCTTTCCTCTGATACCAACTGTAGAGACCCGAATCCTGACGTACATGGACATTACATTACTTTTTCGGAATACTTAGTACATAACAAAAACACACACACAAGGACCGTAATAGTTTAGTGTCTTTGGAAACTCGGAATATAATCTTCTAATCATGGTGAAAGATCTTCAACATCTCCCATAAATATCTTCTTTTTTTTTCTAAACCTAAATCCTTTCTTTATGTCCTGGGGAAAAGAAAACATAAAAGTGTGAGCTCAAATTCTCAGTAAGGGTAAACAAAAGAAATATCAATCACGTCATATTCATAAGAACATATCTTTTGGAAATCTTAACCTGCAAAAGAGATCATAATTTCATAACATGGGATAAATCATAGTAGTGAAATGTAATCCCAATAATCATAACTTAAAACATGAAACTTTGTGGCATACACACATAATCATATAGAATCATTTCTTGTTAGTCAAGACTCATTTCCAAGAATATCTTAGTGGACAAAGTCCCTTTCTGAACCGAGTTCATTCCTCGTTTCAGTCCTGTTTCACTGAACCGGTATAACCTACCGTTCCAGCCATGTCTATCTCATGAGATATAAAATATTTACCCAATGCATTGGAGGGAGATATAGGTCACAGCCATCTCATAATGATACCATTCTTATGTGTGCCACAAAATCATAAACCATACATCATATCATAACCCATGTAATAAAAATGGGAATCTTAAACATCATGAAATCATAAAATAATTCATATAAGATAAAGGAATTCATACAAATAATTCCATCACAACATAGTCAAATCAATGTAATAATAGGGATAGAAATAGAACCCTATATTATCTTAGATGGAAAAAATTTTTGATAAAACACTTGAACTCCATTCTTGAGGAAAATATCCTTTCTACTTCAAAAACATGTTTTCCTTTCTTAACATGTCATAAAATTTTAAACTAAAAGACTTTGATTAAAAATAAACATGAAAACTTGTAAAGGAAGCTTCTTGGAAATAATGTTTTAAAAATCCATTCATGCTGTATAAGTTAAAAAAACATTCTTCTCGTACTTTTGTCAGAAAAGTCAAAAAGTACCTCGTCTGAAAAACGACAAAAGATTCCTTTAATATCCTTTACTAAAAACTCAACGAATGGTAAAATTGGATTTAAACAATTGTAGTTGGATGGAAATAATATTACATATTGAGGAAACATGGATGTGGATGATAAAATACACCCCAGTAAATACTAAATTATAAACAATCTCGGATAAAAATGAGATTGTGATATTTCCCTTACCTTAAGTATGATTTGCTTTGTAAGTGTCTGAACCTCCTGTATAATGATTTAAACAATGTCATTAACTTATTACAGAATCATATTCATTGTTATGATATCATATATGGTTCACTTATGACTTTATATTACCCATTATTTTGTAAATTCCATGTTAAAGAAGCGTTTTGGGTAAAATCATTTCATTTATCATAGGTGTTTGGACTTGTTGTTCTTGACATTATTATTACTTATGTCATGATTTACTTACTTCCAGAATATAAAACATGATTTATATATCATATATATTCAGTATATATATATATAATAGATAGATAAATGAAATGAAACACACCGTTCATGGAGACGGTAGTCCGTACGTACGCATGAACGCTGTTTTCCTTTCCTTATTGTCTTGAATGGAAGTAAGTAGATGATATACATATATACATAAATCCAGTAGCTTTATAATGTCATATATTTCATTATTATTGCTTATATATCTTTTATAATCATTCTTAAATGGTTAACATGGAGAATGAATCTCATCGCGTCATGGAGACGGTAGTCCGTACGTACGCACGAGCGATGATATCGTTCTCATGATCGTGAACTTGTGTTGAAGTGTATGTATACTATTTCATTATCAATATCACTTTATAATAATCATATATAGTTACTCATTACACTATTATAACCATCCAATTAAGGTGGTGGCGGAAAATAGATTACACCACGACGTGGAGACGGTATTACGTACGTACGCACGCACGGTGATTTCCTTTTTCTGTAGGATGGATAGAAGGTTAATTAGAGTTGTTTCATATTTATAATAACATATAAGTATATAATAAATACTTATGTTATTACTTTATCATGAAACAACTAATGAAGAAGAAGTTGAAGAAGAAAGAAATTGAAAAAGATCGGTAATGGATATTACCTCTTTTTGACGCGCCTTTTCTTAACCTCCACATAAAGAACTAAGGATGGTATTTGAAGAATACCAGGACCTCTAGGATGATACTAGGGAAGTGTAGAAGAGATTTTTGCAGGGTTTGGACGAGATTGAATAATCAAATTGGTGTGAGAAGGAGAGGGAGGAGGTGTCCTTTTATAAGGGAGGAGAGGGGCACCTTTGAGAAAACTAAAAATATTATTTTATTATAAAGTCAAGTTCGGTTTTAAATAGCTCCAAATTGATATACTTATAAGCTAAGGTGGGGATGGGTCTAAATCCTCTCATCCAATATAATTTAGGCAAGTTTAGGTATCAATTTTAACCTTATCATTTAGATTTAACTTTATGTTAGATAATTTAACTTTTACCGTGTCTTCTTGTTTTCTTACACTATAAGGTTAATAAACTTACTATATCAAGCCAAAAGAACCCCAAGTTGTTTATTATTAATATATATATCCTTATCAAAGTCATGTTTCCGAACCTTAGATTTTTAGGAATTAAATAACAATTAATAATATAATATTTGTTTTAAAAACTAATTTATGTCAATTTTGACACTATTTGGTACATGATTTTTATGAAATTCATAAAAGAATGATAAGTTCAAACCAAGTTACTTATATCAACAATAACATATCATATTAACCTATAAAATTAATTTAAGTCATAAAAAGTCTCAAAATACATTTATTTGGGCATTTATAACATCAATTATGTCAATATTTCATTAATAAGACAATTACTGCATCATCTTTGTGTCATAATAAATGATAATTATGTAATCCCTAAAAATTCTAAATAAATTCCTATGATGTATATAATTGTATTAGATTTCTGGATACTATTCATGTTCGAATTTTCATGAAGTTTAACACTAAATGAAAATTATTATACTTATAAGATTTAAGAAAGTGACATGTTGTCACATTCTTTGGTTTTAATAATAATTAAATTATTTTCATGGAAAAATTCCATAAAATTAATCTAATCCGACCTTTAGGTTATATGAGTCTACTTTTAGCCATACAATAGGATTTCTCCAAGTGTTAGGGTAATTTTATAATCTTTTATTTACCCTTAATCACCCGATTTACCTTTAATTATAGTAAATAAAATTTACCGTAGTTACTATTCACAATGCCCAAAAATAAAAAGTAGATTATTAACATAATTTGGACCCACTGATTCCAAATATGGAATCAATTTTTCCAAATTCAATACACAAAATATTCAGAAATTAAATTAAAATTAATCCCATTGTCGAAAGAAAATGAGTTTTTCTTTAAAACATTGCAAAAGATTGAATTGTTTTAACCTACGAATTCAAGGTAAAATCAATGCTAATGACATACATTATATTAAATGGTAAAAATATATTCTATTTATACTTTAAAACCATTCAATATTATAATTTAACCACATAAGATATTACGATGAAAAAAGTTGTTTTTAATTAAAATATAGCGTGTTTTTACTATTCATTAAAATATGAAAGTTATCGGAAAAATATCAAAACTTTATCTAATATAAATTTTTATATCCTGATTCAAAATAAGAATTTTATTTTTTCAAATTGAACATATAAACATGTCAAAAACTAGATTTAAAGTTGGTGCACCATCAAAAGGCGGCAAAACTGCATTTTTTGAAAAATACTTATTTTACCCGAAAAATTTATTTTGTTCTTATACCAGGTTCTAGAAAATGTGTAAGATGAATAATAATGTTATAAAATTAAAAATTTTGTTAATACTATTCATAATGGCTAGTTCATGACAATATTATAATAATATATCATTGTTTATTAAAACCCGGTATTGCGTACAACACACGCTATAGAGGAAGGTTGCGATTGCGTGTAATGCAAGCCAAGTCAGGGTTGCCTGTTGTGAAAGAATCTTTTGTTGTTTCGTATAACAGAATCCAACCATATTTCATTTATACATTGAATATATATATATATATATACTCATTGTTGCGTAGAATAAATATTATCAAAATTGTGTGTAACACGATCCAAGAATAGTGTTGCGTATACTGCAAGCTAATATGGTGTTGCGTATAGCGCAAGGTAATCTTGGTGTAGAATACAACACAAGACATTAATAAAATTAAAAGAATATTTTTCATAAAATCTTGTGGTGTTACACTATATATTAAACATATTTTTACCACCCCTATGATTTGAAATTTCTAAAATCTAACACACACGGTTGTGATTAGTAAGTTATTTAGAGTCTGATATGACCAATATAATGTGTGGTGAATAGTAACATACCCTTAGGAATACTAATGTTACACATATTAATAGTGAAATACCCTTATGAATATTTTCCTCACCTATGATAGTTTGTATATATGATTTAATTGAAAATATGATGTACCTATTTTTGGGAATAAGAAAATAAATGTTTTAAAACTGTATTTTTCAAGTAAATTATGATTTTAATAAAAAGTTAAATTAATCATATTTAGAAAATTATTTTATAAAATTTACTTCATTTTTGTATTCTACGTGTCAAAAAATGGTTAGGGTGAATTTTTGGGATTTTACTGAAATACTCAAATTTTGATGAATAGTAAAATACGTAAATTTACTTTATATATACATTATCAATTAATTTCACTATTCATGGAATCATGGATGATTTTAGCACACTTTGTTTGAACTCCCATTAACTTATTACTATTAATGGTCACATGATTCAACATTATTGTTTCTCTTGAGTGAAATAATAAAATAATAAATAAGATATTCAAAAATTACTCCTCTCCTCCACTACAAAACCTCCCACTCCTCCTTATATTCACTCCTCTAAATCCTTGTGTATTGTCTAAATTATGCAAAAATATCCTCAAAATATTCTATCCCATTTCTATCATCCCTTATTCTCATAAAAAGACAAAACCACTCTCATAATGAGGCTCTCAAGGAAGAATACTTCAAGAGGTAAACACCTCTTTTTATTTCTTTTATTTCAAGTTCTCTTTCATGTGGTATGTATTTCAAGATTCCATACCATGTTCCTATTTTCTTTTTATTTATTCCCTCTAATATATTATGAGTCTTTTATGAATGGGTTACCCTTGTCCCCTCTCTTTTTAATTTTTTCTAAAACCATGTTTCATAGCCGTTATGTTGCATAATTTTTGTCTCAAAACCTCGTTCTCTTTTTCAAAAACTCTTTTTATGTTATTATCTTTTATTTTCAATTATCTTATGTTGGGATATGTCATTACATATCCCAATTACTATCCATATTATTAAATAATGATGAGATGACCCTTTTATCTCATCAAAATACTTTATAAATTTTTAAGTGACGTCGTTTGGCTGCCAAATTTTCTTAAGGGATTTCTCAACTTCTCTTTTATTTTGAGTTACTTTCTTTCATTTTGTTCTTTACTCACCTAATTTCATAAAAATTTTATGATAACTACAGTTCTTTACATGTACTGTAATATTTTCATGATACTGGAATAATTCATCATCATCTCTCTTTTCCCCTTCTTTTATACTAGAAATGAAAACACCATCCGTGATGTGTTAAATTATCACATTCAAGGATGATGGGTTTTAAATTTCTATTACCATATTCAATTATATTCATGAAAACATTTGTATGGTTGAAACAAACTATAATATATATATATATATATTATTAGTTATGTAAGTTTTAATAATCTGTTTTTACACATGATATAGTTCTATAAATCAAAATGAGTTTATTATGATCCAAAACCACCAATTAACCCAAACAATTATCATTAAATTTTTATATAATGATTCATATTCACTCCCAATAACCAAATGAATTTTATAACCATGTAATATTCTGGATGTTAAGAAATAAAATAAAACTTCTATTCTGTAAAACCATTCTCATATTACATGATTGTCATTACATGTATATAATTAAACCAGTCATGAATACCAAGAAAGAAAACACCCCAAAACAACAAAATCAAATCTATTAAACCCATCAATAAGGACATAAATGAACTTAATAAGGCTATAATAAATAAATTAAATAAAGGATATGTTATGGAAATATTAATTAATCAATTTAATTTGGTTATCCAGGACACTAAGATCAAGTGAAGAACGCCATCAGACTTAAGGTAAGGGGTTTCTTCATCTCACTTCCATTTTTGTGAGATATTCTGAATTCACTAATAGTACTTCTGTATGGTGTATGTATAATGCCCATTTATGTTTCATATCATTAATATATTTATTTTAATTATATTAAATCTATCATTTAATAATTATTATTTTTGGGGAATATAATTCAATTTATTACAAAGTTGTTTGTATTTTCTACCCGAACCTCCATTTTCATTTAGGTTTCTCATATACTCTACTCACCTCAATGAAATTATTATTTATTCCTATTTACTCATCATAAATTATTTTTTAATGTTTTATATATGTTTTCTAATCATAATCCTAATTTATTTTATGGGGAGTTATGTGCTTTAAAAAAACCTTTCATAAATTGTTCTGAAATGCAAGCTTGATTCAAGGAACTTCTCAAATTCTTACCTATTTTTAAGTTCACTCTATAATATGTTTTAATCCATATTTATCTTTATAAAATCAAAAAATTTAACATGAAATATCTATTTTGGTTCATTTATGGTTTTATGAAAGAAAACATGACTTTTCACTTTAAAATCCTTTAATATCTTTTTTAAACTGCACTAAAATGATTTATTTTTAAAGCTTCATTAAAAACACATTTTCGATTATTTCACCTCAATAAGAATTTATTTATTCCTAAAGTATAATTTCAATTTTCTAAACTTTAATTTTCTGGGATATACATGTTTACAATCTTATTTCATGACAAATACAAATGATTTTCCAAAAGAACTCTTCCTTCCAATGTAAAAATAATTTTTCTCCTCTCACTTTAACTTTTATGAGATATATGCCTTGTTCAACACTTATTTATTTCTTGTGGTGTTTTTACTTACCATTGGTATATCATATCAAGAGTCTCCTTATTCTCATGATATTATAAGGGATTCTGATTTGAATGTTTCAAGGTGGTATGGGACCCTTTGGAATGTTTAAGGCTTATTTCCTCCAAGATTCTTCAATGATCTCATTTAAAAGTATCTTCATCTACGTCAGTATCCTTTGTTGAATCCTATAATTCATTTAGGTTTATCTCTTATGATATCATCTACCATGTTTTATTGAATGTTTTATGATTATTTTTACTGTGGATGTGATATCTTCAAACCATTCACCATATTACACTGGATGGTTAGTGTTTATGTTTAGTGTTCGGTGAAAGTTAACAACATTTCATAACTTTATTTCAATATCGATGTATATGTTATTTATGTTTAAACCCATTTATCTGAGTAATTCATTAGACTTAGTAAGTGTTAGGTGGGTCCCATTATACCCCCTTGGTACATCGATAGGTCTCAGGAGACAAACTACGATCTTGGCATGAGGCCTTGACAAAATTATTATTTATTGTATTGGAATGAGGCCTTAATTGTATGGTTATGATGTCCGGAATATGAATTTACCTCATTATGAAAATATTATTGATAGTTCATGTGGTTATTTTACTAGTATAATACCCATGTTTATGTTTTGTAATGGAATTATTTATTCATATCTTATTCCCACCATAATATTTTCAAGTTTATTTTTAAAGGCATGTGTTTTTAGTTATTCATCATGACTAATGTTTATGTTTATGATATCTTCCACTTTATTTATAACCCTTATTGAGAATTTTAGCTCACCCTCTTTATTAAGTTTCATTTTCTCAGGACATGATGGACTTTATGATGAATGACCTGTATGGATAAACATAGAGTTGTTGATGTTCCCAATTAAACTAATATATTGTATTTCTTTTCTAGTTATAATGTAGAACCTATGTATGTATCTATTTTTCCAAAACTATTAAACTACTTGGTCCTTCAGGGTTTGATTCCTAGTAATCATGAAAATGTATTAAAATAATGCACTGACTCCATGCTTCTAGGGTTGGGGCATTATAGTTTGTATTAGTGGAAGTTTAGCAGAAACCATGGAAAATATTTTTAGAAAATTTAAATTTTAGAACAAAACCTAAGATAGACTTGACAATACACATACAAAAACAACCTAGAATTTTGGAAAGAAATATATTATTTTAATCTTTCAAGAAAATACATCCATGTCTCGATACTATAAGTGGATGTGGTTCTATTATAGATGTACCTAAGAGTAACAACTCCGACAAGGAGCTTCGGGCTTAACCCGAGGTATCTTAGTACACGAAAATGAGCCTTACTGTGCACCTGGTTTGACACTCCAGGAGATATGCTAAGGATAATTCGCATTTTCCTTACAAACTGTTATGAAGGAATTACATGTAATTTTTTCCTCAAAGAAACCATTTATATGATTTGGAGATTATTTATGGATAATATTTCATTTTATGCTAAGTATTTTTATAAGTTGAGATTATACATTATGATTCATAATATAAGCTAGTGTGTGTCATTTTTTAGGGATGTCACCTATTAGAAGGAATGAGATCAACATTAATTCACATGATGAAAATAGTAAGAAGGATCATATCTCTCATGGTCTTAAACCATCATTTCAAAGGAATATATCTCCCATGTGTCCTCATCGTATGAGGAAATAGTACCATGTGTTAAAAAGGTAAATAAGTAATTCTATGAGTCCTATATATTTTAAGGGAAGAAAAAGATGAAGAGGATAGTAGAGAAAAATATAGATAAAGGGAAGAAGTAAAAGAAGGGGTTTACCACATGTGATGATTGTGGAAAGAATCATCCTGGTAATTTATTGAAGGGAATGAGAGTTTGTTATAATTGTTGAGAAAAAGAAGTCAATTTTTTGATTGAATGGGTAATAAAAAGGTTTCCAATGTACAATACTTCAACTACAAAGAGATGGGACACTATGTAAATAAATGTCCCAAGCGTCAAAGGAATATACCCCAAAAGATGATTCTGGATAATGATCAAGTTATGATGTTATCATAGATAAAGTATAATTATTAATATTCCTAGTCAAGAATCATTTCATTTGAATATTTTGTTAGTAATTTACTGGTTATAAGAATTGTGGAATATACGAGGATTGTATTACAATAATTTTTCATTATGAATTTGAAACCCTATGTTGAATGGTACCTAGAAAATATATTCAGTGGAAGTTAAAATTTTTGGAAAACACGTGATTGAGGGATGGAAAACCCTTAATATATTTTTAATAATGACGATAATGATGATGAAATGATTGATTCAGATATGTACTGACTACCTCAAAAATAATTAGTGACTTATTGAAAAGTGTTTATGCTATCATTGATGGAATTTACAACATTTATGGATATAAGGAATATATCCAATGGAATGTGTAAGGATGAATGCATTTTTTTTAATAAGGATTTATGGTAATTTGAGTTATTACCATATTTTAAGAGGATACATGATGAAGATATTCAATTGTTTGGAATATTAAAATTTAGGGATGCTTTATGTTGATTAAAGGAAAATAATGTAGTGGATGCCTTGAGTTGGATAGATCATGGAGTCCTAAAAAAATGAGGATTTCCAAGGACCCTGTGTACTTGGATCTAGCAAGGATGGATATGGGAATGATTCTTAAGTGTTGGATCAAGATCTTTTAGAAAGTTAAACCATTTATTAAATGTTTTAAGTTGATAATTGTTTAAGGATTTAGAGTTTAATGTTACCACATGATGAAACTTATGCTAAGATATTAAGTATAGGTAGTTCACGGAACAATCAAAGGGTAATATAATTTTTATGAAATATAAACTTATATTTATACACTTAGAGAGTGGAATAATCCCTCAACTCTATGAAAAGAGTCTTAGAAGTTGTTTTGTTATCATAATCATTGATAAAGTTAATGAAATTTTTCATAACTTCAGTTTATGGTTTTGTGGTAATCTAATTTTATCTAAACCTATTTTCTATCACTAAAAATTCATAGTTTGGTTTTTCTTCTAAGCCCAGGTTTACAATTCCAATCAATGTCACTCCATTCAAAATGATTATTTATTCATTTATATATTTATTTTTTATTAATAATATTTTTTGAACACCTATTTTCCATTACCCTTTTTAAGGAGAATATTCTTTTAACCCTATTTCTGATATAGGTTTTTTACAAGGAAGTTTTCAAGTAACAACCAATAACTTTCAAAGTGAAATATCAAATTTCAAGGATGAAATTTTTGTAAGGATGGGATAATGTAACACCCCAAGATTTTGAAAATAAATTTAATATTGAATGCATGTAACACTATGTCTCTATAAAATACCACTTTGTTATATCCTATCTAGTAAACATAATTTTACCACCACTGTGATTTGAAATTTCGAAAATCTGATATACATGGTTGCGATTAGTATGTTTATTTAGAGTTTGATATGACCAACTTAATTTTTGATGAATAGTAACATACCCTTATAAATAGTAATGTTACCCTTTTGAAAAGTGGTATACCCTTATTAATATTAAACTACCCTATGATAGTATATATATAGTATTTAATTGAAAGTATGATGTACCAATGTTTTGGATTTAGTAAATAAATGTTTTAAAAACTGTATTTTTCAAGTAAATTATGATTTTAATTAAAATTTTAATTAATCTTATTTAGAAAATTATTTTTAAAAATGGACTTCATTTTTGGATTCTATGCATCAAAAAATGTTTTGGTTGGTTTTTTGGGATTTTTCTGAAATACTCAAATTTTGTATGAATAGTAAAATACATTAATTTTCCGTATATATAAATTATCAGTTAAATTCACTATTCATGGAATAATGGATGATTTAAGCACACTTATTTTTAACCCAATTTCACTTATTACTATTAAGTGTAACATTAATCAACATTATTGGTTGTCTTGAGGGAAAAAATAAAATAATAAATATAATATTCAAAAATTACACATCTCCTCTACTATAAAAACCCCCTCACTCTCCCTTTACTTCACTCCTCTAAATCCATTTGGCTTGTCTAAATTCTAATAAAAAATCCTCTCAGGATCCTCTTCCATGCCTATCAGACCTTAGTCTCATAAAAAGGCCAAAACCTCTCCCCTAAAGAGGCTCTCAAGTAAGAATACTTCAAGATGTAAACACCCATATTCATTTCTTTTATTTCTAGTTCTCTTTTATATGGTAGGTATATCATGTTTTCAAAAAATGTTCTTATTTACATTTTATTATGTACCTAAACTATATTATAATTTATTTATAAATCTTTGACCCATTTACCCTCCCTTTTTAATGTTTTATAAAACCATGTTGCATAGCCGTTATGCTCAAGAATTTTCATCTCAAAATCTCCCTCTTTTTCAAGCACTCTTTTTATGTTATTGTCTATTATTTTCAATTGTATTTTGTTGGTATATATCATTAAATATCCTCATTACTGTCTATATTATGTAAGAATGATGATTTAACCCTTTTCTCTCATCAAAAATATTTTATGAATTTTTAAGTGATGCAATTAGGCTGCCAAATTTTCGTAAGGGATTTCTCAACTTTTCTTTTATTTTGAGTTCCTTTATTTTCTTTTTTTCTTTACTCACCTAATTTCATCCAAATTTTATGATAAATCCATTATATTAAATTTAATTTAATTTTTTTGTGATAATTTAATAATTCATCATCATCTCTCTTTTCCCCAACTTTTATACTAGAAATAAAAACACCATCCGAGATGTGTTAAATTATCACATTCAAGGAAGACGGGTTTTCAATTTCTATTACCATGTTCAATTATGGCCATGAAACCATTTTTATGGTTGAACCAGAATAATATATATATATTATAACTTATGTAATTTTCATAATCTTTTTGTACACATGATATTTTTTTATAAATCAAAATGAGTTCGTTGTGATCAAAAACCACCAATTAACCCAAACAATTAGCATTAAAGTTTTATATAATGATTCATATTAACTCCCAAAAACCAAATTAATTTTATAACCATGTCATATTATAGATTTTTAGAAATAAAATAAGTCTTTTATTCTGTACAAACATTCTCATATAACATGTTCATCATTACATGTATATAATTAAACCAGTCATGAATACCACGAAAGAAACACTCCCAAACAATAAAATTGAACCTACTAAACCCATCAATAATGAAATAAATGAACTTAATAAGGATATAATAAATCAATTAAATAAATAATAGGTTAATTAAATATTAATTAATGAATTTAATTTTGTTATCCAGGACACTAAGATCAAGTGAAGAACACCATCGGACTTAAGGTAAGGGGTTTCTTCATCTCGCTTCCATTTTTGTGATATATTATTTTTTCACTACTAGTATTTGTGTATGGTGTATGTATACTTCCCATTGATGTTTCATATCATGAATATTTTTATTTTCATTATATTCAATTTATCATTTAATTAATATTAATTTTGGGGAATATGATTCAATTGATTATAAATTTGTAAGTATTTTCTACCTGAACCTCTATTTTTATTTGGGTTTATCTTATTCTCTAATCACCTCAATAAAATTATTATTTATTCTTATATTATCATCATAAATTATATTTTAATGTTATATATATGTTTACCAATCAAAGTCCTACTTTATTTTATGGTTAGTTATGTGTCATAAAAGAATCTTTCAAAAATTGTTCTGAAATGAAAGCCCAATTCAAGGAACTTCTCGAATTCTTACCTATTTTTAATTTCACTATATAATCTATTTAAATAAATATTTATCCTTATAAAATTAAATTTTTTAACATGAAATAGCTATTTTGGTTCATTTCTGGTTTTATGAAATCAAACATGCCTTTGCGCTTTAAAAACCTTTAATATCTTCCTTAAACCGTGCTAAAATGTTTTATTTCCAAAGCTTCATTAAAAACACTTTTTAAATTATTTCACCTCAATAATACTTTATTTGAGCCTCAAGTATAATTTCAATGATATAATCTTTTATTTTCTGGGATATAAATGTTTGCAATCTGATTTCATGACAAATACAAATGATTTTCCATAAGAACTCTTCTTTCCAAAGTAAAACAGATTTTTCTCATCTCACTTTAACTTTTATGAGATATATGCCTTGTTAGACAATTATTTATTAATTGTGGTGTATTTAATTCCCTTTGTTATATATTATAAATAGTCTCCTTATTCCCATGATATGACAAGGGATTCTTATTTGAATTTTTAAAGGTGTTATGGGACACTTTGGAATGGTTAAGGATTATTTCATCAAGGATTTTTCAATGGTCTCATTTAAAAGTATCTTCATCTATGTCAACGTCCTTCATTGAATCTTGTACACCATTGAGTTTTATAGCCTATGATATCATCCACAATTTTTTATTGAATGTTTTATGATTATTTTGACTATGTATGTTCTATCTTGAGACCATTCAACATATTACTCAGGATGGTTAGTGTTTATGTTTAATGTTTGGGGAAAGTTAACTACATTTCCTAAGTTAGTTTCATTATGAATTTATATATTGTTTATGATTATCACCATTCATATGAGGAATACATTGGACTTATTAAGTGTTAGGTGGGGCCCACTGTATCCCCTCTGTGCATCGGTAGGTCTCATGAGAAAAACTACGATCTTGGCATGAGGAATTAAGAAAATGATTATTTATAGTCTTGGCACGAGGCCTTGATGGTATGGTTATGATGTCTGGCATAAACATTTTCATCATTATGAAAATAGTATTGATAGTTCATGTGGTTATTTATCTAGTAGAATACCCATTTTTATGTTTTATTATATAATTACTTATTTATATCTTATTTCTTCCTAATATGTTCACGTTTATTTTTAAAGGCATGTGTTTTTTGTTATTCACCATGCCTAATGTTTATGTTTATGATATCTTCTACTATATTGGTTACCCTTATTAAGCATTTGATCTCCCCACCTTCTTTATGTTTCAGTTTCTTAGGACTTGAAGGAGTTTATTATGAATGACCTACAGGTATAAACTTATAGTTGTGGATGTTCTCAAAAAACTTACATGTTTTATTTCTTTTCTTGTAGTAATGTTTACCCTATGTATGTATCTGATTTTCCAAAACATATAAACTACTAAGTCCTTCGAGATTTAATTCCTTGTAATCATTCTAATGTATTAAAATAATGCACTGGCTCTTGGCTTCTGGGGTTGGGGTGTTATATATAATATACTTATTATCAGCATATTTAACAATAA
Source organism: Viscum album (assembly GCA_963277665.1). Taxonomy (NCBI): domain Eukaryota; kingdom Viridiplantae; phylum Streptophyta; class Magnoliopsida; order Santalales; family Viscaceae; genus Viscum; species Viscum album. The sequence continues at coordinate 544,070,776 of OY728157.1, forward strand.
TATTATTTATATATACATCCATGATGGTGGTGGAGAAAAATGAAGTATGTAGTTCATGGAGGTGGTGAACCCACAATAAAATAAACAATCATTTTATTTTCAGAATAATTTTAAAATAGGTTTGATAACATATATTATATTAACATAATAAAATTTCAATATCTTTTTTATATAGGATTCATTGTTTCATGTTTGATGAAATAAGTTAGGATGAGGTATAAGAATAGAAGATTAAAGGATATTTTGTTTAAGAACATTACCAATTTGGATATCCTCTCCTGGAAAACACCTTAAGACACCTTGGTATGGTATTTCGGTAAGATCCAAACTCCTCAAGCATGGGAAGTGGTCTAGGGAGATATTTGGGAAGAATATGGGCAAGCTGAGAAGCTTAGAAAGTGTGGGGAGAATTGGTGGTATTTATAAGGGGTGGAGATGAGTGTTTTTTAATATAATATTGATCAGTTTTTTATTTTTTTCTCAAGACTATTAATAGTTTTGATTATTGAGTTTTAAATAATGGTTTCTTACATTATCCATGACTCACTAATTTAGGTATTTTTCTTATAATGTGAAATACGTTATTTTTTCATATTTCTTTATTCACCAAAAAATCAAATGTTTCAGAAAAGTAAAAAAAATTCATCCAACTATTTTTTAATGTGTAGATTCAAAAAATTAAATTCATTTTATGAAAACAATTTTATAAATATGATAAATATATTTTCTTAATAAAATCATAATTTATTTGAAAAAAATACTAATTTTTATATTATGATCATATTTATAGACAACTATAAAATTATTTATGATCACAAAAAACTATATTATCATTATAATACAGAATTTTATTTTTTTATAAAACCAATTTAAAAATATAAGTATACTTTTTAGCTTTTATATTTATTATAATAATACAAATAAAACATTAATATTTTATAAAAATAAAAAATAAATATCTTATAATTTTTAAAACATTTATATATCTACAAGATGATATAAATTTTCTATTTTTATATTTTATAACATACCTAAATATTATTTCACTTAAATAAGTTATAATACCATTATAATGGTCAGGTTACCATTCCTAGTGGTTATATTACTATTCCAACAGTCAAATTAAAATCCAAACGGTCAGATTTGTAATGGTCATATGCATTACCAACCTTCTATAAATAACTTATATTTAATTTATTATTAATTAAATTATATTTTCTCTAAATGTTACATATATTTTCATTTTCAAAATTAATATTTCATCAATAATATTATGTTTCATTTCAATATTGTTTTTCATGAGTGTGATCATTTTAAAGGATCGAGCAAATCCAAATTTTCATATTATAGTTATCTTATTTTCTATTTTTTATCCCATTGTAACACTTTAAATCCTTATGGATATATTAATTTTCTAAATATAAGTTTCAGGTTAATATAATAAAAAATTGTTTTATCATGTGGTTCATGTGCTTTATATAATACTAGGGGTCCTATATATATTCCCATTGTGGGATTCATATGGAGATTTCTAATGCTCGAGAGAAATTTATTATTGTATGAGAAATAGATCATAATTATATAATGATCTAATCCTTCTCAAAATTCTATCGACCATTCCCTAAATATATACTCAAGTGTATGGATAGTATACTTATACTATCCATCAACTTGAGGGTGATAGTCAAACTAAATTTCAACTCTGTGTTTAAATCATGTTGAATATATTTCTATAACTTAGAGGTAAAACTTGGATCTCAATCAGATATAATTGATGGTAGTGTTCCATAAAACCTCACTACTTGCCTAATGTATATCCTTACAAGTTGATCAAGTGATAAGTTATATTAAATTATAATGAAGTTATCAATCTTTATAAGATGATACACTACAAACCATGTAGAATTATTTCTTATATATTTCTTAAAAATACCTATGACAAAGTCTATGATGATGTTTTATCATTTCCATGAAGTTATTTGTAATAGTTGTGTCATTACCTTGGAATTTTTCCTCTCTAAATTCACTTATTGATATACTAGGCACTTTAATGTATATTTTTTCATCTCTATCTTCATACTATCCCACCATTGGTATCAAAGATCTTAATAAATCTTCATGATCCCTAGGTGGATAGAGATTTTATAGCTATGTCAATCATTCAATAGATCCTTATTTATATTAGTATTTTATTGTACACATAGTCATGAAAAAAAATCTTAAAATTATTTCTTTATAAATTTTCAACTCCAATGATCTCCCTTTTCTTATAGCTTCCACCTTCTTTTGTATTTTCGCATCATCCCTTTGAGTATCCTTTATCTTATACAAAATGGATATTCAAGAAATCATTGATCTAGGTTGGGTGTTTTTCCTTCCATTGTGACTTAATTGTCCATACTTTGAAATTCTAAGAATATTAGATCATTATCAATTATTATAATAGAAGAGGTTGCATGATCCTTTCTACTTTAAACATTTTCCACTTTATTTTCACATCCAAGATGGTAATGGATTGAGTATTCATGGTCCTTGATCATCTCTAACTATATTCATTGGTGCATATTAATCTCATTCTGTGTCAATTTATATTTTAGGCTCTTGTGATTAATATATATTTCATACTTATCCTTATAAAGATAATTCTACCAAATAATCAACTCAAAAATCACTAAATCCAACTCCATTTCATGCATTGGATAATTATACCCATTGACATTAAATTGTCTTGAGGCATATACTATAACTTTATCATTTTTTATTTGCACACAACTAAATCACTTCATTAAAGAATCAATGTATAACACAAAAATTTCCCACTTGAGGTTAATGTGAGTACTGGTGCACTAATAATACATTTTTAAAATTTCTTGAATCATTATTGACATTAATTTTTACATATAATATTCACTTATTTCTGAGTAATCTTGTATAGTGATTTTAACAATCATGATAATTTTCTCATAAATTTTCAATAGTTCCCTTCTAGTCTAAGGATATCTTTATCACAAATATTGATCTATTCCACTCCTCAATTTACTTTTTCATTAAAGGATCTATAAATATCCATTTCTTGTGATGAAATACCCCATGAATAATACTTACTCCATCGAAAACTCATATTTACAATTATTTTCAATTAACTTCTCATTTAATAAAATCATTATCAGAGTAATCAAATATTCCACATATTCCTCCATTATTTTAGAGTATATCAGAATATCATATATAAAGACTACCGCAAATTTGTCTAGGAAATATCTAAAAAATCTATTCATTATGTTCATGAATATTTATCGATCATTATTGAGTATAAATGGAATAAATATGAACTCATATTTATCATACTTTGTATGTAAGGAAGTATTATGAATGTCATCCCTCGTCACCTTTATTTAATAATACCCTAACCAAAAGTCCACCATATAAAAGTATTGAACCTAACATTTTTTATCAATTAATCTATTAATTTTGGTATGGGTACTTGTTCTTTATTTTTATATTTTTGAGTTCATAATAATCAATGAAGAGATGCATTGAACCATCCTTATTGATGAAGAGAACTATTATGGCCTATGAGGAAGCACTCATGCATATAAAACCCTTGTCCAAATTATCTTATAACTCCTCCTACAGTTATTATAATCCAATAGTGTCTATTAAATATAAAGTATTGGATATGTGTAGATATACATAGATAAGTTTAACTAAGAACTCAACACCTCATTCAAGAGAAAGGCCAAGAAACTCTTTAGGAAACACATCAGTATTGTCCCTCACAATGATCAAGTCTTCAAGGATGATTCTACCCATTGTCTCGATAATTTAGTCAAGATATACTTTATCAAAAGTCAATAATATCAATTGTTTAGAATATTATTCCAAATTAGATTCCTCCTAATCCTTCCACAAGTATATAATTAAAAGATGATTCAATATATAGAGACCGATTATCCACTCTCAAAAGTTGATATTTGATTTTCATAAGGATATAAAATACATTTATAGTATAGAATCAATTTCCACTAAATGAAGTATGAAAATATTTTTTGGGAGTTATAGTTTACAAACATTGACTGGGGAGGAGTTATTTACTTAGGATGAAATAATCATCCCATTTTATATTCTCACATATAATTTATCCTCTATGTTTTAAGGGTATATTTGAATAGTAATACTAAACTTTCATGATAAGAAATAATGTGTAGAACTAGAATCAAATAATATATTCTTAATTATTGAATGAATAACTATTGTTCCTATCGCCACTACATTATCAGGTTACACCTCAAAAATAGTGATAACACAAACCCTTCCTTTCTCTATTTTTCTTATAGGTTGTTTTCATTGATTATCTTTGATAACCCATGGTTTAGGGAATTATATAGAATATTTTCCATGTTATTTTCAGTTGAAACACTATATTATAAGATTATTTTATATTGGAACCCTCTTTTCTTCCATCACATTAGTGGGATTCTTCTTCACACTTTGTCATTGATTATCCTAATGCCTATATTTTCCACACATGAATAATATTCCCAATCCATTGAGATAGTTTCTAAGATACTTATTCCCATAATTTTGAAACATGGTCAGTTGGTTTTTCTTTCCTATATGGGATTTAGATGTTAATCCTCCATAATTAAACTTCATTTTTTTCTTTTTATCACTATCCCCTCAAGATCACTACGAATTACACATCTCTATCAAAACCTTATGGGCACAAAAAAACAATATTTATATCACTTCCAAAGTCTTGAATCTATAAATATTTTCATAGACTTATATTTAATCCACTAACGTAGTGGTCCACCTTAATTTTTGTGTTAATGAAATTATTGAAGGTATATTGTGTAATAATTAAAAAAATTACCTCATAAGCCCCAATATAATCATATTCCTTTGTATTTATTCAAAGAAACCCCCTAGTAATTTTAAGATGTAGAGTTCAGGGAAAATAATTTCTTAAATCCTTTATATTCCATGGATTCATATTCCTCCTTGGTTCTGTGTTCTTGATTAGTGTGAGACCCCCCATGTCACAGTGTTGTTTTTCCCATGTTCATTTGAGAAGTGGAGGCCGGAGTTTCATTTCCTTGGAGTTCTGGTGTATAAAATGAAATTTTTTGAGTTTTTTCTACTTTTCAGTATTAAGGTTCATGATTAGAGGTAAACTGTGAAGCCTCCCTTTGTGACGACCCTTTTTAGTTCATTTTGAACTACGCATAGTTTTACAACATGGGATACACACCCTTTAGTCAAAACCATGTGGGCTCTAAGAGAAACCATGTGTGGTAATTGTTTTTTCTAATGTGTGGCACATGAATTGTGCACATTTTAGTAAATTGTGTGGAAAGTGTGTGGTTATCTCTATAGTTTTTTAAAGAACTATTTTCATGGATTTCCCATTGGTTTTCAAACTATGCAGGACCCCCCTCCCCCCGGAGGTTGTGCAAGGCCTGGGTGGTCTTGGATTGAGATGCATGGTTTTTTTAACCATGTGGTCTCTGAAAATTAATCCTGTGTCTTAAGGTTTCTTGGGAGGCATTGGAACATGAATGGCTGGTGCACGGTTTTCCTAACTGTGTGGCCAATCTGTTTGAGTTGTTCAGATCATTAAAAAAATGGTAATTCCCAAATTTCCCTCTTGAGTTAAGAAGGATTTCACCCATATTCTCCCCTACATGCATCTTCTAACCCTCTTGGATCCAAGAGGAGTTCCAACCTATAACATATGGTATTCTGGGCTTCCTTTGGTGTTTTCCAAGAATATTTTAGGTGATTTTCTCCTCTCTTTCCCTCATTCTTCCTTCTCTATCTCTTATATATTTGTTTGGATTACCCCATGAACCCTAGGGGTCATTTGGTTATATTTTGGGGTTTCAAATGTTTATAATGATGGGGATTTTCAATTATAGGGATTGTAAACACTATTTTTAGTCCCATGGGTGTGGTTGTTGTTGAAGACGACATGTTTTGGGATGTTTAAGCTTGGTTTTAACTTATTTGAGGTAGGTGTTACTATAAAATTAATTCATTTTAAAATTATTAGAATGCTTTTACTTCCTAAATTCAATTTTTATGAAATAATAATTATATATGGTATCCTTGTGATGATTTGGAACCCTTTTGATGGATTTTATGCATGGCATAATTGGTTTTATAGGTGAATTCCATGTTTTGTTGTTTAAATGGGAATGTTTTATTGAGAGAAGCTTATTATTAAATGTGTTATCCCTTTTTGAAATGGTTTTCATGAGTCTAAATGGTTTTTAACTTGGTTTGGGTTTTCAATGAGTGATAAGAATGGGTTTCAAGTGAATTTGGTTTTGAATTAAGGTGTCGACCTCAATGTGATTTGTAAAGGCATGTACTAGTGTATTTAAAATGGTGATTTGAAAAATGTGTGAAGTTTATTCTTTGATAAATTCATTATTGGATTTTTGTAAATGGTTGTAATTTTGGTATTATTTTTTTCAAAGAGAAATAACATTATGGAACGATATCTTTGAATAATTTTAAATGAAATGGGTGATTTATTTGGACCTCTTAAAAAGTTTTAAGTGGTGATTAATGAAAATTATGATCAAAATAATGGATTTTTCCATGTTTTGGATTATCAAATATAATATCCCATATGTAAGGGTGACTTTGAAATTTTTTAAATGTTTGGGTGATTTCCATCATTTTCCAAATGGATTTTATAAAGTTTTTAATAACATTTGGAAGTACTTGGAAATGTGTGCCATGTTTTTGAGTTAAAGTGCCATTTGAAACTTTGGTTTTAATGGTATAAGTAGATGGAACCCTTGATTTCCCCTTTCTTATGTGTCCCTTATACAGGTTTTTGATCACTATGTGATGCTTTTTAGTCCCTTTATCTGGGAATGTGCTTGTTATTCCATATGTTAGTATTATATGTATGGGGATTTTCATCATTGGGTGTTAGTGGTGATGGTAGTTATGGTTATTCCTTATGAGTAGACTTGGATTATTGCACTGCCCCTCACTTACTTCATTGGTCATGGGATGTCGCGTACAAAGTTGATGATCTATCTTGTTTCCTCTAGTTGGTTCACATGCTTCTTCTTCCCCACCCACCCCCTAGAGGGAAATAGGGCTAAATGGGGTTTTTTCATTCCAATGAGTCTTATGTGGAATAATTGTATGATGGTATGGACATAGAATATGATGGTAGATAATTCCCATTTTTATACCCATATATAGTTAGATGCTTGTCATGTTAGTCACTTTCGGTAAAACCATTACGCATTCATTTACTTAGTGAGTATGTGATTGAGGGGGGTTTTACCTGATGCTTGATTGTTTCATTTCCCCTACTTTATTTAATATGGAACCTTTATTTCTTGTGTTTCATTTTATTATGCATTATTATTTATATATGTTGTTCTTACTTACTGTGCTTAACCGATGTGATTTGGATTGTTTTCATTGAAAATGAGTATTAAAATATGTTTATAAAAACCTATTTTGAGTTTCTAAAAACTATTTTATGAGTTCTTAAAGGTGTATTTAAAAATGGGGGTTTTTTAAGGATGTATAATTCCAGTAAAATGTTTTAATGTAACTATTTTCATTTAGATAAAATAAGTGTTAGTTATTTTTTTTAATTTTAACGGTGTTTGTGGCTTTGAAATACCTTTGGATGGTGGTTTTTTTTCAAAACATGTGTGTTTGGTTTTGGAAAATAAAGGGAAAATGTTTTTAAAGTTAATTATAGATTTTTTTTATTTACATGCCTTGTATATATGTAAATAATACTTTATAGACTTATTTTAAAACTATTATTAGTGAATTTACTTATTAAATGAATTTCATAGTTTTGGAAGGTTGTGGTGACCTACTAGTCTTTTTAACTCATGCCTAAAAAAATTCTGGTTCTTGGTTTTAAGTTGGATCCTTCTTAATCATCATGGTCGGTGTGGGGTTATTTGGGTGGTGGTGTGAAACTGGAGGTTTTGTGGAGTTAGTTTTCGGATTGTCTTGATTGGGTTTGTTTGTAGTAATTTCTTTTTGGTTATTTTTTACCTCCACAATCTTACCTACCTATATCTCTTTACTTATGGATGTTTATTAAGTATATGAAAATGGGATGGATCATGGTAGTTTGTTGTGGCCTATTTTTCATGTTGTTTATTTATTCTCTCTTTCATATCCTTTTATTCCACTGTTGTGTCTTGGATTTGCGAAAATCCATTCCTAAAGAAGTTCTTATAGTTCCCAAGCGCCTATCTCAAACCCATGGGGATTGGGAACACCCTTTGATCCATCTAGAGGATTGGTTTGGGTATTGAGTTAGATAGAATCCCGATCCATTTAATTACAATTAGTTTCCACCATTAATCAGTTTCTCCCATTATGTGATAGAAGACCAACATGTCTTTATCTTATCTAGAGAAATAGAGTATAGACAATATAATCTTAATAGAGATAATTAGTTTTTATATGATATGGAGATCAAAACTTCCACTAAAATTAGGAGGATTTTTTCACATAAACAAATCAATCATAACATTCTCTTTCTCACGATAAGGAGTTTGTTCCACATGATTCAAGTTATTATCCATAATTTAATTCAGTTGAGATACTATTGATCTCATGTTCTAAAATTCAGATCCCATTGCATTTGGAATCTCATTAGGTAAATCATCACATTTCCTATCACATTGTTTATTGTCATTATTCCTCCTAATTCCCTCTATTAACTAATAAAAATTAATATTAGGGATGGTAATACTCAAACTAATAAGCATATAAAAGGAAAATTGCGAACTTAGAAGGAATAACTCGTGAATGGAATATATGTCCCAATTATTGGAGTCTCTGGGATTAAATATAGGTTGTTTATGGTAATTTTCCTATTAATTTTTCTAACCTAAAAATCTATTCAATCCCTTCATAATGGTGCATAAATATTTTGTTAATTAACCAAACTATATCCTCCAGGAGTGTCAAAATTAGCTTGCATTAAGGCCTATTTATCATGAAATGGGTATAGTTCTTCTTAATACCCAGTGAGACAATTCAAGGTTATTTCCCCTATGTATATATGTAATATATCCACATACACTTGTAGTATCTAGACAAGGATTTCATTTCTTCAAAACCAATCACTCAATATGTTACCAAAATTTCATGATTTTTTCCTGTAATTATACTTATCCAATGGAATTTTACTAATGTATTATTTTCCTAATGCCAAAAAATTACTATACCTTTACCAACTATATATTCCCAATACTCTTACACATATTATTATATGATTTTTAATATAAATATCCAATAAACACAACTGTTTAATCCAGAGGTCAAGTGTATTTGGAAGTCCGTGATCATAATACATCACTATTGAACTAAAAATAAAAAATATTTATTTTAATTTCAAAAAAAATCTCCTAATTCCATTTTAGATTATATAACTACATAGGATAACCTAGGGAATACATAAAGAAAATTGGTGAGCTAAAAAACACAGTAAGGGAATAATCATGAAAACAAAGCGCATCATATGAGTAAAATAGAATAACATGATATCATAAAATAAAAATATCATGAATAATCATATGGAATAATGATATAAATAATATTTTATAATATGATCATGGTATTAAATTAATTTAGTAACATAACAATACATGAAAACATAAGCATAAGTCAAGTCTTAATTCTGAGACATCAAAACATGGTTGACAAAGTCCCGTGATGGATTAGGTTTACTCTCTAATCCCATAAACACCATCACATGAAATTTAAACATTAACCAACACATTAGAGAACTATATGGGAGAAAACATTATAACATGTACAAGTATATGTGTGCCACATAAGGGAATTAAGCATAAGGAATACACATAAGAAATACCAATGAAAGGTAATGAGTTACATAATCTTTCCTCAAATCATAATCAAAGGATAATTCATAATGATTTCAAATAAAAGTAGAAATTAAATATTTTGGATGTTCATATTGTGAAAAATAAATATATGGCTCAAATAAAGAGTTAATCTGAAGAAAATTTCATGAGAAAGGTTAGAGAAGTAATTATGAAATTCAACTTTTTTAGTAAGGTTTTAAGAAAATGGTAAGGAGATTTTAAAGACATTAAGTGAAAAATATTTTTAATTAATCCAATAAGTGAACAAGGAGGTTTATCCAAGAAATAATTAGTATTTTCATAAAATATTTTATCATTAAAAAAAATTATGTGGTGTTTCACAATATGAAATAAGAAATAGTAAGTTTTCTTAAATTGTGTTCACATAAAAGAATGATTTGGGAAGAGATATTTAAGATATTGTATATACCCATAAAATAAAAGGTAAAATATGATATTTATATATGTAATATATATATATATATATATAATTTATAATAACTAAAAATGTTAAATATACAGATAAGGTGAGGTGGAGAGAGATAATTCATAACCCAAAGAAAAGAGGGTGGTTCGGAGAGTTCCCTTACCTCATGTCTGGACTCGTTCTTCAATTTCACTTAACATAATGAATGGTAAAATTAAATTTATTAAAAACATTATTCAGAACCTAATTAAAATATATTTTATTTATTATTTATATTTTATGATATTTTATAGTCATTTAATTGAGATACCATGTCTATAATCACTGTCCCAAGGTCGTTCATTTCATGGTTCCAAGGTAGCTTTAGTTTTTGGATAATTATTGAAGTTTTTATAAAATTATTTTAAAACACTAGAAGTGAGATAAAATTGTATTCATTTCCTTCCAAAATTTTAGATGATCCGAAATCTTCATATGTGTTCTAACATAGGGATGATTCATTTAGTATAAATGTTATCATTATACAGTTAGTTCATTTGGCCAATTTTCTCGACCAATGTGAACAACATTCTTATTTTAATTCAATTATTGTTAATAAATTTTAAAAATTTTAATAAGTTATAATATACTTATAATCATTATATATAAACATAATATTATTTATATAACCATACATGAATGTGGTAGATAAAAATGAAGTATGTTGTTCATTGAGGTGATGAACCCACCATAATATATATAATCATTTTAATTTTAGAATGAAATGAAAAGAGGATTGATAATTTAAATTAAATTAAAATAATAAAATTAAATTATATAAACTATACATGAGTAATTATGTCATGTTGGATGGAATAAGTGACGATTAACTAACAGTTCAGTTAAGAACATTACCTCTTTGGATGTCCTCTCTTGGACAACACATTAAGACACCTTGGTATGGTATTTTGGTAATAAATAAACTTTTTATATGTTGTGAGAGGAATGGTTATATATTTTATAATAATAGGTTTAGGATAATAATCTTATAATGTTTGGTAGAATGGGTGGTGAGTGGTGGTATTTATAAGCGAAGGATAGGGGTGTTTCTTAATGTAATATTGATTAATTTATTATTTTTTCTCAAGAAAACCAATAGTATGGATTCTTGTGACTATATAAAATATTAGTTCATGTTAGTTTTATATAATGGTTTATTACATCATCGAATACTCACTAATTCATGCATTTTTTTAAAAATGAAAAATATTGTATTGTATAGTATTTTATTATTCACTAAAAATTCAACTATTTTAGAAAATTACCAAAAATTAACCATAACCATTTTTTAATGTATATATTACAAGAATGAAATAAATTTTATGAAAATTATTTTATAAATATATGGAATTTATTTTCTAAATAAAATACTTATTTATTTTAAAAAAAATACTAATTTTTATATTATAATCAAATTTATAACCCTTTTAAAAATTACTTATAATATCATAAAATTATATTATAATTATAATAAAAAATTGTATTGTTTTATAAAACCAATTTAAAAAATAAATATCCCTTCTAATTTTTATATTTATTATAAAAATAAAAATAAAACATTCATGTTTTATGAAAATAAAAATATTTATTTTATCATTTTAAAAACATTTATTGATCTATATAATGAGATAAATTTATTTTATTTATATTTTATAAGATACCTAATTATTATTTTCCACTACCATATGTTAGGATACTATTATAACATTCAGGTTTCTATTCCTAATGGTTAGGTTACTATACCAATTGTCAAATTACTATTGAAAAGATCAGATTTACAATGGTCATATGGACTCCCTGCCTTCTATAAATTCCTTATGTTTCATTCATTCTTCATTGAATTTTATTTATTCTGAAGGTTATATATTTTTTTCAAAATTAACATTTCATTACTAATATTATGCTTCATTTCAGCAGTGTTGTTCATGAGTGCAATCATTTTAAGGGATCATGCATATCTAGATTTTAAAACTATGGTTATCTTATTTTCTATTTTTTCACATTGTAACACTTTCAATTATTATGGATATATTTGTTCTCAAAATTTAATGTTCAAGTAAATCTAATAAAAAAATAGGTTCTATCATGTGGTTTGTGTTCATTATGTAATACTACATTACTAAATATGACACATTTATATAATGGTATGGGAATACATTAATAAAATTCCAAGTAATTACATTCTTCCCCCTTAAGAAATTTCACCTTTGAATTTTCATTTCAAACACTTAGATGAAAACATATGAGAGTAATTTTGTTTCATTTATTTATCTAGTTACCATGTAATCTCATTTTCTTTTAGTTCTTCTATATTACTTTGTCTAAGTGAGTTATCTTATTATCGAAAAAAATTTCATTGAGGTCTAATAACGTCACTAACTAGTCCCCATAAGAGAGATAATTCTCTAATCATACCACCTATGAATTAAATTATGTGAGGGATCTAGTATGTACTTGTATAATAGAGACACAAGGAACACCTCATGTACTTCATACATGGTTAGTGAGAGTACTGGTTGATATGACACACCTCTGATGTGATCAAGAATCTCAAATGGGTTGATGTATCTATGGCATAGTTTTCCCTTCTTCCAAAACATCATGTTTCACTTCTAGAGATAGATATAAAGAAAAAAATTTATCAAAAACCTCAAACTCATGGTCTCATCGATGATTACCATCATGGATATTTTATCAACTCCAAGATAACTTTATGTTTTTTTGAATAGTTTTTTATTCCCTCCAAATGAGCATTAGTAAATCTATAAAGTTAGAAATTCTTGAATATGGGTATTATCTTCCCTACAAAATAAATAAAGAAAAAGGTGGATAGAGCTCACAAATTATGTTACCCTCTAAAAGAAATTTGATCTTATGACCTTCAGAAGTTCATGTGAACATTTCATGTGCAGCAGATAGCCTATGGGAGATCTCACAGAGTCCCATTGACGAGTCCTTCTATTCTCGAAAAGGCATCAAAGGCATTCACTGATTATGTGGAGGTATCCAGATAAGATCCCTTGGAATGGTTTACAGAAAAAATTTGAAAGCATAACATAAAATCCCTCTACCAACTCCATCCTGGAAAATCATCATATAATCAGGGTGGAGAGACCTATAAATCCCCCACTTAATCATGAAAAAAATACATCTTTGGATCCTTACATCAGCACACCTAGAAATAGAGTGTATTTCTAAAAGTAGTTGATCACATTATAAGAAAGGATTTACATTAGGTAAAATCTAGGGAACCACCTAATCAGATCATGCAACTTTCATATGCACTTCATGTGATCACTCCAAGATCATGCGAAGGACTTCAGGTGGGTTATGCGAAGGACATCCCATATACCTAATCAGTCACAAGAAACTTAAACAAGATAACACTTAAAAAAATATAATGATGGAACAAAGACTAAAAATATGAGAGAATTATGTAAATAACATATACATTGATCCTCATGTGCTTCGCATGAACCACCCTAGTTATGTGACCGCACTAGGACATGTTGCTCAGATCATGTGATGCTCCTTTGGTATACTATTTGGATTATGTGAAGTCCCCTAGATGTGTCAAAAAAATCCCATGGAACACCCCCCAGTCAATCCACACAAGTCTCCTAGAAACCCTCTAGGATCTCTATACAGACCTCATGATGTCCTCTAGACATGTCTCCCAGATCATATAGCATCACCAGTTCATTCCATCTATGTCTTTCAATGGAATCGGGATATTCCAAATGGCTCTCATGATGCCCTCCAGACAAGTGAATAAGATCTTTCATCGTCTTATAGACTTGTCAGCTAACGTTTTGTGATAACACTTGGACAAGTTATACATATCTTGTAACACCCTAAAGACAATTCCCACTGACTCTCGTGACACCCTCTAGTTATTTCAACCATCTTTCTCAACGACACTAGGGAAATTCAGTTAGATCGTGTGATTTCATCATAGCATTTCATCCAAGATCATGTGATGGACTCTAAGATTTTCCATATAGGTCTTGTGACTCCCTTCATAGAAGTCATACTTGGTCATGAGATGGCCTTTAGATATTCCATGTAGATTATGTGATGTTCCTTAGACAAGCCAATGGGGTCAATATAATGTCTTTGGACATGTCAGACAGATATTGTCTAATATTTCAAGTAGAAAATCAAGGCATGTTAGGCAGAAAATCAACATATTTCAAGAATAAAAGCAGGCCAGGTTAAGCAGGCATCCCAAGACATGATAAGTTTCTCCATCCTAAGTATAGGGAAACCTTAGTGTGTAAACCCCAAATTGTTAAACTATAATGAATCTGATTACTACTATAACCAGAGTATATAGGACGTATTCTTAAGGCCTGGGCTCCCTATATGATATCTGAAGGGAATTCCCATCACGTAAGTCCCATATCCATAAGCAATGAGACTGATTACTCACTATCTTTTATTTTTTACATTGATAATAGATCGTGTGGGCTTAGGGAGTTGCCATAATCATATCATTATCATCATAATCCCTTATCGAGATAGGGAAACCTTAGTGTGTAAGTCCCAACTAATTGGACTATGATGACTCTGATTCGTTTTACAACCACGATATGTAGGATGCCTCTCAAAAGGCACAAGCTCAAATGGACATCCACTTTGATGTAGGTCTTTCCATGTCTCAAACATCCAAACCATCAAGACCCAATATCTCTCATGGGATGATCATACATCCCCATCAACCAACTAATGGATAAATCATTAAACTATGGTAGGTCTGATTCCTGCCATAACCAGTATACATAGGATTCCTCCTCAAGACTCAAGATCCATACCTGGTTCCCAATTTCCCACATATATTTCATTGTCATGTGAATTTAAACTACATGGGTTTAACAAACTATGTGGGTTTTTATTCATATTATAAAATAGGATATGTAGGACACCTCATAATGGCTCAATCCCATCCACGAAATATTAACAACTACCCAATATAACAAAAAACTATGGAGTACCTGGTTATATGACTCCAACACATAAGAAGCTTCCCACCAATGGGAAATGGATGAATAACCTTGGATTAATATAGATGGATTCACCAACAAGAACCCCCCACCCCCACTCTTTACATATAAGGAGACTTAAACTATGATCATTTTTAGGGTAACTCATCACATATCAGGATTAATAAGATATTATCAAACATATATTAAATCTATAATAAAGTCTTGTGGTAGGAAAAATTTCCCCCCAAAAGTGTGTGATGAGCTCGACCTCTCATTCTCTTGACAAATGTGAGCTCCTAAGTATCGTTTGGTATGAAACCCTAAAGGACCGCCTGCCTTTGGAAATAATATAGTATCCCAGTTATGGATGTGGGGGCCATTGGGAGTTTTCACAAGGGATAAACAAATGGTAATCCTGACATGAATGATTGTACAAAGTCATTGAACTAATGATATAATCAACCCATCAGTTCAAGACATCCACATATTTCTAACAAAAAATTAATGGTGAACCAGATAAGAAATCATTTAACTATGGTTTCTCCTTCACATGATAAAAATGATACACTACAAAATTCTCATCGCACCATTAAAGTTTCCATCACAAGAGTGGTTCCTTATCCACCAAAATCCCATGTAAAACAAAAAATGGTGAACCCAATGTGAAACTCCCAGATAAAAAAATTATTCGTTTATTATCCATTAGAACATTTTATATATACATCTAAACGCAAACAAAAAATGGTGAATCTGATGTGAATATATCAAATAATTAGATGATTGGGTTATAATCTATCAACCCATTTTATTTTAATTTATAAATGTATCCAAAGAAGGTAACCAACGTGAATATCTCAAATAGCATGATGATTGGTTGAACATGACATGGATATTAGGTATATTCCTCTATAGTCAGGGTTCTATAAAATAAGGCCATACTTACATTGACAAGTCCATGAGAGCATAATGGATGGATCATGAGTAAAATAAAAAATTTATTACCCATATGTATCTGATTGAGCACATATCATGTCTACAATGGTGCACTGATCATTGAGATTCTTCCATATTGTCTTTGTGACTATAGAAACTAATCATGAAAACAACACCATGATCCAACATGTCTTCATCCAGTGATTGTTCTGTCAATTCAACTACAACTGCAACCCCTACAGGCCTCAAAATGACCTCACATACCCAAAATCTTCAGTGTAGGGTGGTTAATGAAACGTTCTACGAATACCATCGATGTGGAATTATCCCAACCATCAAGGATTCCCATTATTTTCTTCAAGTAATAAAACTGACGAGTCCATATTATCTCAATAAATATGTAGTAAAGCTAATGGATCTCATTTCCACAACCAACTACTTCCGGATCATATCCACAGATCATGAAAATCACCACCTTCAGTATCTAATGAAGCTGGATCAACGAGATAACTACAACTCTTTTCTGATTCAGGGACCACTGAGGAGGGACCATATCAATCGTCGCCACCATCTCTATCTCATTGATACCCTTTATTTTCCTATTGAGGGTCCCACCCAAAACACTGCCTCCTCTAACATCCATGCATGGGTAACATGGAAGACACATCGGGCATGGAAGGCTCTGGATAATCATGAGTGTGATCATATCCTCACTCCCACCAATGATTTTTATCGGCATATTCTGACAGTAGCCAATGAGCAGGCTCATATCCCTGCTCACTCGGAACAAGTCTATGGGAATATTCCTATAGTATGCATAGATAAGGTTCATATCCCTTCCCTAGTGGATGAATTCCATAAGCATATTTAGTTTTCACTATGAGGGAAAAAGTGGGCATATATCCCCACTTCAATCAAACATATCTTCCAGAATATATTGAAGATGAAACAATGTACATGCTTATATACTTACACATACTTTTATAAAATGTAATTAAATATTTGGAACAACTGAATAAATACAAAAGAATATTATATAACTGGTACAGATACAGGGAAAGGTACATATTCCTAACCCTAAAGATAGAGAATCTGTAAGAACCCAGATCTTATTTTCATGTATCGATCCTGTTTTTCTAGTGTTGGGAGAAAAAGAGGAGTTTTTGGTAATTTAAGGAGTACACGCTGTGTACTTTGAAGTACACACCATGTACCCAGTTGTCACGGGTGACCGTGTACTATTCATGTAACGAACAAGTATATGGCCCTGGGGGTGACCTGGAGACCCCTAAAGCGGCGCCCGGTAAAGGAATATACATGCCTTTTACTTTTCATTTAAATTTTTATATCAAAATGGGGTCGTTTCTCATTCACAGAAACCCCTTTTCTAATGACATGTCGTCCAGGAATGACCGGGAGGAATGATTCTTCTCTGAGCCACTGACCCGCCATCTGTTCTCCTAATCAGCCACCATTGATTGCGTTGGAATCGCTACAGTGTGTTCTTCTTTATTCTAGAGCCCCGTCTCTTGATTTCTCTTCTCTCGTGAGATATTCTTGGTTGATAATTTTTGAATTTTTTTTAGATCTATGGAATTATAGGTTGATTCAAAGGTTGGGATTCAACTATATTGACCTTACAACATCAAGGTAGGTGGTGTGTTCCTTTCCATATTTTATCCTGAAATTTTATATGCAAAAGTACCCAATACCCTATAATGAGGTATTTTGTGTTTAGGAATTTTAGCCCTGTAATGCCTATTATGCCTTGTGTTCTTGAGTGGAGGTTGTTTGATTGTGAATAGGGTTATTTTCTATGTTATGGATGTGTTTCCCATGTTTGTTTTTATATTGACTATTTGGTCTAGCTTTTCTGGTTAGGCTGCTTGTTTTCCATGCCTAGTGTTGTTAGGATGGAGTGATATTATTTGATGTTTTTATATTCTTGCAGCTGTTAGAAAAGTAGTTCTTAAGGTTTACTTTGGTTGTTGAAAATCATTGTGCACGATTGACTTACATAGGGCTTTGTAAACCTGGTGTAGTAGACCATAGGGGGAATGGACGCTAAGGGCTTCCCTGGAGTGTCTGTTTACTTTTAAGTTACGAGACCATAGAGGGGATGGATTTGAGTGATCCCTTAGAGTGTTTGTAGTTCTATTTTTCAAGACCAAAAGGGGAATTATATGTTTAGTGCTTCCCCAGAGTGTCTTTAGTTTACCGATAAAAGACCATAGGGGGAATTGATGGTGAGTTCTTCTTTAGAAAGTCTTTTCTAAAGATGAACTAGAGGGGTTAGATTGTGAGTACTTCCCAGAGGGTTTATTGTGTTTGATAGGTTGAACTAGAGGGGATAGGTTGTGAGTAATTACCATAGGGTTACTTGTTTTTTATTAGTTGCTTACTTGATATATGAAAATGAATGCAATTAAAATTGTAGGGTTGTGTACTTTTGAGTACTTCTTTGTTTACTACTTCATTTTTCTTATTGTAGGCCATATATATTCATTGATTATTATGTATAGATAGTTGGGTAGTTTCTTACTAGGATTCATCTCACAACCTTCTTGGGCCATACTTTTGGGCCCAAACAGATTATATTGTTTCAGGTATAGATAAGGTCAAGAGCCCTTCTACTTTAGTTGCTTGATTGTTGTGGAGCTGGAAAGTATGGGACCAAGCTGAGACTTCGATGCAGCTAGAGTTTATTTTCTTTATTTGTACTTTGGTTTAGTATTGTATTCTAGCATTGTGACTTGTTTGGCTGATTTCATAGACATATATATCATGCATCATTTATATATGTGCTCCAGTTGTATATTACTTTTAGTCTTCCACTGTTTACTTATTGCATGTTAGTACTGCTTACGCTATTGTTATCTATTTCTTTTCCGCTACATTACTCTACCAATGAGGGCATAGTCTCCCCATTATCACACCCAAGGCCTTCACTGCTAGTCAGCACCCTCTGGAATTTGGGGAAATACACTTGAGGCCATGTGACCAACCAGGTATGGGGAACCTCTAGGCAGCACCCAGAACAGAGATGTTACAAAGTGGTATTAGAGGAATTATTTTATTTTTTACTTAATATTTGGAGACTATATCCAGGGATAGTAATGAATAGATTTTTAGTAATAAGTTGTGCCTAGGAGTAGCTAACCCGTGTTTAGGGAAAATCTAATTTACCTCAATTATTGAAATTTTTCTGGTTTGTCAATTATTACAGTTGATTTGATTTCACTATTGGGTGATTCACATGTTTTGTGTTGTTAGTGTTGATATTATTGAGGTTCTATTTCTATTGCAACCCGATGAGATGAGGGTATGCCATCTCATGCATCATATAGGCACTTTCTAGAATTCACATGTCATGCATTCTTACCATGCCATTTAGGGGTGCATTAATAATTGCATGATGTTGTGATAGATTTTGTGCTAGATATGCATGTTCTTGTGATATATGCCTTGATAAAATACATTCCATTTGATTTTGTAAAAAAAATACATTATATTTGATAGGGTATTGCTAATATGTGAGGTTTCGTTTGAATAAGAGCAAAACTTTGGTTCTTGAGGTGTAATGGGACCTTCATGGATTGGAATTGTGTGGATTAATTCTTTGATATTCCTTGTATATGACATGAATATGATGCTAATATTTGATTCATGGTGAGTATAGGCCCTCACGGATTGGAATTTGGCACTTTAATGTTCGTTTCAATGCTTTTCTGGGTTCCAGAGTAGTTTCAAAGGCTTACTATCTAGAAAAACCCAGAATACATGGTGTGTATTGTTGAATTCATTCCATGTATCCTTCTGTTTGGGAAGGTATAGTTTTTCTTAATTACACGCTGTGTACTGTATATACACGTTGTGTAGTCTCTAACCGTGTTACTGCCTTTTTGGGCTAAAACACGGGATTGTAAATCTTTGGTGGAACACACTGTGTACCGAATGTACACACCGTTTGTAGAGACCATGTGTCCAGGCATGTGACCAATGAAATGGGTGGATTATGGGTAGTTAGTACATGTCGTGTCTGGCACAAACATGCCAGGTAGGTTCAGCTGTGTAACCATCCGTGTGATTAATGACATAGGTCAGTGATGTTCTTTCTAGTACACGTCGTGTCTGGAACAAACACGACGTGTAGTCTTTCTCTATAAGAATTGTGTGGGTTAGTCGTGTAGAAGAACTCAGGTAGGGGAAAACGATTCAATTACATGTCATGTCTTGGGAGAAAACGTCGTGTGTATGGGGTGTTACGTGACCAGGGTTGGCAAGAGTGCACGCCCATGTGATGACTTGGAGCAGACCCAACAAGATCAGGATCTCTTACCCTCTACAGATTTATCCACAAACCTAGTTTCCTTAGTTTTAGCTTTTTCACTTTTCGATACAGGGGATTCCCATAGTTTTAAATTTTTTTCCATTGTGGAGAGCCTTGGGCTCTGTATCTTTTCTTCTACTGATGTATTAATGCTAGACACTCCATTGGGGACTAGAATGGCTAGTGTACATCAGTTCAAGGAGTGGCCTCTTGAGGTTGGTGGTTGTCACTTCATATGGGACCTCTATGTCCTAGAGATGAAAAACTATGTTTTCATTCTCAGGATGGACTGGTCGGTTCCCTACCAGGCTGTTTTCAACTACTATCATCATAGGGTGAATTTTACTTCACCATAGGGAATTTTATTCTTACACAAGGGCGAATGGAATGTCCAGGTGAGAAGTGCAGGACCCAAGCATCATTGGTTGGGAAGTGTTACAGCCTAGATTTTTAGTCTTTATCTTGATGACCAAGGGACATAATAGTTGGACTTTCCTCTAATGGTTGATCGTTTCAGGGATGTCTTTCCAAAGGACTTTTTAGGTTTTCCTCTGGAGAGAAAGGTATATTTTTATATTGATCATGTGCCAGGATCGGCACTGGTGTCCATTCCTCCTTATAGGATGGCTACACCAGGGTTACATGAGCTCAAGAAGCTATTAGAGGAGTTACAGGAAAAGGGTTTCATCTGAACCAGTACTTCTCCTTAGGGTTTGCATGTCCTGTTTGTGAAGATGGTAGATAGTACCCTCATACTTTTCATGTATTATCAGAAGCTTAACCAGTTAATGGTCAAGAACTAATATCCCTTTCCGAGGATTAATGACCTCTTTGATCATCTTTGAGGAGCCCAGGTGTTCTCAAATATTGACTTGAGATCCAGTTATCATTAGTTGCACAGTAAACCATAATATATACCTCTTACAGCCTTTCAGAGTAGGTATGGTCTATATGAGTATGTGGTTATTCCATTCGATCTCATGAACAAGACTTCAATTTTTATAGAACTGGTGAACTGAGTGTTCCATCCATACATGGATTCATTCATGGTAGTCTTCGTGGATGATATCTTTGTGTATTCTCACACTCAACACAACCATTCCACACATCTTGAGATCGTTTTGAGTACACTGAGAGAGCATCAGTTATATGCCAAGCTCTCAAAATTCCACTTTTGGATGGACAATATTCACTTCTAGGATCATGTTATCTCATAGACAGAAGTATCAGCAAACCCAAAGAAAGTGAGAGTAGTAGTATCCTGGGAAAACTGAAGAACGTTTTTGAGGTACAAAGTTTTCTAGGACTGGTTGGATACTACATATGTTTCATATAGACTTTTCATTCTTAGAAGTGCCACTGATGAGCCTGAATAAGAAGATTGTGAAGTACCTATGGATAGATTCTTATGAATCATCCTTTTAGGAGAAGAAATGGAGGTTGAATTCAGCATCGATACTAGTTTTTTCAGAGTCATGCAAGATTTATACTGTATACTATGATGTATCAGGTATCGGGTTGGGAGTTGTGCTTATACAGGGGGGAGTTGTTGCATATGGGTCTCAGCAGTTGAGTCCACATGACAGGAATTACCTGATGCACGATCTGGAGTTAGCTGCAGTTGTTCATGCCTTATATTGTTGGATACGTTATCTTCTAGGAGAGAATTTTTTGGTATTTTTGGATACATTATCTTCTAGGAGAGAATTTTTTGGTTTTCACTGATCACAAAAGTCTCAAATATATCTTCACACAGCATGATTTGAATTTGATATTGTGAAGGTGGGTTGAGTATATTCAATTTTTGATTTTTAGCTTTCTTACATGCCAGGTAAATGCAACGTAGTGGCTGATGCATTAAGTAGGAGGACACAGATAAAGGTAGTTCATGAGGCCAGCTGTGAGTGTCAGCTTATGGATCTGTTCTCTGAGATGTATTTGGATGTGCACGACTGAAAAGGGAATACTTTTCTTTCTTCTATCGATGTTACCTTTACTCTACTTGATCGAGTAAGAATGAGGAAGCTATTAGATTCTGAAGGCCTAGTCCTATGGGAAAGTGTGTTAGGAGAGGACCCTATTCCTGGACGGGCAACAGGTGAGTATGAGATCTTGCGTTTTCATGGGTGTGTATGGGTATTAGTAAACATATGCAAGGAGCTAATGCGGGACTTTCATTCCTCATATTGGACAGTTCATCTTGGTGTCACCAAGATGTATCTAGATCTACACCATCGGTATTGGTGGCCTGGTATGAAGAGAGATGTTGTTGGGTTTGTCGTGAGGTGTTCCACCTATCAGTAGGTGAAGGCGGGGCATCAGCGACCCGTAGAGATTTTTTAGTAGTTACCCATTCCTGAGTGGAAGTGGAACGATGTCACGATGGATTTTGTGACACGTTTGCCAAGGTCGCCTCAAGGGAATGATGAATTATGGGTTGTAATAGACAGAATCACAAAGGTTTCTCACTTCTTTCCGATCATGGATACCTTAAGTGTTGATGAGATGGGAAGGATTTACATCCAAAAGGTAGCATGTCTACATGGGGTTCCAAACTCCATTGTTTCAGATAGGGACACACATTTTACTTCTCGGGTCTGGAAGGGACTATAGAGGGCGTTGGGAACACAGGTACTTCTGATTATGGTTTACCATCCCCAAACATATGTCCAATATGAGCGTACGATTTAGGTTCGGGAGGACATGCTTCGAGCATGAGTCCTAGATTTTGGATGTTCTTGGGAGAAACACATACCTCTTGTGAAGTTTTCCTACAATAATAGTTTTTAAGAAACTATTCAGATATCACCTTACGAGCCTTTGAATGGTAGGACATGGTGATCAACACTACGTTGGCTAGAAGAAGGAGAGGCAGGTATGATGGGACCTCATCTTTTCCCGGAGACCACAGAGCATATAAAGTTGATTCAGAAAAGAATGGCGACTACACAGTCACGAAAGAATTCTTATGATGATCGATAGAGACGACTTATAGAGTTTGAGGTCGGAGATCAGGTTTTTCTATGTGTCACATCGAGGTTGGGATACGGTAGGATTAGGAGACAGGGAAAGCTTTTGTCGAGATATGTTGTATCATTTGAGGTTTTGGAAAGAGTTGATCCGGTTTTCTATCGGTTTCAGATACCTCATAGGTACCGGGATATGCATGACGTCTTCTACATTTCTCAGCTACTACGTTACTTCTTAGTCCCATCTCATGTTTTCCAACCTAATGAGGTTGAGTTGGATGTGGATGCATCATTCGAGTAGGATCCTATCCGGATTGTTGATCGTAGTGTGAAGGTTCTCCATGGCCGGTTTGTTCTTCTGGTAAGAGTGCTATGGAAGCACGGTTGAGTACAAGATGAGACTTGGGAGAGCAAGGTTGAGGTACGTGCTATGGAAGCATGGGTGAGTACAAGATGAGACTTTAGGTATAGATCATATTTTTCTAGTGTTTTTAGAAAAAGATGAGTTTTTGGAAATTTAAGGAGTACACGCCATGTACTTTCAAGTACACACCGTGTACTCGGTTTCCGCGAGTGACCCTGTACTGGATGTGTAACAGCCAAGTACAAAACTGTGTGGGGTGACATGGAGACTGCCAAAAGCAGGGCCTGTTAAAGGCATATACACGCCATGTAATTTTCTTTTTAATTGTTATATCGGACTGAGGTCATGTATCATTCACAGAAACCCCTTCTTCTAATGACGTCTTGTCTAGGAACAACTGAGAGCGATGATTCTTCTCTGATCCACCAACCCTCCATCCATTCTCTAAATCAACCGTTGTCGATTGCGTTGGAATCACCATGGTGAGTTCTTCATTCTTCTAGATCCTCATATCTTGATTTCTCTTCTCTCATGAGATATTATTGGTTGAGCGTTTTAGATGTTTTTATAGATCTATGGTGTTGTAGGTTGATTCAAAGGCTGTGATTCAACTATATTGATCATACAATTTTGAGGTAGGTGGTTTTAGCCTTTCTGTAGTTAGTCATTGAATATTATGTTCAAAAGTTCCCAATACACTAGATTGGGGTATTGCGTGATTAGGGGTTGTAGCCTTGTAATGCCGGATATTCCTTGTTTTCCTGAGTAGAGATTGTTTGATTGTGAATAGAGTTATTTTCCATGATTTGGATTTGTTTCCCATGTTTGTTTTGATATTGGCCATTTGGTCTCGCTTTGCTGGTTAGGCTGCTTGTTTACCATGACTAGTGTTGTCAGGATGGAGTGATATTATCTAATGTTGTTATATGCTTGTAGTTATTTCACAATTAGTTCTTAAGGTTTACTTTGGCTGTTGAACATCATTGTTCACGATTGACTAACACAAGGTTGTGAGAACTTGGTGTAGTAGACCATAGGGGGAATGGACACAGAGGGCTTCCCTAGAGTGCCTATTTACTTTTACATTGTGAAACCATAGGGGGGGTGGACGTGAGTGCTCCCTCAGAGTGTATATAGTTCCACATTGTGAGACCATAGGGGAAATTGGATGTTGAGTGCTTCCCCAGAGTGTCTGTAGTTTAATGATAAAAGACCACAGGTGGAATTGATGGTGAGTGTTTCCTCTGAGATTCATTGATAGAGCTGAACTAGAGGGGTTTGACTATGAGTACTTCCCAGAGGGTTTCTTGTGTTTGATAGGTTAAACCAGAGGGGATAAGATGTGAGTACATCCCATAGGTTTACCTTTTTTTGATTATATGCTTACTTGATATATGAAAATGAATGCAATTAAAATTGTAGGATTGTTTACTTTTGAGTACTTCCGTATTTACTGCTTCATTTTTATTATTGTCGGCCATATATATTCATTGATTGTTAGGAATAGATCTTTGGGTGGCTGCCTACTGGGATTCATCTCAAACCAAGTTTGGGCCATTATTTTGGGCCCAAACCAATTATATTGCTATAGGTATATATAAGGGTAAGTGCACTTCAACATCTGATACTTGATTAATGTGGAACTGGAGAGCATGGGACCAAACTGAGGCTTGTGATGCTGCTAGAGTTTATTTTCTTTCATTTTACATTGGTTTAGTACTATATTCTATCATTGTGTCTTGTTTGGCTTCATTCCTAGACATATGTATCATACATCATTTATATATGTTCTCCAGCTGTTTCTTACTTACAGTCTTCTGTTGTTTACTTATTTCATGTTAGAACTGCTTCCGCTATTGTTATCTGTTTATTTTCTACTGCATTACTCTCCCAATGAGGGAATAGTTTCCCCACTATCACACCTAAGACCCTCTCTACTAGTTGGCAGCCTCTAGCGTTTGGGGAAATGCGCTTGAGGCCATGTGACCAACCAGGTATGGGGAACCTCTAGGCAGCACCTGAAACTGGGACGTTACAACAGCGCAACACTCTAATCTTTATGAACAGTTGGTTTTTTAAGAGTAAGATCGCATTGTTTCTCCCATCCAAGAGGATTATCAGCATAATATGATAAAGGATGAAATGTTGGATCAGGTTCATATTCTAGTTCCTACTGGGGATCACCAGTTAGGAGAGGAACATGCCTACCAAAAACGTCTGGAAGTATATTCCAATGGCCCAGGATCGGGCTCATACCCCTATTCTGGTCAGGGATCGCCAAGTGAGATGGGAAAATTTCTCATGACAGGCCTATATTTTTATTGAATAAGTCCAGCAACATACTCTAAAGGCCTAGGATCATGCTCATATTAATGTTACGGCTAGGGATCACCAACTGAGAATAGGACATGCCCCGAGACAAGATTATATTCCTATCAGTGAATCTTCCTATAATATTATTGCAGATCAAAAAATCAAGGATCATTTCCTGACATCCACTGATGAATGACTTCATCATCATCCTTCTGAGGCTATATAGGAGGAGTCCCATATCTCTTCTCCAATTATGGTGGTCTGTCAATATATTTTTGTGAGGAATGAATATTTGGAATGGGGTCATATAATCACTAAAACTGAGTATCACCAAGTGAGAGTGACATGTGCCTCAGGATAGGCTCATATTACTATCAAGAAAGACAAAAAACATATTCTAAAGGCTTGGGATATGTCTCATACTCCTGTTTTGACGGAGGCTCACCAAGGGAGAATGGAACATGCCTCAAAACAAGCTCATATTTCTATGAATAATGAATAATCTCATAGGAATATTCTAATAGATTCTCTGCAATGGTATCATAATCCTGCAACACTATATAGTTATAAACATGGTTTGGAAACCATCATACAGTAGACTCATATCCCCGTACAATTCCAGAAGGCGAGTTGGCATATTTAGGCCATGATGTAAGATGAGGCTCATATTCTTAATCTTCTGAATACTAATGTCTTTGAGGTTGTTCAAGACACATTTTTAACACCACAAGGGTTTTTCAACTCTTTAATTGAATTATAATATGATCATTATAGTTATAGTCCTCCTTGTGGTAGTGTGGAGATGTATAACATGTCTATACTCCTAAAATATTTTGTGTTCAACCTCTCCATGGTGATATCTCCCATGAACAAAGAGATTCACCCCTTGCCCAGACACCTAAATATTAATATGTGTTCAAAACTCATATTCCTTGGTATAAAGAGGTACTCGAAACATTGGTGGAAACCATATATAGTTCTCCATCAACATCCAATAACACTCCACTCCAGTAATCAGGTGACCCCAAGAAGAACCTTATATGGTCTGATTAGATGGAGTCATGTAAATATGACGAGGAAGAATACAATATTGATATATGATGAGAGTTATCTAGAAACAACCTCCCCATCATGTTTTGGACTCTTTCCACATTAGGCTATGAGATCTCAAATGATCTAGAGGAGGAGTTTATGCCTTATCGACACCAAAATATGTGGGTAACTGATCAGTGACTAAACACTAGAAATATCCTTTATCTAGGATTTGATGGTCACCTATAGATCATCAATGTACTATGTTTTTATCTATACCAAGATACTATCTCCCTGGTCCATGATCCAAAACTCAAAAATCATAGTACAATTCTGCAACATGCTTGCCTCCATTGCATCACATCTCTTCATCAGTTGATAGTCATAGCCACATCGTGTGTCTGTATTCAAGGATAGGTAAAGTATAGAGTGTTACACTTCATTGCACCCCTGGAATAGAAAAACACCTCAAATACAGAATCCTATAATGCAATATCCCATGGAAAAATTAGGTGAATTGGTAATTCTTGGATAGTTTTTCACTACAATGAAATTCTCATACATTAAATATTCCAAGAAATCCCAAATAGTGAAAGAATATAGTAAAAAAATCTTTGAATTGGGCCCCTCAAAGTAATGGGAATTCATTTATAACACATAATCCAAGGTCGGAATCAACCTAATGGAATCCTATAGAAACTAACTCCTGTTGTGGGCTTCCATTTCACCCAGCTCCTACATGATCACAAATGTTCCACATCATACAAGCTGCAATAGTAGCTTCCATAACAGCCATCCATGAGAAAATCCAGCCAGCCTGGTTGGTCAAATATCTACCACCGCCTCTACCCTTGGGACCATAAATTCTTGAGAGGATTTAGTACATGTAGACATTTGGTGAAAACAAACCCCATCTTATTGGTCTAGGAGAATTTATATCTCAACCACTATCACAAGGTTAATAATCCCTTGAGAGGGTCTTGGAGAAATCAATAGAGATTTCTTATCAATATTTTCCTACTGTGATATGGGGAATTTATATCCCAATTCATGTCCTATGAATCATAAAATCTTTGACCAGAAGCATTGAATCATCAACAACAGTACCAATCAATGACAATTATGGCCCTAGATAACCCCCAACCCATAAGGATGGGTGAATTTTCACCATCATTTTCACCATATATGGAATAAGCCTTCT
Organism: Viscum album; assembly: GCA_963277665.1. Classification (NCBI taxonomy): domain Eukaryota; kingdom Viridiplantae; phylum Streptophyta; class Magnoliopsida; order Santalales; family Viscaceae; genus Viscum; species Viscum album. The sequence goes on from OY728157.1 coordinate 544,099,268, forward strand.
CTGGGTTGGGAGGTAAAAATTTATGGTCTACATCCCATCCATTACTCCCACTTCAAGATAAACTTATACTATATGGGGTTTATTCATAAATAATGACTACAAACTCCATCAAGTTCATTTCTCACAAGCCAATATAGGAGGAGCCTACAGTAAAGGAAATCAGACCCTTCTTGGGTCATAAACCAAAATGGTTAAATATGTACAAGGGTTTGAGAAATGAACCTAATGAAGGTAGTAAATAATGATCCTATTAAATTGAAATTAATTGGACTATAATCATTTCTGGATTCACCTCTATTAATGTCATAACTATTAACATATCAAAAATTGTGGATCAAGACACATATGAAAATGGACACAACATAGAAAATTTACCATGAGAGGAGGGTGATTTTGATGCACCAATAGTCACATACAAGACATATTTTAAAGTTATTTTTCATTTAATTTACATCCTTGCTTTGTTTTGGGGGTTTCCCTAGGTTTTAGGGAAGAATAGATGAGTATTCATGAATTGGGCCAAACCGTGAGCTCAATTCCAGATTAAAAAATAAATTTTGTATCTTTTATAACTTTTTCATTTTTCAACATTTTTCATCCATTAAAATTCCTACTTGACCTCCCCTAACCTATTAACACCACCAAGGTAATTTGGACCTTTTATAAATCCATAACCAGGGTTTATTTGGGTATTTATCTAAGAGGTTGGGCCTTCCCGAAATCTCAATTCCTGTTTTAAAAATAAATTTTGATTATGTTATAACTTATTCAAATTTTGGGATTTTTAAGTGATTCCAAGTCTCACCAAAGCCCAATTAACCCAGAAGCGCGTATGAACTATCTCCCCCATATTTGGATCTCTAGGTAATTGCTATTTGGTTCCTAACTTCATAGGTTTTCTCAAATCTCCCAGATTTAAAGAGGTAAAGTATTTCTTTCATAACTCTCTCAATTCTCAATATTTTTCCTCCATTCCAGTTCCTAATTGACCTAATATATCTTTTTCGAAAGAAAACTAAATTTTTTATCTTTTAAATTTCAGATACTTGTGTTTTGGAGTGATTACTTCAAGATACTTCAAGTAAATGAGCCCTTTTATTCCCTCTTCCAAACTACTTTGGGTTTCATTCATTGTTCTTAGGGTTTCTTTGGTTATCATTGAGTTTCATAATTTCCAGAAACTAGGTTTTAGAACCTAGGGTTTAACATTGGGATTTCTTGGCCAATTTTTGTGGTTTTAGGTTTGATCTAGGTCTCTCTTGGTGCGGTGGGGGTGCGATTTGATTTTCGCACGGAGATTCAAGGGTTTTTGTTACTTTGGTAGGTGATTCCATTGTGTGTGAAATTTTTGTGAATTATATTGTTGTGTTAATGGTACCTTAATGTTTATTTCACTTGAATGTTTCTGTAAAAATTGGTTTTAGTTGCATTTATAATGAAAATTAATTTTAAGTTCCAATTTTTGGTGAAATTGGGGGTTTTTCATTCAAATATTTTATTGGTTCATTTTGGGCTGACCTATAATTACTTAGTTGATTTTATTGAACTGAATTAGGAATAAAAAACATGTTTTTAATGTTTAATCTTTTTTTTTGTTGCTGTGAAAGTTTGTTTAAATGGTGTTTGGGAAGCAAATGGGCTTTAAGTGCCATGTTTGTGTGAAAATGGTGGTTTTTAAATGATATAACTTCTTGGTTCACATTGAGCTGCCCCATAACTGAATTGTTGGTTTCATTAAAGGTTATTGAACTGAAATTTTGTTTTAATTACTTACAAGTGTTCATATATTGTGCATAGTGGATATCTTAAAGATCTTTGGGTGCAAAACAATGTGATGTTTTGAGAGGTTGTTTTATTGAAAATAAAATTATGTTATTGTGTGTTTTAAATGGTATAAAATGTGTGTAGCTACTGTACAATTTGTTTTTTACCAGTAGTGATATTATATATGTAAAATGATGTGTGTTGTTTTCTTAAATTGTTTGAGCCCAAAAGGGGAAGCTCGGGTACCTAGGTGGGCGGATTTGTACTAGTACGGCTAGTGGATCAGATGGATTTTGTCCCTGTTCCACTTAGCATTTGGATAATGAAAACTCTAACTAAAATATGTGGATGATTATTGGGGACCAATAGGTTATGGGTATGTTCCCTACTAGTGGCTCGTGCACGATAACGTATTTTTCTATAGTTACACTACACTGAGGTACGAGGTACATAGGGCCTGAGACAACCTAGTTCTTAGGGGTGTTTCTGATTTTGATGCTCATTAGATTTGTGGTATTTACCATTGTTGTGGGGTGTTTTTGGAATTACTTTATAGTAGCTCACATTTATATTTAATGTTCTAACATTCTGAAATTCTCGGATAGAAAACTTTTTTCATTTGAAAGTTGCATTTCTTTGAATTTTAACACTGTTTCACGTTGTATATTAAAATTGCTTGTTTTGTTCACATTGTATTGCATGCTCTTTGGAATCATCTGGTGGTATCCCATTGTTTGTGAAATTTTTTTGAATTATCTTATGGTGTTCATGGTACCTTAATGTTCATTTCACTTTAATGTTTCGGTAAAAATTGGTTTTAGTTGCATTTATAATGTAAATGAATTTTAAGTTCCAATTTTTGGTGAACTTGGGGGTTTTTTATTCTAATATTTTATTGGTTCATTTTGGGCTGACCTATAATTACTTAGTTGATTTTATTTAACTTAATTAGGACTAAAAAAATGTTTTTAATGTTTATTCTTTTTTGTTGTTGCTGTGAAAGTTTGTTTAAATGGTGTTTGGGAAGAAAATGGACTTTAAGTGCCATGTTTGTGTGAAAATGTTGGTTTTTAAAAGATATAACTTCTTGGTTCACATTGGGCTGCCCCATAACTGAATTTTTGGTTTCATTATAGGGTATTGAACTGAAATTTTGTTTTAATGACTTACAAGTGTTCACATAGTGTGCAAAGTGGATATCTTAAAGAGCTTTGGGTGAAAAACAATGTGATGTTTTGAGAGGTTGTTTTATTGAAAATAAAATTATGTTATTGTGTGTTTTAAATGGTATAAAATGTGTTTAGCTAATGTACTATTTGTTTTTGACCAGTAGTGATATTTTATATTCAGAAGGATGTGTGTTTTTTTCTGAAATTGTTTGAGCACAAAAGGGGAAGCTCGGGTACCTAGGTGGGGCGTATTTGTACTAGTACGGCTAATGGATCGGATGGGTTTTGTCCATGTTCCACTTAGAATTTGGATAAATACAACTCTAAATAAACTATTTGTATGATTATTGGGGACCACTAGGTTATGGGTATGTTCCCTACTAGTGGCCCGTGCACGATAATAGATTTTTCTATGGTTACTCTACACTGAGGTATTAGGTACATAGGGCCCGAGACAACCTAGTGCTTAGGGGTGTTTCCAGTTTTGATGTTCATTGGATTTGTGGTATTTACCCTTGTTGTGGGGTGTGTTTTTAAGTACTTTACAGTATCTCACATGTCTATTTAATGTGCTAACATTCTGAAATTCTCGGATTGAAAACTGTTTTCATTTGAAAGTTTCATTTCTTTGAATTTTAACACTATTTCACATTGTGTATTAAAATTGCTTGTTTTGTTCACATTGTATTGCATGCTCTTTGGAATAATCTGGTGGTATCCTATGGGGATTAGGCTCACACCCTACTTACACCCCTTGGGTGTAATTAGACCTTCTTATGCTTGAATCAGGTAAAGGGAAGGCTAAGGGTGATGGCGGTTCAGGGTGTTAGTCCCCATCGTTGGGGCGGAGTTGCGGAGAAGGCTTGCGGGTGATGACCCCCTTGTCATGTGGAGTCCATGGGGATGTCTTTATGTTGTCATTATTTTTTTTTAGACCACTTTTAGTGTCTTTAATCACATGTATTCAGATCTGGTTTTGTTAAGAAATGTTTAGCATGAAAATTTCAGATTCTAATAATTGATTGTTTTTTTTATGATTTATGATTTCATACTCGGGTAAATTGTTCCCAAATCAGATTTTTTTGATACCCGGGCACTTGTGCCAGCCCGTGGGGATAGGGAACGCCCTTCGGGTCATGTCACGGGCTGGGTTTGGTGCCGATTTTAGCGGCGACCAGATTCTATTCGTGACAAAATGGTATCAGAGGAGGTTCGCTCCTTGGGTCATGTTATTTGGAGAAGAGTCAGCATAGTCTGGAGCTAGGATTTTTGGGACTTGAAATTTCAGTCATGGGTAGTGTGTATGGACATCACACCTCATGACCGTATTCAAGTCACCATGGGAAGTATGGATTTATCTGAGTCCTTTGGTTTTCTTGGTTTAATGATGACTATGGGAAATGAAAAAAGATTTGGGAGAATAATTTCAGTGAGCTCATAGGGCCTGGAAAGCCATGTAGAGCCGTGGATATTTACCTAGAATACTCTATATGATGGAAAAGTGATTGGAATATGGCTTCCAGCCATATGTCCAAGTCACCCACCGAAACTAGTTTCCTCTCACATTGTCTTGTATCTCTTTGTTTTGGAATCTTGGAAACTTAGTTTTTTTAAGCAAAAAAAATGACTTTACTTTAAGGAGTGTGAATTTTTGTGATGTTATTTTCTAGTAAAGTGAAAATGGTTTTTTTTAAGTCTATAAATGATATTTCAGAATTATTTCAAAAGGGTAAATTATGTGTTTACACCTCTTTTGAAAGTATGAACTATGTTAATTGGGGTTTTGAAAATATGTTTCTAGTGGAATTTTTTTAACCATGGAAAAGTGTTTTGGATTGAATTAAGTGTCTAGAATTTTTGTGTGAGGGTTGAAGATGGATTTTGGGTTTGTTGACTACTGAAAATTTAAAAAAAAAATATGAACTTTTAGAACCTTTTCTTGAAATGAGAAGAGTTGAGTTCTTAATTAAATGGAGATTTATGAAATGGTGTTTTTCATGAAATTAGAAGTGTTTTGAAATGGGTTGAAATGTTTTGAAACAATTGTGAAAGGCATGAATATGTGATTTTATTGAATTATGCATTATTTTCTAAATTGGTTTGTGAGATGAAAAATTGGGTTTTGATATTATGGTTGGTGTTTTTGAGAAAGAAAAATTGTGGTTAAAAGTTTGATTTTAAAAAGAGGAAAGGTTTGATTTTTGGTATTTGGTATTCTCAAGGGTGACCACATGAATAGGTTTATTTGGGAAAATGGATTGATATGAGGTGGGTTCCTAGTGTGGCATGTAAACATTCATGTGTGAGGCTCATGAGATACCATCGGTAAATGCGCAACTGACCAACACTGTTTTTTTAAATAATTTTTTTTAAGGAAAGTGTCGTGTTTTGATAATGTATGGTTGGGAGGTATAGATTATGTGTTTTCGGGATTACTATTGTGGGATGTTTCTAGTTCAATAACCCCTCTTGTTTGAACGATGTTTTGGGTTTGTGTTTCATTGATAAGTTGGAATGAAGTGTTGGTCAGTGGTCTCTTTTGAGGAAAAGTTTGGGAGACCAATGTGGTGTCTCCCCTCATGTGTTCGGTTCAGTTTTGTGGTCTGTTGTGAGAAAATGACTAGATTGGTTGGGTCCTTGGGTTTTCTTATAGGATAGGGTACGCCACCATAAAGTGTTAATGTATGATTCATGTTTTTCCTATGGTGATTCACCGTTGGATGATCCTCCAGTTGATCAACATAAAGACTTTATTCTTGAGGTTTGGAGTTTGAGTTTACCCCTCTTCTTTTTCAATTATGTGGATTCCCCTATAGTGGGAGAGTGTTTGTGGGAGGTTGAAAAGGACCTTAGTTTCTTATGTTTCCTAAGTTTTCAAAGGTCAATGAAGTTCAGAGTTGTCAATGTAGAATGATGTCTTAAAGGGCCTATGGGTCTTTCGTTAGTCTCATTGAAGCAAGAGTTCAGGTTAGGGCACCAGTGTGCAAGATCTGGCCAAGAGTGGCTATTATGGACACTTTCTGGAATCATGTGTTGTTTGGGACTCAGTACAATGTCCCTCTCCTTGTGTTTTCTTTTATCCACAATGGTCATGTTCGGTGATTCCATTCGATGTCATGTGTTCATTTGACTATAAGGGTGAAGATTGTGCAATCTTATGAGAGTAACTATTTTTTTGGATGTGTGTCTCCCTATAGAAAATTCTAAATCCTATGTTCTAGAGGAATGTGTTTGTATATGTCCTTTCATTCCGCTGTTTAGCATCCGAAGAAAAAAAGGGGTGATGTGTGTGCATCCTCTAAGTTCTTGTTTTGGTAAAATGATGGGTTGGGGAAAAGCGGGTTTGAAGTATGTCATGTCTCAATGAGACCATATGAGATTACAGTATAATTGTTTTTGGCACTGGAAGAAGAGGTTCAGTTTAGGGGTTTCTAAATCCTAACTGTGAGTCCGAAGATTCTTCAATCCATTGAGCTCCATCCATAGGCTCTGGAGAGAAGTTGGCGCATAGTTAGGGGAAATCCTAGAGTCGTTCACACTTTTGGTCAAGGTCATATCCTCAATAGGAAAGATAAGAATAGTTTGAACATCTGGTGTCATCTTCTTGTTCCAATTTCTTACATTTGGTGGAAAGAGGTGTGAGTACCTTCTTCCCATGTCATACCCTGATTTGTTTTTTCCCCTTTGGGTTCCCTTGTGTTTTTTGAGAAAAGTTTAAAATTTGGGTTAAGCAGGTTGAAGTGCCTAGTTTGTGTGCGGTTAGCAGTAACTGTGTGCCATCCCAAGGGACCGTGTGATAAGAGACAGTAGCTACTGCATGGTCTCCGCACGTCCATGATCATTGGCCAAGGAAACTGAGTGAAGTTTCCTCTTTGGACAGAATGATCCACACAGTTAACTCACGGTTTCCCAAACTGTGTAAACCAACCGTGCGGCCATGCCAGCTCCTTAAAATTCTGTTGTTTTTTTGTTGTTATCCCATAATAGTTAGTTAATATGGTTGGGTTTTGTTTTGGGTATACCCACAATGGGTCTCAAGTATGTTTCATTGGATGAATTCTGGTATTAATCTACCCCTATGTGGGGAAGTCCGTTTGAGGCCCCCTGTTAGTGTCTTGATTTTATCTTAAGGAAAGTTGTGTTCGTTATTATGGTGGGGAGACCCATCATGGGTATCATGTATGTTCTCCGAGAAAAGGAATAGTGTTATTTTAACCCTTATGACGGGGAGATCATTTGTTCCTTCCCCAATTGTTATCCTTATTCTGTCTTAGAAATTGAGTTGTCCCTAGTGGTGGGATGTCCAGATTGGGTCACCTCGTACTAGTGACTCAGTTTTCTCCTTGGTGTATTCTAGGTAGGAGGTAGTATCGTTCAAGTCTATATATCTAAAAATTTGTTACTTGGGTAAATTTGGGGTTGGATAACACCCAATGGTTTGGTTTACGTAATGTTGTGGTAGCGTTATTCGAGTTTGTTGTTCGTTTCAAGTGGATTGCTTGAGCGTCGTCTTGTAGTGTTTGAGGTGTTTTGTTTTGGGATGTGTTTTGAATGTGTTTCATAATTTTAAGTAAGTTGGGTTATTTTTGGTTGGTGATAGTATTATATTCCTTTTTTTGATCAACTGGAGATGTTCGCCCTTTTTGAAGCGGGTGAAAACGTGGCAAGGAAGTTTGTCTTGGTCTATCGTTTGGGCTTTACTTTTGCATCTGGTATTGTTGTGTCATTCCAGGGGAGGAATGAATTATGGTGGGGATAATTGTCACATAAAATACATATTTTAAAGGTATTTTTCATTTTATTTACATCATTGCTTTGTTTTGGGGGTTTCCCTAGGTTTTAGGGAGGAATAGATGAGTATTCATGAATTGGGCCAAACCGTGAGCCCAATTCCAGATTAAAAAATACGTTTTGTATCTTTTAAATATTTTTCACTTTTCAACAGTTTTCATCCATTAAAATTCCTACTTGACCTCACCTAACATATTAAAACCACCAAGTTAATTTGGTGCTTTTAGAAATCCATAACCAGGGTATATTTGGGTTTTTATCTAAGGGGTTGGGCCAGCCCGAAATCCCAATTCTTGTTTTAAAAATAAATATTTATTATGTTATAACTTATTCAATTTTTGTGATTTTTTGGTGATTTCAAGTCTCACCTAAGACCAATTAACCCATACGCGTGTCGGAACTCTCTCCCCTCTATTTGGAGCTATGGTTAATCGCGATTTGGTACCGAACTTCATAGGCTTCCTCAAATCTCCCAGATTTGAAGAGGTAAAGTATTTGTTTCATAACTCTCTCAATTATCAATATTTTTCCTCCATTCAAGTTTCTAATTGACCTAATATATCTTATTCTGACGAACCCTAAATTTTGGCTCTTTTAAATTTCAGATACTTGTGTTTTGGAGTGATTACTTCAAGATACTTCAAGTAAACGAGCCCTTTTCTTCCATCTTCCAAACTACTTTGGGTTTCATTCATTGTTCTTAGGGTTTCTTTGGTTATCATTGAGTTTTATAATTTCCAGAAACTACGTTTTCGAACCTAGGGTTTAAAATTGGGATCTATTGGCCAATTGTTTTGGTTTTAGTTTTGATCTAGGTCTCTCTTGGTGCGGTGGGTGTGCGAATTGATTTTCGCACGGAGATTCAAGGGTTTTTGTTACTTTGGTAGGTGATTCCATTGTTTGTGCAATTTTTGTGAATTAGCTTGCTGTGTTCATGGTACCTTAATGTTTATTTAACTTTAATGTTTCTGTAAAAATTGATTTTAGTTTCATTTATAATGCAAATGAATTTTAAGTTCCAATTTTTTGGTGAAATTGGGGGTTTTTCATTCAAATATTTTATTGGTTCATTTTGGGATGACCTATAATTACATAGTTGATTTTGTTGAACTGAATTAGGACTAAAAAACATGTTTTTAATGTTTATTATTTTTTTTGTTGTTGTGAAAGTTTTTTTAAATGGTGTTTGGGAAGCAAATGGGCTTTAAGTGCCATGTTTGTGTGAAAATGGTGGTTTTTAAAAGATATAACTTCTTGGTTCACATTGGGCTAGCCCATAACTGAATTGTTTATTTCATTAAAGGTTATTGAACTGAAATTTTGTTTTAATTACTTACAAGTTTTCACATAGTGTTCAAATTTGATATCTTAAAGAGCTTTGGGTGCAAAACAATGTGATGTTTTGAGAGGTTGTTTTATTGAAAATAAAATTATGTTATTGTGTGTTTTAAATGGTATAAAATGTCTATAGATAATGTACTATTTTTTTGTGACCAGTAGTGATATTTTATATTCAAAAGGAGCTGTGTTGTTTGATGAAATTGTTTGGGCACAAAAGGGGAAGCCCAGGTAACTAGGTGGGGCGGATTTGTACTAGTACGGCTAGTGGATCGGATGGGTTTTGTCCCTGTTCCACTTAGAATTTGGATAAAGAAAAATCTAACTAAACTATGTGGATGATGATTGGGGGCCACTAGGTTATGGGTATGTTCCCTACTAGTGTCTCGGGCATGAGAACGGATTTTTCTATGGTTACTCTACACTGAGGTACGAGGTACATAGGGCCTAAGACAAACTAGTGCTTAGGGGTGTTCCCAATATTGATGCTCATTGGATTTGTGGTATTTACCCTTGTTGTGGGGTGTTTTTGGAAGTACTTTACAGTATCTCACATGTCTATTTAATTTTCTAACATTCTGAAATTCTCGGATTGAAAACTGTTTTCATTTGAAAGTTGCATTTCTTTGAATTTTAACATTGTTTCACGTTGTGTATTGAAATTGCTTGTTTTGTTCACATTGTATTGCATGCTCTTTGGAATCATCTGGTGGTATCCTGTTGGGATTAGGCTCACACCCTACTTAAACCCCTTGGGTGTAAGTAGACCTGCTTATGCTTGACTCAGGTAAAGGGAAGGCTAAGGGTGATGGCGGTTCAGGGTGTTAGTCCCCATCGTTGGGGCGGAGTTGCAGAGAAGGCTTTCGGGTGATGACCCCCTTGTCATGTGGAGTCGATGGGGATGTCTTAATGTTGTAATTATTTGTTTTTAGACCACTTTTAGTGTCTTTAATCACATGTATTCAGATCTGGTTTTGTTAAGAATTGTTTAGCATGAAAATTTCAGATTCTAACAATTGATTGTTTTTTTATGATTTATGATTTCATACTCGGGTAAATCATTCCCAAACCAGATTTTTTTGATACCCAGGCACTTGTGCCAGCCCATGGGGATAGGGAACGCCCTTCGGGTCATGTCACGGGCTGGGTTTGGCGCCAGTTTTGGCGGCGACCAGATTCGGTTCGTGACACCAATTGAGGGTTCACACACCTAGAACCAGAGGAGGATCCAAATACTAGAACTTAAAAATATTTATTTACTACCTATATGAAGAAACACTACCAAATATAAAGGGAAAGGTGTGGATACATCTCAATCATCTCCCCAAAGACTTAAAGTTCCTTCCTTGGAGGAATGAATAACATGATATGTGAAATAGATTCTAAATATCAAACAAATCAATGAATAGTTACTCAAAGGAAACATTCCCACTAGGTATTTTCATTCGACATAGGAGAATATCCCTCCTCAAATAAATATATAAATATTTGATCCATCTAAAAAAGCGGCATTTGAGTGTCAAACTAGCTTTACATCTAGGCATCTAGTCTACACAAATATGGAAGTAGAAAATAATTAATAATTCCTTCCATTACAGTGAAAACTTATCCCTCTCCAAGGAAATCATTTAGTATTCAGAAGAATTGAGAATCAGAAGGAGAAAAAAATAGAGCCACCTCATCAGGACTCTCCCACACCCAGTAGATTTGAGGTGGATCAAACAACAATACCTCTAGAATTTCTCAATGTCACTGAGTTCCTGGCTACTCAAATGGAAGGCATGGAAGGGTGACATGCACATGTGTATCCTATGAATAATTAATATCCTAAATGGGTGGGTGACACTTTTCCCCCACCAAATTTTATTAATAAAACCTTTTCCACCTTTGATGGTGTGGGAGACCCTTAATATAATCTCACTCACTTCGTATCCTAATTAGGTCTGATGATGGGCCCTTGAGATTTACAATAGGTAACCAAGATGAGATGTTTGGTACATAATTTTATAGAGAAATCCTTTGTTTGATACATTAGCCTTCCATTAAGATCCTTTATAGGATGGGAAGGCCTTCATCATCAATTACTTTACTAGTTCAGCTCCACACTGAGAAAAATTTATATTGTAGACCTGATAAACTATGAGTAATGAGAAATTGAGGGGGTTCCTGTCTTCATAGCTAGATGGAATGGTTTAAACTATTCACTTAGCATTATCTCTAATAAGAAAAGTTACCAAAACTTTGTGCTGAAGATATTTAGGATGAGCTTCAAAAAAATTGGGTCCCAATAAAGTATCTAGTTGGGTTCCATGATTTTGTAGAAACATCCCAGTGTTTGGAAGATTCCATTCAGCAAACCAGTGATAAATCTCAACTCATGGCTTCAGCATAGGGGAAAGGGATTGGAAGGGAAAAAAGATGATATTTTACCCTAAAACCAATAGTAGTGCTCACACAAGAACCTAGGTAGGTCATGAACCACCCAATGCATACAATCGAGTGGAAGAAACCACAAAATATCATTTGACCAAAAGCACAGAGAAATTAGGGTCAGTTTGGATTTGAGGAATAGATTAATAAAACATAATCCATCCAAAATGAACAAATCCTCGATTATTTCCTTGTAGCCATAGACAATAACCTACTCAATATACCACATACTAGGAATCCCAATGAGTTCAACCTCGCTAACTATCTTGACTACTTCTATTTATATAAAAGGTTGTTTCATAAAATACAAGGTTGCTTCATCTTCAAAGAGTTCCTTCAAGGAATGGTTGATTCTAGATAGGTAGTGTTAGATAACTCCTCAGAGATGGTGACCTAAATAAAAATTTCCCAGTCAGAAGAAGATGGTGATTGGAAAGATGTTCTTTCTAGGTGTGGAAGTAATTTCAACAACTGGATGACTTAGAAAACAATTCAAAGAGCTCATGACACCCTAAGAGAATTTCTGTAGAGACCCACAATAGCTCTTCCACTCAAGAATGTGACAATGGATATGTCTTACGAAGTTGTAATTTACCATAAGATATATGAAGAGATGGAATAAGAAGTTATGTATTATACTCTAACACAATATTTGACTCTCACATACTTCTTCCCTATAACATCTGAAGAATGGGAGCTGCTTCACCAAATAGAACCCTCATCAGATGAAAAGCTCATATTTGGTTTTCTTAACATGATGCACTTGGCAGACCCATTCTCCAATTATTATTATGACTTTAATTATGAGTTCCTCACACCTAAAATAGATAAATAGGACACATGTGCAAGAATAAAGGATATTGGGGACAACACAGGCTTGGTTGGACAAAATATTTTGGTCACATCCCCATAGAGGACATATATGTAGCTGAGACCCATGGGAAATAACTCCAACTATCCCAACAGAGACTTGAATGTGTCTCATAACCATCCAATGATTGGTGATGCCCAGTTTTCTAGCATGATAGCCTAGCAGGGGTGCGATAACCTAATCAGGCCAATGGGGAAGGTCACTAGGACCCACGCCATTCAAAGCAGATGATTCCATGAATTTTGCACAATCACGAGGCCCTTCTAACTCAAATTATTTATTTCTTGAGACACATGTCAAGGAGAAACCCCACCTTAGGAAGCATAAACCTTTAGAACAAAACTATGACATTCTAAAATAGATGGTAGTTATCCTGATCAATCTTCTAATCCTAGTTTCTCTCTATCTTGAAAAAAAATCAGGGAGGCACTTGTTGAAGCCCTCCATAGTCCATGAGAATTTGATATATAATTCTCTATTGTTGAGTTTTATTGAGTGGATATTATTCCTATATAAATCCAACTTTTTTTTAGAAGTGAAATACCCAATATGTATTTAAAATTTTGTCATCATGAAGAAAAATAATGGGAATATTAGGGTCTGTATCGATTTTATAAAACTAAATTGAAAATTCCCAAAGGAAGACTTATCTTAATATATCATAAAACTCTTAATCAATGAAAATGTTGGCTTCTAAGAACTTTCTTTCATAGATATGTATTTAGGGTACAATCAAATAAATATAGACCCTGAATATGAATAATCCACTTCCTTCTAAGAACCCCAAGGGATATTTTGTTATCAGATCATTCCCTTCAGCTTAAATAATGTCAGTTCCACTTATCAATTCTCTATGCATCATATCTTTAATCCATTCTTGGGAATAATGTTTGAATGTTATGTCATCAACCTGGTGGTAAAATCTCAATAATGAGGCAATCTCATAATTAATATTAAAATTCTCTTCAACAAGCTATGACATCACATTTTGAAGATGAATTTGATGAAATTCATTTTAAGAGTAACATCATGGAAGTTCCTTCACTTTATGGTATTCCACCATGGCATCAAGGTTTACCCAGAGAATACCCATCTTATTTTATGAATGTAATCCCCCCCAAATCTAAAATAACTTAGGGGAATCCAATAGAACCTCACCTATATTTGACATTTAATATCCAACATGGATGAAAAATATCTCTATTTCACTAGGCTAATGATGAATGGAATCACTTTATCAATGGGATGTAGTATATCATGAAGCCATTGAAATTATAAAGTATTATCTACTGCACCTACCAGTATTGATGCCACCAGTGAAAGGAAATCCACTCATCTTATATGTTCCCACCAAGGAATGGTCACTTAGCTCCCTCCCTGCAAATAGGAATGATGGGGGAAGTGAGAAAAGTCTATATTAACACATTAAAAAAATGATAGGTACTGATACCTGATACTCAGATATCAAGAAGAACCACCTCACACTCATTTTTATATTGTAGAATCTAAGGATTTAGTTGTAGCACAATGAATTCCATCTAGTTTCACATATTGATCCACTCAAGTACATCCTTGTCCACCCTGGGCTAACTAGGAATCTCACCCGATGGTCGGTCATTCTTCTATAATATGACATCTAGTTCATTTCATAGAAAGTGGTGAAAGGGAAATCCCAATCTGATTTCTTCATATCACATCAAGCCACATAAAGTACACCAATAGACACCTAACTCTTAGATAATGAGGTTTTATATGCCTATGACACTCCTCGAACATGGGAGAGGTCTTTTGATGGCCCCTCCCAAATTCCATTTGACAAAAGTATGGAAAATACAAATCTCAATCAGGTTATCTTAGGGATTTTATTTTTTCTCTTGAAAAATAAAATTTCCCCTAATCTTTATCGCTATCTGAAGGTTTACAAATAATGGGGTAGAATATCCAACACTCATCGCTAATTTGGAACTATCCCTACAGTTGAAGATAGCCTAAATAAATATCAAATGTGATTCAGAACTAGTGATAAACTAGATCAATGGTGAATGTGACAAGAAAAAATGAAGAATTATCCCCTCTCACTAGTTATTCCATGGAACAAATGGAATAATTCCTTTTTGAGACCACATTATATCATGTTCCACAATCATAGAGTTCTTGCACTAAATAATTGGATAATGCAGTGATAGTCCTAGTCGACCCTGATTAGAAAGAATAAATCATTTGTATCACACACTGAAGAATGGTCTCATAGATCTTCATCTACAATATGGAATAAATCAATCAGGTCAACACTTCCCCAAGTCATGATGAACTGATATTAACCTCTAGGTGGTTAGAACCCATTATTTGTTTTCTCCAAGATGGGATTATCACTACAAACCAAGACTGATGGGAACAGATTTGGAATAATGCAGTGAACTTTACCTTGAATGATGGTCTAAATGAGAAAAGATCCCTCTAGAATAGGGGATTTAATGTAATCCTCCTCAGATGCATTGTAGAAAGAGTGATTCACACCATCATGGAAGAAGTTCTTGCAGTCTCTTTCAATGTTAATCAATATGGGATCAGTCTCACTCACCAAATCAAGAGGCTGGGTTAATACTAGAATGCCATGATATTGGACTATGTGGAATTCACTAGGAAATTTCATTCATGCTAAGTCCATGAAAAAATCATCAATCATACCCCGAAATTTTTACATACTACTAAATATTTCCTTCTATTTTTCATTTGGGGAATGAATGTTTGGGGGCCATATCCCTCATTCACAACTAATAATTTCAACTACATCCTTACTACTATCGAATTATTCTCCAAATGTTCTAAGGAAATAACCCTCAAGGAATTTGGGACAAATAATATCATAAACTTCATAAATTTCTATATCATCGCTAGGTTTGGGTCCAACACACAATATTGATAGACAACAACACCAAATTCTTCTATATGGAGTTGAAGAAATTTTAACAGGAGTACAACATCAAGTATAATCACTTATCCCAATATCATGGGGTAGAAAATGGAAAAATATAGTCCTTTAACAAGACCTTTTCAAAAATACTCTAGACGGGGGTGAGTAAATACAAGAATTCCTAACCAGAAAAACTCATCCATGCTTTATGGGCATACCGTACCACCTCATGAAATTCTACATAATAAAATCTATACTCCATATTGTATAATACCAAGCCATTATTTCTCATGAAAGTACAATTTCCCTCACTTGGAATAGTCATTTGCGAACAACTCTCAGATGATGAGAAATCACAAAAGGAGGCTGGATGAGTTGGAGCAGCTCGATGAGAATAGTTTTCATACATTGAAAAACCTTGAAGTCCATCAGAATCGGATTGTATGGGCCTTCAATAAAAAGGTTTACCTATACTAATTCCTCTAAGTATATCTTGTGTTGTCTATAAAACCCTCAATGATACTAGGTAAGAAGCCTCCAAAGTTGGGACTAAAATGGGAAGGGCATTATATCCTCCATAAGTTCTATCATAATGGATCCTAATCATTTACCACAATGGACTAGGATTGTGTTACACCCCCCACCAATGAAATATTTCTCAATAAATACTTTTCATATCTATAATCAAGTATCAAGTCCTAGTGGAAAGACTTTATATCGCACATCATCTCACGTCTTAATCACATGGTATTAGATTGTATGGATTTTGTCCTGGTTTCATGACATTAAATTATGAAAATCTAACCTGACCACATGAATTTAAACTATATAAAGAACATCATCACTACATGATGTTAAAATGAATGAATCCCACAATGGTTTACCTTCATTCATGATGGGTAACCCTCGTCCTGGAAAAAAATATGTTAAAACTACACAACATCTCATGTCCTAACCACATAATGTTAAAATGTATTTTATGGGACCTTAATGCATGACATTAAACTACATAGAATATTTCATCAATGCATGACACTAAAATGTATGGGAATCATTGTCTCACCAACAATTCATTACACACAAGTTAGATCCATGCAAAATAACGATGAAATTCTTTTGTCCCTGTGTGAGATTCGGATCCACATAAGGAATATCTTCATCTAAAAATAATGTTAGGATTGATTCCTATCATCATAGGATATGTAGTGATGCTAGAACCTTAATCCTTGGGCCCAGCCACAGTATTCTCTTTCTCCCATGTCAAGTGACCATTTTCCTTACCTCAATACCTTAAACTATATGGAAGATGTCCTTACCGCATGATGTAAAACCACATGGAATCATGAAATTCTTTTTATTCACATTGGGTGACCCATTTCCTTAATGCGTGACTTTAAACTACATTGTTGATTCCTTTACCGCACTATTCTAAACTACATGGGTTTCCAAAACTATACACATCTTGATTATCATTTCCATTAGATATATAGGGACTCCTTGATCCTATATCTTGGTCTAGCCATTGCATGATACAAAAATCCTCTGTCTTATCCTTAATCACCTCTTCATAATGAGGGTAACCCTTTCCATTCCTTATTTGTCACACCGATCATGGATCCTGTGATCCTAGGAATTTCATTAAAGGATTCCCCCAACATAAAAGTCATATCATCTCATCGTAGGGTTATCATGGTCTTGAATACAAGACCTTAAATGGAACACCATGATTCATCTCCACATTTCATTAAATTTCATGGTTAATGTCCTTGGCACATCAAACTAAACTACAATGGTTTTCAGAACTACATGTGACTTGATTCATGTCATCACAAGTTATGTAGTGATACCCAACTGTCCAATCTAGGGACTAGGTATAACAGTCAACAAAAACAATTTCTATCTATATGTACAAATAGAAATAAATAGAGAGTTTTCCATTTTAGGAACTATTTTTGGCTTAATTTATGTTATCACTGGATACATAGTGATTCCAGGATCTCTAATCTTGGACCAAGATATAATAACTGGTGAAAAAATTCACCCCAACTGCATAGACACTAAATCATAAAATATCATTTTTTCTATGTATGAGTCAGATCTTCATAGAGATTTCTTATGCACATAATATATCTTTTACAATTTTTCATTTCATTTCCCACTTTCATACCGCATGATGTTAAACTACATGAAAACAAATGCATCCTTACTATATGATGTTAAACTGTAAGGAAAATTTCCTTACTACATGATGTTAAACCTCACATAATAAAATACATCCCTGATTATTCATTGAAAATGGATAATATTCATTGTTAATATCTTAATATTAATGTGTTTCAAAGTTCATAAACATAAATTTTAGTCCAATTCAGAAATTGAACTTCATTTCCCATCATTGTGCAATTCTTGCTTAAAGTGTTAATTTGGGCCCACTCAATAAATTGCTTGTGAAAAATACATTTTTCATCATTTTAATTTGATATTTTGGTATATGATTCATAAATTTATTTTTAAGATTTTATCATTTAGGTCCGATGGACGAATCTCAAGGGAAGATGGATATTTTTTTGCCTGAATGCAGAAATTTGCTGAAAAAAGCATAATGGGCCTAAGGCCCATCAAACAAATGTGGGGCCCACAAACCAAGCCCAATGAAGCTAAACTTTTTACAGTATAAATATAAAAATATTATGATCATTTTATTTAACTGTTGATGGAGCTAATTCAGAATTTTTCATGATGATAAAGGGATATAAAGTTGAGATTTAAATGGTGGGCCCGACATGAATGCACATAAAGTCATCCCACCATTTCGACCACAACATCCAAACGATGGTGCCAAATTTCCTGAAATATTTAAAACTTATATAGGATAGATGGAAGATCATATTCCTCTCATACTACCCCTACGGATTCGGAATTTTGAAATTACAAATTCACACGTCAAAACGGTGGATGAATCTGGATGGTTTTGTTGTCAACTTTGTAACGTCAATTTCCTTTTGATTCTTCACCCTCCTTTTGACTCACTTAATTTTTGGGGGGTAAATTTATTGATTGGTGGTTGACCTAAGGCTCCTAATATTCCTATATAAGGAGATGGTGGTGAAGGTAATAGGCATCTCATATTTTTCTCATCATCTTTTGTTGCTTGTTTCATTGTAAGGTTATGCTTCCAAAGTTTCTTTGTAATGTTTTCCATTTCCATGTAAGTTTTTTTTGTATCTTTATGTTCTTAATAAACTTATTTCTCTTCTATATTTTCCATTTCTTTTATTAAAACCTCATTATCACAAAGCACAGTGATATCTCTGTGTTGTGGTGAATTAGTTCACACATAGGTGTGAATTTCATTCACGCACACGGAGGAGTGCTCGTTATTTCCAAGATTTTAATTTCTTCAATCCAATTCTTGTAAGACATCTTCCACCCACCATTTAGAGAATAGAATAAATGGAGGGATAACCCTTTAATGGGTTAATTGTAGGAGGATGAAAAGGCTGGATTGAATGTTATTTTATGAATGAATTGTTGTTAATTGGAAAATAAATTTAAGACTTCAATTCTTCAGTTATTTCTTCTCTTCATCTTCACTATGTTTGATCAAGCTAAATTCAAGTACTAAATGACCATATACCTTTGATATATCGTGAATTTGGTTCTCTAAGTGTGTAAGGGATTATTAATTGTGTTTAGTAAGCACCAAACCAGAAAATGATGAAGGTAGTGTTATTTTTGAAGAATGGGTTCATCAAGAATTAATAAAACCAAAATTGTCTAAAGAAGTAAAATTCATTCAATCCACCCCAAGCATAATCCTAAGATCAACCCATTTTCATTGAATTTGATTCACTTATGTTTCTTAGTGTTATTTAAAACCATCCAAAATCAAAACCATGTTGTCCACTTCATAGCCAAAAATCTACCTCATAGGTTGTGTGTCTTAGGTATCTTCTTAGGTCTCAGTGGATTCGACAACCGAAGCTAGACTACAAGGACCGTTCTACCTTCACCTCTTGGTTAAATTTGAGCGTGAATCAAATTTTGGCATCTTTTATGGTGACCAAGTAAGTCACCTTAGAATATCTTTCTATTCTCCCCCATTTCTCTTTTCTCGTATCATTTCTCTTATCTTTTCCCCTTTATTTTTTTTCTTCTCTTTTCTTGGCGCATGTCTGCCTACACCCATGACAATTCAAATCATCTAGTTAGGGTGGATAGTACTAGGGCTGGGGAGTTAAGCAATCATAGAGGTCTCTTTAATTTAGATCCTAATATTCCCAATACTCCAGATTCAGAATTTGATTTTAATACAATGGATAATCTCCCACAAAACCAAATCATAAACGAGGGAGGGAACTGAAATAATGAGGAAGACCCTAACTTGGGAATTGTTGTAGACCCGACCATGAATGACTACCTCACACCAACCTATACCAATGCACCCAAATGAATTAGGCATGATAACATAGGATATTCCCAATATGTTTTCAAACCCCATGTCTTGAACCACCTTCCAAACTTTCATGGGATGGAGTCTGAGATGCCATACCTTCATGTTAAAGAATTTAATGACATTGTTGAAACCATGTGCCCTCCAAATCATATTGAATCTACTAAAATGATACTTTTTCCTTTTTCTATGAAGGAAAGAGCAAAAAATTGGTTAAAAAATTTGAGACCAGCATCCATTTACTCTTGGCACCAACTTCAGCGAGAATTTTATAAAAAATACTTCCCATACCACAAAACAATTGCACTTAAAAAGAGCATACAGAACTTTTTTGAAAGAGTGGTAGAAAAATTCTATAAAACATGGGAAAGATTCAAGGAAACATTAAACATGTTACTGCACCATGGTTTCTTAATCCCAGAACAAGTGAGAATTTTCTATGAAGGGTTAGGTTTAGGAAACAAAAAATTCATCGATATGATGTGCAATGAAACCTTCAAAAACAAAGCCCCAAATAATGCTTACGAATATCTAGAAAATCTTGCTGAACAGAACCAAACTTGGGAAACATCACCATACTATGAGAAGAAACCCAAATATGGTGGAATGAACAATCTTGGAGGAGAAGAAAACCATAGAGAAAAACTTTCTGCATTCACAAGGAAGGTTGATGAGATTGATCTTAGGAAGGTCCACCAAACCCAAACTGTTAAGCTTGTTTGTACAATTTGTAACAAACATGACAAAAAGACTGATAATTGCCCAACAATTCCTTCTATCAAGGATGTTATTTTAAGAGGACCACTAGAAGAAGTTAATGCAATGAACTTTCAAAATCTACAATTCCAAAACACCTTCAATCCAAGGTATAATGACCATCCAGGCTTTCGTTGGAAGGATAATCAACAACCAACACAACAACAATTTATCAACCCATACCCTAAACAAAAATTTCAACCTCATAATCAGTTCCAACCACAGCCGGTCCAATTCCAACATCCTCATGTCCAATATAAAAAAACTATCTAACAACCCAAGTATCCTCTTGGGATAAACCAACAAGCTCAAGAACCAACCCAAATTGTTCCAAAAAGACTACTAGAACAACTGTGAAAACAAATGGACAAAATGAACTCAGAATTCTCATCCATTAAACAGGAACTTCAAACCATCAAAAATGGAAAGGAACCCATTCCCACACCAGCCATTCCACAACAAACATCAAGGGGAGAGACAAGTTTCACTAAAATAACTCATGAACAACTAAATGTTGTGACAGTTTTGGGAAGTGGGAAATAAATTAATAAAACTGAACAAATAATTCAGAAACCATCTGAAGCTTCAAACTCTAATGAAAATTCAAATGAACCATGTGATCAAACTGAGAAAACTGATGACAATGTGAAAGAAACAACTCTTCCACAAACAATCCCATAATCGGCACTATTTCCTCAACACATGAGGGGGAAAACGAAGCCTGAATTAAGTGAAACATTGAAGGAAATATTCCCACATGTCAATATGAACATTCCACTCCTTGATGCTATTCGACCCATTCTTGAATGCTCAAAATACCTAAAGGACCTCTACACATTTAAAATGAAATTCTCACATAAGAACCAAGTCCTTCTGGCAGCAAATATTAGCACAACAATCCAAGGAACCCTTCCACCAAAGATAAAAGACCCAAGATGCCCTTACATCAATGTTGAACTAGGAGAGAACAATGTTTTCAATGCCTTGTGCGACCTAGGTGACAGTGTCAATCTCATTCCCTATGTTGTGTACTGCCAGTGAGGACTGGAAGAGCTCAAACCCACATCTGTCACACTTCAACTTACTGATCGTAGCATTAGGGTTCCAAAGGGAATACTAAAGGATGTTCTGGTAAAAGTATAAAACTTCATCAACCCTGCTGACTTCATTGTCCTTGATAGCAATCCAACCATAGGCAATAAGGAACAAACCCCAATCATCCATGGTCGTCCTTTTATTTATACAATAAACTTTGTTATCTGAGTCCGAAATGGGAACATGACCATCACCTTTGGAAACATGAGTCTAGACTTGAACATCTAAAATGCAAGCTCACAAATAGGGGATGACGAGGATATTCATGAAGTAAACATGATAGGATGCGTTGATAAAGAATCCATAGAACATCAAGTAATATTTGAGGAATGTTTAAGTGAGGATGATATTAATTTCCTTTGTTCACGTGAAGGAATTTTATCTCCTTGGATAGAATCTATTTCAGATTACTCCAATGATGAAATCTTAAGACCAAAAATCAGTGAAAGATTTCAAGAAACCACATTCATGGAGGCCACTCCAACTCCCTTCCCTAACACTAATCAAACCAATCTAGTAGCTGAAACTTCTACACTTGGGGAATCAATATTATCTGAAAGTCTAAAAAAGAAATTTATCTTCATCCAATGTCCCAATATTCTACAGAAATTTTGAACCAACCTGATCTTGAATTGAAAGAACTTCCTACTACACTGAAGTATGCCTTCCTAGGAAAAAATGGAACACAAACTATTGTAAT
The DNA here is from genome assembly GCA_963277665.1 of Viscum album. Classification (NCBI taxonomy): domain Eukaryota; kingdom Viridiplantae; phylum Streptophyta; class Magnoliopsida; order Santalales; family Viscaceae; genus Viscum; species Viscum album. Next base: position 544,121,549 of record OY728157.1, read on the forward strand.
TTCTTCTTCTCTTCAAGATGATCATGATAAGATGCTTCTAGATGTCCTTAAGAGACAAAAGAAAGCCATTGGATGGACCCTATCTGATATTCCAGGGATTATACCACTCATCGGGAGTCATAGGATTGTTCTATAATCCGATACAAAGTCGTGTTGTCAACCTCAATGGCGACTCAGTCCTAATCTCATGGAAGTAGTGAGAAAATAAATTTTGAAATTGTTAAAATCCGGTATCATCTATCCCATAGCTGAGAGTGAGTGGGTCAGCCCGATCCACGTGGTTTCAAAGAAGTCTGGAATCACAGTGATAACCAATAAGGATGGATAGATTCTTCCAACTAGGGTGAGTAGTGGCTGGAGAGTCTGCATTGACAATAGGAATCTAAACTCATTTACCAAGAAGGACTATTTACCTTTACCATTCATTGACCAAATCCTTGAGAGAGTGCCATGTCATGCATTCTAATGTTTCTTAGATGGGTACTCAGGGTATAATCAAATTGAGGTCTCCTTAGAGGATCAAGGGAAGACTACATTCACCTATCCATTCGGCACCTTTTCCTTCAAACGCATGCCATTCGGGTTATCCAATGCCCTTGGAACCTTCCAGCGGTGCATGATGGGAATCTTCTCGGACATGGTAGGGGATTTTCTAGAGATCTTCATGGATGACTTCTTTGTGTTTGGGGATACATTTGAGGGATGTCTGAGGAATGTGGAGAGAGTTTTTTCAAGATGTGAAGAAAATAATCTGGTACTAAACTGGGAAAAATGTCATTTCATGGTTAAAGAGGGAATACTCCTTGGCCATATTGTCTTGGGTAGGGAGACTGAATTCGATAAAGCCAAGGTTGACATCATTCGTCACCTTCCATAACCCAAAACTGTCAAGGAAGTGAGTTCTTTCTTAGAGCATGCTGGTTTCTACAGAAGATTCATTAGGAACTTTAGTTCAATCGCTCGTCCCCTTTGTGTTCTTCTAGTAAAGGATGCTCCATTTGTTTGGACAGAAAGTTGTGAGGGTTCATTCTCAACCCTCAAATCATCTCTCACCTCTACTCTCATCATGAAATCCCCAAATTGGAACCTTCCTTTAGAACTCATGTGTGATTCAAGTGACTTTTCATTAGGAGTCATGTTAGGACAACGTTGTGATAAAACTCCTTATGTAGTTTCTTATGCAAGAAAATCCTTAAATTATGCCCAAATCAACTACACCACCACTGAGAAAAAGTTACTTGTTGTTGTGTTGGCCTTAGAAAAGTTTAGGTCCTACCTATTAGAATATCCCATCATTGTGTACACTGATCATTCTACATTTAAATACCTCTTCCAGAAGCAAGATGATAAGGAGAGACTAATTAGGTGGGTCCTTATATTACAAGAATTTGACCTCACAATCAAAGACAAAAGGGTGTTGAAAATTATTTTGCAGATCATCTCTCTAGGATAGAATTTAATGACAAATAATCCCACCATTATGTTATTGATTCATTCCATGATGAACACCTATACTCTATGAGTGACTGCCCCTGGTATGCCGACATAGCCAACTTCTTAGTTACAAGAGTCATTACAAAATTCTTAGGGACTCAAGTGATAAGTAAATTCCTTTCTAATGTTAGGCACTATGTTTTTGATGATCCATACCTCTATAAGTTCTGCCTTGAACAAGTCATTAGGAGGTGTGTCCCATAATCTGAACAAGAATATATCCTTAAATTCTGTCATAGTGAGGCATGTGGAGGTCACTTTTCCTCTAATAAAACATCTGCTAAGGTTCTTTAGAGTGGTATCTTCTAGCACACCATCTCAAAGGATTCCTACACATTTTGTCAAAGCTACCCTAGTTGTCAACAATTATGGTCCATCACAAAAAGGAATAAAATGATACTCACTCCAATCTTAGTGATTGAAATCTTTGACTGCTAGGGAATCGATTTCATGGGTCCTTTCCCAATCTCTAGGGGATATTTGTACATTCTATTAGCTGTCAATTATGTCTCAAAATGGGTTGAGGCAATTCCTACAAAATCCAATGATCATCAAACAGTAATTAACTTTCTCAAGGAAAACATCCTCTCTAGATTTGGAATTCCTAGGTCTATTATTAGTGATCGTGGATCCCATTTTTTCAATCTTCCATTCTCAGCAATCATGGACAAGTATGGAATTTCTCACAAAGTGTCAACTTCTTACCACCCCCAAACCAATGGTCAAGCTGAGTTATCCAATCAAGAAATCAAACAAATTCTTGAGAAAATAGTTAACCCATCTAGGAAAGATTGTTCAAACAAACTGTTAGATGCTCTTTGGGCCTATGAAACTGCATTTAAAACCATTTTAGGAATGTCCCCATACAGGTTGTTTTATGTTAAAGCATCCCATTTTCCATTGGAGATCGAACACAAGGCCTTTTGGGAAATTAAGAAAATGAATTATAACCTCTCATTGGCCGAATCAAAAAGGAAATTAGATCTCAATGAACTTGAAGAACTTAGGATAGAGGATTATGAGAATTCAAGGATCAATAAAGCTAAAGTACAAGCCTACCAATATAGAAATCATAAAGCAAAATACATTGTACCCGGTAAGCCAATTCTTTTGTATAGTTCTAAACTTCATATACACCTGGGAAAGTTGAGGTCCAGATGGTCAGGCCCATACATATTGCATAAGGTGTACCCCCATGGGGCTGTAGAAATTCAAGATCCCATCAATGGTAAAACCTTTAAAGTAAATGGCCATAGAGTCAAACCATTCATTGAACCATTTCAAAAATAAGAAGTTATTGAAGAATTGTTTGAACCAACCTTAGATGAGGAAAATACTAAAAAAAATAGGGGTTTAGGTCGATCTAGAGACATTAGAAAAAATTGATGCATGGGAGACAACCCGTGGTTTTCATGTTTTATTTTATTTAATTAGAACTTCAGACTGTTGACATGTTCTTATTTAATGAGTAAGGATGGGTATGAAAGGGGATCACCATATTCACCCGTGTCATGTGGTGTGATCCCTGAGTAATACCTTACCCATAAATTTAAAAGAATATAATGTATCATCATTTTGTTTTATATCTATGTGTTTGTATGTTAAAAAAAATTATTAAACTATTGACCTATTCTTCTTTTATGAGTATGGATGGGTATGAAAGGGGAGCACCATATTAATTCGTGTCACATGGTGTGATACCTGAGTAAAACCTTACCCAGAAATTTAAAATAAGACAATGTATCATTAGTTTTATTTAAAAAAACAAAAAAAACAGGGAAAACCATAAAAATGATGATACTTGGAATTAAATAAGTCGTTGTGTTGTTTTTTTTGTCTAGTTTGTTCTTCTTTGTATGGTTCAGGGACTATTTTGGGTGATACATGTTCAATCAAGGAGGTGCCTACATCCCCCAAGAGATCAAAGGAGTAATCTGTAGAATCATGAAATTCAACTTCAAAAACCAGGTGAATTTTTTCCATGTTTATCATTTTCAATTTCCTCTTTGAACTCATATCCTACCCCCCTTATAACTTTTCTTTTCTTTAAACACTGGGGACAGTGTTATTCTATGTTGGGGGGAGATAAAATAAAATCATTGATTTTCTTTTCATCATAAAATGTGTGTAAGGAAAATTTTCATAAACCTTGAACATGATAATACACATTACAAACTATGAAATTGGATATCAAATAATTTTTCATGCCTCGATTCTAATTTTAATGCAAGTTTAAATTCATAAGCATAGTTTTTGGAAAGTGTGGTTGTCCGATGTAATTGTTAAAATATTACATTTTCATACTCTTAATAGAAATGCCACAATAAACATCTACTAGATCTTGGGTGTAAATTTGAGTTCTTGGGTCCCTTTCATTATAGCATAGGGTTCTGGGGTCACTTTTAGTTTAATTTGAGTATCCAAAAAAAAGAAAAAATAACAAAAAATAAATAAATTTTAAAAAAAAATAATGACCACATAGAGAAATTTTTTTTCCAAATACATGGCGTCCAACACTTGGGGATCGTGACTCCATAGTTGTCTTGCCCAGATTTAGGATTTATATCTCTATTTTAGAGCATGTAATTGACAATATGTGTGGCGTCCGACACATGGGGATTGTGACTCCATAGTTGTCTTGCCCAGAGTTTATCTTTTCATATCAATTGTGGTTAAAAAACAAACAAACAAACAAACAAAAAAATAAAAAGAAAATTGGATACTCATCTTAAGGTTTAATGTGATTCCCACCTAGCGCTTCTATTTTTTCCCCTTGAACAATAAAATGGGCCCCATATCTTTTGTGATGCACAACACTCTATCATGCTTAATTGAAATTGGAAAAAATGTGGTGATGAATTTCAACAAAGGAATGTGCTTGGGCTTGGGATATGCTTATGGACCTAACTTGTTTTAAATTATTTTGATGAATTTCATAACGTTTTTGGTATGAGATCTTTGAGTGAGCAATGTGTATTAAAATGTTTTTGGAAAAGGGGATTCGAATTTCATATTTGAAATATATTTTGCTCGGGACTAGAAAAACTCAAGTTGGGGGTGTTATTAGTAACTGAAAGTGGCTAATATTCATTTTTAATATATTAATATTAATGTGTTTCAAAGTGAATAAACATAAATTTTAGTCCAATTCAGAAATTGAACTTCATTTCCCATCATTGTGCAATTCATGCTTAAAGTGTCAACCTGGGCCCACTCAATAAATTGCTTGTGAAAAATACATTTTTAATCATTTTAATTTGATATTTTGGTATATTATCCATCACTTTATTTTTTACATTTTATCTTTTAGGTCCAATGGATGAATACCAAGGGAAGATGGATATTTTTGCGTTTTAATACAGATATTTGCTGGAAAAAGCATAATGGGCCTAAGGCCCATCAAACAAATGTGGGGCCCACAAAACAAGCACAATGAAGTTAAAAATTTTACAGTAGAAATATAAAAATATGAGGATCATTTTATTCAACTGTGTATGGAGTTAATTCTGAAGTTTTCATGATGATAAATGGATCTGAAGTTGAGATTTAAATGGTGGGCCCGACATGAATGCACATAAAGTCGTCCCACCATTTCGACCATAACATCCAAACGGCGGCTCAAAATTTCCTGAAAATTTTATAGATAATAGAGGAAAGATGTAAGATTATATTTCTCTAGTACTACCCCTCCATATTCGGCTTTCTTCAATTACAAATTTACACATAAAAATGGTAGATGAATTTGGTTAGTTTTGTGGTCAACTTTGTAACGTCAATTTCCATTTGAATCTTCACCCTCATTTTGACTCACTGAATTGTTGGGGGGTAAATTTATTGTAGAGGGGTGGACCTAAGGCTCCTAATTTTCCTATATAAGGAGCTGTTGGTGAAGGAAATTGGCATATCATATTTTTCTTATCATATTTTTTGCTTGTTTCATAGTAAGGTTATGCTTCCAAAGTTCCTTTGTAATGTTTTCCATTTCCATGTAAGTTTTTTTTATCTTTATGTTCTTAATCAAATTCTTTCTCTTCTATATTTTCCATTTATTTTATTAAAACTTCATTATCACAAAGCACAGTGATATCTCTGTGTTGTGGTGAATTAGTTCACACATAGGTGTGAATTTCATTCACGCACACGGAGGAGTGCTTGTTATTTCTGCGGTTTTAATTTCTTCAATCCAATTCTTGTAAGCCATAATTTGCCCACCATTGAGATAATAGAATCAATGGAGGGCTAAAACTTTAATGGGTTGATCGTAGGAGGATGAAAAGGATAGATTGAAGGTTATTTTATGAACGAATTGTTGTTAATTGGCTAATTAATTTACGACTTACATTATTCAGTTATTTCTAATATTCATCTACAATGTGTTTGAGCAAGCTAAATTCAAGTAATAAATGACCATATACCTTGGAGAGATCATGAATTTGGTTCTCTAAGTGTGTAGGGGATTAGTAATTGTGTTTAGTATGCACCAAACTAGAAAATGATGAAGGTAGTGTTATTTTTGAAGAATGGATTCATTAATAATTAATAAAACCAAAATTGTCTAATGAAGTAAAATTCATTCAATCCACCCCGAACATAATCCTAAGATCAACCCATTTTCATTGAATTGAATTCACTTAGGTTTTATAGTGTTCTTTAAAACCATCCAAAATCAAAACCATGTTGTCCACTTCATAGCCAAAAATCTGCCTCATAGGTTGTGTGTCTTAGGTATCTTCTTAGGTCTCAGTGGATTCGACAACCCAAGATAGACTAAAAGGACCGTTCTACCTTCATCTCTTGGGTTAATTTGAGCGTGAATCAATCCCTATTACACAACATTGAACTATGCAGACCATCATCCATTTTCATTCCTTATTAAAGGACCATGATATCCATACCCCAGTCAACCAATGTATGGAGTGCTTCCATCACATTTGAAGCACCTCAATTCATAAATGAAACTTCATATATCAAGCACCTCATGTTGCTGTAAACCTTCCATGGTCCTTGTAAAAAGGTACTCAGATTTAAGGGACCCTTTTTTTGTCTATGCATGTATTCCTATGACTCCTTCATATGAGCCTATGGTCATCAACCAAAATTTTCACTCTAAAAAATGTCTTTTTGTTCCTTGTGATCCTGAAATCATTGTGGAAGAACTTAGCACCTAAGCACGTTCTTGGCCATCCCTGATATGATCATCCCATATCATTAATCATAACCTAAAAACATAAACCTATTATTTAAACCATTCTTATCTCTCACTCAAAAGGATATTGGAGTGCTCTTGTCCTTGGGTATCCTAATTGGGCTCTTGTGTAACATCCCCTCATATTAGGTCAATATGTTTCACAACCATAAACAGACCACCTTTTTTTCAATGTTTTATGAACTTAAAATCCAGACTATAATGGTCCAAATCACAAGACCTTAAACTATTGTTGAAAGAGACACAAAAATTTTCCAGTCAAAAACCGATAAAGTGTTTCCTAGTAAAAAATCAATTCTTCGCTCACTGAACTCTTCAACACTAAAGTTTAGGAAAAAATTAAAGGCACAAATATATAAGGAATAAATATCATAGGGCCTACTTTTCATCCCTAGTAAAAGAAAATTTATGCTCGTTAGACCCCATGGTCTAGGAAAAAGTTAGAGTAATGATTTGTCACATCCCTTCACTGCAAGAATATATTTGCTAAGTGGTGACACAACATTTAGGTTTCTAAAACCATTCTTGGATATTACACTTTATACAAATCACACTTCATGATTTGGGTGCCTTGGATCACTTTAAACCTTCTATGGACCTTGTAAAAAAGAAACCTAGGTTCAAGGGACCCTTTTTTTACTATACATGTATTCTTATGGCTTCTTCATATGCGCCTATGGTTTTCAACCAAATGTTTCCTTTTGAAAAAATTTATTTTTGATCCTTGTGATACTAGACATCACCATGGAAGATATAATCACCTCATTGTATTCTATTTTATTCCTAGTATTATTTTCCCATATCATCCATTTGACCCAAGCACTTTAGACAATGATTTATGGTCTCTAAAACTAGACTATGCAAGTGGATTCGACATCCTCAATGTTGCATCATCGTGTTTAGTACCCTTTATCAAAATATGAATTAAACACTCCATTCATGAACCTTTTTTGGTCTCTCTCCTTTTTATTAAAAACTATAGGGTGTAGGGCTTGAGCTTCACAATTTAATAGATAAACTGCCCTAGGGTACCAAGACCCATCCTAGATAGCTTATCCTCCATACATAACTTCATCTTCTAAGAACTTGAGTCTTCAAAGATATTTTATATTATTTTTAAAAGTGTAGGGACACTTTTTTTTATCATGCTATTGACACATAAGGGATTTGACCTACCAATTAGCAGCATCTCCTCCTTATAGGAAAGGAACCCTAATCCTTGTGAGCCCCAATAACATTGTGTAAGAACCCAGCACCTTAGGGTGTTATGGTTCATTCCTAGAATATATTCCCAATCCCATACTCATTAACACAAATGGTTGGGTTATGAATTACATCATCCACATTCAAACTATCTAGGTGGACATGGCATCCATATTATTTCACCCTCAATAAATATTACACCTACAAGTCTGCTATGGCCCTTGTAGAATTGTGGGGATACCTCTAATTGAACACATCATTGATGAATAATGGATTTGTCCTACCAACCATTGAAATCCCCTCCTTGAATAAAAGGAGATCTAATCCTCATGAGACTCATAAATTCCATGGAAGAACTTAGTATCCTAGTGTGTTTTGAGTCATTCTTAGCATGTCAGTACCATATCACATAATCATCAATCATGTCCTGGTATCAATAATTTAAACTACATGGATGTAAAGACCCGTAAAATTCAAGGGAAATTTTTTCTTAATTTTCTTTAGAATTTTACAAGAGCGCGGTTTCAGACGGCACCTGATTCCGAGGCCCGGAGTGCCCGGAATTAATTTCCGAAGTTTGGCTCGGGTACGTTCAGTGAACGAACGAGCGGGAATTCCTAACTTTTGATCCGGTGCTCGGAATTGAAATCCGAGGGCACCGATGAACTCGCAGCGCCGATATTCGCTTAAAGATACCTTTTCGGGAGTTGCGTTTGTTGCGGGTTGAAAGATAGTTTTGGGGTTTTTAGTTTGAGTTAAATAAAATTGTGTAGAACAATTTTATTAAAACTTGTTAAAACCTATCAAAGGAGGTTGGGAGTGGGACCCACACCCACTTAACCTCCCTTGGGAGGATTAAGTGTGGTGGGGCCCACACGAACCCCTAAACCTTTCAAATTCTCCCAACTCCCTTAACGCCTCATTTATTGGCTTAAGTTACCTATTTAATTATGGGAGTTTAACCTTTTGAATTTCAAACTTTTGAAATTCTTTTGTGTTATGTGATAATAAAATAAGATGTTGTCTTATTTTATTTTGGGTTCTTTGTTTGTCTACTTGAGAGGTGGAGAGCTCTTCTTCTTCTTCAACTCTGATGAAGAACTCGAAGAACGTTCATCTTGACGAAGAACGCTCAAGCTCCGACGAAGAACGTCGCACCTCCTTTCTTCGTTCACCGTGTCAACGAAGGGGACGCCACCTCTTCTTCGGACAACCTTCATCGGCGTGCAAGTTTCGCCAACGACGTGACTCTTCGAACGCATCCCTTCGTCGTCGGATTTGACGAACGGCTACCGCGACGCCCGACCTCCGCGACGTCGTCTTCCGCGGAACGTTCACAATCTACGAACCTTATACCCGAGGTAGGGGTTGTCGACTTCTTTTTTGGTTTCCTTATTTTATTCGTGATCGTGATTTTATCAAGACTAACGTGTGACTTGATTTTATTTTAAGTTGCGTTATTATTTTAACGTGAGGGGGGCCGGACCGCACGAACACGGCCGAACCCCCCTCCATCGTTCTTGTTTATTCTTGCGTGAGGAAGCAAGTGGCGTGGTGCCGTCGCACCACGCGGATGATCGTGCAAATATTTTACGCGGCGCCGTCGCGCTACGCCAAGGAAAAATCTTCAAGAACGCGACGCCGTCGCGCCGCGTTGAAAGGAATCATGGCACGGCGAAAGGGGCGTGGTGCCGTCACACCGCGCCGGACGACGAACACCGTGGCCGGTTCCGGGCCGCGGCGGGACGAGAAGACCGCGGCCGGTTCCGGGCCGCGGCGGGACGAGGAGACCGCGGCCGGTTCCGGGCCGCGGCGGAAGAGAAGACCGGCGGCCGGACCGCCGGCGTCGGAAGCCGAAGAGGGGACCGGAAATTCCGGTCCCGTTGGAGAAAACCGGCCGGCCAGCTGGCCGGCCGGATGCCGTTAAAACCGGGGGAATTAATCCCCCGACCGTCATAATAAAACCCCCCTCTTTAAGAGGGGGGAGGCGGTTCCATAAAGGGGGGGCAGCAGCCCCCCGGTTTCGCTTAATTCAGGCCCCCCCCCCCCACGTGGGGGGGGGGGGGGGGGGGGGGGGGGGGCGTTTTTAAAAAAAAATGGCGCGGCACAAAGGCCGCGCCACCCCTCAAAAACCGCGGGGCTTGCCCCCCGCGTGCCGACCGTGTGCGGCCCCTCGCGGCACCCCGAGCCGCCGCGGCTCCTCACGGCGCCAGGCCGCCGCGGCCCGCCGCGCCGCCCCGGGGGGGCGGGGTCGGGCCGGGTCGGCCCGGACCCGGACCCCCCCGTTTCGAACCAGATTTGGTTTTTGGCCCATAACTTGAGCCTCGGACCTCCGAATGACGAACCGTCTGCGGCAACGCGATCCTTGGATCGAGACGGTCGTTTCAATATATCGCACTCAAGGTTTCGGTTAACTTTGAGTTCGGCCGGGTTGGTTCGTTCACGAAACCAACCGGGCCTTCGGAGCGGAAACGCTCATATCTTGAGCTACGAACGTCCGATTGACGCACCGTCAGTCGCGTTGTGTTCCTCTTAGTGAGACGGATCTTTTGGCATACTCCGCCCGAGGTTTGGACGCAGGTGGAGTATGGTCGGGTTGGTTTTGCCTTAAAAACCAACCGGGCCCCAGAGACGAAAATGCCAATAACTCTCAGACCGGGCGTCCGATCGACGCGCCGTCTGTTGCGTTGAGTTCCTGTTGACGATACGGAACTTTTGGATACATCAACTCTGATCTTTGTGACAGTTGATGTATCAGCCTCTCGGCTCGTGGAGCGGACCCTCCGAACGAGCTTGCTATGTGCGGGAACCCTAGTGCTGGCTGCGACTGCTAAGACTACTACTGCTACTGTGACTGCGACGACGACAGTACAGAGATCCTGTGTGGATTCGACGACGACGACTTCAGCACTCAGCGATCCTACGTGGATCAGTGCTACAGGTCCTGTGTGGGCCCGATCCTATGTGGGTCCTTGCGCTCAGCGGTTCTGTGTGAGCCAGCGCCTACAGGTCCTGTGTGGGCCCGATCCTGTGTGGGTCATTGCGGGGGTTAGTTACCTATCGATCCTTCGTGGGTCTGACGACTTAGATGGATCAGTGATCATCTTTATCGTCCTTGAAGAAGTATACCTGTGTGATCTGAATCCTGTTGCCTTCCAGAGTGGATTGTGTTGTGCAATCCTGTGTGGATTATGTTTTGCTTTCCTATGTGGAATACGTATATTTTCCTGCGTGGACTGAGTTGTACTTGGGCTCGGAGGTTGGAGCGTATTTTAATTGATGACTTAGGTATATGTATGGGCATATACCTAAGCAGTGTCGGTTGTTACTTCGTGATCGTACTTTTCTTCGTGGTTTATCCTTTGTGGATTTGAGAGACCTTCAGGGGTCTCGGGGTCCATACTGAGTAGCTTATACTCACCCCTGCACGGGCTTCGCCCGCACTACGTTGTGTTGGTTGCAGACGACGGACAGCGTTGACCTTAGCTGAGGCTCGTAGAGCGGGACGGTACCCGGAGGTGGACCACTGGGCAGGACGTGCTCGGAGCGGACGGCGGGACCCGTGGAGCAGAGGAGCTATCTGTACCCACCCTTCAGGTGGGATTTCCAGTGGACAGCTCTGAGTAGCGGCTTTTACTTTTCAGTTGCTGTTTTTCCCTTTTCGAGTTGTACTTTACTTTTAGTTTGGGTTTGTATTCTGGCCCATTTACCTTCCCGCACTTTCAGTCGTACTCTGCTTGTTTAGTGTTTACTTTCCGCTTGTTTACTCTGTGGTGTGTGTTTACTTTTCAAAGGCAATGCCTTCCCTTTTTACCGGGATTTACGCCTTGGTGCTAGTCGCCAGCCCCTGGCCTATGGAAGGCGGGCTTGGGGTAGTCACGGCACGGACCCCGAGGGCGGGTCGTGACAAATTGGTATCAGAGGAGTTCGGTTCTACCGCGAACTCTGATCTTTTCTATGTGAAGCAATAATGTTTAGCGTATTGAGTGTGGATATCAGTCCAGGGAGTCCAGTGTTGGTGCGGCGGCCGACGTATCCGTACACCAGGACCCTGACTTCTGATTTCCGACTTAATGCACGAAAACATTGATTGCGTGTGTGTTTCAAAGTTTTCTTTGTGATTACTTATATCATCTCACCAGGTATACTGTTCTAATCGTGGCGCACCTGTTTCCTTTTCAGGATGGCCCCACGACGGCAGCCAGCTAGGGTTCCGAGAGTCGAGCGAGACGACAGCCCACCGAGCTATGAGGCCTCGGTACAGGGCCCTTTTTCAGTAGTGGCACCGGCAGTAGCTTTACCCGCCGATCCCCCGATGCTTCCAGCAGCAGCCGCTGACGATGCACGTCGCCTCAGCGCACTGCATGAGTTTCAGCACCAGCGACCGCCCAGGTTTCGCGGGGAGACGGATCCCCAGGCAGCAGAGGACTGGCTGGAGGCAGTAGTTCGAGTGTTTAGGCTAGTGAGGACACCAGCAGACCTCATGGTGATCCTCGCTGCGAGCCTACTACACGCAGCAGCAGGACGATGGTGGAGCTTGATGCTCCAGGTGCACGATGAGGCATCTCTACTTTGGACGGACATTGAGAGCCTCTTCCGCTCGGAGTTCGTCCCAGCCACCCTACGTGCGGTGCGTATTCAGGAGCTTCTACAGCTGCGGCAGGGCAGCATGACGGTCGCACAGTACTCGACGAGATTCACCGATCTCTCGCGCTACTCGACCGACATGGTACGGGACCCATTCTTCCGGGCCCGGACCTTCGAGCAGGGTTTGAGACATGAGATCAGGGCATCGCTGATCTCCCTCAGCATACCGACTCAGACAGGAGTACTAGAGCGGACCCTTCTGATCCAGAGCTTCCTTGCTGAGTCTACACCAGCACAGAGACCCACCGCAGGGCGACACGTGGCAGAGTCATCCGCAGCGGGCAGTCGGCGGATGACTCAGGGGTCCAGACAGACCAGACCTTCGGGCAGACGATCTCAGGGCACTGGCTCAGCAGTGCGGGGCACACAGCGCGGGGCCAGTCTTCTGAGAGGCAGACAGTGCTACTCATGCGGCGGGCAGGGCCACATGGCTCGTGACTGCCCGACCCGCCGTTCCGAGGAGCAGCAGTCAGTTGATGGACCACCGAGGCAGAGGCAGAGGATCGACCGTGGCGGTCCGCAGGGAGGAGGCGGACGAGGCAGAGGAGCTGGACGAGCAGCTGGTGGTGGCCGACGCTTTGAGACTCTACCACCACCACCACCAGGAGGTCCACCCCGACCACAGGGAGCTGGCGGGCAGCGACAGGCACAGCTTCAGGCAGCAGAGGCCTACGACCACGGCGCACCCGAGATGATTCGAGGTACTATCTGTGTCTATTCCACCCTTGCTGCAGTTCTTATAGACACAGGAGCGAGTCACTCTTTCATAGCCGCTGCCCTTGTTCGGAGCTCGGAGATTCCGACAGAGCCGTTGGCTCGATCCTTACGGCTAGAGACTCCTACGGGAGCAGACTCGACGATTACGCACTGGTGCCGGCAGTGTGAGCTTACTCTAGGAGGCGAGAGCTTCGGCTGGGATCTTCTTGTAGCAGCGTCGAGGCCTTACGACGTCATCTTGGGCATGGATTGGCTATCTACGGTCCATGCACAGATTGACTGTTTTAGGCGCAAGGTGCGATGTGTACGCACCGACGGGAACAGGTTCACCTTCACCGGCGAGAAGGGAGCCTTGGCAGCACAGGATGGACTTCCACGGAGGAGAGGACAGCCCATCACTCATCAGTTGGCTAGCCTTATCCTTGGAGCAGTTGACGTGCGGAGTCCTGGTTTTCCTGCAGTGGTGGATCAGTTTGCGGACGTTTTTCCCGACGACGTTCCAGGGCTACCTCCTCGCAGAGAGGTAGAATTTTATATTGACTTGTACCCCGGGACAGCCCCGATATCCACTCCAGCATATCGGATGGCCCCCGCCGAGCTTCGAGAGCTACGGGTACAGTTGGAGGACTTGCAGGGCAAGGGGTTCATCCGACCCAGTGTTTCACCCTGGGCTTCCCCGATATTGTTCGCCAAAAAGGCGGACGGGAGCATGCGACTTTGTGTTTACTATCGTCGCCTGAACCAGGTGACAGTGAGGAACAAGTATCTGCTACCGATGATTGATGACCTCTTTGATCAGCTCAAGGGAGCACGGTGGTTCTCGAAGATAGACCTCAGGTCAGGCTATCATCAGCTCAGAGTCAGAGACGAGGATGTGCAGAAGACGACCTTCAGATGTCGGTATGTCCACTATGAGTTCTTGGTTATGCCTTTCGGTGTAACCAATGCTCCAGCAGTGTTCATGGCTCTCATGAACAGGATCTTTCAGCCATACCTCGATCGGTTTGTCGTGGTCTTCATCGACGACATTCTGATTTACTCTACGACAGAGGAGGAGCACGCCTTTCACTTGCGAGTTGTTCTTGACACACTCCGAGAGCACCAGCTTTATGGTAAGCTCTCGAAGTGCCAGTTCTGGATACGTGAGGTCCACTTTTTGGGACACGTTATCTCTGAGGCGGGAGTTGCAGTGGATCCCGTGAAGATTGAGGCTGTGTTAGCATGGGAGCCACCCAAGAGCGTGACTGAGGTTCGGAGTTTCTTGGGACTAGCTGGATACTATCGGAGATTCGTTCCAGACTTCTCTAGAGTTGCAGCATCACTCACAGCTTTGACGAAGAAGGGGAAACCCTTCGTGTGGTCAGACAGATGTCAGCAGAGCTTCCAGGAGCTGAGACAGAGATTGACTAGCGCACCTATCTTGAGGTTGCCTGAGGAGGGAGTAGGGTACGTAGTCTACTGCGATGCATCAGGGACCGGACTCGGATGTGTTCTGATGCAGGAGCGGGCAGTGATCGCCTATGGATCACGTCAGTTGAGGCCGCATGAGCAGAACTACGCTACCCATGACCTGGAGTTAGCAGCAGTGGTCTTCGCTCTGAAGACTTGGCGACACTATCTGATGGGCGAGCGCTTTACAGTCTTTTCCGATCATCAGAGTCTCAGGTATATCTTCTCGCAGAAGGACCTGAACCTGAGACAGCGATGATGGCTCGAGTTCCTCCAGGACTACGACTTTGAGATAGTCTATACTCCTGGGAAGGGGAACGTAGTAGCCGATGCCCTCAGCAGGAGGACGGGCATACAGCTACTTGAGGAGGCGACAGAGCAGCTAGCCTCTTTGCAGATATCCTTTGTGGATAGAGATGGAGCAGCCTTTCTTCAGTCTCTCACAGTCACCCCTCCACTACTGCAGCGAGTCAGGAAGGCACATCACGGGGACGTTGACTGTGAGACGCGGCGTGCACAGATATCCTCGGGACAGGCACCTGATGGTTTCTCCCTTGGAGCAGAGCACGACATCCTTTTCAGAGGACGTACCATGGTACCTGTCGCTTTGCGAGAGGAAGTACTGAGAGAGTTTCACACTTCTCCTTTAGCGGTACATCCTGGAGTGGCGAAGATGTACCAGGACCTCAGACGACAGCATTGGTGGCCGGGTATGAAAAAGGCTGTAGCAGAGTTCGTTTCTCGATGCCTCACCTGTCAGCAGGTGAAGGCAGAGCATCAGGTACCAGCAGGCTTGGTACAACCCTTGGAGGTTCCGGAGTGGAAGTGGGACGGCATATCTATGGACTTCGTGACTGGACTTCCACGCACTTCCAGAGGTCACGACTCCATCTAGGTGATTGTTGACCGACTCACCAAGTCGGCACACTTCTTACCCATCAGAGAGCAGGGCTCAGTGGAGAGCTTGGGACGTCTCTACGTTCAGGAGATTGTGCGGCTCCACGGCGTGCCATCATCTATCGTCTCCGATCGAGATGCCCGATTTACTTCCCGGCTTTGGAAGGGGTTGCAGGAGGCGTTCGGTACGCAGCTACGTCTTAGCACAGCTTTTCACCCTCAGACGGATGGTCAGACGGAGAGGACCATTCAGACACTCGAGGACATGCTCCGTGCCTGTGTCCTCGACTTTGGTCATAGTTGGGAGGACCACCTACCCTTGGTGGAGTTCGCATACAACAACAGCTACCACTCCACCATCGGGATGGCACCGTACGAGGCGTTGTACGGCCGACCATGTAGATCTCCTTTGTGCTGGACAGACCCTGGGGAGTCAGCACTGGTGGGACCAGAGATGGTCCAGGCCACGACAGAGAAGGTCCAGGTCATCCAGGAGCAGATGAGGACAGCTCAGAGCCGGCAGAAGTCATATGCTGACAGGAGGCGGAGGCCACTGGAGTTCGAGGATGGCGACCACGTCTTCTTGCGGGTCTCACCTCGACGTGGTATTCGGAGATTTGGCCGAGGCGGCAAGTTATCTCCGCGCTTCATCGGACCTTTCCAGATTCTCAGCAGGATTGGTGAGGTGGCTTATCGCCTGGCTCTACCACCTCAGTTGCACCGGGTGCACGACGTCTTCCACGTATCCCAGCTGATGAGATACGTGCACGACCCGACGCACATCATTGACCATGGGGAGCTTGACGTTGACGATGGGGCGACTTTTACGGAGGTCCCGGTGGAGATAGAGGATCGACAGGAGCGGGTCCTGCGTGGGCGATCGATTCCTCTTGTACGCATCAGATGGAAGCACGGGAATCTCCAGGAGAGCACATGGGAGCGGGAGGCTCAGATGCGTGCTCAGTACCCTCATTTGTTTCCCTAGTTTTTGATGTATCTTTACGGGGACGTAAAGCCCTGAGGTGGGAGTAATGTAAAGACCCGTAAAATTCAAGGGAAATTTTTACTTAATTTTCTTTAGAATTTTACAAGAGCTCGGTTTCAGACGGCACCTGATTCCGAGGCCCGGAGTGCCCGGAATTAATTTCCGAAGTTTGGCTAGGGTACGTTCAGTGAACGAACGAGCGGGAATTCCTAACTTTTGATCCGGTGCTCGGAATTGAAATCCGAGGGCACCGATGAACTCGCAGCGCCGATATTCGCTTAAAGAGACCTTTTCGGGAGTTGCGTTTGTTGCGGGTTGAAAGATAGTTTTGGGGTTTTTAGTTTGAGTTAAATAAAATTGTGTAGAACAATTTTATTAAAACTTGTTAAAACCTATCAAAGGAGGTTGGGAGTGGGACCCACACCCACTTAACCTCCCTTGGGAGGATTAAGTGTGGTGGGGCCCACATGAACCCCTAAACCTTTCAAATTCTCCCAACTCCCTTAACGCCTCATTTATTGGCTTAAGTTACCTATTTAATTATGGGAGTTTAACCTTTTGAATTTCAAACTTTTGAAATTCTTTTGTGTTATGTGATAATAAAATAAGATGTTGTCTTATTTTATTTTGGGTTCTTTGTTTGTCTACTTGAGAGGTGGAGAGCTCTTCTTCTTCTTCAACTCTGACGAAGAACTCGAAGAACGTTCATCTTGACGAAGAACGCTCAAGCTCCGACGAAGAACGCCGCACCTCCTTTCTTCGTTCACCGTGTCAATAAAGGGGACGCCACCTCTTCTTCGGACAACCTTCGTCGGCGTGCAAGTTTCGCCAACGACGTGACTCTTCAAACGCATCCCTTCGTCATCGGATTTGACGAACGGCTACCGCGACGCCCGACCTCCGCGACGTCGTCTTCCGCGGAACGTTCACAATCTACGAACCTTATACCCGAGGTAGGGGTTGTCGACTTCTTTTTTGGTTTCCTTATTTTATTCTTGATCGTGATTTTATCAAGACTAACGTGTGACTTGATTTTATTTTAAGTTGCGTTATTATTTTAACGTGAGGGGGGCCGGACCGCACGAACACGGCCGAACCCCCCTCCATCGTTCTTGTTTATTCTTGCGTGAGGAAGCAAGTGGCGTGGTGTCGTCGCACCACGCGGATGATCGTGCAAATATTTTACGCGGCGCCGTCGCGCTACACCAAGGAAAAATCTTCAAGAACGTGACGCCGTCGCGCCGCATTGAAAGGAATCATGGCACGGCGAAAGGGGCGCGGTGCCATCGCACCGCGCCGGACGACGAACATCGCGGCCGGTTCCGGGCCGCGGCGGGACGAGAAGACCGCGGCCGGTTCCGGGCCGCGGCGGGACGAGGAGACCGCGGCCGGTTCCGGGCCGCGGCGAAAGAGAAGACCGGCGGCCGGACCGCCGGCGTCGGAAGCCGAAGAGGGGACCGGAAATTCCGGTCCCGTTGGAGAAAACCGGCCGGCCAGCTGGCCGGCCGGATGCCGTTAAAACCGGGGGAATTAATCCCCCGACCGTCATAATAAAACCCCCCTCTTTAAGAGGGGGGAGGCGGTTCCATAAAGGGGGGGCAGCAGCCCCCCGGTTCCGCTTAATTCAGGCCCCCCCCCACGTGGGGGGGCGGGGCGTTTTTTAAAAAAACGGCGCGGCACAAAGGCCGCGCCACCCCTCAAAAACCGCGGGGCTTGCCCCCCGCGTGCCGACCGTGTGCGGCCCCTCGCGGCACCCCGAGCCGCCGCGGCTCCTCGCGGCGCCAGGCCGCCGCGGCCCGCCGCACCGCCGCCGCCGGCCGCCGCCGCCGGCCACCGCGTCGCCCCGGGGGGGCGGGGTCGGGCCGGGTCGGCCCGGACCCGGACCCCCCCGTTTCGAACCAGATTTGGTTTTTGGCCCATAAATTGAGCCTCGGACCTCCGAATGACGAACCGTCTGCGTCAACGCGATCCTTGGATCGATACGGTCGTTTCGATATATCGCACTCAAGGTTTCGGTTAACTTTGAGTTCGGCCGGGTTGGTTCGTTCACGAAACCAACCGGGCCTTCGGAGCGGAAACGCTCATATCTTGAGCTACGAACGTCCGATTGACGCACCGTCAGTCGCGTTGTGTTCCTCTTAGTGAGACGGATCTTTTGGCATACTCCGCCCGAGGTTTGGACGCAGGTGGAGTACGGTCGGGTTGGTTTTGCCTTAAAAACCAACCGGGCCCCAGAGACGAAAATGCCAATAACTCTCAGACCGGGCGTCCGATCGACGCGCCGTCTGTTGCGTTGAGTTCCTGTTGACGATACAGAACTTTTGGATACATCAACTCTGATCTTTGTGATAGTTGATGTATCAGCCTCTCGGCTCGTGGAGCGGACCCTCCGAACGAGCTTGCTATGTGCGGGAACCCTAGTGCTGGCTGTGACTGCTAAGACTACTACTGCTACTGTGACTGCGACGACGACAGTACAGAGATCCTGTGTGGATTCGACGACGACGACTTCAGCACTCAGCGATCCTACGTGGATCAGTGCTACAGGTCCTGTGTGGGCCCGATCCTGTGTGGGTCCTTGCGCTCAGCGGTTCTGTGTGAGCCAGCGCCTACAGGTCCTGTGTGGGCCCGATCCTGTGTGGGTCATTGCGGGGGTTAGTTACCTATCGATCCTTCGTGGGTCCGACGACTTAGATGGATCAGTGATCATCTTTATCGTCCTTGAAGAAGTATACCTGTGTGAGCTGAATCCTGTTGCCTTCCAGAGTGGATTGTGTTGTGCAATCCTATGTAGATTATGTTTTGCTTTCCTATGTGGAATACGTATATTTTCCTGCGTGGACTGAGTTGTACTTGGGCTCGGAGGTTGGAGCGTATTTTAATTGATGACTTAGGTATATGTATGGGCATATACCTAAGCAGTGTCGGTTGTTACTTCGTGATCGTACTTTTCTTCGTGGTTTATCCTTTGTGGATTTGAGAGACCTTCAGGGGTCTCGGGGTCCCTACTGAGTAGCTTATACTCACCCCTGCACGGGCTTCGCCCGCACTACGTTGTGTTGGTTGCAGACGATGGACAGCGTTGACCTTAGCTGAGGCTCGTAGAGCGGGACGGTACCCGGAGGTGGACCACTGGGCAGGACGTGCTCGGAGCGGACGGCGGGACCCGTGGAGCAGAGGAGCTATCTGTACCCACCCTTCAGGTGGGATTTCCAGTGGACAGCTCGGAGTAGCGGCTTTTACTTTTCAGTTGCTGTTTTTCCCTTTTCGAGTTGTACTTTACTTTCAGTTTGGGTTTGTATTCTGGCCCATTTACCTTTCCGCACTTTCAGTCGTACTCTGCTTGTTTAGTGTTTACTTTCCGCTTGTTTACTCTGTGGTGTGTGTTTACTTTTCAAAGGCAATGCCTTCCCTTTTTACCGGGATTTACGCCTTGGTGCTAGTCGCCAGCCCCTGGCCTATGGAAGGCGGGCTTGGGGTAGTCACGGCACGGACCCCAAGGGCGGGTCGTGACAATGGAATCCAAATGTCTGAACTAAAAGACATTTAACTACATTGATATAAGGTATGAGCTAAAAGGCCCTAAACTACAGTAATAGAATGTTTGAGTTAAAAGACCCAAAACTATAATAATAGAAGGTATAAGCTAAAAGGTCCCAAACTATAGCAATAGAAGGTCTGAGCTCAAAAATCCTAAACTACATATGTTTCAAGTTAAAATACACTAAAATATAACAATATAAGGCCAGAGATAAAATACCATAAACTATAGCACATAAGTGATTTATTCTAAAAGAATGTAAAAGATACAAATATTGTGATGTCCACCATATGGCCTTAGAAAAAATCATGTTATGCATGCCAATCCTATCAGTTTTGGAAAAATATAGATAAATCTCCCTTTGGGACATATATTCTACCCAAATTATCCTCTTTTTGATCAAATGATCTCAAAATAGCTGTAATAGACATATCAATGAAGAATCTCATGTTGGTGGTCATTCATGAGAAATTATCAAGAATAATCTATTATAATTTAAACATTAAAATACATGCATTTAGTTTTACTTGATATTATCCAAAGAATGGGTATCTCTAAAGATTCATATAAAATCATATCAAAAAAATTTCATGGACATCATGAATAATAGATGACTGGACAACAATACATAATGTTTAAAAAATTCATTCATTGATAACATGTGAAAAGAGGAATCTCCAAATTTCAATGTCTCTATAATAATATCATAAAAAAACTTCATATCAACAATAGATATAAAATAAGATTCAATTTACTGAGATGGAAAATTTGGAAGGAGTCTATTGAGAATCATCAATTGAATGTTGAAGTGACCCTCACCCCGCCTTTTCTGCATCTACCCCAGGACAGAGGGTCTCGATTAAATTGGTCAACTACTCAACTCTTTTTTTAGAATTTTCCAATAAGAATGATGACATTGAGAGGTCATTCATTGGTGAGATATTATTTCCTCATATCTCTATATATGCACGGTCTAGGCATCCATCTAGGGTTACAAATCAAATGTAAACTGAAGACTCTACTCCAATGTCTCCAAATACTCCTTCATCTGTTCAGATAGGGGAGCCTCATCTTTAAAATCATGTAAACCCATCTCATTAGTGGTCAAATATTATCAAGTTAGGATAATTTGTATCATGATTTCATATAATGTTTGGAGATGAAATCCAACCACCCCAAGTCATCTAATAGCTGACGAGGTCATTCCTCTTAGTTATGAAATGTTTCTAGAGGAGTCTCAGTAATCAAGGTGTGAATCTGCTTCCAAATAAACCTATGATATGTTTGAACTTTTTTGGCTTCTAAAATGGGTACAACATAAGGAAAAATAGTTGAATAATATAATAAGGAAGTAGAATAGGAAGTCCCATATATTCTTTCCCCAACAGGTTCATCATCTGTTTCTTATGTTAAATGGATAACTTCCTCAATAGGATCTTCCCTGTAAATGGGATAGTCATCATTGGGACGAGGTCACTTCCTATAAGTCTCACCCAAGTCCCGAATCAACTTCATTGTTGCTACAGACATAGAGGTTGGTGAGGCAAAGGATTTTTCCACATGGTGGAACAGTCAGTTTAGCACACCACTCTAGTAGGCCACTACCCAAGCATGGGTATAATCCTAAGAAAGAAAGGTTGGAGTGTCATCATATAGATGAATAATCTCATTATTGGCATCTTCATGCAACAATATCATCCAAAACTGGTGGATGATCCTAGGGTACTGCTCTCCCAGCACACTGACCAAAGGAATAGGGGATACCCTTTGGGTGTAGTCAAACTAACAAGAAAAATGATAAGGTTTATATGAATCACATATTATAAACTCGTCCATCTTGGCTGAAAAAAAAACCCATCCCAAAGGGAGATCTTGTACAACCATTCATCAAGAGAACTGCCACCATTATCAATGATTTCCCTGGTCAGTGCAAGATACAGGGTGAAATAAAAGCTATCATATCAAATCAACACATTAGTAACCTCATCAGGGTCCAATTAGATGGCCCCAACCCTAGATATATTCAACAACCTGGGATGAGATAAGGCACCGGGGATCCTGGTGGTATTGTATTATTCTTTTCAATAGAAATAATCCCTTATCCATTCAAATAAAAACTATAAATGACCACTGATCCTATAGGGGATGTTTCCCTACAAAATGTGGCCCAATAGTTGGTAAAGGAATGAAATATATGACTGTACTAGATTGAAACATCATCCCTCTGCTAGTTACACTTCCATCTCCAGCATACTGACCTAGATTCCTAAGATTTCATCCCCAACTGGGAAAATCCACCCATTCATGAACTTTTCCATGAATCCTACCATCCTAAGGATTGGAGAGATCTTAGTATTCACTCGGTATTATCATAAAGTATGATCCCCAACCTCCAAAATGGCCCAATACAAACCGGCACCATCATGAACCTAATCGTAAGGGCATCAATGGGGGCATATAGAAGTCATCTTAGATCCATTTTTATAATGGAATATGTTGATCTGATATTTGAAAGAGATAAGAAAGCACATAGTCATCTATTTTATTAACTTTTCCTTCACTATGTTGAGAATTTCCCTTTTTAAGACTGGGTTTTAAGTGGTTCATCCTAAACATCTATGTTAGGGAGGAATTATTCATATATCTCTCCGATAGGGGGTATCCCATCCAATTAATATATATCCTAGAGACAAATTCCTATCCCTCCAAGTGAAAAATGGAATGAGTTGGTTCTAGGACACCAACGGCTAACCAGATTTCATAGAATTTCATACTCATGATAAAAAATGAATTGGAAAACCCATACATATTCATAAATAAGGACCTCATATAACTGGTCATCAAACTATAAGCATTTTTTCTAACCTATAATGTGCATTCCCATTCATCAAAAATGTTACCACTAGGTTGGAGATCCCATTTTTATCTTCATCTATCACCTGAGTTATTCATAGAATATATGAATATACTCAAGTATCTCTAAACGAAGGGTTGGTCAATGAAATCACAATTTTCTAGACCTAGGGGAGAGTTTTTTGATATATAATACATCCCCTAGGATTGAATAGAATCCAGTAGACCATCCTTGGAAATTTTCTTTTGAATACATTCAAGAGAATTTGACACCTGGAAAGATGGAATCTCGTGTTCCACATAAGGAATGGAAACACCATCCAACAAGACAACCCCATATAGAGGAATCCATTGTGATAAAGGATAATTCTGGAGGTCAATTGGAATAAGTCATTTCATAACCTCGTTATCAGAATTTATGTGATATCGAGGGTCATCATTTCAATTTATAAAAATCATGGCCCTTTGATGAGCCATAATAGAGGAACTATGATGAAAGCTGGAAGCCATATGAATAAAAGTAAGTGGAATATGTTAGGAAGATAAAAATAAAATCTTGTCAAAATAAAGACATAAAATTCTAGGATCCTCAAGCGCATCACATGAATCAAGAGGGAATTCATGAATCCCATAATGGACACCCAAATTTCCTATCCCATGAATATCTCATGGACTACAAAAACCAACAGAAAATCACAAAATGGCATGACCCAATAGAATAATTTCAATCGGGTGACCTTGACATGGTCACATGAGTTGAAAAATAAAAAAAGGATCATGTGATCAAGATAGAAGACCCCACAAAAACATCAAAGATAGTCATGAATCCCTATGGTATAAGTTCATTAAATTATTAAAATTTAGTTTCTGGTTGATTCAAACTAGTTCCTGGGAAAAATAGATCTTTCAAATCAGTTCTCGCTAGAAGGTCTTTTGAATAGATCTCGTGATCAGTTCTTGTGAAAGGGTTATGCAATGAAGGTAGGGCATAAGATCTCTAATAATTTATTAGTTTGTGAGTGAACCTCTCTATTATCCCATATTTATAGGTAACTTCATAGAATATATAATACTTCCCAATAGACCACCAAATCCATAGATTGGAAACAATTCCAAAGCCTCGGGTAGGCATTTACTTTCCTCATAAGTGATCCCTTATCCCAACCGATGTTTCTCCTGATGGGGGGGATTTATTGAATCCCTCCAAATGAGAATTAAAAAATATACCAAGGAATAAATACAAGAATATGGTAAATATATTCACTAAAAAACAAAAAAGAAAATAAAAATGTGACTGGAACTCATGAATCACATGACCCTCTAAAGAAAACACAAATTCATGACCTTTAGAAGGTCATGGGAACACTTCATGCATAGCACATAACCAATAGGATATATCATTGGTCCCCTTGGATAATTCCTTCTTCTCTCTCAAAGGTATGCATGGCATTCATTTATTATGCAGCAGAAACCAAATAAACTCCCCCAGGTTATATGACTTTCCAATTGGTGGATTCCTAAAAAAACATTGAAAAATACTTGAAAACTAAGGAAATAAAATAGATAAGTAAGGAGCTTCTTGTGGTTATAAAACTCACCTGACACACCCATGCAGTTCACAAGACACTACGGAAGCCCTGGTGACATGTCCTTCTGGTTTCACAAAATCTTGTTGGCATGTCATCTGCATCATGAAAAGGGACTTGGATATGTCCAAGAAGTCTTGCACTCCCTCTTTGACCCCAAGGAAAAATAGAAGGTCTTTTCCATGATAATTATCACGCATCACTGTAAGACCCTTTTTTGGTCATCTGATACATCACCAATGGAAAGAGTTATTTTATTCTAAAACATTGAAGAAAACTCATGAGACCCCATGAGCTTGTAAAATAAAAAAATAAATAATAAGGGAAATGACGGGAGCCTCTTTTTGTCATAAAATCTCACACAACATGCCCAGATGGTTTCCAAGACACTGTAAAGCCCCCAGTGACATGTCCTCCTTATAGTGCAAGACCCCTTGGCATGTCATCTTGATCTCATAGATTCCCCCTCATAGGATATATTTATCTCATGAAAGGTCTTGGATAGGTCACCTCAAATCACACAAAATCCTTTTAGTAGGATTCTTGATCTCATGAATGTTCATAAACATATCACGCTAACCTTATAGAAGTCACTTGGAATACAGGCATGATCAAACAGACACCCTTTGAATAGCCAAAATCCAATAAATGAGGCAGTGGAAAGATGATCATGTGGTCAATAAAAGTCATGTTCCTCCCCTGGAATGACCTATGGCAAGACCTCATGAAAATGTGTAACATAAAATTCCTCCACTCACTCTATCCTAGATTTTCGCAATACACGCCACACAAAGAAGTTTATAATCAAGGTGGTGTGGCCTATAAATCCCCCAACTTGGGATCAAAAAAAGATATATTTGGATCCTCACACTGGAACACCAAGGAATCATAGAGGATTTCTTGGAGTGGTTGATCTTAAGATCGAAAAAGCTTTCTGCAAAGTAAAATACAGGGAACTACCTAATCAGATCATGGGACATGCATATGAACTTCGCGTGATCACTCATAGATCATGTGAAGGATTTTGGGTGGGTTATGATAAGGACAAACCACATACCTGATCAGTCACAAGAGACTTAAACAATCTAACACTAAACAAATATAAGGCATGTAGAATAGAAGGATGGAACAAAGACTAAAAATATGGAGGACTTGTGTGAAGAATATATAAATTGATCCTCATGAACTCCGCACGAACCCCCTGGTTATGAAAAAGTGCCAAGAAATGTCTTTCCAGTCATGTGACACTCCTTTTGTATACTATTTGGATCATTCAAAGTCCCCTAGATGTGTCATAGAAAGTCACATGACACCCCCTAGGCAGGCCACCCAAGTCTCATGAAACCCTCTGAGCTCACCATACAGACCTCGTGATGTCCTCTAGACATGTCAACTAGATCATATGGAGGAACCAGTTCATGTTATAAAAGTCTTACTATGGAATCGGGATATGTAAACTAGCTCTTGTGGTATCCTTTGGAAAATCCATCCAGATCTTGCGACATCCTTTGGAAATATCATCCAGATTTTTTGATGACACCCAAACAAGTTATCCATGGAATGTGTAACCCTCTAGATATGTCACACTAACTCTCACAACACTCTCCAAATGTGGAATCTATATTTTTCAATGAAACCAGAGAAAGTTAGTAAGATCATGTGATTTCTTAAGAGCATGTCAGCCGACATCATGCGATGGCCTCCAGGATCATCCTGTTAGGTCTTGTGATGACCTTCAGGCATGTCATCCTTAAGGATGTGATGTACTTTAAACATGTCATCCATATTATTTGAAGTCCCTAAAACAATAAAAAAGGATCATGAGATTGTCTTTGGACATGTTAGAAAGATATTCTCCTAAATTTAAATAAAAAATCAAGGCATGTCAGGAAGACGATCAACATATGTCAAGCATACAAGTAGGCCAGGTCAAGAAGGTGTCTCAGGACATGATAACTTTTTCTATCCTTTATATAGGGAAACCTCAGTATGTTATCCCTGACCAAATAAACTATGATGACTCTAATTCTTTCTACAACCAAGATATGTATGATTCCTTCCTAAGTCCTCATCTCTCTATTTGATATCCAAAGGGCAGTCCCAACACATATGTACCATATCCATAAGCAATGAGACTGATTACTCTATATCCCTTGTTTTCACATCGATCATATCTCATAACCTCCGTTTTTAAACCCCATTATGTGGCATACTATGATATGTCCCACATACTAGGGAAACCTCAGTGTGTAATCCCTAGCCAATTGAACTATGAGGAATCTGATTCCTTCCATGGTCAAGATACATAGGATGCCTTCCAAAAGGCTTGAGCTCAAATGGACATCCACTTTGGTGTAACTCTCACCATGTCTCTGACATCTCAACCAATAGGACCCAGTATATCCAATGGGATGATCATACTTCCTCATCCACCAGTGGGTTGAGAAATCATCAAACTATGGTAACTCCAATCCCTGTCATAACCAAGATACGTAGGACACCTCTTAAAGGATTGGGATCAATACCTATTTCACGAGTTCCAACCCAGATTTTATTTCTGTATGATGATAAACTATATGGGTTTAAGGAACTAAATGGGATTTATTCTAGTTATAAAATAGGATACATAGGATGGCTCATAATGGATCATTACCATCATCGAAATATTAACCACCTTCATAGATAAAAACAAACTCTAGAGTACCTAGTTATATGCCTATAACATGTATGAATCTACCCACGAATGGTAAATGTATTAAGAACCTTATATACATATATATGGATTCACAAACAAGACCCCTCTTTCTTTGAATATAAATATACTTAACCTATGATAATTTTTTAGGGTAACCAGTCCCATGTCGGGATTAGGAAGAGATTAACGAACATATCTTAAATACAAAAGAGAGTACCAGAGTAGGAAATAATTCCCCCCAATAGGGTGGGATGATCCTGACCTCCCATTCTCTCGACCAATGTGAGCTCCTAGGTGTTGTTGGGTCTGAGACCTTAAAGGACCACCTGCCTTTGGAAAGTAGGTATGTACCTAATTACAGATGTGGGAGTAATTGGGAGTTTTATCTAGGAATAAAAGAATAGTAATCCAAAATTAAATGATTGTACAGATACATTTAACCCCCACTATAATCAACCCATTGGGTTAGGCTAGCCACATCTTTCTGATGAAACAAGAATGGTGAACCATATAAGAAATCATTTAACTGAGGTATCTACTTATTAAGATAAAAAGGATAGAAAACCCAGTTCTTGTCAGACCATTAAATTTCTAATTTCATGAGTGGTTACTTATCCCCCAAAAACCCCTATGAAACAATTTTCTTTACCTTTTCTACCATTTCTTGGACCCCTTGAGGTCCAAACATCTTGTGTTCACCAACTTTATCCCAACAAATAGATGTCATACATCTCTTCCCATAGATGGATTTATATGGATCCATTTTTATGATTTATTGGAAGCCATTATTGTATAGGAACTTGACTAGATAAATATAATGATCTTATCCTTATTCTAAGACCATTGATCATGCCCTTAATATTTCCTTAAGTATATGTATATTCTGGTAAGATATTTTTCATCATTATAAGGATGATATGACATACTAAAGTTTAACTCAATGTATAGATCTTGTTGAATATTTTCCCAAAACATAGAGTAAAACCTTATATCTCAATAGGATACTATAAATATTAGTGTTCTATACAGCCTCACCAATTCCCTAATGTATATCCTTACAATTTTATCAATTGATAAGTCCTATATAATTGTAATTAAGTGAGAATTATTTTTAATATTATCCAATACAACCAATATAGAATTATTTCCATTGGAT
This sequence comes from Viscum album, assembly GCA_963277665.1. Taxonomy (NCBI): domain Eukaryota; kingdom Viridiplantae; phylum Streptophyta; class Magnoliopsida; order Santalales; family Viscaceae; genus Viscum; species Viscum album. The sequence goes on from OY728157.1 coordinate 544,149,978, forward strand.
TTATTAAAAAGACACCTAATAATTTTCATAGTGATGTTTTCCCATTTACATGTAAGTGTCAGTAATGATTTCATCGTTCCCTATGAATTTTACTACTCTTCCTTAACTAGTTTACATTCAAGGCTCATTGAGGTATATTCCCTGATCTCTTTCTTCATATTGTCCCACCAATAGTGATCTCAAAGATCTTGACACATCTTTATGATCCCTGGGCGGATGGAGAATTTCAAGCTATGTGCATCATCCAATATCACCTTATTTATCATAGGAATTGATGGTACACTTATTCATGACCCAAATTTTATAAATCATTATTCATTGTTTTTTAACTCCAAATTTTTTCCATATCATATAACTTCAACCTTATTTTATATTTCTATATCATCCCTTTGATAATCATTTCACTTCTTCAGAATAGATGGTGGAAAAATCATTTGAGCTAAGTAGGATGTTGTTATTTACTTTATAAATTTTATATCCATCCTATAAAATTTTAAGAAGATTAGATTCTTCTCAATTTTAATCATTGATAAGGATGTATAATCCTTTCTACTTCAAGCATCTACCAATTTTTTTTATTTCCCATGATGGTATTGAAATGGTCGGTCATAGTCCTTGATCATATCTAACTACATTCACTAGAATATATTAAGAACCTTTTATGTGAATATATATATTAGGCACTTATGATTTGTATGTATTTCACATTTCTCCTCGTAGAGATAATTCTGCCAAATCTTCATTGTGAAGATCACTATAGTAAACTCCAATTCATGTGTTGGATAGTTCTATTCATTTAATTTAAACAACCTTGAATAAGAGGATATCATGTTATCATTTTTCATTAGTTCACAACATAATTATATCTTTTAAGCATCGATTTTTACTACATAAATTTCCCTACATGAGATTAATGCAAGTGTTGTTATAGTGATAATCCTATTTTAAAATCCTTGAAGCTCTCTTTTCATTCATTGGTCTAGATAAAATTCACTCCCTTATGAATTATCATGGTTAGAGAGTCTTAAAATCATGATAATTTTCTCACAAATAGTCGATATTACCAAGATATTTCAATGAAACTATGTATCTCTATCAAAAAATTTGGTCTGAGCCACTCATCAATCAATTCTGTCTTTGAAGGATCCATAGTTATCCATTCATTGGTGATAACATACCCCATGAATAACACTTCCTCAATCCAAAACTCACATTTATTATACTTTTCCTATGAATTATCCTTTTCTAAATTATTTATCATAGTATTCAAATGCTTCTCATTTTCCTTCTTTTAGAGTATATAATAATATCAGCAATAAAGACTACCACAAATTTTTCAAGGTAATATCAGAAGACTCCATTAGTTTTTTCTATGAATATTGTGGAATAATTAATGAGTTTTAATGGTGTAAATATGAACTCATAGTGTATGTACTTTTAATGGAATGAAATTTTAGGAATATCATCAATCCTCACCTTTATTTAATGATACTGTTACTGAAGATCCACCTTAGAAAATAATAATCTCCATATAGCTGACTGAATAAGCCATCAATATGTGTAAAGGGATACATGTTCTTTTTCATGATCCTGGTTATGTCAAAATAATCTATTTATAGGAACACTGATCCATCCTTCTTCATAATGAATAGGGAAAAATAACCCATGGTAAAGCATTTGTGTGTATAAATCCCTTATCCAGATTCTCTTGTAACAACTTCTTTTTTTCTTCCAATTCAATGGTGGTTAATCTATATGGATTGTTAAATATGGGTAGAGACATAGGTATAAGTTCAATACAGATCTCAACCTCTTGATAAATAGGAAGACTAAGAAAATATTCAGGGAATACTTCAGTATAGTTTTTCATAATAGGAATCTCTTCAAGCATGATTCTTTCCTCCATAAAAAACATTTAATTTAGATATGCTTGATCAGAAGTCGGTGGTATCAATTATCGAGATGAATATTCCAAATGATATTCATCCTCCTCCTTACACTTGTGTATAATAAGAGGGTTATTTGGGATATTGAGAGGGATTTACCTCTCCTAATAATTGATATTGTATTTATATAAGGATATCCAATCCATTCCCAATATAGAATAAAAATCCCCTAAAGAATGTATGACAAGATTTTTTGGGATGTCTGGTCCATAAAAATTGACTAGGGTGGAGTTATGTACTTGGGATACAATAATCTCTCCATTTTTTGTTCACATATATAAATCAACCTTTATTTTTTAATGTGGTTTTAGAGTAGTTATACTAAGCATACATGATATGAAAGTATGTATAAATCCATAATCAAATAATAAATTCACAATTATTGAATGAATAACTATCATACATATCACCAATTTATTATTAGGGTCCATATTATCATTAGTGATAGCATAATCAATTCCTCTCTATCTTGGACTAGTAAACTTTTTTCATTGATTATCTCTAAAAATTGTTGGATTAAGGAATTACATTACATAATTTATATGTTCCATTCAGTTGAATCAATGAACTATATACTGAGTGTTGATCGGAACATTATTTTAATCCATAATATCATTGGGATTCTTTATCACCCTTTGGAATTGATTAGCCTAATACCCCTATTTTCTAAACTTGAAGTATCTCCCCATTCCATTAAGACATTTTACAAGATGATTCTTCCCAAACTTTTGAAATTTGGGATGTTGGAAGTTATTTATTCCATGTGATTTACCCATTTATCCTCCCAAATTAAACTCCATTTTTATCTTTTTATCTCCATACCCTAAAGACCACTGAGAATCGCCAATATCTAATTTGATCATAAGGGTAAATATAAAAATTTATTCATAGATTTTAATGCCTCAAATTGTTAAATATTTTTATAGACTAGCCTTTAATGCATTAAAGAAGTGGTCCACCTTAATTTTTGTGTCAAAGAAAAATATAGAGGTGTACTGTAAAAGACATGTGAATTTTCCCTCATAAGACTCTATAGAATCACCTTTCTTTTTCTTTAATCCAAGGAACTCACTCACTATTTTAATATAGAGAGTTTAGGAAAAATATTTATTGAAAAATATCTTCTTCAATCCTTCCAATTCCATGGATTTTATTTCTTTATTAGGCATAATATTCTTGATTAACATCCACCACTGATAAGCATCTCTTTCTAGGTAATAGATGACCAATACAAATTTCTCTTGTTTAGAGTATTAGAATATGTTGAATATCTTCTCAGTGAAGTTAATCCATTATTCTATAATGAGGGGATCAGAAGTTACCCTAAAATTAAGAGTCCTTTTTCATATAAATAAATAAACCACAACTTTCACTTTTTTAGTAGAAGGAGGGTGTTCCACATGATTCAAGTTATTATTGATAACTTGAGTTAGTTGATCCAGTACTTCCATGAAGTTCTTAGCTCCCACTCCTATTAGTTTTGGAATATTATTATGGAAATCATCACATTGCATATCATATTGGTTGTAGTAATTATTCCTCATATTTAATTCCATTAACTAAAATAAAGGAAAAATAGGGATGAGAATACTCAAACTAATAATCATATAAAAGAAAAATGTTAACTTAGAAGGAATAACTCATAAATGACATGTATATATTGTGACATCCTAGTAAAATAATGAATATGACATTTTCATATTTATTAATATATTTTAATTAAATTTTAAGTTTAATTTAAAGGGGATGTTATGTTCGATGGAGTACCTTACATGCAACAATGGGTTTCTTTGAAATCTTATGTTGCACACAATGTGGAGTCATACTGAAAAAAATATATAATATTATTATTTTAAATCTAAGTTAACGCCTTGTCGTTGTGTTGGAGAGAATGGATAGAACTAACCATATTATAATTAAACATGTTTTTTAAATTTTCTTATATTTATCCATTAGAAGTTAGAGGCTTAAAATGAGAATGAATTCAATTTTAAGCATAAATAATATAATATTTTTAAAAGGTAGTTTTACCGCCTTTTGATGGAGAAAAATTTTTAAATATAGTTTTTGTCACTTTTATATGTTACATTTGACAAAATAAAATTATTATTTAGAAACAGGAAATCAAAATTTACTTTGGGTAAATGCTTGGAATTTTTCTGATCAAGTTTATTTTTTAATGAATTGTGAAAAATACTACATGTTAAGTCAAAATAGTCTTTTCATCTAATTTATTTATATGGTTAGATTATCTTTTTAATTTGTTTTAAATTTTAATTAGATTATTTTTTTATCAATTAATCAAATTTTTGTCATTGGTAGTGATTTCACTTTTTAATTAGACATAAATACATGTCAATCTTTTGGTAGTATTTACTTCTTAAAAACACGCTTTTGGTTTTGACAACGGGAATTAATTTTAAATTAATTTCTAAAATTTATGTGTTTTGAATTTGGTAAAATGTATTCCATATTAGGAATCATTAAGTACAAATTTTTTAAATAGGTTCATTTTTTTAGATATTATGAATAATAACTTCAATAAATATTTTATTTACCATAGTTAAAGGGTAAATCTGGTAAATAAGGGTAAAAAATAATATTATAATAATATTAAGCTATCTTAACACATTATCTAGTCCTATTTTATGAGTTATTTCCGACCATGGACATACTTGGGTATATTTTGGTACCCCATTAAGCCACTTTGATGTGAATATGACATTTTATAAGAATTAATTCAAAGTAATGAAAAATGTAACATAAACATGTATCTTTTAGTAAAAAAAAATTTTATATGGGGTTATATAAGTGATATTTTAGACTATAAATAATAATTATAAAGAAAAAAATATTTCCTACATCATGGTATTTATTTATAATTTTTAGATATTAAATAAATAAATTTATTTATGAAACAATGGTGATGTAGTGATTACCTTATTAATGAATAATTTAAATAAATGAGATTATAAATATTAAAATAAATTTATTTTTATACTTTTTAAGTCATACATGAATTTTAGGGATTATTATTACTTGTTATATTTTATTTGATGTGCTTTTTTTCTAAAGAATCAAGTATTTATATCATTTAAAAAATCATGATATGAATAGTACAAAAATGGACATAAATGAGTTTTTAAAACAAATACTATTTTATTAAAAAGATATAATAGTCCTAAAAATCTAAGGTTCGTCCAAATGACTTATATAAGGTTTAAAATTTCATTAATGAACCACTATAGGTTCTAATGTAATTTTATGGTAACTATATTAACTATATATTATGAACACACAAGAAGACATGGTAAGAGTTAAATTAGTTTAACTAAGTGCTAAAGATAAATGATAAGGTTAAATTTGAAACCAAAAATTGTCTAAAACCTATTTTTTTAGAGGAATTAGAAAAATCCTCATATTATATTTGAATTAAATGGGTTTTTGACCTTTTTAAAATCAAATTTAAGTTTATTATAAAATAATCTTTCAAGACATTCCTAAAGTACCTATCCTCCCTCTTATAAAATGCCACCACCTATAACCCCTTACTCACACCTATAAATCCTCTTGGCTCGTCCAAACTCTACTAAAATACTCTACCAACATCCCTCTCTTACTCCTTGAATCCTTTCCTTAGGAACAAGGAAATTTAAGAAATCCTTTTGTCTCAAATCAATGGGAGTTACCCGTTTTAAGAGGTTGTGTCTTCTCTAAAGTTCCTTTCCAATATTTTACTTCTTCACTTACTATTATATTATTATTATTTTATTACATTAAAACACTATTATCCTCAATATACTATGATTTTTTATGATAATTATTCTAACTACACTTACACACACCTCCATCTAATGGATATGAACATACTATTGCTGTGTACGGTGAACTATTGCCTCACAAAATGATGATTGTTCGATTTTTTCCTACCACCTCTTATAGTAGACATTATGATGGAAATGTATTTATATGTGATATATATTATATCTATATTATCTCTATGACTCTATATTTTTCATTTATATCATACCTTTATGGTTTCCATAATGTGTAAATATGATAATTTCATTTGAGGAAGTGCGAACTACCGTCCCCTCGAAATGATATGAATCATTCATGACATACATAGAACATATAAAAGATAGAGTTAATAAAATTAAGTAACATATATAAAATAGTATATTATATGAGAATTATAATATACATATGTATCTTTATGTTTTCATTCTTTTAAATATGAAATAGAAATGAAAGTAGCTTTCACGCGTACGTACGGCTTACCGTCTCCATGAATGGTGCATTTCATTTCATATCTCCAAATTTTAATGGAATATTATAAATAAATATATAATAGATATATGTGATATATATGAATTATATTTTTATGATTATAGACTTTTTACCACATGGAAAAATTATGATTATAACAAGATCATTTTCGACTCAAGTACCCAATATCGACAAAACAACTCATATTAACTTAAATAATTATTTAGTTTTTATAATATGGTAATAAGTGATATAAAAGGAATAATAAAAATGAAAAAGGTTCTGAAGCAAGTATAAATTAACATAAGTTTATTATCCAGGAAATTAAAGAATGAATGAGTCAAGTAGGACACGAGGTAAGGGACTTCATCTCAATATCCTTTCATTGAGACATATTTTGATAATATACACCTTATTCTTTTACATAGTGTATAATAAACCCCTTTGACTTTTAATTTCATTCAAAGGGAATATTTTTTATTTGAAGAAATTTATGAAAAAACAAAAGGAATGTTTTGAATGTTTGCGACAACAATGACTTCTCCACTGCCGTAATCATTATTTGGATTCCTCTATAAGCCTTACTGTTTCTAAAAGGAAAATAAATCCCTTATTCCATTTTTGAGTGTTTTCATATTGAAAATGGTTTTTGAAATGGATTGATTATTTCAATATCTTGAAATGATTTCATGTGATTGAAAATGAAATGTTATTAATGAAACATTGATATTTGTAATATTTTATGTTTTATGATTATATAATGGTACTTAGACATTTGATGGGTGGTTATGTGATAAACCAATGATAGGTAGTTATGTGATAAACCAAATGATGAGAAGTTACATGATATATCAAGGATGTATGGTTACGTTATAACCACTAATGCATTGGGTATGGAAGTCTTCCATATGGATATTTCATTTAATGATATGTATGGAAGTCGACCGTATGGTTATTCCATTTAAGTATTTTTATGCCCCAAGTTACCTTATATGCTATATGTTTCCTTTTATGGGATATATGGTAATATTTTGGTTAAAATAAGGGTAAGAAATGAGCTTATATTCAGTGAAGTTTTTTTGCAACTTCTTTAAGGTGAAAAGTATTACTTTATGTTAATGTATTCATGGTTTACATGTTGTTTTGAAAAACTAACGAATTTTATTCTTTATGTATCCATTACTGAGCTTTTTATTCTCATGCTAAGTTTTTGAAATATTTTTCATAGGACTTAAATATGAATAGGGTCAAGGATGGGATCAATGAAAAGTCATGTTGTCTAAAACATGGAACTAAAAATGTTTTCTTTTTTTCGAGTTTTTATTTTATGAAAAAATGTATAGTGATTAGAAGTGTCTACTTGTAATATTAAAGTTTTTATGTATAAGTTGTGATGTAATTTTATATATCCCTAAACCTGAAAAAATAATCATTGTGAATTATTAACTTTATTCAAGATTAAGTAATGTTTAAGATTGGGGCCTTATAGTTGGTATCATAGGTCATTTTAGATAAATTTAGGAGTTAGGATTTCGTTAATAGACTATCCATAAATAATTTTTACATTATGGTCAAACTGAAATGATATATCATTTTAAGATTACTATGTTGCTTCATCTAAGATATGTTTGTTAAGAATGATTTTTTGTAGAGGAAACAGGGAAGCTATGTTGAGAAGGAATACAGAGGACAAGAACATTCCAAATTAGCATCATGAGATTATTGGAATAAAAACTAAATAATTTGTTGTAGTGATGGATCAGTTGACTTAGGCGATAAATGGTGGTGGTGTCCATCCACGAGATCAACCAGATAAACAACAGAGGAACATGTATGTAGTGGATCATTTCATGAGGTATCATCCTCCATCATTCATATGATCATCTGACCCTGTGCAAGATGAAGATTGGATCAAATCACTAGAAAAGATTTTCGATGTACTGGGATGTATAGAAAATCATAAGGTTAGTCTTGTTGTTTATCGTTTTGAAGGAGAAGCCAGTCGGTGGTTGTCGATGGTTAAAAATATCTGGGATAGTGAGGAGATTGATTCTCTTTGTTGGGAATAATTCAAAGCTAAGTTTCTTGAGAAATATTTTCCTAAGGCAGTTCGACTTAGGATGGAAAAAAAATCTTTGAATTGGGTAGGAGGATGACTCAATGACTTCTTATGAAGCAAATTTCACTCTACTGGTGAGGTATACTCCAAATTTCATCTGAGATCTTACTAGTAAGACATATTTGTTTTACTCGGGATTGAATCCGCGATATCAAAAGGCATTGGACTCTTATGAATTCAAAAGGAATGAGAAATTTTTCATATGTGTTGAGAAAGTAGAAATGGATTTTTTTGATGATCAGGTGTTCCATGAGAGCAAGAAAAATAAGATGTCCAGTTGGAAGGAAAAAAGGAAATTATTCCTCAAAGAAGTCTAGAGGTAAGAAAATTAAATTTCCATGTTGTGAGAAGCGTGGTAAAAAGAATCTTGTATAATGTATCTCAAAATCTGTAAAGTGCTTCTGATGTGGTAAGACTGGTCATATTTCTCATAATTGTAAGGAATATGATTAAGTAGGCAATGAAAATCCAGTAGTAATATGTTTTAGTTACAATTAGTTTGGGAATTATGCCAATGTGTGTCCAAAGTTGATTAAACAGGGTGGAAACCAGGTAGATTAATAGAATAAGGGTGTCGAGAAATATTTTTATACTACTACGGTTGATGTGGGACCATTAAATGAAGTGGTATCAAGTACTTTGTTTATTGTTTTTAGATTATTCCAATGTGTTGTTTGATTCGGGGTCTACACATTCTTTCATTTCTGATAAATTTTCAAGTAAATTAGGAATTCCATCTCAAGATATGAATCCAGAACATGTGGTAAAAACACTTGGAGGATATTTTGAGACAAAAAGAATTATAAGATCCTTAATGTACTTGTGTGCAGAAAGAATCTACCTGAAAACGTAATTTGTTTTCCTCTAGTAGAGTTTGATGTTGTTTTGGGTATGCATCGGCTTTCTGTTTATCATGATATGATTGACTACAGAGAAAAAGATGTCTCTTTTTAGAAAGAATTTCAGTTTGTGTACATGAATGAACCCCTACTTTTTATAACATATCAGGAATTTAAGAAACTTGTAAAAGATGGATATAAATGTTACCTTGCACATATTGCTAAAAACAAAGGAACTATTCATATTAATGATGTGCCATTAGTAAATGAGTATCTTGATGTTTTTTATGATGAGTTTACTAGTATAATACCTGATCGGGGAAGTTAAAATTACTATTGACTTAGTTCCTGATACTAATCCAATTTCAAAACCCCCTTATCGAATGGCTCAAATTAAACTTTTAGAGATAAAGAAACAATTATAGGTGTTTTTAGATAAATGTTTCATTCGACCTAGCACATCACTGTGGGGTGATCCAGTTTTTTTGTTAAAAATAAATACAGTTCAATAAAACTTTTCATTGATTATAGATCCTTGAATGATATCATTTTTAAAAACAGGTATCATTTTCATCATATCAATGATTTTTTTGATCAGCTCCTGGGAGCTTAGTATTTCTCGAAGTTTAACTTTAGGTCGGGGTACCAACAACGGAAACTAAAGGAAGCATACATTCTGAAGAATGTGTTTCGTACTAGATATGGCCATTATGAATTTGTAGTTATGCCTTTTGAGTTAACCAATGCACCTACTATATTCATGGATCTTATGAATATAATTTTCTGTGAGTTCTTTTATAAGTTTGTGGTTGTGTTTATTGATGATATTTTGTTAGATTCCAAAAGTAATGAGGAATATGAAAGTCATTTAAGGGTTGTCTTTCCAACCTTAACGGAAATGAAATTGTGGGAGAAATTCAACAAGTGTGAGTTTTTGTTGTAGTAAATTTCATTCCTTGGTCATATTGTTTCTAAATATGGAATATCTATTGACCCTTCTAAAATAAAAGTTGTTGAAGAGTGGCCAAGACCTAACAATATTATAGAGATCCATAGTTTTCTTGGTTTGGAAGGCTATTACGACGTTTTGTTGAAACTTTTGCATGGTTATTTAGCTCACTTACTAAGTTAACTCGAAAAGGGGTTAAATTTATCTGGATAAAAGAATGTGATGATTGTTTTTAAGAACTGATAATAATATTTCTGAATGCTCCTGTTTTTTCCTTGACTTTTAGAAATGGTGAATTTTTTATCTATAGTGCTGCTTTGTTTAAAGAACTTGGTTGTATCCTAATGCATAATGATCAGGAAATTGCTTGTGCTTCAAATCATTTGCAACCTCATGAGTTCAATTACCCTACACATGATTTAAAATTAGCTATTTTTGTTTTTTATTTAAAAATTTGGAGGCATCATTTGTATGGAGTAAAGTGTGAAATATATACTAATCACAAAAGTTTTAAGTATATATTCACTCAGAAAGAATTAATCATGAGAAAATGGAGATGGATAAATTAATCAAGGATTATTATTGCATGATCCATTACCATCTGGGAAAAGAAAATAAAGTGGTTGATGCTTTAAGTCGAAAGAGTAATGCTACATTAACTATGCTATGTTTAGAATGAGATCCTTTGGTTTTTTATTTGATGAATTTTTGATTATAAGTTGTTGGTGTAAGTAATTCCTCTGTTTTGTTTCAAGTAGCAGTGAAATTGTCTCTAGCAGACATAATAAAGAAAGCATAGAAAGAATATAGTGAATTTCATAAAAAGGTAGAATTGGATTATAAGGGTAAGTTACCTGAATTTAACATTGATAAATATTGTGTTTTGAGATTTGGGAAGATATTATGTGTGCCTTGTTATTCACAATTGAAAAATTATTTGTTATTTAAAGCTTATAGTTCTCCATTTTCAGTTCATCCTTAAAGTACTAAGATGAACAGAGATATTCGAGAGTATTACTGGTGGGATGGAATGAAAATAGATATTTCTGATATTACTGTGAAATGTATAACTTTTCAACAGGTTAAAGAATAATAGAAGTTACTGAAAGGTATTCTTTAGCCTTATTCCAATTCCAGATTGGAAATGGGAAAATGTGTCCATGGATTTCATAGTGGGATTACAAAATACTTCTTTATGTAACAATTCAATTTGGGCTATTGTTGATCGATTGACTAAATCTTCTCATTTTATTCCTATTTGAGATACTTTTTCTCTAGATCAACTTTCTCAATTGTATATTAAATAGGTAGTTTGGTTACATGGAGTTCCCCTCTCAATTGTGTCTAATTGTGATCTGAGGTTCACTTTAAAATTTTTTAAAGGAATTCAAAATTAATTGGGTACTGAATGAAATTTCAGTACATATTTTCATCTGCAATCATATGGGAAGTCAGAATGAACAGTTAAGACCTTGGAATATATGCTATGTGCTTGTTCAATGGATTATTGGGGAAGTTGGGACCAACATCTTTCTTTGGTTTAGTTTTCTTATAATAACATTTTTCATTCCAGTATATAGATGACACCATTTGAGGCATTATATAGAAAGTGGTGTCTAACTCCAACTCTTTGGGATGATATAGGTGAAAGAAAGTTGATGGGACCAGAATTGGTAGAAGAGATGGTAGAGAAAATTCAGTTAATTCAGAAGCACGTGAGAATAGCTCAGAACAGGCAGAAAAGTTAAGCGAATAACCAAATGAAGGATATTTCTTTCGAGTTAGGTGATCATATCTTTCTCAAAGTTTCTCCATGGAAATGTGTGATATGTTTTGGTAATAATGGAAAGCTGATTCTGAGGTTCATTGGACCCTATGAAATTCTAGAGAAAGTTGGATCAGTTGCATACCGAGTGGCCTTACCTCTATGTTTATCCCAGGAACACAATGTTTTTCTTATTTCAATGTCAATAAGGTATATGCTGGATCCATCCCATGTTTTTAGTCTAAAGGTAGTTCAATTGGAAGAGAATATTTCTTATAAGGAACAACTAGTCCATATTTTAGACCGAATAGGGAAAGTGTTGCGAAATAAGGTAATTCATCAGGTAAAGGTTTTGTGTCAAAACAATATGGTTGAAGATAAAACATGGGAATTTAAAAATTCTATGAGGGATAAATACCTCCACTTATTTGATAAGTGAATAAAATTTTAAGGACACAATTTCCAAAAGGAGGAAGGATGTAACATCCCAGGTAAATAAAGAATATGAAATTTCCATATTTATTAATATTTTTTAATTAAATATTAATTTTACATCAAATGGTATTCTATATTTGATGGATTACCCAACACAAAACAATGGGTTTCTTCGAAATCTTATATTTCACACAATGCTGAGTCATACTGAAAATAATAATAATATAACATTATTATTTTAAATGGAATTTAACACCTAGACATCGTATTTGAGAGAATGAATAGAACTAACCATATTATGATTAAATAGGTTTGTTAAATGTGTTTACATTTCTCCAATAAAATATAGAGGCTTAAAATGAGAATGAATCCAATTTTAAGCTTAAATGCTCTAATATTTTTAAAAGGTAGTTTTACCACTTTTTAATGGTGAAACATTTTTAAATCTAGTTTTTTTTCACTTTTATATGTTTAATTTTACAAAATAAACTTCTTCTTTATAAGTGTGACATCAAATTTTACTTTTAGTTAATTTTTGGTATTTTTCTGATAAAGTTCATTTTTTATTGAATAGTGAAAAATACTGCATGTTAAGCCAAAACTATCTTTTCATCTAATTTATTTATATGGTTAGATTATCTTTTTAATTTTTTTTAAGGTGTAATTAGATTATTTTTTTATCATTTAATCCAATTTTGGTCAATGGAAGTGATTTCACTTTTTAATTGAACATAAGCGCATGTCAATCTTTTGGTAGTTTTTACTTCTAAAAAACACTCTTTTGGTTTTGACAATGGGAATTAATTTTAAATTAATTTCTGAAATTTATGTGTTTTGAATTTGGAAAAACGAATTCCATATTTGGAATCAGGAGGTCCAAATTGTGTAAATAGTTTCCTTTTATTTTTAGACATTATGAATAGTAACTTCATTAAATATTTTATTTTCCATGGTTAAAGGGTAAATCTCATAAATTAGGGTAAAAATAATATTATAATAATATTAAACTACTCGAACACGTGTCCTAATCTTATTGTATGAGTTATATCCTTCCATGGTCATCCTTGGTTAGATTTTATAACCCCATGGATCCACTTTGATGTGAAAATAACATTTTATAAAAAATTAATTTAAAGTAAAGAAAAATGTAACATAAACATGTATCTTTTAGTAAAAAATTATATGGGGTTATATAATTGATATATTAGACTATAAATAGTCATTATGAAGCTAAAAATATTTCCTACATCATGGTATTTTACTTATAATTTTTAGAGAATAAATAAATAAATTTATTTATGACACAATGGTGATGTAGTGATTACCTTATTAATGAATGATTTAAATAAATGAGATTATAAATATTAAAATAAATTTATTTTGAAAATTTTTATGTCATTAAAGAATTTTATGGATGATTATTACTTGTTATATTTTAATTAATATAGTTTTTTCTGAAAGAATCAATTTGTTATGAATTTTTAAAAAAGTCATGATATGAATATTATAAAAATTGACATAAATGAGTTTTTAAAACAAATACTATTTTATTAAATGATATAATAGTCATGAAAATATAAGATTCGGTAAAATTCTTTAGATAAGGTTGAAAATATCATTAATGAACCACTTTAGGTTTTATTGGAATTTTATGGTTACTATATTAACCATATAGTGTGAATACACAAGAAGACATGATAAGAGTAAAATTAGTTAACTAATATTTAAAGCTAAACAATAAGGTTAAATTTGAAACAAAAACATGTCTAAAACATATTTTTTGAGAGTCTTTCAAAAAATCCTCATCTTATATTCAAATTAAATGAGTTTTGGAACTTTTTTAAATTTAAATTCCTGGTTATAATAAAATAAACATTCAAGACATTCCTAAAGTACCCCTCCTCCCTTTTATAAAAGGCCACCACCTCTAACCCCTTACTCACACCTCTCAAGACCCTTGTCTCATCCAAACTCTACTCAAATAAGCTCCAAATATCCCTATATTCCTTCTAGAAGCCTTATGTTAGGCATAATTAAATTCAAGAATGCCTTTGGCTCAAATCAAAGGGAGTTACATGTTTTAAGAGGTAGCGTCTTATCCAAAGTTCCTTTCCAATATTTTATTTATTCACTCCCTATTATATTATTATTGTTTTATTACATAACAACACCAGTATCCTCAATATACTAGTATTTTTTTATGATAATTATATAAACTACACTTACACAAACCTCCATCTAATGGTTACGAACATACTGTTTCTGTGTACAGCGAACTACTACCTCACGAAACGATTATTGTTCGATTTTTCCCTGCCACCTCTCATGGTGGACATTATGATGGAACTATATTTATATTTGATATATATTATATTTATATTTTCTCTATGATTCTATATTTTATTATATCATACCTTTTTGGTTTCCATAATGGGTAAATATGATAATTTCATTTGAGGAAGTGCGGACTATCGCCCCCTCAAAGTGATATGACTCGTTCATTCCATACAAGGAACATATAAAGGATGGAATTAATGAACTTATGTAACATATATAAAATATGATATTATACTAGAATTATAATATACCTATGAACATGAAGTTTTAATTCTTTTAACTATGAAATAGAAATGAAAGTAGCATTCATGCGTACATATGGATTACCGTCTCCATGAGTGATGCATTTCATTTATTATCTCAAAATTTTATGCAATATTATAAATACATATATACTTGATATGTGTGATATATATGAATTATATTATAGAGATAATGGACTTTTGACCACATGGAAAAATTGTGATTATAACAAGATCATTTTCGACTCAAGTACCCAATGTCGACAAAATGACCGATATTAATTTAAATAATTATGTAATTTTTATAATGTAGTAATAAGTGATATAAAAGGAATAATAAAGTTGAAATTTTTTTTGAAGCAAGTATAAATTTACTTAAGTTTATTATCCAGGAATTTAAATAACGAACGAGTCAAGTCGGACACGAGGTAAGGGAATTCTTCTCAATCTCCTTTCATTGAGGCATATTTTGATAATATACACCTCATTCTTTTACAAGGTGTATAATAAACCCATTTGGAATTTCATTTCATTCAAAGGGATTCTATTTTCTGTGAATCATTTTACTAAATGACAAAAGGATTTTTTTTAACATTTGCAGTGATAATGACCTTTCTGCCGCTGTAATCGTTAATTGGATTCCACTATAAGCCTTAATCTTTTTAAAAGGAAAAGAAAACCCTTTTACCTTTTTGGGTGTTTTCGTATTGAAAATGTTTTTTGAAATGGATTAATTATTTAAATATCTTTAAATGATTTCTTATGATTGAAAATGAAATGTTATTAGTGAAATATTGATATTTGTAATATTTTATATTTTATGATTATATAATGGTACTTGGACATTTGACGGGTGGTTACATGATAAACCAATTATGGGTGGTTATGAGAAAAACCAAATGACGGGTGGTTCTATGATAAACCAAGGATTAGTGGTAATGTTATAACCTCTAATGTAATGGTATGGAAGTCGGTCATATGGCTATTCCATTTAGTGATATGTGTGGAAGTCGACCATATGGTTATTCCATTTAAGTATGTTTAGGTCCCAAGTTACCTTATATTCTATGTGTTTTGTTTTTATTGGATATAATGCAATATTTTGGTTACAAAAAGGGTAAGCAATGATCTTATATTTAGCTAAGTGTTTTTGCTACTTCTTAAAGGTGAAAAGTATTAATTTCTGTTAAAGTATTCATGGTTTACATGTTGTTTTGAAAAACTAACAGCTTTCCTTTTTTATGTATCCCTTACTGAGATTTTTATTCTCATCCCTTGTTTTTGAAATGTTTTTCACATGAATTAAATATGAATAGGGTCAAGGATGGGATCAAAGAAAATTCATGCTGTCTAAAACATGGAACTGAACATGTTTTATTTTTTAGAGTTTTTGTTTTATGAAAAAAATGGATAGTGAGTAGAAGTTTATACTTGTAATATTAAACTTGTTATGTATAAGTTATGACTTAATTATTTAAATCTCTAAACCTAAAAAGATCCTCAATGTGAATTATTAACTTAATTCAAGAGTAAGTAATGTTTAAGGATGGGGCCTTATAGTTGGTATCAGAGGTTGGTTTAGATAACTTTATGAGTTAGAATTTTGTTAATAGAATATCCAAAAATAATTTTTAAATTATGTTCAAATTGAAATGATATAGAATTTTAAGATTACCAAGTTTCTTTATCTAAGATATTTTTTTTAAGAATGGTTTTCCATAGGCGAAATAGGGCACCTATGTTGGGAAGGCATACAGAAGAGAATAGCCTTCCAAATCAGCATCCTGAGATGGTCAGAATTAGAACTAAATAGTTTGTTGTGGTGATGGATCAGTTGACTTAAGTGATAAATGGTGGTGGTGTCCATGCATGAGATCAACCAGATCAACCACATAAGAACATGTTTGTAGTGGAGCATTTCATAAGGCAGCATCCCCCATCATTCAGAGGATCATCTGACACTGTGCAAGCTGAAGAGTGGATCAATGCACTAGAAAATATTTTCAATTTCATGGGATGTACAAACAATCAAAAGGATAGACTTGCTATTTACCATTTTGAAGTAGAAGCTGATCAGTGGTGGTTGATGATTAAAAATATTAGGGATAATGAGGATATTGATGCTCTTTGTTGGGAAGAATTCAAAGGTATGTTTCTTGTGAAATATTTTCCTAAGATGGTTTGACTTAGGATGGAAAAACAATTCTTGGAATTGAGCTAGGAGGATGACTCATTGACTACTTACAATGCAAAGTTCAATCGACAGGCAAGGTATGCTCCAAATTTCATCTGAGATCCTGATTGTAAGATAAATCAGTTATAATCAATATTGAAGATGTGATATCGAAAGGCATTAGCCTCTCATGAATTCAACATCTATGAGAAAATTTTCATATGTTCTAAGAATGTAGAAATTAATTTTTATGATGATCTGGTGTTCCATGAGAGAAAGTAAAAAAGAGGTCCAGTTGGCTGGAAAAAGGAAAGAATTCATCAAAGAAGTCTGGCTGTAAGAAAATTAAATTTCCATCTTGTGAAAAGTGTGGTAAAAATAATCCTGGAAAATGTATCTCAAAATCTAGAAAGTGATTTTGGTGTGGTAAGACTGGTCATATTGCTCATAACTATAATATGATCAAGAAGGTAATGAACATACAGCAGTAAGATGTTTTAGTTGTAATGAGTTTGGGCATTATGTCAATGTGTGGACAAACTTAATTACCCAGGGTGGAAACCAAGAATATCAAAAGAAGAAGGGTGTGGCGAAATCTTTTGCTACTACTACGGTTGATGTGGGACCATCAAATTAAGTGGTATCGGTTACTTTGTTTGTCTTTTCAGAATATACCGATGTGTTGTTTGATTCAGGGTTTATAAATTCTTACATTTCTGAGAATATGTTTAGTAAATTGGGAATTATATCTCAAGATATTAATCTTTAACTTGTGGTAAAAACACCTAAAGGATATGTTGAGACAAAAATAAATTATAAGAACATTAATGTCCTTTTGTGTGGAAAGAATCTACCTAAAAAACTTATTGTTTTGCCTCTATGAGAGTTTGAGGTTATTCTGGGTATGGATTGGAATTCAGTTTATCATGCTAAGATTGACTGCAGATCTAAAGAGGATTCTTTTCAGAAATAATTTCTGTTTGTGTACAAGAATGAACCCTTACTTTTGATAACATATCAGGAATTTGAGAAACTAGTAAAATATGGAAATTAATGTTACCTTGCACATATTGATGAAAACAAAGGAACTGTTCAGATTAATGATTTTACATTAGTAAAAGAGTATCTTGATATTTTTCCTGATGAGTTTTTTAGTATTATACCTGATCAGGAAGTTCAATTTACTGGTGACTTAGTTCCTCATGATAATCCAATTTCAAAAACCCCTTATCGAATGTATCAAATTAAAATTTTAGAGATAAAGAAAAAATTATAGGGGTTGTTATATAAAGGTTTCATTCGACCTATCACGTCATTGTGGGGTGCTCCAGTTTTGTTTATTAAAAAGAAAGATAGTTCAATGAGACTTTTCATTGATTATAGATCCTTGAATAATATCACTGTTAAGAACAAGTATCATTTACCTCATATCGATGATTTTTTTGATCATCTCTGGGGAGATCATTATTTTTCGAAGATTGAATTGAGGTTAGGGTACCATCAATTGAAAGTAAAGGATGCTGACATTCTGAAGACCAGGTTTCGTACTAGATATGTTCATTATGAATTTGTTGTTATATCATTTGGATTAACTAATGCACCTGCTATATTCATGGGTCTTATGAATATAATTTTCCGTGAGTTCTTGGATAAGTTTTTGGTTGTGTTTATTGATGATATTTTGGTATATTCCAAAAGTAAAGAGGAACATGAAATTCATTTAAGGGTTATATTTCAAACTTTAAAGAAAAATAAATTGTATGGAAAATTTAGAAAGTGTCGGTTTTGGTTGCAGAAAATTTCATTCCTTGGTCATATCGTTTCTAAAGATGGTATAATTGTTGACCCTCCAAAAACCAAAGTTGTTGAAGAGTGTCTAAGACTTACCAATATCATAGAGATCTGTAGTTTAATTGGTTTGGTAGGATATTACTGATGTTTTGTTGAAAATTGTTCATGATTATCTATCCCACTGACAAAGTTAACTCAAAAAGGTATTAAATTTATCTGGAAAAAATAATGTGATGATTGTTTTTAGTAATTGAAAATAAGATTGGTGAATTCTCCGGTTTTAGCCTTTCCTTCTAGAAATGGTGAATTTTTTATCTATAGTGATTATTTTTTGAAAGGAATCGATTGTGACCTAATGAAGAATGATCAGGTAACTACTTGTGATTCACGTTAGTTGAAACCTCATGAGTTAAATTACCCAACACATTATTTGGAATTACTTGTTGTTGTTTTTGCTTTAAAAAATTGGAGGCATCATTTTTATGGAGTAATGTGTGAAATATATATTGATCAAAAAATTTGAAAGTATATATTTACTCAGAAATAATTAAACATGATACAGAGTATATTTCTAGAATTAATCAGGGATTATGATTGCACAATCCATTACCATCCGGGAAAAAAATAAAGTAGCTGATGCTTTAAGTCGAAAGAGTAATGCTAAATTAACCATGTTATGTCTGGAATGAGATCCTTTGGTTTTTGATTTAATGAATTTTGGATTAGAAGTTTTTGGGGCAGGGAATTCCTCTGTTTTGTTTCAGGTAGCAGTGAAATCGTCTCTAGCAGACAAAATAAAGAAAGCATAGAAAAAATAAAGTGAGTTGCAGAAAAAGGTTGAATTGATTAAGAAGGGTAAGTTAACCAAATTTAACATGAATAAAGATTTTGTTTTGAGATTTTTGAAGAGATTTTATGTGCCTTGTGATTCATAGTTGAAAAAAGAGTTGTCATGTGAAGCTCATAGTTCTCTATTTTTAGTTCATTGGAGGTACTAAGATGTACAGAGATCTTCATGAGTATTACTGGTGGGGTTGAATTAAAAGAGATATTTATGACTTTATTGTGAAGTGTTTAACTTGTCAAAAGTTTAAATAATAATGGTAGTTACAGAAAGGGATGCTTCAGCCTTTTCCAATTCAAGAGTGGAAATGGGAAAATGTGTCCATGGATTTCATAGTGGGATTACCAAAGACATCTTGAGGTAACAATGTAATCTGGGTTATTGTTGACCGATGGACTAAATATACTCATTTTATTCCTATTCTATATACTCTATCTCTAGATCAACTTTATCAATTATTTATTAAAGAGATAGTCAGGTTACATGGAGTTCTCATCTCCATTGTATCCGATCGTGATCTGAGGTTCACTTCTAACTTTGGAAAGGCCTTCAGAAGTCATTGGGTACTGAATTAAATTTCAGTAAATCTTTTCATCCACAATCAGATGGGAAATCATAAAGAACAATTCATACCATAGAAGATATGTTGAATGCTTGTTCAGTGGATTACCAGGGAATTTGGGACCAACAACTTTCTTTGGTTGAGTTTTTTAGAATAATAGTTTTCATTCCAGTATGCAGATGACACCATTTAAGGAATTATATGGAAAGTGGGGTCGAACTCCTACTTTTTGGGATGATGTTGGTGAAAGAAATTTTATGGGACCATAATTTTTGGAATATATGGTAGAGAAAGTTCAGTTAATTCATAAGCATATGATAACAGCTCAGACTAGGCAAAAAGGTTATGCAGATAACTAAATGAAGGATATTTCTTTCGAGGTAGGTGATCATGTCTTTCCCAAATTTTCTCTATGGAAAAGTGTGATGTATTTTGGACAGAAGGTTTAGTTGAGTCTGAGGTTCATTAGACCCTATGAAATTATGGATAAAGTTGGATCAGTTGTGTATCGAGTAGCCTTACATCCAAGTTTATCCTAGGTACAAAATGTTTTTCATGTGTCAATTTGGAGAAAATATATGCCAGACACACCTCATGTTTTGAGTCTAGAGGTAGTACAGTGGGAAGATAATCTTCCTAATGAGGAACAACCCATCATGATTGAGAAAGTTTTGTAGAATAAGGTAATTTAACAGGTAAAGGTTTTGTGGAAAAACCATATGGTTGAAGAGGCATCATGGTAATCTGAAAATGTTATGAGGGATAAATCTCCCCACTTATTTGATAAGTGAATAAAATTTCAAGGATGCAATTTCTAAAAGGGGGGAGGATATAACATCCCAGGTAAATAAAGAATATGAAATTTTTATATTTATTAATATTTGATAATTAATATTAATTTTACTTTAAAGGGGATGTTATGTTCAATGGTGTACCTGACACGCAACAATGGGTTTCTCCAAAATCTTATGTTGTACACAATGCTGAGTCATACTGAAAAAATAATAATATTATAATATTATTATTTTGAATTAAATTCAATGTCCAGCTATTGTATTAAAGGGAATGAATAGAAATAACCATATTGTGATTAAAAATGTTTGTTAAATTTTTCTACATTTATCCAATAAAAGTTAGAGGCTTAAAATGCGAATGAATCCAATTTTAAGCATAAATACTCTAATATTTTTAAAAGGTAGTTTTACTACCTTTTGATGGAGAACCCCTTTTAAATCTAGTTTTTGTCACTTTTATATATTTTATTTGAAAAAATAAACTTCTTATTTAGAAGTGGGACATCAAAATTTACTTTGCGTAAATTTTTTTTTGTTTTTCTAATAAAGTTCATTTTTTAATCAATAGTGAAAAATACTGCATGTTAAGTCAAAACTCTATTTTCATGTAATTTATTTATATGGTTAGATTATATTTTTAATTTTTTTTAATGTTTAATTATATTATTTTTTTATCATTTAAAACAATTTTGGTCATTTTAAGTGATTTCAGTTTTTAATTGGACATAAACACATGTCAATCTTTTGGTAGTTTTTTCTTCTTAAAAACACACTTTTGGTTTTGACAACGGGAGTTAATTTTAAATTAATTTCTGAAAATTATGTGTTTTGAATTTGGAAAAATGTATTTCATATTTGGATCAAGAGTTCCAAATTGTGTAAATAGGTACCTTTTATTTTTATACATTATGAATAGTAACTTTAGTAAATATTTTATTTGTCATGGTTAAAGGGTAAATCTGGTAAATAAGGGTAAAAAATAATAATATTATATTATTAAATTACCCAAAAACCTATCTTAATCTTATTGGATGAGTTATTTCAGACCGTGGGCATCCTTGGTTCTATTTTAGGACCCCATGGAGCCACTTTTATGTAAAAATGACAATTTATAAGAATTAATTTAACGTAAAGAAAAATAAAACATAAACACGTATCTTTTAGTAAAACAATTTTTATATGGGGTTATATAAGTGATATTTTCGACTATAAATAGTCATTATAAAGATAAAAAACTTTCCTAAATCATGGTTATTTATTTATAATTTTTAGAGACTAAATAAATAAATTTATTTATGACACCATGGTGATGTAGTGATTACCTTATTAATGACTGATTTAAATAAATAAGATTATAAATATTAAAATAAATTTATTTTGGAACTTTTTATGTCATACAAGAATTTTATGGATGATTATTACTTGTTATATTTAAATTAATGATTTTTTTTTGAATGAATAAATTTGTTATAAATTTTTAAAAAAGTCATGATATGAATATTATAAAAATTTACATAAATGAGTTTTTAAAACAAATAGTATTATATTAAATGATATAATAGTCCTAAAAACTAATATTTGGCCAAATGACTTATATAATTTTTAACATGTTATTAATTATCCACATTAGGATCTATTGAAATTTTATGGTAACTATATTAACCATATAGTATGAATACACAAAAAGACAAGGTAAGAGTTAAATTAGTTAACTAAGGGTTAAAGATAAATGATACGGTTAAATTTGAAACTAAAACTTGTCTAAAACCAATTTTTCCAGAGGATTTAGAAAAATACTAATCTTATATTAGAATAAATTAAGTTTTGGACCTTTTTAAATTCTAAATTCAACTTATAATAAAATAATCGTTCAAGACATTCCTAAAGTACCCCTCCTCCCTCTTATAAAAGGCCACCACCTCTAAATCCTTACTCTCACATCTAAATCCCCTTGTCTCATCAAAACTCTAATAAAATAAGCTCCAAAAATCCCTTTATTCCTCCAAGAATCCTTACCTTAGGTATAAGGCATTTCAAGAAAGCTTTTTGTCTCAAATCAAAGGGAGTTACCTGTTTTAAGAGGTAGTGTCTTCTCTAAAGTTCCTTTCCAGTATTTTACTTCTTCACTCACTATTATATTATTATTATTTGATTAAATAACAAAACCAGTATCCTAAATATACTAGTATGTTTTTATGAGAATTATTCTAACTACACTTACACACACCTTCAACTAATGGATACGAACATTTTTTTTGTACGATGAACTACTCCCTCATGAAATGATGATTATTTGATATTTACCTACCACCTCTCATGGTGTCCATTATGATGAAAATGTATTTATATATGATATATATTAAATTTATATTGTCTCTATTCTTCTGTATTTTTCATTTATAGCATACATTTAGTGTTTCCCTAATGGATAAATGTGATAATTTCATTTTAGGAAGTACAGACTACTGCCCCCTCGAAGTGATATGACTCGTTCATGCCATACATGGAACTTATAAAATATGGTGTTAATGAAATTATGTAGAATATATAAAATATGATATTATACTGGAATTATAATATACATATGTATCATTAATTTTTCATTCCTTTAAATATGAAATAGAAATGAAAGTAGTGTTCTTGCGTACGTACGGCTTATCGTCTCCATGAACGGTGCATTTCATTTCTTATCTCCAAATCTTATGGAATATTATAAATACATATATACTACATATATGTGATATATATGTATTATATTCTGTAGATAATTAAATTTTTACCACATGGAAAAATTGTGATTATAACAAGATCATTTTCGACTCAAGTACCCAATACCGGAAAAATGACTGATATTAACATAAATAATTATGTTTTTTTGTGACATGGTAATAAGTGATAAAAAAGGAATATTAAACTTGAAAAAGGTTCTAAAGCAAGTATAAATTAACTTAAGTTTATTATCCAAGAAATTAGATAATGAACGAGTCAAGTCAAACACGAGGTAAGGGACTTCGTTTCAATCTTCTTTCATTGAGGCATATTTTGATAATATACACCTCATTATTTTACATGGTGTATAATAAACCACTTTTAATTTTGATTTCATTAAAAGGGAATGTTTTTTATATGATTCATTTTAATAAAAGACAAAAGGAATGTTTTTAATGTTTATAGCGATAATGACCTCCCTGCTGATGTAATTGTTATTTGGCTTCCTCTATAAGCCTTAATGTTTTTAAATGGAAAAGAAATCCCTTATTACCTTTTTGGGTGTTTTCGTATTAAAAATGGTTTTTGAAATGGATTTATTATTTCAATATCTCAAAATTATTTATTTTTTATTTCAAATGAAATGTTATTAGTGAAATATTGATATTTACAATATTTTTTGTTTTATGATTATATAATGGTACTTGGATATTTGATAGGTGGTTATGTGATAAACCAATTATGGCTAGTTATGTGATAAACCAAATTAAGTGTAGTTCTGTGATAAACCAAGTATGGTTGGTTACGTTATAACCTTCAATGCATTTGGTATGGAATTTGGTTCTATGGCTATTCCATTTAGTGATATTTTTGGAAGTAGATCGTATGGTTATTCCATTTAAGTATGTTTATGCCCCAAGTTACCTTATATGATATATGTTTCTTTTTATGTGCTATATAGTAATATTTTGGTTACAAAAAGGGTAAGAAATGAGCTTATATTCAGTGAAGGGTTTTTGATACTT
Source organism: Viscum album (assembly GCA_963277665.1). Taxonomy (NCBI): domain Eukaryota; kingdom Viridiplantae; phylum Streptophyta; class Magnoliopsida; order Santalales; family Viscaceae; genus Viscum; species Viscum album. The sequence continues at coordinate 544,174,777 of OY728157.1, forward strand.
CTTTTAGGTAAAAATTATTACTTTATGTTAAAGTATTCATGGTTTACGTGTTGTTTTGAAAAACTAAAAGATTTCCTTCTTTATGTATCCCTTACGGAGATTTTTATGCTCATACCAAGTTTTTGATAGGTTTTTCACAGGACTTAAAGTTGAATAGGGTCAAGGATGGGATCAAGGAAAATTCATGCTATCTAAAAAATGTAACTAAACATGTTTTCTTTTTTTTAGAGTTTTGTTTTATGAAAAAATGGATTGTGAGTAGAAGTGTCTACTTGTAATATTAAAGTTGTTATGTATATTTTATGACCTAATTCTCTAAATCTCTAAACCTACATAGATCCTCAATGTGAATTATTAACTTAATTCAAGATTAAGTAATGTTTAAGGCTAGGGCCTTATATATATTAACTTATGAGTCTCTAGGTTTCAATCTAGGTTATCTGTAGTTTTTTTATATTATGTTTTCTAACCTAAAAATATATTCAAGTCCTTCATAATGGTTTTTAAATAGTTTATTAATTTAATAAATCATAACCCCTAGGAGTGTTAAACCTGGTGTGTAGTAAGACCTATTTGTTGTGCACTAGGTCCATGTTATGTTAATACTCAACAATACATTTTGATATTATTACCCCTAGTTATATATGTTTCATATCCACATCCACTTATAGTATTCATATATGTAATTCATTTTATGGAAACCAATCTCTCTCTACTTTTCCAAAATTTCAAGATGTTTTCTTACACTTATATTTATCTCTAGGGGTTTTACTACTGTATTCTTGTTTTAATACCCTAAATAACTAGGTATTTCTATGATACCAACTATAAATACCCAAGCCTCTTACATATATTATTATATGATTTTTAACACATACATCTAATAAGTATAACCTCAAAACCTAGAGTCTTAATGTCTTTGTAAGACTTGGATAATAATATATCAACATTAAAATAAAAATAAAATATATTTATTTTAATTTCCATAATGTGATCCTAATTAACTTTGAGATTCTAGAACTACATGGAATAACCTGAGGAATACATAAATAAAATGGGTGAGATATAAATCCCAATAAAGGAATAAGCATGAAAACAAAGAATAACATATGATTCAAATGTAAAAACATCATATTATAAAAGACAAGGGTTGTGAATAATCAGATGGAATAATAGAATAAAGAAGATGGAAATATAATATTATTTCATCATAGGAATTTGGTAAATTCATAATACATGACATCATAAGAATAAGTCAAGGCTAATTATTGAGATGTCATAAAATGGTTAACACAGCCCCATAATGGATTTGGTTAACTCCCTAATCACATACATATCATATCATGAAATAAAAACATTACCCAATGAATTTTAGTACAATATAGGAACACCCATCATAAAATTTATGTTGATCCCACTTTTTGTGTGTTGTATTTATTTTAAATGGTTGTTTACTATTATAAAAAAATAGGGATCATTCATTGATCATTAATTTATTTTAATAGATTGAAGAATGAATTGAAGTGAAAAAGAAGCTTGTTGATTATGATGTATTTAATATTAATGATGAAGACTCTAGTATTGGAGAAGAAGTAGATACAAACTATTGTGTTAGTTATTCGTTTTGACATGAAACATGTATTAGAATATTTAATATTAAAAGAGACCATATGAATTATTATCTTGAAATACTTAGAGATATATTTTTTGAAGGTAAAATTGGGGGATTATTTGAAGTCTTAGGAAGATTATTTTATTAACTCTATGATGAAGGTGTTTGTACAAATTTCATCCATGGATATTTAGATAAAGATAAATTATATGAGGCCTAGTATGATATTATTAATTTTAACATATAATTATCAGTTTATCATTATTTAGAATCTTTTTAAATATTAAAGAATGCTTGAGATATAAATGAAAATCCAAGAAAGTCCATGATCATTTAAAAGGGTGTTTTTATGGTGTTCCAATATAAAATAGTAAAATTGGGAAGCAAAATGGCATGATGAAGTCATTCCATATGTCATAGTGCATTTGTGGTGTATCTGTGTAAAATGGTCAAGGACAAAATGGTTGTGGGGAAATATATGACCTTAATAGTATACTATATTAAAGATTCATAGTAATTAATGACCAGCATGTTATTTAAAATGATTTGAGAAGTCATTCCATAATTCGTGGTGAAGTTTAATTCTACCTATACAAAATAGGAAAGACCAAAATAGCCATAGTGGTGTTCAAACAGGCCATGGTTAATGAGTGGTATTGGAAGAAAAAAATGGGAATATAGGTGAGACCATTCCCATGGTAAGAGAATACATGGTCAATAGGTAAAGTATAATACCAAAATGGTCAATTTTAGGATGACTATGTCATGTTTTTTAGTGTTTTAGAGGTGAAATGGGTGACGGTTTTTTGGAATTCCATGCTTAAATCCATGTGGGAATGTTTAGTTTAGTTTTAAGTGGTTTTGATGATGTGGATTCATGGATGGCTCAATATCTCTCTAACCTAACCAATGGGTTCATTTTTAGCAGTACGAATTGTATTTAAAAGATCAAAACGATCTAAAAAATCAAATTTATGTGGAATAAGTTATGGAAGTGTTTAGAATAATTTTGGTCATTTGGATTTGAAATTAAAATTCAATTATAATTTTGGATACTATGAAAAATATTTTATATACATTAAATAGAGTGAATAAATGGTGTGGTATAATTAAAGCAAGTTTGATAGAAGAATTTAGAGGAGATTAATTTTAGTGTAAATAAAAGAGGTCATTTGGCACTACCATTTTAGAGAAAGGAATATTTGTGTATGTTCCAAGATTGAGGAGTGATATGAAACTAATATTTCAAAAGAATCTTTATGTGTCTAAGCTAGTAAATAAGTGATATTAAATACACTATATGGTAAGATAAATTCTTGTGTGATTAAGTAAAATAAGACAAATTAGTAAAGAATATTTTTAATTGAATTTGAAGAAGAAAATGAGAAGAAGAGGTGTTGATAAAAATTGTTTATGCAGTGAAGAAGAAAATGAATAATGAAGTCTTTTAATAATGAAAGAAAGGCAGTGATCATTTGTTTCTATGAATATAATTTGTTGTGTTCATTAAGGATTTCATACAAAAGAATAAATTCTTTAATATTTCTTTGAAATTAAAAGTAGATGAAGAATAATGGAAGAATTGAATCAACAAAATTGTAATAGTTCTAAAGAAGACTCTAATATTTCCCAACCATGATTAATGTATCACAGATATGGGGAGGGGTGAATGAGTTATATATTTTTCTTATAAGATTCATTTCTTTTAAAAAAACGTCACCTATTATTTGAGAATTATCACTTTTCTGAAAACAAAACAACCACACATCCATTGGAACACAAGTATTTACAAGGTTCAATACTCAAAAATAATATCTACATCCTTGGAATGGTATGGAAAAAATACAATACCATACAATCCACTAGAAAAAAATATTTTTGGGTGGATAAAACATGTAGGATATACCCTTACACATGTGTAGTACTATGTTCAATACAATAGTTCATGTTCTTCTTCTAGAACAAATGATGTAATAAAATTTTTTCTAACAAGTAATAAAAAGTTCACCAGTTAGTTTCAAACATGTTATTGTACTTCTTTATCATCTCTTAATTTTTGTAACCTTCAAAAAAAATATTTACTTTACTAACCATCAGTAGGTAATAACTTTTCTATACTTTGTAATGAAACTCAATCTGATGTCCCAATATAATTCCTCAGTTCGATTGCTCATTCCAAAAATATTAGTCTTCCATAATACTATGGAAAAAATTCTAAACTACTTCTGTCACATACCATAAATCTCATTCTAATATTCTTGTCGGATAGCCTAGTCTCATCTAAGAAACTCTGACCACTTACTTTCTTCTATCCAAAAAGTAAGATCTGTTTGAAAACTCTTTATCAATAAAACTTTAGAACTTCTCTCTATTCATCCTCGTGTGAACAGTGATCTAATCCATCAAAAAGAACAATGTACTCTACTCCTTTTATAGGTGTGCTAAAATTGGTTAAGTTAGGATCCTAAAAAATTTCCCACATAATTTTTTTCTAGATTTTGAATTGCATTTCCATTTCAAATACATCATTTACTTATTTGGTGCTTTTCAACTCTTCTAAATTCTTCTTGAACCTTCTTGGATCTTCTCAAGTATTTATATCACTTTAATCTTTCTAACCATTCTTCAGTATGATTCTAATTGTTGTTCTGATGTTTCTTCATTATGATGAAAACATATGGCCACTTTGATTTTCTTGACCCACTTGTTAATACATCAGAATGAAAGACTCCTCATTATAATGAACACTTATAAACATAAAACATTGAAACCATTTTTTTATGAACATATTTGAAACTTATAAATATATCAGAAAATATTTTTAATTGTTCAATAACATCTTACAAACTCTTCAAACAAACTTCTAGACCCATTTTGAAAACACATTTTCAACTACTTCATAACATTTCATCCTTTAAACTTTTTCCTTAGACTGTTGATCTTATACCCTATGAAGTTATCTATGTCATATTGTGTCTGAAGGATCATTCTCTTTATTACTCTAATGGATCGATGTCACCTCAAGTATGATGATTCAGAACTATAAATTTTTTGATGAATCTTGACCCACATGTAAAACAAACAACAGTTCTTCTTTCTCTCATGACCCACTTGTTAAGGAAATATGATTTAATTTACTCTTAACATAAATGATACAAAACAATTTATCCTAATAAAAATGGTTGACTACATTGTTTATTTTCATCTGATTGATTGATGTCAAACTTTCATACATGCATCGATCCAAAAAAACTCTAATTTCTCATCTTTGTTCAGAAACTCTTCTTCCTATGATTGATTGATGACATACCACATCCAATGTACTGATGTCAATAGAAATTTTTTTCCTTTCCTGATTAAGGTGAAAAAAACCTCCATTATTCACCAACATCTTTCTCTGAAGATTTCTATCTTGTGTCCTATTAGTCTCACTGAAAACTAACATCTTCACCTTCTCACGTTTCAAACAAAACTTTCTATCCTTAAAAAAAATTGTGTTCGGTGATCTCTCCCCAATGATCTAAGATCAGAAGACTTCAAATTCACATACTTTATTTTTCTACAATACCCTATTTATAATCATGAATTCCTCATGACTATGACAACATTTAGTATTGGAATACCATCATCTGAATTACATTGGAAAGTATTATAAATTCCTATCCTTCCATCACTTTATTCTTTCCAATAAAACATCAAACTGATTGTAAGCAATTATTCTTCCCCTTTCCTTCATAATTCTTTCATCACAAGTGTTAAAGATTACTTATATGATTTATGATAACTCTAAGATCAGAAAATCATCCTCATATTTAGTATGGATATTTTCAAACACCAATACATTTTCTTTTCATGATTGAAACTTTCATACTATACCCAAGGTTATCCCTATACCACTTCACAATCCGATGGAATTTCTTAATAATTTTTCACTTAATCTTCAGATTATGGTGAAAACTTTCATTCTTTTCATCTGATCCTCAAAAAATAAAAAGTAAATTGATTTCATTTCTTGAAAACAAAAGACAATAAATTCAATACAAACTTCCTCCATCTCCCAAAAAATCTTCCATCCAACTTAGTCCCAAAAATATCTCAATTTGGATTTTGTTGTCAACTAAGGTTCATAAATCACTAAACTTTGTAACCTCAATCTATGGATTACTTTTTAATAAACTCTATGACTATGTGAGTTAGCTCATTGTAGGAAACAAGAATCATTGATAGCAAAACAATGATATACAAAAGTAGTGACTCTTGAAACTTCTTCATCTTTCCAAAATTCTTTCACATGTATCTTCACTTATTTCTTTGTTTATTCCACTTCCCATAAACAAAATTTTCATAAAACCACTCCAAAAATCTTTTATAATAGATCGCACACTTACATGTTAAGTTTGCATCTTACCCATAACTCCCCCTATAAACATGTTTCCTTAAAATCTTTATAACATATAAATGGATAGATTTATGAAACATTATACCCCTTAACAACACTATACAAAGACAACATGAGATAGGGGACAGAAACACATAACTCAACCTTGAATATAAAGAGGTTGTGCACCAATATTCAACCATGGTTTGTAAAAATATTCCTTCAGTAAAGGGTTTTTGAAAAATTTAACAACTTATTCTGATGTAGGAACATACTCTAACTTCAATTAATTCTTCTCCACATGATCATTGATGATATTATATTTGATATCAATATTTTTTGAATTAGAATGTTGTATTTGGTTTCTTCTAAGATTGATGGAACTCAAATTATCACAACCCAATAGAAAGGGTAACTTTACTTCAACAAGTAAGACTTCCAAATAAGTCTTCATCCAAATAAATTGTGTATCATCTTGATTGGAGGAAACATACTCATATTCAGCTATGGTAAGAGTAATTTTTTTTTTTTCTTATTATACCAACTTAAAAAAATTATCCTGAAAGAAAACTCCACCATATGTGGATCTTCAATCATCAACATTTACTACCTAATAAGTATCTGAATACCCAAACAAGTAAATACCTTCTAAGATATCATACATACTTACAAAATCAATTATTCCTTTGATATATCTAAGAATTATTTTTCCATCTAATAGATGTGATTCTTTTAAAGCACTCTAAAAACTTCCACATAAGGTAAAAGCATAAACAATGTCTCATCTTGGGGAAACCAAATACAAAAAACTTCCAATCGAATTATGAAACTACTAAGACTCATATTTATTACCTTATCTATCTTTAGTCAGCTTGGTTCCCATTGAAATTGGTGTGTAAATAGGTTTTTAATTTTCCATTATAAACTTCTTAATAAGTTCCTTAGCAAACTTTTCTTGAGAAAGAAATATGTGTTTCTTCTTTTGTATGATTCGTAACCCAATAAAGTATTTCTTTTCACCCAATATGAACATCTCATACAACTTTTTCATCTCTTTAGAAAAACATTCATGTGTTGTTTCATCATTCCCAAAAAAGATAATTTCATCAACATAAACAAATAAAATGAGGGAAAACTCTTAACTTTCTTTGATGTACTGATTACTATCAACCCTTCCTTTCTTAAAAAACATATTTCTTAAAAATGTATCCAATTAGGAATACCAAACCCTCAGATATTGTTTTATTCCTTAAAATTATTTCTTCAATCTATCATTCCCAATAAAAAATCCACATAGTTATTTAATATAAACTTCCTCATCAAGTCACCATTAAAAAATGATAACTTCACATCCATCAAAAAAATTCTCTAACTTCATTTTGTAGCTATAGAAAGAAATATTATAATTGTTTCCAACCATACCACCAAAGAAAAATTCTCATCAAAATCATTGACTTAAATATATTATTAACCTTTTCACACTAACCTTGTTTTGTTTTTATCACTTCATCATCTTCATTCAACTAGTTTTTGAACACCCACTTTGAACCAATAACATTTTTGTAATTTGGATTAGGTACAAGTTCTCAAGTATCATTATTCTCAATATGATCTAACTCTTCATTCATAGCCTGAACCCATTCTAAATGCTCAAAATATTCATTAAAATATTTCACCTCAACTTTTGAATATAAATAATTATGTGTAATATCTTTTGATGTTCTTCTTGTCTAAGCCTTTTGATATTGATCTCCAATTATGTTTTGTTCTTACACTTTATTCCTCATCCTAGGATGATATTTTCAATATTATTCTTCATTACTATAAATATTTGAGTTTGGTTATTCTTCTTCAGTAGGATTATAATTTTTTTAATCCTTGTCAGAACTATTAAAAAAATTCTATCATCAAGTTCATCTTCCTTATCTAAAAAAGTCTGTTAAGCATCTTACTCATATTTTTCAAAAGTTTCACATAAATATAGTCAAATAATCAGCATGAATCTTTGTTGAATCATTTATATCCTCTTTCTTTTAGATAATAACCAAGAAAAATTCCATATTCACCTTTATTATAAAACTTTCCAAGGTTTCCACCTTTCATCTTTATGATGCATGGATGCCCAAAAACTCTTAAGTGTTTAAAACTTGTTTTTTTTTCATAAAACATTTCATATGGATTTAAATTTAAACTTTCTTGTAGAAATATCAGTTTTAAATATACATAGTAGTTTTCATGGATTGCCTCCAAAATTAATGAGAGATACCATATTCATGTAACATGGTCTATCCCATTTCAATCCGAAATCTATTTTTTCCTTCTAGAAAAACTTTTTTAGGAGTTTATGGTTTGCTAAACTCTTATTGAATTTCATGTTTCTTAAGATAACTTTCAAACTATTCATTATTGTATTCACCACCATTGTTTGTTCTCAACATCCTAACTAAATGGCCGCATTCCTTCTCAACTTTTTTTATAAAACTTTCAAACATTCTCAGAGAATTTGACTTATGTTTCATATACATAACACAAATAATGCTAGTAAATTAATCAATGAAAATAATGAATTAATTATCTCCATGAGTTTATTTTTTTCTCATTGTCCCACATATATCTGAATGAATAAGTTCTAGGGGTTGTTTCTTACAAATATTAACTTTATTATGAGTATAGTTTTCAATCTTTTATTTCTAAAAAATTGTACAATGATAATATATTATTCTTTAAATATCAGGAATTCCATGAACACTATATCTCTTTGATAACTTTCTCGTGTTTCTCTAAAACATGTTTCCCATAATTTTATTCCATAAATTATTCTATTCTATTATACTTATGTAACAATAGTTTTTAACTTCGCCAACTTGGAATGAGTTCCCTTTTGTATATTTTCCTATTGTAATAACTTTTACATCTTCCTCTCTTTTCATAAAAACCCCATATTTTCTAAAAATAACATTGCAGCCTTCATCACAAAGTTGTGAAACACTTAGTAGGTTGTGCTTCATCCCACCAACAAACAAATCTTTCTTGGATTTCAACTATTCTTCCCCAATGATTGTTGGTCCAACACATTTTATTCTGAGGGATTCATCATTTCCAAATGTTATTGTTCCTTCTTTGAAATGTTTTACATTCTTCAAAAGTTTCAAGTCTCATGTCATATGAGAAGAACACCCAATATCCAATATCCATGTTCATTCTACTTTTTTATCTTTGATAGTGTTTTCAATAAAAAAATATTTTTATTTCCCTATTATCATTCTTTACATCTGGATTCTAAGAATTTTTAAAAAACTTTTGTTTTTTCAATAACAAAACAAGAAATCCTTTGGCCAAATGTATAGGTTATTCACATCATTCACAAATAGTTTCCAGAGGTTGGAACTTATTTCTAACTTTTACACCAACCTTTTTAGTTTTCTTTATAAAATACTTCTCAAGATTCTTCCTTCAAGAGTATTGAAACCCCCTAAAACTTTTCGTCCTATAATTTTTGGAATAATTTTAATGTTATTGATTAAAGAAAAACAAATTTATTGTATGCCTAAATCCACCACAATACCAACAGTACCCATAGAAAAAGTTTTAACCTCTATAACTTACATAATATTTGGTGTTGTGCACATGTTTCTCAGAAGACTTCTTATCTTTACCATCATAGCTTTGTTTAGTCACAAATTTTTTTCTCTAGAGAAGAACCTTTTTCTTCAACTCCATTTTATTTTCATCCTTATCAGAACTAAAATTTGTAGGAATATTTTTAGACTCATAATTTTTTGAAACATCTGACTTCTCCACTTTGTTGGTTTTGGCCACATTCATATATTTCTCAGATTTATTCATATTGGGAACAATTTAAACTTTATTATTAACCTTTGAAGGTAACTTTTTATCCTTATTAGGTTCACCAACACCAAAACATTCACCAACATCATAGATAGAGTTCTAAAAACATGTAACCCTCTTCTCATCTTTATGATGTTTTTTTTGAATAAGTTTCAATTATTCTTCTTTTTCTTTCAACTTAACATCCATATGTTCATATCAGTTATTTTCTTTCTCAATATATTTCTTTAATTCAACAATATCTTCTAGTATCTTAATATATTCATCATGAAAAAATTATTGATTTCTTATTAAGGAACTTTCATTTTTCAATTTCATGATTTATTTCTTAACCCTTCTAATATTTCTCAAACATTATTTCAATTATTCTTTTAGAAGATATTATAAAAGAGTATCTTCTTCTTCGTCATAACTACTACTTCTGAACTCTTCATTATTAATTATTATAATGAAATTATTCCCTCTGTCAACCTTAGTATACTTTTCATATTTAGCTTCACTAACTTCTTCTTAACCATATTTATACAATAGACTTATCCTTTTGGATTTGGAAATATTTTATCTATCCCATTGGAATAAGGTTTAGCCTTATCAATCTATTTCTTACAAGACCTTCTCTGCCTTCTATCATCTTCATCATTGTTGAATTCATTCTTTCTTCAGGGGAAATTCGAAGGAAAGTTACTAGAATATACACATTCAAAACAATTCAAGGGGAGTTTCCATTTATACATTTAGGTACCTCTTTTTACACTTTTAGAAAACAAGAATTAAAATTCATAAATATTTTTACATATCTCATTTTCATTATCAGAATCTATAGATTATTATTAATTAATAATATTCATTGGATTTTATTTCTTTGAATCCTTAAAAGATGTTTCTCTATCAACTTTTGTTTTCCCTTTCATAAATTTATCCCTTGTCATTTCATAAGTAATGAGAGTAATATAAAGATCATATAAAGATAGAGTTTCAGGATCTCTATCCTCCAATGAAGAAATTTTGGAATCAAGCTTTTTAGGAAGAATTCTCAAGATCTTTTCACCAATAATAGAATCTTCCAAATTTTCACCAAGACATTTAATACTTCTAATAATGTCATTCACTTTGGAAAAAAAGTCACCAATAGATTCGTACTCACCCACTTTGAGATATTCATACACTAGCCTTCATATTTGTAACTTGTATTTATTAAAAAATTTATTCCATTCATAATTATTCTTTATCTTCTCCTAGATACATTTGGCTGTAGAAAATCCCTTCACTCTTAGAAACTCGCTTTTAGAAAGTGATGAGGGTAAATCGTTCTTATCTCTTCCATTATTCCCATGATTCTTCTTATCCAAAAATATGAAAGGAACCTTTTCATCAATATGAGTAGATACATCTATATCTACTTCCATAATATCATACCTAAGAGATATAATATAAGAAAACATTTTATATTTACAGATATGATAATTATTTCCATTAGATACTAGAATCCTCTTACTCTTCACACAATTTATATTCTCCATCATAACTTATCTTCAAAAACACTTTAGAAAAGAGTAAACGAAGAGAACCTTCACTATAATACCACTAAATATTTACCATTCAGGATAAATGTATCCCTGATAGGGGGATAGGTGAATCAGGGATATTTTTTTCTTTTAAGTCTCCTTTCTTGTGAAATAACCTTCACCTCCTGTTAAATAATTATCACTCTGTTGAAAAAAAACAATTACACGTTCATATGAACACAAGTATTTACGATTTTCACTAATCAAAAATAGTATCTACATCCTTGGAATGGTATGGAAACAATCCAATATGGAAAAATACACTAGAAAACAATCCTATTAGGTGGATACAATTAGTAGGATATACACTTACACTTGTGTAGCACTATGTTCAATACAACAGTTGTAACACCCCAGGATTTCATAGTGTGTTATTTCTTAAAAATAATTCAATAACTTGCACTACATGCAACACCGAGTTCAATCACACCATGACGTACAAAAAAAAGCCATTAAAAGAGGTAATGAATAGTATTAACAACATTTTGAACTTTATATAATCCTTATAATTTTAGAATCCCTATTATGAGTTTCTTAGTCATAATGCAAGAACAGATTCATTTTCAGTATTGCACTTTTATCAACTTTAATTGTGAAACCTTTTTTAAATAAAATATTTTAAACTATATAAATAAATTGGGACATCAAAAAAAAAATTAAATGAAACATCCCAAGCTTCCACGGTATGCTTTCCTTTGAATAAAATAGTAGCGTGTGTTGTACGCAACCTTGAGTTTTAACACACGCCACAACCAATCAAACTAGCCGTTATGAATAGTAATACCTAAATTTTGAAATTATATATATTTTATATTTTAAAATGGACTTCATTTTTGGATTCGGAATATCGAATTTAGCCTAAGGTGAAATTTTGGTACTTTTCGGATAACTTTCATATTTTGATGAATAGTGAAAATTACTAAATTTTAATTAAAAACAAATTTCTTAATCAAAATAATTAATAGTGATAAATTATGAATTTTAGTAGTTTTAAAATATATTTAGAATATATTTTTACCATTTAATATAATGTTGGTCATTTGACATAATTTTACAATTAAACCGAACATAAACAAGTGTCAATCTTTTGATAGTTATTATCTCTTAAAAACACGCTTTTTGTTTTGACAGCGGGAATTAATTTTAAATTAATTTCTGCCACTTATGTGTTTTGAATTTAGAAAAATGGATTCCATATTTGGAATCAGGATGTCCAAATTTTGTAAATAGGTAACTTTTATTTTTAGACATTTTGAATAATTACTGTGGTAAATATTTTATTTACCATGGTTAAGGGTAAATCTGGTAAATAAGGGTTAAAAAATAATATTATAATAATACAAAATTACCCTAAAACGTGTCCTAACCTTATGGGTGGACACATAGCCGACCATGAGAATCCTTGGGTCAATTTGGGGACCCCATGGAGCCACTTGTATGTGGTAGGGACACTTTATATTAATAAAGTTAAAATAAAAATAAAAATGGCATAAGCTTACATCTTTTAGAAGAACAATATTTACATAGGGTTATACATGTTGGATTTTCGATTATAAATATTCATTAGAAAGCTAAAAAGATTTCCTACATAATGATATTTTATTTATAATTTTTAGACATCAAATAAGTTAAATTATTAATGACACAATAGTGATGCAATGTTTACCTCATTAATAAATTATTTAAATAAATAAGATTATAATGATTAAAATATTATCTAAAACCTGTCCAATTCTTATTGGTTGATGTTATTTAGAATATGAGTCATCTTATCTTCGACCTCAATTATTTTTGGACCATTATAAACCGAATATAATTATATTATAAAGTAATACTTTCACTCTTTCCTAAAGAGCCCCTCCTCTCCCTTATAAAAGGAGACCACTTCTACTCATTCCTCACACCTCTCAAACCACTTGGCTCGTCCAAACTCTGCCCAAATAATCTCCCCACATCCCTCTCCTCCTCCTTGAAGCTTCCCCTTAGGCATAAAGCATTTCAAGAAGTCCTTTGGTTCCAACCAAAGTGAGTTACCTAAATTAAAGGTAACGATTTCTCTTAAATTATTTTCATTTATTTTGCTTCTCCAACCCCCAAACTCTTTTTATTTCCTTTCTTTTGTAACAACACCAGTATCCTAAATATACTAGGATGTTGTTATAAGAAGTATTCAAACTACACATACACACAACTCCATCTAATGGATGATGAACATAATGTTTCTGTGGATGGCAAACTAACGCCTCACGAAACGATGATTGTTCAAATACATCTTACCGCCTATCATGGTGGCCATTATGATGGCACTGTAATTAAATATGATATTAATGATATATATTTTATATATAAGCTTCTGTAATTCCATTTTATTTCATACCATTATGTTGTATATACATACGATAATTTCATTTGAGGAAGTGCGGACTACCGCCCCCTTAAAATGATATGACTCGTTCATACCACACATGGAACGTATAAAGGATGGTGTTAATGAAACTAAAGTAACATATATAAAATATTATATTATACTGTAATAGTAATATACCTAAGTATCATTTGGATTCAATTCTTATAAAATAAAAATTAAATGGAAGTTGCGTTCGTGCGTACGTACGGACTACCGTCTCCACGAACGCGATGAGATTCATCCTCCATCGTATCCATTCAAGTATAATTATCATTTGATGATTTAAAAATGATGTTTAAGGACTTGATACCATTCTGGATTTGAATAATATACAACCTATCCTTTACAAACATGTCTTACGTAACAAAACATACAAAAGAAAACAAGTAAGTTAACACCCGAAACAACGATAATACTAAGATATTATTATCAAATCAATATTAAAAGATCATATATGATATCATATTAATATATATGATTCTTGTATAATTTAATAACAATTATTTCACCATTATACAGGAGGTTAACCTACCCCAACCAAGGAAAAGTACAAGGTAAGGGATTTTCTTATCTCACTTTCAATTCCGTGAGATTTCCATTGTTCGCCACTAAATTATTGAAAGTGGTGTATTGTGTACTACCATTTGATATATATTATCATGATTCTATTTATATTCATGTTATTCTGTAAATCATTTGGTGGTTATTAACTTTTGGCCATACGACTCATTTGATTAACGTGGTAAGGGATTTTCTTATCTCACTTTCAATTCCGTGAGATTTCCATTGTTCGCCACTAAATTATTGAAAGTGGTGTATTGTGTACTACCATTTGATATATATTATCATGATTCTATTTATATTCATGTTATTCTGTAAATCATTTGGTGGTTATTAACTTTTGGCCATACGACTCATTTGATTAACGTGGTAAGGGGTTTTCATCTCACTCCTTATTCTCATGAGATTCATGCCATATTGCCACCATTACCTTTTGTGTGGTGTATGTACTGCCCATAATTATATTCTTTGTGTAATACACTCTAATTTATGTGTACTTACATATTCATTGTATGATACCTCTTTCATGGGTTGTATGTTTCATAAGTTACCAAACTGGTAAGGGTTATTTCACAATCTCTTCATTATCTGAGGTTGTTTATACGTAATAATCTACTGGGATCTCGTTATCATCTACATCCATGTTTCTTCAAAATGTATTTCAAAACATTTTTAATATTTAAAAGAATATGGGTTAAAGTAATTTATACCCTTGTTTGACTTTTTATAAGAGGTTTATAAGGGAATCTTTCCGTCGTTTTCCAAACAAGGTGCTTTTTAACCTTTTTGACATAATTAAGATAAGAATGTTTTTTTAACTTATACGGCGGGTGCGGTTATTTTCCGCCGTTATAAAATCGTCAAAGCTTCCCTTAAAAGCTTATAAGATTATTTTCAAAGAAAATTTTTGATTTTATATGGATCTTAAATGATTTCAAAATAAAAGGAGATATTTCTTTAAAAAGAATTTTGATTTCATCTATGTCAACATCCTTTGATGGGTTTTAAGATTATTTGAAGTTGATTTATTATGATACAAAACTTCTATATTGTTTTGAAGGTTTTGTGATATGTTTGAATATGGATGTGCTATTTTTATACCATTCATAGTTTATGGTGAAAGTATTGACATTTCGTATGCTAGTTCCAATAAGAATGTTTATGTTATATTTCAATCTTTACTTCATATGAATGTGTTGGACAAGTATGTTCCAGGTTGGGGACTGGTTAAAGTAAGCCCTCCAGGTTGGGGACTGGTAAAAGTAAGCCCTCCAGGTTGGGGACTGGTAAAAGTAAGCCCTCCAGGTTTGGGACTGGTAAAAGTAAGCCCTCCGGGTTGGTGTCCGGTTATTAGAGGCACTCCGGGTTGGTGTCCGGTTATTAGAGGCACTCCGGGTTGGTGTCCGGTTATTAGAGGCACTCCGGGTTGGTGTCCGGTTATTAGAGGCACTCCGGGTTGGGTTCTGGTTACAGTTAGCCCCAAGGTCTTGGGACGAGGCCTTGAAAAGTAATTAAAGTTTAGCATTATGCATTCCAACATTATGAAAGTGGTTATTGATTTTGCATGTGATTATTCGATTAGTAGAATATCCATGTGAATAAGTAAATGGCATTATCTAATTTTATTTATGCCATACTATGTTAAAAGTTCAAGTTTAAAAGGCTTTTGTTTTAGTTATACATTGCCTTAAATGTTTATTCTTATTTATGAAAGTTTCCGCTATATTGTTATCCTTACTGGGCATTTGAGCTCACCCCATTTCTATGTTTTATTTTTCCCAGGAAGTGAAGAAGTAAATTATGAATGACCTGCAGGGATATTATGAGGGGATTATAGTGTGGACTGTGGAAACATTATGTTTTTGTAGTAGTTTTTTATTTTATAATGTAATGTAAAACTTATGAATATATCTAGTGTTTCCAAGGCTACTAAACCAATCGGTCTTTCGAGATTTGATCTTTCTTGTGATCATGCCAATGTTACGAAGTAATGCACCGACTCTGGGTAACTGGGGTCAGGGCGTTACAGTTGGTATCAGAGGAAGTTTAGTACAAACCTTGGAAACTAGATTTAGATAAACTCTGATTAGAGCACGTAGACCTAAGATGAACTTTCAGGATTAGTATAGAAGAACTTCCTAGAATTTTTGTATCGTAGAGATTTTGTGAGTTTTCCGAGAAATACATCCCTGTCTGGATACGAGCAGGTAGAGGCGGCTCTGGCACAGATGTACCTAGGGGTAAAACCCGAAAACACCGCTTTGAGCTAGACTCGAACGGGAACTGGTGCACGACAACGGGCCTTGCTGCACTCTTGGTTACGACACTCCCAGGGGATATGCTTAGGATAACTCTCATTTTCTTACAAATCATTATGAAGGGTTTATGAGTATATACTTCCTAAAAGAAAACATTTTTATGATTATGGATTATATCCATAAATAGTTCAATTTATGTTAAGTGTTTTATAAGTATGGGATTATGTATTTTGATTCATAAACTGATCTAGTTTATGCCATTGTTTAGAAATGGCGCCCAGTAGAAGGAATGAGAACTCCAGAAATGCACATGATCCAAAGAGAAGGAAGGATCATATCTTTCATGGTCTTAAGCTAGGATTGATAAGAGAAATAGTCTCCCATGTATTATCATCATATGAAGAAATAATATCATGTGTTGATAAGATAAGTAAAGAGTTTACTGAGTCCTATGGCTTTGAAGGGAAGAAAGAGAAGAAAAGGATGGAAGAGAGAAAAATGGATAAAGGGAAGAGGGAAAAGAAGAATTTTCCCATATGTGGTAACTGTGGGAAGAAACACCCTGGAACTTGCCTGAAAGGAATGGGAGTTTGTTATAAGTGTGGAGGAAAAGGGCACAAAGTACGTGACTGCAAGGGTGAGAAAATGGTTTCAAATGTACAATGCTTCATTTGCAAGGAGTTTGGACACTACGCGAACCTATGCCCCAGTCATCAGACTATGCCGCAAATGATGCTATTGGATAATAATCAAGTTATGATACTATCACAGATGAAGAGGAATGATTAGAGTTCTTATGTTGATTATGTCAATTGAGTGTTGTATCAACAATGTACTTGTTATAATAATTATGGAGTATATAAGGATTGTACTGCAGTACTATTTCATTAAGGACTTGAGATTGTGTGGAACAAAGAAAAGTGACTCAATAGCAGGATAAATTTTTGGAAAATATATCGTTGAGAGAAAGATAAACCATAATATGGTTCTGATACCGAGTTAGTGATTTTAGAATAATACATGATTGATTTGGATAAATTATGTTGGATATTCTTGACTACCTTGAAACTGATTAATGATTTGTATATTCCATCATTTTTTGGGGTTTAAAACATTTTTGTACTGATGAAGTATATCCATCATTCTATATGGAATAGGGGAGCATGAATGTAATCAATAAGGAATATGGTAATTCAAGATGTTTCAGTTTATTAAAAGAATACAAGATGAAGGTATTCATATGCTATTACGGGGTAAAAGGATCTATATTATGTTTACCTTCCTTATAAATGTTGGACTGTGAGTTTGGACAGAAGTATTTTGGATAGTTCTAGTTTGGATTATTTTGGATTACCATAAAAGGACAACCCAGAGGTCGGGCGGCAACCCGTCGCGTCCGGAAAGGCTGCGAGACTTGAACCCGCAACCGAAGGGCGACAAGGGTGTATCACCTACCACTGGCCCACGAGATGTCCTAGATTAAATAATGTTGTTTTTTTTAAAGATCTGGTAGATGAATTATAAATTCATTTATTTTGGAACCCTGTACGAATAGTATAAATAAAAAAATTACATTCTATTATCTTTTAGAGTGAAAGATGAGTTTGTGGTAGAAATTTATTAATGGATAAAACTCTAATTATAAAGTAAGTATATCTCCTTATGATCTTAGCCAATCTCATAAATATATTCCTCAACATTAATAAAAGGAACTTAGAACAAAAATGTTGTCCTAGATGGTACCTTAAATCATCACTAATTCATGGCTTTGGGATTGTTGGCCTTTTCATAGCCATGTTCTCTACCACTCTCCATCAAATAATTGATGGTTAGATTTCTCTTCCATATCCATATTTTCCTACATGGAACCCTAGTATGTGTTATTTTCGGTAATCTTCATACTTTCCACTCTTTATTTTAAATAGAGGCCTCGTTAATTCATTTTTCGATGTGGGATTTCAACTATGATATTTTGAAACGTCAAAAATGTGTTATCTTAATACCCTATGTTTTGTTGAACCGATGGTATTTCAAATCATCATAGATTGATGAATTTAAGGACCTCAATTATACACTTGTTTCTGATTGATGATCTCAATCACTACCTATAAATATTTACGTTTTTCCTCCAATTATATGTCTCTAATTGCCACCAATGTTCTCCTAATCGAGATCATAATTTGGTGGTGACTCTTTCATTTCTCTTTTCCTCATATTAAGACTAAATTTTAGTAACCTAATTTCCGATGTGGGTTTTCCCACAAAGATATTTTCTATTTTCAACCTTTTATTTTCGAAGAACAATTTCAAATTGCGAGGACGCAATTTATTGAAGGAGGGGAGAATGTAACACCCCAGGATTTCATAGTCTGTTATTTCTTAAAAATAATTCAATAACTTGCACTACACGCAACACCGAGTTCAATCACACCATGACGTACAAAAAAAAGCCATTAAAAGAGGTCATGAATAGTATTAACAACATTTTGAACTTTATATAATCCTTATAATTTTAGAATCCCTATTATGAGTTTCTTAGTCATAATGCAAGAACAGATTCATTTTCAGTATTGCACTTTTATAAAATTTAATAGTGAAACCTTTTTTAAATAAAATATTTTAAACTATCTGAATAAATTGGGACATCAAAAAAAAATTAAATGAAACATCCCAAGCTTCCACGGTACGCTTTCCTTTGAATAAAATAGTAGCGTGTGTTGTACGCAACCTTGAGTTTTAACACACGCCACAACCAATCAAACTAGCCGTTATGAATAGTAATACCTAAATTTTGAAATTATATATATTTTATATTTTAAAATGGACTTCATTTTTGGATTCGGAATATCGAATTTAGCCTAAGGTGAAATTTTGGTACTTTTCGGATAACTTTCATATTTTGATGAATAGTGAAAATTACTAAATTTTAATTAAAAACAACTTTTTTAATAAAAATAATTAATTGTGATAAATTATGAATTTTAGTTGTTTTAAAATATATTTAGAATATATTTTTACCATTTAATATAATGTTGGTCATTGGACATAATTTTACAATTAAACCGAACATAAACAAGTGTCAATCTTTTGATAGTTATTATCTCTTAAAAACACGCTTTTTGTTTTGACAGCGGGAATTAATTTTAAATTAATTTCTGCCACTTCTGTGTTTTGAATTTAGAAAAATGGATTCCATATTTGGAATCAGGATGTCCAAATTGTGTAAATAGGTAACTTTTATTTTTAGACATTTTGAATAATTACTGTGGTAAATATTTTATTTACCATGGTTAAGGGTAAATCCGGTAAATAAGGGATAAAAAATAATATTATAATAATACAAAATTACCCTAAAACGTGTCCTAACCTTATTTGTGGACACATACCCGACCATGAGCATCCTTGGGTCAATTTGGGGACCCCGTGGAGCCACTTGTATGTGGTAGGGACACTTTATATTAATAAAGTTAAAATAAAAATAAAAATGGCATAAGCTTACATCTTTTAGAAGAACAATATTTACATAAAGTTATACATGTTGGATTTTCGATTATAAATATTCATTAGAAAGATAAAAAGATTTCCTACATAATTATATTTTATTTATAATTTTTAGACATCAAATAAGTTAAATTATTAATGACACAATAGTGATGCAATGTTTACCTCATTAATAAATCATTTAAATAAATAAGATTATAATGATTAAAATATTATCTAAAACCTGTCCAATTATTATTGGTTGATGTTATTTAGAATATGAGTCATCTTATCTTCGACCTCAATTATTTTTGGACCATTATAAACCGAATATAATTATATTATAAAGTAATACTTTCACTCTTTCCTAAAGAGCCCCTCCTCTCCCTTATAAAAGGAGACCACTTCTACTCATTCCTCACGCCTCTCAAGCCACTTGGCTCGTCCAAACTCTTCCCAACTAAGCTCCCCACATCCCTCTCCTCCTCCTTGAAGCTTCCCCTTAGGCAGAAAGCATTTCAATAAGTCCTTTGGTTCCAACCAAAGTGAGTTACCTAAATTAAAGGTAACGATTTCTCTTAAATTATTTTCATTTATTTTGCTTCTCCAACCCCCAAACTCTTTTTATTTACTTTCTTTTGTAACAACACCAGTATCCTCAATATACTAGGATGTTGTTATAAGAAGTATTCAAACTACACATACACACAACTCCATCTAATGGATGATGAACATAATGTTTCTGTGGATGGCAAACTAACGCCTCACGAAACGATGATTGTTCAAATACATCTTACCACCTATCATGGTGGCCATTATGATGGAACTGTAATTAAATATGATATTAATGATATATATTTTATATATAAGCTTCTGTAATTCCATTTTATTTCATACCATTATGTTGTATATACATACGATAATTTCATTTGAGGAAGTGCGGACTACCGCCCCCTTAAAATGATATGACTCGTTCATACCACACATGGAACGTATAAAGGATGGTGTTAATGAAACTAAAGTAACATATATAAAATATTATATTATACTGTAATATTAATATACCTAAGTATCATTTGGATTCAATTCTTTTAAAATAAAAATTAAATGGAAGTTGTGTTCGTGCGTACGTACGGACTACCGTCTCCACGAATGCGATGAGATTCATCCTCCATCGTATCCATTCAAGTATAATTATCATTTGATGATTTAAAAATGATTTTTAAGGACTTGATACCATTCTAGATTTGAATAATATACAACCTATCCTTTACAA
This sequence comes from Viscum album, assembly GCA_963277665.1. Taxonomy (NCBI): domain Eukaryota; kingdom Viridiplantae; phylum Streptophyta; class Magnoliopsida; order Santalales; family Viscaceae; genus Viscum; species Viscum album. Next base: position 544,196,163 of record OY728157.1, read on the forward strand.
ACATGTCTTACGTAACAAAACATACAAAAGAAAACAAGTAAGTTAACACCCGAAACAACGATAATACTAAGATATTATTATCAAATCAATATTAAAAGATCATATATGATATCATATTAATATATATGATTCTTGTATAATTTAATAACAATTATTTCACCATTATACAGGAGGTTAACCTACCCCAACCAAGGAAAAGTACAAGGTAAGGGATTTTCTTATCTCACTTTCAATTCCGTGAGATTTCCATTGTTCGCCACTAAATTATTGAAAGTGGTGTATTGTGTACTACCATTTGATATATATTATCATGATTCTATTTATATTCATGTTATTCTGTAAATCATTTGGTGGTTATTAACTTTTGGCCATACGACTCATTTGATTAACGTGGTAAGGGATTTTCTTATCTCACTTTCAATTCCGTGAGATTTCCATTGTTCGCCACTAAATTATTGAAAGTGGTGTATTGTGTACTACCATTTGATATATATTATCATGATTCTATTTATATTCATGTTATTCTGTAAATCATTTGGTGGTTATTAACTTTTGTCCATACGACTCATTTGATTAACGTGGTAAGGGGTTTTCATCTCACTCCTTATTCTCATGAGATTCATGCCATATTGCCACCATTACCTTTTGTGTGGTGTATGTACTGCCCATAATTAAATTCTTTGTGTAATACACTCTAATTTATTTGTACTTACATATTCATTGTATGATACCTCTTTCATGGGTTGTATGTTTCATAAGTTACCAAACTGGTAAGGGTTATTTCACAATCTCTTCATTATCTGAGGTTGTTTATACGTAATAATCTACTGGGATCTCGTTATCATCTACATCCATGTTTCTTCAAAATGTATTTCAAAACATTTTTAATATTTAAAAGAATATGGGTTAAAGTAATTTATACCCTTGTTTGACTTTTTATAAGAGGTTTATAAGGGAATCTTTCCGTCGTTTTCAAACAAGGTGCTTTTTAACCTTTTCGACAGAATTAAGATAAGAATGTTTTTTTAACTTATACGGCGGGTGCGGTTATTTTCCGCCGTTATAAAATCGTCAAAGCTTCCCTTAAAAGCTTATAAGATTATTTTCAAAGAAAATTTTTGATTTTAAATGGATCTTAAATGATTTCAAAATAAAAGGAGATATTTCTTTAAAAAGAATTTTGATTTCATCTATGTCAACATCCTTTGATAGGTTTTAAGATTATTTGAAGTTGATTTATTATGATACAAAACTTCTATATTGTTTTGAAGGTTTTGTGATATGTTTGACTATGGATGTGCTATTTTTATACCATTCATAGTTTATGGTGAAAGTATTGACATTTCGTATGCTAGTTCCAATAAGAATGTTTATGTTATATTTCAATCTTTACTTTATATGAATGTGTTGGACAAGTATGTTCCAGGTTGGAGACTGGTTAAAGTAAGCCCTCCAGGTTGGGGACTGGTAAAAGTAAGCCCTCCAGGTTGGGGACTGGTAAAAGTAAGCCCTCCAGGTTAGGGACTGGTAAAAGTAAGCCCTCCGGGTTGGTGTCCGGTTATTAGAGGCACTCCGGGTTGGTGTCCGGTTATTAGAGGCACTCCGGGTTGGTGTCCGGTTATTAGAGTCACTCCGGGTTGGTGTCCGGTTATTAGAGGCACTCCGGGTTGGGTTCCAGTTACAGTTAGCCCCAAGGTCTTTGGAAGAGGCCTTGAAAAGTAATTAAAGTTTAGCATTATGCATTCCAACATTATGAAAGTGGTTATTGATTTTGCATGTGATTATTCGATTAGTAGAATATCCATGTGAATAAGTAAATGGCATTATCTAATTTTATTTATGCCATACTATGTTAAAAGTTCAAGTTTAAAAGGATTTTGTTTTAGTTATACATTGCCTTAAATGTTTATTCTTATTTATGAAAGTTTCCGCTATATTGTTATCCTTACTGGGCATTTGAGCTCACCCCTTTTCTATGTTTTATTTTTCCCAGGAAGTGAAGAAGTAAATTATGAATGACCTGCAGGGATATTATGAGGGGATTATAGTGTGGACTGTGGAAACATTATGTTGTTGTAGTAGTTTTTCATTTTATAATGTAATGTAAAACTTATGAATATATCTAGTGTTTCCAAGGCTACTAAACCAATCGGTCTTTCGAGATTTGACCTTTCTTGTGATCATGCCAATGTTACGAAGTAATGCACCGACCCTGGGTAACTGGGGTCGGGGCGTTACAGTTGGTATCAGAGGAAGTTTAGTACAAACCTTGGAAACTAGATTTAGATAAACTCTGATTAGAGCACGTAGACCTAAGATGAACTTTCAGGATTAGTATAGAAGAACTTCCTAGAATTTTGGTATCGTAGAGATTTTGTGAGTTTTCCGAGCAATACATCCCTGTCTGGATACGAGCAGGTAGAGGCGGCTCTGGAACAGATGTACCTAGGGGTAAAACCCGAAAACACCGCTTTGAGCTATACTCGAACGGGAACTGGTGCACGACAACGGGCATTGTTGCACTCTTGGTTACGACACTCCCGGGGGATATGCTTAGGATAACTCTCATTTTCTTACAAATCATTATGAAGGGTTTATAAGTATATACTTCCTCAAAGAAAACATTTTTATGATTATGGATTATATCCATAAATAGTTCAATTTATGTTAAGTGTTTTATAAGTATGGGATTATGTATTTTGATTCATAAACTGATCTAGTTTATGCCATTGTTTAGAAATGGCGCCCAGTAGAAGGAATGAGAACTCCAGAAATGCACATGATCCAAAGAGAAGGAAGGATCATATCTTTCATGGTCTTAAGCTAGGATTGATAAGAGAAATAGTCTCCCATGTATTATCATCATATGAAGAAATAATATCATGTGTTGATAAGATAAGTAAAGAGTTTACTGAGTCCTATGGCTTTGAAGGGAAGCAAGAGAATAAAAGGATGGAAGAGAGAAAAATGGATAAAGGGAAGAGGGAAAAGAAGAATTTTCCCATATGTGGTAACTGTGGGAAGAAACACCCTAAAACTTGCCTGAAAGGAATGGGAGTTTGTTATAAGTGTGGAGGAAAAGGGCACAAAGTACGTGACTGCAAGGGTGAGAAAATGGTTTCAAATGTACAATGCTTCATTTGCAAGGAGTTTGGACACTACGCGAACCTATGCCCCAGTCATCAGACTATGCCGCAAATGATGCTATTGGATAATAATCAAGTTATGATACTACCACAGATGAAGAGGAATGATTAGAGTTCTTATGTTGATTATGTCAATTGAGTGTTGTATCAAGAATGTACTTGTTATAATAATTATGGAGTATATAAGGATTGTACTACAGTACTATTTCATTAAGGACTTGAGATTGTGTGGAACAAAGAAAAGTGACTCAATAGCAGGATAACTTTTTGGAAAATATATCGTTGAGAGAAAGATAAACCATAATATGGTTCTGATACCGAGTTAGTGATTTTAGAATAATACATGATTGATTTGGATAAATTATGTTGGATATTCTTGACTACCTTGAAACTGATTAATGATTTGTATATTCCATCATTTTTTGGGGTTTAAAACATTTTTGTACTGATGAAGTTTATCCAGCATTCTATATGGAATAGGGGAGCATGAATGTAATCAATAAGGAATATGGTAATTCAAGATGTTTCAGTTTATTAAAAGAATACAAGATGAAGGTATTCATATGCTATTACGGGGTAAAAAGGATCTATATTATGTTTACCTTCCTTATAAATTTTGGACTGTGAGTTTGGACAGAAGTATTTTGGATAGTTCTAGTTTGGATTATTTTGGATTACCATAAAAGGACAACCCAGAGGTCGGGCGGCAACCCGTCGCGTTCGGCAAGGCTGCGAGACTTGAACCCGCAACCGAAGGGCGACAAGGGTGTATCACCTACCACTGGCCCACGAGATGTCCTAGATTAAATAATGTTGTTTTTTTTAAAGATCTGGTAGATGAATTATAAATTCATTTATTTTGGAACCCTGTACGAATAGTATAAATAAAAAAATTACATTCTATTATCTTTTAGAGTGAAAGATGAGTTTGTGGTAGAAATTTATTAATGGATAAAACTCTAATTATAAAGTAAGTATATCTCCTTATGATCTTAGCCAATCTCATAAATATATTCCTCAACATTAATAAAAGGAACTTAGAACAAAAATGTTGTCCTAGATGGTACCTTAAATCATCACTAATTCATGGCTTTGGGATTGTTGGCCTTTTCATAGCCATGTTCTCTACCACTCTCCATCAAATAATTGATGGTTAGATTTCTCTTCCATATCCATATTTTCCTACATGGAACCCTAGTATGTGTTATTTTCGGTAATCTTCATACTTTCCACTCTTTATTTTAAATAGAGGCCTCGTTAATTCATTTTTCGATGTGGGATTTCAACTATGATATTTTGAAACGTCAAAAATGTGTTATCTTAATACCCTATGTTTTGTTGAACCGATGGTATTTCAAATCATCATAGATTGATGAATTTAAGGACCTCAATTATACACTTGTTTCTGATTGATGATCTCAATCACTACCTATAAATATTTACGTTTTTCCTCCAATTATATGTCTCTAATTGCCACCAATGTTCTCCTAATCGAGATCATAATTTGGTGGTGACTCTTTCATTTCACTTTTCCTCATATTAAGACTAAATTTTAGTAACCTAATTTCCGATGTGGGTTTTCCCACAAAGATATTTTCTATTTTCAACCTTTTATTTTCGAAGAACAATTTCAAATTGCGAGGACGCAATTTATTGAAGGAGGGGAGAATGTAACACCCCAGGATTTCATAGTGTGTTATTTCTTAAAAATAATTCAATAACTTGCACTACACGCAACACCGAGTTCAATCACACCATGATGTACAAAAAAAAGCCATTAAAAGAGGTCATGAATAGTATTAACAACATTTTGAACTTTATATAATCCTTATAATTTTAGAATCCCTATTATGAGTTTCTTAGTCATAATGCAAGAACAGATTCATTTTCAGTATTGCACTTTTATCAAATTTAATAGTGAAACCTTTTTTAAATAAAATATTTTAAACTATCTGAATAAATTGGGACATCAAAAAAAATTAAATGAAACATCCCAAGCTTCCACGGTACGCTTTCCTTTGAATAAAATAATAGCGTGTGTTGTACGCAACCTTGAGTTTTAACACACGCCACAACCAATCAAACTAGCCGTTATGAATAGTAATACCTAAATTTTGAAATTATATATATTTTATATTTTAAAATGGTCTTCATTTTTGGATTCGGAATATCGAATTTATCCTAAGGTGAAATTTTGGTACTTTTCGGATAACTTTCATATTTTGATGAATAGTGAAAATTACTAAATTTTAATTAAAAACAACTTTTTTAATCAAAATAATTAATAGTGATAAATTATGAATTTTAGTAGTTTTAAAATATATTTAGAATATATTTTTACCATTTAATATAATGTTGGTCATTGTACATTATTTTACAATTAAACCGAACATAAACAAGTGTCAATCTTTTGATAGTTATTATCTCTTAAAAACACGCTTTTTGTTTTGACAGCGGGAATTAATTTTAAATTAATTTCTGCCACTTCTGTGTTTTGAATTTAGAAAAATGGATTCCATATTTGGAATCAGGATTTCCAAATTGTGTAAATAGGTAACTTTTATTTTTAGACATTTTGAATAATTACTGTGGTAAATATTTTATTTACCATGGTTAAGGGTAAATCCGGTAAATAAGGGTTAAAAAATAATATTATAATAATACAAAATTACCCTAAAACGTGTCCTAACCTTATTGGTGGACACATACCCGACCATGAGCATCCTTGGGTCAATTTTGGGACCTCATGGAGCCACTTGTATGTGGTAGGGACACTTTATATTAATAAAGTTAAAATAAAAATAAAAATGGCATAAGCTTACATCTTTTAGAAGAACAATATTTACATAGGGTTATACATGTTGGATTTTCGATTATAAATATTCATTAGAAATATAAAAAGATTTCCTACATAATGATATTTTATTTATAATTTTTAGACATCAAATAAGTTAAATTATTAATGACACAATAGTGATGCAATGTTTACCTCATTAATAAATCATTTAAATAAATAAGATTATAATGATTAAAATATTATCTAAAACCTGTCCAATTCTTATTGGTTGATGTTATTTAGAATATGATTCATCTTATCTTAGACCTCAATTATTTTTAGACCATTATAAACCGAATATAATTATATTATAAAGTAATACTTTCACTCTTTCCTAAAGAGCCCCTCCTCTCCCTTATAAAAGGAGACCACTTCTAATCATTCCTCACACCTCTCAAGCCACTTGGCTCGTCCAAACTCTTCCCAACTAAGCTCCCCACATCCCTCTCCTCCTCTTTGAAGCTTCCCCTTAGGCAGAAAGCATTTCAATAAGTCCTTTTTTTCCAACCAAAGTGAGTTACCTAAATTAAAGGTAACGATTTCTCTTAAATTATTTTCATTTATTTTGCTTCTCCAACCCCCAAACTCTTTTTATTTCCTTTCTTTTGTAACAACACCATTATCCTCAATATACTAGGATGTTGTTATAAGAAGTATTCAAACTACACATACACACAACTCCATCTAATGGATGATGAACATAATGTTTCTGTGGATGGCAAACTAACGCCTCACGAAATGATGATTGTTCAAATACATCTTACCACCTATCATGGTGGCCATTATGATGGCACTGTAATTAAATATGATATTAATGATATATATTTTATATATAATCTTCTGTAATTCCATTTTATTTCATACCATTATGTTGTATATACATACGATAATTTCATTTGAGGAAGTGCGGACTACCGCCCCCTTAAAATGATATGACTCGTTCATACCACACATGGAACGTATAAAGGATGGTGTTAATGAAACTAAAGTAACATATATAAAATATTATATTATACTGTAATAGTAATATACCTAAGTATCATTTGGATTCAATTCTTATAAAATAAAAATTAAATGGAAGTTGCGTTCGTGCGTACGTACGGACTACCGTCTCCACGAACGCGATGAGATTCATCCTCCATCGTATCCATTCAAGTATAATTATCATTTGATGATTTAAAAATGATGTTTAAGGACTTGATACCATTCTGGATTTGAATAATATACAACCTATCCTTTACAAACATGTCTTACGTAACAAAACATACAAAAGAAAACAAGTAAGTTAACACCCGAAACAACGATAATACTAAGATATTATTATCAAATCAATATTAAAAGATCATATATGATATCATATTAATATATATGATTCTTGTATAATTTAATAACAATTATTTCACCATTATACAGGAGGTTAACCTACCCCAACCAAGGAAAAGTACAAGGTAAGGGATTTTCTTATCTCACTTTCAATTCCGTGAGATTTCCATTGTTCGCCACTAAATTATTGAAAGTGGTGTATTGTGTACTACCATTTGATATATATTATCATGATTCTATTTATATTCATGTTATTCTGTAAATCATTTGGTGGTTATTAACTTTTGGCCATACGACTCATTTGATTAACGTGGTAAGGGATTTTCTTATCTCACTTTCAATTCCGTGAGATTTCCATTGTTCGCCACTAAATTATTGAAAGTGGTGTATTGTGTACTACCATTTGATATATATTATCATGATTCTATTTATATTCATGTTATTCTGTAAATCATTTGGTGGTTATTAACTTTTGGCCATACGACTCATTTGATTAACGTGGTAAGGGGTTTTCATCTCACTCCTTATTCTCATGAGATTCATGCCATATTGCCACCATTACCTTTTGTGTGGTGTATGTACTGCCCATAATTATATTCTTTGTGTAATACACTCTAATTTATGTGTACTTACATATTCATTGTATGATACCTCTTTCATGGGTTGTATGTTTCATAAGTTACCAAACTGGTAAGGGTTATTTCACAATCTCTTCATTATCTGAGGTTGTTTATACGTAATAATCTACTGGGATCTCGTTATCATCTACATCCATGTTTCTTCAAAATGTATTTCAAAACATTTTTAATATTTAAAAGAATATGGGTTAAAGTAATTTATACCCTTGTTTGACTTTTTATAAGAGTTTTATAAGGGAATCTTTCCGTCATTTTCCAAACAAGGTGCTTTTTAACCTTTTCGACAGAATTAAGATAAGAATGTTTTTTTAACTTATACGGCGGGTGCGGTTATTTTCCGCCCTTTATAAAATCGTCAAAGCTTCCCTTAAAATCTTATAAGATTATTTTCAAAGAAAATTTTTTATTTTATATGGATCTTAAATGATTTCATAATAAAAGGAGATATTTCTTTAAAAAGAATTTTGATTTCATCTATGTCAACATCCTTTGATGGGTTTTAAGATTATTTGAAGTTGATTTATTATGATACAAAACTTCTATATTGTTTTGAAGGTTTTGTGATATGTTTGACTATGGATGTGCTATTTTTATACCATTCATAGTTTATGGTGAAAGTATTGACATTTCGTATGCTAGTTCCAATAAGAATGTTTATGTTATATTTCAATCTTTACTTCATATGAATGTGTTGGAAAAGTATGTTCCAGGTTGGGGACTGGTTAAAGTAAGCCCTCCAGGTTGGGGACTGGTAAAAGTAAGCCCTCCAGGTTGGGGACTGGTAAAAGTAAGCCCTCCAGGTTAGGGACTGGTAAAAGTAAGCCCTCCGGGTTGGTGTCCGGTTATTAGAGGCACTCCGGGTTGGTGTCCGGTTATTAGAGGCACTCCGGGTTGGTGTCCGGTTATTAGAGGTACTCCGGGTTGGTGTCCGGTTATTAGAGGCACTCCGGGTTGGGTTCCGGTTACAGTTAGCCCCAAGGTCTTGGGACGAGGCCTTGAAAAGTAATTAAAGTTTAGCATTATGCATTCCAACATTATGAAAGTGGTTATTGATTTTGCATGTGATTATTCGATTAGTAGAATATCCATGTGAATAAGTAAATGGCATTATCTAATTTTATTTATGCCATACTATGTTAAAAGTTCAAGTTTAAAAGGCTTTTGTTTTAGTTATACATTGCCTTAAATGTTTATTCTTATTTATGAAAGTTTCCGCTATATTGTTATCCTTACTGGGCATTTGAGCTCACCCCTTTTCTATGTTTTATTTTTCCCAGGAAGTGAAGAAGTAAATTATGAATGACCTGCAGGGATATTATGAGGGGATTATAGTGTGGACTGTGGAAACATTATGTTGTTGTAGTAGTTTTTCATTTTATAATGTAATGTAAAACTTATGAATATATCTAGTGTTTCCCAGGCTACTAAACCAATCGGTCTTTCGAGATTTGATCTTTCTTGTGATCATGCCAATGTTACGAAGTAATGCACCGACTCTGGGTAACTGGGGTCGGGGCGTTACAACAGTGCATGTGATTCTTCTATCACGAATGATGTAATACAAGTTTGTGTAAAAAGTAATGAAAATTTCACCAATTAGTTTCAAAGATGTTATTGTACTTCCTTATCAAATTTCACTTTTGATAACCTTTAAAACAATTCCTCACTTTCCTATATAGCAGTAGGTAAATAATTCTCTAGACATCATAATGATACTCAGTCTAATATCCCAGTATAATTACTATATCTAATTTCTCAGTTCGAAAATATAATTCTTACAAAATACTACTAAAATAATTATGAACTACTTCTATCTCAGTTCAAAAATCTCAGTCTGATCTTCCAATGTGATGATCCAGTCTGATCTAAGAAACACTAACCACTAACTTTCTTTTGTTCGGAAAACATCATCAGGTAAGATCTATTTAGAAACTCATTCCCATTAAACATTCATAACATCTCTCTCTTCCTCCACATGTAAACAGTGTTCTAATCTATCATAAATTACAATGTACTCTCTTCCTTTTATAGGTGAGTCAAAATTTGTTTCGGTGGGAACCTGAAATGTTTTCTCTCTTTACCAAATTTTTCAGGTTTTAAATTTCATATCAATTTTGAATACATCTTTGAATTATTCAGTGCTTATGAACTCTTCTCGATTCTTTTTGAAACTTTTCAAATACTTTCGAATCATCATCTCACTTAAAACTTTTTAACCATTCTTCATTCTGATTGCAATTATTGTTCCAATGTTTTTTCATTGTGATGAAATCATACGGTCACTCTCATTTTCTTGACCCACTTGATAATACATCTGAACTGGAGACACCTCATTACAATGACCACTTATAACCATAATAATTTAAAACTATTCTTCTATAAAGATAGTCACAACTTCTAAAGATATTAACACTAATCAAAAATTATTCAAAAATATCTTTAGAAAACTTCAAAAAAAATTGTATGGAGTAGATTACTCAAGAGGGGATGGGTGAATTGAGTAACTATAAATTTTTCTGTAAAAATTATTTCCCAAAAAGATTAGATACATCCCAGTTAATCAAGCTTATATGGTTATAAGAGTTTGACTATTTGAATAACTTCTTATAATATTGATTAGTTCTCATTAATCTTAGTATCAGTTATTAATATTAATTTTGAAGCTATTCTACTAAGACAAAACATTTATAACTTCTTTCCAAGACTAACTATCAAAGTGAATTTAGAAATTTTTGAATTATGCAATAGAGCAGTAAAATAGAGAAGACTAAATTAATCATCACAGCAGATATGAAACAAGTGGTTCAGTCTCAAGATGAGACTTAATCCACTCCACTTAGTGATCACCTACCACCAAACAGTTTAAATAAATAAACTTGACCCACACCCTGGATCGAGGATAACAATAGTAAGCAGGACTGTCTATGCCACACAAGGACCTCTTCAACAGTTCTTCATGGGTACAAACTACCAATCCACACAGGTACCTCTTCCACACTTATCTATGGGTATACACAAGAGTAAAATAATGTTTGAGTAAGGATATCTTGTATCCTTCAGTTTAATACAGGAGACAGAGTGTGTTATTATAAAAAACACACACTACTTTAAAGTTAATAAAAAAGATACACAACAGAGTAGAAAGATTGAGATAGGTTTAGAAGTGCTCTGAGTGTTAGTCTTTGCAGCTCTGGACTTCTGAGATGAAGCAGATGTAGAACTTGAGTCCTCGTTTGGAAAACAGAGTATCGTAAGTCTGACAGATTTAGATTGTGTTCTTCATGGTGTTCTATAGTGCAAATATGTTCTCAGGATTCGAGTATGCTTCATGCGTTCTTCTGTAGAATCGAGTTGCATGAGCCAGTTCTTCAAAATGTATATTGGTATCACGTTCACGCCCACCATCTTGTTCTTGGTGTCATGATACCACTTTTTTTCTTCGCCCATCGTATGTTTCCTGGTCCCACTACTCTTTTATCTTCGATTGCATGTGTTGGGGACAACAGGTTTCATGTCTTCCGCACCTCATACCTCGTACTATCCAATGATATGTCTACAAAGAAACATTAATTATTTCAGTGCATTAAGATCTTCAAATATGACCATTAGAGATTAAATTGAAAGATGACAAAATATATTAGGAAATGGTTTCACAGTAGGTCATGGAAATGATGTCTCCTTCACACGGTGTCTAGATTGTTCACGGGGTCTGAATGTCATGGTGTCTCATGGTCATGGTGTCTCATGGTCATGGTGTCTCATGGTCACGGTGTCTCATGGTCACAGTGTCTCAATGTTCACGATGTCTGCTTGTTCGCGGTGTCTGATTCACTGTAACTTGTTCGCAGTGTCTTGTTCATGGTGTCTGCTTCACGGTGTCTGCTTCATGGTGTCTGCTTCACTTGGCCAGAGATACATAACCACTGGCAGAATCATGGTGTCGTATAATTTTCAAGATAACTGTATTCAAACTTAAGTAATTATGATCATAGAATGGATTAGACTTAATCATTTGTCAAATAAGATATTATAAAAGTAAATCAGGGATAGTATAAAGTAATTAAACTGAATGTAGAGAAATTAAGATCTTAAATGGATCTTTTTAAAGAATAAGAATACTATAAACATTAATACACATGATTTGATATAATTTAAAGGATTTTAACCAGGTTGAATCCGATTTGTGATCATCAAAACATGATTAGTACATGAGGAGTCCAAAAAAATTCCATACCCCCTTTGAATACACTTTGGAAACTGCTTCAGAACATTTCATCTTTTCTGCTTTGTCCTTTGACCAGTGATCTTGTTCCTAGTGACGTTATCAATTTCATACCACGTCTTATGGATCAGTCTCTTCGAATACATCTCTCAATTCTTTAGTGATTCTCAAATCTTCAATGTTATTACCAAACCTTCTCGAATCATCTCACATATTAAACTCACTTCAAACTTTGATGTTTTTATGTTTCTTCATTAAGATGAAAACATATGGTCACTCTGATTTTTTCAACCCACTTGCTAATACATCATAACTTAAGACTCCTAGTTATCATGAAAACTTGTAAAAACAATACATTAAGACCATTATTCCATAAAAATATTTGAAAATTTTAAAACAAAAACTTCAAAACTCTTCAAACAAAATTCCATACAACCTTTCAAAACACTTTCTCAATTGCTTTATAATATTACATCCTTTCTTTTTTTTACTCAGAACGTTGATCCTCTGGTTGATGAAGTTATTTGTGTCTTACCGTGTCAGATTGATCGGTATCTTTCTCACTCTGATGGATTTGTGTTACCTCTAGTATAATGAGTCGGCACTATATATTGTTTGATGACTCATTAACCACTTATGAAACAAACAATAGTTCATCTTTCTCTCTTGATCCACTTGTTAAATAAATATTACTTCTTTTCTTCTTGAACTAAATGATACAAAACAATTTATCCTGATGAAAATGGTTGACTACATTATTTATTGTCATCTTATTGATCAACATTTGACTTTATTACTTGAATAAATCCCAAGAAACCCTACAATCTAATATTTTTTCACAAACAATTCTTCCTCTTATTGATTGATGGAATACCTCATCCAATGTACTAATGTCAACAATAACTTCTTTCCTTTCCTGGTTATGGTGAAAAAAAACATCCAACATTCACTGAATTTTTTTCTGATGATTTGTATCTTGTGTATTACTTGTCTGAATAAAAAACCAACATCTTTAACGTCTCATGTTTTAAACAAAATATTCCAGCCTTCAAATAATTTTGCATCCAAAGATCTCACACTGATTAACTGAGACCGAAAGACTTCAACTTCACATACTTTCTTCTTCCAAATTCTCTTTCATGTAATCATGACTTCCTCATGACTATGAGAACATTTAGGATCGGCATATCATTGTCTGAATTACATTATAAAGTATTATAACTTCTCATCCGTCCATCAATTCCTTCTTTCTAATCAAACCTTCTACCGATTGGAAGCACTTGTTCTTCCTATTTCCTTCATAAAGACTGAATCAAAAGTGTTGAAGATTACCTGTGATTTATGAGATCTTTAAGATCATAACAGCATCATCAGATTTATTATGGATATTTTCAAACTCTGATACATTTTCTCATTTTTATCAAAACTTTCATACTATACCTAAGGTGAGTCTGATGAACCTTTTCTCCTAGAAATCTTCTTCAAAAACAGATGAAATTTCTTAAGAAATTTTCAACAGATCTTCTTATTATGATGCAACCTTTCATTCTTTTTTTCTGATCATCCAAACATACAAAGTGATTCAATTTGTTTTCTTGATAAAAAAATACAATACTTTTAGTAAAAACTTCTTCCAGTTCGCCAAAACGACTTCCAACCAACTTGGTCCTAACAATCTCCCCCTTTGGATTTTTTTTCAAACAAGGTTCAAAAATAATTGAGCTTTGTAACCTCAAGCTATGGATTAATTATAAATGAAATTTAAGCCTATTTTAGCTAACTCGTTTTAGGAAACAATAATCATTGAATGAAAAACAATATTTTCCAAAAGTAGTGACTCATGAAACTTCTTCAGCTTTCCAACATTCCTTCACATCTTTATTCACTTATTATTTTACTTCTTCCACTTCCATAATCAGAGGTTTCCTATAACCACTCTAACAATATATTAGAATATTTCACACACTTATATGTTGAGTTCATATCTTACCCACCCCCCCCCCTATATACATGATTCTTTAAAAGGATTAGCACATATCAATGGATAGATTTATGAAAAATTATCCCCATTGAAAAAATTATCCAAATAAAATATGATAGAGGGAGTAGAAACTCATACCTAAAAATTTAATAGAAGTATGTTGGATTCCCATTTTCAACCTCAGATTTTAAAAAGATTCCTTTTGTAAAGGTTTTTTGAAATTGGCAGCAACTTTTTCCAATGTAAGAACATAGTCCTACTTAAATTCATTATTCTATACATGATATTTGATTAAATTATATTTGATATCAATATTTTTTTATTGATAATGTTTTATTTGGATTCTTGTAAGATTGATGGCACTCTTATTATCACATCCCAAGAGAAAGGGTAGCTTTACTTCAATAAAAAGGTCTTCCAACTGAATATTCATCGACATAGTGGTGTATTATCTTGAGTGAAGAAAAAATACTCAAATTCAGTTGTGATAAGAGTAACTGAGTTTTGTTTCATATTATTCCAAATTACATAACTTTTCCCCAGAAAGAAAACTCCGCCAGATATGGATCTTCTATCATCAACATTTATTTCCCAATTAGTATCTGAATATCCAAAAAATTCAATACTCTCTAAGCTATAATACTTGATTCTGAAATATATTATTCCTTTGAAATATCTAAGAATTATTTTTTCATCCAAGAGATTTGATTCTTTTGGAGCACTCTAAAATATTTCACATAGGGTAATAGTATAAACAATGTCAGGTCTTGAGGTAGGAAAATGCAAAAAAAACTCCCAATCAGCTTTCAAAACACCTTAGAGAATAATTCCTTACCTTATCCATCTTTATTCAACTTGGTCCCCATTGAAATTAGTGTGGAAATTGGTTTTTAATTTTCCATTACAAATTTATTAAGAAGTTATTTAGAAAAAATTTCATGATAAATAAATATTTGTTTCTTATTTTGTGATATTTGTAACCAATGAAAGTAATTCATTTCACCCATCATAGACATCTCAAGAAAAAAATTTATCTCTTCAACAAACCTTTCACATGTTCTTTCATCATTCTCATAAAAGATAATTCCATCAACATAAAAAATTACAATGAGGGAAAACTCTTGACTTTGATTTATGTGTAGATTACTATCAACCCTTCCTTTCATAAAACATATCTTTCTTAAGAAGGTATTCAATTTTTAATACCATTCCATTAATGTTTTTTTATCCCATATAATATTTTCATCAACTTACACCCACAACTTTCATCCATCCTAATAAAAAATCAACAATGTTGTTAAATATAAACATCCTCATCAAGTTTACCATTCAAATATGTTGACTTCACATCCATCTGAAAAATTTTGTAACTTCATTATGTAGTAAAACAAAGAAATATTCTAATTATTTCCAACCTTTATCTGGAGAAAAAGTATCATCAAAATCAATGTCTTCAATATGTGAGTAACCTTTTCACACTAACCTTTTGTTTCTTATCACTTCACCATATTCATTAAACTTTTTTTGGAACACCCAATTTGTACCAATAAAATTTTGGTCATTTGTGTTAAGTATGTGTTCCCAAGTATCATTATTCTCAATCTGATCCAATTCTTCATTCATATCCTGAAACCATTCTGAATGATTAAAATATTCATTAACATCTTTCAGATCAACTTTTGAATACAAAAAAGTATGTGTAATAGCTTTTTATGTTCTTTTTTTTGTGTCTTTTGATGTTGATCACCAATTTTTTTGTGCTTCCACTTGCATCCTTATCCTAGGATGATATTTTTAGGATTATTCCTCATCATTAGAAATATTTGAGTTTGGTTCTTCTTATTTAGTAGGATTACATTTTTTTGCAATTTTATCATAACTATTAACAAAAATTCTTTCATCTTGTTCATTTTATTTATCTTCAAGATTTTTTTTAGAATCTTCCACATCTTTTTCAAAAACTTTCACATCGATAAAGTCAACTAATAATCCTATCTTTTTGTTGAAACATATTTATCCTCTTCTTTCCAGATCATAGCCAAGAAAAATTCTATATGCACCTCTCTACCAAAACTTTCCAAGGTTTCTTACTTTCTTCTTTATGATTCATAGACTCCCAAAAACTATTAAGTGTTTCAAATATGTATTTTTTATAAAACATTTCATATGGAGTTATATATGAAATTTTCCTATAGAAACATCAGTTTTGAATATCCACAATAGTGCTCATGGATTGCCTCTATATGTAATGAGAGATACCATGTTCAAGTAACATAGTCCACACCATTTCAACCAAACTTCTATTTTTTCCTTCCAGCAACACCATTTTTTTAGGAGTATATGGTGTATTGAACTCATGCTAAATTCCATGCTTCTTAAGATAACTTTCAAACTCTTCATTCTTGTATTCACCACCATTTCCTATTCTCAACTTCCTCACTAAATACTCACATTCCTTCTTAGATTTTCTCTATAGAATTTTAAACATTTTCGAAAAATATGAATTATGTTTCATATACATAACAAAATTAATGTGATTAAAGTCATCAATGAAAGTAATGAAGTACTTATCTCATTGATTTGATTGTTTTCTCATTGGTCCAAAAATATCAGAATGAATAAATTTCATGGGTCATTTTGAAAAAATGTTAACTTTATTATGAATAGAGTTTGTAATCTTTCCTTTCTGAAAAATTGTCAAACATTAATCTCTTCTTCTTGACATATCAGGAATTATAGGGACTCGGGCTCTCTTTGATAACTTGATCATGTTTATCTAACACATGTGTCCTAGTTTGTTATTACACAACTAATTCTCTTCCATCATACTTAAGTAACAAAAATTTTGATCTTCACTAACTTGGAATAAGTTATCTTTCACATGTTTTCCTCTTGGAACAACTTTTACATCTTCCTCTTTTTTCAAAAAAAACACATATTTTATAAAAATAACTTTTTTCCTTCATCATAAAGTTGTGAAGCACATAGGAGGTTGTGCTTCATCCCATTAATAATCAAATCTTTCTTTTTTTTAACTTTTATTCCCCAATGATGGCTGACCAACACCTTTGATTCTAATGGATTCATCATTGACAAAGTTACTATTCCTTATTTAGAATATTTTACATTCTTTAAAAGTTTAAAGTATCAAATCATATGACAATAACACCCACTATCCAAGATCCAAGGTTGTTCACCTTTTTTATCATTGAGAGAGGTTTCAAAAACAAGAATTTTTTCTTTATCTTTTTCTTCCTTTACATCCATCTTCTGAGAATTGTTAAAAAAAATTATTGTGCTGATAATAAAACAATAAATCCTTTTATAAGATTTCTAGGTTGTTCACATCTATCACAAATAGTTTCCAAAGTTTGGAACATATTTTTAACTTTCACACCAACCTTCTCATATTTAGTCAAAAAACCCTTCTTAGAATTCTTCATCTAAGACGTTTGACTCCCCGTCAAACGTTTCCTTCTGTAATTTGTGGAATAGTTGTAATGTTGTTGATTAAACCAACACATATTTATTGTATTCCTAAATCCACCACAATACCAATAGTGTCCATATAAAGAGTATTTAACTCTATAACTTCCATATTGTCTGGAGTTGAGTTCATGTTTCTCAGAAATCTTCTTATCTTTACCATCATAAATTTTATTAGTCCCTAAATTTTTGTTCTTAATTAGAACATTTTTATTCAACTCAATTTTCTTTTCAGACTTATCGGAACCATATGTTGTAGGAATTTTTTCAGACTTGGAATTTTTTGAAACTTTTTAATTTTACACTTTTTTAGTTTTGGCTCCATATATAACTCTCTCATATTTATTCTTCTTGAGAATAATTTCAAATTTCATTTATACCTCTGAAGGTATCTTTTGATTCTTCTTAGGTTCACCCTCTCTGGATATTTCACTAAATTCAGAGATAGAGTTATTGAAACTTGTAACCCTCTTCTCGGATATAGAAATTTTTTATTGAAAAAGTTTCAATTATTCTTCTTTCTCTTTAAATGTAACTTCTAGATGTTTAGTCTGATTCTTTTTCTTTCTCAATATATTTCTTCATGTCAGTAATCTCATCCAGTGGATTAACTTGATCATTGATAAAACATTCTTGATTTTTTATTAAGGAAATTTAATTATTCTATTTTCTATTTTCTTTCGCAATCCTTCTAATATTTCTCAAACACTCTTTCTATTCTTCTTTGAGATGAAATTATAAATGAGTTTCTTCTTGTTTAGAACTGTTTCTAACTCTTCATTGTTAACTATTTCAATGAAATTAATTTCTTCAACATTCTCAGTAGACTTTTTTGATTTAACCTCACTACCTTGTTCTTCACAATGTTTAGACAAAAAACTTATCCTTTTGGATTTGGATAAATTTTTATCTTTCCCTTTGGAGTAATATTTAGCTTTATCACCCTATTTCTTCCAGGAACTTCTCATCCCTCTATCATATACATCACCTTTGTCTTCATTCTTTCTTCTAGGTAAATTCACACCAAAGTTCCCAAAAAATCCACATTAAATGAATTTCAAGGGAAGTTTTACTTTATACTTTCTTGTACCTATTTTTACATTTTTAGTAAATAAGGATAAAAACTCATCAATATTTTTATATACCTCATTTTAATATTCAAAATCTGCAGATTCTTATTTTTCAAGATTATTCTTAGGATTTTCTTTCTTGGAATCCTTAAAATACATTTCACTATCAAATTTTGTTTTAACATTCCGTACATTCTCCCTTATCATTTCATAATTAATGAGAATACTATAAATATCATTATGAGGTAGAGTTTTAGGATATCTATCCTCCAATGAGGAAACCTTGGCATCAAACATGTCATGAAGAATTATAAATATCTTTTTAGAAATAGTAGAATCTTCCTACATTTCTCCAAGACATTTAATAGTGATAAGAATATCATTAGTTGTAGTAAAGAAGACACCAACATATTCATACTCACCCACATTGAGATCTTCATAATTTAGCCTCAATATTTGTAACTCATATTTCTTCACATTTGTATTTCTTTCATAAATGTTCTTCAACTTTTCCCAGATACTTTTGGTAGTATAAACTCCCTTTACTCTTAGAAACCCACCTTTAAAAAGTGATGAGAGTAATGAATTCTTATATCTTCCATCATTCACAAGATTCTTCTTATACATAGATGTGAGAGGAAACTTTTCAACAATAAAAGGAAATTCATTTGTAGATGCTTCCAGAACATCATACCCAAAAGACATAAGATAAGACAGAATTCTATATTTCCTGATATGATATTTATTTCCATCGAAGACCGGAATCCACTTATTGTTCACACAATTTATATTCTCCATCATAACATCTCTTCAAAAACACTTCATCCAAGAGTAAAAAAAAGGGAATATTCGCTTTGATTCCCCTTGATATAGACCAACCATGAGTAATGTATCACTGAGAGGTGGAGGGTTAAATCAGTGATATATTTTTCTTTTAAGTTTTATTTCATTTAAACAACATTTTCCTCCTATTAAGGAATTATCACTCAGCTAAAAACAAAACAACTACACATCTATGAGAACACAAGTATTTAAAATTTTCAATACTCAACAAGAGTAGTTACATTCTAGGAATTCTATGCAAACAATTTAATACCAAAAAATCCACTAAAATAATCCTTTTGGGTGGATACAACAAGTCGGATATACCCTTACACTTGTGTATCACTATGTTCAATACAACAATTCATTTTCTTATTCTAGAAAAAATGGTGTAATATAATTTTTTGTAACAATTAATGAAACATTCACCAGTTATTTTCAAACATATTTTACTATGTTTCCATATCAACTTTAACCATTTATAACCTTCAAAATAATTCTTCACTTTCCTACCTAGCTGTAGTTAAGAACTTCTATAGACTTTATAATGATATTAAGTTCAATTTCCTCGTATTATTTCCCTATTTGAAAATATAATTCTATTAGAATATTACTGAAAAAATTCTGAACTGCTTCTATCTCAGTCAAGAAATCTCAGTCTGATCTTCTAGTTTTATAACTCAGTCTTATTTGAGAAACTCTAACCACTTACTTTCGTTGATCTAGAAAACTTTATCAGGTAAGCTCTGTTTGGAAAATATTTTACACTAAAACTTTAGAACTTCTCTCTCTTCCTTTGCACATGAATAATGTTCAAATCAATCAGAAAGTAAAATATACTCTCTTCCTTTTATATGTGTTCCAAAATTGGTTTAGGTAGGAACCTTAAAAGTTTTCCAATTAACCAAGTTTTCCTAATTTCAAATTTCATTTCCATTTAGAATACATCTTTGACTTATTCAGTGCTTCTCAACTCTTCTCTATTCTTATAAAACCTTCTCGGATATTCTCACATATTAAACTCACTTAAAACTTTCAAATAATTCTTTATTTCGATTCTAATTATTATTTTGATGTTTCTTAATTATGATGAAAACATATAGTCACTCCAATTTTCTTGACCCACTTTCTAATACATCAGAACTTAAGACTCACCATTATGATGACAACTTATAAACATAAAACATTGAAACCATTATTCTATAAACATAGTTGAGAATTCTAAATATATAATAACCTCTTGGAAATTATTTGACAACATCTTGAAAACTCTTCAAAAAAACTTTCATACCCCCTTTGAAAACACTTTCGCAACTGCTTCATAACGTTTCATATTTTCTTATTTTTACTCAAACTGATGATCCTACGGTTGATGAAGTTATCAGTTCCATATCGTGTCAAATGGATCGGTATATTTCTCACTCTATTGGATTGGTATTACCTCTAGTCCTATGAGTCAACACTACATATTGTGTGATGAATCTTGAACCTCTTGTAAAACAAAAAATAGTTCATATTTATCTATTGATCCACTTATTATATAAATATTACTTCTTTTCTTCTTGAACCAAATGATACAAAACAATTTATCTTGAATAAAACGGTTGAATACATTTTTGATTTTCATCTTATTGATCGATCTATGAATTTCTTACATGCATCAATTCCAACAAAATCTACTTTCTAATCTTTGTTCGCAAACATTTCTTCATCCAACTGATTGATGGAATACCTCATCCAATGTATTAATTTCAGTAGTAACTTATTTCCTTTCCTATTTATGGTGAAAACAAACTTCCATCATTCACTAACTTCTTTTTCTGATGATTTTTATCTTGTGGATTATTTTTCTGACTAAAAACCAACATCTTAAACTTCTCAAGATTAAAACAAAATTTTCCATCCTTCAAAAAATTCTGTATTCAGAGATCTCACACCAATGAACTGAGACCGAAAGACTTCAACTTCATAGAATTTATTATTCCACAAGATACTTCTTATAATAATGACTTCATTGTGACTATGAGATCATTTAGTATTGATATAGAATTGTCTGAATTACATTAGAATGTATTATAACTTCCTATCCATCCAGCACTTCCTTCTTTCCAATCAAAACTCAAACTAATTGGCAGTACTTGTTATTCTACTTTCCTTTAAAATTCTTGTATCACAAGTGTTACATATTTATTAAGAATTATGAGAAATCCAAGATCAGTAAATCATTTTCAGATTCAGTATGGATATTTTCATACTCTAATACATTTTCTTATTATGGTCGAAACTTTCATATTGGACCTATGTTGAGTTTGATAAACCTTTTATCCCAAAAAACTTATTCAAAAACTAATGGGAATTCTTAATAATTTTTCATCCAATCATATTATTATGATTCAACCTTTTATTATTTTCGTCTGATCAAAAAAACATAAAAAGTGAATTGATTGATTTTCTAGAAAATAAAATATAATACTTTCATCACAAACTTCTTCCATCTCCCAAAAACAACTTCCATACAACTTGGTCCTAACTGACTCTTTAATTGTTATCTCTAGAAACCTGAAACCATTAAAATGGAAGTATAAATATTCAAAGGTATTAAATAGAGTGAAGTATAAAACACACTTGGGTACAATGATAAAACCTACCCAATTATTTTCATATTTTAATACAAGTGGATTTTTTGACTTTAGTGAAATTTAGATCATGCCAAGGATTAGACTTTCATTTTGAAAGTTGAATCTTGAAAACATTCATGTCTCTTGTGTGTGTGTGGGTTTTTAGTGGTGTTTATTTAAATAAAAAAACAAGAGAGAAATATATAATAATATAATCATTTTATAATAGTGAAAAGGGTAAAAGTGATAAGGGATTGAGAAAAGTTATAAATTAGACACCTACACAGATTCAACCCCCTCCCCTCCCATTGTATAAAATATACCCAACTGATCCTTTTCAAGTGGCATCAAAGGGACCACTTAAACTCTATTACATTCTCAATTGGTATTACATAATTGGTTCACCTCTAGTGAATTATAAATTTAATGTTCATTTCTTTGAATATTTTAAGTTTATTTCTTATAATTCTTATGAAGTTTCATTTTAGAGATGTTATTTCTATGTAAAATCAGAACTCAGTCTCTTCCAAGACATTAGTTAATAGAAAAAAGGAAGGGAAGAAAATGATGATAAAAATTTCCTTATTTTCAAAAGAGGAAGATGTTTTTAGTTCCCTAATAAAGGAATAAAAATATTTATTAGGAGTGTAATCTTTGGTTTGGTGTACCATAAAGGATATAGACAACATTTTACCTCAAAGGTATTAATGGATTCATATTGTCCTAAGGTATGTGAAAATTATGAATTAATCTATCCTCAATAAGAATAATCAAGTGAGAGTGATCATATGTCAATACATTTATCTCTTGAAGAATTAAAAGATATAATGGATTATTTTCCTTGATAAAATTTTCTTTTATTTTTGGGATTTTTGAGATCCTTAAAGAAGTGATCACTCATCTTTAAGGTGAGTCAAATATCTTGGATAAGGTTTTAAGAGAAAGAGCTCTTACATGCATTAATCTCTCAAAACAAGTAAGCAGCAAAGAACAAAAGTATAAGGAGCTTGTGGTGAGATTCTAAAAATTTAAATAGGTGTGTCTTGGAATAATCCAAGATAAGGATATTTCCACTAAATATTTTACAATAATATCCATGAAATGAAAGAAAAACTAAAAAATAGCATTGATTTCAAGAATATAAAATTGGATATTAAATCTGAGGGGATCAAAGATCTCAACACTTTATTAAATGGGAAGATCAAAATGCATGAATAAGATATTTTAAATTTGAATAAGGAATTTAAAAATAGAATGGAATTTACTAAATATCAAATACAACAATATTATATGTCTAGAATTAGAAATCAAATTAGACAATCTTGAAAATACACTTGTTGAGATTTCAAACTCAATGAAGTATGGAGTCTTTATAATAAAAAATTATATGAAGGGTTACAACATCAATAGGAATCTCTTATATAAAAATAATATCATGATATCATTTGATGACCTCTCCCAATAAAGATCAAAGAATGAGGTACCTTCCGTATCTTTATTTCATGAGTTTTCTGAATCGGGTTTCATGAAAAGAATAGGGTTAAAATATAAAACTATATAAGTGTGGATGAGAATAAGTGATGAGAATACTAAAAATACATACATTGTATATAGAATGAGTATTGTTTCTAGTTCTATAATAATTTCACAACAAATGGTGTAGAAGCCCCAAAAATATATTGATCATAAGTCTATAATTTCTAGATAGAAAACAATGGAGAAGAAAATATCAATATTTTTGGGTTATTATTAGTGTTTTAATATATTTGGGAATTTTTAATTACAATGATAGTATAATCCTTTAAATAGTTAAGTATAAAATATTCTCATTTCATGTGGGATCAAGTTGGTGATGATAAAACGTTCATAGAAGAGGTAAAATCTGTCAGGTTCAAATATTTTTAAAATTCCTAAATATTTTGGTGATATTTTCTATAAAGGTGGTCACAAAAGTGATACATCTTCTATATGATAAGTATATAAGGGAAATGGGAAGATAATACCATAATATTTTATGTTTAATAAGGAAGTGTCGGTCTTAGGAAGATATTTGAAAAAGGTAGGAAAATATATTATACCTAATAAGTTTTGGGAAATGTCATCCTTTGACAAAAAACTAAATAAAAATAATATTAAAAATAGGTCTAATAATATTATAAATAAGAGTGATAAATCATTAATGAATGATGTGAATAAAGGCACTCATATAAATCCATGTGTATAAACCAAAAAAATATATTAACATTACAAAATACATATTAGTTATTTGTCTAGTAGATTTGGAAAAGGTGAGGAAGATGAGAGTAGAACAAGAAAAGGTAAGTGTAAAAGTGAAAGAGAGAATTCCACATGAAGAAGATGAATTTCATGAGAGGTTTTCAACAAATTATATCCCTTGTATTGAATATTTTTAATAAGTGATGTGCAACATGGCTCAATACACTCCTAGATATTGTTTTACAATAATTTCGGTACAATAAGAGTTCTTAAAAAGGTTAAAAGTTCACTAGGTGATACAAATTCCATAAAGTATCCTTAGAAGAGAAAATTAACACAAAAAGAAATTAAAGTTGTGTTGAGTACCATGTTACCTAGAGATAAATTAAAATTAAAATTCATATGTGCAAGTATTAAGACTATAGGAAATAGAGAAACTTGGTTGATAAAACCTTAAACTTACTATTAACATTGAGGAGAAATTAGATCCACCTTATTCCATTAATAATTGTGCATTGTATTTTCACTTAAAATTCATGATCTCAGGGGGAGAACCTGAGATGAAAAGTGGGTTTTCATTTATGGACAACAAATGTGGATAATTCACTATCATAGTATGATTCCTAAATTAGTATTCAAATGTAAATCTAGTGAATAAATCATCTTTGATAAAGTGTTGTAAATATTGGATAAAAATAAGATAATGATACTATCCTATATTGATCTCAAAAGTGTTTATTATAAATATCATATATTGAATTGATTATCCTTGGTGAATATGAAGAATTTTTACAATATATAAATCCACATAAAGGATTCCATTTTGGTGTATTCTATATATTAGAACATCTTGAAATCCATTCTGGAATATATTTAATATTATGAAGATATTGAGGAGTGTTTCCCTTATGCGAGAGACAAGTTAAGAATGGTGAAGAAGCTTCCAAAAAATATTAACTCTTGAAAATATGAATTTTTTAGAAAGTTATTGAAAGTGGTTCCATTGAAAATTGTATTCTATCATAATCAATCATCCATAATAATTAAAATCATATTCTAATATAAATTGGAGGAATTTTATCCAATGGACAAAAGTGGAAATGTGAAGAAGTTCTAAGGCTTGTAATATATTTCTACAATTTTTGAAATCTTCTAGTCTGTGTATTATGTAAGTGTAGGAAAATTAGTTTAACGCTCATCTCAAATTGGTATCTATCAATCATTTATCATAACCAATTTCAGATTTAACTATCATTGAATATAAGTTAATAACTGGATTCATTTCTGAATGGTATCAATTTTAATTTATTATGGATATCTTAGTTATCTAAATCAAACCCTCGTTTTTTCTACACCGATCATGGCTTGGTAGACTTAGAGTGAAATAGTTATAAAACTTTTATAATTATGAATTGATACTCTTTCCAAAATACTTTTTATTTCTTATAAATAAGGGAAAGAGAAACTAAAATGAAAAATTGATGATAAATAGATATAAAATGAAATACAAGTTGATAAGAAGATTTTATGGGCATGTATTGTCATATCATTTTAAGATGGTATTGTAAGATGGTATTGACAATAAATATAAAGGGGGTTTATTAAGACCACTTTGTGTGTGTTTTATTTATTTTTAGTGAGTTTTGGTGATTATTAATGACTAAATATCATTCATTGATCATTCACTGATCTTAATATATTAAATAATCCTTCTGATTATGATGTATTAATTATTAATGATTATGATCCTAAGCTTAGAGAATAAGAAGATCCCATGTATTGTGTTAGTGTTTAATGATTACATGACACATGTATTACAATATTGAATACTAAATGATATCCTAATTATTAATGTCTTAGAATCCTTTAAGATATATATGTTCATCGAATTTTTTTTTGAATATTTTAATTCCCGTGTATATAATCGTATTAACTATATGATAAATGATTTTTGACAAAGTTCATCCATTGATCTTTGGATGAAGCTAAATTAGACAATGACTCCTAAGATACACTTAATTTTTATATATCATAATTAGTTTATTATGATTAAGGATCTTTTTTAAGATCAAAGAAGTATAGAGATATAAGGGGAAGTTCAAACAAGGTCATGACCATTTTAGATGACGTTTTGATGGTGCTCTAGTGAAAAATGGTCAAAAAAAGGTAGAAAATCGACTTGATGAAGTTGTTCCATATGTCATGGTGCATTGGTTGCATGCATTTTTAAAAAGGATAAGACCAAAATTGTCATGGGTAAATTCATGGTGTGAATATTATATTATATTGAAGATCCATAGTACAAAATTGCCAAAAAAAGGACGTAAAATTCCTTGAGAAGTTTTTCCAAAAGTTGTGATGATGTTTTGGTCTACATATATAAAATAAAACTACCTAAAATAGCCATAGTGGTGTTCAAACAAGTCATGGTCAATAGGTTGCATTAGAATCCAAAATAGGAAGATTAAGAAACTAAACTAGTGGTAATAGAAGTTATGGTGTATGGGTAAAGTAATAGACCAAAACAGACAACTAGAGGATGACTATTCCATAGTGTTTGGTTTTTTAGAGGTAAAAGGGATAATAGTATTTCACCATGCCATGGAACAAGCTGATTTGGGAAGTTCGGTTTTGTTTTTAGTGGTTTTGATGTTGTGGATTCATGGAAAACTTAATGTCTCTCTAACTCAATCTATGTGGTTATTTTTAGCAGCATCAATGGTATCTATAAGATCAACATGATCTAAAGGATTGAATTGATGTGAAAAAATTTATGGAAGTGGTTGAAATATGTTTTATCATTTTAATTTGAGAATTAAATTCAAACATAATATAGAATACTATGGAAAATAGTTGTATGAATGTATCATAGTTAATGAATTGTGTGTTATGAAAAAAGGGTGTTCTATGGTATCATTTAGAGGAGATACATTTTAGTGTTAATAAAAGAGGGAGTTCAATGCAACCATTTCATAGAAAATAATATTTGTGTATATTCAAATATTGAATAGTAACCTGGCATTGATCTTGTTTAATAATCATTATGTTTTGAAGTTATTGAATAAGTTAGATTTAACACACTATATTGAAAAATAAATTATTTTGTGTTGAAGCAAAAGAAAAAGTATTAGTATAGATTGTTGTGCACTGAAGTTGAAGAATAAAAAGTAAAGAATAGTTTATATGAAAAATTGTTTGTGTATTGAAGAATATGAAGAAAAAAATCTTTCAATAATGTGTGAAAGGCGGTGATAATTTTCTACTATGAATAGAAGGTGTTTTTTTATTATATTTTTCATATAGATGAAGAAATCCTTACATGTTATTGTGTAAGGGATAGTGGAAGAATAAAAATGGTAGAAATGCATCAAAAAAAGATTATAGAAGATCAAAACAAGACACTTTATTTGTTATCTCTACAAATGTGAAACTATCAATATATTATTTGTTATCTCTACAAATGTGAAACTATCAATATAGAATTATAAATATGTATAGGGATTCGGAAGAGTGAGGGATACACAAAACTTGGGTAGAAGGATAAACCATGTCCAATTGTTTTTATAGGTTTATACTAGTGGATTGTATGATCTTAGTGAAATCCATATGATACCAAGGACTAGACATTCATTTTTAAAGGTTAACCTTGTAAATATTTTTCACTCTTGTGTGTGTCAGTGTGTGTGTGCTTAGTGGTGTTTCTTGAAAGAAAAAAGAATAAGATATAGAGAGAGAACATTAGAGTCATCACTTAATAATAAAATCGGTAAAAGTGAGAATACGGGATTGAGAAAGTGATAAATTGGACTCCTAAACTGATTCACCCCCCTCCCCCCCACCCCCTTTTTTATGTATGAAATATCCCCAAATTATCCTTCTCAATGTACATTTATTTTAGTGGCATATAAGGGAATCAAACATAAGTCAAACATATAAGAAATATAAATGCAAAGGAATGGGTTGCATGATATTTACTCAAATAAAAATTAAAGGATATTTTATAAAGATTTCAAATAGAATAAAGAATTAAATATTTTGGATGTACATATTTGGATAAATAGGAATAGATCTCAAATATAGAGTTCATCTAAATAAAATTAAATGATAAAGGTCAGAGAAGTAATTTTGTAATTTAACTTCTTTAGCAAGGTTTTAAGACAATAGTAAGGAATATTTAAAGATGGAAAGCACATTATATTTTTATTAAAAGTATATGTGAACTAGGAATATTATCCAAAAAATAATTATTATTTCAATAAAACCAGTTATTATTTAAAATATTTTATGTGGTGGTTTACAACATGAAATAGTAAATAGGGAATTCCCTTAAATTGGGTTTATATAAAAGAAATATTTGGGAAGATATCTTTAAGAGATTTTATATCCCCAAAAAATAAAGTTACAATAATCTAGGTATAGATTTTATATAAAAATATACATAATTTAAAAGTGTTCCAAAATGTTAAATAGATATATAAGGTGAGGTTGAGAGAGATAATACATAAACCAAAGAAAACAGGTGGTTTAGAGAGTTCCCTAACCTCAGGTCCAAATTTGTTCTATGATTTACCTTAACATATTGAATGATCAAATTAAATTTATTAAAAAAATAATTTAGAACCTAATTAAACTATACTTTATTTACTATTATAATTTTATATTATTTTATATTAATTTAATTTAGATACCATGTCTATATTCATTTTTCCATGGTCATTCGTTTCAAGGTTTCAAGGTCTCTTTAGTTTTCAGATAATTATTGAAGTTCTTTTTAAATGATGATAAAAATATATAAGTGAAATAAAATTATATTCATTTAATTATAAAAGTTTAAATAGTACCAAATATCCATATTTTTTCTTACATAATGATGATTCATTTATTATAAATTTTATCATTGTATGGTTCGTTCAATTATGTGATTTTACCGACCATCATGAACTAGATTTATTTTTTTAATTAAATGATTTTTAATACATTATATAACATTAAATAGGTTATAATATACTTATTATCATCATATTTAACCATAATATTATTTTTATAACGATCCATGAAGGCGGTGGATAAAAACAAATTATGTTGTGCATGAAAGCGGTGAACCCACCATAATACGAACAATCATTTTTGTTTTGGAATGAAATAAAAATTGGTTTGATAATTGAAATTAAAATAACACAATAAAATTTAAATATATTTATTATAAATGGTTTTTTATGTCAATTTTTATAGAAAAAGTGAGTATGAGGTAGAATAAGATAATATTAAAGGATATTTTGGTTAAGAATGTTACCTCTTTAGATGTCCTCTCTTAGAAAACCCCTTATGACACCTTGGTATGGTCTTTTTCTAAGACTGGAACTCATTATATGTGGAGATAGTATTGGGTATAAATTTGAGAAGAATATTTGAAAGATAATAATCTTATAAAGTGTAGGGATAATGGGTTGTAAGGGGTGGTATTTATAAGGGGAGGAGACGGGTGATTTTTAATATAATATTGATTAGTTTATTATTTTTTCTCAAGACTACAAATAGTGTCAATTCTTGTGACAATATATAATAATTAGTGAATTTTAGTTTAATAAAATGGTTTCTTGCATCATCCATTACTCACCAATTCATGTATTTTACTTATAATGAAAAATATTGTATTTTAAGTATTACACTATTCACCAAAAATTCAACTATTTTTTAATAGTATCAAAAATTCAACCAAGCCATTTTTCAATGCATAAATTCAAAAAATAAAATAAATTTTATGAATATAATTTTCTAAATTTTATAGTTTATTTTTTAAATAAAATCCTTATTTATTATAAAAACATTAATTTAAATATTATGATCAAATTTCTATCCCTTTAAAAATTACATATAATCTCATAAAATAATAATTTAATTATAATAAAACATAGTATTATTTTATAAAACTATTTTATTAAAATAAGTATACTTCAAAAAAATTATATTTATTATAAAATATAAATAAAACATTCATATTTTATAAAAATACAAATACATATTTTACCATTTTTAAAACATTTATATATCAATATGATGAAAAATATCTGTTATATTTCTATTTTATAAGATACCTAAATATTATTTTACACTAACATAGGTGATGATACTATTCTAACAATCATTTAACTATTTCCAATTGTCATATTACTATTCTAATAGTCAAATTAATATTCCAGTGGTTATATTTTTAATGAACATATGGGTTACCTACCTTATATAAATACCTTATGTTTCATTCAGTCTTAATTCACTTCTATTATATCTCAAGGTTTTATATATTTTTACTTTCAAAATAAATATTACATTACTAACATTTTGTTTCATTTCTATAGTGTCATCCGTGAGTACGATCATTCTAGTTGATCGATCATATCCAAATTTTCATATTAAGTTTATCTTATTTTATATTTTTTGTCCCATTGTAAAACTCTCAACTATTATCAACAATATAAAACTCTATGTCTCATTGAAGGTTTTCAGCATAGCTCTTTTATCAACTCTAAAATATTTTGATGTCTTATTGAATAGACTTGACATTTTCTACCATTTATTCAACCATTTCTGGTCTAAACATCTTGTTCACTAACTTCATCCCAACACACAGGTGTCCTAGATATCTTTCCCTAGAGGGATTCATATAGATCCATTTTGATGATTGATTCGAATCTATTATTGTATAAGAACTTAACCAGATAAAGTTGATTATACCACCCTCTTTTGAAGTATATTAATCATTCCCTCCATATATCCTCAATCGTATAGATAGTATACTCATATTGGCCATAATTATAAGGGTGATATTCCTTTATAAAGATCAACTCATTATTTAGATCGTGTTGAATACTTTTCTTGAAATTGTAGTTAATCCTTTTATCCCAATAGGATACTATCGAAAGTGGTGTTCCATAAAACCTCACCACTTTCGTGATGTATATCCTTACTATTTTATTAAGTGATAAATCCACTCTAATTATAGTGAATCGATCAATATTTATAATATGATCTAATATAACCCGTATGGAATTATTTCTTATGGATGTTTTTGAAATACCTATGAAAAAAGTCCATGGAGATGTTTTCTCATTTACATGTTGGTATGGGTAATGGTTTCATCATTACCTTATAATTTTTCCTCTATAACTTCATTGGTATACATACTAGGCACTTTGATGCATATTTCATTATCTCCTTATTATTGTCCCACTAATAGTGATCTTAGAGAACTGGATTCATCTTCATTCTCCCTAGGTGGTTATAGATTATTGAGCTTTGTGAAACATTCAATATGACCTTATTTATCTCAATAATTTATGTTATACATAGTCATCACCCAAATCAAAAAACTCTTTCTTCATTGATTTTTAACTCCAAGGACTTTTGTTTTATTATAGATTTCACCTTATTTTGTATTTCCACATCATCCCTTTGAGAACCCATTATCTTCTCTATAATAAATGGTTGAGCAATAAATTGAGATAATTTATATGTTATTCCTAACTTTATAACTTCTATGTCCATCCTTTTAAAGTATAAAAATATTATATCCTTATCAATTATCATTATTGATAATGATATGAGATTATTTCTACATAAAGCATCTTCTACTTTATTTGTCTTCCTAGAATCGTAATGGATTGATTAGTCACAATCTTTGATCAAATCCAACCATATTCACTGGTTCATATTAAGATCATTTTGTGTGAATATATATTTTAGTCTCTTATGATCCATATATATTTCTCACTTCTCCCCATTAAGATAATGCCTCCAAATCTTCAATGTGTACATCGCTGCAACCAAATCCAATTCATGAATTGGATAGTTTTGATCATTAATTTCAAATGCCTTGAGAAATTGGTTATCCCTTTATCATTTTACATTAGTAAATAAAATAATCCCTTCTTTTAAGAATCTATATATACCAAAAAATCCCCCTACTTGAGGGTAATGTGAGTACTGGTAGTGATCTATCTTTTTTCAATTACTTGAAGCTATATTCACATTCATTGGTCCAAATAAACTTCAATCCCTTCCAAGTTATCCAAGTTAGTAGGTTTTACAATCATGTGAATTTTCTCACAAATCATTGATAGTACCCATCTAGTCCAAGGAAACTATATATATCTATCATAAATATTGGTTTGGACCACTCCTCAATCACCTATTTATTCAAATAATCCATAGATATCCCTTTTCTAGTGATAAAATACCCCATGAATGATATTTCCTCCATAAAAATAAAATTTACTATACTTTTCATATAAATTCACCATTTATTAAGTATTTAGAACAGTTTTGAAATATTCCTCATGTTCCTCCTTACTTTTAGACTATATCAGAATATCAACTATAAAGACTACCAAAAATTTATCAAGGTAATATATAAAGACTCTATGTATTATATACATGAATATTAATTGAAAATTAATGAGTTAAAGTGTAATAATTATGAACTCATAGTGTATATTCCTTGAATGGAATGCAGTTTTAGGAATATCCTCCCTCCTCACCTTAATTTGATGATACCCTAACCAAAGGTACACCTTAGAAAAGTACTGATACCCATATATTTGTTGAATAATTAATAAATCTATGTAATGGGATATTTTTTTCTTTATCATGATCATATTTAGTTCACAATAATCAATATAGAGGCACATTGACCCATTCTTATTCTTAGCAAAGAGTATCAACATGCCCCATGGTGAAGTACTCGTGCGTATAAAACCCTTTCCTATATTCCCTTATAACTAATTCTTTAGTTATTCTAATTTAATAGTTTCCATTGTATAGGGAGTCATGGATATGGGTAGAAACTTGGGTATAAGTTCAATATATAACTTGACCTCTTTGTCAAGAGGATGAATAGAAAACTCTTTAGGGAACATGTCAGTATAGTCCCTCATAATGGACATGTCTTCAAGCATGATTCTTTCCATTCTATAAATAATTTGAGCTAGATATGTTTACTCATAATTCTATAATATCTATTTTTAAGAATAAGATTCCAAAGTAAATTCATATTCCATCATAAACTTGTAAAAAATGGGATGATGATTTGAAATATGGAGAGTGAATTCCCTCTCTTGGAAGTTGATATTGGATTTATATAAGGATAGTCAATCCATTCCCAGTGTAGAATCAAATTCAACTAAAGAACATATGAAAATAATTTTTGGGAGGTATATTCCACAAAAATTGAATAGGGATGAATTATGTACTTTGGATACAAGAATCACCCCATTTTTTGTTCTCGTGGATAAATCAACCTCCATGTTTTTAGATGGTTTTTTAATAGTTCTACTAAACATTCATGATATGAAATAATATATATAATAATAATCAAATAATACACTCACCATTCTTGAATAAATAACTATCATACTTTTCACCACTTCAATATCAGGGTCCACATCTATAAGAACATGGTTTTCACTCATGTGTGGATCCTTTAAAAATTGGTCAAACTCTTTATTTTGTACCCAATATAGATACCTAATGTGTTAAAAAAGTTCTCAGGGATGTTTGGAGCTTGTTAAGATCCCATAATCTTGTTTTTGTAGCTTTTTTCCTATCTCACGGTTAGTGTAAACCGCGCGGGCAAGGCGCACAGTTAGAATTAACCATGTGGATGGTCTGCATCTTCGAGAAGATCCATTTTTTATGGTTTGTGCATGGTTTCTCAGACTGTGAGGCCTGACCAAGCAAGTTCCCCTCTTCTTCCAAGTAAACATTCATGGTTGGTGCATGTTTTTTCAACTCGTGCAGCCAAACCATGCACAGGCTAAATTTTGGATAATTTTATCATTTTTCTCTTAATGGTCTAATAAACTCGACCCTTCTTACCTAATCTAATTCTAGTAGATAAAACCTACTTATTTCCCATTTTTTATCCATCTACAAGCCTAATCTAGGGATTAAGAGATCTCCTTCATCTGGGTTCTGATTGAGCGTATGTTTTTCACATTGTATGTGCATCAGCAATTAATCGATTCCTTTAGTTGTTCTTCATTTCTCTAACTCTCGATAAAGTTATCAAAGTGTAGTATTATAATCCATTTTTCATATATACTCTGATAAAGTATAAATTATAGGAAAATATTGAATAATGAGAGTCATGTGAGTATGAGGTAGGTGGTCTATAACTAATTCCTCAATTACTTTTGTTTTATAAATTGCCATATTATTGTGTTGATTTCATCAGGTTTAATTTTTTGAATTTATATGCCTTTTTTTGTACTCATTAGAAATATATTTTGAGTCTCTTTCCATATATGTGATTTATTATTAGAGGTTATGTCCACAATTTTGACAACCCCATGTAGGGTTTTATGTCATATTTGGGTTTTGGGTTTTTGACACCTTTGAGCCACAATTCGAGTGTGTTTGAGATTTAACATTATAATGGAAATCCTTATAATATTAAATGAATATTGAATTATGAATTGATCAGTGGCTAGTACCATGGTTCCTTTACACTTGACCCACCTAAGGTAAGTGATTCAATTTTTTTTTAACAATTGTAAATTTAAATGGAAAGTATATTGTATATATATGACTTAGCCTTCTTAAATAAAATAAATGTTGGTTCCATGTCGTAGTAACCCTTTCCACTCATGGTGGAAGGTAGCAGATTGAACCATGTGAATGAATATAACCTATATGGAATTATTAAATGGTTTATTTCTCAATTGGCCTTGTAACGCTATTGAAAGGGAATGGATTTAACCTTATGATGTGGGCTCACTTTGCACTTTGGCTTGGATTATTTGGGTCCGGCGTAATGATGTTTTTTTAATCAAGCTCCTAGACCCCCCAAATTCTGGATTGATCGGGCCACTTCTTAGATTGAGGGTTGGAAATGCCACAATGGACATTCTATGTTGGGTGATTCCCCCTCTCATCCCGCTCATTGGAATCCCCCAACGGAAGGGATCCTCAAGATTAATGTGGATGTGTCTCTTCCAAAGGATGGGCTTGTTGCCCTCGGCCTCCTTGCCCGAAATCATCTGGGGCATATCCTTGCTGCTAAATATGAACCACATCAGGCATTCTGGGAACCATCAGTTACTGAGGCCACGACCATCCTTGCTGGTTTGATGCTCTCTTTGGAATGTGGATGGGGTGATATCATCATTGAGTCGGACTGTCTCACCGTGATCGATGCTATTAATCACAACGATGGCAGACTCCAATATTTTGGCATCATCGTCAGGATAATTCTCGCACTTCACCAATGCTTATCATTTTGTACTTTCTCCTTCACCAAAATGGAAGGAAACAACGCGGCTCATCAGCTTGTGGCCTCAGGCCCTTTCAGTTCTAACTAGTTCTAGTTGGACAATTTCCATTCATGGCTTTTCACATGTACTTCTGCTAATCTTTTTCATTAATGTTATATGCATTTTTCAAAAAAAATGAACATGAGGTTCCTTTATTACAACCTTGGGCCTTGCCATATCTTATCCCATTTTACCTTGGATGTATTACTTGGAATCAGTTAGATCATACTGTTATGGAATTCCTTGGATGATGCTCCTTGGATTACACTCTTACCCATTAGCTAGGCTATAGTAATTACTGAGTTGGTGACCCTTGTGGTCTAGGTTTCCTTGGTTATTACCTTGGAACCCATTTATATTATAATCACCATGGTTTCCTTAGTTGATACCCTAGAACCCTTTTATTAAGAATTACATTACATGTTGCCATGTTACATCATGGAACCTTCACTATTTATATCATGAGGTGATGTCAGTGCTGGATATACCTCACGTGACTTAAGTATATAAACTAGAAATTAATTAATTCATAAAGTGGTTACATGTTCATAAACCATCTAAGGGTCAAAGCAGGTACTTGGGTATTTATGTTACTGTACTTCTTTACTTTTATATATGCATGCATTCACACGTTTGTGTTTATATTACACAGAAAGGATGTTATAAACATTGTTGGTGGTTTCCAACTGAGATTTATCTCACACCCTATCTGTGTCATTGTTCGATACCCAAGAAGACACTATGTATGCAGGGGTTGAAAAAGGGAAGCATAAGACTTTAGATACTTGATTGCCTTCTGTTTTAGGATGGAGTTGGTAGAAGATAACTGAGCTAGAGCTCAGCATGCTTGGAATAGATTTTACATTCATTTTCTACTTTATATATCATGATTTTATACTGCTTTTGTACCTGTTTTCCCAGCTTTCTAGTGACATGATATATATCATCATCAATTATTGTATGTTATTCCAGTTATTTTAGTTATTATTGATCTTGTCTCCTTTCACTATATGTTCTATTTACTTATATTGAATATGTTATTTATTTATTTACTTATTCTTATATGTTATCTATTATGATTCAATCTATTAATGAGGTTATAGTCTCCCCACAGACACACCCTAGGCCCTCGCTACTAGTTAGAAGCCTATGGCATCTGAGGAGATGTGCTTGAGTCCATGTGGTTCACCGATCGTCGGGCACTTCCTAAGTAGAATCCAGGTCAGAGACATCATAATGTGGTATCATAGGATGTTTTCTTTCTTGAATTACTATTTGTAGATAATATACTAGAGATTAGGAATGCTTGGAACTTGGTCATAATTTGTTCTTGGGTGTCGTGAACCCATGTTCGAGGTAAAGACCCAGTTTCCTAAATTATAATTGTTGTTTTGATTTTTCCTATTACATTTGATATCATTACACCATTTGGTGACTCACTTGTTATGGGGTGTTGTAAAATCTTATTCTGATTGATATTATATATAATCATTTTCCGAATGATATGAGGGAAATGGGTATTGTTACATTCATCATATAGGCACCTATAATTTTCATTTCATGCATATTTACATGCTATATAGGTGCATTTAACCACTTTTCATTCCATGATATGCTTGTGATTATTTATTGAGCCTTACCTTGTATATATGATTGTGCTTATTTTGAGGCTATGATTGAGTGATTTCTGATTTCAATTCATGAGGTTTTATGGGCCCTCATGGTTTGGAATGAGTAGTTTACTGAATCAATCCTTTAATTAGAAATAAAATGGGTTTTAATATCAGTGATAAAAAGTATGGGCCCTGATTCATTGGGATGAAAAACTCATTTTAAATGAATCTTGGTATATGGAAATAAGAAACTGCAACTTGAAAGTGAAACTTAACTTTTAAAATGAAATGGTTGCACATGCTTATCCTGGATTATCATATTTATGAAAGGTAATGGAGTAAACCTAGAAATTAGATATGAAATGAATGAAATATTTTCTCTTAAATTATGGGGAAAGGTTTTATTGACCCTAAATCTACTAGAATCCTTTTAATTAATAATTGATCACTTACGGATACATAGCCTTCTTTGTGGGTAGTTTGGATAGTATACCATGGGTAGTATCCCTTCTTCTTAAATTAAGATTCAATTAGCATTGCTATCTATCTTCTTAAATATTTTTCTGAGGCATGTGCTTGGAATTTTTAGACCAATTCTACCATGACGTCTTTATGTCATGTGTCGAGAGGGTGGTTATGAACATGTTACAGATTTTGTGGGCCCTAATCTGCTAGCCTTACCTACATGAGTTCCACATGAGGCATCGTCTGATGTACTTTAATTTGGAACTAATGCTCAAGTTCATGATAGTTTCCAACATCTGATGCAGTCAATGCATGGTGATCCACAAGATACACCTACGATGGATGATTTGACCCATGAGTACCACAAGCAAAAACCTCCTACCTTCTCAGTGGATGGAGGTCCATAGGCTGATAAGTCTTAGCTATATGCCACCTTGTCTATCTATGACTATCTAGAGATGCTGCCATAGTGGAGGGTAAATCTTGATATGTATATTCTTAGTGCTTTGTCCAAGAATTTGTGGGATGTGATTACCCAAGATCATAGCCATCAGGACATGGTATGGGATTATTTCCAGACTACCTTCTTTGATCAATTCTTTCCTCGTATGTTGATAACCAATAGATCCCGAGAGTTCGTGTATCTCAAGAAGATTTATATATCACTTATGGAGTATTCAGAATGTCTCATTGGTTTATAGAACCTTTCAGTAGTTCTAGTCGGTGATGAGATTTCACGTGCTAGACGCTTCAAGGATGGGCGCATGTATGTCATCCGTACTCAGGTGAACATTTTTCACTTACCTGCTTTATTTGAAAGAGTTAATTGGGATCTTATCACTGAGTGAAACCTAAGGGACAAAAATGGTACCGGGCATAGGGGACCAGTGTTGTGGAAGGATAGTAGTTCGTTAGGTGGTAGGAAGTGGTCTCTCAAGGTTTTTCATCAGGGTAGTGTTAGCCAGAGTACTCATGTCGGTAGCTTGATGGTGTTTTACCAGTGTGAACAATAGAAGAATATGAAGTCTTAGTGTGATAAAGACCCTTTAGAGTATCAGTCTTGAGGACTTTTGGGGAACCTATATAGATTAAGTCAGACCTTTCCATCATCTTCTAGTGGAAGAGGTTCCTCTCCAACTCCATCTTCAGGAGTAGGATCTTTTACGTCGCATCATGCATGGAGTTGGATTAGCACCGATAGGACTGGTTGGAGACGAGGTTGTGGCCATGGTATCCAGACCCCTGGTCATCAGTAGTGCTAGCAGAGAATTTTTTATCATGGTAATCCAGCTATTTCATAGGGTCATGGATCATTCCAGTTACATGCATTACAACTGATACTCGATGATCAGGTTATGGGACCATCTACAGTATGATGTACTTTTATAATACCTCCATTATAGTATCTAATTTATTTAATATAGGTGATTCCCACTCTTTCATCTATTTAAAAATCGTGGAAATCCTTGGGATGGAAATATAGTATTATTGGGGTGTAATGACCCTAGACACACCATTGGAAGTATGGTCAGAGGGAATATGCTAGTGTAGGGATTGTCCCCTTGAGGTAGGTAGTTACCCATTCTTGTGGGACCTATTAGTTCTCAATGTGATGGGATTTGATTTCATTATTTAGATGTATTGATTGGTTCTGTATCACACCTTTATAGATTTTTATCGTTATAGGGTGTCATTAACATCACCAGATGGTAGTAGTTATCTACACAAGTGTGAGTGTGATGTCCAAGGTAGTAAAGTTAGACCAGATCATCATGGGATAGGTCTAGTGACTGCCCATATTTCAAAACTCTTCATGGAGGATCAGGGTTTATACCCGGATGAATTCCCTCCAGTGGTAGATCGATTTAGGGACGTCTTTCCCAATGATTTTTATAGATTAACTCTTGAGAGAGAGGTTTATTTTACAATTGATATGGTTCTAGAAGCATATATAGTTTCCATTTCTCTATGCAGGATGACACCTACTGAGCTCCAGAAGCTTAAGTGACAGTTAGAGGAATTGGAGACAAATTTGTTATAAATCCTGGCACTTCCTCTTGGGGTTTTCCTATGCTTTTCACCAAAAAGGAAGATGAGGCCCTTCATTTATGCATGGATTACATGTGACTGAACCATATTACAATAAAAAAGAGATATCCAGTTCCTTGAATAGATTATCTCTTTGACCAGCTCCAATGGGATATGGTCCTCTCTAAGATCAACCTGAGATCAGGATATCATTAGGTATGAGTCAGGCCATCATAAATACCTTGTATGACTTTCTATAGCAGTTATGGTCTGTATGAGTACCTTTTTATTCTATTTGGTCTTATTAATGTTCCCTCCATTTTAATGTCTTTGATGAAATGGGTGTTCCACCCCCATCTAGATTCATTTTTTGTAGTCTTTTTTGAATACATCTTAGTTTATTCTCATACTCGTAGAGACCATGCTAAGCACCTTGTGATCGTTCTGAGTACACTGAGAGAGCATCATCTTTATTCCAATCTTGTTAAGTGTCACTTATAGATAAAAAAAGTTCACTTCTTTTTTCATATTATCTCAAAATAGAAAGTCTTTGTTGACCCATATAAGGTTAGTGATATGGTTTCCTAGGAGTATCCCAAGAATGTGTTTAATATATGGATATTCTTAGGGATGGATGGATATTACATTTGGTTTATACAGGACATCCCACACCTTGATTAACCACTTATAGGTCTTACAAATAAGGTTGTTAATTTCATGTGTTCATAAGAGTGTGATAAATCATTTAATAATCTGAAAGGGATGCTTGTCTCCACACCAATATTGATTCTTATGGAGCCCGAAAGAAGTTATAATGTCCTATATTATGCATTAGGAATCGGCCTAGGAATAGTGTTAATGAAGGGGGATAGAGTCATTATTTATAGATCTCAGTAGTTGATACTTCATGAGAGAAGTCACTCGACGCACAACCTTGATCTAGAAATAGTTTTCCATGCCTTACATTGTTGGAGACACTATCAATTTGGTGAGATCATTATGGTGTATATGGACCATAAGAGCCTCAAATATATCTTTTCACAACATGAATTTAATCTACAATAGTGAATATTGGGAGAATATATTTATTCCTTCTATTTAGAGCTTTCCTATACACCAAGAAAGGGAAATGTAGTCACTAAAGCGCTGAATCGGAAAACTTAGGAACATGCCTTATGAGAAGATAGTGATGAATGTAAATTGATGGCCCTATTTTCTGAGATGCATCTAGAGATTCATGATAGTCATGAGAATCCTTACCTATCAACCTTGATAGTTACATATTCCCTCCTTGAGAAGGTGAGGAGAAGGAAATTTTCAGATCCTGAGGTCTTGGTTCTCTATGAGAGTATTTCAAGAGATGAACCACCTCCAAATTGGTCTATGGATAGAGAAGACATCATGTGTGTACATGGACATATTTGGGTTCCTATAGATATGAGAGAGGAGTTTATGTGGGAGTCCCATTATTCTCAATGGTTAGTTCATCTAGGAATCTCCAAAATGTATTGATATATGTGATGCTAGTATTGATATCCTGGGATGAAATGTCATATAGAAGGCTTTATCACTAGGTGTTCCACCTATCAGAAGGTGATGGAGTAACACCAAAGACCAGTAGGCTTTTTTCATACACTTCTAACCCCGTAATGGAAATAGGATGATATTACTATGGATTTTGTAGTTAGTTTACCCAGGTCATCAAGGGTTAGTGATGATCTATAGGTAGTTATTGATCGACTAAGAAAATTATCCCACTTTATTTCTGTCTTGGTAACTTTCTCAATTGATGAGATGGGAAGACTGTAAGTCAATGAGATCATCCAACTACACAGGATCCCTTGTATTATCATTTAATATATGGATGCTCATTTTACATAATGTTTTTGGTAGGGGTTATATAAATATATGGGTACACAGGTGCTTCTGAGAATAGATTTTCACCCTCAAACCGATGGACGGTCAGAACAGATGATTCAGGTTATTTAGGATATGATCCATGCATGTGTCATTTATTTTGGTGATTCTTAGGATAAGAATATCCCTCTCATTGAGTTCTCTTATAATAACATCTTTTAGGAGACTATTTAGATGGATCCTTTTGAGGCCTTGTATGGTAGGTCATTTCGTTCACCCCTGTTCTGGATAGAGGTAGGAGAGGAAGCCCTATTATGTCCTAATCTCATTCAAGATACTTCGGAGCAAGTTCAGCTAATCAGGAAGTGTATGTCTACTTCTCATTATAGATAGAAATATTATGTTGATCGCCATCAATGACCTCTAGATTTTGAGGTTGGGGATTTTGTTTTCCTATGGGTGTCATCCAAACTGGGGCATAGACGGATACAAATTCAAGGGAAGATGTATCCTCATTATGTAATGACATTTTAAATTATAGAAAGAGTCAGGTTAGTAGCCTGTCATTTATTACTAACTTAGAGATAACATTCCATGCATGACATCTTCTACGTTTCATAGCATCGTCGTTATCATGTTGACCTATCTCATACTTTTTATCCTAAGTAATTTGATCTTTATGATGATTCTTCATTTGAGGAGTATCCTATACACATCATCGACTGGGGCATAAAGGATCTATAAGGCCAGTTTTTTCCCTCTAGTATGGGAGTTATGGAAGTTTTGGCTGTTTATAGGGTGATATTTGGGAGTGGGAGGCTAACATACATGCCCAGCGGCTAGAGTTGTTATCAGATAGTGCTTCGCTGCCCTTGGAAGGTAAACTTAGGGACTAGTTCCTTTAAGGGGGAAGACTGTAAGAACATGGTTTTTCACTCAGGTATGGATCCTTTAAAAATTGGTTTAACTCTTTATTTTAGACCCAATATGGATTCCTAATGAGTTTAGAAAGGTCTCAGGGGTGTTTGGAGATTGTTCGGAGCCTAGAACTTAGATTTTTGGGATATATTCACCTATCGTATGGTTAGTGTAAACTGTGTGGGTAGACGACATGGTTAGATCTAATTGTGTGGAGGTTTTGCATTTTTTGGTAGAGCCATTTTTAATGGTTGGTGAACAGTTTATCAAACCATGCGGCCTAACCATGTGAATTCCCCTCTTCTTCTAAGTACCCTTTCATGGTTAGCACATGGTTTGTTAAACCATGATTCCAAATTGTGAACAGGCTAAATTTTCGGTAATTTTATCATTTTTTCCTTAATGATCTAATTAAATCAACCCTTCTTTTCTAATTTGATTCCAGTGGAAAGAGCCTTCTTCTCTCCCATTTTTAATCCATCTTCAATATTAATCATATTATTGGGATATATCCTTCGTCTGGGGTCTGATTGAGCTTTATTTTGTCACATTGGATGTGTATTGGTAAGTAATAAAGTCATTTTAGCCATTCTTCATTTTTATTTCTCTCAATAAATTTATCAATCTGTAGGATTATAAGCCAATTTTTTATACCTACTTTGATCCTGGCCAAATTAGAGGCTGATACAGGATCAGGACAGTCATAAGAGTATGAGGTAGGTGGTCTATAACTTATTCCTAAATTTCTGTCATTTAATAAATTGTTGTGTTGTCACGCCGATTTCATTACGAATCATTTATTGAATTTATATTCATTTATAGTAGTTTTTAGAAACATATTCTAAGAATCTTAAAATATATGTAATCTATTACTGGTGGTTATGTTTACAACATCAACCACCCCATGTAGGGTATTATGTCATATTTGGGTTTTGGTGTTTTGACGCGTTTGACCCATTATTCGGGTGTGTTTGAGCTTGACCATTATAATGTTATTCCTTATAATATTAAATGACTATTTAATTATGAATTGATAAATGGATAGTACCATGGTTCCTTTACACTTTACATGCCTGAGGAATGTGCTTTAATTTATTTAAAAAACTATAAATTTACATAGAAAGTATATTGTATATATATGACTTGGCCTTCTTAAATGAAATGAATGTTGGTTGTAATTTGTAGCACCCATTTCCACTCATAGTGTAATGTAAAAGATTGAACCAAGTGAATTAATATGACTTATATGGAATTATAAAATTGTTGCATTCTCAATTTTCATTTTCACACTAATAAAAGACAATGGCTTGGACCTTATGTTTTGTTAAATGGCATAATTATAATATGGAATAATTGATTAAATGAATTAAATTTAAGGTGCCTAATTTTTTGTGGACCTTGAAATCATTATTATAGGAATGGTCAGACTCAAGTTAGCTTTTGGATTCCTGAGGGAATGACTTGAGTACTCGTGGATTCCATTTTGATTCAAGGACATTGGTTTCCTTGGTTGAGACCCACCTTGGAACCCAATCCTCATATATTAGTGGATGCCCAGTATGACACCATGGGATCCTTTATATATTATTTTAGGATTCCTTGGATACAATCCTTGGATCCATCATGGATTCTATAGACATTAGGTGCCTTGGTTACATACTTGGTCCTAGCCATAGATTATCTTGTTTTACCTTGGATATATTCCTTGGACTCGGTTAGATCATACTGTGGAATACCTTGTACGATGCTCCTTGGAATACACACTTACCCCTTGGTCAGGATACAGTTATTACTAAGTTGGTGACCCTTGTGGTCTATATTTCCTTGTTTGATACCTTGGAACCCATTTATATTATAATCATCATGGTTGCCTTGGTTGATACCTTGGAATACTTTTATTAAGAATTACATTATGGGTTTCTTTGTTACATCATGGAACCTTTATTATTTCTATCACGAGGGGATGTTAGTACTAGTTATGCCTCACATGACTTAAGTATATAAATTGGAACTTAATTAATTCATGAACTTGTTACATGTTCAGAAACCTGCCCAGGGTTGAAGAAGGTACTTGTGTATTTATGTTACTATACTGTTTTTCTTTTATATGTTCATACATGAGCACCTTTCAGTTTACATTACATGGACATGATTTTATATACACCATTAGTGGTGGCCTACTATGATTTATCTCACATCCTATCTAGGCCACCATTTGGTACACGGGTGGACACTGTGTATGAAAGTGTTGACAAAGGGAAGAAAAATGCTTCAAATACTTGATTGTTTTCTATTTTAGTATGGATATAGTGGAATATGACCCATATGAAGCATATAATGCTTGGGATAAATTCTAAATTTATTT
Organism: Viscum album; assembly: GCA_963277665.1. Classification (NCBI taxonomy): domain Eukaryota; kingdom Viridiplantae; phylum Streptophyta; class Magnoliopsida; order Santalales; family Viscaceae; genus Viscum; species Viscum album. The sequence goes on from OY728157.1 coordinate 544,241,074, forward strand.
TTTTACTTTATATAGCATTCTTTTATGCTTATTGTGTACTTGTTTTCCCAAAATTCTAGTGACATGACATATATAATCATCAATTGGTGTTTGTTATTCTAGTTGTTTTAGTTATTATTAATCTTGTATGCTTCCATTGTACATTATATTTACTTATATTTCTTCCTCTATTAATTTATTTACCTATTATAATTTGTTATCTATTGTGATTTACTCTGATAATGAGGACATAGTCTCCCCACAAACACACCCTACACCCTCACTGCTAGTCGGCAACCATTATCATTTGGGGAGATTCACTTGAGGCAATGGGGCTCACTAGGCTTGGGGAACCTCCTAAGTGGCATCCAAGTCTGGGATGTCACAACCTCAGCATTAGTGATAGAATAATGTCTTCCTTTCTCTCCTAGAGTTTTATATTGTTTTCATTGATTATATATGACAATCATTGTCTTGGGGAATTATATTATATAATGTACATGTTCTTTGTAGTTGAAACACCAGAATATAGGCTGATTATTGATAAGAACCTTATTTTCATCCATCACATTAGTGGGATTCTTCATCTCCATTTGGCATTTATTAGCCTAATGCCCTTATTTTATACACTTGAAGTAACTCCCCATTCCCTTGAGTCAATTTCTGAGATACTTCTTACTACACTTTTTACACATGGTAGGTTGGGTTTTCTTTCATCCGTGGGACTTATCCATTTATCCTCCTGAATTAAAATCCATTTGGACATTTTAATATATATCCCTTTAAGAGTACTGAGAATCATAGATCTCTATCTAAGTCATAATGGGGCAATGAATAATCTCTTCATAGATTTCAAAGTCTCGAATCATAAAATATTTTCATAAACTATAATTTGATCCACTAAATAAGTGGTCCACATTACTTTCATTGTCAATGAAAAAGTTATAGGTGTACCATAAAATCCTTGTGAAGTTTTTCTCATAAGCCTCAATAGACTCATGTTCCTTTTACTTTATTCCAAGGAACTCCCTCTCTATTTTATGATGGAGAGTTTAGGGAATATATTTATTTAAAAATATTTTATTAATTACTTCCCATTTCATGGATTCAATTTCTTCCTTGGGATTCAAGTTCTTAATTAGTGGTAACCACTGATCGTTGTCTCCCTCTAGGGGATAGACAACCAATATAAATTTATCAAGTTTAGAGAATTAGAAGATAGATAATATCTTCTCAATGGTGTTAATTCATTTTTTTGGGATGAGGGATCAAAAGATTCACTAAAATTATGAGTAATTTGTAACATAAAGTACTCAACCACAACATTAACTTTCCTAATAAAAGGAGTTTGTTCCAAAAAATTCAAGTTTTTATTCGTAACTTGAGTCAGTTGAGCCAATACTCCTATGAAGTTATCGGGTCCCACTCCCTTTAGTTTTGGCATCTCATTATGGAAGTCATCACATTTCCTATAATATTTATTATCTGGTATTGATCTCAAAAGTTGATATTATAAAGAAAATGTATTGAATTGATCATCCTTGGTGAATATATGGAAGTTCAAAATTTTGGATAGCCATATGAACGAATCCATTTTGGTTCATTCAATATGTTGGAAAATCTTCAAATCCATTATTTAATAATTTCACCATTGTGAAGATGTTGGGAATTGTTTCCATTGAGGGGGAGACAAGTGAATAATGATGAAGAAGATTCAAGAAAATATTCTCTCATGAAAATATGAATTTTCTAGAAAGTTATTGAATATGGTGTTATCTATAAAAGGTATGTTATTGTAATCTATAATACTTGGTAATCAAAATAATATTCTAATATAAAGGGGTAGAATTATAATCAATGAAATAAAATGGAAACTTTAATAAGTTAAAATGATTATTATTAAATTTTATATTGTTGAAAATATTCTAATATATTTATTAATTTCTAGAATATCAGGTTGACATTCATCCAAAATTGATATATATAAATAATTTTTCACAACCTAATTAAGATTAAAATATCCTTGAAGAAAAGTTATTAAGTGGTTTTATTTATGATTGTTATCAAGTTAAATAGATTATGGATAGGTTAGTTGTTTATTTAAAACCCTCTTGCTTTCTACAACAATAATGGATCAATAGACTTAGTGTGTAATGTTTAATTTCACGTTGCTAAGTATTAATGGATATCATTTCCCAAATACTTTTTATTTATTTTCAATAAGGGGGATAGAAATTTAAATGAAACTATTGGTATGAAAGGGGGAGAGAAATTAAATAAAAGTTGATAATGAGATTTTATGGGAACACATTTAAATATCATTATAAGATGTTATTATAAGATGGCATTGACAATAAATGAAAGGAGGAGTTTATTGATCCCACTTTGTGGGTGTTTTATTTATTTTCAATGATTGTTGATGATTATAAATGAATAAAAAGCATTAATTGATCATTCATTGATGTCAATTAGTTAAAGAAGTAATTTAAGTGAAGAATAATCTTGGTAATTATGATGTATTGAATATTAATGATAAAGATCCTAAGCTTAGAGAATAAGGATATCCTATGTATTTTATTAGTGTTTAATGCTTACATGGAATATGTATTATAAGATTGAATATTTAAGTAGATTCTAATTATTCTTATCTTAGAAGACTTAGAGTATATTTTTTGAAGGTAGTAGTTTTTAAATATTAAATGTCTCACATATATTATCTTATTAACTCTATGATGAAGGAGTTAGCACAAAGTTAATCCATGGTTCCATAGATGATGATAAATCAAACAATGTATATCATAATGTTCTTAATTGTTATGTATCATGATTGGTTTATCATGATTCAGGATCTTTTAAAATATTGAAGAAGGATAATGATACAAGAGTAAATTCAGGCAAGGAAACACCCATTTCAGAGGGTGTTTTGATAGTGTTCCACTAAAAAACGATCAAAACAAGTAGCAAAATGGCTTGATGAATACATGTCAGATGTTGAGGTTAATTGGTGGTGTGTTTGTGTAAAACATCCAAGGCCAAAATAGTCCTAGGGAGGGCCGTGTTCTGAAGATTATATTGAATTGAATATTTATAGTACAAAATGGCTAACACGATATATAAATTAGCTTGAGAAGTTATATCAGCAGTTTTGGAAACTTTTTGTCCTACCTATACAAGATGATCAAGACAAAAATGGTTTTAGTGGTTTTCGAACAAGTTGTGGTCGATAGGTGGTGTTGGAATCCAAAATAGGCTGAAAAAGGAGACTGTGCCCATGGTAAGATAAGTTGTGTTTGATAGGTAATATGGTAAACCAAAATGGATAACTTCAAGATTAATACACCATGGTGTTTTTAATTTTTGAGGTAAAAATGTAATGCCCCAGGATTTTTGATATATTTATCTTTAAATAAATTTAACTTCTTTGTTGGTTTGTTTTACATGCAACACCAAATTTAAACAAACCAAAAAAATAATGAAATATTATTAAGTGATAGTTATAATATTTTTAAAATCAGTATATCAAATTCATCCTAAGATTATTTTTTTATATTTTTCTGAAGAAGTTAAAATTTTGATCAATAGTAAAAAATGTTGTTTTTATGAAATACAGTGTATTTATGATATTTCAATACATAAATATGACATAAAATTTTATTAAACAGGTAGAATGAATCATTTGTGATAATATAATACAAATATCATACAAAAATAATTCAAAACATATAAATTAATATTTATTCATGATAAATATGAAAATCATTTTTAGTGTCGATGTAGTGCTTATGTAGCACTGGAAAAGTCAAATTTGGTATCCAAAAGATATTATTTGAGAAGGAAGAAGTATTTTATAAAAAACATTAATGTATATGAAGTATTATTTATGATTTGGATATATATATATATATATATATATTAGTTATATAACAAGTGACTTATCCAAATGCTTTTGTAATGCTTGTGAAAGGCTAGAAATGTTAAAATAAAATATTCAATATGTTTTTATGACATAGATGTGAGTAAATATAAATAGTTAACGAATATAAAATATTATATTGAACTTAATTTATTTATTTTTATGATGTTAATTTATTTTTAATTTTTAGGGATGAAATAAATATGATAAATTCTTACACAACATTGACACAATGATTGTACAAGTATTGGAAAAATAAAATAAAATAATTTTCAAAACATTAAAACAAATTTTTTTTGATGAATTATTGTTTCAAAAGAATTTTTTAGTTAGTAATAATGTATTATTGATTTTAAAAAAAATATTACATTAAAATACCATATTTTTATTAATGTATTTGAAGTCGAATTAAATGAATAGTATCAAAAAAGACATTAATGACATTTTATGAAAAAAATATTATTAATTAATTTAAAAATCATAAAAATATTGAAAGGGTAAATTAGGATCATAAATGGTCTAAAATTTCATCCCTTGTACATTTATGAACAATTTTTTACCTGATAAGTAAAATTTTAACACTTCAATATTGAAAATTTTGTTACTATTGTTAAAGTTAAAATAGTTTAACAAAGCAGTTAAACTAAAAGATAAGGTTTAAAATACCAATTAAACCTATAAAAATTTTATTAGTAAAGGTATTATAACAATATCCTATCTTATAATATAAATTCTGGCCACATAGTGCCACTTGAACATGAAATTTAATTTTTAATATTTAAATATGTTTATTAATTACATGTGTGTCCTTTCATTCACGATAAAAAGGTACCACTCAAACTCTCTTATATACACCACCTAGAGACACTTATCTCAAAAAACCCTAGAAAAAACTATTATAAACATCTTTATACAAGTTATGTTGGTGTTTTTATTCCCAAAACACCAACTCTAGGTCCCTTAAGAGGATATTTAAAGGATATCTTTTGAAGAATAGGTAATCATATTCACCAAGCACTTTCATTTTCTTCTAATTTTAACATATTAAATTATGTCCTAACCATTTTGATATAATAACACCAGAATAAAAAATATAATAAGATATTATTATGTTTATGTAATAATATTTATCTATCGCTTTCTCCATAAAATGGGAAACAAAGACATCGCTTATGTGTACGGCGGACTACCGCCTCACAAACTGATGTAATTTTCATTCCATTACCACCTCACATGGATTTTCATAATGATGTAAATAATGAATATATATGATAATTTTAACATAATTAAAATTATTAAATTATAATATATCATCTACTTCATTACCATTCCACTGGTTAAAAAATTATAATGGCACTCATGTGTATATATGACCAACTGTCTCCACGAAGTGATGTGATTTATTTTTCATGTTAGTTTCTCATGGATGATTTTAAATATGTATATGATGAATATTTATGATTTTTAAATCATTATTTAAATTTTTAATATTCTATAACCTTGATCAATATACAAGGACCGTAGCTTTTGAATCAAAATAGACATGAAAAACGAAGCAGTTAACACCAGAAATAATAATAAAAAAATATTATTAAAAAACAGATGAAACAATGTTATAAATGAATCGTATATGGTATTATATATATTCATATAGTTATGTTATATAAGTATAATAAATATAAATTTATTATAAATTAGTTTTAAATCATTTTTTATGAAATTCAAACTTAAGGCAAGCAGTTTCATCTCAATTTCCACTCTATTGAGACATATTTAGAATTATGAACCAATTTACTTTTATGTGGTGTATATAATAACTATTTGATATATTTAACATGAATATATATTTATTAATTATGAATAATTCTTCAATTTTTATTTAATATTTCAAGGGGTTTTGGTTTAAAAATTTTCAAACAAGTGAGAATTTATTTTAAAATCTCATTTTTTTGGATTGTTTTTATTTTAATTGAAATACTATTATAATTTATACTTCATAAACTTCATCTAGTTTATTATCCTCTAGATATTCAAGGATTTTCTATGTTTTCTTCCCAAAATTTATCTCTTTGGTGGTCAAATAAATATTTAAAATAAAATTTGATCATATTTCCCATTTTGATCGGGTATATTTTTCTTTCATGTCTATTTTTTTCAAAATTGTTTTACAAAAAGTCCTTTTTATTTACTCAAATGATTTATTAAGAAAAAATTAATTTATGCTACAATTTTTAAATTTTTTGAAAGGGATCTTTATAATTTTTTATGAAATATTCATTTCCAACATTATTTATAAAAAGTCAAAAGGAATTTTTTTCTTTTTAATGTATACGACATTAATGGATTTTCCTACCACCATAACCATTTTACACTATTTGGATTCTTCTACAAGTTTTTAATTATTTTAAAAAGAAAAATATCTAATAAAATCATATTTAATATGTCACTGAAATTTTATTTATTTCTCCCAAAGACATTTTTTTTGTTACAAAACTTGTATTTATGATGAATTGATGGTCATCTTTTATCTCCTATTAATTTTTATGTCATTAAAATTATATTTAGACATTCAATTTATTATGATCATTAGACATTAAATTTATCTTAAATATCCATATTCTTTGTATCATGGTTATGATTATTTCCTAAACCTTATACCATTTCAACATATGATGTTTTAATTTTAAAGTTATTTGATTGACTATAAAAATATTAATATTCTATATTCTTTTTACAATAACATTTGTTGATAAAGAATATTGTTTATGAATTAAATTGATCATTCAAAATATGAGGAATGAATTGGACATGCAGTGATGGGTAGAGACTAGTTATATATATCTCCTCGATGCATCGATGAGCCTTGAGAGACAATCATGTTGTCTAAACTTATTAAATGGGTTTTTGGTGTATTTCCACCATTGACTTAAACTGTTTAGGAATAAGGATTTGATGGTAAATATACCATGATGCTTGAGATCATGAAATTCAATATTAATTAATTCCTTCATTGATAATTTAGTTATCATTATCCATGATACTAATGTATTGATATTACCTATGGATTCATTTCATAATCATGTTATTGATTAAATGGTATGGTTTTTAGTTATTTAACTTTCCATGTTTATTATTCCTTATTTATTCATGATATATTCTTATTTATGTAACCCATATAGAGCATTTAATCTCACTCTTTATTTTTTTCCTTTCTTTGGGATATGAAGAAGGATATTATGAATAATATCAAGGATGTGAGAATGTTTCTTTTTCTATGTATTTTATATTTACTATGTAATATGGGAATCATGTATGTATCTGGTTCTTCAAGACTGATAAATTGATTGATCATGTGTGGTGAGATCCCATTTATGTTATACGAATATAATAAAGAAAATTATGGCTCTCAGTTACTATATTTGGGGTTCTTATAATTGTTATCATATCAAGTTTAGTAGAAACCATTGGAACTATATTTTAAATTAGCACAGCTAACATGATAATTATGATAATACTTTATAGTATTTGATAAATTTTACCATTAGAATAATTTTTATTTTATGGCTTAATATTCATGATGATTATGAGATAACTCAATATATGCCATTATTTAGTGATAGTGCTTAACAGAAGAAAGGGAATCAATGACCATAATAAATGTAGGTATTTCCCTACCTAGAAAGATAATATAGATGGTGTTGGAAATGAGTAGATCATGACCATATTAGGGTAGCTTACCCAAGTTATGACAAATAAATTAATCAATATAGACCAAACTATTGTTCCATAGTGTGATTCATCGATGTTGGATCACTTCATAAAATAGAAGAGTCCTTATTTTAATGTAACTATTAATCTATTAGTAGATGACCAGTGGATTAAGACCATAAAAGATATTATTTGATTTGTAAAGTTACATTCGATAATATAAATCAACTTGTGATAGTCTATCAGTGTGATGATGAACCTGAACACCCAATGGAAATTACTGCCATAGTATGGGCTTTACTACCTATTCATGAGGGATATTTATCTCATATGGTTGTGGAGAAACTCAACATTGATGATATGTTTATTGTATAATATTTTTTGACCTATTTCCAGAATAGTTGATTGGTCTTCCCTCGAATCATGGAGTTGAGTTTTCAATAGAACTCAAAACTGGTGTTACACCTATTTCAAAGACTCTATATAGAATAGCCCAAATTGAGTTGCAGGAATTGAAGAAGAAAATCCCTGAGAATATAGATAAGGGATTCATTCTATAAAACCCTAAAATCTTGTTTCATTAATAAAATCCATGTTTACCTCATTCCCCTTCCTATTTTTGAGTTAATCCTTGTTTAGGTTTAGGATAGTGGCCTTGATAAACTTGAAGAATAAAAAGGTGAGTTTGGTTAATTTTTATCCAAACATGGGGTGTCTATGTCATAGCGCTTAGGACCATTCCATATAGTAGGTGTATGCTCCATAGTAAAAAACGATACACCATATTGCTATGTTGGAATAAGAGATGTTCTGTAAAGTTATAGTATGTGTTGTATTATTGATGGTGATGTGGGATTATATTGAGAATGTATTGATTCAACAATTTAATTAATTTTTTTTCGGTTTTGATCCTCACAAACAACCACATTTGTGTTACTAATTAAATTACTTTAAGTTAATTTTAGTAAATTAATATTCACTTAAATATTTATTCTATAGTTATATTCAATAATTTAATCTACGGGGAATATTCATTGAAGTATTTGGAACATGTTTTAGCATATTTTGGAAACATTGTTCCCAACCCTATGTTTGTAAGCATAGCATAAGAATTAAACCCTATGTTTGAAATAGCACGTATGGTTCATCAACCCTGTGTTAGTATGGAAACCGATGTTTGAGAAAGAGGAAACTGTGGTTCATCAACCCTACGTTCAGAATAAATCCTATGTTTTAGGAAATAAACATATGGTACATCAACCCTAATTTTATAATCAACCCTAAATTTTATGTTTTTTTATCACAAGAAAGAACCCTATGTTTGACTATTCACTACAACAAAATAGGCATTTAACAGTACTAGAAATGGACTTTATTATTTCTAGAAAAGTGATAAATACCTGAGCAAGATTAAAAGCCCTAGTCTTTTATCAGTGCTAAAAAAGAACTGATAAAGTGTACCTTTATAATAACTTTTAAAAGTGCTGAAAATGTTTCCTTTACAAGCACTTTTAAAAGAACTAATTAATTTTTATTTTATCCATACTTTTAAAAGTGCTGATAATGGTTTATATTACAGTGTGCTACAACAGAATATGGCAGCACCGGTTCAGAGTACTATAATAGTACACTGCAGCACCAGAAACACACCAGATATCAATAAAAACTGACCCTATATAGAATTTAAATAAAATGAAATTTATAACACAAATACGAGGGAAAGAAACTATATTATAGAAATTTTAAACATTGGTTTAAACAATTACATAAATACAAATTATTACATACATTCAAAAATACCAATGTTCCTTTATCTTTTAATATTGACCCTGAATCATGGTATATCTGAAAAAACCACCCATGTTTGATCAAAATAATTCACCAATATAAAAAAAATCTTATGTAAGTAATAATATAAAGAAATAAATTAACATAAAGTTTTAATTTTAATAAAATTGATGTCAATTTTAAATAAAAAGACACACTCACAGTTATACCAGTCACACCGTGTATCAGATTGAGATGTGGCTAATTTCAACATTTCTTAAATGACTTTGGGATCATTTTTCAGAAGTATCAAAATAATAAGAATGCATTTTCTTAGTTTTGAGTTCGCCAGTTGTCATTTTTACTAAAATGTCATTTTAAATTGGAAACACACACTTTTGAATCATTTTGATCACATTGTGTATCAGTTTAACGTGAAACTAATTCCTACACGTCACAAATGAATTATTAATCATTGTCCAGAATTATCAAAAAAAAATTGAGTGTATTTAATCAGTTTTCAGTTAGTGACACTTTTTGAACTAAAATATCGATTTCAAACTAATAATGGATACCTTAAGTCATAAAAGTCACATAATGTATTGGATTGAGGTGAGGCTGATTCCTACATGTAAAAAATTACATATGTATAGTTTCCATAAATTATCAAAATAGTCCTGATGTTTTTTCTCGATTTTGAGTCGGTCAGTTTTCCATTTTACTAAAATTGATGTCAATTTTAAATAAAAATACACACTTTGAGTCATACCGGTCACACCGTGGGTCGTATTGATGTGTGGATGATTCTTACATGTCTCAAATTACTTGTGGATAGTTTTTCTAAAGTATTTAAAATAATTTGAATTATTTTGCTTTGTTTTGAGTATATTATTTGTCTTTTATACTAAAAAGTAATTTAAAAATGAAACACACACTTTTGAATCATTCTGATTACATCGTGTGTTGGTTTGATGTGACACTAATTATTACATGTCACAAATTATTTATGAATAATTTTCCAAAATTATCAATAAAATCTGAGTGTGTTTGATCAATTTTTACTGAGTGACACTTTTTGATCTAAAATATTGATTTGAAACTGATAATATACGTTTTAAGTCATACTGGGATCATCATGTATCAGATTGATGTGAAGATGATCCCTACATGTTAAAAATGACTTATGGGTCATTTTTGTAAATTATCAAAACAATTTGAATTCATTTTCCCAGTTTTTAGTAGCTCAATTGTCCATTTTACTAAAATTGATGCCAATTTAAAATAAAATTCTACACTTTGAGTCATACCGGTCACACCATGGGTCGGTTTGGGGTGCAACAGATTCTTATACATATCAAATGACTTATCAATCATTTTCTTTAAGTATTAAAATAATACGAATGCATTTGATTAGTTTTGAGTATCTCTATTGTATTTTTTAATAAAATGTCATTTTATAATAAAAACACACACTTTGACTCATTCCAATCACATCATTTATCAGTTTGACGTGAAACTAATTCATACATGTCATAAATGAATTATGAATCATTTTCCTAAATTATTAAGAAAAATCAAGCATGTTTGATTGGTTTTCAGTGAGTGATACTTTTTGAACTAAAATGTCAATTTTAAACTCATAAAAAACACATTGAGTCATATCGGGCACATCATGTATTAGATTATGGTAAATATTATTCCTACACATTAAAAATGAGTTATGGATCATTTTATTAAATAATAAAAATAATCTGAATATGTTTTCTCAATTTTGAGTATTTTATTTTTCTATTTTACTAAAATTAATGTAAATTTTAAATAGAAAGAGTATTTATAGTCATACTGGTCACATCATGTGTTAGATTAAGGTTTGGATAATTCCAACAAATCCCAAAGTCTCAAAAAAATCTTTTCTGTCAATGTTACTATAATATCCATTGAATTTATTTTTTGAACTTTCAATACTACATGAGGAGATTAGAACAAACCACTCCTGCTCAAAAAACATAATTCACTTATATAAGAAAAAAATTATTATATGAGTAATACTAAAAAGAAATAAATTAAACATAAATATGAAATAATACATTGATTATATGCATAATGATTTTACTATGGAAACATCAAGATTAACTTTATAATTGAGCCCATGGGGTGTTAGCCGAGTGTTACCTGCTGGTTGTACCGATCACTCTCTATGGGAACTGGCCTAGGCTCGAGTCCCAACAGACTCAGACACTATGAATATTATTCACAATGCGATTCAAATCCATTTTCCTAGCCAGGGAACATGCGGCGCACTCTGGGCATAGTGGGGACCCCCCAATGGGAGGCGAGCGTTACCCTACACACGTTTTGGCGTGCACTGTAGCGGTGGCAGGTCACTATAGCAGTGGTAGGGTACTGTAGTAGTGGAGGATACTATGAAGTACTATAGCAATATGGAGTACTGTAGAAGTACTATTCACAAAATGGGCCTTGGGCCAAAAATTTGGGCCTACGAGTCATGTAATGAGCTAAATTCCCACTGGGACTTCTGGCTATGTAATTGGTCTCCCTCTATCTAGTTAAAAGAGGTATTTTCTTTGCTTTAAATAATAAATGAGTCTTCATATCTAACCTTTAAAAAAACCTTTATAATTTAGAAGTGGAGGGAACTTGAAGGAGAGTGATAAATGTCAACATTATAGAGGTGAAAGGTTTTGAGGGAGAAGAAGTCTGTAAACTTTTTGGTGCACAAAGGCATGAAGGATAGATAGATCACCCCAACTCAAATAAAAGAATCCACCTGTATAAGAAAATAATTATAATGCGAGTAATACTAAAATGAAATAAATTAAACATTAATATGAAACAATATATTAATTTTATGGATAATGATTTTACTGTGAAAACATCAAGATTACCTCTGTGATTGATCAGAGGTAGTGTATTTTCTCTTCCTGAAAATGTAGTGGAGTTAAATTGATGGAAAGTGATAAATTCAACACTGTAGGGGTGAAAAGGTTTTGAGAGAGAATAATTCACTAGAGGTTTTGGAATATAAAGGCATGAAAGATGGATAGACCACCCCAACTCGAACAAAAGAATCCACTTTTATAAGAACACAATTATTATGTGATTAATACTAAAAATAAATAAATAAAATATAAATATGAAATAATATATTAATTATATGGGAAATTATTTTAATATTAAAAAATCAATATTACCTCTGTGATTGAGTAGAGACAACAACGTTTCTCTTCTTTAAAAGGTAGTGGAGGGAACTTGAAGGAAAGTTATAAATGCAATATTGTAGGGGTGAAAAGGTTTTCAGGGAGAAGAATTCCATGGATGTTTTGGTATAGAAATGCATGAAATATGGTAATACCACCCCAAATCAAATAAAAGAATCCACCTGTAGAAAAAACAACAATTATTATGTGAGTAATAATAAAATTAAATAAATTAAAAATAAATATGAAACAATACATTAATTATACAGACAATGATTTTACTGTGCAAAAATTAAGATTACCTAAGGGATTGAGTAAATACAGCGTCTTTTCACTTCCTCCAAAGGCATGATAGATGGATATTAATCTTAAAAAATAAATTAACTTGTTAAGAAATAATGAAAATTAAATCAATGTTCCATTATATAATTTTTCTATAAAATAGAGAAAGTATATCGTAACATTAACTTTACATATTTTCAAAGGGATTATTTCATTATAGTTTGTTATTCTGAGGGATTGGTAACATCATCATGTATAGAATACTTTTTCTACATGATTAGTCAAACATTTAATTTATATTATGTTAATGCAGTATAGAACATATAAAATTATGAGGAAAAACAAAGTATATTAAAAAACACTTTTACCTTACCACTGAAATCTCTTTCTTTTTTTAAGGATTTTAGATATTTGGTTCCACTATCGACAATAAAAATCCCCTCTTCTTGGTCCCCTATAAAATGAAATTCATTATCTACATTGGTACTGACATTAAGTGATTGTGATCTCCCAATAAAAGGGTCATCCTTGATTGAATTTTCTTCTAACCCAAAATTTGTTTTAGTTTCAAGCAGGATAATCGAAAAATTATTGTTTATTGGATTAGATACATAAAATACATGCACTACTTATGATTCCATTATAAATAGATCATCTTCATCCCTTCCATTCGAAAATTCACCTTCATGAATCTCATTTCATCAACTTTCACTGTAATGATATTTTTGCAACCCATTTTCAACGGAAAATCAACACTTGAAATGTTATATAATATAACACATATATCTTTTTGATAATGAAATACTATGATATATTTTCATAAATTGTATTTCTATCCTTGGAACCATATATGTGCATTGCTTCAGCCACAAGAGTAACACTGCTATTTTTCATCGTATTGTAGTAATCGTGTTCTTTTGTATAGAACATATAACCATTTATTACAAAAACAGTGTAAGATATAACATTTTCATTCAGTCCTCTGGATATCCATTTAAGTAGTTCAACAATTGAACTTAGATTTTAAGATAAATCCTTATAAATTTGATCTTGGAATCATCTTATAAACTATTGACTATGTGTATTTGGTATCCATCCTTCAACCCTTGATGGATTCAAATATCAAATAATTTATTTATTGGATTTAATGTATAGATCAAAATCTTCACTATTATGTAAAATATAAAGGGGTACTTGATCCTACTCTGTCAAGGTTATTGTAACAAAATCTATTCCAAAAATTCCTTTGCCCATAAGGCATTCATTGTGATGAGACTTTGGGAGGTTGATGCTTTAAAAATTTGAAAGGTAACTAATAGAGAATTCAATAGATTCTTCAACAATATATCATTCTACAATACAACCTTATGTCTGACTTTGATTATTGACATACCCTTTCAAAATCACCATATACCGTTCAATGGGGTACATCCATCTATAGTGGATAGGAACACATATTTGAACCTCTCTAACCAATTGAACCATCAGGTGTACCATTGTATCAAAGAATAATTGTGGGAATAACATCTCTAATTCACATAATATGACTGTAACCTTCTTATTCATGATGGAAATTTTCACTGATTCTATAACATTTCTTCATATAGATTTGAAAAAGAAGCATATTTTAGTTAATGTATGTCGTACGTTTTTAGGTGGTATGCAATGGAAAGTAACAGGAATTAAATCTTGCATCAAAACATGATATTCATGTGATTTTAGTCCTTGTATCTTCAAATTAGTCATTGATACAATATTATTGGTATTTTATGAATACCCCTGTAGAATTTTTACACTATTATAGAAAATGAAAATTTAAAATTTTTCCTATCTGGATAGAGTGAAAGATACTGGATGAAGAAAAGTCCACCTTTTACCCTTCACTGGTGCCAACTCTTCCCTTATCCCCATTTCAATCAAGTCCAACCTAGCATTGACTCTATCTTTCTTTTTCCGACTAACATTTTTTAATGTGCCAATAACACTATAAAATACATTTTTTTCTACATGCATGACATCAAGAAAATGTCTAACATAAAAAAATCTAATATGGTAATTGAAAGAAAATTGATCCATTCTTCTAATAAGATTTTTAAGGTTTTTCAAAAATTATTTACTAAAAATAGTGTCAATATCTTTTACTTTATTGTACATTTGATCTCTCGTTACTAGCGATGGTGTTGTACCTTGTTCGATATTTTCATCAAATGTTGTCGTCCAGGATTGGTATTTATGTTGTTGAGGTAAAAACATCTTATTTCCTAAAAACAGAATCTTCGAGGAATGTTTCAAATAAACTGAGTGTGTGCATTTTTCACAAATAGGACACCCCAACATTCCTTTAATGTTATATCTTAGTAAATTTCCATAAGTGGTTTAGTCATTTATCATTCCATACAACATGGATCTCAATGTGAATTCTTCACTTCTATGAGAATCATACGTTGTAACACATGTATCCCACATCAATTTCAGATATTTGATCAATGGATCCAAATTAACATAAATATCATTACCGAGTTTCTTTGGTCTAGATATAAGCAAAGAAAACATAATGTATTTGTGCTTTATAAATAACCATAGAGGTAAGTTATAATTTAAAAAAATTGTGGGCCATGTACTGTGGGTACTACTATGTACACAAAAAAGAGATTTATTCTATTTTTAGATAATGCAAGAGGAAATTTTCTCATCTCATTTCCAAATTTAGGATACTCGTAATCAATTTACATTCACTAATGAAAATCTCCTGGATGAAGTAGGCTCCCATTATTAATTATTTCATCTGCATGCCATGTCAATTGTCTCCTAATTTCCTAACATCCATGTAGTCTTCTAAACCATAGAATGATAGGAAAGTGCCACATAGATTTTGAAGGACTTGATTCATTTTATTTGTATCAATTTTAACCACACTAAGGGAATTTTATGAGTGACTCAGGGTCCTTGCGAAATAATATGCAATCATTTGGATAAGTGTGATTTTTTTATAGATCATGCCCATTGGACATGAAATTCATTTAGCATAATATGTTCAGCATGGTAGTTCATTTTCTTCAAGTAACATATCATTCGGGATACCAAGTAGTTATTTAAAGGTGGTGTCACTCTATCTAAATTATAGAACTTCAATACAGCTGAAAATGTTGTGTATTTAGTATAACCAGTATATAATGGTTTCTTGGCCCAACTATTTAACTCCTCAAACAACTTTTGAAAATCATGAAGGTCATATTCAATTTTAATTTTCATTTATTCCATGCAATATCCATCATCCTTTACACTAGTATTAATATCAAATGATCTATAAACTGCAATATCATTCCAATCGGTGTCCACATTCAGTTTTTTTCCTGTGTTTCATCCAACATTTATAGCTCGGAACTATTCTGTGACAAATCAAATATTCTTAAAACTCTTCTAGACAAATTTTTCTTAAATAACAAAAATATAAACATGGACATAGGATTTGAAAACAATCTTATTCATTCTTTCTTGCAAACATCATGAACTCTTTAACTCCATATTCATACTCTTTTGTCAAAATATTAGCGTGCAACCATTTTGGATTCATATCCATCCTATTAGATTCATAAAAGATTATTTTTTTACAATAAATAAATAAATAGATATATGATATTCATTATCAAAGGTGAAATTTATAGATAATTCTAATAAGAGAAACTCAACATTTTATTATTTTAAAAAAAATCAGTATGTTGAAGAAAATTGGTAATGGAATTTAAGAAAATAATTACTCCACTATGGTAGGTGTTATCCTATGAATTAATTTAAAAGTGAAAGTTATATACAACTCATCTTCATCAAATAACCTCTCAGACATTTATCATTGCATTTTGTTTTTTGACACATCCTTTATCTTTTGTGGAAATGCACCCATGTTGCTTGAAATACTCCAAGAAGTACTCATCCATGGGATGACTAATGCTCAGATAAGTACAAGAAGCATAAAAGAGATGGTGGATGAGTTTCAAGAAAAAAAATTCACTAATGGGTGTTTGAGAGATGAAGTCGATGAGGATGACAACTGTCTATACAAGAGATGGGGGTGAGTCTTAAGAATAGAAAGCAATAATAACTACGGTTTGAAAAAAAAATCAAGTCTTTCTTTAATTCACTAAACAAATGAAAATATAATATAGGCAATTAAGGAGTAATAAGAAACCAAAATATGGTAAACAAGAATAATAAACTCTCATTCAATCAACTAGAAGGCATAAAAATGTATTGATAAAACATTTTAAAAAATAATATTTCATATACATGGATAGTAATCAGAGATTACTCAGGGTTCAACCAATGTATATAGGCCTAAAAGATGAATACCTGAAAGTAATTTCTAATATATATAATTTGGTAACTTTCATTCTATTTTTGTAACAAGTGATGTTTCAACCTAAGGA
The DNA here is from genome assembly GCA_963277665.1 of Viscum album. Classification (NCBI taxonomy): domain Eukaryota; kingdom Viridiplantae; phylum Streptophyta; class Magnoliopsida; order Santalales; family Viscaceae; genus Viscum; species Viscum album. The sequence goes on from OY728157.1 coordinate 544,258,365, forward strand.
ATTATTAAATTTAAAATTAATGGTATATAAAATATTTGAAGATATCTCAAGACTCTTGGGATGTCATATCACCACATCGACTCACCCCAAGGATTCTAAGGAGGTTGTCACATCAGATCTACCCATCTGAAGTATTAAATGGAGGCCATCTAATACACATTGACCCATCCTTGAGATTCTAGGGAGGTCCGTAAAGAAGTTGGCATAAAGTAATAATACACATCAATAAGATATATCACAAACAAGGTATAAAAACACACCAAACCCTACAACATCTATCCCATAACCCTTTAAACATATATATATATATAACATGGAATTTATAACACACATAATTTCAAAACAAATGCACATTTAAACATAATTTTTAATGAAAATAAATATAATCCCTTCCTAATTTGAAAATCCAAAACCATAATTTGTGAATAAATAATTATAAAATCACTCTTACATTATAAGTTCTGAAAATACATATAAATATATATATATATATATCTTTATATAATAAAATTAAATTGATAAAAATATATGTAACTCTTAAAGTGGAATATCACAACATAGTAAAATAAATACAAACCCACACTAATTTTGAAAATAGAGATCCATTCAAAATAAATAAATATTGTATCACCATTACTAAGATTTATCTTAAAATAAAATAACATAATTCTATGAAAATAAATTTTTAAGGAAAAAACCTCACACCATAATATTAAAAAATAATTTAAATAAATAAATTCCATTATATGAATTTAATAAAATCATCTTTTATTTCTACTTCGCACCATCACTAGACTGAGAACTGGATTGCTAAATAAATTTCCTTGTTCATTTAAGTTTTTTATATCCAAAACCTTCACTGTTTATACAGTGTCATAAATATTTATTTAATTGGTTTATCTGTGGACCAGAGGTGATTCTCTAAGATTTCAAAACAGTGAAAAAAATAAGCTAACAGAGCAAGATGGGGTATAGATGTAGACAATGAATCAAATTGATTCAAAAAAATAATTTAAAAAGACAAAAATATGATATCCAAATAATTTTTCAAGAAGAAAATGGATCATTAAAAAAAATAAAAACAATATACAATGACTAGAATACAAATAAATGATGACATCATCGAAGAAGAAATCAAAAACAAAACGAAAAATACATAAATAATATCAGAACCTACAAAGAAAAACACATGCCTACCTCGCTAGGTTGAATAAAATATGAAACCCTCATATCCAAATCTCAATGCTTTCTTTAGAAACCCTGACTATAAGCGAACACTGAATGCCAGACGATGTTCGAGAAACTGGAGGCACTGGGTTATGGTGATTTGAGCTTCGATTCACCTAGGAGTGTCGGTAGTGGGTAACTTCCACGGAAATCTTCTAATATCACAACGGGTTCACAACTTGTAGGTTTTTTTAAATAGATTAAGACACTTTTATCAGTACTTAAGTAATAAACACTGATAAAAGGCATATTTTCCAGTGCTTTTTTAGCACTGATAAAGATTTCTTTTTTTAGTGCTTATTACTTAAGCAGTGATAAAGGATTTATAATTATAATTATAAATAAAAAACTTTGTAAATATACATATCTACTTAATAAATATATATAAATATAAATATAGTAAATATATTCTTTATTTAAATATATTTATTAAAATTTTATAATTATTTAAATATATAATTATTTATTTATAATTATATAATTATTTTTAAAAAATAATATCTATATCATTATATATATTTATATAATTATATATAATAATAAATATATATAAATATAAATATATTAAATATATTCATTATTTAAGAAAATTAATTATAAATTTAATAATTATTTAAATATATGTAATTATATAAATATATATAATTATCTATTTATAATCATATAATTATTTTTCAAAAAATATTCATGTATTTATAATTATAAATATACAATTTTATAAATATAGTATGTACATTTATAAATATAGTATGCACATTTATAAATATATTTTTTTTATAAATATTTTTTTACAAATAGTTTTTTAACATTATTAATGAATATCTAATTTTAAGTGCATGCATTACAAAAATGAGTGAAATTGAATAAATTAAAAATAAGTACACTTTAATAACAGTGAAAAAAAATGATATGTTTTGTGTGTGTGCATTGTATATAAAAATGCATTAATTATGTATATGTGAAATCAATATAAAACACTTTTGATCTATGTTAAATTGAAAAATAAAACGACATTCAATTATATGTCCATTACTCTATGCAATTAGTCAGAATTTTAAATTCATGTTGATTTTTAATTATAAACCATTATTCACTAAATATATGACTATTTAATGTTAAAGAGCCTAAATATTTTTTAATATATAAATAATATTTATATACATTAATATATATATATATATATATATTTAATATATAATATTTATTAACATTATCAATAATCATCTAATTAATAAAATGTTTAATATTTTTCTCAATTTACTTATTTTAAATTTTAATTTGTTTAATTTTCATTTTTCATATTTCTGTATATTTAATACATACTATTTATTAGAATTTATAATTTATATATTGTATAATCAATTTATTCATTTTTATCAATAATTATTTAATAAATAAAATTTGTAATATTTTTTTAATAAAGTCATTTTTCATTTTCTATTTTTTTGTTATTTAATTTTATTTATTCAAAACTTTATCAGTGCTAAAAAAGTGCTGATAAAGGACTTCTTTATGAGTGCTAAAAATACAGTGCTAATAAAGGGTACCTTTTATCATCACTGAAAATAAAGTATTGATAAAGGGTAACATTTTTCAGTGCTAAAAATAAATTTTTGATAAAGGTACCCATTATCATTGCTAAAAAGAAAGCACTGATAAAGGGTTAAAATTATCATCACTTTCTTAAGTGCTGATAAATATTCCATTTATCAAGGCGTTTTTCTAGCACTGATAAACACCAGTGCTGTTAAATGTTTGTTTTGTAGTAGTGATTTGATGATGGAGTTTTTAAATCTATGATATTATCTGAGATTTCTGCAATGGTCTTGCTGGAAATAAAGACTGATTCAAATATATTTTATTTCTGATTCAAAGGCTAATTATTATTTTTTTAAAGGCTCGTATTTAACAGAGTAAGATATTACTATTCTTATGGGAAGTTATGGATCTCTTGAATGTTTTTGAATTCAAATATTCATAATTTATTGTGTGATATTTCTATAGCTGGTATAACTTGGAGCTGTTTGACCTACTATATAAATATGGACATGTTAATCATATAAATATATGTAGCTTTACACATATTCATATACATAAGAAACTGTGTGTTATTTTCTTCAGATATACACTTTGAAGACATATATGTTTTGACCTATCTGATTTACTTACTATTGTTGTCGTCACTACTACTAGATTTATTTGTTACATCTTCTTATACAATAACGACGAAGCATTTAGTGAAGATAAACTTTAGATACATTCATGTTTAAATGCATATATAGTGTTTTATTTGTTGATCCTTGAAGAAAGTATGTGCAAACATTGAAGATCTATATGCTTTCGTGGAATGTTGAAAATCTAATTTCATCTATCAGTTGCTAATACCAGCTATGAAGTTCAATCTATGTCATCAAACAAATAAAACTCTTTTTATTTATTTGAGTTTCAATTAATCTTACTCATTCATGGTTTAGTGTCATCTTCTTATACTAAGTTTTGGATATTCGGTTCCTTGTAAAAGAACCAGAAGGCTTTATTAATCCTTGTAAGGTGTTAACTGCCTGTACTAAATTATGGATTTAAAGGTCTTAGGATAATAGGACCTAGTGAAAATCACATATCTCAGGGAGTTGTTCGTTTGTGGAGTGGACTAAGGTATCTTTGTTCCCCAACCACTATATATCATTATGTTCATTTCCTTTATTTGTTTTCACTGCTCACTCGACTTTGAGATAAAAGGAAAGGAGTGTTGCTTTATAAGAGAGATGTTCTGAATATGTCAAAGTTTTGAAAACCACACTTCACCCCCCCCCCCCTCACGCTCTTGTTTCTTTGTATTCATTATAACCATCCCAACCTAAAATTTTGTACCAAATTCAAGGATATACTAGTATATTATTTTTTTTACCTATTAGATATCAATATTTTGTGTTTCAAGGTTCTATAGATTTTTTTTACTTTCTTTAACAAGCTTGAGTTGAAGATTCAAACAAAGATGTTGTGAAATGGATGATTCTAGAGAAGGTTTTTCTATGATTCATGATCCCTATTTTAATGGTGATGATTTTGTATTCTTGAAATACCATATACTTATTTATTTGAAAATCATGGAATAAGGGTTTATTTGAAGATTGTTAAGCCTTATGTGATTCCCCAAAAATATTTTGAATGTTGGAGTACTGATAAAGAAAAATAACATGATCTCAATTCAAAAGTTATGAATGCAATTATGTTTTGTTTAGAAACCAAAGAATTAAATCGAGTATCTCAATATTCTACTACATATGAGATGTGGAAAACTATTACTATTTACTATAAGGAAACTTACAATGTCATACAATTAAGATACACTACTAAAAAGGTAAATTTTGATACTTATATAATAGATGATGATGAAACTATCAATAAAATGGATGGAATGTTGAAAAAGATTGTCAATGATGTTTCTGATTTAGGATATTCAATTTTGAAATCAGATAAAACATTAAATGTACTCAAAGTACTAACTCCTAAGTGGAATAGAATATCTGAATCTATATGTAAGTCTACATCATTAAATAATTTGACAATGTAGAACTTTTTTAAGACTTTGATGATGTATGAAGTTGAGATGAAGGTTGAAGTTGAAATTAATATAAAAAATGATGTATTTTCCCTCATGAATACAAATGATGAATCATATGATTTAAATTTTATAGATTGAGATAAATATCTATTAGATCTTTCTGAAAATTTTGAAAAGCTGTACAAAAAGAACAAAGAAAGGCATTGAAGATGACAGATGTTGTGAATAGAAGAAAATAAGTCATATAGAGGATAATTTTCCTCTACTCAAAACTCAAAGGAAACCTAATTAGGAAAGGAAATGTAAGAAAGTTGTAAAATATTCTTGGAGTAATACTTGTAGTTAATATGGTGAATCTACTTTAATTTTATAAGATTATTATAAAGTTATATGTTTAATGGAAGATAGTGATGAGGAAAAATACTCTTACTCACAAAACTCTAGTTCTGAAAAACTTTCTAATGATGTGTTAAATAAATATTATTTTATGTTAGAAGATAAATATGAATCATTAAATAAATACTATAGAAAACATAAGAAATATTATGATATTGTTCTTTTAGATAAAGAAAATTTATTAAAATATTTTATAGATTTTAAAATCTAATGCTTCTAAAATTTCTTATGATTTACATAACATGGAGATTAAATAATTAATGGATAAAGTAGATTTTTTAAAGCAATATTATATTATGTTAATAAAAGGATAAAAATATTTAAAACAAATCCTTGGAAAAAATAAAAAACCAAAAAGAAAATTTGGAATATGTAGTATGGTGAAATACCAAAAATTTATAAAAATTATTTTGTTCCTGGTTTAAATAATAAAAATATATCTATTGTTAAGTTTTTCTATTATGGAATTAATGGTCATTATGAGAATATTTTTGTTTTATAAAATCAAATTTTTCTAGTGTTAAAAGTGCTTATTTCTCAAAGGATTTATTAAATTATATAATTCCTCCTCAAAAAAATTGGTCACTAAAAAATTTAATTTCTAACACTGATGGACCCAAAAGAATATGGGTACCAAAAACCACATGGTTTTGATATTTTACAAGATTATACCAATAAGATATATTGTTAAATACTTAAATGGTTGATTGATGGATATGTGTTAAAGTACCTATTGAAGGATTGAACAACTATAAAGTAGTTTATAATAAAAAATCCTCAGTAATAAACTAACTAATTTAGGAAGTATTTTAGTTTAATATTTTTATAATTCTGGTATATTATTTGTGTTATATAGGAAAATAAAGTTATTTATTAAAGTTTAATAAAATATTCTTCTTTATTATATAAATCATGTTTGTGTCTGTATTGATTATATAACCGTTTTGTTAAATATTTAGTTTTAAAATATAGTGTTTTGAAATGTTTATATTTTAGTTTTCAAAAATATTTTATATTTTATTCTTAAAATTATTATTTGGTTATGAATTCTAAAAAACTCTTCTTACATAACATGTCTTTTTGAAATTATTGTTCTATATTTTTTTAGCTCGATAAAATAAAATTTCTTTTATATTTTTTCATAAAAAACATTTCATATTGTTCTTAAAATATTTTTATTTTTTTTATTCTTCGTATTTGAAAAATATTGTTTAAATTACTATTAAAAACTAGTAATAGAAAGATGAATAGATCAAATAATTCTAGTTCATAAGAAAATTTTTCTCAAAAAACGACAAAAGGTAATCATTCTGGACTATTTAAAGAACATTTAGTCTTATTTGTTGAAGATTCATTTGAAATGTATTCTGAAAGAAATTAATAATTTCATAGTTCTAAAGAAATGGAAGTTTCATTGTTTCAAATATCTTGTGATATTATTCTATTTAAAGTTATCTCTTTTAATGAAGAAAAAGAAAATATAAATACTAAGTTGGATGCATATAGAAAGTCGTATTATGATCTATAGAAAGCATCAGAATCAAAATTTGTTTTTGATTTGTTACAAAAGTAGTATCATAATACTAAAAATAGTTATATATCAAAAGAATATTTTAAATCTTTCAAAATATAAATACTAAGTAAAATGGATCTTCTCAGAAAATAAGTTGTTACAATGCTCGATCTTGATAAACTAAAGTTGTTTCCAGTTGAATTTTATCTGTCTTCTTCTTATCAAAGAATATCATATGTTAAAAATAGATTAGAAGAACTGATAAAACTTTTAGCTGATTTAAGCAAGTGAATTCATAGTTTGAAAGGTTTGGAGGAATAGTCTACCCTTTCTTAAAATATTCATTTTTATTCTCTTAATATAAAAATAAATGTTATATACAATTTTTTATTATTATTTATTTCATTTTTTAAGTGAAAATAGTGAAATTAGTTGTTTCATAATTTCTTTTAACTTTTTATTTTTTTTATGCAAGCATCGACCTAAAATAATTCAATATGTTATTATTCAAGGGAAGTTTTAAAAAAAATAATTTATTTCTTGAAATATCCTTTTTAATTTTTTTTATCTTTTAGAAATAATAAATTTAGGGAGAGTTAATTACTATTCTTATTGTTTTTATGTCACAAAAAGGAGGATAATTGATATGTTTTAATTTTACAAGTTTTACCATGTTCATAAAGTTAAATAAATTTATTCTTTATAATATTCTATTGGATAATGAAGGGAAGAGGTTTATATTTCTCTAATATTATGTGTTTCTCCTTATTTCATTTAATTTATGAGAAGTTCTAATCCTTATAATGGAAGAGAATTTTTCTTTGTGAAATAAATATTATACAAAGAAAAACATGAAAATTTAATTTTGACTTTTTTGAAAAATTAATTTTAAATTTTATTTATTTATGTCATGGGTTTTGTTATCATCAAAATGATGAAGATTATTGAGCATGGGTTGATTAAATAAATTTATTAATTTATTTTTGGGTTTGATACTCACAAAATACCACATTTGTGTTACTAATGAAATCACTTTAACTGAATTTTAGGAAATTAATATTCGTTGAAATATTTATTCTGGAATTATATTCATGACTTTGATCTGTTGGTAATATTCATTGAATTATTTGGAATGTGTTTTAGCATATTCTGGAAAATTGTTCTCAACCCTATGTGGGTAAGCATAGTGTAAGGAATAAACCCTACATTCAGAACAATGTGTATTGTTCATCAACCCTATGTTAGTATAGAACCCAATATTTGAGAAATTAGAAAGTATGGTTTATCAACCCTACGTTTGGAAGCAACCCTACGTTTGAGGAAAAAAATGTTTGGTATATCAACCCTAATTTGGTAATCGACCATATGTTCTATGTTTTTTCATCACATGAAGGGACCCTATGTTTGACTATTTAATGATGGAGTTTTAAAATCTATGATATTATCTGAGTTTTTTTCAATGGTATTGATAGAAATAAAGATTTATTAAAAGAGTTTTACAACCAGTTGAAAGGCTCATTATGATTTTTTTAAAGGTGTGTATTTAATGGAGTAAGTTGTTACTATTATTATTAGAAGTTATGACTCTCTTGAATGTTTTTTAATTCAGATATTCATGATTTATTTTTTCATATTTCTGGATCTAGTTTGACCGAGAGTTGTTTGACCTACTGCATAAATATGTAGACGTTCATCATAGTATAAATATATGTAGTTTTACACATATTCATATACAAAATAAATTGTGTGTCATTGCCTCCAGTGATACACTTTGGAGACATACATGTTTAAATATATCTGATTTACTCACTGTTATTGTCATCATTGCTACTACATTTATTTTCTACATCTTATTATAAAAAATGAAAAAAAAAATGGTGAAGATATACTTTGAATACATTCATTTTTAAACATCAATATGGTGTTTTCTTTTTTTCTGTTTAAATAAATCCTATGAAAATGTTGAAGATCTATATGTTTTCATGCTCTATTGAAAATATGATTTCATCTTTAATTTTCTACTGTAATCTATGAAGTTCAACTTGTAACATCAAATAGATCAAATTATTTGGATTTATTTGAGTTTCAGCCGCTCATACTCATTCATGGTTAAGTGTCAGCTTCTTGTAATAAGATATGGATATTTGCTTCCATGTAAAAGAACCATAAGGATTTGTTAAGTCTTGTAAGGTTTCAATTTCCTATACTCAGTTATGAATATAAACATCTCAGGATAAGAGGACCTAGTTAAAATCACCAAGCTTGTGGAGTTAAGCTTTAGTGGAGTGGACTAAGGGATCTTTGTGCCATGAACCACTATACATCATTGTGTTCATTTCCATTATTTATTTTCATTACATGATCATCTTTGAGAGAAAAGGAAAGAAACATTTCTTTACAAGAGAGGTGTTCTGAATCTGTCAATGCTTTTGAAAAAACACAATTCACCCTCCCCCCTCTTGTGTATTTGTATTCATTATATCCATCCCAACCTAATAGATTACACCGTAACTATTTTTGTGGATGGGTTTTTTAGAAGGCCACACTATGGTGCCTTAAACCATGCCATATAATCTCTTCTCTACATTAGTTAAATATTCTATCCTAGCTTGGTATTCTTGATTAATGTCTTTAAATAATATTTTGTGTAATTCCATTTTGGGAAGCTGTTTTTATTTATGAACCCTTCCATTCAGATCATTAATGGGGATTTAATGAGGGGTTTTCAATGTAAATGTTGACCCTTAAAAATATCATTTTCCCTCCACCATTCACCATTGTTCCAAGAGTATAGAAGTGATATAGAGATGAGTTCATTCCATAGTACCTCTCATTGCACCGTAGTGATTCATTTTTACAGAGTAGTTATACACCATTGTCTCTTTCTTTGTTTTGTGGTGGTTTTTTCCCTATGTCGTAATTTTTATCATGCATCATGGTGGGTTATTCCAATGAACCTCTACACTATTATGCCAACTCTACACCATGGTGGTTTCTTATAATGAACCTCCATACTTCCACGCCCTCCTTACACTATGGATACTTCCGAACATCCAGAGAGCCTGCAAGTCTTCCAATAATCCTTCACCTAAACTTCTAGAATATCTTATCGACAATCAACCACAAAAATAATTGATGTGTGATTGTGTTCCGGTTAGTGTGAAAATGAGGTTAGGGTGATGATTCCTTTAATGAACCTCAACATTTACTTTAACATCTATGATTTAGGAAATCCATAACTTTTTTGCATGTCTTATACGAGTTATTGGAATGATCTGTTGGTGTACTTGGGTATCCCAACAAGAAACCTATGATTTATGTTTGACCACATGATATGTGTGTGTAGACGTTTACCTATGATTGTGTTAATTATATATGGACTATGATGATAATTATACCTATTGCTTATGTGATGTTTGATCTATCATATTTATTTGTATCATATGTATATTCCTCCATCTTTTGTAGTTGATTATACAGGTTGAGCCTATATATACTATATGTCAATTGGTATGTGCTAGAAATTGATCGGCATGTATTTGGGATAATCTAGTTAGTGAGATGTGTCATATAATTTTGGGTTTATCCTTTGAGAGGGATGTTTCTGACATTGTTTATCATGTCATTTGATTTTGGACTATCCAACAAGGGGGGATGTTTCAGACATTGGATGATATGTACTTAGGATATCCCAATCGGCAGGAAATATTTCATACTTTCTTTTGGGTTATTCCACTGAAGGGATGTGTTAGGCTAGTTACTGATGTTTCTACTCGTGTGGAACCAAACAAGGTATGTGTCACTCAGCATGGTGTCGAATCTGGTAGAGTTGGTCTCTTTATACCTGAAATATGATTTGGGATTATGTGATATATTTTTGTTTATATTTATACCTTGTTGTGATCATAGAATGCACATGTATATTTTATGCACTGATGTTATATTTCTTTGGTGGTGTCTTACTAAATCTTGTACTCACACCCTACTCAGGTATTTCAATGTGGTTGTATATTTCATGACTAGAGACCCAGCGAAGGGAAAGGTCCCTATAGTGGATGGATGATCAAATAAGTATGGAGCTAGTAATGAACTAGGATAGGCATCGGAGGACTCCACTATTTATTTATTTATCATCCAATGTTTCATGTATACTGTAGATTGTCTTTACACTTTAGGAACTCATCTATCTATACATCTTCTTAGATTTTCCCATGTACTCTAATAATATTTATTATGTTATTTATTGTTTATTATTCATCCAATGAAGTGATATTGAGGGTATGGTCTCCCAACTAATGGACCCATACCCTCACTTCTAGTTGGAATCCTCTTGTGTACGAGGAGGTGTGTATGAGGTTATGTGTAATTTTGGCTCAGACCCAGTGGTTTGGGTCAGTATTTTACAAAATGGTATCATAGGACCAAGATTTACTGAATTTTTTTATATTTGCCTTGATTTGGGATAGGGTAGATTGGAGTTATGATGGTTGGGGATTGGTAAAGTTAATTATGTTAGTGTTTGATAAGCACTGTATAGTAGACCTCCAAGTTTCCATAAAGTGGGTAAAATTATGTTTTGTTCTTACTGTTGATTAAATTCGCCCAGGGTGATACGCATGTTGTTGAAATGTGATTTATGAGATTTTTGGTCATTCATGTATCATGAATAGGCACATAGGTTCACATTCCATATATATATATACCTATTATTGTGCTCTGTATTAGTTATTTAATTAAATTCCTTGATTTGTGTTATCTGTTTGTGATAAATATTTTAGTTATGTGATATATCTATTTTGTCATGATGTTGTGATATATTTTTTTCCATTAATTAGTTGAACTGAGCATGATGATGTATTGATATATATATATATATATATATATATATATTGACTATGAATAATGTGTTGCGATAGAGACCAGGGTTAGTTCAAGGAGGGGTATAACTGGGGTTATGAGAAGACTCCTATGAAAAAACCTTGGTGTGGTCTCATAAACTATCTAGGAATTTTCATATTCCTGATGTTATTCTTATTGCATAAATTCCACCTCAAATATGTTTGACAGTAGCACCAAATGTTTCATCCCAAGATGCTTCTATGCCAAACCACCTATGGTTTAGGAGGATTTCCCTTATCATGCACTGATATTGGCATAGGTGACTCAACTTATAGATTTGTTTTAATTGGGACTCTTTTGACTGGTTATGGTTTATGGGGAAGGATCTTATAGGGGTAGGCTGATTGTTGTTTATTTTTATCGTGGATTCAAAATCCATCATCCTATATCCTTTTAGGAAACTATAGATACTAATGAAATGGAGGACTAAATATGGTTCATTAGGTAGATCTTCAATTAAGTATTGACCCCAAAGGATTGAAAGGTTAAGCTTGTGACCGTTATGCTTCAAGGTGAAACTATAGGATGGTGGGATGTCATACTATAGGCTGGTAGATGGAAAGTGCTGACTTATGAAACCTTTAAGGATCTATTTTTCAAGAATTTATTTCTTGAAACACTGAAACTATATCATGATTATGAATTTATGGATCTCTAACAAGGGATGATAATTGTGTCCGTATATTCAGTACACTACACCAAGATGATTCCATTTTCTCTTCTAATAGAAGGAAATGATGCTCAGAAATCATGTTCAATATTGGTCAATTCCCAAAGATGAGAAGATAGGTCAAGACTTTTGATCTAATAACCTATGCTTAAATTCTTTGTAAAGCACTAAAAATAGAAAAGGTTGTTAAGGAAGTATTAACTTTTGTTCTTCTTCCAACTATCATTGGACCAAAAGGTTCTTTATTAAGAATATCCATAGATTCTTATTATGAGACTAAGAAGAGGAAGTTAGAGGATGAATACTGTTATGGTTTTCATCAGTTACAGAAGAGTATGGGTTCTTAGACTCCATCTATGGGAGGTAAATTTTCTAGGTGTTACATGTAAGATGGGAAACTTACAAAATTATTGTGCCTATTCTCTCAAGACTTTTCACATGTGTGGAAATACAAGACACCTTAATTGGTTCTATGATCAGGCTTTGAGTATGCATACTATTAGAGCTAACTCAGGACCTCAACAGAAAGTACATCTCCTGTGGGGGTTGGTAAAATAGGTGACTTGTGGGCTTTAGGGAAATCATAGAGTGTTAAATGGTCATTCTTGTGAAATTTATCCAACTCCAGGGGACAATAGATAGGGGTATCCATAGTATGAGGTATTATACTATTTTCTTCTTCTCTAACTTGGTCATTGAAGAAGTATCTTTTTCATTTCCTTATTTAGGTGGTCTATTTCATGATCTTATTTTGATTCAACTTTATTCCCTTAGGTTGTGACTTTAAATCCTTTGTGAAAACAAATTAACGGGATTTGGAAACAATAAGGATTTATGGAAAAGTGAGTAGTGACCTATTTTAAGATTTTTTGTTTTCCTCTAAGGTTGTCAGAGTAATACTATTGGAGATATTTTTAGAGGATTATAAGTCTTTTGAGGGGGAGAATTATAAAACCCTAAACTTTTTTTACATTAATAAAATACATGTTTCCCTACTCGTCCTATTTGTATTTGATTTAATCCATATTTAAATTATGTGTATTGGGATTGAGAAACTTAAGAAAAAAAATGGTCAGTTTTTTTACTTTCTATCCAAACCAAGGGAGGTTGCGTCATAACACTTATGACCACTCCAAAGAGGAGGTGTTTGTGCTTTAGTGAAAAGGTTGTGTTTTATTAAAATGTTGTAATAAGGTTTGTGCCATAAATCTAGAGGTTATGTCATATTACTGATGGTGATATGGGATTTCACCATAGTTGTTATTGTAGAGGGGTGTTCGAGAAGGATTCACCATGTTGCCTTGGATAACACCATAGAATCGATTATCTACATTAGTTATAGACACTGGTCCAATACGGTCTTTGAGAGTAATAAATTTAAATTATTTGTTATGGATTTAAATTTAGGGAATCCATTTGTTATTGATAAGGACTTCATTTTATATCTTTAATGGGGATTTAACTAGAGTTTTTCAATGCGGAAGTATCCCCCTAAAAATATAATTTTCCCTCCATTATTCAGCATCATTACAAGAGTTTGGAAGTGTTTTAGAGACAAATCCACACTTTAGTACCTTTCTTTATTCCACATCAATTTGTTTTGTAGAGAATTTATTCGGCACTGTCTTATAGTTTTTGTTGTGGTGGTTCACGCCCTACATCATAGTTTTCATCCTATGATGTGGTGGGTTCTTCTAGTGAACCTCTACACCATGGTGGCCAAATATACACCATGGTGGTTTCTTTCAATGCACCTCTATGCCAAAACACCCTCCTTACACCATAGAGACTTTCAAACTACTAGAGATCCTTCCAGTCTCCCAAAAATCCTTCAACCAAACTTGTGGACTCTATTGTCGATAATTAACCTTAGAAGTCCCTAAAATGTGATCATGTTCAGGTTAGTGTGTGAATGAGCTTCGGGTGATGATTCCTTCGATGAACCTTGACATTTACTTTGAAAACCATGAGGTTGGAAGTCCTTAACTTTTGTGCATGTCTTATATGGGTTATTGACTTGATTTTTTGGAATTTGTGTGTACCCAATGAGAAACCAATGATTTTTTCTTTATCACATGATGTGTGTGTGGGTCCTTTCATCTATGATTTTTTTTGTTTTTATATAGACTATTATGATCATGTTACCTATTGTTGATGTGATGTTTGATCTATCATATGTATTTGTATCATATTTTTTATTCCTCTATATTTTATAGTTGAGTGTGTATGTTGATTCTATTTATACTATTCATTAAGTAGGATGTTAAAAAATTGGTCATCATGTACTAGGTCGATTCTAGCTAGAAGGATGTGTCACATAATTTCAGTTTATCCTTCAAGATGGATGTGTCAAACAATGGTTGGTATGTCACATGATTTTTTATTATCCATCAGGAGGGATGTGTCAGGCATTGGTTGGTATGTACTTGGGATATCCCAACTAATAAGAATGTGTCATACTTGATTTTTGGTTGTTCTACTAAGGGGATGTTTCAAGATAATTACCAATTTTTCTACCATTATGGCACTGAAGCAGGTATGTTTCTCCCAGCATGGGGCCGAAGTCAATAGATATTATCCTCATGGACTCAGCATATGATTTTTTATTATGATATATATATTTTTTATATATGTAACTTATTATGATCATGGAATGAACTTTTATATTTTTTTCACTGGTGTTAAGGATCATTGGTGGTGTTCTACGGAGTCTTGTACTCACACCCTACTCAGAAATTTCAATGTTCTTATAGATTTCATGAACAGAGTCCTAGTGAAGGGAAAGGGCCCTATAGTGGATGGATGAGAAGAGAAGTATGGAACTGGTACTAGACTAGGATGGGCACCAGAGGAATCCATTGTTTATTTATTTATCCTCTTCTATTGTTTTTATACTCTAGTTTGGATTTTCACTTTGGCTGCCAAATTATCTATATATCATCTTAGATTTCTGCATGTACTCTGGTTATATTTATTGTGGTTTTTATTTTTTATTATTGATCTTATGACAAGATATTGTGGGTATAGTCTCCTCGCTGATGGACCTAGAACGTCACAGCTAGTAGGTAACCTCTTTCATATGGGGAGGTGTGCATGATGTCACGTGGTATTCCAGATCAGACCCGGTAGTTTGGGTTGGGATGTTATACATTCATCCTAGTGCTTCACCATGCGGTACACGTATTCTTTTTGTTAAGAAGAATAGGTCAAAGAATCTTTTAATTAATTATCGAGAACTTAAAAATATCACTTTTAATAGAAAGTATCATCTACCTTGTATTGATGATCTATTTGATCAATTATGAGAAGTTCAATATTTTTTCAAGATTGATCTTTGATCTAAATATCATCAACTAAGCATCAAGAAGAATAATATACCCAAGACAGCCTTCTATACAAGGTATAGTCAATGTAAATTTATAGTAATAACATTTAGACTTGTCAATGCTTCTGATATCTTTGTAGATTTAATGAATAGAGTCTTTATAGATTACCTTGATCAGTTTTCAATAGACTTAATATACAATATTCTCATATATTCGGGGAGAAAGAAAGTGTATGAATAATTTTTTAGAATTGTGTTAATGACCGTGAAGAAGTAGAATCTATATTCTAAATTAAACAAGGGTAAATTTTTGATATAAAAAGTATCAATATTAGGTTATATAATTCCATTTGAGGGTATATTGGTGGATCATTCAATGACGTAAATTATTAAGAAATGGCCTAGACCAACCATGGTAATCGAGATCTATAGATTTCTTAGGCTGGCTAGATATTATCAACACTTTGTGAGATATTTCTCATAACTATCTAATACACTCACCAAGTTGAACTATAAGGGATCTAAGTTCTTGTGGATAAAATAATGTAAGGAGATTTTCAAAGAAATTAATAGAAGGTTGGTCATTGTTATTTTTCTTACACTAACCTGTAGTATAGAAGGGTTTTTTATATATAGTGATGCATCAAATAATAGACTAGGATGAATCCTCATGTAAAATGATATTTTAATAGATTATTCCTCTCTCCAATTGAAAAATTAAGAGAATAATTACCTGACTCATGATTTGGAGCTAGCACCAGTAATTTTTTCATTAAATATATGGAGACATTATCTATATGGTCAACAATGTGATATATATACTGATCATAAAATCGTGATGTATATATTTACATAGAAAGGGTTAAATTTGAACCAGAGAAGATGGTTATAGTTGATAAAAAATCATGGTATTCCAATACATTACCACCCTAGGAAGGTCAACAAGGTGGTTAATACTCTAATTTGGAAAGATTGTACTAGTTTTTCTATAATGATGATTGAAAGATATAAAATATTTACGGATTTGCATAAGTTGGAACTTGAAATATTAATAAAATAAGATAAATATTAGCTTTCTCATATGAATGTTAAATCATCCATCCATGAGAGGATTAAGATGACATAGAAGAAAGATGAGGAATTACAGAAGAAGGTGGGGAATGTTCCTGATTTCAACCATGATCATACTGGAATGATAAGGTCTAGAAACCACATATGTGTTCCATAAATACAAGATTTAAAGAAGTTTTTTTTGTATGAAGCTGAAATTTCATCATTCTCTATTCATCCTAGAAGTAAATATATATATACATGAAAGAGTATTTCTAGTGGGATGACATGAAAAGGGATATTATAGAGTATATATCTCAATTCTTGGTCATTCATCTTGTTAAGGATGAGAGACAAAATTATATGGTAATGTTACAACCATTACCCATAAAATAATGAAAATGGTTAAATAATACAATAGATTTCTTCATCAGGCTCCCCAAAACCTCTAAATTAAATAATGCTATTTGGGATTTAGTCAATATTAATATGAAATCAGTTCATTTTAATTCAACTAGATATGATTTATATCTTTATTATATATCTCAATTATAAATTAAGAAACTCATGAGATTTTATGGAGTGCCACTCTCAATCATATATGATCAGTATCCAAGGTTTACCTCAAAGTTTTAGATAATACTTCAGTAAGATCTAGATATATTGTTGCATTTTAGTACTACTTATCATTATAAAATATAT
This sequence comes from Viscum album, assembly GCA_963277665.1. Taxonomy (NCBI): domain Eukaryota; kingdom Viridiplantae; phylum Streptophyta; class Magnoliopsida; order Santalales; family Viscaceae; genus Viscum; species Viscum album. The sequence continues at coordinate 544,275,712 of OY728157.1, forward strand.
TTTCAATCTAAGATGGCCATTCATACTCTAAAAGAAATGTTTAGATCTTTATATATGTATTTAAAAGGTGGTTAGGATTAGTGCTTTCCTTTTGTATAATTTTCTTACACTAATAGCTTTCACTCAAGCATTCAAATGGATTCATATAAATCTATATATGCAAAGAAATGAAGAAATCCAATTTTTAGGGTGAATTTGTATAAATAAAGCTATTAGGACCAGATATAGTGGATAAAAATGGTTAAGAGGGCAAGATTCATTCAACAACACATTAGGGGAAGCACGAAGTTGACAAAAATTTAGGTTGATAGTCATTGATGAGATATAGTGTTTGAATTTGGTGATAATTTATTCCTATGAATATCTTCATAGAAGAAGGTTATGAGAGTTGTAATGAAGGGAAATATGAGCTATAGATATATCAGTCCCTTATAATTTTTTTGATTGTATCGAGATGATAGCTTATTATTAGGTTATTCCACCAAGTCTCTCTCAAATTCATGATGTGTTCCATATATCTCTTCTGAGAAAGTACACAACTGATCCTTCACAAGTAATGAACACAAAGGTTGTATCATTTGATAAATATTTTTCTAATGAGGAAAAACTAGTATAGATTTTGAATCACAAAAACAAAGTTCTACAAACCAAATCCACTCACCTGGTCAATTTTTTTTGTGAAACCATAAATTTTAGGAAGGTATGTGGGATCCTGAGGATGTGATAAGGTAGAAGTATCCTTAATTGTTTCCATCAAAGTTATATAATTTCAAGGGATAAATTCTTATCTTGGGGTATAATGTAACATCCCAAGATTTTATGATATATTTCTCTTTAAATAAAGCTAACTTCTTTGATAGCTTACTTTACACGTAAAAATGAGTTTAAATGAACTGAGAAAAAATATTGAAATATTAATATGTTATAGTTAAACTATTTTTGAAATAAAAATATTAAATTTATCCTAGGATGAATTTTTTAGATTTTTCAAAAGAAGTTATTTTTTGGTAAATTATAACACATAAATTTTTCATGAAATACAGTATCTTTTATGATATCAGAAAGACATAAATATGATATAAAATTTTATAAAACTTATGGAATGAATAATTAATGATAATATACTACATATATAATATAAAAATAATTAAAAACATGTCAATTATAATTTATTTCATGATAAATATGAAAATCATTTTCAGTGTTGATTCAGTTCTAGCGCAGTACTGGAAAAGTCAAATTTTATAATTACCCGGGCCCGCTCTTCTAGAATTCGTGCTTAAAAATGCTGTGTATTTTTTTTATAAAATTAACTAAATAATTACACAACACTTTAAATAAAAGAGTTCCTTTTCTATTCTAGGTTCTGTAGAAATTAGAGTACATTTCCCATTTTATCAGAGTTCAAAGAAAACAATTGTCCACTACACTTCCGTATGCTAATTCAGAAAGCGACGACATATGTAAATAAACTTCTAAGATACCTGTGAAAAGTCATTTTAAAACAAAGGGTGAGTATTTAATTTCCTAGTAAGGGGTTTTAAATCTGTTGAATTATTTTTTAGAAATTGATCTTTTAAAAATAACTTTTGGTTAAATAAACATGACATTATTTTTGAGAATTAAAATAAAAATATTGTTAAAATACTAACATATTTACACTTTAATAAAAATATCTTTTTTTGGAATATAGTCATACTTTGAAATAACTTTAAAACTAATCGATTGATCTTCTTTGAAAAATATTAAGCAAGATTATTGAAAACAAAACATTAGTTTGAGGAAACTTAATTCATTGAAGGATGTATTTGGCCTACCCTCTTAGCGAAGGATGGGATCACTCCCCAATGACCTTCTATTTTTACAATGAACAAGCATCGGGATTTTTCAAAAATGCTTAAATATTTCTTTATATATATATATATAAGTGTTTGTCACTGGAGTTTTTATTTTTAAACACGTCAATGTATTAAAATACACATTTATACTTATATATATATACATATATATATATAAGAATGAATATATATATATATATAATTTCTATTTCATCGTTTGAAAGTTTAGTTACTACCAAAACTTTTATCAACTAGACTTTGTGTATAATTATTCTTTCATTCACGAATCACCTTTCATGCTCATATGAGCAATTCAATTTTCTTAATTTAACCGTAATAATTAATAAATTTCCATGCATAAAATTTTAAAGGAAACATTTAAATCAATTTCTATGATATCCATGTCTTTATTAATTTCAGGACTAAGCCTTAAAATTTTAAATCAAAACATGAGATTATTATAAATGCAATGGGTGTCGATGTAATGCACAATGCATGGCCATGTGTATATGAAAACGTGATTCCCATAATATTGGTAAAACATTATGATATGCTAGGTGAGTTTTTTTAATCATGATGATAAATAATAAAATCACCATTTCATCCATCTATATATACATATACATATATATATGCATATTGACATGGAACATACAACACTCATTAATCACAAATTAAATACATGGTTGAGAAAAATGTCGATAAATGAAAAATATTCATTAGTCATATTAATTATTAAATCAGATTAAATCATGGACTAAACACATATACACTCATACATTAATTGTTCTAAAATTTTTTATACTTAGTTGGATAAATATACTTATATATTCACGTTGGTATATCATAATCCATAAAAATAAATCTTACATAACATTAAAATAAATCATGAGGTATGAAAAATATTCCATAAATTTATATTTAAAATAAACTAAATAATTACATAAATAAACCCTTGTTTGAAAATAAATTTCTATTGAAAATTAGATTAGATCATCAAAATAAGTTTTTAATTGAAAAAAAGAGGTTTTCCAATAAAGAACTCAAATAACATTTTAACCTGACATATCAAATAAAAGATAACATAATTTCCCTTACCAAATAAAAATTTATGATCATAAGAAAGAAGAATTTTTAAACAGAATTATAATATAATTTTTCAAATTAGGATTATAAGAAATATAATTTTCTTTATAAAACCCCTTTCACAAACATAAATAAAAAACATAAAATTGATTAAAATCTATATTATCTCCATTATGAAAATATAAATGGAAATTGCACAGAATGTGTTTGAAAAGTAATAAACCCTTACCTTTTTTATCTATGGCAATTATCACTACCTAACAGAACACCAAACATGACCCTCTTGCTCAAAGATAATGAAAACTATATTCTCCTCTGCCTCTCTAAAAAAACACATATTTATACTAAACAGTACACTGTGTGAATTTATGATGATATTTTTGGTGTATCTTTTATTTGAAAAAATTCACTCTAAAATAAGGAAAACAACAATGGATTCAATTAATGAATCTCAACAAAATTTTCAAACTGTTTCAAGAAAATGACCCATAACCAACTGATACGTGGAAGATTAAAATAATCCAGATTAGAAATATGAACCAAGATTGTTGATGCTTCACAGAAATGAATGATACATCGTCTGATAAAATATGAATTTGAGAAGAAAACCAACAATGAAATTAATACACTAATTCAATCGCCAATACCTACTAGAAAACTATGGATAGGATAAAAAATGAATGAAGACTAATTCAAGAGGCTAGACGACAATACAATTTAAAATTTCATTGACAAACAATTCACAAAAATTTAATTATAATATCTATACTATTCATAATAAGAAGTTGGTTGTAAGAAATTAATATAAAAATGGCGGATAAGATATGGGATCGTCATCTGAGGAATAGTATTTGAAAAAAAAGACAACTAGATGAGTTAATACATTGAAAATGGTCCACAAGTTGTGAATTGAGTAATATTTGGATAAAAAAACTTCACTAAACAAATATTACTTGTGATTTGGGACCACGCACATCATTTTCCTCTAAAATCTCATCCATGTGACTCTGATCTAGATCTGCATCGCATTAAAGATCGGGTTTGATTGAACCCTAATAGCGACATAGTTCTAGTATTACTTCAATCCCAGCTCAGTCCTTTTCCTTTAGCTTCATGATGCCTTTCTCAATATTTGATTGACCGCTAAACAGCCGATCTTACTCTTCTCGGTTTGCAAGTCACGCTCGGTCTCTATTTCTTCAGCTCGACCTCGACTCTTGAATACAAAACCTCACTTGGTTTTTTTGGTTCATAATTTCTTATATTCAATCCTCTCTAGAAGCTAAAAGTGACTCATCTCCCTCCCAATCACGGATTCACTTTTTTTTACCACGTTTTCAATTTTTTTCTTTTATTTTACATTGTTGATTTATCGTTATATATTAAAATTCTCAAGATAATGCTTATATATATTTATCTTTTATTTATTTATTTTAATTCAATAATTATATATATATAATCTATTTTTTTATTTTATATAAATATAGTTTAATAATATTTAATTTACATGTATACATATATCCATATTATATATGATTTCATTTATTTATTTATCAAATAAAATATTATTTTAAATAAAAAAATATTTATTTCATATCAATTAAAAGTTAAATAATAATATTAAAATCAATATTTTCTATTAATTTTATTTATATATTAATATTTATCATATGTCATTTTTAAATTTTAATTTAAAATTTCTAATGAATACTTTTTATAATGGTCGAATAAAAACTTTATAAATATCAATGTCTAAGGGCCGATCAAACCCACAGAAAAATAATATCACGACATTTACTCCACTTCTTTCAGAAATGGTTTTATATGTTCCTTATATTCTTAGTTTTGTTGTTATTTTTCTTGCTAAAACCTTTGTGCTTATATCAGATCCAAAAGATGTGGACTACCTGATCGGCATCGTTGTGTTTCTCGGAAGAATTCTAGTTGTTTTATTATCGATAGTAGTGGGTTTAATGGGTTAGTTCTTGTGTGTCAGAGATGTATTCTGGTCTTTGTATAAATAAAATTCTTACTGCTTATATCTCTATGTTCATAAATTTATGTATTTCATTGAATTTTATAACATTGAAAATACATAAAACTTATTTTTAAACTTGGGGTGTTACATCCCCCCCTAATTGAATTGCTCCCTCTCAATTCATTTACACTTAGCACTTCTAATTTCCATTTATTATGATTCTTTCATGATATCCCCAAGGTCTGTATAGTTTTCTTCCATAGTTATCGTATCTTCCAATGAGATTAAAGTTCAGGGAGGATTAAAAATCCTCCACCTCCTTTTCCCAAACACAATGCGTTCAAGAGTGGTTGTATAGATGTAAGATAGTCCTCAAGGAATGATAATTAATATAGTATCCCAGAAGGTTGTCTTGTATTTTATTCCTATAAAAAATTCTCATTGCAGCATCTTTAAAAGTTTCAAAGTCATCGTAAATTATTCCTGTGAAAAAAAAGCTTAAGAGTTGACACATATAAGTTGTGCGAATATTTCATTCTTTTTCTACTCTATAAAAGTTTGAGATTGATTTTGGCTGCTCAAACAGGGTAAAGCACCTAAAAATTCATTTGGGATACGCCCCTTGGCATCTATAGAAGCGATGTTGAATTTTTCTGATGACTTCAAAGAAAAAACCTGAACCGTGATGAAAACGAAGTACATTAAGCATGCCTCATACATTGTAAAGTCATTTACAGGAAAGTCACATGGATTCGTAGGGATGAGATTCTTATTTGCATGATTCTTCCATAATCATATCAAGTAATTAATTTAGAAGGCCTAAGATATTTATTTGAGTTCTCCTTCCTTTCATATGAAAATTTCAAAAAGGAATTTTGACTAATAAAGGATACTCAATCTATCAAAGGATTCTAATTTTCCAGAGTTATCTAGAACATTCCTCTGATACTAATTATAACACCCCGAGCTCGATCTTCTAGAAATTGTGCTTAAAAATATTGTGTATTTTTTTTATAAAATTAATTGAACAATTACACAACACTTTAAACAAAAGAGGACCATTTATGGTCTAGGTTCTGGAGAAATTAGAGTACATTTTCCATTTTATCAGAGTTGAAAGAAAACAATTGTCCACTACACTTCCACATTCTAACTCTGAAAGTGAATACTTCTGTAAATAAACTTCTAAGATACCTATGAAAAATCATTTTAAAACAAAGGGTGAGAATTTAATTTCCCAGTAAGGAGTTTTAAACTGTTGAATTATTTTTTAAGAAATCAATCTTTTGAAAATAACTTTTGGTTAAATAACCCTAAAATTATTTTTGAGAATCAAAATGAAAATATTGTTAAAATACTAACATTTTTACACTTTAATAAAAAAATCTTCATTTGTAATATAGTGGTACTTTGAAATTTCTTTAAAACTAATCCAGTTATTTTCTTTAGAAAATATTAGTCAAGCTTCTTGAAAGACATTATTTTGAGGCAACTTAATTAATTGAAGTTTGTCTTGGTCCTACCCTCTTAGCGAAGGATGGATTCACTTCCCACTGGCCTTTTATTTTTATACAACGAACAAGTGTTGTAATCTTTCAAAAACACTTAAATATTTCTTTACACATATATATATATATAGGAGTATTTTTCACCAAAGTTTTTATTTTTAAACACATCAATGTATTAAAATACACATTCATACTTATATATATACATATATATATATAATAATGAATATAAATATATATATATATATATATATATATAATTTCTATTTCAAAATTTGAAAGTTTGGTTACTACCAAGACTTTTATCAACTATACTTTACATATAATTATTCTTTCTTTCAAAAATCACCTTTGATGCTCATATGAGCAATTCAATTTTCTTAATTTAACCATAATAATTAATAAATTTACATTAATAAAATTTTAAAGGATACATTTAAAACAATTTCTATGATATCCACGTCTTTATTAATTTTGGGACTAAGCCTTAAAAATTTAAATTAAAACATGATCTTATTATAAATGCAGTGGGTGTCGATGTAATTCACAATGAATGGCCATGTATATGTGCAAACACGATTCCCATAATGTTGATAAAAAGTTATGATATGATATGTGAGTTTTTTTCAATCATGATGATAAATAATAAAATCACCATTTAATCCATTTATATATATATATATATTTGTGTGTGTGTGTGTGTGTGTATGTATGTATATATGCATATTGACATGGAATATACAACACTCGTCAATCACAAATTAAATATATGGTTGAGAAAAACGTTGATAAATGAAATATATTCATTAGCAGAATTAATTATGAAATCAGATTAAATCATGGACTAAACACATATACACTCATACATTAATTGTTCCGAAATTGTTTATACTTAGTTGGATAAATATACTTATATATGCATGTTATTATATCATAATTAATAAAAATAATTCTTACATAACTTTGAAATAAATAATGAGTTATGAAAAATATTTCATACATGTATATTGAAAATAAACTAAATAATTACATATATAAACACTTGTTTGAAAATAAATTTCCATTACAAATTAGATTAGAACATCACAATAAGTTCTTAATTTAAAAAAAAGGTTTGTCAACAAAGAACTCAAATTACATTTTAACCTGACATATCAAATAAAAGAAAAACATAATTTCCCTTTCAAAAACATAAATCAAAAACATGAAAATGATTAAAATATATATAATCTCAGTTATGAACATATAAATGGAAATTGCACATAATGTATTTGAAAAATAATAAACCCTAACCTTTTTTATCTTTGGCAATTATCTCTACCTAAGAGAACACCAAACATGGCCCTCTTTCTCAAAGATAAAGAACACTCTATTCTCCTCTACCACTCTAAAATCACATATTTTGTACTAAACAATGCATTTTGTGAATTTATGATGATATCTGAGATGTAACTTTTATTTTAAAAAATGCATTATAAAACAAAGGAAAACAACAATGGATTCAATTAATGAATCTAAACAAAACATTCAAATAGTTCTAAGAAAATGACTCATAACCAACTGATACATGAAAGATTAAAATAATCCAGATTAGAAATATGAACTAAGATTGTTGATGCATCACAGAAATGAATGATACATCATCTGAGAAAATAGGAATTTAAGAAGAAAACAAACAATGAAATTAATACACAGATTCAATCACCAATACCTACTGAAAAATGATGGATTGGATGGCGAAAGGAAGAAGACTAATTCAAGAGGATATCTAACAATCCAATTTAAATTTTCCTTGACAAACGATTCACAAACATTTAATTATAATATCTATACTATTCATATCAAAAATATGGTTGTAATAAATCAATAAAAAATATGGTAGATAAGATATGGAATCGTCATCCGAGCAACAAAGATCCGAAGGTAAAGACAAATAGATTAGTTAATACATTGAAAATGGTCCAAAAGTAATGAATTTTGTAATATTTGGATAATAAAACTTTAATAAACAAATCTTACTTGTGATTTGGGAACATGATCATCGTTTTCCTCTAAAATATCATCCACGCGACTCTAATCTAGATCTACATCGCATCACAGGTTGGGTTTGATCAAACCCTAAAAGCGGCATAGATCCAGTCTTCCTTCAATTCGAGCTTAGACCTTTACCTTTAGCTTCGTAAGGCCTTTATCAATCTTCGATTGACCACCAAACAACCGATCTTACTCTTCTCAGTTTTCAAGTCATGTGTGGTCTCTATTTCTTCAGCACGACCTCGACTCTTGAGGACAAAGCCTCATCTGGTGTCTTTAGTTAACCGTTTCTCATTTGTAATCCTCTCTAGAAGCTAAAGGTGACTGATCAATCATGGATTCACTTTAATTTTTTATTTTTTACCATGTTTTTAATTGTTTTTCTTTTATTTTACATTGTTTATTTATCGTTATATATTAAAATTTTCAAGATAATGCTTATAAATATTTATGTTTTATTTATTTATTTTAATTCAATCTTTATATATATATATATATATAGATATACATAATCTATTTTTTAAAATTTTATATACATATAGTTTAATGATATTTACTTTAAATATATACATATATACATATTATATATTATTTCATTTATTCATTTATCAAATAAAATATTATTTTAAATAAAACTTTTTTTATTACATATCAATTAAAAGTTAAATAATAATATTCAAAAAAACATTGTGTATTTAATTTATTTATATATTAATATTTATCATATGTAATTTTTAAATTTTAATTTAAAAGTTCTAACGGATAGTTCTTATAATGGTCAGATAAAAACTTTATAAATATCAATGTCTTAGGGCCGATCAAACACATAGAAAAATAATACCACGATGCTCACACCACTGCTTTCGGAAATGGTTTTATATGTTCCTATTGTTCTTATTATTGTTGCTATAGTTCTTGCTACAACCTTTGTGCTTATATCAACTCCAAAATATGTGGACTACCCGATCGGCATCGTTGTGTTTCTCGGAGAAATTCCAGTTATTTTATTATCGATAGTAGCGGGTTTAATGGGTTAGTTCTTATGTGTCAGAGATGTATTCTAGTCTTTTTATAAATAAAATTCTTACTACTTATATCTCTACATTCATAAATTTATGTATTTTATTTCATTTTGGAACATTGAAAATACATAAAACTTATTTTTAAACCTGGGGTGTTACAAATTGGGTGTCCTTAAGATAATATTTGAGAAGGAAGAAGTATTTTCTTATATTTTTTTATATATATAAAGTATAATTTATGATTTGGATATATAGAAACAAATTTTGGATTTATATAAAAAATGACTTGTTCAAATTCTTGTACAGGGCTAGAAAAGTCAAAATAACATATTAAATAAGTTTTCATGACATAGATGTGAGTAAATATACATATTAAATTAATATAAAAGTTTATATTGAACTTAATTTATTAATTTTTATCATTATAATTTATTTTTAATTTTTAGTGATTAAATAATTACCTTAAATTCTTACCCATTGCTGACACAATGCTTGTGTAATCAGTGGAAAAATAAAAGTAGGTAATTTTAAAAACATTAAGACTAATGTTTTTTTACAATAATTATGGTTACACAAGAATTTAATAAGTAATAATAATGTATTATTTATAGATAAAATTATTTTATTCTAATTCCAACTTTTATGGATGTATTTTAAGTCAAATTAAATGAATATTGTCAAAAATGATATTAAAGATATTTTATGAAAAAAATGTTTTATTAAATTATTTAAAAATCATAAAAATTTTGAAATAGAAAAAGTAAGATAAAAAATGGTTAAACTTTTCAACCCTTTTCTATTTATAATCAAATTTTTACCTTATAATTAAAATTATAACCCTTTAATATTGAAAAATTCATTATTGTGGTTAAGGTTAAAATTATTTAATAATGGGGTTAAACTAAAAGATAAGGTTTAAAATATCTCCTAAAACTATAAAAATTTTATTAGTTAAATATATTAAAACCATATCATATCTTATCTTATAAATTATATCCACATGGTTCCACTTTCACATGAAAATTAATTTATCATATTTAAATCTTTTTATAATTCCATGTGTGTCCTTTCATTCACTATAAAAAGGAACCACCTCTCCTCACTTATATACACCACCTATAGCTTATTAGATTGATAAAAACCAATAAAAACCTCTTATAAACACAATTATACATGTTTTTAAGGATTTTAAATCCCCAATATTCCAACACTAGGTTCCTTAAGATGATATATAAAGTAGCACTTTCAAAGAAGAGGTAATCATATTCATCGAACACTTTCATTTTTATTATCCTTTTACAACATTTAATTTTGATAAAACTATTTTAGTATAATAGAACTGGTATCTCAAATATACTAAGATTTTATTATGTTCATGAAATAATATCTATCTGTGTCCTTATAAATCAAATTTGAAATAAAACTATTTCTCATGTGTATGGCAGACTACTGCCTCACAAATTTTACATTACTGCCTTGCATGGCTTGTAATAATGATAGAACTAATGGATATATATGATACTTATGAAATAATTATAATTATTTATTATAATATATCAACTAATTCCTTACCCTTCCACCTATTAAAAAATAATAATGTTGTTCATGCGTAGGTATGACCTACCATCTCAATGAAGCGATGTGATTCATTTTTCATGTTCGTTTCTCATGGATGATTTTAAGTATGTACATAATGAATATATATTATTTTAATATAAATATTTAAAAAAAATAGATGATAAAAATATGATCAATATGCAAGTACCATAACTAACGAATCAAAATAAACACGAAAAACAAAGTAGTTAACACCCAAAACAATGATAATAATAGAAGATTAATAATAAATGAGTGATAAGATGTTATAAATAGACCATATATAGTATTATAAATATAAATATGGTTCTATTATCTAATTATAATGGATAAAAATTTAATATATTAGAGGTTATAGGTATTTAATAGTAAATTTGAACTTGAGGTATGGGATTTCGTCTCAATTTCCAATCCATTGAGACATATATGTTATTATGCACCTATTTAATTTTATGTGGTGTATATATTTAACCTTTGATGTATTTATAAGGAATATATATTTATTATTTATGATTAAAGTTTCAATTTATTTTTATTCTTTCAAGGGGTTACAGTTTAAAATATACTAAAGATGTTAGAATTTATTTTAGAATCTCATTTTTTGGGATTGAACTTATTTTCATTAAATTAATATTATAATATATCCATAATAAACATCATATATATTCATATACTAAAGATATTTAAGGATTTTACATGTTTTATTATAATTTTCATTCTCTTTTTAACTTGAATCAATCAAATAAATGTTTAAAATAAAAGTTGATCTTATTTTTCATTTTGATCGGGTATATTTTTCTTTCATGTACATATTTATCAAAATTATTTTACCAAAATCACTTTTATCTAATAATATGAATTATTAAGAACTTTATACATTATACTTTACTTATTAAATGGTTTTAAATAAATATTTCTAATGTTTTATAAAATTTTAATTTCTGACATTATTTATAAAGATTCAAAAGGGATGTTTTATTTTTAACGTATAAGACATTAATGGATTTTCTCAGCTCCATAACGGTTTTAAAAAATTTATATTATTATACAGTTTTTTAATGGATTTAAAAAGATAAATCTTTAATGAAATATTATTTAAATATTTCACTTACATTTTGTTTATTTCTCTAAATGACATGATTTTATTAAAAAACCTATATTTTTTTATGAATTTATTGTCATATCGTATCAGTAATTAATTTTTTGGTCATTCACATTCACTTAAAACATTAAATTTATTTTGATCATTATATATTAAATTTCTATTAAATATAAATATTATTTGTATCATGGATATAATTATTTCTTAAACCATATATCATTTCTTCATACGGTGTTTTACTTTTAAAGTTATTTGGTTGACTGGGGATATATTGATATTGTTTTATTCTTTACTCAATAAAAAAATTTGTTTATAATGAATATTATTTATGAATTAAATTTATTATTCAATATATGAGAAATGTATAGTACATACAGTGATGGGTGGGTTTCAGTTATAGATAGCCCCTCAGTGCATCGACAAGTCTCATGAGACAAACCAGTTGGCTAGCCATTTTAAATAGGTTTTTTTCATATACCTACCAATTAACTTAAACTTTATTAGTACAAGGATTTTATGGTACATATTCATGATTTTTGGTATCTTTTTTCCATATATTAATAATTTACTTCATTGATAATTCAGTTATTATTATCCATGATATTACTGCATTGATATTATCCATGGATGTATTTTTTTTATTAAGTTATTGATTAAATGGAATGGTATTCAATTATTTACATTTCCATATTGATTTTGAATTATTTATTTATGATAGATTATATTTTATGTAACTCTTAATAAATATCTGAGGTCAAATTTTATTTTATTTCCTTTCCCATGGATATGAAGGAGGATTTTATGAATAATATCAAGGATGTAATAATTTTTATTATGCAATGTATTTTATATTTTCAATGTAATATGGGAATTATGTATTTATATAGTTATTTAGGACTATTAAACTGATCAATAATTCATAGTGTAATTCCTTGTATCTAATACCAATATAATAAATAAGACATTGTCTCTGGGTTACTGGAGTTAGGGTTGTTATAAAAATGGATTATAGTTTTTCACCTAACCATAATGTCAGTCTTGTCAGGAAGTTCAGTTCAGATTCAATCTATTTTGATAATGTTTCTTCATGGATTACTCAAGGGCTCTATAACTTGATCTATGAGGTTTTTTTAGAAGAATCAACAGTATCTTTAAGATTAAAAAGATCTAAAGGCTTGAATTTATATGGAAGAAGTTATAGAAGAGGTTGAAATAATTTTGAGCATTTGAATTTGAAATTTAAATTAAAACATAATATAGGATTTTGTAAAAAATAGTTTATATACATGAGGTATAGTTAAGAAAGGGTGTGGTATGAAGAAAGGGTATTTGATACTATAATTTAGAGGAGATTCATTTTAGTGTCATGAAAATTGGTAGTTCAACACTACCATTTAATAGAAAAGAATATTTGTGTATGTTACATGATTAAAGAGTGAAATAAAACTGATATTACTGAAGAATATTTATGTGAATAAGTTGGTGAATAATTGAGATTAAACACACTATACAGAAATATAAGTTTTTATGTGCTAAAGAAAAAGAATAAGAATATGTGTAAGTTCATGTGAACTTATATTGAAGAAGAAAACCAGAAGAAGAGGTGTTGTGAAAAAGTGTTTTTGAAATTAAGAAGAATAATAATGAAGTATTTAAATAATGAAAAAATGTAGTGATCATTCTACTGTTAAGATAAGGTATTATGTGCATTTCATGTTTCATACAGATAAAGAAGTCCTTGCATGTTGTTGTGCAAGTGAAAGTGGAAGAATATTAAGGTAAGAAGAACATAAAAAACCTATATCTGTTATAAAGAATACACATTGGTTGTTAATGTGAAACTATTAGGATAGTGGCATAAATATATAGAGGAATTCTATAGAGTTTGGGATGCACCAAACATGGGTACAAGGATAAACCCTGCCCAATTTTTTTCCCAGGTTGATACAAGTGGATTGTATAATCTTGATGAAATCAAAATCAAACCAAGGGATATCCTTCCATTTTGAAAGGTGAACCTTGTAAATATCTTTTTCAATTTTGTGTTTGTGTGTGTGTTTAGTGGTTTTTTTAAGAACAAAGAACAAGATAATAAGAGAGAGAGAGAGAATAATAGAATCATCACCCAATTGTAAAAAGTGGTAAATGTGAGAAGAAGGGATTGAAAAGGTGATAAATGAGACACCTACACTGATTTAACCCAACCACTATTAGTGTATAATATATCCCCAACCAATCCTCCTTGATGTACATGTGTATCTATTCTATATAATGGAATCAACCATAATGCATAAGCATAAGAAATACCCATAGAAAGTAATGAGTTATATAATCTTTCCTCAAATCATAATATAAGGATGTTTCCTAAAGATTACAAATAGAAGAAAAAATTAAATATGTTTTATGTTCATATTTGGATAAATAAGAATATTTCTCAAATACTAAGTTCATTTGATGAAAATTTCATGAGAAGGGGTGGAGAAATACTTTTAGAATTTAACTTCTTTAGAGAGGTTTTAAGAAAATGGTAAGGAATATTTAAAAATGGTAAGTGAACCATATTTTTTATAAAACCAAAAGTGAACTGGTAAGATTCTACATAAAATAATGATTATTTATAGAAAACATTTGATGATTAAAAACATTTCATGGAGTGGTTAACAATATGAAATAAGAAATAGGAAGTTCCCTTAAAACTAGATTACATGAAAGAAATATTTGGGAAGAGATCTTTAAGAGATTTTATATCCAAAAAAATAAAGGGAGAATAAAATAAGTTCATGTTAAAGATAAATATAATCATAATTTATATCATTTTAACATTTTAAATAGATATATAAGGTGAGGTTGAGAGAGACAAATCATAACCCAAAGAAAAGGGTGATTTGGAAAGTTCCCTTACCTCAGGTTCAGATTCATTCTTAACTTTCACTAAACGTCTTGAATAATCAAATTATATATATTAATCAAATTATTTATAACCTAATTAAACAATATTTGATCTATTATTAAATTTTATTTTATTTTATATTTATTTAATTGAGATACCATGTCTATAATCCTTGTCCCAAGGTCATTTGTTTTATGGTTCCAAAGTCTCTTTAGTTTATGGATAATTATTGAAATTTTTTAAAATTGGAATAAAACTATAGAAGTAAAATGAAATAATATTCATGTCCTTATATAATTTAAAATTATCCCAAATATATATATGTTTTCTAACATAGGGATGATTAATTTAGTATAAATGTTATCATTATACGATTAATTCATTTAGGTGGTTTTACCAACCATCATGAACTAGATTCATTTTTATTAATTCAATGATTATTAATACACTTTAGAATATGAAATAAGTTATAATATACTTATTATCATCATATTTAACCATAATATAATTTCTATAATTAGTCATGATGGTGGTGGAGAAAAATAAAGTACTCTTTTCATGAAGGCAGTGAACCCACCATGATATGAGTAATCATTTTCGTTTTAGAATAAAATAAAAAGAGGGTTTAAAATTTATATTTCATTAACACAATAAAATTTCAGTATATTTATTTTTAAAAATTAATTATTTCATTTTTTATGGAATAAGTTAGTAGTAGGTAGAAAAAGAAAATCTTAAAATATAGTACAGTTAAGAACATTACCTCTTTGGATGTCCTCTCTTGGAAGACACTTTCAAACACCTTAGTATGGTATTTTGTTAATACCAAGAATATTTATATGTAGAGAGAGATTTGGGGAGATATTTTGAAATAATATGGTCGATCTAATAATCTTATTAAGTGTGGGGAGAAGGGATTGTATTTATAAGGGGAGAGAGGGGTGTTTTTAAATAAAATATTGATTAGTTTGTTATTTTTTTCTCAATACTACCAATATTTTTAATTATTGAGACTATATAAAGGAATTAGTGCATGTTATATTGATCTAATTATTTTTTACATCATCCATTACTCACTAATTCATGTATTTTTCTTATAATTCAAACTAACATATTTTTTTATATTTCATTTTTCACCAAAAAAAAATCAATTATTTTAGAAAATTACCAAAAATTCACACTAACCATTTTTAGAAGTATAAATTCGAAAAATGAAATCCATATTACAAAAATAATTTACTAAATATAATAAATTTATTTTATATATAAAATTCTTATTTATTTTAAAAAATATTGATTTTAATATTATAATCAAATTTATGTCCCATTAAAAAATTACATATGATATCATAAAATTATATTATCATTGTAATAAAACATAGTATTTTTTTATAAAACCATTTTATTAAAATAATTATCTTTTACATGTTTATATTTATTATAAAAATAAAAATAAAATATTCATGTTTTATAAAAATAAAAATATTTATTTCATCATTTTTAAAACATTTTTTTATCTATAAGATTAAATAAATTTGCTATATTTCCATTTTATATGATACCTAAATATTATTTCACACTTTCATAGTTAAGTATACTATTTTAATAGTCATATTACTATTCAAATAGTTGGATAGTTATTCCAATAGACAAATTATTATTATAGTGGTCATATTTGTAATGGTCATGTGGGTTATCTACCTTCTATAAATACCTT
Organism: Viscum album; assembly: GCA_963277665.1. Lineage (NCBI taxonomy): Eukaryota > Viridiplantae > Streptophyta > Magnoliopsida > Santalales > Viscaceae > Viscum > Viscum album. The sequence goes on from OY728157.1 coordinate 544,292,483, forward strand.
ATATTTCATTCATTATTCATTAAATTCTATTTTATCTCAAGATTACTTATATTTTCATTTTTGAAAAAAATATTTCATTATTAATACTCTTTTTCATTTCCACAATGTTTTTCGTGAGTGTGATGAATCTATGGGATTGAGCATATCCAAATTTTCATATTGTAGCTTTCTTATTTTCTATTTTTTGTCCCATTGAATCACTTTCAAATTTTGTGGTTATATTTATTCTATAAATATAATTTTCATGTTCATATAATAAAATTTTATTAGTTTTATCATGTGGTTAATGTGATTTACATAATACTACATTACTAAATATGACACATTTATATAATTAGAATGGAAATTCCATTGATTAAATTTCAGGTAATTACATCACATAAGAAACGAACCAATGTACAAAGGTTCTCATGTTAGGTATCTCACAAAACTAAATTATAGAGGGCTCCAAATATGATCCATCCATCCCTATTATACCGAATACATAGTGTATGATTCTCCATGTGGTATACTTAGTTGGTTATCCAGCACAAAAAAAAATTTGTGCCTTTGAAGCATATTTTTTATCTCGATACCAGAATTATACTCATGTTATACTTTAAATTTAATTATAACCTATAATAATCTATGAAAAAAAATGGTTAGGGGAAACTCAAAGTTATACTTTGAGAGGTCAATAATTATTACATTTCACAAAATGTTTATCAATATAATTATTTATGCATCCAGCGTAAAATAATGATAAAATTGAGATTGATTTTATATGATACATTTAATATTCCTAAACTATTTAAAGAATACTTAACACAATCAAACATAAACATATATCTATAATATCATATATTACATACTTATGAATCAACCTTGTTGGACTCCTCGTGTTTTAATCATGATTTAATGATTAAAAATCTTGTTCACCTTGTTTAACCTATCTCAAATCATGTGTAGAGATGGTTTGTTTCCCTATGCTTTAATATTTACAACTCATGGTATACACTTTCACACGATCCTAATTCATATAAATCATGTTTGATTATTGTAAACTATATTTAATTTTGTTATATAATGTTTTATTATATTAAAGATTAATTCTAATTCATTCTGTGAATGTTATTTTCTAATAAAGCTTTACAGATATTTGGATAACTCTAAGAAACCATAATTCTGCCATCGGTTCTAGATTTTTGGAAAAGTCCCTAACACCATGACCCTGACACTGTGATCCAAACACCATGACCCAAACACCATAAGCCTAACATCGTGACCCTAACACCGTGACCCAGACACCTTGACCCTGACACCGTAACAAGTTTTTGATCTCATGAAGTTTGTGACACCTATTTCTTACTACCATTAAGAAGACACTGTTCATGGTTTTGATAAAGGACTAAACACCAATCCTGAGGCACTGTGATCCTGACACCGCATCTGTGCAACCGGTTCTTGATATCAATGCAACTGTGGCATCATGACTGTATCTCCTCTCAAAGGAAAAGAAGAAGACGTCGTTCCCTAGTGACACCATTTACAAGTGATGTCGTTTCAAAAGAAATTGTGACACCGTTATTTAATCTATTTTTTCATTTTCAATTTAATTTATAACGGTCATATTTGAGTCATTTAAAGGCACTGAGAGAATTAATGTTTCTTTGTAAACATGTCACCTGATAGTACGAGGTACGAGGTGCCGAATATATGCATCATGTCGGCTCCAACACATGCACTCCGTAATAAAAATGAAAGCGTTTCACTAGAACAATAGGTAGAGGAACAAGTATTTTTTAAAATCTAACTAATTCATGCAACACGATACAACTGAATAACACACAAAGCACTATCGATTCAAAAATGTTGGACTACCATAGATTATAGCCAAAAAAATGTCTTCACGGTACCAAATCAAAGAAGAACATGAGCTACATAGCTTACACCATCGAACTGGAAACTAGAGCACCCGACTTGTGTTGCTTTGTTTTTCACAAAAGGACTCGACACTTGCATCTACTTCATCCTAAAAGTCCAGATCATTATAGAACAACACACAAAGCACTTCTAATCCTTTCCTATCATCTTTACTCTGTTGTGTATTATTTATAGCTTTCAAGTAGTGTGTGTGTGTGTGTGTCTATATTAAAACACACATTGTCTCCTGTGTTAAAGTATAGGATACAAGATATCCTTCTTCTCACATATTCTTACATTTTTTTACTCCCACATATAAGTGTGTAAGAGGTCCTTGTGTGACCTGGTATTTTATACCCTCGAAGGACAGTGGAAGAGGTTGTGTGACCTAGACAGTCTTGTGTACTGTTGTTTACCCCAATCTAGGGCGTGGATCAATCTCTTATCTATATAGACTTCTTGGTGGTAGGTGATCACCTAGTGGAGTGTATTAAGTCTCAGCTTGAGACTAGACCACTTGTTTTATCCATTGTGTCTTTTGATTTAGTTTTTCTATTCTTTACTTTATATTTCAGAAAACTAAATTCTACTTTGATAGTTATTCTTGGATAGAATTTATAACTATTTTTCCCTATTAGAGTAGCTTAAAAAGTTGTATCAATAACTCACATTGATATTACTAAGAATTAATCAATCATATCAGAAGTTTTTTGAACATTTATACTATTATAACCTTATTACCTTGATTAATAGGAATGTGTTCATTTTTATTGGGGAATATTTTTAAGTGAACTTTTTAACATAAATTTTTATAGATACTCAACTCACCCCCCACTTGAGTACTCTACTCTGACCAACATTTGGTATCAGAGGAGTTTATTCATGTAAAGACTCTCTTTTAAAATATGTTAAACTGTGATTTTAGTTGTACTTTGAAGATTTGTAAATTTCTGTTAGTTCAAAATATCTAGATCTTTAAAATTATTACTTTATTATGAATAATATACTTGAAGGTGCTCCAAAAAATAGACCTCAATTTTTTAATGGAACCAGTTATTCCCAATGGAAGATTAAAATTAAAATTCATTTAGAAGGTATGGGTTTTGAAATTTGGTCTTCAATTGTAGATGAGTATAAAATTCATGCTATTGATAGAACTACTTATGATGACCCAACTAAGACGGCTTATAAAAATAATTTAAAATCCATAAATTCCTTATACTTATCTTTAAGATATGAGGAATTTAATAGAATTTCTATATGTAAAAGATCCCATGAAATTTGGGATACTTTTCCTTTTTCACATGAAGAAATGTTTATTGTTAAATAAATGAGACTTAATACTTATAATATTATATATGATAACTTTAAAATGAGGCCTGATTATCCTATTACTAACATCTATCTCAAGTTCAAAGAAATTTTCAACACAATGATCTCTCTTAAAATATAATTTACATCCAAAGAACAAATTATGAGGATTCTCCAATGCCTACCTGATAGATCGAGAGGAAATTATGTCTCCATTACATATTCATGTGACATCAGAAAATTACCTATCAAAGAACTCATTGGGAAACTAATGATGTACGAAGAAGCGATGAGAGTCAACAAGGAAGAGAAGGATGAACCCAAAAGAAAATTTGTGGAATTTAAGACAACTAGCTCTAAACACAAAGAAAATGAGAAACTGCAAGTCTCTATAGAAAGTTCCAGCAGTGAAAAATCATCAACCAAAAGTGATGAGGATATGGCTAAATTATCTAGAAGGTTTAATAAATTTTACAAAAGGAATAATTTTTTTAGAAAGCCTAACATAAAAGAAAGATATGATAAAAATGGAAGCAGGAAGAAAGATTGGAAAAGAAATGACAAGTCAGATGAGATAGTATTTTATAAATATAAGAGAAAGGGACATGTAAAGGCTGACTGTCCCAAGCTCAAGTATAAAAAGAAATATGAGGACAATGATAGGAAGTATAAAAAGGAAATTATAGCAACTTGGAGTTCTTTTGAGGATATTTCAAGTGACTTAGAGTCTTCACATGATGAACAGGAAAACAAATCAAATATGTGCTTCATGACAAGCACATCTATGGTAACCCTAGAATCTCCTGTAAAAAATTCCTATTATTTTGGAGATGAAAGTAATTCTAAAAATATGTTTAAAGAATAAATGTTTGAGTATTTCAATATGATTGAAGCGACATGTAATGAACTGAAAGATAAATACAAGTCTTTAAAGAAATAGTATTCTCTTACTTCAACTGTTAAATCTGAACTACTATAGAAAGAGAGAAAATGTTCAATTACTCAAAGAAAATAATGAAATAAATATATCAAATAAGAAATTGAAAAATGACCTTGAAAGGTTTACAAATGGTAAATATACCTTGGTACAAATGCTAGGTAAAAAAATTTCCCCTAAATACACTACTGGTATTGGTTATTTACCTGGTAAAAGAAATTTCGGAAGAACCAATTTTGTTTCTAAATCTAGAACATACATATTTACTCCTAGTTTAGGAAAACATTCTGATAGTTCAAACTATGATACATCTTCTACTGTTTCAAGTTTTTTAGGACCAAATAAATTTTATTTCTCAAATAATTTACATAATGGTTATAGGAAACCTATGAGGAAGATGTGGGTTCCAAAAGAACTAGTTAATAATATTACTAGACCCAAAAAAATATGGGTACCAAAGTCTATTTTTATTTGACTATTTTGTAGTAAAATTGTTTGAAGAGATCCTATAAAATCTTTTGGAACTTGGACATTGGGTGTTCAAGACACATGATAGGAGACTATTCATGTTTCAAGAACCTAATAAATATTGATGGTGGACATGTCACCTTTGGTGATAATGCCAAAGGAAAAATCATTGGCCTTAGCCAAATTGGTAACTCTAACTCTGTTATAATTTCTAAAGTACTTTTCGTTGATCGACTAAAATATAATCTGTTTATTATTTCACAACTTTGTGATGATGGATTTCATATTAAATTTTAAAATGATACTTGAAATGTTTTTGATTCTAAAAATGAATTAGTATTTTCTATATTAAGAAATGAAAATATATATTCTGTTAATTTAGATTCTTTAGTTTCTCAAAATGTCTCATGTTTAAGTGTATTTCACAAAGAGTATTGGTTTTGGAATAGAAGACTAGGACACTGCAATATTCACTCCCTTAGAAAGATAACTAGAAAAATTTTAGTCAAAGATCTACCCAAACTAGAGTTTCCAAATGACAAATTGTGTAATCCTTGTCAAAAGTGAAATCAACACAAAATTTACTTCAAGCCAAACAAATAAGTCTCAACTTCCCAACCTCCCAAGTTGGTTCGCATAGATTTATTTAGACCATCTATAGTTTCTAGTTTAAATGGGAAGCACTATGTTTATGTTCTTGTATATGAATTTTCTAGGTATACTTGGACCTTATTCTTGGATCAAATAAGTGAAGTCTTCTCTGATTTCACCAAATATGCTAAAATTGTATAAAACCTTAGTGGACTTAGAATCAAATCTCTAAGAAGTGATTAGACCTGTGAGTTTGAAAATCAAGAGTTTGAATCTTTTTTCCCACAAAATAGATATAATAATAATTTTTTTGCCCCTAGAAAACCTCAACAAAATGGAGTTGTAGAAAGAATAAATAGTACCTTGTAAGAAATTTCTAGAACCATTCTTAGTGAATATGAATTACCTATTTATTTTTGGGTTCAATCTATAAATACAGCATGCTATATTATTAATAGAGTGTTGATTATACCTATTCTTAAAAGAACTCTATATGAGTTTTGAAACAATAGAAAACCCAAAGTGAACTACTTTAAATTATTTGGTTACAAAGTCTATATCCTTAATATTAAGGAAAATCTTGACAAAATTGGATCCAAGAGTGATAAATGAGTCTTTCTAGGATATTCAATATCCAATAAAGCCTATAGAGTTTTTAAAAAAATAACTAAATGTGTGTAAGAATTTGTCCATGTCAAGTTTGATGATACAAATCCAAATGAGCCTAAGACCTCTCTAGAGAACCTTGAGAATGATATGTCAAATCTAGAAATTAATGATAAATCATCTGACTATCCTGTAAAGGAATCTGTAAAAAATTCTAGTTCTGAAAATTATCCACATTCAGGACATAATGAAACTGAACCTGTTGAAGAACCTGAAATCACTAGCCCCTCTTTTTCTAGAGTTTTTAGACCCCTTAAGAACCAGTCTTTAGATGTTGTTGTAGGAGATTTAGATAAAGGAACACAAAGTAGATATTATCATAGAAATCAGGTTGAACATCAAGTTTTCTTATCACAACTTTAACATAAATAAAATCAATGATGCTATCAATGATGAATTTTGGGTGATTGATATGCAAGAAAAACTTAATCAGTTTGAAATGAAAAAGGTTTGGAAACTTTTTGATAGACCTGAAGACACTTTTACCATAGGCACTAAGTGGGTGTTTAGAAATAAAGGATATGAATTTGGTAACATAGTTATAAATAAGGCTATATTGGTTTCACAAGGCTATAGTCAATAAGAATGAATTGACTATGAGGAGACCTTTGCACCTGTTGATAGACTTGAAGCAATCAGAATCCTGCTTGCTTATGCTACCCATCTGAATTTCAATGTATATCAAATGAATGTCAAAAGTGATTTACTAAATGGGTATATAGATTATTATGTATTTGTGGAAAAACCACTGTTATTTTACAAATCCTCACTTTCCAAATCATGTTTTCAAATTATCAAAATCTTTGTATGGTTTAAAAAAAACTCTAAGAGCTTGGTATGATAGATTAAGTATTTTTCTTATTTCCAATGGTTTTATAAAAGGTATAGATGATCCTACTCTTTTTATAAAATTAATTTCCAATGAAGTTTTAGTATTTCAAATTTATGTAGATGATAATATTTTTGGATCTTCAAAAAATTCCTTATGTATTGAGTTTTCTAAAATGATGCAAAATGAATTTGAAATGAGTTTAAAGGGTGAACTAAAATTCTTTCTTGTATTTCAGATCTTTAAAAATAAATGTGTTATTATTTTAAATCAAAGCAAATATACTAAAGATAATCTAAAATTTTTTGTATTGGATAACACTAAAAGTAGTGATACTCCAATGAGTATTACATGTAAGTTGGATCTTGATAGAATATAGAAAATTTGTTGATCAAACCACTTACAGAGTAATGATGGGAAGCTTACTCTACTTAACTTCTAGCCAACCTGATATTATGTTTAGTGTATGTATATATTCTCATTTTCAATAAAATCCTAAAGAGTCTCATTTAAATGTTGTTAAATGGATTTTCAAATACCTGAAACATACACCCAATCTAGGATTGTTCTATCCTAGAGGAAAATTATTTGAGTTAGTTAGCTATTCTGATGCGGATTTTAGTGGTTTTAAGTTAGATAGAAAAAACACCTCTAGAACATGTCACATTTTAGGCAAGTCTCTAGTGGCATGGTGTAGTAAGAAACAAAACTCGTTTGCATTATCTAATTTTGAAGCTAAATACATAGATGTTGGTAGTTATTGTGCACAAATTTTTTGGATGAAATACACATTACTAGACTATGGATAACAATTCATATGTGTACCTATAAATTGTGACAATACAAGTGCTATTAGCATTTCAAAGAATGTTGTTTCACACTCTAGGACAAAACATATTAATGTAAGACATCACTTTTTGAGATACCATTATCAAAAAGTTGATATCACTTTGGAATTTATTGAAACTAAATGTCAGCTTGTTGATATATTTACTAAACCATTGAATTATGAAAGGATAAATTACATCATGCATGAATTGGGAATGATAAATTTCAAATATAAAGTGTATGGTTTCAAAACTTTCTATTTTACATCTTACTATTTCACAGTTTACAGTTTCATTATTTGTAGTTTCTCAAGTCACTATCTTAGAATTACTATCTCACTCTCATGGTTTCAAAGGTTAATGTATTGAAGTTATTGTTTCATTTTTACAGTCTCATAGTTACTATCTCTTGGTTACTATCTTTCACTTACTATCTCAAATGATATGGTCGCACCGTTTAGAGTCACACTGTAATGATGACACCGTGACAATATGTTTCAGTCTCACCATGACAATCTATTCTAGTCTCACCGTAATGACTCAGCTTTCGTTTTATTTGTATTTTATTACCTATATTGTTGTATTAATTGTTTTTATTATTTTTATCTCATGATTTTTAATTTTCGATACTTGAAATCCCTAAATTATATAAAATAAATATATTTCACTCTTTTCTTCACTCAATATATCTTCTCTCAAAATCAAAACCCCTCTATTTCAAACTGTAACTCCTTTTTCATCCCTTCATCTCTCTCAAACCCTCGTTGAATGCCTATAATGAAGCACACATCTTCATCAACTCCTAAGAAGCACAAATCTAAGAATAAAGTGAAAAGGTTACTAAAAGTAGCGCATGAAGGACCTCTAAATCTGAATATTGTTGAGAGAATAGTAGTACCAGAAAAGGAAATATGTCATAAGTGGTTGCTAACAAGTAATTCATTATTTTTTAAAGTACTGGAAGTAAAGGGTTGGCTGAACTGGTTCACAAAAGAGAAAAGGTCGATTTATCCAAAATTTGTTTCTCAGTTTTATCAGTATGTCTAGTTTTCTTTTAATAGTGAAGATGGTTTTTTTAAGAAGCTGGATTAATGGTCAAAGGTGTACTTTTTCCTAGAGGTTATGGGCTAGCTACCTAGGGATACCTCATGAAGGAATATTTGAGGACTACTAAATAGGTCCTCCTCCTCCAACTGATGTTTTTGTCTTAGACAAAGCCCTAGAAAGTTTGACTGTAAATAAGAAGAAAAGAAGAGTAATTGTTGTTGAGTTGGATGGTGAAATGATTTTTTTGTTTAAGTTTATATAGAATCTTATTAGCCTAAAGAAAGGTGATTTTTCTACCCTCAAGTATCAAAATTCATTCTTGATACATATTATGAATAATGGGCACATGGTTAATCTATGTAAGTATATTATACTTCACATGTGTGAATTGATTAAGAAAACCTCAAAATCTACCTCTTTGTTCTATTCAAGGTTAATCTCTACAATGTTGTCTACTAAAGGGGTGGTTGTCCTGAATGAAGAATTCATCAAGTATTATGAGTTTTGTATCTTAAAGGATACAATCATAAGGATGAAAATAACTTGGAATCCTTGGAAAAAGTCTTGGACGGAGGACAATGAAAGGTTGTATAAAAATTTTAATCCAGTTGAGAATCCTTTAAGACCTAAGAACACATCTGATCCTAGTTTGGAACAATATGAAGTTGTTGATTATTCTGATAGATAATAAGAAGAGGCAGTTGTTGCACCTATAGAATGAACTGTCTTGGAAAATTAAGATAGTGGTCTATCTACTCTACAAAATGTAGTTGATAAGGATGTACTTGTTACTGAAAGAAGTGTTGATTTAGAATAAGAACCTACTTCTGGAAAAGAATCTGCTACTAGTGTAAAAGAAAATGTTTTTCCTGAGGAGCATAGAGAAGAAGAACTTTCTATTGAGGAAGAGGCCACTATTGTAGAACAACTACAAAATAATCCTGAATTTATCCTATCTACTAATAAAAGAATGGAACAAGCCTTTATGTTGTCTATAAAAGAAATGGATGAGACTATTAGAGATAAATATTTAGAAACATATCAAGGGACTGAATCTCTTAGTCCTGTAAGAGATGCACCTATTGAGGGGGAGCATCACCCCAGTCTAAAAAGTTTTGATGTTCCCAATCCTATTGATAGAATCACTATGGAAACCTGGTATAAGTTTCCTAGCTACTTTTATGTGAATAATACCCATGAGGCCTCAGTTAAAGTAATAGAAATTTCCATTGTGTTTCAATTGAAACCAGTTTCTGCTCTTGAAGTAATCTCTACTAAGGAGCTTGAACTGATCTCAACTCATGTTCCTGAACCTACACAAGATACTTATGATTCCATGAGTCACAGTGATCTGAAATATTTTAGAGATACTCTTTTATCTAGCTTTGAAAATCATATGAACACACAACCTACTCCTGTGACAAATATTAGTAAAAGAGATGTTTTATTACTGTTAGAGAAGATCATATGGAAAATCCAACCAAAATTTTTTCATTAAATACAAGAATTTAGAATAGATAAAAAGTATTTGAGTGAGGAATTGAAGTCTCTCAAAGCTATGGTTGAAGATATGCAAAACATGTTGCAGTCTGGCCAAATTTATGTTTCTCATCCTATTAAGGATGTTAGTGATAAAATTCCTCATAAATTTTCATCTTTGATACAACCAAACTTGACTTAAATTTATGAAAAAGTGTCTGAGAGAAATATCTAGATAGTAAATGAGATGTGTGAGCTTGTTGTTGGTCTTAACAAGCTGACTGATGAGTATAAAGGATTTCTACATAAAGTTCTAAATTATCTTAAGTCTCTCACTTTAGCCGTTACAGCTTCCAATGCCTCTGGAAAGTCATCTTAACCTTTAGATAGTGATATTCTTACAACTATAGTTAAGGAGGAACTTCAATCAATGTTAAGTGTCTTTGAAAAGGAAATCTTATCTACTGTTGTCAATAATAGTGACAGAGTACTTGACCTAGTGAGGATTCATTCAAAGATTTCCAATAATGATTAGGAATAAATTACTAAGAAAGTGGACTTCTACTTTAATAATATTTTCTCTAAGTATAATATGACCAATAATTTAAAATATCTTATAGAAATTTTGAAAATTCATCCTATAATTCAAGCCTTCAAGACTCAAGTTCAAAAGCTGGAAGATTTCACTCCTCTATTGGAAACATTTATGGAGAACAAAGATGATTTGGAGAAGGTAATGTAGTATGGTGGTGAGATCATTACTGATTTCATTAAATTGTTGAAGCCTTACCTTAATGTGCAAATCACTACCATTGTGGATCCTATAGCTACACCTTTTTGTCCTAGTTTAACTCATTCCTCATCCACTGCTTTTTCTTCTGCTTCAATGTCTGTATCTCAAGCTCTAAGCTAGATCAGACCTATTATCCTTGACCAAAATTTTCCTTGGTATTCAACCAAAACCACTATAGCACCTTCTATCTTTGAAGGGATGCCTCTTCTTTCTCTGATAGTTATCTCAATCCCTTCTTCAACCCACTACTTCTACTCCTGTGTATCCTTCTGATGATGCTACCAAGGTAAAGGAGAAGGCTTCTAGTGCTGAGGAGAAGTGAAAAATATTTTTTTATAGGGATGTTTTTCTACTTTTTCCTAATGATTTTAATGGAAAATATCTTTCTATCTAATGAAATATGCATTGTTGTTGTCTATTATATTATTTACCTTATTTTTATGTTTTTTTATTCTTTTTGATAATCCCAAAAGGGGGATAAATAATACAAAGAACAGATATCTAACTATTATGATTTTTTATCATCAAAAATGGGTAGATTGTTGGACTCCTCATGTTTTAATCATGTTTTAATGATCACAAATATTGTTCAACTAGTTTAACCTATGTCAAATTATGTGTAGAGATGGTTTTTTTCCCTATGATTTAATATTTACAACTCATGGTATACACTTTCATAATATCTCAATTCCTATAAATCATGTTTGATTATTGTAAACTATATTTAATTTTATTCTATAATGTTTTATTATATTAAAGATTAAGTATAATTCATTTTTTGGATGTTATTTCCTAAGAAAGATTTGTAGATATTTGGCCAAGTTTGAGAAACTGTAAGTCTACCACCAGTTTTGGATTTTTGGCAAAGTCCCTGACACTGTGACCCTAACACCGTGACCCATACACCGTGGCCCAGACATTGTGACCCTGACACCGTGACCCTGACACCGTGACCCTAACACCATGACCCTGACACCGTGACCTAGACACTTTGACCCTAACACCGTAATGAGTTTCGTATCTCATGAAGTGTGTGACACTGGTCCCTGGCTACCATCACGAAGACATCATTCAAGGTTTTGAAAAAGGACTAGACACTAGTCCTGAGACACCATAATCCTGACACCGCATCTGTTCTACCATTTCCTGGTCTCAATGCAACTGTGGCATCATGACTGTCTCACCGCTCAAAGGAAAATAATAATACATCATTCCCTAGTGACACCTTTTACAATTGATACTGTTTCAAGACAAATTTTGAAACCATTATTTAATATCTTTTTTCATTTTTAATTTAATTTCAAATAGTTATATTTGAGTTGTTTAAAGGCACTGACATAATTAAGGTTTCTTTGTAGAAATGTCACCTAACAGTATGAGGTATGAGGTATATAATACAAGCATCCTATCAACTCAAACACATGAACTTTGTAACAAAAAGGAAAGTGTGGCATTGGAACAATAGGTATAGGAACAAGCATTTTGAAAAATTTAACTGATTCATGCAATATGATACAAATAAAGAACACATGAAGAACTCTCGATTCTAAAGGGATGGACTATGGTAGATCAGAGCCAAAAAAATTTCTTCACAGTACCAACTCAAAGAAGAACATGAGCTACATAGCTTACACCATTGAACTAGAAACCAGAGCATCAGACTTGCAACACTCTATTTTTCACAAAAGGACTCGACACTTGCATCTGTTTAATCCTACAAGTAAAAAGGGGAATATAACAACACCCAGAGCACTTATAATCCTTTATAATCATCTTTTCTCTATTGTGTATTTTTTTAGCTTTTAAGAAGTGTGTGTGTGTCTGTATTAAAACACACATTGTCTCTTGTATTAAACAGAAGGATACAAGATATCCTTCCTATCACATCTTCTTACATTTGTTTACTCCCGTGGATAAGTTTGGAAGAGTTCATTATGTGACCTAGTAGTTTATACCCACAAAGAATAGTATAAAAGGTTGTCTGACCTTGAAAGTCATATGTACTATTTTTTACCCCAATCTAGGGTGTGGATCAATCTCTTATCTATATAGAGTTCTTGGTGATAGGTGATCATCAAGTGGAGTGGATTAAGTATCATATTTAAACTGAACCACTTGTTTTATCCAATGGGTCTTTTGATGTAGTTTTCCTATGATTTACTTTATATTTCAGAAAACTAAATTATACTTTGATATTTAGTCTTGGATAGAAGTTATAACTATTTTTCCCTATTAGAGTAGCTTAAAAAGTTGTATCAATAAATCACATTGATATTACTGAGAACTAATCAATATTCTGATAAGTTATTTGAATATTCAAACTATTATAACCTTATTACCTTGATTAACTGGCCTTTATTCATTTTTATTGGGGAATATTTTTAAGTGGAATTTTTAACAAAAATTTTTATAGATTTTTAATTCACCCCCCTCTTGAGTACTCTACTCTAACCAAAAAAACCTTATGTTCCATATACTTTCAAGGGTGTTGTTAACTCAATACTTCAATATATAATATATACCACATGATAATATGTCCATATGATAAATCCCTCCCACTAAACTATTTAGTGTGAAAAATATATGAATATACAAAGTTTTAATAGTGATGATATTTTAGGAACATATATATAATGTCAAGCTCTTTTGAACATATTCAAAATCCTTAACTCCATAACATAAAATTTTATGATTTTAACTTCTATTATCTAATTATAACTATTCTAAGTTTAAAATCATTTTCCCTAGAACCCATTCTATCATAATATTATTTAAAATACATTTATAAATAATATAAATACTTACATTATTACTTACCATCACAACTTAAACTTATTCAGGATAAAGTGATATTCAAATTATTATGGTAACTAAATGTAACTCTTTACATTTTTCTTTATCATCATACCCTAAAACTATTTTTGGATACCAAGAGAAATTCACTTTTTATTTTGACTAGAATAATATTTGAAGAAATATTATTATTTACTTTCTCATGGTAACTAAATGTAACTTTTATATTTTTATTTACTGCCACGTATCCTAAAATCTATATGATGTTAAGTAAAAATAACTTTATTTTTAGACTCTTATAATATTTTATTTATATACTTAAAGCTTCTTCAAGTTAAAAAATACTCTCACTAACCTATTAGATAACAAATTATCTCCAAAATATTAAGATAAAATATACAAAAATTTTATGTTTAATAAAAAACTCTTATTTCATTTTATTTGAATATTGAAAAAATAAACTATTTTGTTTGTATCGTATATGGTATTTTATACAATTAGAGCGTTTTTCTCTCAAAATGATACTTTATTATTAAAATATACCATTGATGGGTGATGGAAACAACTTCCATCATTTTTTAGCATCTGGATAAAACATTTTTATCCTTATATCCTTTTAAAAACATCTTATAGAATCTAATAAATAAAAAACTATGTGTATATAATTTATTATATCATGTTATTCATAATAACAATTTATTAACAAAAAATCCAATTATAATATAAAAGAAATGTGATAAAAATATGCATTATTTATGTAGATCCGTATAAACTTGATAAATTCTTTATATTCAAATAATTGATGAACCAACTCTTTGATGGATCACTTCAATGAAAATTAAAAGTTTTTTCAATTCATTAAATTTTTTTTATATCCTGTATATTTAAAACATTTATAAAGTCAACATTTTTATCATATTCCCTTCAAAATTGAAGAATTTGTTTCTATAACATTCATATCTAACATGGAAACTCCATGGAGTTTCACAAATACTACTAGGTAACCTGAAAAATTACATCCTATGGAATCATTACCTATCCTTATTGATAACACCACGTTTAAATGGCCTTAACTGTCTATCAAATAAATATTTTTTGGACTCTACAACTAACTTTTCTTGTTTCAATTTTAACTTTTACCCTTTTCTACTTTCAATACAACACAAAGAACCTTGAAATTATATGTTGAATTCATCTATTATAAACTATTGATAATATTGGGTAAATTTTTTTTAATTCATTCATATTTTCAGAATATTTCCATAGATTACAATAAGCTAAATTCTTTAACTAGAGCAAATCATAAGAAAAACTTTAGTCTCTATAATTCATTAGAATCCTCAATCACATTGAGTATATGAGTAGAGACTAAAGTTCTATTGGTTATCTTGCATCCAATTCCTTTGAAACCATAATTAAATAATTTTATGATTCTCATAAGCATATTGATTCACCTTTTGAACAACTTCAATAGTTGGTAACTGGGGAAGTTGTTTTATTTGACACAAAATTTTTCCATTAATAACTTTTCTTATATAACATATCTCCCCTCAAATATTTTCTTGGGAAGAGATAGAGGTGATACTGGAATTATGTGACATCCCTATGACATCAAAGGATAGAAATAAATTCCAAGGGCATAGTAAACCATTAGGGGATAATTTTACCTAAACAAAACATGGCTTGATGAAAATAAATAATACAATAAAACCCAACTACAAGATTCATGAATAGTCAATCACATAACTCAATTAAAACCCAATAAAATCACAATATCATAGTACAATGGAAAAAATAAATAAGAGATAAAGGCTTAGACTCCAAATAAAAATACATTGGCACCAAATTAGAACCATCCCAAACTAAGATCCATACACTCCACAGATCTAACTCCAGCAACCAAACCATGATGTCAAGGGTCACCACTAGACAAGTAAAAAACATGAACCTTCCTTATATATTGATATATGAAATTGGTAAACTCACCAAAATTCTCAATAATGGGATGATTATATCACTTGGTAGAATTTTCTTATAAACTTTACACACACGCAACTAGGATAATAACATGTTAGCACATTTTACATAAAATAGAGGGTAAGAATATCAAAATAGTTTATCAAAGGAAAATATTTAAAGTAATAAATTTAAAAAAAATAATTACTTCCACTTTCAATTTAACTTTAAATTTGGAATAATCATTACATATTCCATAATCACACACACATGCATGCCATATGACAATAACAACACATGTGATAGAAAATCTAACTTTCACCAAGTTGTCACTAGGTGATATACCCTTATTCCTTTCCATTTGGAACTGAGCACCAAGTCTATTTCAATAAGGACTCATACAAGGAAATATGAACACAATCCACTATTTATTCCAATAATATCATCCATATAAAATATTTTTCCACAAAAAACATGTATTTTGAAAACTAGATCCATTGAAAACATTTAATTAAAACATCTCATGATCATCTTTTTAAACTACACTTTTAAAATCACATCAAAATATAGATATTACACAAAAAATATTAAAGATATTTTCAATAAAAGCACAAGGAAAATTTGTAATTATTAAAGACATAAGGTTATAAAATGGTATAGTGGGATAGAATTCACCTTCCTTAATTACATTTTCACAGAGTAATTTAAATCATTTTGATGATTGTTGGAAATAAGGTTTTCAATGTTGGAAATGGATTGTTTTTTATTATTATTTTCAATCCACACTAGGTTGATCAATATGTTTATAAGGAAGGTGATCTAATAGTTTAGGTGGATTCAATATTTAAGGTGGATTTATTTCCTAGTGTTTTACAAATTTTTGGATCCCAAAATTTGGAGGAAGGGACAATCTTTATAAAATATGGATTTCCAAGACTCACTCATTAAAATATAGAAATGGCATGGATTTCATGGAGGTTGGGGTTTCATGAATATGTGGAGTTTCATGAAATAATCTAGAGTCATGAAGGTTTGAAGTTTCATGAAGGATGTTTCGTGAAGAATGGATGAGGTTCGATGGAAATATGTTAAGGTATGTGATTATAATAAGATTTGAAAATGGAAAAAAATTGCTAAAATTTCATGAAGAAAAGGGACTTTGAAAAAATAAATTCAAATGTTCATAAAATGGATAGGGTGAGATCAAAATATTCATGAATTGGGTAATGTCTACAAATAGGTTGAGGTTGGTAATTTGATATATTGATAAAGTTTGAAAAAAGGGTGAATGAATCTAATTTCATGAAGGTCTTATAAGAAATTAATTATTTCATGAATCTAGAACTCTTTATGAGAATAGGATTCATGAAAATAGTAGTTAATAACTAATAGATGCTAAATATTTTTAGAAAATATAGTTTCATAATGGTTGAGAGTATCATGATAGTTTGGAGTTCCACAAAATCCTGTATTTTCATGATGGATGGGAGCTTCAAAAAAGTATATAGTTTCTTGAAAAATAAAATATATTTGAAGAAAAAAATTTCATTTGTGAAGGAGGTAGTTTCATGAAAGTTACTTATATAAACAGTAGGTTTCAAATATTTATTTTGAGTGAATATCTCATTCAAGTGCATCAATTTAGGACTATCGTGAAAGCAGAGTATCGTGTTAATCAAGGAAAAATAATTATGTTCTCAATCTATTGATTTGACCTTTATTTTAATAAACTTAGTAAGACTTAACCCAAGGTAATGATAAAGGGGTAGTCGTTGGAAGTGATCTGAGGTAGGCAGGGTGTTATCCCAAAAAAAATTATAAAGGTAGTGTGTCTGGCATGGAGTGACCTTGTCATATTATTTATAATACACAACATCTAGTGAATCTTAGTGGATTCATGTGTGACTAAAACACTATCATTATATGCTCCTTGGACTAGCCCTTAGTATTTAACTAAGTAAAACTATTGTGTTGTGTTTTTATTTCATCATATGGGTGTTTAATAATTGCACAATTCCACCAGGTAGGTTTAACAAGTTCTTACCAATGTGGGGACAAGATCCATTTCATTGAAAGAAAAAAGTTAACACCCTGATTCACCCCTCCCCTATTAGAGTTTTTTAGGGTCTTACATAGATAAACCTATTCTTATTATTCCCTTTAATAACCCAAAAAGATCTCATCAATATAATTCTAAACCCATAAGTTGAGATAAATATGAAAGTTGGATTATAAGGATTTACAATAATTATACCTAATAAAAAACATTGGTCCTGAATGATTTATGAGGTAACTTGAGAATTTATGTTGTAAATTCATCAAGGGTCACTTCCAAAAAAAACCATTGCATCTATTATTTTTTGGTAAAAATCCATTTTATAGTCTAAAAGTCTACTTTACAACGTAAATAGTTTTTTCACCCTGAACTTTTCTTACAGTATATGGAC
The DNA here is from genome assembly GCA_963277665.1 of Viscum album. Lineage (NCBI taxonomy): Eukaryota > Viridiplantae > Streptophyta > Magnoliopsida > Santalales > Viscaceae > Viscum > Viscum album. The sequence continues at coordinate 544,310,529 of OY728157.1, forward strand.
CAAACAATTTACAAAGAAAACCCACTATTTATGACATAAATTGTTCATATAAATTTTCTCAAAATCCAGACTGCAATATCTTCCCATTTTACACCTCTAAACACTTCCAAAATCTAACACAAAGACTCCAAATACAATATAAAAAGTGAAAAATGACAACATAACTTAAACTTGGGTTACTATATCTTAATTTACCAATCTAATAAGTTTATTATATTAAGACTCTCCTTTTTAGAATTAATTTCAAAGTTAAGTTTTATTATTAGAATAATGTTGTTGTTATCTATAAAAAAAGATTTTATCAAATGAGAATCATATTTTATTACTTTTTAATAAGAAATTTTATTAAATGGAGTCCCAATAAAATTATGACCCCTCTTGAATTAGAGCATTAAGAATTTACCAGAGCATTGTCATCTGGATTTGGAAGTTTGAGAGGGTATGACTCTGCCATTGGTACCAGGTCCGTGCAACCCTACACGGGATAGCTAGCTGAGTGATAATGCAAAGGTGGAGACTTGACATCATGTTATAGTTTCTGGGAAGGGGAAGTTCTTATAGTCGTGATCTGGATTAACTTCTTTTATGGTTTTATTTGGATGTATTGTATAGACTTGTGGTTTATCACTTTTTCCTAAAAAAGTGTTTTCATAATAAAAAAATTAAGTTTCAGTCAGTCATACCCATTAGTAGTCTAAGATACATATTTTATCATACTTTCCCCTCTTATCATGTAAATAAGTCATGACTATATCTGGTAGATAATTATTTTCAATCCTATCTTATATGATTAATGGATAATTGAGTAGAAAACTCTTTACCCAATCCATTAATTTAATAAACTCAACTCTATTCCTTTAGTATCAAAATTATTATGGTTTCCCAGCTAAGTTTAACCCAAAAAGACACCCATAAAAAGGTGCATAATGGTTTGAGTCACCTTATTGCTTACTTTCCTTACACAAGATAATCTATGGGAACCTAACGGTTAGGGTCACCCATACTAAATGATTGAGATCTTAACAAGTTATTCCTTGGAAGGAATATAACACTTAGTATTTCAAAGGGGATTTAATCTCACCATATTATCTATGTATATTTTTATTGATTTATATTGGAATCCTATTCCATTCACCAAACAAATATATTCTAATCATATTGAAATATTACACTTTACATAACTCACAGTTTGTGTTAATCACCCAAAAAAATATACCAAACATATTTACACATATAAAAATTCATCTCATTCATAAGGTATAAGAAATTTTTGTGTAAAGTTTTGGAATTATATAAATTTGAAAATCTCCATATGAGTAATCTTAAGGCCATAAATAGAAAAACCCTTCCTTTCTAGAATAAGTAATTATCCTCTAGGGTAATGAAAATTCCATCCCAAAGTCCATCTACCCAATGATACTTTACTCAAGTGAGAATCCAACTCATTATAACTCTAATACCTAATATTTATAAATTATATTTAATAAATAAATTTAAGTTAATGACTTTAATTAAAAATTGAAGTCATGGTAGATGGAAACTAGAGGTATTGGCATACCTAGTATATAAATTCTTATATAATTTCATGATAAAAAATAGAATCAATTTAATAATTAAACTAAAGAATGAACATATTCATAATATAAACAAATTATATCTATCAATAAACCAAGGGAATTGATTTTCAATATAAAGACATTTAAAATATTTAAACATGAGATAAATATTTTTGAACAATTTATAAATAAAAGTAAATTATTAACACTTTATAATATATCTAATCATTATTGAAATTATATAATATTGAATAAAAAAACTTTGTAAACATTATATATTATGAAATTTTTTATATTAGTAATTATATATCATTTCATTTAAATATATAGTATTTTATGAATTATAAACATTTTATGATCCAATTTCAGTTATGTAAACTATTTACATAATCTAGAAATGACATAATTAATATTATTTAAAACTTTATTATATAAATCATTAAAACCCTTTTGAATTGGTCTAAAAAATATTTCAAATAAGGACCTTAATTTTAACATTTCAAATTAAGTATCATGAACAATTCATAATTCTAAAATATAAATATTTTTGCCTTATTTTATAATTTATAAACAATATATAAACTATCCTTATGATTTATAAATTGAATTTTTTTTATAATTCATAAGGAAGGTCAAATAATTTGATAAAAGGTATTTTTTAATATTAACTTTTAATATTAAGGAATATTTAATATTAAATGTTTCATAAACTCTTATTAATTAATTATAAACTATTTATAATTAATGAATATATAAACACTTTATAAATTAATAAATATACTCAAAATACCTTTTCTCATTATTTATAAACAATTTATAAATAATATAATTCAATTAATAATTGAATTTTAAGAAAAATAAATTTTCCTAGTCAGTCAGATTTAACGATAAAATCATAATCGCAAGATACGATTGATAAGTCTCTCATTTATGTGATATTAATTCAACTTTATGTCTTATAGTTAAATATTTAAATATGATATATTATCAATCATATTATATGACTGATAGTCCATTTGTTATCTACCATATCATATTTTGTATTTAACATTATGCATTGATATCACAATAATAATACGATGATCGGTTTTTTAAAAACATGGCACAATACAATCATAGAATATGATTGTTAGGAATTGTAAACTGTGACTAGTAAAACTCTACAGTATTTATATTGATTCATTACTTATGATATCTTTGTATAGTAATCCATGACTCAATCATCAAGAACCTATTTATTCATCGTATTTTATGACAAGTAGTGTGATATGTAATATATTTTCAAATTCTTCATTTCTCAATAATATTTTATAAATATAAATGTATGGTAGTCTTTGATACCACTATTGGGTTTCATATATAAAAAATAGATAAACCCAAACCAAAATTACCATGTAAGAATAAATGAAATCGTGCAAACTATAAATGAAGAAATGATGAACCCGTGTGACATCCACCATAGAAATTTTATGCTCCATATTCTATGCTTGGTTTTGGTCACCAAGGAACAATCAAATTATTATTACCTATGTGGTGTATCCATGGGTTGAATTTGAATCACTCGGCATTTGATCTAGTCTCTTTATCCTCTACAGCATTCTAGCTCGTCATTGTGTAAAGGAGGCAGGAAAAAAAAGAGCTTTGGGACAAGGGAGTTTCAATCATGGCTTGGGAAGACTACCATTAAAACACTTACACCCATTGAATAGGATATTTCCACCATAAATTGATCCTATAAAGATGCTCTTTGATTTATCTCATATTTACTGATGTGTTATAATGCATATTCAAATTCTATGTCCCAAATCATGTAACTATTGGATGAATGATGAACTCTTATATGTTATATTACATTAAAAAACTCTTTAATGATAGCCTATGTGGGAATGGTCTCTTGAACATTAACTCTTAATGTTCAAATACCCATACATTCAAAAAGTGGTGTGTATGTCAAGCCTTATGATATGGAAAAATTTCACTTTATAATTTAATGGTTATAGAACCATACGATATGACCCAATAATACCCTATAATTTTCCATAGGTATACTTTATTATACCCCTATCATAAAATATGAAATAATCACTCAAATGCAATATATGAAAAATTGGCTTTAGGGAATACCTCCTTTAGGTTCTCCTTAAATTCATTTTTAACAATTTATATAATTAATTTAACTCTTTAAACTAAAACATACATCATAATTCATAATATAACAATTATATTCATGAATAAAGTATAGGATAAAAATAAATAAATAAATGATTTATATATTTTTAAACATGAGACAAACTATTTAGGAACAATTGATAAATTAATAAATTATAAACACTCTATAATTTAGTCATGCATTATAAATATTTCATAATTAAATAAATATAAGCACTTTATATTAATTCCTCAATATAAACACCTTTATATTGATATTTATATGTAATTTTACTTAAATATATTATATTTGAAATGTATAAATTATATATATGAACTATTCATATATTATGTAAACATTTATAATATTAGATATTTAATATTATTCATATCAGTTATCAAGACTCTATTTGATATGTTTTAAATAATGTCTCAAAAAAGGCCTTCAATTTGAACAATTCAAATTAAATATTATGAAAAATTTTCTAATATTAAATATTAACTCTATATTTTGCCTTATATTTTAATTTATAAACACTTTATAAATTACAATTATAAATTCCATATAAACAATGTATATCAAAATTATTAGTCGTCTTATATAATATCTAAAGGTATTTAATATTTAAATTTAATATTATGAACATTTATTTGATAAATTTTTCATAAACATTTAATCATTAATTATAAAAATTTTATAATTAATAAATATATAAACATTTTATAATTAATTAATTTATAAATATTTTATAAATTAAATAAATATCCAATAATACCTTTTTATATGATTTATAAAAAATTTATATATTATATTATTCAATTCATAATTGAAATTTAAGAAGAATAATTTTTTTTATTATATATTGTATTGTATGATATACTCATTATTGTAAGTTGTGGAATCCACTTTTATTAGTTGTATTTTACAATAAATAAATTAAAGTATGCGATAAAACCTTTAGAGCATTGGATATAATAGCTTATGATATACTCTATATTTTATTTATAGTATGATTTATTATTTTATTGAGTTTCATAAGATTAAAATGGTTACAATGTAGGCTACAATACAATATATTGTATGTTTCAATATAGTAAAAATTGAAGGTTTTGAACTACATTTCCTCATATGATATCATATATCATATAACCAAATGCAGTAAAAAATATCTATCATTTTTTATGATAAGAAATAAAATATATTTCATGAACTAATTCCATACAACTTTGGGATACCCTAAACCAAGCCCCTGGGTCAGTCTGCAACATACTTGAGGTGTGTTCCTGATCACCCTGAGCTAGAGACTAGTGTCAAGGAATAAAAGTATATCTAGTAGGAACAGTTTATCCCAAAAAAATAAATTAAATAAGAAATATAATTTTACTATAAATTATTATATGGTCCATTTTTATGTTGGTTGTCCATACCAAAAAATGATCAAGAAAGAAACATAATAAGAAATTTAAATAATTTAAAGCAAAGAAACCCACAACTCACCTCTAAATCCCTCAAATGAAATAACACATTTTATTTGATATTCATACATCTACATATATATTGTGACATCGATTAATGAAAAGGAAAGAAAAAAGTGGAAATTTTTCCAATGTAATAAGGTAAGCTAAATAAAATAAAATAACCAACATACCTCCATGTAACTTCACAAGTCACAATCCAACCTCAAACCAAACATACTCCTCGAATACTCAAGAGCTAAAACAGAACCTAAAATGTTTATAGGCATGACAAAAAAGGCTCGGTAAGAATTCCAAGTGAAACCACACCCCATACATAGTATTTAAATAAAATATATATTTTCTACTAGTTTGAAAGACATTATTTAAAATGGTTTTTTCATGCATAAGAACATAAAAGCCAATATCATTTCCATAATCATTTAATAAACTTTCATTTTTATATTATTTAAATGAAAATAATCACTTTTAAAGCATGTATAGGTCCAAAACCTACTTTATTAAAAACAACCATTTGAAAACAACTTTTAAACTACCTTTAAACCACTTTTACTAAAAAGGATTAAATCTCAATAAAGAATAAAATAAAATATTAAAGTATAGGAGTAATAATGTGTAGAAGAAACCACATTAATAATATTTCAAAATAAGCAACATGGGAAAAACATCCTAAGTTCACCAAGGGTGGGGTAACTTAGAACTTATATATTACTAATTAAGGATAACCCTCAATTAGTGGAATTTGTCTAGTATCACATCACTGGCCAGTGGGGGAACCAATTCAAATTCAGTAGTAGAGAGAGTGGTGGGGAACATCATCTTGGCCTAGAATTTCCTACCCAAGTACCTAGTCTTACCATGAGTTTTTAATAATATAAACCATAATAAATAACTTATAACATCCTGAAGGTTTTCAACAAGCACCACAAACATATAAAATCAATAAATAACAAAGGAAAGATTCAAACCACACACCCAAATCCTTTAATAATTAAATTATAAGAATAACTCATGGATAATACATTGGATGTTAATTATAGGTTTAAAAACTTATTTTAAATATGACTATCAAGACTCATAATCATTTTTTTATAATTATAAATTTTAAAACTAGTTTTAAAACCAATTAGAAATATTTATAAAAACTCTTAAATAATTTGGTAGTTTTAAACACCCACTTTTAGAACCAAGAACACCATTAAATATATTTATAATTTTCCTAATCAATACAAATTTATTTATTAATACTTATCAAATAAGGACTCAATTTTTAGTAAAGTCATTTTATGCTTCAAAAATGCATGTTCTTCAAAAAATGATTTTATTCCATTTTGTGTGTGGAAACTATAATTCATTAAAACCTATTTTAGAAATTTTATTTTATTAAATTAAAATAATTCTTTAAATAATCATATCAAAATTAACATATGGTTAAATTTTGGGATTTTTCTAAAAAAATTGATTTTTTGGTGAATAGTAAAAAATACTGATTCTTTCAAATACTCTCATTTATTTTCATTAAATAAAGTAATTCAAAGGTACCATAATATTTTATATTTTTAATATGATAAATTTTATTTATAATAATCTCATAAATTGTATTTTAATAATCAATATTCATGATTTTGTTAAAAATTAATTTTTATGCTTAAAAATGCATTTTTTCATAAAACTCTTTTTCGTTACGTTTTATGAATTTACATTAAAATTGATTTCTTCCAAATATATAGATTTAATATTTAAAAATATATAAAATATTTTTAATTATGAGGTTCAAATTTATTAAATAGTTCCCTTTAATTTTTTTCATTAGGAATAGTAATTGTGATAAATATTTGTCACCTCGGTAAAGGTAAAATGGGTAAAACATGGTAAAAACCATGAAATACGTTATAAAAATCAACCCAAAACTTGAATTAATTTCATTTTATGGTATAAATTAGACCATGATCGTCATAAATTATAATATATGGAATTTTTATGCCACTTACCCTTGAAAATGAAATTTATATTATTTTAAGTAAAGCAAATTTCTAAATGTCACTCTCAAGAATTTAATATCTATAAAAATTTTACATAAGGATAAAAGTATGATAATTTAAATTATACATTTTAATTTTAAATATGAATTAATTTATTATCATAGTAATTTATTTTTAATTTTTAGTGATTAAATAATTACTTTAAATTATTACATAATGTCGACAAAGTACTTATTCAAGTAGTATAAAACTTATGTGAATGATTTTAAAAAACTCTAAAAGAAATATATTTTGGGTGAGTTAAAGTTCCCCACAAAATTTATAGATTAATATGACATATTAGATATTTTTTAAAGGTTTACATTCAAATTTATTTTTTCATGTTGTTTTGAAGGTAAAATTAAATAAATAGTGTCAAAAATGACATTAATGATAGTTTATGTTAAATAATATTGTATTAAATTATTTAAAAATAATAAAAAACATGAAATAGAAAAATTATGGTGATAAATTAAATACCATTTCATACCTTTTCCATTTATGATCTATTTTTAACCTTATAAGTAAAATTATATGCTTTTAAGATTGAAAAACTTTTTATCGTGGTTAAGGTCAAAATGGGTTTACCAAAGGTTAATATAAAATAGATATGGGTTAAAATTACCTAAAAACTTTCTTAAACCTCATTGGTTGGTTTTATTTAAAACTAACTATTATCACCTTCTAATATGAGTCATTTTGGATACATTTTTCCAATAAATTGACTTAATAGTATTTTAAAACATTGAAAAATTACAAGTGTGACACTCACCTCAATTATAAAAGGACACCCATCCCTTATCTTATTTACACCACTTTGAGTCATATAGATCAACCAAACCATACCCAATGATCTTTAAAACATATATATCCACTAATTATATGTGATATTATTCTTAAAATAATTCCAAGGGTCCTTAAGAAGGGATATAATGGAAGTCTTTCGAGGAATAGGCAATCATCTTTACCGAATCTTTCAATTTTATTTCTTATTGTACTTTATATAAATTTATTATAACCATCCTAAAATAATAAAAATAGTATATTAAATATAATAATATGTTATTATGATTATTTTAAAACTATTTTCCACCTCTTTTCCATCCTACAAAATGTAAAAACACTACTCGTGTGTGCGTACGGCTTACCATCTCCACTTAGCGGTGTAATTCATATTTCCTCATCACTTTACTTCGATGTCTATAAATATGTAACAAATTAATATATATAATATTTATGAAATAATTATATTACCTAAATTATAATTTAATATCTATATTATTACCTTATAATCTATTGGAAAATGATAATTTCGCTCATACGTGCATGTGGACTACCACTTTCACGAAGCAATGTGATCGATTTTTCATTTTAACTTTTCATGGATGATAATAAGGATATATTTAGTGAATATATATGATATATATGATATAATAATAATTAGTTAATGGTTAATTATTATTTACCTTTATTTCATTCTATTTATCAGAAAGTAAAAACACATAAATACAACCTACCGTCTCCATTAACGGTGTAATCTATTTTTATATATCCACATTTTATGAATGATTCTAAAAATGTACATAATTAATATATATTATATTTATATAATTATTATAATTTATTATATTATTGAACCATGATCAAAGTTCAAGCACCAGAACTTCCAAACCAAAACTCGCATGAAATAAGAAATAGTTAGCAACCAGAAATGATGATTTTAATAAGGAATTACTGTTAAATGGTTGTTGAAATGTTATAACTGGATCTTATATAATATTATAAGAATTTAAATAATTATTTTATAGAATAATAATAAATTTTAATTTATTATAAATGATTATAGATCACATTCAATGAATTTTGAGCTTGAGGTAAGGGTTCTACATCGCAATAATATTTTATTGATACATGTTTGGTGTTATGAATCTATTTATGTTTATGAGGTGTATATAATCCAAATTTTAAATGTTATATAATTTATAATTATTAATTAATGTTATTTAAAGTTACAAATCAAATTATTTCATCTCAGGGTTTTGATTTGAAAGCTACCAATGTGGTAAGGTTTTATTTCACAATCTCATCATTATTCGGGATTATTTATGTTTAAGTCTTTGTTAGAGGAATTATTTGACCTTTATGTATTATAAAAAATTTATTTTCTTATATTATTTATATTTCTATAATTTATAAGTTTTTCTTTCATTTTACTCTCTTTAAGTCATAAAGAGACCGAAAGAATATTTTTTAGGAAAATCACTTTTATTTCTCTCTTCGGTCGAAAATCATTTTCCTTCCATATCTATTTTTTTTTAAAATGTTTTCATGAATGTTTTTAATTTTATAATTTGATTTCTTAAAGTAATTTTTACCCATGATTTAATTTTAAAAAAAGAAATAAAAGGAAAATTATTTTCATTTTCCAAATGAGTTACTTTTACTTTTTATCGAAAATGTGAAAGGAAACTATGTTTTAATATACTCGGCATGAATATAATTTCCAAAAATCATGACCACTAAATGTTTTTAATATTACTATACATGTTTATATAATTATTTCCAAATAAAATAAATTCTAATGTTTTATAAATTTTTATATTTTGAATAGGTGATTTAAAAATAAAAAGGGTATTTTTTTTAAGAAATCTTCTAGTGATCTTATAAAATTATTATCATCTCTATCAATATACTTTGATGAATCTTAGATATATTATAATAATACCATACTTATTAATATTATGTATGGTTTATGATCAGTTTGACTGAGGAAGTTATCAACATTCCATATGCTAGTTCTTCTAATATGTATTGTTTTTTATTATTAAGGCATATTGATTAAGTTATATTGTTTTTTCATATGATGAATGTATTGGACTTATTAAGTGACCAGTGGTGGATGAGTATATATTTCCCCTTGATTCATAGGTGGGTATCAAGAGACAAACTAGTTTGTGTATTTGGTTGAGGCCTTACCCATTTATGTAAGATGACTTGGCATGAGGCCTTAATGGTAAGTTTATGATGTCCAGCATTATGAATTCAATATTTATAAAATTAGTTATTGATATCCATGTGATTATTTAAATAGTTATGATATCTTGGGATAATTTTCATTATCATGTGATTATTTATATATCATTATTTTATCAACATTTATTCCTACCATATTATTCTTCATGCTCAAGTTATTAATTGGATGGAAATTGTGTTTAGTTATTTACCTTTCCATATTGATTATGTATTATTTAATCATGATATCCTTCCCTATATGTAAACCTTACTGATTATCTAAGAACACACTTATTTTGTTTTCTTTCCCTATGATTCTATTAAGTGTACTATGAATGATTTGTAAGGATATTCAAGAGAGAACAACGATGTTCTCAAAGTAAATACTATGTTTTATCTTATATTTTAAAATTTAATATGTGATTCAAGAATGTATCTATATACCAAGACTAATAAATTATTCCACCCTTTGGGATGTGATCACTTTTATATTATGTCGATATAATAAAGTAACCACCGGCACAAGTATATTGGAGTAGGGGTCTTTACAATTGGTATCGAAGGATGTTTAGTAGAAATATTGGGAACATGATTTAGAAGAACATATATTAAAGAACATAACCCTATGATATAGTTTGAGGATATATATAATTATAGGATAATATTATAAATCTTTTGTTAAGGTATATATTATGTGGTTTTTAATGAAAAACATCCTTATTTGGATACTACATGTAGATGTGGTTTTGGAAAATATGTATCTAGGGGTAATAAATCTGAAAAGAGTTAGTTGAATATATTCTGGACATTATTCTAATGTACAGTGAGTGTTCCATTACCGCACACCTGTTTTGACACTCCTTGGGGATATTCTTTATTTAATTCACATTTTCCTTATGAACCATTATGATTAATAAGAGAAAAGATCCTATGGAAACATATTATATTCTATAGTGATATAGGATAAACATAAAGTTGTAAGGATGTGTTTTAGTGAAAAAGGTTATTTGTGAGAAAATGTTTTTATATTTTGTAGACATAAGTTGAAAGGTATTTATAACTTTTATGTTTAATATAATATATGGTTAATTAGGATAGAAGGGTTAATAAATTTTTGGAATATTTGTTTTATCATATATATGACCATGGTATTAAAAAATGATTAATGTTATTTTTAAAGAAGTACACTATATTGGGAACATTGTAGGATTAAGTTATTATGTGATTTTTTTGAATAATAAATGTTGAGTTACCTTTTAGAAGCATACATTATTTTATTGTGTCTTCATGGTGATTCGGGTTATTTATGGGAAATATTATCATATTTTGGATATTATATGATAAGGCTTATACATTTTTGCTATATAACTTTATGAGTGACTAATGTTTCTTGGAGATAAATGTTAAATTAATCTTGGAAGAATATATGGTCAAGTATTTTATATTTTTAGGTTTTGAATTTTGTCAGACATATTTTGGAAGAGGCTTACGATTAACTAATTATGTAATGGATTAATTTGAACTTTGGGTGTTATTATTGAGGATTTAGAGATTAATATGTTATATTAATCTATATTGTATAAATTGTGATAACCATTTTGGTTTTGGTAAATATTTAAAGGCATAAGGAATGAATTTTAATTATTTTATGGATATTATGATCCATTAAAAGTTAATTTGAGTACTTTATTCATGAAAAATTCATTTTGAATACTCATCATTTAGAGTAGAATATTACATTGTAGTAGAAATAGATTAAAGGAAGAAATTCTACTTGTCAAATTAGTATATTTACTTATATTATTATTCTAGAAAATAAAGGAATTCTTAAACTCTAGGAAAAGGATCTTAAAACAAAAATGTTATCATATTGCATTCATTTCTGATTAATTGATAGTTTTTTCAAACCTCATTGATTTATGGTTTTTTGGTCATTAACTTTATCATGACTATATTTTTTATCAAACTCTATTAGTCCTTGAATGTTAATATCCCACTATATGTTTATATTTTAACTTCCCACCAATTTTATTTTTGCCTAGGAACATAATTATGTGTTATTTCATACAACTATTATGTTTCATATTTACCCTTTTAAAAGAAAGTTTTATTATCCCTCTCTATGATGTGGGCTATCAAAAAAGTTATTTTAAAACATTAAGCCTTTGATGACTGAGATAAATTTATTAGGGTGAAATTTATTTAAGGGGGATGTAATATAATACCATAATGTTTTAGAAAATATTTCACAATAAATAGATTTAATCTCTTTGATAGTGTGTGTTACATGCAACACCGAGTTTAAATGAACCATGATACACTATTAAAATATTATTATTTAAATGTGACCATTATAACATAGACATTGAATTGGAAGGTATGAATATGAATAACCACATTATAAAATATATTAATAACTTTATGACTTATTAAAAATTTATTTATTAATTCTTAGGAAATAATGAGTCAATTTTTAGTAAACTCGTTTTATGCTTCAAAAATGCATTATTTTCAAAAAATGATTTATTGAATTTTGTGTGTGGAAATTATAAATTATTTATACCACTCTTAGAAATTTTATTTTATAAAATGAAAAAAAAAAATCTAAATCATCATATCAAAATTAACTTAGGGTGAAATTTTAGTGTTTTTCAAAAATAATTGATTTTTCTATAAATAGTGAAAGATAAATATTTTTTAAATACACTCATTTATTTTCTTTAAATAAATTAATTTAATTGTACCATTATATTTTATATTTTTTATATTATCCATTTTATTTGTAAAAATGTAATTAATTACATTTGAATCAAAAATATTCGTGATTTTGATATAAATTAATTTGTATGCTTAAAAATGAATTTTTTCTCAAAAACTATTTTTTTTTTTGTTTTTTAAAAATTTATATTAAAATTGATTTCTCCTAATTATATAGATTGAATCTTTAAAAATGGATACAATATTTTTTATTAGTTAGTTTAGAATTTGTTAATATGTCCCTTTTATTTTTTGTTATTATAAATAGTAATTGTAGTAAATATTTGTCACCACGGTAAGAGTAAAATGAGTATAACATGGTTAAAATCATTAAATAATGTCTCAAGATCAACCCAAAACTTAAATAAACTTCATTTAATGGGATAAATTCTACCAAAGACATACAAAATTATAATATATGTCATTTTGCTTACATTTACCATTGATAATGACATTTATATTATTTTAAGTAAAGAAAATTCTAAAATGTCACTCTCTTGACTTTAATATATATAAAATTTTTACATAAGGATAAATAGAGGGTAAGACAGACTATAAATTTTTATTTTAAATATTAATTAATTTTTTTATCATATTAATTTATTTTTAATTTTTTCTGATGAAATAATTACTCTAAATACTTACACAACGCTGACACGGTGCTTGTGCAAGCAGTAGAAAAACATGTAAACAATTTTAAAAAACTCTAAAGTATTATATTTTGGGTCATTTACAGTTACATATGAAATTTATAGATTAATATAAAAAACTAAGGATATTTTAAAGTTTTATATTCAAATTTATTTGTTTCTAGGTTTTTTTCAAAGACAAATTAAATGAATAGTATTGAAAATGATATAAATGATATTTTATTTTTAATAATATTTTATTAAATTATTTAAAGAACATAATATTCATGAAATAGAAAAATTAGTATTATAAAAGTTCTACAATCTCATTCTTTAGACATTTATTATCCAATTCTCACCTTAAAATTAAAATTAGTACCCTTTAAGATTGAAAGAGTTATTACCGTGGTTAAGGTCAAAACGGGTTTACTAGGGGTTAATCTAAAACAATAAAAATTAAAATGGATTAAAAACCTTCTTAAAACGCATTGGTTTGTTATATTTTAAATTTAACCATATAAAATTTCAATATTAGTTAGTTTTTAGACATTTTTCTGAGAAATTGACTTATTAATATTTTAAAACTTTAAAAAATTACAAGTGTGTCTCTCACCTCATTTATAAAAAGAAACCAATTATTTCACTTCCTTACACTAATTTGATCCATAAATATCAAAAAAACATCCCAATTCTCTTATAAAATTCCTATACATGAATTAGAGGTTATGGTATTCTTAAAATATCATTCCAAGGGTCCTCAAAAATAGATCTAAAGAAAGTATATTGAAGAAGTGCTAATCCTCTTTACCAACTCTTTTAAGTTTATTTCTTATTATACTTACTCTAAATTTATTTTAACCACCATAAAATAAGAAATAAAGTATCCTAAATATACTAATATGTTATTATTATTCTGTTACATCCATTTTATATCTCTTTTCTATCCTATAAAAGGTGAAAACATCGTTAATGCATATGTATGGCCTGCCATCTCCGCATGGTGGTGTAATTCATCTTTCATCGCCTTTGTACTTAGATCGTTATAAAAATGGAAATAATAAATATATATTATATTTATGAAATAACTATTCTTATTAAATTATAATATCATAAATACCTTCTTACCTTCCAATCCATTGGAAAATGATAATGTCGCTCATCTGTACATGTGGAATTCCACCTCTACGAAGCGATGTGATTCATTTTTCATTTTCATCTTTACATGGATGATAATAAGGATAGATTTACTCAATATATATGATATATATGAAATAATAATTATTCTATAAATGTGAATTATTATTTAACTTTATGTCATTCCATCCATCAAAAAGTGAAAACATCGTTTATATGTACGTACGGCATACCATCTCCATGAACGATGTAATTAATTTTGATATCTACACATTTAATAGATTATTATAAATATTCATATAATGAATATATATTATATTTAAATCGTGATTATAATTCTATATATTATGAAACCATGATCAAATTTCAAGGTCTAGAACTTCTGAATTGAAACTCTCATGAAAAATGAAACTATTAACACTTGGAAATGATGATTTTAATAATAAATTATTAATAAATGGGTGTTGAAATGTTATAAATGGATCATATTTGATTTTATAAGTATTTAAATTATTATTGTATATAAGTTTAATAAATTTAAATTTATTATACAGGTCTTTGTATTGATTGATTTTAAAGCAACTCAATCTTGAGGTATGAGTTCTTCATCTCAATGTTGTTTCGTTGAGACATGTTTGATTTTATTCACCTATATATGTTTATGAGGTATATATACTTCCCTTTTTATATTTTATGTCATATATAATTATTAATTCATTTAATTTAAAGTTAAAACTAAAATTTTTTCATCGAACGGGTTTTGATTTGAAAGTTAACAATGTTCTAAAGTTTTATTTCACAATCTTATCGTTATCCAGGATTGTTTATGTTTTAGTATTTGTTGGGGTAATTATTTGACCTTTATATCTTAGAAAACTTATTTTATTATCCTATGGTTATTTATAGAAATTAAAGGTATTCATTTAATTTTCTTCTCTTTAAGTACTTAGGAGACCAAAAGAATATTTTTAAGGAACGCTAACTTTACTTCTCTCTTTGGTCGGAAATCATTTTTCTTAAATATATATATTTTCTAAAATTGTTTTCAAGAATGTTTTTAATATTATCTTATGATTTTTTAAATTCAGTTTTACCAAATATTGAATTTTTATACATAAATTAAAATGAATCTTCTTTTCTTTTTTTGAATGAGGTACTTTTGACTTTTTATGAAAAATATTAAAGGAATATTTGTTTTAAAGTACTCTGCATGAACAGAATTTCCTGATGTCATGAACACTAAATGTTTTGAATCTTTCTTTAAAATTTTCTATAATTCTTTCAAAATAAAATTTTTTCACTAATATACTATATATTTTTATATTTTGAATAAGCGATTTCAAAATAAAAAGGGTATCTTCCCCAAGAAATCTTACACTGATGTATTAAAATAATTTCCATCTATGTTAGAATAATTTTATGAATATTATGATTTAATAATGATATATTTTAATAATACCATTTTTATTATTTCTCTAGATGATTTATGATTGGTTTTACTAGGGAAAGTATTGACTTTCCATATGTTAGTTCTTCTAATACAGACAATTTTTTATTATTAAGTCATGTTGATTAAGTTGTATTATTTATTAATATAATTAATGAATTAGACTTATTAAGTGATGTGTGGGACTAGTTATATAATTCTACTTGATGCCCCAGTAGATCTCATGAGACAAACTATTTTGGGTATTTTGTTGTGGATTTACCCATTTAGGTAAGATGTCTTAGCACGAGGCCTTGAGATCAAGTTTATGATGTACGGTATTATAAATTCCATAATTATAAAATTATTTATTAATTTCAATGTGATTATGTTAATAGTTATTAAATACGTGGATAAGTTTCAATCTAATATTATTATTTATATAGAATTATTTTATCATAATTTATTATCGTCATATTATTATTTATGATAAATTTATTAATTGAATGACATGCATTTTCAGTTATTTAACTTTCCATATTATTATGCCATATTTAATCTTGATAGATTATGTTTTACATAACCCTTACTGAGCATCTGAGCTCACTCTTATTTTTTCCCTTCCTCAATATGCTAAGAAGTGTGCTTTGAATGATATGAAAATATATACTATAGAGAATAATGATTTCTCAAATAAAATACTATATTGTATTTTATATTTCCAAGTGTAATGTGAGATTCAATCATGTGTATAGTTTACTAAGACTAGTAAAATATTTAATCCATTGGTATGTGATTACTTGTATCTTATAACAATGTAATAAAGTAACCATAGGCTTTGGGGAGCTCGAGTTAGGGTCTTTACACCACCCTTTAAGAAATCGGTTTAAATACAAAAACACACTTTGATATTCCAAAAATAAATTTACAAAAAATATTCAATAAATTTATCAAACACTTGGTGTAATACCCCTACATTTTAAAAGAATACTATATTTGATAGCGTACATGACACACATCATCAAGATTTAACAACCGCAAATATTATTATTTAAATATAACTATTATAATCTAGTCATTAAGTTGAAAAATATGAATGGGGGTAACCACATTATTAAATATGTATATAAATTTACTACTCAATCCAAATGTATGGATTAATTCTTAGTAAATAAGTGATCAATTTTTATTAAAGTCATTTTATGATTCAAAAATACATTTTCTTCAAAAATGGTTTTACTGCTTTTTATGAGCGGATATTATAATTAATTTATACCAATTTTATTAATTTTATTTAATATAATTAATATCATATTTTAAATTATTATATATAAAAATTAGGGTGAAATTTTTAGATTTTTTTTAAAATATTAATTTTTTAGTGGATTTTAAAAAATATAGATTTTATAGAAATTGTCTCTTCGTTTCAAGTATTTACAAAGTCCAATTTTTTAAATTTTTTTAAAAAAAATAATTAATTCCTTTTAATTATAAATAATTCAATTAATTTCATTATAATTTACATTATTCTTAATTTTTTATAAAAATATTTTTATACTTAAAAGTACATTTTTCTAGAAAATAGTTTTTCATCGTGTTTTGCGGGTTTATTTTTAATGTAATTTATGCCACATATCGAAATTGAGTTTCACAAAATGGATTTAATATTTTGAATCATAATTTATAAATTTCTTAAATATTTCAACTTTATTTTTTATCATAATGAATAGTGACCATAGTAAAATTTATCACCATAGTAAAATGTAAATTGGGTTAATTGGGGTTAAAACTAATAAGAAAAGGATTTAATCACCCTAAAAATTGATTTTAATATTTTTAATGAATTTAATTAGAAAAAAACCTTCATATATTATAAAACATGGAATTTTTTTTCTGTTTTTTTATATATACCTTTATATTATTTTAAGTAAAGAATAATTCCAAAATTTCACTTTCTTGATTTTAATGTCTCTAATATATTTTCACAAAGATATAAAAAATTAATGAATGGTTATAAAGATTTATTTTTAATATGAATAATATTTTATATGATGTTAATTTATTTTTAATTTTTAATGATGAAATATTTACCTTAAATTCTTACACAATACTGACATAGTGTTTATGCATGAATTAGAAAAATAAAGTACATGATTTTAAAAACGTACAAAGTTATATTTTTTTGGGATTTATGGTGTTAAAAATTTTTATAGATAAATATAATGTATTATTAATGTGTTAAAATTTTATATTCAAACTTCATTACAATCTTGATATTTTTTAAAGTAAACTATGGGAATAGTCTCAAAAATAAATTTAGTGGTATATTATGTTAAATAATATATTATTAAATGGTTTAAATTTCATAAAATTTTTATATTTGGAACATTTAATGGTATATGGTAAATAATATAATAAATTTTCTAAATACTGGTCATTTTTCTTTTATAGTAACTTTATTAACCCCTGAGTAAAAGACTTTTATATCGTGGTAATCTTCGAAACAGTTAAGAGGGGTTAAAACTAAGGGATACGGGTTAAAACATCACCTAAACTTGTATAAATTTCATTTAATAAGATTATTTAGAATTATATTCACCTTAGATTCTAACTATATCAATTTGGTTCCACTTTAAAATGAAAATTAATTTATATTAATTTAATAATTTAATTTATTCGATGGGTTCCCCACTCTTATCTTATATAAGGACATCACCCCTGCTCTCTTCCTCAAACTTATTCATTCATATATCTTAACCAATAACTATGAAAATAACTTCCCAAAATTATTTACCACTTATTAGAGGTCTTTTTCTCACTAAAATACCAATCTATAAGTCATATGGTGTAAACAGAATGAGGTTCTTCAAAGAGAAGCTAGTCTTCTTAACCAAGTGTTTTCATTTTAATTCTTCATATACTTACTTAAATTATGTCCCATAAATTATAATATAATCACATAAATGTCTTAAATATATTTAGATTTTATTATGTTTATGGAACAACCTTTATCCATCTCCTCCTCCATCAAATGGGAAATAAAATCATTATTCATCATACATGTGGACTACCGTCTTGCGAACCAATGTATTTTATTTATCATCACTACATTTAATGGATAGTTCTTATGATATATTTAATATATATATATATATATATTATTCATGAAATAATAATTATTCTAAAAATATAATATATCATCTATATTCATATCATTCCAAATGAGAAAAATGGAATCATCGCATGTGGGTATGTACGGGTTATCGTATCCACATAGCGATGTACATCATTTTTCAGAAACCACCTCCCATAGATGGTCATGAGGATAGATTTTATGAATTTATTTGATTTTTATAACATGATAATTATTCTTTAAAGATAATATTTTTTTTATTTCTATATTTTCTATCTAACTAAAAGTAGAAACATCACTCAAGTGTACATGCGGACTACCGCATCACGAGCCGATATATTTTGTTTTTTGTGACTTCTTATCATGACTAAATCTAAAATTTTATTTGATGTATAAAAATTATAATTATTTATTTATTATTTTTAAATACATTATGCAATAATTACCACCTTGACTATAGTCAACCTATCAAATTCATTTTGTAATTATGAACTGAATGTCCTCAAAACACCCAATGTGAACTTAACAGGTTAAGTATTTAAATATGTCATTGAAATGAATGAAATAAATGGTTAAATGATAAGTTAATAAACCTGGAAAAGTTTACTAAAAAATAAATAATTAATATAAGTTTATTATATGGTATTTAAAGGATATACATAACAAGTTGGTACTCAAGGTAAGGGGTTTCTTAACTAAATTTCCTTTCATTGAGTTATAACACTTATTCATTGAATTTTTTATACCATGATAGTGTTTGAATTGATATATAAATTGTTTTATATTGTATTTAATATATATATATATATATTTTAACAAAATCACTTCATGTATTAATTATCACTTCAAATGTTATTCTCTTTGTAAGGGTTTTATTTCTCTCAATCTTATTTTCTTGAGACATGTTTCATGTCGTGCAATATGATTTATTTGTATGGTGTACTTAATAACCCATGAATAAATTTGGAAATATTTATTTATGCAATTGAGGGTATTTATAAATCTATATCATATTATTTTTTTCAATTACTTTTGATTTGAAAGTTTCCAAAGCATAAAATCTTTATATTACAATCTCATTTCTTTTCAGGATCATTTATATTCAAGGTTCCTTTGGGGGAAATTATATAATACTGATTTCTTGAAACACATATCTATTCTTATCATCTATTTATTTTTTATATTTACATGATTTCATTTCATTTTCCCTTCTTTGGTACTTAAGAAGATCAAAATATCATTTTTAAGGAAAAACAATCATATTTCTCTTTTTGGTCAAGAATCTTTTCTCTTCAATATCCATGATCATTAAAATGTTTTCAAGAATATTATTTTATATGAATAAATTATTTTTTAAAGTCATTTTAAAATATATTTTAATTTATTTTAAAAGTTTTAAAATGACTACTTTTTTCTTTTTAAAAACATGGTACTTTTGGTTTTTACCGAAACTGTGAAAGGGGTTTTTAATTTAACATTTACCAAATGAATGGATTTTATCACCATCATAACTATTATTTCCTTTAAAGTTTCATTTAAAATTTCCCATAGTCATTTTCAAAGAAATTTTTCTCAATATTCTTGTAATTTTTATTTAAACTTTTATCAAAAGAAAAGGATATTTTCTGTATTTTCAAAGAAATATCTTAAATTTTCTTTTAAATTTATTTTTCATCCATCAAAATATCTTTTATTGTTTTCCTATACTCTAATGGGGATATTTTATAATGATATCATCCTTATTCTTTCTCTAGATAGATTATTATTGTTTTAAATAGATTATCATGGAGATCGTTACTTTTCCCCGAGTTAATCAAGCTAAAAATGAATGATGGTTATTTTCAAGGGTGTTATATTGAAAACTGAAAGCTTATAAATGTTTTGTTCATTGTATGGTACTTAGACATATGTATGGATGATTGAAGGGTGGTTACATTATAAACCAAGGATGAGTGGTTATGTTATAAACCAAGGATGAGTGGTTATGTTATAAACCAAGGATGGGTGGGTTTGTTATAGCCCTCCAATGCATTGGGTAAAGTAACAGAGTTAAACAGTTGTAAGTCACTCCTAAGAAAATAGATTTAACTGTTTAAGTCGCTCCTAACAACTATTGGATTTATCCTTTTTTATTCCCTGATGAATGTTTGATGTTCCAAGATACCTACTATTTTTTCAATGCTTTCAATAGGTTCCAATGTTTTCTTTAATCAAGGATTATTTTCACATGGATTGTAATTATTAACTTATATAACTCTTGTATTTGTTAAATTTTATATTCCATGTCTTAGGATTTATAATTAATGTTTGTATGGGTATGAATTCTCTTATGTAATTATTATACACTTTGAATATGTTCTCATAACTATATACTCATCTCGTATTCAGTGAAGATATTCAATTTTTATTGTCTATATTTACCCTTACTAATAATTTCAACTCACCCTTATTATATTTTTTCCTTGGGTTATAAAGAAATATATTAAGTAAGATATTTCTAGAAAGGTTTCTAGTGGGTGATTATAAAGACTTAATTTGTAATAATAAAAGATTTTTATAGTTGGAAAAATAATCACAAAAATGTATGGGTATTTTTATATAATAGTTTTTCCTAATTCTCAAGAACACTAAACATAAACGTTATTTGGGTATATAAGTGATCCAATTTTTATTTTTATTGTTATATTTTTTGGATGGATAAAATTGGGTGATGTTTATCAGTGTCAAATCTATGAATAATGATTGTGTTTTTAGCACCAGATCTAGAAGTGTGGGTTCGGGTATGTTATAGCTGGTATCAGAGCATGGTTTAGATATATTTTGAGATTATGATGTTTTCATGTGAGTTTAACTTTAGATTTATGGATACCATAATGTTTTTATAAGTTTAAGTTTTATCCTATGTTCATAAGGATAGACACATTTTTTGAGATTTTAAGTAATGTAATTTTAAAGTGATTAATGATATTATGGGAGACATTTTATTTATTTGAGGTGAAAACAACCCTTAGGTGTATCATGTGATTTAAAATAACAGATTATTTGGGAAGAATTATGTTGATCTTATAGTTTTAATGATCCTAAAATCATAATTCTCACAATACTGATGAATTTCATGATTTCCTGTAAGAAATCTATTTTCTGAGAACATGTGATAAATCCGTCTAAGTATGAAACACCATTGTCTATGACACACCACCAGCATAAAAAATATCTAAGTCTGAGATGCCACCCAAACATCACATAGTCAGACTATCATACCGCTAGACTGAATAATTAACAAAGTATGAGACACCATTGATTAAAACACCACCAGGATATCATGATACCAGAACAAAAATGTGGAAAAGTATGAGATACCACTAGATTAGGCACCATCAATGTCACACCACTATACTCATACCACCAACACTACAAGAATTTTCTATGTCTGAGACACCATTAGACCATACATTGTTTGTTGAGATACCGCCAATATACTGAAATTTTGGCTAATTTTAAGACACCATCAATGTCATACCACCAGATCTTGACACTACCAAATCTTGAAACCACTTGAACTTGACACCACCAGAGCATGACATTGCCATAACTTGACACCTATAGATCTTGACACCGATAGATCTTAAGACACCGTCACTATTTTTATTACTTTACTTATTTTTAATTACATTATTTTAATGGCTATATTGGTCGAATTTAATGACATTTACTATTTTAATGATTGTTTCTTAATTGTTTGACAGAAAGCATGTCAGAACATACAGTATAAGGAAGCTGATTCAGATGTTCCTATTACTACTGATAAATGTGAAACACACTCCCTCATGAAATATAAACATATTCATATAGAGAACAACCTAAAGATAGAAGAAACACTATGGATGGAAGGATCTCATAATTCACTGAATATCTGAGAGATAAAGAGATGAAACTGATTTAAAACATGAATAGTTCACCTACTCTGAACACTCAACTGAGGAATCTAAAGATCCTCACATATGGTGCTTTCCTCTGGTCAGAAAACAAGAGTTACGAAACTTTATTTTCTTAACTATTTTAAATGAACCTAACTCAATCTTTATTACCAAATCAAATCAAGAGTCAAAAGTTGCATTTCAATAGACTGAGCATCTCTAAACTCTACGCTCCTAGATTTATTGATTCTATTTATATTTATTACTTTTTGAGAAGTGTGTGATATACTCTATTTTATATATGCACATTGTCTCCTGCGCTAATCTAGAAGATTCTATATATCTTGTCAAACACTTTTCTTA
Source organism: Viscum album (assembly GCA_963277665.1). Taxonomy (NCBI): domain Eukaryota; kingdom Viridiplantae; phylum Streptophyta; class Magnoliopsida; order Santalales; family Viscaceae; genus Viscum; species Viscum album. The sequence goes on from OY728157.1 coordinate 544,334,101, forward strand.
TTTGTTTCTCCCATGGATAAGAGTGGTAGAGGTCCTTATGTGGACTGTTTCATTTTGATCAGAATAATGATTATAGAAGAGGTTGTGAGTGACTTGGGCAGTGTTAACTATTGTAAAACCTGATCTAGGTTGTGAATCATTGAGTTTATATTATATAAACTACTTGGTAGAGGGTGATCACCAAGTGGAGAGGACTAAGTCTTGACTTGAGACTGAACATCATGTATTTAATCTTTCCGTTGTGTGTTTTTAATTATTATTTTCTTCTTTATTTCATCTTTAAAAATGAAAACTATTTTTACCTATAAACAAAATTCATACTTTGATAGTTTATCTTAATTCATGTCCATATAGTATTTTGATCATGTAAATTGATTTCAAAGGATTAAATAATATTGTATATTATTCATCAGAAAACTAATCAATCTTTAGATAAATCTTTAAAAAGATTAAGATATATATCATACTACTTATTTTGATAAAATTGTTAGTATTTAAACATTTGGGGTATTTCAAAATAATCCATTTTTAACCTAAATTTTTATTGGGTACTAAATTCATCCACCTCTTGAGATACTCACTCTGACCAACATTTGGTATCAGTGGTCTTTCTTTCTTTGTTATTTAAGTTTTCAATTTTTTTTAACTGTGATTTTAGTTATACATTAACGAACTTAAATTTATTTTAGTTCTAAATTTAGTTCTTTAAAATGGATAATCATTAAGAAGTTTCTACTACCAACAGACCTCTTTTCTTCAATAGAAAAAATTATTCCCAATGGAAAATAAGGATTAAAATGCATGTAGAGAGCATGGGTTTTTATATTTAGTCTGTTAAATAAGATGAATATGTAATACCTGATACTGTTGGAAACACTTAGGATGATACTAAAAATCATCTTATAATAATAATTGTAAAGATATGAATGCCTTGTATTATGATCCTCATGATAAAAAATTTAATAGGATATCTACTTGTAAAATAGATTTTGAAATTTGGGATACTTTTTATATTTCTTATGGGGTAACTTTAAATGTTAAATAAATGAGGCATAATACATATACTATTATATATGATAGTTTTGAGATGAAAACTAATAAACCCATTTCTGATATGTACCTTAGGTTTAATGATATTTTCAATACCATGATCTTGATGGGAAGACCTTTATCTGAAAAAGACCAGATAATTTGATTACTAAGATGTCTACCTGAAATATAGAGAGGCCCTTCAGTATCAATTAGATAATCATGTGATATTCGTAAATTACCAGTAAAAGAATTGATAGGTAAACTTATGATGTATAAATAAGAACTGAAGGTAAACCATGAGGAGGATGAGTATCTTAAGATAAATTCAGTATATTTCGAGACTAATTCCCTTATAAAATAGAAGGAAAAATGAAAAAATGAAGGTACAAGATACAAATTCGAGTGATAGTGAATGTAACACCCCAGGTTTAAAAGTAAATTTTATGTTTTGTTAATGTTCCAAAAATGAAATAAAATACATAAACTTCTGAATGCAGAAATATAAGTTGTAAGCACTTTATTTATACAAAAACTAGAATACATCTTTAAAACAGAATAATTAACCCATTAAACCCGCTGTTATCAATAATAAAGAAATTGTAAGACCATTGAGAAACACAACAATGTTGATCGGGTAGTTATGATCTTTTGGATATAATAGAAGCACAAAAGTTAAAGCAAGAACAATAACAACGAAACTAAGAATAAGAGGAACATATAAAACCATTTCTGATATTGGTGGTGTGAGCATCACGGAATTATTCCCCTGTGTGTTTAAACGGCCCATCGAATTTGGTATTTATAAATTTCTTTTCTGATCATTATAAAAACAATCCGTTATTACTTTTAAATTAAAATTTAAAAATGACCGTTGATGTATAAATAAAATAAATAAATAAATAAATATAGAAACATTACTGATTTAAATATTATTACTAAAATTGATATGTAATAAACAAACTTTGTGTATATAATATATATATATATTATAAAATAAATAATGTTTTAAGAATTAAAATTAATATATTAATTTAGAAATTATATTATGAAATTTAGAAATTAAATGAGTACTATATATATATATAATGATAAAAAAATAAAAATAAAACGAAAAAACAAAATGATGAAATCGGGATTGAAGAAATTGGGTTTCGTTTTTTAGGGTTTCAGTTTAACCATCAGTGGAGCGAATGGATGACTCAAGTTTGAAATGGGGGAAGTTAAATGACAGTTCAATAGGTTGAGAAACAAGATCGCCTTTATCCTCGGGATTGGAGGTCGACGGTAAGCTCGGTCGGGAGGAGATGTGAAGACGAAGTCGAACCATTTGTGAGGGTTTCTTTTCATCTTCAGAAGTTGTGGCCGATGAAAAACCGAGATCTAGTTTCTTTGAGATTGTTGGTCGTGTCACAGACCATGAATTCAATTTTGGATTGAGATTCTTAGACTATCAAACACCATATAAGTATAAATCATTTCTCTATTTTTAGTTTTTCTATTTTAGGGTTTGGATTTGGATCTAATATGCAAGTAGGTTCGTTTTTATTTTCTTATCCGAATCTTATTGAGATTTTCTGAGTGATTTTATTTATCAATTTCATCCTTTCAGCATCTGATATCCATACTGTATTAAATTTTGTTGAGTTTTTCAACAATTTCAATTATTATATCTTTGATCATTTATTTTTAAATATCGTCTGAGCGCGTTGATTTGGCTTTAGCTTAATTTTGTGGGTCCAAATTGATGCTTCACAAAAAATCATTAATCAGTCAGAATATAATATACTATCTGATTAAATATAGTGGAAATCCAATTTGTTTTCAGTAACAAAGAGATATATATTATATAATTTTTTTCTCAATCCAGATATGTTGATTTTTCTTATCCGTTGAAAACCAATATTTTAATAAAATAGAAGAAACCAAATGCCTTAATTAAAAAATATCATATATTCTTCTAAAATTATGTTTACAAGTAAGAATTGAGATTATAAATAGATTTGAGCTGCATTTTGAGTTTCTCACGAAGTTGTGAGTAACCCTCCTTTAGTATTTTTCCAATATCAACCATCATTGCAACTATCTCTGGTTTACAAATAAGGTAAGGGATTATTATTATTGTTTGATTTATTTGAAATGCAATGTCTTTGTTATGATGTTAATCTTATGTGTTTTTTTTTGTAAGGGATAAATATTTAGTTGCTTATTTTGAAATATTATTTTATTAAGGTATTTTAGTTTTATAAGAAAATTTTATTTCAAATAATTCTTTTTGGATAGAATTTTAATTATGTTAAAATTATTCTTCCAAGTGAGTTTAATTGAAAAATTATAAATATTTGTAATTTGATCTTAAATTCTAAGTGGGTGAAGGATTTAATTTATTTAAATTATATTTTACCTTTCCCATGATAAGGGTTTATTTTATTTTATTTTATTTTAAAAAAACAAATTATATTTGTTTTAAGATTTTTATATATTCATATTTATTATGAAAGTTATGAATATATACATATATATATGCATAAATGGAGCTTTCAAATGGATGTATATATATTTATATATATGGATGAATTGATTAATATCATGTTTAAAATTTTATCATCGACTTATCATCAAATTTCTAAAAAATGCACATAACATGCCATCACGTTTTATCAACACTATGAGTGTTAAAATTGCATGTATACATGGCCATGTGTTTATACATATATCGATGATTGTTCATGAAACTTCATACATTCACATGCATATATACATATGTGCAAATACTCATGAACATTGAATAAACTTTACAAAAAATGGATTTTCAATGGAATATGATGAAATTTTTATAAACATGTTATAATTTTAAGTTGTCATGTACATATTTATAATTATAATTTTATTCATGAATGAAATGTTGATTTTAAAATATATCATTTATAAAGTTCTATGCATACTCCTGATTATTTATTTACTAAACTATAATTTTGAATTATATGAATGGTTTAAGTCATTAAATTATAAAAATAAGTAATTGATGTTTTTATTGATCTTTAACTAATCAATGATATTACTTTTTTTTCAAAAAAAATATGCTAGATAATTTTTGTGCACAGCATATAATTATCTGTGTGGAAGTTGATTTAACTTCCATGTTATTAAGCAAATTCATGAGATCTGGTCATACAAAGTTGAATACACAATTTTCAGTATATTAGTAATTATTTGTTCCAAACATGATTATAAATATATTTTCAAAACTAAAACACCAATGAAAAATATATATATACACATAAGGAAAGCTAAGACAAAAAAATTTCATAAAAAATAGTACTTGAACTTTGTAAATATGATAGGGAATTGGATAGTGAATCCAGACCTTAAGTGGGTAGGCTCAAGATAACCTTCAAAGTTTTGAGTGGCCTCAATTGTTTTGTTTTTAAGAGCTTGCTTAATATTTTTAATCAAATCACTGGATTAATTCAAAAATATTTTCTAAGTATAAATATTTTTTGAAACATTATTTTACAAATGTTTTTCTAATTGAATATTTCAAATGTATTATCAAAATGATATTTTTAAAAGGGATTTATCAAAGGTTTTCAAAACCCCTTACTGGGAAATTGAATGCTCACCCTTTTATTTTAAAATGATCTTTCATATGTATCTTAGTAGATTATCATAGATGTCATCACTTTTAGAGATATTTCATGTAGAAGCATAGTGGAAAATTGATTTTGTTTTCTCTCAACTCTGATAAAATGGGAAATGTACTCTAATTTCTCCAGATCCTAGACTGGTAAAAGTTCCTCATTTTTTATAAAGGGTTGTGTAATTGTTCAACTTATTTAAAAAAAATTACACATCATTTTTCAAGCACCGATTCCGGAATAGCTGACTTGGGGAATTAAAATTAGTATCAGAGGCATGGTCTAGATAACTCTAGAAAGTTATAACCCTTCGATAAATTGAGTGTACTTAATTAGTCAAAATTTTTCTTTGTAATTTTAAAATGGAAGGAATGAGAACTCAAATAAGTATCTTAGGATTTCTGGATGAATTACTTGCTATGATCATGGAAAGATCATAAAAAGAAGAATCTCAGCCCTACGAAGCCATGCGGCTTTCCTGTAAATAAATTTACAAAGTGTCAGGAATGCCTGATATACTTTATTTTCATCGCAGTTCGGGTTTTGTCTTCAAAGACATCATAGAGATCCCACAATGCTTATATAGATTCCAAGGGGCATATTCCGAAAGAATTTTTAGGTGTTTTTTCCTGTTTGAGTAGCCAGAATCAATCTCAGCTTTTTATAGAGCTGTAGAAGAAAGAAATATTTGCACAGCTTATATGTGTCAACTTTTAAGCTTTTGCTTTACAGGAAGAATTTATGATGACTTTGAAACAATCGAAGATGAATCCATGAGACTTTCTTATAAGAATCAAATTCAAGACGAACTTCTCAGATACTATTTTGATTATCATTCCTTGAGGATTGTCTTCTGATGCCTATATCCATACAACCCTTCTTGAAAAAGTTGTGTTTGTGAAAAGGAGGTGGAAGATTTCGAAGCCACTTTGAACTTCAATCTCATAGGAAGATATGGTAACCATAGAGGAAAACTATACAGACCTTGGGGACAACATGTGAGACTTAGATTATATGGAAATTATAAGTGATAAGTGTAAATGAATTACAATGGTGCAATTAAATTAAGTGGGGGAGAATGTAACACCCTAGGTTTAACAGTAAATTTTATGTTTTGTTAATGTTCCAAAAATGAAATAAAATACATAAACTTATGAACGCAGAAATATACGTAGTAAGAACTTTATTTATACAAAAACCAGAATACATCCTTGACACATAAGAACTAAACCATTAAACCCACTATTATTGATAATAAAACAATTAGAAGACCACTGAGAAACACAACAATCCCGGTCTGGTTGTTCTTATCTTTTGGATCTGATAGAAGCACAAAAGTTATAGCAAGAACAATAGAAACAAAACTAAGAATAAGAGGAACATATAAAACCATTTCCAAAAGTGGTGGTGTAAGCATGGCGGAATTATTTCCCTGTGTGTTTAAACGGCCCTTAGACTTTGGTATTTATAAATTTTTTATTTGACCGTTATAAAAACTATCCATTATTAATTTTAAATTAAAATTTAAAAATGTCCATTGATGTATAAATAAAATATATATATATATAGAAACATTACTGATTTAAATATTATTACTAAAATTGATATGTAATAAACAAACTTTATGTATTTAATATATATATATATATATTCTATGAAATAAATAATGTTTTAATCATTAAAAATAATATATTAATTTAGAAATTATATTATGAAATTTCGATATTAATATGAGTACTATATATATATATATAATGATAAAACAATAAAAATAAAACGAACAAAAAAATGATAAAATTGGGATTGAAGAAATTGGGTTTCGTTTTTGAGGGTTTTGGTTTAACCATCGGCGGAGCGAACGGATGGCTCAAGTTCAAAATGGGAGAGGTCGAATGATGGTTCGACAGGATGAAAAACAAGACCACATTCGTACTCGGGAGTGGAGGTCGACGGCAAGCTCAATCAGGAGGATATGCGAAGACGAAGCTGAACCATTTGTGAGTGTTTGTTTTAATCTTCGGAAGTTGTGGCCGACACAAAACCGATATCTGGTTTCTTCAAGACTCTTGGTCATGTCGCAGACCGTGAATTCAATTTTGGATTGAGATTCTTCGACCATCAAACACTGTCTAGGTACAAATTGTTTCTCTATTTTTTGTTTTTCTGTTTCAGGGTTCGGATTTGGATCTAATATGCAAGTAGGTTCATTTTTATTTTCTTATCTGAATCTTTTTGAGATTTGTTGCGTGATTTTATTTATCAATTTTACCCTTTCGGAATATTCTACCCATACCGTATAAAAGTTTTCTGAGTTTGTCATTAATTTTAATTATTATATATTCGATGTTTTATTTTTAAATATCATCTGAGGGCGTTGATTTGTCTTTATATGAATTGTGTGCATCCAAATTGATGATTCACAAAGAAGTATTAATCAATCAGAATATAATATACTATCTGATTAAATGTAGTGGGCATCCGATTTTTTCAGTGACAAAGAGATATATATTATATAAATTTTTTCCCAATCTAGATATGTTGATTTCTCTTATCCATTGAAACCCAATATTTTAATCAAATAAAAGAATATAAATGCCTTAATTAACAAATATCATCTATTCTTTTAAAATTATGTTTACAAGTAAGACTAGAGACTATAAATAGATTTGAGTTGCATTGTGAGTTTCTCATGAGATGTGAGTAACCCTCTTTTAGTATTTTTCCAACATCAACCATCGTTGCAACTCTCTCTGGTTTACAAATAAGGTAAGGGATTATTATTATATTTTGATTTATTTTAAATACAATTTGTTTATTATGATGTTAATATTATGGGGTTTTTTTTAATTGAGAAATATTTAGTTGCTTATCTTGAAATCTTATTTTTGTAAGGTATTTTAGTTTTATAAGAAAATTTTATTTCAAATAATTTTACTTGTTTAGAATTTCAACTATGTTAAAATTCTTCTTCAAAGTGAGTTTAATTTAAAAATACTACATATGTGTAATTTGATCTTAAATTCTAAGTGAGTAAAGGATTTCATTTATTTAAATTATATTTTACCTTTTCCATGCTAAGGGTTTATTTTGTTTTAATTTTTAAAAAAACAAATTATATTTGTTTTAAGATTTTTATATGCATATTTAATACACAAGTTTAGAATATATACATATATATATATGCATAAATGGAGTTTTCAAATGGGTGTATATATATTTATATATATGGGTGAATTGATTAATATCATGTTTAAAATTTTATTGTCAACTTATCATTAAATTTCTAAAAAATGCAGATAACATGTCATCACATTTTATCAACACTATGAGTGTTGTAATTGCATGTATACATGGCCATGTGTTTATGCATATATCGATTATTGTTCATGAAACTTCATACATGTACATGCATATATACGTATGTGCACATACTCATGAACGTTGAATAAACTTTACAAAAAATGGATTTTCAATGGAATATAATGATATGTTTATAAACATGTTATAATTTTAAGTTGTCTTGTACATATTTATAATTATAATTTTATTCATGAATGAAATATTGATTTTAAAATATATCATTTATAAAGTTATGTGCATGCTCATGATTATTTATTTACTAAACTAGAATTTTGAATTATATGAATGGTTTATGTCATTAAATTATACAAATAAGTCATCAATGTTTTCATTGATCTTTAACTAATCAATGATATTACTTTTTTTTAAAAAAAAATTGCTTTATAATTTTTGTGCGCAACATATAATTATCTATGTAGAAGTTGATTTAACTTCCATGTGATTAAGAAAAGTCATGAGATCTGATCATACAAAGTTGAATATAAAATTTTCAGTAAATATTATACCAGTGAAAATATATATATATATATATAAGGTAATCTAAGACAAAAAAAATTATAAAAAACCGGTACTTGAACTTTGTAAATATGATTGGGAATTGGATAGTGAATTCATCCCTTAGGTGGGTATGCCCAAGATAGCCTTCAAAGTTTCGTGTGGCCTCAATTGTTTTGTTTTTAAGAGCTTGCTTAATATTTTTAATCGAATTACATGATTAATTCAAAAGTTTTTTTGAAGTATAAATATTTTTCAAAACATTATTTTACAAATGTATTTCTAATTGAATATTTAAAATGTATTATCAAAATTATATTTTTAAAAGGGATTTATCAAAGGTTTTCAGAACCCCTTACTGGGAAATTGAATGCTCACCCTTTTATTTTAAAATGATTTTTCATAGGTATCTTAGGAGATTATCATATATTTCATCACTTTTGGAGATAGTGTGTGTAGAAGTGTAGTGGAAAATTGATTTTTGTTTTCTTTCAACTCTGATAAAACGGGAAATTTACTCTAATTTATCTATAACCTAGACCGGTAAAAGGTACTCATTTTGTATAAAGTGTTGTGTAATTGTTCATCTTCTTTTAGAAAAATTACATAGCATTTTTCAATCATCGAGTCTTGAAGAGTGGACTTGGGGCATTAAAGTGAATCTACTTCTAACAGTGATGAGGAAATGAATCATCACCCAGAAGGTTTAAGAAGTTCTATGGAAATAACAAAATTTATAAAACCAAACTATAAATGAAAATATAATAATATAGGAAATTTTAATAAAAATTATGATGATTCAAAGGAAGTTGTATGCTATGAATGAAAAAGAAAAGGTCACATAAAATCTAACTATCTAAAGATGAAATACAAAAAGAAATATGATGATGATGAAGAAAGATATAAGAAGTATATGACAGTCACCTAAGTACATCTGAAGATAGTTCAAGTGACTCAAATTTTTTACCTGAAGAAAAGTCAGACAGATAAAATATGTTCTTTATGACTAAATTCAGTGAGGTGTCCTATTTACCCACTATTTCTGAAATTTTCCTGGGAATATATCTGATAATTATGACAATAAAAAACATGATGATAATATGTAAAATGATTAATTATTCGAATATTGAAACATGATAGAGGATACCTTTAATGAATTAAAGGATAAGTGTAAGAGTTTTAAAACATATCATGATGTAACTGTAAATAAAAAGTCTGAACTATCTATAGAAGAAGAGAAAAATGTTCAAATACTCAAAAAGAAAAATAACCTCAAACTGTATAATGGTAAATTGAAGAAAGACTTTAAAATATTTACAAATATTAGAGATACACTCACAAAAATCCAAGGAAAGAAATTATTTCCCAAATATGTTATTGGGATAGGATATGAACCAAGACAGATGATAATAACTAAGAGTAATTTTATTCCTAAATCTAGACCTGAAACCTCTACTATGAAACATTTTAAAAAAGGAACCAACAAATTTTTTATTTCTAAGAGTTTTCAAACTGATTATATGAAACCCATAAGGAAAATGTGGGTTCCTAAATCTTTTTTAACTAACATTTATGGACCCAAATAATTGTGGGTACCAAAATAGTTTCTTTTTTAAAATCTTTTTATGGGAAAACTGATTAAAGACCTCCAGTAGAATTCTATGATACTTGGACAATGGTTGTTCAAGACATATGATAAGAGATTATTCATGATTTAAGAGACTAATAAAGGTTAATGGTGGGTATTTCACCTTTAGTGATAATTCCAAAGAAAAAAATCATCATCCTAGGCCATATTGGTAATAAAAAATCATTTTTAATTTCAAAGGTTTTATATATTGACGGTTTAAAGTATAATCTACTTATAATTTATCCATTGTGTGATGATGGTTTTTATGTTATTTTTGATAATGATTATTTCAATGTTTTTTATTCTAAAAATGATTTAATTTTTACTACTTTATGAAATGATAATGTTTATGTTGTTGATTTAAATTCCTTAGTTTCTAAAAATGTTACATGATTAAGTTTCTTTCATAAGGAACATTTTCTACAGCATAGGAGACTAGGCCATTAAAAAATTCACTTACTTAGGAAGATAAATAAGAAAGGGTTAGTAAGAGATCTACCTAAGTTTGAGTTACCAACTGATAAATTCTTTAATCCCTATCAAAAAGATAAATAGCATAAAGTTTCTTTTAAATTAAATAAAAACATATCAACTTATCAACCTCTTGAGTTGGTTCACATGGATTTGTTTAGACCTTCTAGAGTTTCAAGTCTTCATGGGAAGTACTATGTTTATGTTCTTGTATATTATTTTTATAAGTATACTTGGGTATATTTTCTAGCTCCAAAAAGTGAGTCCTGCTCTTATTTCCTAAAGTATGTTAAGTCTGTGTAAAATAATAGTAGACTTAGGATCAAGACCTTAAGGAGTGACCATGTCTATGAGTTTGAAAATCAATATTTTGAATCATTTTACTCAAAAAATGGCTACACTCATAACTTTCCTCCTCCTAGGAAACCCCATTAGAATGGAGTTGTTGAAAGAAAAAATCAAACTTTACAAAAGATAGTCCGGACCATGTTGAAGGAGTATGAATTGACAATCTATTTTTGGGAAGAAGCTGTTAATACATCCTACTATATTATCAACAGAGTTTTGATTAGACCTATCCTTAAAAGGATACCTTATTATTTTTGGAATAATAGGAAGCCTAAGGTTAATTACTTTTAGAGTTTTTGGTTGAAAGTCTGTATTCTTAACACTAAGGACAATTTGAACAAATTTTCTTCCAAAATTGATGGAGAAATTTTCCTTGGTTATTCAATATCTAGCAAAGCCTATAGATTGTTCAATAAGAAAACCAAAAATGTGGAAGAATAATTTCCTGTAAAATTTGATGAAACTAATACACATGATCCTATGACTTCCTTAGAAAACATTGAGGATGATTTATCTTCTCTGAACATGAATTCCAAACTTTTATATTCTACTGTAAAACTATCAGAAAAAATCATCCAGTTATGAAGAATTTCCAGAACATCCAAGACCTAAACCTAAAAATACAAAATTGATTGCTCCCTCCTCCTATAGAACTGTTATAACCATTAGGTACCATCCTTTAGATTTTGTTGTCGGTGATCTAAATATAGGAACTCAAACTAGATCTTCTATTATAAACCTAGTTGAACATCAATATTTCTTGTCTCATTCTGAACCGAAGAATATAAATGAAGCTATTAATAATGAATTATACGTAATAGCAATGAAAGAAGAGTTAAATCAATCTGAAAGGAATAATGTGTGGGAGCTTGTAGATAGATCTAAGGACACTTTGACTATTGGAACTAAATTGGTGTTTAGTAATAAAGTTGATGAGTTAATAAATATAGTTAGAAACAAGACTAGACCTGTTGTACAATATTATAGTCAGGAAGAAGGAATTGACTATGAGGAAACCTTTGCACCAATGTCCAGAATTGAGTATATAAGAATTATTCTTACTTATGCATCTCATCTAGATTTCAAGCTTTATCAAATGGATGTTAAGAGTGAATTATTAAATTTTTTTATAATTGAGAATTTTTTTTGTGGAAGAACACCCTGGTTTTTAAAATCCTTGCTTTCCGAATCAAGTTTTTAAATTAACCAAAACTTTATATGGTTTAAAACAATCTCTTAGATCTTGGTATGATAGGCTCAGTAATTTTATAATTTCAAAAGGTTTTTAAAAAGGAATAGTTGGTCTTAACCTTTTCAAAAAAGTAATTTCAAAATATGTATTAGTAGTAAAAATCTATGTTGATGATATTATTTTTGGATCTTTATAAAATTTTCTTTGTAATAATTTTTCTAAGATGATGAAAAATGAATTTGAAATGAGTTTAATGGGTGAAATAAAATTATTTCTTGGATTTAAAATTTTTAAAAATAAATAAGGAATTATTTTTAATCAAAGTAAATTTTCAAAAGATCATTTAAAATGTTTTAATAGCACTAAAAGTAGTGATACTATTATAAGTACCTCCTATTAATTGGATCTTGATGAAACTAGGAAACTAGTTGATCAAACCAGTTACAGAGGTATGATTGTAAGTCTTCTCTACTTGACTATTAGTTGACCAAATATTATGTTTTGTGTGTGTATGTGTTCTCATTTTCAATAAAACCAAAAGGAGTCACACCTACATTCTATTAAAAGAATTTTACAATAACTTAAATCTACAACTAATTTTAGATATTTTTACCCTATAGGAAAAACATTTGATTTAGTAAGTTATTGTGATGCTTATTTTTGTGGATGCAAGTTAGATAGAAAAAGAACCTCTGGAACATTTCACTTTTTAGGCAAGTCTCTAGTTTCATGGTGTAGTAAAAATCAAAATTATGTTGCATTTTCTATTGATGAAGCTGAATACATAGATATAGGTAGTTCTTGTGCAAAAATTTTGTGGATGAAACACACTTTACTATACTATGGATATCAATTCCAACATGTCACCATAAAATGTAATAATAAAACTGTAATTAACATTTCTAATAATCTTGTTTCTCATTCATGGACAAAGCACATTGATATAAGACAACAATTTTTTAGTGATCATTTTCAAAAGGGAGATATTACTATTAAATTTATTAGAACAGAACATTAGTTAGTTAATATATTCACCATGTCCTTGAATTCAGAGATAATAAATTATATCAAATGTGTATTAAGAATGATAAATTTCAGTTAAGTTTATTTCTCCATGTCATATCATTGTCTATGTCATACAGTTGATTTTTTATATTTTTTGTTTTTCATACAATTTTTTTCATACTATTGGTTTTTCATAACTTTGATTTTTTCATACCATTTTTTTTCATACCATTCAATTTTTATTTTGGTTCATTTCGTGACTTTGTAAAAAAAATCTCTTTTGGTTCTCGATATTTCAAACCGTCAGTTAATTTCCCAGTTTATTTAATTTACTAAACCACGATGTTTTTTTTGTCTTAATTTTGATTTTCATGTTATGTATAATTTTGATTTTATAATACCTAATATCCCAAATGATATTAAAGTTCCAAACCATATATTCCCAACCTGCCTTGAGCGTTGTGAAATACTTGTGTATCTCTATCTCAAGATGACCTCAACCCTTTTCGTCCTTCATTTAAAAATATCTCCTTACCTTTGACCGAGCTTTCCAAGCTGATTCAAATTCCAAGAATGAAGCATGATATAAGGACCCGGCCATAAAACATTACATAATCTTGAATTAAAGGAATAATTCACATTGAGGATCTTTTCAGGTTTAGAGTTTTAGATAATTATGCATAACAATTACATTACAACTTGAATATTACATGTAGACACTACTACTCAGCATCCATTTTTTCATAAAATAAAAAAATCTTAAAAAGAAACATGTCTAGTTCCATGTTTTAGATAGCATGAATTTTCCTTGATCCCATATTTGACCATATTCATCTTTAAGTCCTGTAGAAAACATTTCAAAAATTTGGGATGAGCATAAAAAGCTCAGTAAGGGTTATAAAATAATGAAGGAAAATATTATCCCATCAATAAATAAAAATCAATGAAACCATACTTTTCAATCATAACATACCTTACAAAATCATAAGATTTATGAATAACACACACAAATCCTAAATCATAAAGGTTACTTATGGAATCCATATCAAACTTACATTATAGCTATCACAGCTACATAGGGAGTTACACTTGGAATACCCATCACAATATATTCCCTAAATCTCTTAGGAGAAACATCACTTTTACCTCTTTCACGTTACCCAATGCATTGAAGAGCTATCTCAAGCTCACCCACCCTAGGTTTATCACGAAACCACCCGTATACGTAAACAACTCCCAATAAACATAACATAATCATAACATATAACACATGTATAAAGTAAATATAACATTTCCACATTCTAATATATCAAATCAAGATATTGAAATAAATAATGTTTTATCAAATCATTTTCAAAACCATTTAAAAATATATTTTTGAATCAAAGTGTCCCATACCACTTTGAAACTTTTAAATGAATTATCATTTGAAAACATTAATGTTCATATAAATAAATCCTAAAACCCATTTTAAAAACTTGGACATTAACGATAAATATTTAGAAGAATAAATATTTAAAACATTTAAAACTATATTTTAGTTAAAGAGTTTTTCTAACAAAAATATAGATGCTTGAATAAAAATAATTGAGGAATAACATTTAATCAGAACTTTATAATATCATGAGAATAAATGTATTCATGATATAATATGTCAAAGGACATTATATACACCATATAAGAGTGAATTGGTGCATAACAACAATGAAGTCTCAAAGGGAATGTAAATTGATATGAAATCCCTTATAAAGATGGTATCCTTAAATTAAGGATAAATAAATCACATAATTATGTGTGAAAAATATAAATACACCCAATATAAGTGGATATTAATTTTAAAACAATCATATTTCATTCACACATATTCATAGTACAACATATTCAATAAGTACAAGTTGTCCCCAAAGAATTGAAATTGGGTTAAGAAGTTCCCTTATAAAAATTCGACAGCCTAACGGTGCCACATTAAAATTCAGAAAATGAGTTGATGAGATAAAAAAGGGTATCTCATCACTTGTAAAAAAATTCTACATCAATAATAATATAGAAGAACATATCCCAACATAATAATATGTAAATTAAAATACATAATAAAAAGAAGTCTTTTAAAAAGAGGAGGGTGAAAGGTTCCCTTACTGATTTGGTAACTTACAAAACATATGCCACATGAAAGAAGGATCATAAAATTAAGATTTAAATACTCATAAATGAAATTATATTACACAAATAGTACAATTATGGGTAGTAAATACACCACACAAAATTAAATAGTGGCCAATATAGCATGAATCTCATGGGAATAAAAAGTGATATGAAAAACCCTTACTTCATTGTAATCAATCAAGTCGTATGACCAAAAGTTAATAACCACCAAATGAATCACCAAATAACATTAATATAAATATAATAATGATAATATATATCAAATGGAAGTACACAATACACCACATACAATGAATAAGTGGCGAACAATGGAAATATCACGGAAATTAAAAGTGAGATAAGAAAATATCTTACCTCATGTTCGACTTGACTTGTTTGTTCCTTGTTCTTACTGAATAATAAAATAAAGTTAATTTATAATTTCTTAATAACCTTTTTCATGTTTATTATCCTTTTTATATCAATTATTACCATGTTATAAACATTATTAAATCATTTAAGTTAATAATGGTCGTTTGGTCGATATTTGGTACTTGAGTAAACAAAAGAACACCTTAAATTTACAAGTTGTCCATGTGGTCAAGAGACCATTATCTTCAGAATGATATTCATTATTTAGATATCATATATATCATATATATCCAGTATATATATGTATTTATCAAAGTACATAACATTTAGAGATAAGAAATGAAATGCACCGTTCATGGAGACAGTAAGTCGTACATACACATGAACGCTACTTTCATTTCTATTTCGTATTATAATAGAATTTAAAATTAATGATACTTAAGTATATTATAATTCCAGTATAATATCATATATAATATCATTAACTCCATCCTTTATACATTCCACATATGGAATTAATAAGTCATATCACTTTGAGGGGGCGGTAGTCTGCACTTCCTCAAATGAAGTTATCGCGTTTACCCATAATGGAAAACATAAAGGTATGATATAAAAGGAAAATACAGAAGATTAAAGAAAACAAAAACATAATATATATCATATATAAATACATTTTCATCATAATGTCCACCACGATAGGCGGTAGGAGGTAATTGAACAATCATCGTTTCGTGAGGCGTTAGTTTTCCATCCACAAAAACATTATGTTCTTCACCCATTAGATGGAGGTGTGTGTAAGTGTAGTTAGAATACTTCTCATAACAACATCCTAGTATACTAAGTATACTTTTTTTGATATAAAATAAAGGAATAAAAAGATTATAGGGGTTGGATAAGTAAAATAAGAGTCTAGAAGTTAAGAGAAACCTTTACCTTTAATTTGGGTAACTTCCTTTGGTTTGAACCAAAAGACCTTCTTAAAGTTCCTTCTGCCTAAGGTAAGGCTTATAGGAGGATTAGAGGGATGTAAAGAGATTAATTGGTCAGAGTTTGGATGAGCCTAAAGGCTTGAGAGGTGTGAGGAATTGGTTAGAAGTGGTCTCCTTTTATAAGGGGGAGGAGGGGCTCTTTTGGAAAGTGTGATAATATTATTTTATTATATAATTATATTTGGTTTCTAAAGATCCAAAAATAATTAGAGTTTAATATAATATGACTCATGGTCGAAATAAAATCATCCAATAAGAATTGGGAAAATTTTGGATGTTATTTTAATTTTTATAATCTTATTTATTTAAATGATTTATTAATGAGGTAAACATTGCATCATTATTGTGACATAAATAATTTAAATTATTTGATGTCTAAAAATTATAATAAAAATACCATGATGTAGGAAATAGTTTTAGATTTCAAATTAATATTTATAGTTAAAAATATTACTTATATAACACTATATAAAAATTAATTTACTAAAAGATATTTGTTTTTTTCATTTTTTTCCTTTACTTTAAGTTAATTAATCTAAATTGTCATTATCACTCCCAAGTGGCTCATTGAGGTCCCAAAATCAACCCAAAAATTCCAATGGTCGTAAATGACTCAAAAAATAAGGTTTCGACAAGTTTTAAGGTATTTTTGAATTATTATAATATTATTTTTACCTTGAATTACCCTATTTACCTTTAACCGTGGTAAATAAAAGTCAAAAGTTACTATTCACAAAAAATTAATTTCATCTTATTGAACCACATTTTACTTACTAATAACAACCATTTTATGTAGTATTTTAGAAATTCAATTCACAGAAGCGGTAAAATTTCATTTAAATGAAAAAGTCAGTTTTTTTAACTACTACTAAGTGGTTTCACTATTCATCAAAAATTGAAGTTTTTCAGAAAAATACCAAAAATTCAGCCTAATATATATTTGATATTCCAAATTAAAAAATGATGTCTATTTTTCTAGATTAAAAACATAGAAGTGGAATTAATTAAATTAAAATTAATTCTCATTGCTAAAACAAATAGCGTGTTTTTAAGAAACAATAACTATCAAAAGATTGGCACTTCTTTATGTCCACTTTCAAAGTGAAATTAATTCTAATGACCAAAAATGGATTAAATGGTAAAAATATATTCTAATTAGAATTTAAAAGTAATAAAAAATATAATCTAACCATATAAATAAATTAGATTAAAATGAATTTTTGAATTAAAATACAATATTTTCACTATTCAAAAAAATGTACTTTATCGTAAAAATTCCAAAAAATTACACAAAGTAAATTTTGATGTCCCCATTCTAAAAAAGGATTTTATTTGGTCTATTTTAATGTATTAATGTGATCAAAACTATATTTAAAGAGGGTTCTCCATTAAAAGGTGGTAAATCGACCTTTTAATGTAAATTATGCTTAAAATGGGATTCATTCATATTTTAAGCCTCTAACTTTTTATTGGATAAATGTAAATACATTTAACAAACATGTATAATTATATTGTAGTTAGTTTTTTTCATTCCTACCAATAAAATGGCTAGGAGTTAAATACCATTTAAAATAATAATATTATATTATTAGTGTGCAACGTATGATTTCAAAGAAACCCGTTGTTGTGTATCAGGTACGCCATCGAACATAGTGTCCCATTTAATGTAAAATTAATACTTAATTCACAAATATTAATAAATATGAAAAGTGTCTTATTCCTTATTTATCTAGGATGTTACATCCTTCCCCCCTTTTTGGGAATTGTGTCCTCGCAATTTTAAAACTGGGCTTGGAAAGTTCATTAAAAGTCCCACATCAGAAAAGAGTCAGTAAAACATTCACTTTAAAAGAAATAAAGAGAATTACAAAGGTCACCCGATAAAACCCATACTAGGATTCTTTTTAGGAAAAACTGGATATGAAAGAAAGAAAAAACAGTCAAGTTCTGATGGAGAGTGATAGAAAACATGATTAGGAGAAAGTTAACCACTAGAAAATCACAAACATGTGATGGGTTAAACGATATTTGATTCCCTAGTAGGAAAAGTTATCATACAAAGTTTTTGTTTTATGTTACTTTTCATAAAGTAAATTTATTTATGGGCTTAACTAAAAACATATGGAAACATACTTACTTTTCATGTAAACTTTCATACTTTACTATATTTCTAACACAAATTCATATTTTCTCCAAATGGTGAGTATTCATGATGACTTGTTCACATTAAAAGCGCTATAATCAACTTCTAGACAATCACATAATCCAAAAATGATGAACTATATATTTCCCTTGTCTTTAGACATCTACAAAAACCAAAATGGTTAGTGAGAGATCAGATAATACCCAAAAAGGACAATCTTTTACAAGAAGAAAAACTACTCTTAATCTCCAAAAATTTTCAAACAAAACTCAAAGATCTACAAAGACCATTCAATAAAAAACTGTCCCTAAAATTCTTCAAAAGTAATCCAAACTAAGATTGAAACCCAAATCTCATAAGGATTAAATTACATAGTCTTACAAGATAAATCTTATCATTTATCACTAAATAACATCAGTTACTCATAAAATATCATATTGAAAAGTAATTAACCTAATCACATATTCTCCGTGATAGGTTAATTAGTTTCATAAATAAACCAAATCCTCATATGTCCACAATAAAAACATAGATTCTTCCAAACTAAAATTTCAACCATTATTCCACAATTGAAATCCTATAGTATTCTATCTTCCTTAGGCATATAGTGTTTCCTCAAAAGATAGAATGTTTTCCACAACAACCTTTATCACTTAATCACTAAATCATTTTTCTATACTAAGTATATCCATTCGATAAAACATAAGTTCCAAAAATCAACTTATTCTTGTTCCATAAAAACATTTTACTAAAATAATAATTTATACTAACCAGGGACTTCAAGTAGGCCAGTGGTAGGAGATGCACCCTTGTCTCCCTTCGGTTGTGGGTTCGATTCCTGCGGCCTTACCAGATGCGACGGGTTGTCACCCATCCTACAGGTTGTCCTTTTTATAAAACTCAAAAATAACCCTAACATGTTTTAACCTAAATGGTTTCCTTATACCTCTCATTTTCATCCAACTTCATTATGATCTCCACATCTTAATACTTGAAGTCTTATTTCACCAACATATGATAAAATAAAACGATCCCCAAAATGAAGAACATCATACCTTGATCATGGTGTCCATTTGGTTTCATCGTCATCTTGTTCACGTAGGTAGAAGGTCCATGCATTGCAACATTTATTTAGAGATCCTTCAAAATCATTTTGTTCCTCCATCCAAATACACCTTGTAAAACATGGGTCATATGGGTGTTCATAGAAAAATAGTTTTGGAAAATAATCATGTATGTCATACAATTTCAAAACATCTGATAAAACATGATTTCTATAAAATAGTCGGACCGAATTTGAGTTGAAACTTTCAATTAATGGTCCTTTTAAAATACCATAGGTATGTGTTGAGAGACTATATTTTAAAAGAAAATATAAATAGGTTGCGCAAGGGTATCCTTCTTCAGCACATTTTTTAAAATCATAATATGCTTCAAAATCTTGTGATAAGGTAAAATATTTGAAAATTCCTTGATAATATTTACCTTTCTTGAAAATATGAGAATATTGGGAAAATATGATTTGTCTAAATACAACCCACAATTCACGATGATAACGAGGTATAGTGGAGGTGTTTGATATCTCAAACAACTTCTTGTAAGTGAGTTGTATGCTAAAAAAAATTCACAATCATCCGAACATGACTTTGCAATAATTATTGCAAGCATGTCATCAGGAAGAGATAGCAATTTCATTTGAGATCCTCCTCCTTCCATTTGTAACTGACTTTCCTTGATCTAAAAAAGTTATAAACAAGTATTTAACTGAAATAATTGACATAGGGGCTAACTATGTGTCTAATGAAAACTCCTAATCCCTAAAGTTGTCTAAACCAACCTCTGATACCAACTATAAGGACTCGGCCTTAAAACATTACATAATCTTGAATTAAATGAATAATTCACATTGAGGATCTTTTAGGGTTTAGAGTTTTAGAGAATTAGGAATAACAATTACATTACAACTTGAATATTACATGTAGACACTACTACTCAGTATCCATTTTTCATAAAATAAAAAACTCTTAAAAAGAAACATGTCTAGTTCCATGTTTTAGATATCATGAATTTTCCTTGATCCCATCCTTGACCCTATTCATCTTTAAGTCTTGTGGAAAACATTTCAAAAACTTGGGATGAGTATAAAAAGCTTAGTAAGGGTTATAAAATAAGTAAGGAAAACATTAGCCCATCAATTAATAATAATCAATGAAACCATACTTTTCAATTATAACATACCTTATGAAATCATAATATTTATGAATAACACACACAAATCCTAAATCATAAAGGTTGCTTATGGCAACCATATCAAAAGTACATTGTATCTATTATAGCTATGTAGGGAGATACACTATGAATACCCATCACAGTATATTCCCTAAATCTCTTAGGAGAAACATTATGTTTACCTCTGTCACGTTACCCAATGCATTGGAGAGCTATCTCGGGCTCACACACCCTATGTTTATCACAGAACCACCCGTATATGTAAAAAATTCCCAATAACCATAACATAATCATAACATATAACAAATGTATAAAATAAATATAACATTTCTACATTCCAATATATCAAATCAAGATATTGAAATAAACAATGTTTTATCAAATCATTTTCCAAACCATTTAAAACTATATTTTTGAATCAAAGTGTCCCATATAACTTTGAAACTTTTAAAGGAATTATCATTTGAAAACATTAATTTCCATATAAATAAATCTTAAAACCCATTTTGAAAACATTGACATTAAGGAGAAATATTTATAAGAACAAATCTTTAAAACATTTAAAACGATATTTTAGTTAAAGAGTGTTTCTAACATTAAGAGAGACGCTGGAATACAAATAATTGAGGAATAACATTTAATCAGAAATTTATAAGATCATGAGAATAAATGGATTCATGATATAATAATTCAAAGTACAGTATATACACCATATAAGAGTGAATTGGTGCATAACAACAATGAAGTCTCAATGGAAATGTAAATTGAGATGAAATCCATTGTAAAGATGGTATCCTTAAATTAAGGACAAATAAATCATATAATTATGTGTGAAAAATATAAATACACCCAATATAAGTGGATATTAAGGGTAAAACAATCATATTTCATTCACACATATTCATAAGACAACATATTCAATAAGTACAAGTTGGCCCCAAAGAATTGAAATTGGGTTAAGAAGTTCCCTTGTAAAAATTTGACAGCCTAATGGCGTCACTTTAAAATTAAGAAAATGAGTTGATGAGATAAAAAGGGTATCTCATAAATTGGACAAAAATTATACATAAATAAGAATATATAATAACATATCCCAACATAATAAGATGTAAATTAAAAGACATAATAAAAAAGAAGTCTTTTAAAAAGAGGAGGGTGAAAGGTTCCCTTACTGATTTGGTAACTTACAAAACATATTCCACATGAAATAAGGATCATAAAATTAAGATGTAAATACTCATAAATGAAATTATATTACACAAATAGTAAAATCATGGTCAGTACATACACCACACAAAAGTAAATAGTGGCCAATATAGCATGAATCTCACGGGAATAAAAAGTGAGATGAAAAACCCTTACTTCGTTGTAATCAATCAAGTCGTATGACCAAAAGTTAATAACCACCAAATGAATAACATAATACCATAAATATAAATAGAATCATGATAATATATATCAAATGGCAGTACACAATACACCACATGCAATGAATAAGTTCCCAATAATGGAAATCTCACGGAAATTAAAAGTGAGATAAGAAAATCTCTTACCTCGTGTTCGACTTGACTTGTTTGTTCCTTGTTCTTCCTGAATAATAATATAAAGTTTATTTATACTTACTTAAGAACCTTTTTCAAGTTTATTATCCTTCTTATATCACTTATTACTATGTTATAAACATTATGCAATCATTTAAGTTAATAATGGTCGTTTGGTCCATATTTGGTACTTTAGTAAACAAATGAACACCTTAAATTTACAAGTTGTCCATGTGGTCAAGAGACCATTATCTACAGAATGATATTAATTATATAGATATCATATATATCTAGTATATATATGTATTTATAAAAGTACATAACATTTGGAGATAAGAAATGAAATGCACCGTTCATGGAGACGGTAAGTCGTACGTATGCATGAACGCTGCTTTCATTTCTATTTCGTATTGTAATAGAATATAAAATTAATGATACTTAATTATATTATAATTCCAGTATAATATCATATATAATATCATTAACTTCATCCTTTATACGTCCCACATATGGCATTAACGAGTTATATCACTTTGAGGGGGCGGTAGTCCGCACTTCCTCAAATGAAATTATCGGGTTTACCCATTATGGAAACCATAAAGGTATAATATAAAAGGAAAATACAGAAGCATAAAGAAAACATAAACATAATATATATCATATATAAATATAGTTCCATCATGATGGCCACCATGAGAGGCGGTAGGAGGTAATTGAACAATCATCGTTTCGTGAGGCGTTAGTTTTCCATCCACAGAAACATTATGTTCTTTACCCACTAGATGGAGGTTTGTGTAAGTGGAGTTCAAATCCTTCTTATAAAAACATCCTAGTATATTGAGGATACTGTTTTTGTTATAAAATAAAGGAATAAAAAGATTATAGGGGTTGTAGAAGTAAAATAAAAGTCTATAAGTTAAGAGAAACTGAAACCTTTAATTTGGGTAACTTCCTTTGGTTTGAACCAAAAGGACTTCTTAAAGTTCCTTCTGCCTAAAGTAAGGCTTCTAGGAGGAGTATAGGGATGTAGGGAGCTTAATTGTTCATATTTTGGATGATACTAAAGGCTTGAGATGTCTGAGGAATTGTTTATAAGTGGTCTTATTTTATAAGTGGGAGGAGGGGCTCTTTAGGAAAGTGTGATAATATTATTTTATTATATAATGATATTCGGTTTATAAAGGTCCAAAAATCATTAGAGTCAAAGATAAGATAACTCATGGTAGAAATAAAATCATCCAATAAGAATTGGACAAGTTTTGGATGTTATTTTAAAATTTATAATCTTATTTATTTAAATGATTTATTAATGAGGTAAACACTTCATCATTATTGTGTCATAAATAATTTAAATTATTTGATGTCTAAAAATTATAAAAAAAATACCATGATGTAGGTAATCTTTTTATATTTCCAATGAATATTTATAGTCAAAAATATTACTTATATAACACCATATAAAAATTAATATACTAAAATATATTTATTTTTGTCATTTTTGCCATTACTTTAAGTTAATTAATTTAAATAGTCATTATCACTCCCAAGTGGCTCAATGGGGTCCCAAAATCAACCCAAAGATTTCAATGGCCATACATTACTCAACAAATAAGTTTTGGACAAGTGTTAAGTTAATTTTGAATTATTATAATATTATTTTTACCATGAATTACCCTATTTAACTTTAACCGCGGTAAATAAAAGTCAAAAGTTACTATTCACCAAAAAATATTTTCATTTTATTGAACCACATTTTACTTAATAATAACAACCATTTATTTAGGATTTTCAAAATTCAATTCACATAACTGGTAAAATTTCATTTAAATAAAAAAGTCAGTTTTTTTAACTACTACTAAGTGGTTTCACTATTCATCAAAAATTGAAGTTTTTCAGAAAAATAACAAAAATTCAGCCGAAGGTATATTTGATATTCAGAATACAAAAATGATGTCTATTTTTCTAAATTTAAAACATATAAGTGGAATTAATTAATTTAAAATTAATTCCCGTTGTTAAAACAAATAGCGTGTTTTTAAGAAACAATAACTATCAAAAGATTGACACTTCTTTATGTCCACTTTCAAAGTGAAATTAATTATAATGACCAAAATTGTATTAAATGATAAAAATATATTATAATTACACTTTAAAACCAATTAAAAATATAATTCAACCATATAAATAAATTATATTAAAATGCAATTTTGAATTAAAATGCAATATTTTCACTATTCAAACAAAATGAACTTTATCGTAAAAATTCCAAAAATTTACACAAAGTAAATTTTGATGTCCCCATTCTAAAGAAGGATTTATTTTGTCAATTTGAATGTATTAATTTGAACAAAAATATATTTAAATAGGGTTCTCCATTAAAATGTGTTAAATCAACCTTTTAATATAAATTATGCTTAAAATTAGATTCATTCATATTTTAAGCCTCTAACTTTTTATTGGATAAATATAAATACATTTAACAAACATGTATAATCATATTGTAGTTATTTTTTTTCATTCCCGCCAACAAAATGGCTAGTAATTAACTACCATTTAAAATAATAATATTATATTATTAGTGTGCAATGTAAGATTTCAAAGAAACCTATTGTTGAGTATCGGGTACGCCATCGAACATAGCATCCCCTTTAATGTAAAATTAATATTTAATTAACAAATATTAATAAATATTAAAAGTTTATTATTCCTTATTTATCTGGGATGTTACACATGATTTCTAGTTTTCTCACTCTAAGTCAAAATATTCTAAGAAGTAGAAGAAATATCCAAGTTCATCTACTCATATTGCTTCAATTAATCTGGAGCTTGCCAACCGAATTTTTGTTATAGAAAAGGAAGTAGAATCGAAGTGGATGATTTAAATTAAGTCTATAGTACTTAAGGTTCTCTAAAACCAAGGGTGTTTTAAATGGTTCTCTTCAAATAAGAGGCCTTTCTACCAAAATATGGTATATGGGTTTTATCAGTATATAGAGTTTGTGTTTAATAAAGATGGTTCAGATTGGATTAAAAGTCATGTCAAAAGAAAAGTGTTTGGTTTTTCTTAAAGAAAATGGGATAAGTGTTTAAATGTACCTCATGATGGATTATTTTATGATTATCAGTGAATTATTGTATAATCTAGTGATATGCTCATTTATGAGGATGCCCTTGTTGTGCTAGCAGGTGATGGTTCAACTAGAAGGCATGTTTCCTTAGAGTTGTATAGTGAATTTAGGATGTTTTTTGAGTTATTGAAACATATGTTGTGTCCAAGAAAATGAGGTTTTTTAGCCCTAAGGTATAAAAACATTTATCTCTTATTTCTTATGATATAAGGTCACAAGATTAATCTTTGTAGATATCTAGTGGTACATATGTGTGAGATGATCAAACCTTATTCCGAATCAAACTTGTTGATCTATCCAAATATTATTTCTACCATGTTAGAGGCCAAGGTCCTAGTTTGTGATGATTAAGAGTCTATTATTGACTATGTTGGTTTCTTTATAACCATTTCCACATGCTCATGAATTAATATAAGATGGAACCCATTGAAAAAACAATGTGTTGGGGATAGTGAGAAGTTATGTGCTAAGTATAATCTAGTTGATAATCCTACCAAACCTAAGGATAAAGTTGATCCAAGTTTGGAGCCTGATGAAGTTAGGGAATACTTATATGAGGATGAATCCATTGGTGAAGAAGTAGAAAAGGAACAATCTATTGATGTATGGAGTGGCCATGATATTTCTCAAAAACCCTCTCCCATTACCTTTGAAGCTCCTAGTCTACCTAGGTGGTTTCCAAGAAGAGAGAAGTTGACTAAAAGTGATGAATAAGAGACTTAAGTATCTGGATAGGATCAATATAAAAGTTCAAAATCCACTGAAGGTGATGATTATGATGAGGATGTAGAAAATGATGAAAAAGATGTTTCAGATGATGGAAGGATGATAAAAGTGATTCTGAACCTAATAATTATAGTGGATGAATCGAGAAGGATATGGAAATGCCTTAGAAGCATAAGGAAGAATTTTTTGAGGGGGATCATTCCCTATCAGTGGAGATTTTTCCTAAAGCTCCATTTTTTTTATGTTGAGGCTAGTTCAGTTTCCACTGGTCAAAAAGTTTCATATTCTATTTTGGTTGAGCAATTATGTATTATAGTTGTTGTATAATATCATGTTGCCTAGAAATATAAGAAGGATATTATTGAGGAATAATTTGGAAATGATTAGATAGTTTATGAAAATGTTCATAAGTCTTCTCTGGATCAAAGTGAGGAAAGTGAGTCCATTTTTGTTGATGATAAAAAGGATGTTGAGATGCAAGATGCACCAACTATTGGTACGCAGTTGGAAATGATTAGATAGTTAATGAAAATTTTCATAAGTATCCTATGGATAAAAGTGTGGAAATGAATTCCACTACTTTTAATTCTCAAAAGTATGTTTAGATACAAGATTCACCAACTTTTGGTACATAGTTGGAAGCCAAGCCTTTCCAGTGTTGATCACATAGTGTCTGCTCCAAGTTCAAAAAGTCAGAGGAATCTGGAAGTTTCAGTTGTTTTTTCCAGTGTAGTACCTCCTTCCATAATAT
Organism: Viscum album; assembly: GCA_963277665.1. Classification (NCBI taxonomy): domain Eukaryota; kingdom Viridiplantae; phylum Streptophyta; class Magnoliopsida; order Santalales; family Viscaceae; genus Viscum; species Viscum album. The sequence continues at coordinate 544,361,290 of OY728157.1, forward strand.
TTATTTTAGATAGGTGGGTGGACCCTATAGAATAGGGGTGGGTAAATTTCTCTAATTTTGTAATAATATCTTCTAAGGATGATTAGCCTGAAGGTAGTAGTGAAGGTGATCCTAAGGGATCATTGATAGCCCAAGTTGATCTTGAAGGTCTGTTAGAAAAGTTTAGTTCTATGAGACCTTTTGTACCTGAACCTACTCCAACTCCTCTATTTGTTCTAATGGATGTGGTAACTCAAGTTGACTTGAAATTTTTTGGTGAAAAGCTGTTGTCTGAGTTTCACAAGTCTGTGACAAATTAATCCTTTCTTTTAACTAAGATCATTGAAGAGGTTTCTTGTTATCTATTTGAGTTAGTTGTCCTATATATCCAACCATAAATTATGCATAACATACATGAGGTAGAAATTGAAAATAAATGGATTGGAAATTAGTTCGATTATGTAAATACTTTTCTTCAAGAAATAAGATCTGAATTTAAATATTCCATGGTTGGTATTCTCAAAATTATAGAGGATACTTCCTTATATTCTTCTATTCCTTCTGATATGTCCATATATATTGATCAGTTAAGAACTTTTGTGTGATAATATGTTGAAACTTCCTCTAGTGGCCCCTCCAGTGGATAATTTTTGTTTCCTATAGAATTTATAAGAAAAATTGAGCAAGGAACTAAGCATGATCATATGATGATATGGAATTATTCCAAGGACATGGATAAGGACAGATATATTATTACTAAAGCCATTAAGTAATATCTCACCCAAATATATACCAATAATTCTATGGAAGTGAATTTCAAATTATTGGATGAGAATATTTTAATTCCTCCTATGTCTCAATATTTCAAAGAGAAAGTTAGACAACTTAAGAAGATGACCCCAGTGTTGAACAGGTTTATGGAAGAGAAGGGTGACTTCTTCAATTCCATGGAAAGGGGTGGTCAAATTATAATAGAATTCATCAATATCATGAATAATTTTATTCATGTTCAAGGCCAAGAAGTGGTTTCTCAGTCAGCCATTCCGATTACTCCTCAATTATCTTTCAGACATGTTGTTATTGGTGATTCCCCTGTACCTCTGTCAACCAGTTTTTAACCATTTCCTATGGAACCTGCTCAAGATATGTGCCATCTCAGGCTAGTTGTTGTTTTGTAAGATCATAATGTTTGGGATATTCTTGATTTTTCTTCAGGTGATCCCACTCCTCTACCTTAGTTTGTTCTTACTGCCTTGGCTACGGAGCAAGATAAAGCCAAGGATAAAGGCAAAGAACTGATGGATCTCTCTACCAAACCTTAACCATTGTATTTTTTTTATTTGACTGTAATTCCTTTGATGGGATCTGAATTGTAAAAACTTTGTTATCATAATTTTGACTATCTTTCTTACCTTTAATTTCCATCTTTTTTTACTTTTATCTGTCATTCAAATCTTCTGCCTGCATTTACTGTATTTCATTTCCTATTCTTTACCTTTTTGATAATCCCAAAAGGGGGATAATTTTTATGGAATATGTGTTTCTAATAATTTTTATTGAATATGTGTTTCTAATAATTTTTATGGCATACATATGTGTTTCTAATATTTATTATGTTATACATAAACTATGTTTTGAAGTATTTTATGGAATTATGTATATCTATTTTCTCACCTTATTATCTTTGATACTATTTTTTTGTGATACTTACCTTTGATCTTCCTTATTTTCTATTATTTTCCATGAACCATCTACACATATTGTTAATGATAAGTCATGATTTATATTTGGATCTTACCTTGGATATCATAGTTAAACTTGTGTAATATCTATGATAAACTATTTTTATTTTCTTTTTAATATATTATTTTGATTCCATGATTTGTGATCATCAAAAATGGGGATATTTTTGACCTCCTAGTTTTAATGATCAAAAAATCATGATTCTAACAATACTGATGAATTTCATGTTTTCCTGTAAGCAATTAGTTTTTTGAGGACAGGTGATAAATCCATATAAGTATGAGATTCTCTTGTCCCTCACACACCACCAACATAAAAATTATCAAAGTCTGAGATATCTCTAGGACATCACACCATCAGACTATCATACCGCTCGACTGAAGAATTGAAAAAGTATGAGACAGTGTTGATCGACACACCACTAGGATTTCATGATTCTAGAACGTAAATGTGGAAAAGTATGAGATACCACAGATGAGGTGCCATCAATTTCACACCGCCAGACTCATAACACCAACACTGTGAAAATTATCTAAGTCTGAGACACCATCAGACCATACACTGTTAGTTAAGACCCCACAAACATACTAAAATTTTGGCTAAGTCTAAGAAACCATCAGTATAATACCACCAGATCTTGAAACTGTCAAATCTTGACACCTCAAGAACTTGACACCGCTAGAAATTAACACCACCGGAGCTTGACACCTTCAAATCTTAAAACATCATCACAATTTTTATTAGTTTACTTATTTTAAATTACATTACTCTAATGGATATATTCATCAAATTTAATAACATTTATGATTTTAATTATTATTTCTTAAATTTTCGATAGAAATTATGTTAGGACATGCAGTATGAGAAATATGATTCAGATGTTCCTGTTATTTCTAATAAATTTTGAACATGATCCCTCATGAAATATACATAAAATTGTATAGAGAATAACCTGAAGATATAAGAAAAAATATGGACAGAAGGATCTTGTGATTCACTGAATATCTGAGAGCAGAAGAGTTAAACCTGATTGAAAAAAATAAGAGCTCACCTTTTGTGAACACTCTACATAGGAATCCAAATCTCATCACATCTGGTTCTTTCCTTTGGTCAGAAAACAAGAGTTTTGACACTCTATTTTTCAAAAGATTTCAAAAGAACCTGACTCAAGATTCAAAGCTGAATCAAATAAATAGTCACAAGATGCATTACAATAGACCAATAATATCTAAATTCTATACTCCTATATTGATTTATTCTATTTATATTTATTAATTTTTGAGCAGTGTGTGCTATACTCTATTTTATATATGCACACTATCTCATGTGCTAAACTAGAATATAGTTGATATCTTCTCAAACACTTTTCTTTTTTATTTCTCCCATGGATAAGAGTGTTAGAGCTCCTTGTGTTGCTTGTTTTATTTTTCTCCCATGAATAAATGTGGAAGATGTTGTGTGTGACCTGGATAGTGTTAATTATTGTAAAACCTGACCCAAAATGTGGATCATTGAGTTTATGTTATATAGACTACTTGGTGGCGGGTGATCACCAAGTGGAGAGGACTAAGTCTCGACTTGAGACTGAACCTCTTGTATTTAATCTTTCCGTTATGTGTTTTTAATTTTGTTTTACTTTATTTCTGCTTTAAAATTTAATTTTTTTACTTATAAACAAAATTAATACTTCGAAATTTTATCTTGATTCATGTTCGTATAGTATTTTTATCGATTAAATTGATTTCAAATGATTCAATAATATTGTATTTTATTCATCCAAGAACTAATCAATATTTAGATAAAGATTAAGATATATATAATACTACTTATTTTTATAAACTTACCTATATTTAAACATTTGGGGGATTTTAAAATAATCCATTTTTAATAGAAATTTTCATTTGGTTCTCAATTCACCCCCCCCCCCCTCTGGAGATACTCACTACGAACAACAAATTATATTACATTTTTGGGATATAAGATGGATGTAATAAGATAACATTTGAGGTTAATATGTTATTATTGAAGTTATTTGGGGTATAGGGTTAATTACTTGTGTAATTATTTAATTTGAACTTTGGGTATTATTTTGGAGATTAATGTATTATTTCTTTATATAAAGATTTATTCATTTTGGGTATTATCTTGGCATGTGCTAACCACTTTTGGTTTTATTAGAGATAAGAGTATTATCTTTTTATTCTTATATATATCCTATGATCTATTAAAATTTAAGGATTTTTGCATAATAAATATTCATCATATATACTCATCGCTTAGAATATGGGATGAGATATAGGTGGAAACTTGTTAAAACATGCAACCAAAGTTTGAAATTTCAATTATGGATTTGAAAAAAATAAAGTAAGAGAATCTCTTACTTTTGATAAATGATATTTAAAATGAAAATGATTTCCATTATTGAAATAATTTCTGATTAATTGATCAAATTTTTCACACCTCATTGGCATATGGTTTTGTGAACATTGACTTTCTCGTGATCATTCACTTTCTTATGATCAATGTTCTCTATCACTATCCATCATTATTTGGGAATTAATTTTCTAATCCATGTCTATATTTTCACTTCATACTAATTTTATCCTATTTGGTAACCTAGTTATATATTATTCGAAATTACCATAATATTTCTCTTTCCCTCTTTTCAAAAGGAAGTATTGTTAAACCTTTTTACAATGTTGGTTTTCAAAAAATGTATTTTCAAATGATAAACCCTTGATTACCAAGATCGAGATAAATTTTAGAGGACTAAATTTATTAAAGTAGGGTAAAATTTAGTACCGTAATATTTTTAAATAACACTACGTTTGATAGTATACACGACACAACATTGATCTTTAATGAATGTGAAATATTATTATTTAAATATGATCGTTATAACCTAGTCATTGAATTGGAAAATATGAATAGGAGTAACATCATTAAGAAATATATATATATATATAAAAGGTCCAACATGATAAAAATTTATTAGTTAATTATTAAGAAATAATCTCCCAATTTTTAATAAATCCATTTTATGCTTCAAAAATACATTTTCTTCGAAAATGGTTTTTATTTATTTTTTGAGAGCGAATATTATAATTAATTTATTAAAAATTTATAAATTTTATTTTTTAAAAAGGATATAATTATTTAAATCAGAATATAAAAATCATCTTAGGATGATATTTTGAGGTTTTTCAGAAAAGATAAACTTTTCAGTGAATAGGGAAAAATACTAATTTTATATAAAATTGTATTTTATTTTTAGGTATATACAAAGATTCATTTTATGTGGAATTTGTTTTAAAATTTAATTATTTCATTTTGATTTAAAATAATCCAATTAATTTTAATTTAATTTAAATTATGCTTACTTTTTGTATAAAACATCTTTATACTTAAAAAATCATTTTTCTGGAAAATCATTTTTCATCACATTTTTCAGGTTTATTTTAAAATTAATTTCTAAAACTTATAGGAATTGAATTTTACAAACTTGATTCTATATTTATAATTGAAATTTAAAATTTTGGTAAATATTTCAACTTTATTTTTTCATAATAAATAGTAATCATGGTAAATTTTATCACCATAGTAAAAGGTAAATTGGGTTAATTAGGGTTAAAACTAAATTTAAAAGGCTTTAAAATCACTATAACACTTGATTTTAATCTTTTAGATGAGTTTAGTTAGAAACAATTCTTCATAATTCTAAAATATTTCATTTTGGTTCCATTTTTCTTTGATAATGTCTTTTATATTATTTTAAGTAAAAAATAATTCAAAAAGGTAACTTTCTGGATTTTAATATCTATAATATGTTTTCAAAAGGATAAAAAAAGTCATGAATTTTTATAAATGTTTATTTTTAATATGAATAAAAAAAATTATTATGGTAAGTTTTTAAAAAAATTTAGCAATGAAATTGTTACCATAAATGTTTACGCAGGGCCAACACAGTATTTGTGCAAGTAGTAGAAAAATCAATTAAATGATTTTAAAAACCTATAAAGTAATATTTTTTGGGTTATTTATAGTGTCCAAAAAAATAGATAAATATAATGTATTATTAATATTTTAAAATTTTATATTTTAACTACAATACTGACTTGAAATTTTCTAAATTCAACTATGTGAATAGTCCTGGAAATGGTATTAATTGTATCTAATGTTAAATAACATTTTATTAAAAAAATTAAAAATCTTAAAAATCTTATATTTAGCCAATTTAATGGTACATGGTTGATAATATCAACCATTTTACACTTATGAGTCACTTATCCTTTTATAGTATCTTTTTTAACCCCTAAAGAGTAAAAAATGTTGATATCATAGTAATCGTCACAAGGGTTAATGACGGGTTAAAACTAAGAGATAATAGTTAAAACATCACCTAAACTTGCATAAATTTTATTCGATGATATTATTTAGACTTATATTAACTCTATATTATAAATATATATCAATATTTTCCACTTGAATAAGAAAATTATTTAATATTAATTTAATACATTAAATAATTCCAAGGGCACCCCTCTCCAATCTTATATAAGGATGCCACCTCTTCTCTCTTACTCACACATATTGAGCCATGTTTCTCCACTAAGATTTTAAAAAATCACTTATAAACATTACTTCTCACTTTATAGAGGTCTTTGGATTACCAAAATACCAACCTAGACGTCTTAAGGTGTAAGCGAAAAGTGATTCTTCAAAAAGGAGTTAATTGTCTTAACAGAGCGTTTTCAGTTTAATTCTTCTTATAATTCCTTCATTTTTTTCATAATAATTATAATAAAATAAAATAATTATATTCCATATATTTAGATGTTATTGTGCTTATTTATTCACCTTTATTCATTTCCTTCTTTCAAATGGGAAATAAAACCATCATTTGTGTGTACATGAAGACTACCGCCTCATGAACCGATGTATTTCATTTCTCATCACCGCCTTTCCTAGGTGGTTATTATAATGAATTTAATTTATATATATATATATATTATTAATAATATAATTATTATTTTTTATATATAATATATCATCTATCTCCATACTATTCCAATTTTTTAAAATCGAATCATCGAACATGTGTACGAACGGACTATTGATGTACTTAATTTTTCTAAACATTCCTCTAATGGATGGTCATGGGTAAGGATTTAATAAAGATATTTTATGTTTATAAAATGATAATAAATCTATAATTATAATATTTTATTTTATTTCTTTCTTTTCCATCCAATGAAAAGTAATAACAATGCTTATATGTACGTGTCGACTACCGTCTCACAGGGTGATGCATTTTGTTTTTCACAACCCCTTTTCATGAATAAATATTAAATTGTATTTAATGTATAAAAATGATAATTATTTTATTATTAATATTTTTATCTGGTGTAAAAAATACCCTTTTGATCATGGTTAACCTTCCGAATTCATTTTTTAAATTTTGAACCAAATATCTTCAAAACAACCAATGTGAACTTAACCAATTATGAAATTTAATATGTCATTAAAATAAATGAAATAAATGGTTTAATGATAACATAATAAACCTATATAATGTTATTAAACAATTAAAAAATTAATATAAGTTTATTATACTGAAGTTAAAGGACATACATAATAATTTGGGACTCGAGGTAAGGGGTTTCTTAACTCAATCTACTTTCATTTGGTCATAACACTTCTTCATTGGATTTGTAATGACATGATTATATGTGAATTGACATTGAAATTTTTTTATGTTTTATTTCCAATTTTTTATAATTATTTATGTATTTTCACATAATCATTTTTTATATTAATTATCACTTTAAATATTATGATCTTTATAAGGGTTTTCTTTATCTCAATCTCATTTTCTTGACATATATTTCATGTCATGAATAATGATTTATATTTATAGTGTACTTACTACCCCATGAATTAATTTTGAAATATTACTTCATTTAATTCATGATATTTACATAGCCATGTCATATTCTTTTTTTTCAATCACTTTTTATTTGAAAGTTACAAAAGCGGTAAAGGCTTTTTGTTACAACCTCATATCTTTTTGAGATTATTTATGTTTATGGTTATTTTGGGTGAAATTGCAAGATATTAATTTCTTGAACTATATATCTATTATTATAATTTGGTTATTTATAATTTTTATTGGATTTCCTTTCATTTTACTCCCTTTGGTACTTAAGAATATCAAAATAGCATTTTTAAGTAAAAACTAACCTAATTTATCTTTTTCATCAGGAATACTTTCTCTTATATATCCATGATCATTAAAATGTTTTAAATAAATGTTATTTTCTATAAATAAATTATTGTTTAAAATCATTTTCAAATATATTTTACTTTATTTACAAATTTTTAAAAAGAATCATTTTTTCATTTTCCAAACATGGTACTTTTGGTTTTTACTGGAAGTGTGAAAGGGATAATTGTTTTAACATTTACCAAATTAATGGTTTTTCCCACCATTATAAATATTCTTTTATTTGAAGTTTTATTTAAAAAATTTCATGTTTATTTCAAATAAAATATTTTTATCAATATTATTTTAATTTTTATTTAAAATATTATCATAAGAAAATGTCATTTTTTATTTTTTTTCAAAAAAAATGTCTTTAATTTTATTTTAAATGTATTTTTAATATATGGAAATATCCTTTATTGTTTTATTAATATACAATGAGAATAGTTTCCAATGATATCATCCTTATTATTTATCTAGAAGGATTATTATTATTTTAAATAGATTTTCATGTAAACCATTTCTTTTCAACAACTTAATCAAGATAAAAAGGAATGATGGTTGTTTTCAAGGGTGTTATATTGAAAAGTGAAATATTTTAAATATTTTGTTCATTATATGGTACTTGGAAATAATTATAGATGATTTAGAGGTGGTTCCATTATAAACCAAGGATGGGTGGTCACGTTATTAACCAAGGATGAGTGGTTATGTTATAAATCAAGGTCGAGTGGGTGCGTTATAAGCCAGCAATGCATTGGCTGAAGTGAAAGAGTTAACTAATTATAAGTTACTCATAAGAGACTATAGAGTTAAATATTATAAGTTAATCCTAAGAGATATTGGAATTATCATATTTTATTTGTTACATGATTATTATTTTATTTTCTAAGATACCTACTTTTTTTCAAATCTTGCAATGGTTTTAATGTTTCCTTTGATTAATGATTATTTTCACATGGTTCTTGATTGTTAAATCATATGACTATTACCTTTTCTAAAGTTTTTATTCCATTTATAAGGATTTATGATCTAGGTTTTGATGCTTATGAATTATTTTATGTAATTTTCATGCACTGTGAATATGTTCTCATACCCTTATTTTCATCTTGTTCTAACCAAATATATTCAATTGTTAATGCCTATTTTTACCCTTACTAAGAATTTGAGTTCACCCTTCTTATGTTTCTTTTCCCTAGGTTATAAAGAAATATGTTGATAAAGATATTTTTAGAAGAGTTTTAAGTGGTTAATTATAAAAACTTAATGTATAATAAGAATAGTTGTTTATAGTGGGAAAAATTCTCACTTAAAGACATGGGTATTATCATGTAAGATTTTTTTCTTATTTCTATAAAACTCTAAATCTAAAAGGTCTTTGGGTATATATTTGATCGAATATTTCAGTTTGATATTGTTTTTTTAAATATCTAAAATTGTTTCTTCTTTATCGATATCAAAGCTAGAAAGTTAAATATTATTTTTTAGCACTAGATCGAGGAGTACGGGTTTAGAGTTATTATACTTGGTATACAAGGTTAATTAAAACAGATTTTTACCATCTTTTCAAATTGAGAAAATCATTTTCATTGAAATGAAAATCAAGTGAAACTTATTTTCATTTGAAATAGTTCTTAAACATATTTAATATTATTATTAGTTATCCAAAAAATTAATTTAAAGCATAAGAAATTATGGTTCTTGAATTTAAAGACAAATGTGATAATAAACCTACCTTAAATAAATCACAGATGGTGTAAACCTTTGAATATGGGGTTAAGGGAACTTATAAAAGATATCACTCACACTAAGTGTAACAAAAACACAAAAACTTGTCAAGTATAATTCCTAAGGGTTAATTCATAACATGATGAAGAAATGTAAGAGGTGAATAAAGAGAGAAAGAGGGGAAGATAGAAGATGGGAGGAGAAAACCCTAACTTGGATGAATCACACTAGAAATTGAAAGGGATAATTCCATGAATCATATGTGGAAAGGAGAGGTTCAGACACCTAGGGGATCTCGACTATGTCATTCTAAGGGGTATAAGGGTGTGAAGAGGGGATTGATTAGGAATAAAATAAGGGTAGGGGAATTTTGGTAAATCTCTAATTTTTAAAGAGCTAGAAAAAACAAATGTTTTTGACACATAGTTATCCAAACTATGCACTAACCATGTGAGACTCACTCAATGTATTGGAGAATTCTACATGGGTATTCCACATGGTTACACTAACCATACACAACTTGTGTGTTATGAAGCCCTTGTATAAGGGTCAATCACATGGGTCCCACTAGGACTCACATGGTTTACTTCAAACTGTTCATTATTCATGCTCTCAAACCATATGCATTCAAAATTAAATGAACCCCCCTATAAAAGGATACTCATAATGTTTTCACTAGGGAAAATTGTGAACCTTAGAAACCCCACATAATGGTCATCTGTATGGTTTGAAAATCCATGTGTTGACTATGCAAGAAAACTATGCACAGGGAAAAAACTCTAAAAAACTCAAAATTTCAACCAGGTTCAACCTAAAACTCAATAAAATATCAAAATAAAATAAAAAATATATTTGGAAAAATAAATGTTGTGGTTTGAAAATTCTCCCCAACATAATTCATTCTTCCCCTAGAAATCCTTGGATAAAATGGTTGATTCAAAGAGAAATGAGCAATAACCCTTCATACTAAGGACACGACCAAAGAACAACAAAGACAGGATAAAATTTCATCCAATGACTAGTAAAATCGTACTTAATATAGGAATATAAAATACTAAAATTTTATAATACCCTCATCACATACAACCATAAAGGGCTCTAAAAACTGAAGGGAATCTCAAAGAAAGAGAACAATCAACTCCATAAAGGAAAACCTCGAAATCCAAGGAATTCCATAACTGAAAAGTGGAATAATGGAAATAATTAAATGAAAATTGATCACCATTCCTAAATAAACAAACCAGTGTATAAATTAATTCTAAATATCAATGCTCTTCCTTTGGGTGTGAGTGGTTGGTCAAGAATCATAAAATGGGTTCCCAACCAAACACCACATCTTTATCACAAAATAAAAGGCATAGGCCTGGTCAAAGAAAACTAAAACCCCATAAATGAATCCTTGATGGTTGTATCCCTTCTACATTAGAAATACACTAACACGCCCACTCTCCAAAATATTTACTCTCTCTTGAGAACCATCATAATCAATACCATTACAGAGAATAGGAAAACTAAATAAGAAAATAAAACAGTCATAATAGGTATCATAGCGGGCATAAAAAATTATAAGTATCATAATAGAAGGCCATCTCCAGCAAATTTTGAATGTCCCACTAAGAATAAGGGCTCATGCCTAATCATCACCTCAAACAAAGACAATCAAGAAAATTCGGTTTGGATAAAGATATGACATTACCAGAAACACTTCAAATAAAATTGACCTCAATGAGAACAATATGGCCCTAAACTTAGCTTGAGAGAGAGTAACCTAGGACCTTTCATCTAGAACACAAAATTTCATTGAACCCTACCAAACAAAAAAACATAGCATTCATCCCATTCACTACCCCCCTCAAAGGAATAACCATGTCATTGGGTTAAAAACAAATTAAATCCAATAATGGATCAAATGGCCATAGTGGTAGAGGCACAAGACCAAAGAATATATATATCACTCTTTCTATGTAACAACCCAATATTTCACTGTATATTTTCATTAAATAAACAATGTGTTTGATACCTTTCTCCACATTAAACACCTGACTAAAACAAATCATTACATATTAAAATTACATGAATAATATAATCATTAGTATATAAAAGAAAAATAATTGATTAAAATATTTATATATTATTATTCACTTTGATTAATATTATAAAAATGATGAGTTTAGAAGAACCATTTATAAAAAAGGGTATAGTATATTACCTCAATGCATTAAATTGATCACATTTAAATGTTTATTATAATATTTAATTTTTAAATTTTTAAACTTTTATTCCCATATTAAATTATTTATAAATTTATATAAAATAATATTAAAGTCACTTGAAGTTTAAGAAATCATTTTTCAAAAAAATATGTTTTCCTTATATTTTTAATTTTTATTTAAGTAACCAAATATATAAATTTTATAATTTTAATTTGATAAAAAAAACTTTATTTTTTAATTTATTATTTCAAAATTATCTTAAATTTAGTTTTTTTATTTTTCAAAAAATATTTATTTTTAAGTGAATAATTAAAAATACTATTTTTAAAAATAACAACACTTTTAGGAAATTTTTAGTATATAAGTATGAATTAGAAATTCATGAAACCTTTTTTATAAGACTAAATATGTATTTTATAAGTGAATTTATAATTTTAAAAAAGCTATTTTTAATTTATAAACCAATATTTACCATTTTATAGTTCAAGTTATATTTTTCAAAAAAAATTGAGTTTAATACATTGTACATTTAGTATTTTAAAATTAATTTGTATTACTTTTAAAAATTGAATCAAACAAAATAGATTTAAATTTTGGAATCATTAGGTCCAAATTATATAATTAGTACCATTTTACTTTGTAAGATCCTAAACATTTCTAGAGATGTCTCATGCTCGTTTACATGTACTCTTTTACCCTTATTTTGGAATATCTTGGGTGGGTTTTTGTTTTAGGGTGTTTTGAGTGAAAATCGAGAAATTTGGAAGGAAAAGGGGAAGTTCACAGTTGGTTTATGGTTTTCCAAAATCGTAAGCCCACCCCTAGAAAACTGTGCAAACCCAGAGAGAGGGGGATTCCACAGTTGGCACACAGATTGTCAAAGTTTGTGCCCTCTTAGGAGAAACTATTCACCCATAAGGTGAGGTACATGGTTAAGGTACATAGTTTGGAAATTCATGCACCCCAGCCTAAGAAATTATGTGCACTGTTTTTAATCCCCTAAAAATTTTAATTAAAATTCTGGTCTTTCACCCTCATTCACCCCCGCTCAACCTAATAAGTTCTCCTTCATTTTTGGAGGTCCCAAAGAGGGTTCCAAGGCTCCAAGAAATCCTTTATTGATGAATAAATGATCTAATTTAAGGATATTCACCTATTCTGAAATGTAATCTCTTTAATGACTCAGATTTTTCATGTATCAATTTTGGATATTATATGGATTATTTTCAATACTTGAGACAACGTGCGATTATGAGGCCTGGTGTGCCCGAAATAAATTTTTTGAATATATTAAATATATTCAATTAAACTCACGTGAATTTTTCTTGAATAAGTGAAATAACTCCCTAATAGGGTCCCAGATCAGAAATTTTGGGGCATCATTGAGTTCAAAATGTGGGTTTTACCCTAGGAATGAAATAACCTTTGTTGGAACTGGTCATTTGTGAAAAGGTTATCATGGGTGTAATTAAATAAAATAAATTAAATAATTTATTTATTTATTTTATTTTGATGTAGATACTGAATTATACTTTAACTATACAGTTATAGAAATTCTTTAGGGTTGGCCACTCAAACCTTGGAGATTTCAGACAACCATTGGAAAGCTTTCTTGGTGAATAACAATGAATCATGACCAGATCATGGATCATTGTGCCAACGGAGTCTATGGATCTCATAAATGATGGAAATATAATATTTCTTCATAAATTATTGATCCAAAGTCTAGGTAGGATGTTTTATTTTGTGATTTTTATCCTATTTCTTAATCTCAGGTGAACGTGAATCAATTCCACAAAGAGAATTGATGTGTGCATCATCGATAGATTTAATTTGATGGGATTATTTATTTGGTAGTTTATTTATTCCTCTTTTTCATCCTTTTATATAAAAATTGATCGATTCCAAATGAACAGTGCTAGATGTTATTTCCTCACATTTTATAGTTTATGGATTTCTCCCCAATTTCTTCGTGTGATCATCGTTTGTATTCCTTTTGGACAACGGTTCGACAAATACCCAGTTTATAATCACTGTGTGAACATTATTAGATGCAACATATTGAAACTATGGGTATGGAACATGATTTCTATTGTGATTAGAGGATCGATGATGATGATGGATAGATTGAGGGAGAACAAGATTGGATTGAGGGTTCTTCTTCTTACCAGGTGGCACACGGTGTTTATAACAACAAAGGTGGTTTACTGGTGCATTTTAATTTAGGATTCTAGTGATCAAGTAGCATTAGGGCTCAGTCGATGTAGATCAGAGATCTATGGAGTGATTTCCAGCAAAACTCAAGATGGAAGTGTCACAAGAGGAAGAACGGAGGAGAAACTCTAGATCTGTAAAATCCTGAGCAACACAGCATGTAACATGGGATTACATGTCATGTGGGGCTCGTTCAGTGGAAGTTAGGGTTTTGGGATGAAGATAAGGATCACACAACATGAAAACTCTATCACATAGTGTGTGTACCCCTTTCTGTGAGGCTCAGAATGTACTTCAGAGAGTACATAGACACAGGAAAAGGTACCCAGCCAAGTGGCACACTGTGTACTTTAACAAGGACATGGATTGGAATACACGGGCTGGTACATGGACACAGACCTGACCAGAAAACATGGTTAGGATTTCATGTGTCTCTAAACACTATGTACTGCTTCTACACATTGTGTATATGGATACTTATATGTCGTGTGAGGATTTTCCACATGTGTAGCCATAGGGATAGCTGGATACACTATGTACCCCCTAGTACACGCTGTGTACCCCCTTCAAGAGTGGTTAGTGCTCTTCATTTTCTTATTTTGTACTAGTATATGTTTATTTTGTTCCCTAGGTCCTTTCCCTTGAGAGTAAATTGCATCATTACCTCCACATATCAAGATTGGGATCCCCTCTAGAGGTCAAGTCTCGGATAGAGTTGTGGTGTCCCTCTGTGAGACTAGAGTACAATCATTTATCATCCTTTGTTCCCTAGGTGGGTTTTTTGGAATCAATATGACCTCCCTAAGAAGGGATTTGATCCTCCATCTAGTCGGTCATATCAGTAGGGTTTTTTGAATCATTGACATATAATCCCCTATGTCGCACCTTGATCCAGATTGGGTTTTATGGTGTCTCCTAGCAGTCTTGGGAGTGACCCCCTATCTGTGTATCAGGGTCTTCTTAGACTAGTGAGCTTTCATTGGGAGGTATCCAATAATATAGACCTATTCATTGAGTGTTTTTAATGATAGCATGTCTTTTGGAGTGTATTATCCCAAAACTAACATTGCTTTGAGTAGAATCTTATTCCTGATAGTTGGTTATGACCACCTAGTGGGATGGTGTATTTACTGAGTATATATGGGTGTTTCTATTATACATTGATTTTTATATCTTGTATTGAGATGAATATACTTGGTTCTTTGTGTTTAGTATTTTTGGGATGTCCTAATGAGTATTTTTATACTAACCCATGCATGGGATTTTCCCACAAGTGTCATGTATTATGCATAAGATGGAACTTTTGATAGTGTCTTGGGAGGAAAGGGGTTAGGGGGAGCATAGCTAGAGCTTTTCATACTAAGGTTTTTTACCAGGAACTTGAATTTGAATTAGTACTCACCCTTGGAGCTGGTTAAAATCTTTATAGTTTTTGGTTGGGCTTTTATTTGGACCCTTTTTATACTTTCATTACTTTTATTTTATACTCTACTGTGAGATCTTAGATGTATATATGCATTGTTATAGTTGTTTTTCATTTTAGAATTGTTTGGTCTTGGAGATGTGTGCATGTGTAAAGGTACTTTAGGTTAATGTCTCCCATTTTTGGGATATTCCTACTCAGTTTTGGTCACCAGCCCCTTCCCTATTGGACACAGGCTTAGGGTAGTCATGGGTCAAACCTCGGTGGTTCGGGTCATGATAGAGTGGTATCAAAGGTTGTTCAGTTCTACCTTAGTATTGGAGTCAGTGAGATTGGTTTGGGGAAACAGTGTTTAGTGTTTCTTGCTTGACTTTCAGTCCAGGGACTCTGATGTTAGTGAGGTCGTTGATATATCCATACACTAAGACCCCGATCACCTACCTTTAAACTCAGAACATGTAGACATTAGTTATAGGGAAAAAATTTGGTACATGCATTATATAGGAATGGTAGTGTTTTCCATGTACTTATTAAGTCAGATCCCCATATATACTCATTTGACTGTGGTACATCTTGTTCTATTTTAGGATGCCTCCATGAAAATAGCCATCTAGGATTCCACTGTGTGATCATGAGGATGATCCACCAAGTGACGAGGCATCAATACAGGGGGAATATACTAGATATAACACCTTTGGGAGTTTTACCATCTATACCACCACACATTGAGCAGTAGGTATCGCTGGAAGTACTAGTTGAGGATTCACATAGGTTGATTTTGTTTCATGAGTTTCAGATCCAGCGACCTCCTAGGTTTTGGTATGAGCCAGACCCCTAGGTGGATGAGGACTGGATATAGGTAGTCACTCATGTTTTCCACCTTGTGAGGAAACCTTTTAATCAGATGACGGCCTTCACAGCGAGTCTTCTTTAGGGATATTTTAGAAGATAGTGGATCTTGGTGACTCATTCATACGATGAGATAACTCTCTCCTAGTTAGAATTTGAGAGTCTCTTAAAGGTGGAGTTATATATGGCCACGTTGTGATCAGTGTGCATACAGGAGCTTCTACATCTACAATAGGGGAGTATGATCATGGAGAAGTACTCATTGAGGTTTACTAATCTCTTGAATTACTCCTCGAATATGGTGTAGGACTAGTTCTTCAGATCTTGGACCTTTGAGCAAGTATTGTTCCAGGACATCAAGGTATTAATCGTATTTTTTTTCATTCCCGCCTATGTTGGGGTTCTTAAGAGAGTTTTGTTGGTGGAGAGCTTTCTAGAAGAGAAGAAACCAGTAGTGGGAGCTAGTAGTGGGAACCTGGTAGCTGAGACCTTAGAAGTATGTAGACATATGCAAACCTAGTGATCCAAGTGCATCATATTCTTTAGGAGGAAATTCCAGGACACAGGTTTAGAGGTATAGGACTCTCAGGGTGTCTCTAATTGGCTAAGGGAGAGGAAGTATTTCTCCTACAATGATCGAGGACATCTAGCTATATATTGTCTGACCCGTCATACTACTAATCATGAGACTGTCAAGGGACCATCGAGACAAAGGCATAGGTAGGAGGAGGGCGTTTTGTAGGGTATAGAATGAGGTATAGGGGTCTGTAGAGTAGCATTAGGTGGTCGGAGGCTTGAATTATTACCACCACCACCCCCATGTGGTCCATGCTAGGCTCAGGGAGCTTGTGGTAGGGGATGAGGCCAGCTGCAAGCTATGGATTCATATAACCCCAAGGATCTAGGGATGATATGAAGTACAATCTGTGTATTTTATACTTTAGTTTTAGTATTTATAAACATAAGTGTGAGTCATTATTTCCTTTACACTTCTCTAGTTTGAGACTTATAGATTCCAGTTGATCCATTAGCTCAACCCTTGTGGTTGGAGACTTTGATAAGTGATGACTCAGTGATTGCATGCTTATACTGACAATGTGATATAATGATTCGATGTGAGAGTTTTTTATGGGATTTCTTCATTGCAGCAATGAGGTCTTACGATGTCATCTTAGGTATGGACTGTCTATCCATATTTCATTCACATATTGACTACTTTGGGCGGAGGATGTGGTGTGTCCACAGCAACAGAATGATTTTATCCTGTGTGAATAAAAATGAAAACTTCATGGAGTAGGATGAGCTCAGACATAGGAGAGTGTATCTGATTACTCAATGATTGGATATCATGAATATTGGAGTAGTGTATTATTTGGGATATCAGTTTCATGTAGTGGTGGCGGAGTACGAGGACATCTTTTAGGAGGACATACTAGGTTTACCTACCCATCAAGAGCTATACTTTTTCATTGACTTTCATATAGAGATGGCACTGATATTTTCACTAGAATATTAGATGGATCCTACAGAGCTTCAAGATCTGAGGTTCTAGTTGTAAAACTTACAGGATAAGGGCTTTGTGAGACCTAACATTTCTCCCTAGGCAGCCCCAGTGTTGTTTTCTAAGAAGTTGGATGGGATTTTGAGATTATGTGTAGATTGTCAGTACTTGAATTAGGTGACCATGAAGAATAAGTATCCACTACCAAGGATCGATGGCCTATTTATTCATTTGAGAGGGTCATGGAGGTTCTCAAAGATTGACCTCAGATCATGATATCACCAACTATGAGTATGGGATGAGTATATACCAAATATAACATTCAAATATCATTACGGTCATTATGAGTACTCAGTGATGTCATTCGGTGTGAAAAAATGTACCAGTGGTGTTACAGGGACTCATGAACCAGATCTTTCAGCCTTTCTTAGACCGGTTCATGGTGGTCTTCATTGATGACATCCTAGTGTATTAAGCGTCTAAGGATGAGCACATGAGACACTTGAGGATGGTTCTGGACACACTTCTAGAGAAACATATTTATGGGAAGCTCTCGAAGTGTCAGTTTTGGATTCAAGAGGTCCACTTTCTGGGACACATCATCCCAGAGGTTGGATTAGCATTGGATCCAGCAAAATTTCAGGTAGTGATTTCTTGTGATCCACCCAAGGTCATTACTAAGGTACGGAGTTTCCATGGGTTGTGAGGGTACTATTGTAGGATTGTACCCAAATTCTCAAAAGTGGAAGCACCCCAAATAGCTTTGACTCAGAAAGGGAAGCCTTTTGTGTGGACAGAAGTGATTTCAGTATCTAAGACAGAGGTTGATGAGCACTCCCATATTGAGATTTCCAAAGGAGGGTGTCAAGTATATAGTGTTCTGCAATGCATTAAGGATCGGACTTAGTTGTGTTCTGATGAAGAGGTAGGTGGTTATTTCCTATGGTTCATTCTAATTGAGACCACATGAGAAGAACAATATGACCCATGATCTTGAGTTAGTAGTGGTTGTCTTTACATTGAAGATATGGAGACACTACCTAATGGATGATCAGTTTATTGTTTACTCTGACTGCAAGAGTCTCAAGTATATATTCTCATAAAATGATATGAACTTGAGATAAAGGCGATGGAAATATTTCCTTCCAGAAAATTACTTTTATATTTTCTATCATCTTAGCAAGGGTAACATAGTGGAATATGCTCTCAATAGGATATCTTGTTCTCATTTATTGGCTAAGGCGTTAGAGCAGTTAGCCTCATTACAATTGTCCTTCGTGGAAAGGGATAGTTCTTTATATCTTCAGTCAATGGTTGTTACCCCACTACTTTTACAACATTTAAAGGATTATTAGTGAGTAGATATCGGTTGTGATACCTTATGTACTCATATATACATAGGACATGCTTCTGATTGATATTATGAAGGTGTAGAGCATGCTATTCTTTTTAGAGGGTGGAAATGGTACCTTTGACCTTATAGTAGGAGGTGTTGTGAGAGTTTTATACATCTCCTTTGGTGGTACATCCAGGTGTGGAAAATATGTATTAGTACCTCTGATGTTAGTTTTGGTAGTTAGGCAGGAATAAGGGAGTTGTAGAGTTTGAAAATTAATTCCTCACCTATCAGTAGGTGAAGCTAGAGCGCCAGGTTACAATAGGTTTAACCCAACCCCTTGAGGTTCCAGAGTTGAAGTGGGATGGTATTTCTATACACTTTGTGATGGGACTACCATATATGTTCAGGGGACATGATGTTATCTATGTGATCATATACCAACTCACCAAGTCATCCCACTTCTTATCTATTCAAGATCATAGTTCAGTAGAGAGATTGGGATGCCTCTACATATAGGAGATAGTCTAAATCCATAGATTTCCCTCAATGATCATCTCTGAATGTGATTCTTGCTTCACATATTGGTTATGGAGAGTATTATAGGAAGCCTTTGGGACTCATTTATGCTTGATCATGGTGTTTCACCCCCAGATTGATAGCCAGACAGAGCAAACCATCCAGGTCTTGGAGGAAATGTTGCAATCTTTCATGTTAGACTTTGGTTGTAGTTAGGAGGATCTCCTTTCCTTGGTGGATTTTGCATACATAATAGCTATCATTCCACAATTGGTATAGAACCATTCAAGGGTTTGTATATAAGACCATATAGGTCACCCCTTTATTGGGATGATACAATAAATTTGGCACTCATGGGCTCATAGTTGGTGTGAAATACAACAGAGAAGTTGTAAGTCATCTAGGAGTAGATGAGGACTACACAAAGCCATCATAAGTCTTATGAGGATTGATGAGGGGGATCTATAGGGTTCGAGGAGGTAAACCATATGTTTCTGAGAGTCACGCCTAGATTTGGATTGAGAAGATTTAGTAGTGGTGTAAAGTTATTTCCATGATTCATTGGTCCCTTATAGATAATTTGTAGAGTTAGTGAGGTGGCATACCACATAGCTTTACCACCACAGTTGGACCAGGTATAAGATGTCTTCCACATGTCTCATCTGAGGAGGTATGTGTACAATACCTTTCACAGTATCAACTCGGGTGAGATGGACATCAAGGATGGAGCTACCTTTGCAGAGTACCTAGTGGAGATCAAGGATCAATGACATATGATCCTTTTAGGGAATTTGATTCCCCCTGTACGTGTCTAGTGGCAGCATGAGAATCTTTAGAAGAGAACTTGGGAGCAAGAGACCCATATGTGATCCCAGTACCCTCATCATTTTGTGTAGGTTTTTCTCTTTTTAGGATGAAAATTCCTAAGGTTAGGAGAATATAATGAATCAGATTTTCTAAGTATTGTTTTTGGATATTATATGGATTATTTTGATACCATGCGTTGAAATAATGTGCAATTATGAGTCCCAGTATTTTAGGAATAAATGTTTTAAATATATTAAATATATTAAAAAGTATGTGCATGAAGTTTTTGTAAATAAGTGGAATAACTCCCAAATGGGATTCCAGATTAGAAATATGAGGGCACCATTGAGTTTAGAATATACATTTTATCCTTAGTGTGACATAACCTTTATCAGTGAGAGTCATTTGTGAAAAAGTCGGCATGGACATGATTAAATAAAATAAATTAAATAATTTACTTATTTTTTTTATTTTTTTTATTTTTACATAGAGACTGAATTATCCTTTAAGTATACAATTATAGAAATTCCTCATGGTTGGCCACTAAAAACCTGGAGATTTCAGACAACTTTTGTAGATCTTTCTTGGAAAAAGATGATGGAATGGGATTAGATCATGGATCATTTCACCAACGGAGTCCATGGATCACATCATTGACAACAACGCAATTGTTATTCATAAAATATCGATCCAAAATCTGAGTAGGATGTTTTGTTTTTTGATTTACATATAATTTCTTAATCGTAAAAGAATACAAATCAATTCCATAAACAGAATTGATACACGCATCATCAGTATATTTAATTTTATGGAATTATTTATTTGTTCATTGATTTATTCCTATTTTTTAATCCTCTTATATGAAAATGATTTGAGGCCAAAAGAAACAATGGAAAAGTTTTATTCTTCATATTTTATGTTTTATGGATTTCTCCACAATTTCTTTATGTGATCATTATTGGCATTCCTTTTAGACAATGATTTGTCAAATACCAGGTTTTTTATCATTGCACAACCATTTTTTGGTGCAATAGATCAAAATTTTGGGTATGGAACATGATGGAAGTTGTGATTTGAGGATCAATGATGATAATGGATAGATCAAGGTAGAATGAGACCATATCGAGGTTTCTTCTTATTCTTGAGTGTTGCATGGTGTTTTGAACAACGGAGGTGTCTTCCTGGTGTGTTTTGATCCCAGATTCTAGTGATCAAGTAGTTGTAGGGCTCGGTCAATGTAGATTTTATTTCTACCTAGTGATTTACAATATATTTCAAGGTGGAATAATTACACGAGGAATAATTAAGGAGAAACTCTATATCTATAAAATCTTGAGCAACACAATGTGTAACTTAGGATTACACACCGTGTAGGGCCTTTTTAGCGGTGAATAGAATTTCAGGATGAAGATAAGGATCACACAGTGAATGACCCCTATCACATGGCGTGTGAACCCTTACTATGAGGCTCGGCATGTACTTTAGAGAGTACATAGACACAATAAAAATTACATGGTCAAGTGGCACATCGTGTGATTTGACACGAACACGGCTTGGAATACACGGGATGGTACACGGATATGGTCACCATACACAGATATGACCAGGAAACACGGGTTGCATTCTGTGTGTCTCTATATGTCATATACTCCCTCTACATGCCATTTATATAGATACTTACATATCGTGTAAGTATTTTTCACATGTTCAGACATGGGGATAGTTGGATATGTCATGTAACCCCTAGTACATGCCATGTACCCCCTTAAAGAGTGGTTGTAGCTCTTTATTTTCTTAGTCTGGACTAGTATAGTTTGAGTGTGTTCCCTTTGTCCTTTCTCTCTAGGTTATAGTGAGGACTTACCTCCACATCATAGGATTGTGATCCCCTATAGCGGTCGAGTCTCAAATAGAGTTGTGGTGTCCCTCTGTGAGACTAGAGTGTGGTCCTATATCATTCTTTATTCCTTAGGTGGGGTTTTTGGAATCAGCATGACCTCCCTGAGTAGGGTGTTGATCCTCCATCTAGTAGGACATGTTAGTAGGGTTTGTGGAATCATTGAAATATGATCCCCTACATAGTTTGTTGATCTATATTGGGTTTTTGGTGTCCCCTAGAGGTCTAGGGAGTGACTCTCTATATATTTATCATGGTCTTATTACACCAATGATCTTTCATTGGGAAGGACCCAATGATCTAGACCTCTTTGTGGAGTGTCTTTGACGATATCAAGGATCATGAAGTGGATTATCCCAAAATGATCATTACTTCAAGAAGAATATTGTGGTTGATAGTTGGTTATGACCACTTAGTGGCGTGGAGTCTTTCTAGAGTATATATGGGTGTTTTTGTTATAAATTGATTATGATATATTTAATTGATATAACTATACTTGTTGATTCATGTTTAGTGTTTTTAGGGTGTCCCATTGAGTATTTTTATACTCACTCATGCATGGGATTTTCCTACGCGTGTTGTGTCGTATGCATACGATGACCCTTTTGACAGTATCCTAGGAGGATTGGGAGTGGGTGGAACATAGATGGAGCTTGTCAAACTGAGTTTTTTTATCATGAGATTACATTTGACTTGGTCCTCACCCTTGGAGTAGGGTGGACCCTTTCTTGTTTTTTTTTTGGTCTTGTATTTGACCCCTTTTTCCACTATCAGTACTTTACTATCGTACTCTATTGTGGGATCTTAGATATTGGCATTCATTATTTTTGTTGTTTTACATTCCATCATTATGTGGGCTTGTAGATGTGTGTGTGTGTGTGTGTAGTTAATTTAGGCTAATGCCTCCCATTTGCGGGATATGCCTACTCGGTTCTATTCAACAGCCCCTAGCCTATTAGAGGAGGGCATGGGGTAGTCACGGGTCAGACATCGGTGGGTCGGGTCATGACAATCTCTTCCCAATTGGTTTCATACCTCTATCATGCCTTTATTAATATATGAAGAGGAGTCTTTTTCTTCTTTTTAAAAGGGTTATATCTAGTTTCAGGGATCTTAATGTTGGGAAAATCCCTCAAGGTAACATTGCAGTATTTTTGGGTTGGTTGTGTTTGTTGACAAAGCAGGTTTTCATGGTAAATTACCAAGTTCCTGAGATGTTGTTGACAATCCATGTTAAAAAAGAACCAGGATAAAGTAATGGAAGATCTGGAGGTGGTACAAAAGAACAGATACAAGGTGGCACCATTTTCCAGTGTACTAAATTTTTGGAGTCCAAAATTTGGAGTTTGGTGACCACTTCGAAAAGTGGATTTCTTGAATATCTCATCAAAATATGTCAAAGGAATGAATTTTGAGAATATTTACTTTATGAAGTGGATTTGGAAAAGATATTAATAATGTTGATAGAGAGCTCTACGATAATTATGAGCTTCACAAATGGAAGAGGTGAGCTTTGCGAAAAGTGGATTTCCTTGAAGATCTCATCAAAATAGGGAAAATGCATGAATTTTGTGAATATGGGCTTCATGAAGTGGATTTTTAAAATACATTAATAATTTTGATAGTGATATCTATGATTAAAATGAGCTTCAAAAAGGATGTTTTCTAAAGAGCTTTGCGATGGAGCTTCGCAATCTGAAAATTTCCATGTTATTTCATGAAGTATAGAGAATTTCGGCTTAAATTTCGAAGCTTTTCCAAATGGAATGATGTGGTGTTGACTTTGTACAGAAGGTTCAAGGGTCTATGGAATCACCTATAAATAGGCCTCGACCCCCTTGAAAAGATTAGAGAGTTTTTCATGTAAAATATTAAGTCTCTCGAATCACAAAGGAGCTTCATAAAGAAGCTTCTCTAAGGAGCTTCACAAAGGATCTTCTCTAAGGAGATTCGAAAAATAGATTCATAGTATATTTTTTGAGCTCTGTAAAATTGGGAGCTTCGTGAGGGATCTTCATGAGGGTGCTTCGCAATGGATCTTCTCAATGGAGCTTTGCAATGGAGCTTCACAACAGAGCTTCGTAAAGCCTGGTTTGGGCTTTGCAAAATGGGGAGCTTTGCGAAGTAGTGAGATTTTCAAAGGTATTTCAAAGGTTATTGCCTAGTGATCATTGGAAATGAAGTATTCATTAGTGGATGAAATTTGGACTTCAATAGAGCATCTACATATAGTAGAGGATTTATTCATTAGTGATAATGAAAGGACCTACAATTCCATAAACTATGAGTGGATCCTTTCCAAAGTAGTGAGAAAAGGAATAGGAATAAGGTGATCCTTTATATTGGTAGTGAGATAGAGAGAGAGAGAAATAGGGAGTGACCCTTGGGAAAGAAGTGTGTTAACCCTAAACTTTGTAAAGGTAGTGATCCTGAGTATATAAGTGATATAGCCCTAACATTGTAAATTCGCAGTGAACTTTAGAGTATTTGGTACATCGGAACATCGCCATTGTATGATCCTTGGACATAGCCTAGTGATGGTGAACTAAGTAAAAATCTGTGTTTCTACCTACTTTTATTCCTGAATTGCATTCAAAGCATCATCATCAAATAAATAAGGGAAGAATAAGATCAGTTTCATCACATAAGTACGAACAAAGTGACCCTTATAATAAAGAGGTCAAGATCTAGTGGGGTAGGAAGAATAATTTAGAAAATAATACCCATACCCTAATTCACAACCCCCCCCCCATATCAGGGTATATAGGCCCCTTTTAGACCTAAAAATTGGTATCAAAGGAAAGGTTTCTTTTATTAGATTTTTTTTCTCTGACTTGGTTCAGTCTATTTCTCAAGTTAAATAGTTAGTCTTCTCTTATGTTGGTGTTCCATGGAAAAGGGAATAACTTCAAAGAAGAAGTAAAATTCTTGTGAAATTCTCCAGTGTGTAAGTGCCAATGAAAAGAGTGTGATTTAGCTAAATGAATAATGTAGTGAACATAAGAATGGTTTGGATGAATCGTATAGTTAAAATACTTACTCATTCAATGATGCTGAAGGAAAGAGTGAAGAACCTGATATTCCAAGTGATGTTGGAACTACTGATGAAGAAGAAACTCTAAGAAGTCAAAAAGTGGAAGTTGTCCATGAGACAAAGGAATTGGATTAGAAATTGTATGATGAAATTAAATGTAAAGATATCTATATCCAGGTACTAGAAATTGATGTTAACAAGATAAGAGGATTAAATCAAAGGCATGATAATATGGCTACTGATCTGAGGGAGAATAATTATTCCCAAGCTGTAGAACTGCAAAATTTGTCTATAAATAGAGAAAATCTCAAAGCTGATGTCAGGGGAAAGAATATGAACTCAGATGAAATTCATAATTTGAAAGCCATAAATTATGATCTTGCTACACAACTATGTGAACTAGTTTAGAATAATCAAAGACTACAACAAGAGAATGCATGTTGTTATGATTCTATTTCTCAAGAGAAATTAAAATTAAAGGAGAAAAGTGACATGGTGGATAATCTCACACATGAATTGGAAGATAATATATGTAGGGGGAGTATCTCAAGAAATAAATCAATGCTCAAATTGAATCAAGGGATATAAAGATTAAACAACTGGGAGAAGATATTTAATTAGCGAAGAAATAAGTGGATAAATATAGTGCCAAAGTAAATCCCAATTTAAAGGATTCCTTGCACTTACTATTTGATTATCCTTTAGCTACTTATGATGAAATGAAAAAAAAATATGCTATTTATTAATAAAAACAAGAACATATTTTCTCATCTAAAAGGTCATATATTCTGGGAAAAATCAGCATTGGATTTGATGAATCCCCTCCCATTCATGACAGGAAGAGAGTTATGAACAGTTCCAAAAATAGAAAAAGTCATGTAGTTTCTAAAGATAGACCTAAAAAGTCTTTTATAGAAATTAATTATCTCATTTTCTATTTCTATGAGATCCATGGTTATACATCAAGATTTTTTTTAGACAATCAGGAATACATTTTATACTGTGAAGATAGAAATTTATAAATCTAAGAATAAGAAGAAGCATCATGAGAAATCTAAAAGAATAGTCTCTCAGAAGAGAGTATCCATGAAGTGCTTCTATTTTGGGAGAATGAGATAGACTATGAGTATGTGTTAGGAAGCTCAGGAGATCAATTTCAGAAGAAGAAATCAAACTTCATCAACATCACAAATGAGAAATAATGAAATGAGGTATTCCTTCAATTCAAGATGTTTTATATGTTCTAATAATGGTAATTTGGAAAGAAAATTCAGAAATAATAAAGTGGGGAATAAAAATGAACCCAAAAGTATATCCTTAGCATAGGAAATGTATAACGAAAAATATTATACTGGAAGAAAACATAGTGAGATGGAAAATAAGTATACAGCCTCAGGAGAATTACAAGGATCTCAATGAAAGGTGTATCAATCAACTCCTCTATTACACTCAAAAAAACTCCCCTGGAATAGATGTGTACAATCTTGAAAAATAAGGGAGTATATTCACCAAGTGTAATTAAGAAGAATGTAAAGTCAGTGGACGACTCAACCCCAACAAGAAAAGGTTGTGTGACTCGAACAATTGATAAAAGAAATATGACCAAAGAATGTCCTAGAAAATTTTCATGTCATTCCACATAATGGGAAGTGAAGAAATAGAAATAGATCATCAATGGAGGAATAATTAAGAGCATATGATCAGTGGAGAGATTTCTACTCGGAGAAAGAATCATGAAAAATGGCATATTGGTGGAGCATCAAAGAATTAAATTTTTACTAATGGGATTAATTCCTAAATTGTGAAAAAGGCCAATCATCCATAAATTGAATATCAGAAGAATAATTAGAATGTGGTTAAATAATTCCTAGTAATATGGCTAGAATATTTTATGTTTTCTAGGAAATTGGATGAGGCAAGGAAAGAGTGTTATGATTTTTAAGAAAGAATCAAAGTGTTGACCCATCGGGATAAACCAAAATCCTCTTCTTGAAGATTCCATAAGATCCCCTCTCCCTAAGTGATTAAATTATACTAACTAATGTTCAAGTGTTTCAGGTTTTAGGGTTATACAATCCAAGTGGAAGTCACAACAAAATATACAAGGTGGTGAAGTGATGTGCTTGGTAATATCAAATGATTCAAATCAGTTATCAGAGTTGAATATGAGAGGAAGTAATTGTGTTTAATGGATAGTGATGGTGTTATTAACTTTATATATTATTTCTTATACTAAGTTCCAACTTAGTATAATTAGAGGTCTTATTGATGGATTAATTTTAAGTGGTTAATCACTTAATGAAGATCTCATTGATGTAACACCTATAGTCACATGTGAAGAAATGATGCAGGAGAAGAAGAATGTTTTTAGGTCTAAATAGTGGTCCTAATAACAAGAAGTGTTGCATAACATTGGGGGAGCATTCAATATCATAATCATATGCAAGATCAATCAAATCAATAATTGGATGACCTAGTTCAGGTGTTAGTTTTCCATCGACGGAATACATATTGTGGGAGAAGTAGAAACATTCATGTGTTTCATGATTATCTATTTTATTCTGACTATATAGTATTAAGTGACTATTTTCAGGTTACCAAGAAGTTTTGAGAGAATATAAAGAATGTTCCAATAAGAATATTGTAAATGTAGTTGAAATAAATGATGTCACTATAGTAGAGAATGAATAGAATCTTCAACAATATAGTGACCAGTTGTCAGATGAAGGTGATAAGGAGGTAAGAGACTCAGGGGGAGTAAAAGAGGAAAATGTTAATTCATAAGTAGATACTGATAATGACCATGAGGAAGTCAAATCCATATTAGTATGAAAGTTTAATAATCGAGCTGAAATTTACTTGAAAGATATAATTGGTAATCAGACAGTTTTAGTGCAGACATGGAAGATGAGGAATCTATAGTAAGCATCGTACTTATCACAGGTAGAGCCTAATTGTTTAAGTGAAGCAGTTGAAGATGAGAATTGGGTTTATTCTATGAATAAATATCTTGACCAAATTGAGAATAATTAGATGTGGGAGATTTTTTTGAGACTAACATATAAGAATTTCATTGGGACTAAATGGGTCTTTTGCAACAAGATGAATGAAGATGGTGTAGTGATTAAAAACAAAGCACGATTGGTGTGTAAATGGTACTCCCAGATATGAAGTGCAATGGAAGTTCAAATTTTTTCAGATGGATTTCAATTCATCATTTCTAAATGGGATCCTAGAAGAAGAAGTCTACATTGACTAGACTAATGGTTTTCTCATTCATGAATATGAGAACAGAGTTTGTCGACTGAAGAAGGATTTAAATGGTTTGAATAAATAACTAAGAGAGTGGTATTCAAGGCTAGATCAGATTCTAAAGAAACATCTTGACTATATGGGAGTTTAAGTGAAGACTTCGATCATAATCTAGTATAATAATTTGATTTCTATCAATCTTAGAAAAAATACAGCCCATCATTCAAGGAAAAAGAACATTGAGATCAAATATCATTTTATCAAGGAGAAGATGGAGAAAGGGCTTTTGAAGTTAGATTTTGTGCCTATAGAACTACAGGTTATAGACATTCTAAAAAAGGCCATACCCAAGTAATCTTTTTAGAGGAATCAACTGGATCTGAGAGTCTATTCAACTCCCCACACTTGAAAACGTGTGTATGTGGTACCCCCCTCTCCCTGAGGTATGATGTGTTTTTCCCTAATGTAGTAATATGGGGTTTTACCCTACTGCATGCCACAAAGAAATGACCTTTGGGTTTGTTGACAAAGGGGGATAAAATGTGACTATTAAAGGGGGAGAAAGTGTGTATTTTATAGGATAAAATGTCTTAATTCAAGACACATGGAGAAGCTGATAGGTGGACTAGTGAAATATGGGGAGCAATGAGATAGAGGGAGAGTATTAAATCTAACAATTCTAGTAATGATCAATCAAAGATTAAATATCACAATATCTGATGTTCATGATGAAAGTAGAAGATTGGTGTTGGAAAGGTATCAACAATTGGTGATATTTGGTGTCAGGAATGTAGTGATTCATAGATTAACTTCTCATACTACTCTTGTTTCTCACACCGACCATTACTCATGTGGGCTTAGAGTATGTGTTTAGTAAATATTTGATCTCTATCTGAATCGCAATAGGTGAATGTTGGTATAGGATGGAAGAATATTTTTATGAGGTATCAAGTGAAGAGAATCGTTATGAGAAGAATTGTAAACAAACCCAAAGGGGGGGATTATTGGGAAAATCCATCAAGGTAACATTGTAGTATTTTTTGGTTGGTTATGTTTGTTGACAAAGCAGGTTTTCATGGTTAATTTTCAAGTTATAGAGATGTTTTTGAAAATCCATGTTGATAAAAAACCATGAAAAATTAATGAAGATATGGAGGCAGTACAAAAGAACAGATACAAAGTGGCACTGTTTTCCAGTGTTTTCCAAATTTTTGGGATCCAAAATAAGGAGTTTGGTGAGCATTGAGAAAAGTGGATTTCCTTGAAGATATCATGAAAATATGGAAAAGGAATGAATTTTGTGGATATATTCTTCATTAAGTGGACTTGAAAAAGATATGAAGAATATTGACAGAGAGTTCTGCGATAACAATGAGCTTAGAGAATAGAAGACGTGAGCTATACGGAAAGTGGATTTCCTTAAAGATCTCATCAAAATATGGAAAATTCATGAATTTTGAAAATATGGGCTTCATGAAGTGGATTTCGAAAATACATGAATAATGTTTATGGTGATCTCTAAGATTATGATGATCTTCACAAATGATCTTTGCTAAAGAGATTCATGGTGGAGCTTCACGATCTGAAAATTGTCATGGTGCTTCGTGAAGTAGAGAGAATTTTGGATAAAATTTCGGAGCTTTTCTAAATGGGATGACGTGGTGTTGACTTCTCACTAAAGGTTCAAGGGTCGGTGTAATATTTTATAAATAGGACCCAACCCCCTTGAGAATATTAGATAGTTTTTCATGAAAAATATTAAGTTTCTTGAATCACAAAGGAATTTTTAGAAGAATCTTTTCTAAGGAGCTTCATGGAAGAGCTTCGCAATGACTTGTTTGAGCTCTGTGAAATTGGGAGCTTTCCGAGGTCACTTCATGAGGGAGCTTCACGAGGGAGCTTCACGAGGGATCTTCACAATGGAGATTCACAATGGATCTTTGCAAAGGCTGGTTTGGTCTTTACAAAATGGGGAGCTTTACGAATTAGTGAGCTTTGCAAAGGTAGTTCCAAGGTTATTGCCCAGTGTTCAGTGGCAAAGGGGTATTCATTAGTGGGTGAAATTTGGACTTCAATATATCATCTACATATAGTGGAGAATTCATTCATTAGTGATAATGAAAGGACCTACAAGTCCATAAAATGTGAGTGGATCCTTTCTAGATAAGTCAGAAATGGAAGAGGAAGAAGGTGATCTTTTCTACTGGTAGTCAGCTAAAGAGAGAGAAATAGAGAGTTCCCCTTGAGAAAGTAGTGTGATGACCCTAGACTTTTTTAATCCAGTGATCCTGAGCATAGAAGTGATCTATCCCTAATATTGTAAATTGAAAGTGAGCTTTAGTAGATTTGGTACATCGGCACATCGCTATTGTATGCTCCTTGGATGTAGCCCAGTGAGGGTGAACCAAGTAAAAATATATGTGTCTACCTTCTTACATTCCTGCATCGTATTCAAAGTATCATCATCAGATAAATAAGGGAAAAATAATATTAGTTTCAACACATAAGTGCACGAAGTAAACCTTATAATAAAGAGGTCAAGATCTAGTGGGGTAGGAAGAATAAGTTGGAAAAAGAATATTCATACCCGGATTCACCCCCCCCCCCTCAAGGTATCTAGGCACCTTTTGTACCTAACACATAATCTGTTTAATCTTGGATCTTTTTTTAGGTTCTAAATTTATTCCACCATCTTGAAATTGATAGTTCATCATCAATTTGGGGATTTCTATTGGTGAGTGTCTATCAATGATCTTGAGGTAAGTGGTATAAATTTCAATTCCCATAGTCTTAATTTTTATTTGTGCTTATGAAATTGTAAAATTTCAATTGTCATAATTGGGAAATTTCAACTAAAATTTAATTGATTAAATTGAATTTCCATGTGATAATGAAATGTGTTGAACTTGGGGAAATTGGAAATGGTTGAATTGTGATTATGAAATTGGTAGGTTATTGGGATTATGAAATTGGTTGATTGATGTGTTTATGAATTGATTAATAATGGTAATTAAGGGATGGTTGTCTTAACCTTGAAGAGTTAATGGTTTATATGATTACATGTTGTTAAATGGATTAATTGTGAAATTTTCATATTATTTCCATGTGATTAAAGTGATGAACTATGTTTATTTGATAAATTAAAATGGTACACCATGATTTGAATAATTGGTAAGAGGTTTAATGATGATTAACCTTGAAATATGTGATATATGTGATATTGTGATATATTTTTTGATGAGTATGGGACATGGACTGATGCTTCAAAATCCCATATGTGATAACAACAAGTGTGGGAAAAAGATTGATGCTTCAAAAGACCATATGTGATAACAATAAGGTGTAGGATAGAGACTGATGCTCCAAATACCCACAGGTTGCTATACATTACATTCTAGGCCCAAGATTTTGGCATTCTAATATGGTTACAAGTGGCCTTCATATGAAATTGGAATTAAATGATTGATGAAATCCTATATTATAATGAATTGTGATTCCCTATGATATATGGATTATAATCTAGCATGGTCTAAAGTAGGTATTGATATTTCTGGTGTCATTGTGAACCTAAGTAATTATGTGGTTAATTAATGAATAATAAATTGTAAAAAATTAGTTACTTATTTTATTGTAATTTATTCTTTATAAAACTTCATACACTATTATATACTAGATATTATTTTAGACATTATTGGTGGTGGACTACTGATTTGTACGCACACCCTACTCAATCTACCTTATTAGTACCTGAATAAACTTCATGTTTGTAGGACATGATATGGGAAAATCCTTATGTTAGATGGTTGAATTGGGATGGAGCATGGATGAGGGATCCGAACATAGTGTCGGGACCCACTTGGGAGTTTTTAGTTTCTTTATTTTGGTTTTTTTCATTTTATACTTTACACTTATATGACATGATATGTTTGCAACTTTATTTTGGATATTGTTTCCAATTTTGGTTCATCATGTATTACTATTCTATATTGTTTATGATATTATTCTAGTTATTGATTATTAGAATTTGGTTATTTTATATTTATTTCCACTCTTGTGTTACTCTAATAAAGAGGGTATAGTATTACCATGATACATTTATTTGACCCTAATTTCTAGTTTGTTTCCTCTGGCATGTGGGGAGGCATACTTGGGGTCATGTAACCAACTATCTCAGAGCACCGATGTGTGGCACCCAGTTCAGGACATTACAAAGTGGTATCATAGTAGTTTTATTTTCTTTTATTTTGTCTTAATATTTGGGAAATGTAGACATGGTATTTGGATGAGTCAATCCTTGGTTAAGATCTCGTGCATGGTAAAATATAACCTAGGTATGGGGTAAGAGCCAAGTACTTAGGGTGGGATTTTAGTTATGGACGTTTGTTGTTACAGTTGGATGTTATTTCACCTCAAGTGATGAACTTATTGTGTGATGTTATTAGTGTTTTCCGAGATTATATTTATGGCCTAGTATGGCATGAAATTTGAGTATACATGCATCATTTTATCCACTTAGGATTATTATGTGACATGCATCATTTTAGTCATGCATGGAAAATTATGTTTGGGTAAGTTTTTTGAATGAAAATTATTTCCTTTACTTGGGTAATTTAAATGAAAATGGTACCAAATATGAAATTGATAATTGAGAATGATACTAAATATGGTGAATGTAAATGGGAAAATGGGTACCTAATGGGAAACCTTGTTATATGAAAATGTTTTACCCTTAGTTAACAATTACCTAGATGAGGGATAATTGAGGGTAGTGATAGTTCCTTTGTTTTTACCTTGTGGTAGGGTATGCAGAATAACTTGTTATGATCTTATGTGAATCTCTCTTACATAAATGTGATAATGTTGTGTAATGTGTCTTAAGATGTGTGTTTTGAATTTTAGAAATATACCTCCATGAAAAATATTATTTATAGAATGATAGGAAGTCATGGCTGAAAATGTTCCTCCATTACTGAAACTAGATGCTCTGATAGTTTCGGGTGAGGAAGATGGGGCGAAATTCCATGAGAACATAGCTCAGTTTATGCAGTTTATGGAAAGAGTCCCAGGGTAGGTTGTAAAGAGTATGTCATACATACCTCAAGATTTCTAGTTGCAGTACCCTATGACTTCCACTAAAGAGGGTGGACCTGAGTTAGATGAGTTTTTGATTGATTATATCTAGACGAACCTTAACCATTTGGAGAATCCTACTGAGAAGAGAGTTAAACTAGATTATTATATGTTACGTTGTCAATAAAAGCATTGGTGGGACATCTAGACTTAGGATGTACAGCTGGAGAATATGTAGTGGAAGGAATTTCAAGAAAATTTCTTAGAGCACTTTTACCCTAATACACTCAGGAATGAGAGGGTAGTTAAGTTCATGTGGTTGACATAGGGGAATATGTTTGTGGTTGACTATATTGGACACTTCATGTATTTGTAGTTATTTGTTCTATCATTTGTGGGAGATGAGGTGACTATAGAAAAAATGGTTTTAGGATGGGATTAAATGTGAAATTAAGTCTAAGATTAATATCTTTAGATTGATGAAGTTTTTTAAGGTGGTGAATGATGCTATCATATCTAAGGGAAACCTAAAGAATGATTCTAGTGGAGAGTAGGTGGTTTCTACTGGACAACTAGGAGGTATGTCTTTTGAAATTAAGAAGCATTACTATGAGAATGTTAACTAGAGAAGTGGAAAGTAGAGTTTTTAAGGGGAAGGTTTAGTTACTTGGGACATTACTCGAGTGATCATCCACCAATATGGTAGGCTAGGATACCTTTGTAAACAATACCCCTAACCACTGGTAGAATTATTAGATTTTGGAAGTATGGTACATCTATAATGGTTCTATTGGAACCCAAAAAATATGGGTAATGATAGAGGATCTAGGTAGAATCAAAGTACTATAAGGGGGTATTCCACTTCATATAAGTCTAGAAGTTGGAGGTCTATTGGCCATGGAAGTTGAGGTAGTAGATGTGGTACTATTGGGAAAGAGAACCCATATCAGTAAAGTGGTGCAGCTTAGGGGACTCAAACTACATCATAGGGAAGAGGGGTAGGAAAGTTTCATGCAGTTCATCCTACACTTGTGGATAGTGAGGTTGGACCATCAACAGTTCAAGGTACTATTCTTGTATCTTATATGATTACTAGTTCCTTATTTGATATCAGTGCCTCTCATTCCTCTATATCTATAAAAATTATGAATGGGTTGAGTCTGATAGTGGAGTTTGTGAGTGGGGTTATGAAGATCGATACATCATTGGGAGTATAGTCGATAGACATCTATTTATGCACGATGTTTTCTCTCAAGGTTGAGGAGAATTGTTTCTATTGGGATCTTTACATACTTTACATGTCAGGTTTTGACTTGATTTTTGGTATGTATTGGCTGGTATCATACCGAGCCCACATAGATTGTTACTATTGGAGAGTGACCTTTACATCTCCTATGGGTGGTAGGTATATTCATTGTGGAGAGTGGGATATCATGGAAGGCCATGCAGGGCTAGTTCATCGGTAACTGGGGGGATCACCACCTAGGTTTCTAGTCTTTTTCTATATGATGGGGGTGTAATGCATGATGACATTCCACCCTTAGTATATCAGTTCTAGGACATGTTTCTCGAGGACTTATCAGGGTTTCCACCTAAGAGATATGTGGAGTTTACTATTGATATCATGCATAGAGCTGAGCTAGTTTCCATTACACCTTACATAATAGCACCAACAGAGCTTCAAGAGCTCAAGACTCAGCTGGAGGAATTGATGGATAATGGATTTATACATCCTAGTGAATCTCTTTAGGGTTCTCCATTCTTGTTTTTTAAGATATCTGATAGAACCTTGTACTTATGTGTTGATTACCAGATGTTAAACCATATGATAGTGAAGAACAAGTATCCTCTTATATGTATTGATGACCTATTTGATCAGTTGAGAGGATCTTGTGTGTTCTTCAATATTTAATTGAGATCAGGGTATCATCATATCAGAGTTTGACCTTCTGATATACCATAGACTTATTTTATAATTAGTTATGGTCTTTAAGAGTTTGTTGTGGTGTCATTTGGTATGATGTTTACTTTGGTAGTGTTTATAGCCTTAATGAATCAAATCTTCCACCTATACCTAGATTATTTTTTGGTTGTTTTTTATGGATGAAATCTCAGTGTACTCTAAGACTCATGATGATCATTCCCAACATATTGACATCATCCTGAGTGGATCATGTGTGTTCATCAAGATTTACTTGAGATTAGGGTATCATTATCTCAGGGTTTGACCTTATGATATACCATAGACCACTTTCAGAAGTAGGTATGGCCTTTATGAGTTCGTTTTGATGTCGTTTGGGATGATGTTTACTCTGGTAGTGTTTATAGCCTTAATTAATTGAATTTTCCACCTATACCTGGATTAGTTTGTGGTTATTTTTATGTATGACATCTCGATGTACTCCAAGACTCATGATGATCATTCCCAATATCTTGACATCATCCTGAGTACACTAAGAAAGCATAGTCCTTATTCCAAGATATCTAAGTTTCAATTTTGTATCAACTAGGTATATTTATTGGGTTACATCATCTCAAAGGAAGTAGTTTTAGTGGACCCAAAGAAGGTGCAAGTAGCGGTTTTTGGAGAGTATCCCAAGAATGTTTTTGATATCCGTAGCTTTATGGGCGTAGCGGGCTACTATGAGAGGTTTATCCATAAATTTTTCTACTTGGAAGAACCACTTTTGTGCTTGACCAAGAAGGGGGTTAATTTTTAATGGTTCGGAGCATGTGATAATTATTTTTAGGAGTTGAAGAAGTGTTTTACTATCACACTGATCTTGATCCTACCCAATCCTAGTGAGGAGTATACAATATTTTTAAATTCATATGGGATCAGTCTTGGAGCATTGTTGATGCAAGGGTATAGAATTGTTATGTATGGTAATGTAATTTGAGTCACTACTACAAAATAGGACTTTAACAATGCTAAAATGGCCTTTATCAGTGCTAGAGAAGCACTGACTAATGGAGCGAGATTAAAAGCCCTAGTCTTTTATTAGTACTAAAAAAGCACTAATAAAGGTATCCTTTATCAGTGCTTGTTTAATCATTGATAAAGGACCTTTATCAGTGATTTTAATTTCAATGATAAAGGATACCTTTATCATTCCTTTTAGAAGCACTGATAATGGGGCATACTGCAGTATACTATAACAGCACACCACAGCATGAAAAACACCACCAAATCAGAAAAATAAAGTACGAATAAAAAATTTAAATGATATAAAATTTATAGCATAATAAAAGAAAAAACACTATATATATATAAATTTCAAACATTGGTTTATACAATTACATAAGTACAAATTTTTACATAAATTAAAACAAAGTGTAAATTTTAAACTAAACTTTGTTTCATACAAGGAACTCTCTGTATTGGATTGAGTTGTGGTTGATTCTTATATGTCACACCATTTCTTTTTCATCTTAAAGAATTATCTCTATGAAAATTATCTATACAATTGTAATATAAAAATTATAAGGAAAATAATTAAGTGATAGTAGATAAAATGATGATAAAAAACCTAGGATCGTTTGCTCTATTTTGGCGATGTGATGTGTGTTTTAAACTAAAATGAAACTTATATATTAAAATGATGCAATTGGATTCATACCAGTCATATCATGCATCGGATTAAGGTGTGAAATATTGTTACACATCTCAAATGACTTATGGATTATTTTTCCTAAAGTATCAAAACAATCCTAATGGTTTTTATCTATATAAAGTAAGTCGCTTGTCTTTTTTACTAAAATGTCATTTTAAACTAGAAACACACACTTTAACTCATACCCATCACATCATGTGTCAGTTTTACATGATACCAATTACTACACATCATAAATGACTTATGAATAATTTTCCTAAATTATAAAGATAATCTAAGTGTGTTTTTTAGGTTTCCATTGAGTGACACTTTTTTAACTAAAATGTCAATTTTAAACTGGAAACGGAGATATTGAGTCATACCGGACACATCATGCATCATATTGAGGTTTGGATGATTAATAAATGTCACAAATGACTTATGGATCATTTTTATAAAGTATCAAAATAATCTAAATGTGTTTTCTCAGTTTTGAGTAGGTCAGTTGTTCTTTTTACTAAAATTGATGTCAAATTTAAATAAAAACATGTACTTTGAGTCATATTGGTCACATCGTGCATCATATTGAGGTGAGTCTAATTCTTACACGTTTTAAATTCTTTATGGATCATTTTCATAAAGTATCAAAACAATCCAAATGTTTTTACTCTGTTTTGAGTATTTCACTTTTCTTTTTTACTAAAATGTCATTTTAAACTTGAAACACGCACTTTGACTCATACC
Source organism: Viscum album (assembly GCA_963277665.1). Taxonomy (NCBI): domain Eukaryota; kingdom Viridiplantae; phylum Streptophyta; class Magnoliopsida; order Santalales; family Viscaceae; genus Viscum; species Viscum album. The sequence goes on from OY728157.1 coordinate 544,399,454, forward strand.
GATCACATCATTTATCGGTTTTACATGAGACTAATTCCTACACATCAATAATGACTTAGGAATCAATTTCATAAATTATCAAGAAAATATGATAATGTTTTATTGGTTTTTAGTAAGTGGAATTTTTTGAACTAAACTATCAGTATTAAATAGATAACTGACACATTGTGTCATACCATGCACATCGTGTGTCATATTGAGGTGTGAATAATTATTACATGTCAAAAATGACTTATGGATAATTTTACTAAAGTATCAAAATAATTTGAATGTTTTTTCTTAGTTTTTAGTAGGTCAATTGTACTTTTTACTAAAATTGATGTCAATTTTAAATAAAAAGGCACACTTAGAGTCATATCAGTCACACCATCCATCGAATTGAGGTGAGGATAATTATTTCATGTACTAAATGAATTATGGATAGTTTTCATAAAGTATCAAAACAATATGAATGTTTTCACTTGGTTTTGAGTATGTCACTTGTCTTTTTTACTAAAATGTCATTTTAAACTAAAAATAGGCTCTCTGAATAATATTAATCACATCGTGTATCAAATTAACATGATTACAATTAAAACACATCAAAAATTATTTATGAATAAATTTCCTAAATTATCAATAAAATCCAAGCGTGTTTTCTTGGTTTTCAGTGAGTGACATTTTTTGAACTAAACTATTGATTTTAAACTAATAACAGACACATTAATTCATACTGGGAACATCATGTATCATATTGAGGTTTTTATGAGTCCTACACATCACAAATGAATTATGGATATTTATCCTAAAGTATCAAAATAATCTAGATGTTTTTTCTCAGTTTTGAGTAGTTCAATTTTCATTTTTACTAAAATTGATATCAGTTTTAAATAAAAAGATACACATGGATTCATACTAGTCACACCATGCATTGGTTAATTCCTAAATGTCAAAAATGAATTATGGATCATTTTACTAAAGTATAAAAACAATCATAATGCTTTTTCTCGATTTTGGGTAGGCCAATTGTCATTTTTACTAAAATTGATGTAAATTTTAAATAAAAGACGTACTTAGAGTTATATCAGTCACATTGTTCATTGGTTTTAAGTGAGGATGATTCCTACACATCCCAAATGGATTATGGATTTTTTTCATAAAGTATCAAAATAATATAAATGTATTTAATCAATTTTGAGTACGTCACTTTTCTTTTTTTTCAATGTCATTTAAAACTGGAAACATGCACTTTGACTCATACTGATCACATCGTGTATTGGTTTAAAATGAGACCAATTCCTACATATCACAAATTACTTATGAATCAGTTTGATAAATTATAAATAAAATCCAAGCACGTTTTCTTAGTTTTCATTGTGTGACATTTGTTTAAATAAATTGTTGATTTTAAACTGATAACGAACACATTGAGTCCTACTGGTGAAATCATGTATCAAATTGAGGTGAGGCTAATTACAACACATAAAAAATGACTTATAGAACTTTTACCTAAAGTATAAAAAAATCCAAATGTGTTTTCTCAGTTTTGAGTAGGTCAGTTGTCCTTTTTAATAAAATTGATGTCAATTTTAAATAAAAAGACACACTTGGAGTCTCACCGGTCACAATGTGCATCATATTGAGATGAGGATGATTCCTACACATAAAAAATTACTTATAGATCATTTTCCTAAAGTATCAAAATAATATGAATGTGTTTACTCAGTTTTGAGTAGGTTAGTTTTCCTTTTTACTAAAATTGATGTAAATTTTAAATAAAATGACGCACTTTGTATCATATCAGTCACATCGTACATCATATTGAGTTTAGGATAATTTATAAATGTCACAAATAGATTATGGATTGTTTTTATAAATTATAAAAACAATCTGAATGTTTTTACTTGATTTTCAGTATGTCACTTATCTTTTCTACTAAAATGTCATTTTAAACTATAAACACACACTTTGACTCATACTGATCACATTGTGTATCATTTTGACATGAGAATGAATAATACATGTAAAAATGACTTATGAATCAATTTCCTAAATTATTAATAAAATCTGAGCACATTTTCTCAGTTTTCATTAAGTGACTTTTTTTAACTAAACTACCGATTTTAAACTGATAACGGACACATTGAGTCATACCAGGAACATCATTTATTATTTTAAGGTGAGGTTGATTCTTACATGTCACAAATGAATTATAGATTATTTACCTAAAGTATTAAAATAATATAAATGAATTTTCTTGGTTTTGAGTTGGTTGGTTTTCCTTTTTACTAAAATTGATGTCATTTTTAAATAAAAAAATGCACTTGGAGTCTTACTAGTCACACCATGTATCAGATTGAGGTATGGCTGATTCCTACAAATCTTAAATGACTTAAGGATTGTTTTGTAAAGTATCAAAATAATATAAATTTTTTTTCTTAGTTTTGATTATGTCACTTGTTTTTTTACTAATATGTCATTTTAAACGAGAAATACACACTTTTCCCATACTAATCACACCATGTATCAGTTTTATGTGAGACTAATTCCTACACACCACAAATAACTTATGAATAGATTTCCTAAATCATCAATAAAATATGAGTGTGTTTGATTTTTTTTCATTGAATGGAATTTTTTGAACTAAATTATCGATTTTAAACTAATAACGGACACATTGAGTCATAGTGGTCACACCGTACATAAAATTGAGGTGTAGATAATTCCTAAAAATCCCAAATAACTTATGGATCCTTTACCTAAAGTATCAAAATAATCATAATATTTTTTCCCAGTTTTGATTATGTCATTTTTCCTTTTTACTAAAATTAATTTTAATGTTAAATAAAAAGAATCACTTGAAGTCATACCGGTCACACCGTGTGTTATATTGAGGTTAGGATAATTATTACACATCCCAAAGTCTCAAAAAAACCTAAATTCCAATGTAACCATGTTTTCATTATATTTATATGTCTTTCTGAATAGACTGAAGGACTTCTATTTTATTTTTATTTATGATAATTCCCATTTAAAGGGATGAGGGGGAACTCTTACAAGGCCCTAGTCTTAAAGAAAATCATCACAAACAAGATAAATTGGAACTGCCCCTCCCCAAAAAAATATTGTGATGTTATCTATCCATATTTACATGGCTGGTCAGCTATCTATCTTGTGCAGAGCTGCACAGTCCTGATACCGATGGCAATGTCATACCCTCTCAATCTTCCAAGTCTGGTTAGCTCTGTTCTAGTGAATGTTCCTACTATGAATCCTCATCTAGATCCTTTTTCCTTGTAACATGTCTGGTTGTATCTATGATTTTCATGTGGCTTGAAGGCCTTAAGGTGTCCTGAAGGCCTTGAGGTGGCATGAAGGCCTTGAGGTGGCCCAAAAGCTATACTAGCCTGAAGGCCTTGGGTGGCCCGGAGGCCTTAAAGGACTCAAGGACCAAACCAGTGGCCTGAAGGCCCAAATGGATGAATATTTATGACTGATACAGTACCAAATAGGACTTTCTACTGTACTTTATATATTATCTGCTACAGTACTACTATAGTAACCCAAAAATATTCCTCAACTCGGATTTTATATCGGGTCTCTTGGATGCACATGTTGAGTCCTCGTTAACCGGGTTGAGGCTCATATGCTAAACATGTGTAAGCTAATGTTTAACTCCTTGAGGGGGCCCTGACCAAGACCAGATCACGAGACACGTTCCTCAGCTAGTAAAATGTCTTTGAATTTCCCTGTGCATAATACACACCATGTTTGAGTCCGTTGAGACTCGAGCCTAAGACAGTTTCCATGGATAGAGTGGGGTACAACCAGTGAAACATGTGTAAGCTAGCGTTTGACTCTCGGATGGGGGCCCAACCAAGTCTAGAGCATGTGACATGTTCCCCATCTAGGAAAATGTATTTTAATCTCCTTGTGTATAATATGCACAGTGTCCAAGTCCAGCGGGACTCAATCTTGTAACGTCCCTGATTTTCTTAAAGTATTTTTTTGTTTTAGTTTTTGATTAGGCCTCTTATTTTTGTCTAGTTAGGTGTTTCCCAAGTCATTGAGAAAGATCGTGGGTGTTCCAGAGGTTCGGGACATGAAAAAGGGGGAAAGGGGGCTTTCTGGGAAATCTGCACGGTTTGCGCATGGTTTGGAAAACCGTGCGATAGGAGACCATACGGGTAGTAGAAATCTACACAGTTTGTGCACAGTCTAGAAAACCATGCAAGAGAATGTCATGCAGTTAGTTTCCTCCACATGGATTACCCACGGTTTGGAAAACCGTGTGAGTAAACCGTGTGGCCTAAAAACTTTGAGAAAATTACAAAATTTCCACTTTGGGATTTTAAACCCCAATACGATATTTTCCTCCATTCATCCCCTCTCAACCCTAGTGATGAAACAAGACCTTAAAAATCTCCCATGGGTCAATATCCCTCATTTATAGGCTGTTTTGGATGTTGTTGGTTGTGGATCGAAGCTCTGGGTAAGTCTAATCCTCTCCTTCCTTCTCTTTTTTGGATTAGGATTTGTAGTTTCTTCCATCTTCTTTTGAAACCCTAAAACCCTATCTTTTAGGTGAAACCTAGGTTGGGAATTCAGGTGGTTCTTGAATCCAGATCTAAGGCCAGGATTAAGATTTTTTTCATCAACAGATTCAAGGTAGGTTGTTTACAAGTTGTATCCCATGGTTTTGCTATAGATTTGAGCATGTGTGTTGAGATTTTTCCCTTCTCTTATTGTTTATTGGTTACCTTAAGTATGTTTTGGTAAATTGGGTGTCTAAATGATTTCTTGAAAGCCTCACAATCCCCTTGGGATACATAGAGTAGGAATTATCCATTTTAGGGTCACCCATGGGGTGTGCCGGAAAACCCAAACCAAGAGTGTGGTAGGGTTAAGTGAAGGGTTGCTGAATAATAATGTGGAAACCATGTAGAACATGTCTTAATGGTTGATTAAGTCATAAATGGAATAATGATAAATATGACTAGGGTGATAAAGGCATAAGGTGTTTTTATAAGGATGTGGAAATGGGTAATTGGGTTGAATGAGATTATGTAGATTATTAAATGAATTTTTGTTAGAAATGCCTAAGGTGTTTAGTGCATATTAAGTGGTAAACTCATAATTTGGTAATGGAAGGGGAAATAGGGAATATGTTAATGTGATGTGACAAGGAAAGGTATCAATGTGTTTAATGGGTTAGTACATGGAAATTGTGTCACACCTAATGGTTGAATGTAATAAGTGGTTGGGTTATGAGATATGAGAATTGTACTTGAAATGCATAAGTGGGAAAATTATTGTGAAATGATAAATGAGATAAATGGGTTAATTAATGGTCAATTATGAATTTGGATAAGGAATAGGGGTTGTTGAATACACCTAATGGGTTAAGGTACAAGAATGGGAATTTGTCTAGATGGTTATGAATTTTAATTGGTAAATGTGTTAATGGGTTATGGCATGATATTAATTCCCATGTTGTTGCCATGTATTTTGAATTATAATAGAATTGAATATGCTTGATTGTGTTATGGTATGGTTATAGTGACTTGATAAATTATCATGTGCACATGGATTGGTAGAGTGGGGTGTTGACTTGAGGTTCTACACCCACAGTTCAAGTTAGACTGAGGCTCTAAACTCCACCCCAAAATTCACAGGTTAGGGAAGGGGATAGAGGCTCTATTCCCGTAATGATTTCATTCCACTCGGACTGAGGCTTCAAGGTGAGGATAATGTGTGGATGTGATATGTGGATCCCTAGTGATATGGGGACTTTTTTTCCTATTCATTGTGATTTATTTCCTTATACCCATGTGTAGATGATAATTATGTCTAACCCAGGGAACATGTGATCAATATGGCTTGTGTAATGAAAATGGTATAAAAAATGGAATTGGGATAAATACTAGTCATGAATTAAATGAACCTTGTTAACTAATGGAACCCAAACTGTCTCTTTCTTACCTTCCATTTATTTTTTACTTTCATGAAATATCTATTAGAATGGATATTTTTTAGACACCATTGGTGGTGGCCTACTGAGTTTTTCACTCACACCCTTCTCGGGCCATCGTTGGGTACCCGAGAAGATCTCTCGGTTGGAGGTCAGGACAAGGGAAAAGTCCCTAAATGAAGAAGTTGAGTTGGTCTTAGGATATTCATGGGGAAGGATACTGACTTACAGTTGGGACCCTTTTGGAGTTTAGTTGTTTTTATTACTTTTGGGTTATATTCACTTTGCACTACAATTATGACATGACACTATTGTATTTGATTTGTGGTTTGTACCCATTTTTAAGATATTCTTGGTTATGAATGTTTATTGGTTAATCATATTGTTTACGCTATTTATATTGTGTTCTGTTGTGGCTTGATCTAATAAAGAGGTTATAGTCTCCCCATGTGACTTATTGAACCCCCGTCGCTAGTCAACAACCTCTGGCGTACGGGGAGGTGTGCTTGAGGTCATGTGACGACTCGACTCAGAGCACCAGTTTAGTGGATCCCGGGATGGGGAAATTACAAAGTGGTGTCATAGGAGTTATTTTATCCTTCTTACTATTTGGGGATGGTAGATGGGATATTAGGATGTGTCAGGCATTGGTAATGAGTTTGTTCTTGGGAGTAGCTAACCCATGTATGAGGGAAAACCCAAGTCACCCTGGGTGGTAATTATTGTTCTTGATGTGTGTTGTTATAGTTGAATGATATTTCACCATTGGGTGATGCACATGTTGTGTGATTTGATTAATTTATGATATTTTTCTCATGGATGAAATTGCATGAAGTTTTTTATTCGTGCGTCATTTTAGGCACCTAAGGAAATAGGTGGCATGCATCATTATAGGCAGACACACAGGATGGGTGTGCGGGGCATAGAGAGTATAATGCATTTTACTTTCTTGATAAATATGAAGAAAATGATTCCTAATAACATTGATGTAAGTGGTTGAATGAAAATAATTCCAATGAATAGTTAAGTAATATCTTGTATAAAGAAATGTTATGAATGGGAGAACATTTTGGGTTATGATAAATTGTAAATATTGAATGGTTTCCAAAAGAGAAAGATTTTTGTAGTGATGGAAAAATGGTTAATGAGTTTGCCTAATGAAAAGTGAAAATGATATTAAAATGATTATTGTAACAAGTTTTGAAATGTGAAATGTCCCTAAGATGAAAGGAATTGTGTTGTAAAATAAGAATTGGGTCGAAGAGGTGTTGACGAAGGACTTGTGATTAATTGAATTGGTTACGCCATGTTTTCCATGACCATAGTAGGTATGGTAGGGGGAAGTTCTCTAAGTGTGATGATGGATGTTGCGATAGAGTATAAATAATGGTTTGTTTAAGGCTGATAACGTGGGATCTTTCCATATTTGGTTAAATTTTTTCAGCTATTCTTCAAAGCATCGGGTGAACGATAATTTAAAAATGAGAATGTTTTAGTTTAGAGGTGGGTATCCTTTGTGTTTTCAGTTTTACCCTTGTGTGCATGAGGTGGTGCAGTGAGAGTACTCTAGTTTGAGACATTGTATTTGGATTGTGAGTCATTTTCGGTGATGATGTGGCTTAGGTGGTTTGTTTAGGTAACCCTTGGTAGGTTTGTGGTCCTTGGGTTGTGAAGCATTGTTTGGTAATGTGAGTGAATAAAATCTCATGATTCATGACCGTACGGAGTATATGTTGGACCCTAAAGATGGTGCATGGGTCGTAGTGACCTTGTGAATAAAGATCTGGAAAGTTTCATTTTGAATCCCATAGAGGATGTTTTTCTCTTAGTACCGATGAATGTGTACACATTTGGTGTGGAACCTATAGTATATGGTTGTTTGGTGTGTTAGGCATAGTGTGTATTGGAATGGGAGTGAGAGTTCCATTCACAAGTATTGCTTTGTTTATGTCATGATATGTGTGGTTTGGAGAGAGGTCCAATGGTTTTCCCTGGTTGTGACTCCAGTATAGGGAGTTAGTATCGTTCAACCTTCAATGTGACTTATGATAAAGGTTAGATAGGGTCTCTAGTGATTTTGGGTTTGTGTCACACATGTAGATTTTTTGGACCTTGTTAGTGGGAATCAGAGAGTTTTATGGTGCATCTTTGGCCTTGAGGGCTAAGTGGAAAGGTTGATGGCAGGTGGTGCAACTCAAGTTGTGGTTACATGATGATAGTTTTATAAAATCAAGGGTGACCTCATGGGTGGTTAGCCCAGTGGTGCAATTACCTTGGAATATTATGTGTGGAAGATTCTTCAGGGGTGGTGTCAATGAATACTAGTACCCCAAGTTTTAGTGAATGGTGTAGTTGTGATCGGTTCCTTCATAAGGGCACCCTAGTGTTTGTGATAATAGGTGATGTTTTTTTAGAAGGGTTATATCACATGTATTTCTGACTCACCTATCGAAATGATGATTAATAGAGTTCTTGAAGTTTTTTTTGAGCGGAAGAGGAAAGGGTGAATGAAGTACGGTTATATTCTTTCTCTTGATGGGGACACCCAGGGTGAGGGTGGTTACATGGATGAACTTGTTTGTATGAATGGGTTGGTTTTTGGGTGAGATGTAGAGGCCACCTCAGGGCTGATGAGGATGACTAACCAAGAGACATAGTTAGTTAAGTAAGCAGTTGATGGTCTATACGCAAGATGAGGTTGTTTTGTGAGATATCGTTGGGTTGATTGGCGTGGTAGACCCTTGTGAGATGGTTGTTAACTGACAGTGACGCAATAGAAAAACTTGAGCAGTGTGGTGGAGGTAGTGTCACATGAAATGTTGGTTCATGGATTCTTGGTGGCTTGGTCATGGAGTTATTGTTAAACGTGGTTGGAAATCACACCTGAGTGGTGGTGGTTAAGTGTTGGTGAGATGTGTTCGGTAGGGAGGCATCAAATCCTTGGCAGGTCATGGTGTCCCATAGTTCCACATCATAAAAGGATAAGTTGGTGGTGGTGTTCTTCTACAACTTCTTAGAGTACCTCATCTATTGAAGAGCATGTCTGATATCTTGACATCGTCCCAAGTACATTGAGAATCTTTGGCTTGTTCCAAGAGACATGAAGGTGTTTGGTTGGATGAGGGATATCATGGAGTTTGCACTCATTGAAACGATACATGTGGATCCTAATGATGATATTTAAACCCTCTATGGATTGGTTTGAGGTCCTCATGATGGAAATAATGTCGACAAACATCATGGGTTCCATTCACGGAAGCCGGGAATGGGCACTGGGTGACATTTGATTTCTTATTTTGAGAAAAATATGGATGTCCATGTCTAAGTTTGGGGTTCAGTTTGTGATCAGGAATAATATGTGGTGGTTATAATCCATCATGAGAGAATTGGAAATAACACTCCTAAGGTGGGGAGTGATGAGTGAGTCCTAGATGTGGAGAGGAGAACATCGAACTAATCTGGTGGCACCGGGATGCCAATGAGGAACCTGTAAGGTGATTGTTAGGTTCATTATAGAGGCAATGTGGGACTTAGATGTGATGACTGATGAGTCATGTGTTAGCTACAAGCTCATTTTGGTTCCATGTGAAGCTTGTGATGTTTTTTTTGGAGTCGTAGAAGGGTGTGGTTGGATATGACAATAGTTTGTGGAAATAGAGGTCGGTTTCTACAACTACAATGAATATTGGGGTTAGACTCGGGGAATTTTCTATTTTTGTGGTTTTAGGACATCTTGAAGTCGAGGGAGCCTTTTCCATATGATGTGGTTCCATTCCAAGGGTTATTCCTGATGATGGTTTGGAGGGCGGTAATGTCATGATGATGGAATTATACTGGAATTTAGGGAACAACCTCAGTAGGTGTGGGGATGATAATGATAGGTTTCAAGTCAGTAATCACCTTGGGAAGGTGAGACAAAGGAGTAGAATACCATTAGTGGAAGGTGGGTGTTCTCAGACAAGCTGGTTGGGTGTGGTCTGACCTGATATGGTAAACTTGAATGGGTGTGGTGAGAGTGACCCACCTTCGGGTTCATGTTGTAGAGGAAAGCACCTTCTGAAATGAATTTGTACCTGAGTGAGGTCAAGTTGGTCTTGTTCTTTGAATGGATGGTATAGGAATTTCCTCCCGAATGGTTTCGACGATTCATCTAGATGCCAATGTAGGGAAATTCTATATGGATTATTGGGCACAGTGAGTTGGAAAATGTTAGGCGATGGTAAATTTGGGTTGAGTTTTGGTGGTCCTTCTTCGATGGAGGAGGTTCCAAGTAACTAGAAATGGTGGAGAGAACTATACTAGATAAATGGTTGGTTAATGATGTGATCAGAGTTTTGGGTTGGAAGGACTCAAGTGGTCACCATTCAGGTGAGTTGGCCCTGGTAGAGAGCTTTGAAATGGTTTAACTGGTTGAGTAGTCGATATTTTTGAGTTGCATTTAGATTTTTAACTGTTTAATGAAATCTTCAGGAAACGTGGTTGGAAGGATCGTGTTTTTTCCTTCGGGTGATATCGGGTTTGGGTCACTGTTAGAGTTTGAAAAACAGAGGAAAATGACACCAAGTGATTTGGGATATGAGTTGTGAAGAGGATCAGATTGATGTGGTGCCAATTGGTTCCTCCATGATTATGTGATGTTGGGAGTGAAGTTTCTATGTGTTGTGAATTGGGAGTTGTTTCCTATGTTTTCTCACCGATGTTCTAGTTTTTGGGTATGGTTGGAGGTGATGCATCCTTGGGGGGTAACTATTTTATATTGTGGGTTGTGTTGAGGAAGTATTGTGGGTAAAGTATATTCCCTTGATCCATGTTTGGTGGCCTTGTGATGCAACCAAAGACTTGGAAGAGTGGTAATGGATAGGACGGCCTAGTGTAATTACCCCTAGTTACAAAATATTAGATATGTTTGGAAGAGTGGCTCAAGAATGAGTCGTTATAAGGTGGGGAGGTTGTAAGGTCCTAGATTTTCTTAAAGTATGTTTTTGTTTATGTTTTGGCTTACTCCTATTATTATTGGCTAGATAAGTGTTTCTTAAGTCCTTGAGAAGGATCTGGGGTGTTTTGGGGGTTCGGGACATGAAAAGGGGGAAAGGGGAAAAAGGGGATTTCTGGAAAATCCGCACAGTTTTCGTACGGTTTGGAAAACCGTGCGAGGGGAGACCATGCGGGAATTAGCAATTCACAAGGTTTACGCATAGTCTAGAAAACCATACGAGAGAAGGGCATGTGAGCAGTAGCCTCCACACAGTTTGTGCACGGTTTGAAAAATCGTGTGGGTAAACCGTTCGGCCTGGAAACTTTGAGAAAATTAAAAAATTTCCACTCTAGGATTTTAAACCCCAACTTGTAATTTTCCTTCATTCCTCCCCTCTAAATCCTAGTGAAGAAAAAAGACCTTCAAGAGCTCCCATGGATCAATCTACCTCATTTCTAGGCTATTTTGGACGCCGTCGGTTGCGGATCGAAGCTCCGGGTAAGTCTAATCATCTCCTTCCTTCTCTTTTTTGGATAAGGGTTTGTGGTTTCTTTCATGTTCTTTTGAAACCCTAAAACCCTTTTTTTCTATTGTAACCTATGTTAGGGCTTCAATGGGTTCTTGAATCTTGATCTAAGGTCGTTATTAAGAGTGCGTTCATTAATGGATTCGAGGTAGGTGGTCTACAAGTTGTATCCCATAGTTTTGTTATAGATTTATGCATGTGTGTTGATATTTTCCCTTCTATTGTTGTATATTGGTTACCTTGAGTATGTTTTGGTAAATTGGGTGTCTAAATGATTTCTTGAAACCCTGATGATCCATGTAGGATGCATAGAGTAGGACTTATCCATTTTAGGGCCACCCATGGGGTGCATCAGCAAACCAAAACCTAGAGTGTGGTAGGGTTAAGTGAAGGGTTACCGAATAATAATATGGAACCCATGTAGAACATGTCTTAATGGTTGATTAAGTCATAAATGGAATAATGATAAATATTCCTAGGGTGATAAAGGTGTAAGGTGTTGTGGGAAGGACATGGAAATGTGTAATTGGTTTGAATGAGATTATATCGATTGTTTAATGAATTTTGGTTAGAAATGCCTAAGGTGTTTAGTGAATATTAAGTGGTAAACTCATAATTTGGTAGTGGAAGGGGAAATTGGGAATATGTTAATGAGATGTAACAAGGAAAGGGATGAATTTTTTGAATGAGTTAATACATTGGAATTATGTCACACCTAATGGTTGAATGTAATAAGTGGTTGGGTTATGAGATATAAGAATTTTACTTGAAATGCATAAGTGGGTAAATTCTTGTGAAATGATAAATGGAATAAATGGGTTAATGAATGGTCAATGATGAATTTGGCTAAGGCATAGGGGTTGTTGAATACACCTAGTGGGTTAAGGCACAGAATGGGAATTTGGCTAGATGGATATGAATTGTAATTGGTAAATGTGTTAATGGGTTATGGAATGATATTAATTCCCATGTTGTTGTCATGTATTTTGAATTCTAATAGCATTTAATATGCTTGGTTGTGTTATGGTATGGTTGTGGTGACTTGATAAATAAACATGTGTGCATGGCTTGATAGAGTGGGGTATTGACTTGAGGTTTTAAGCCCATGGGTCGAGTTATACTGAGGATCTAAACTCCACCTCAAAAATCATGGTTTAGGTAAGGGGATGAAGGCTCTATTCCCCTAACTATTTCATTACAACTAGACCGAGGCTTCGAGGTGAGGAAAATGTGTGGATGTGATATGTGGATCCCTAATGAGATAGGGACTTGTTTTGTTTCCACTGTGAATTGTGGTTGATTTCCTTATACCCATGTGTAGATGATAATTATTCCTAACCCATGGAACATGTGATCAATATGGCTTATGTAATGAAGATGGTATAATAAATGGAATTGGGATAAATGATAGTCATTAATTAAGTGAACCTTGTTAACTAGTGGCAACCAAAATATCCCTTGCTTACTTACCATTTATTTTTTACTTCCATGCACTATATATTAGACTAGATATTTTGAAGGCACCATTGGTGGTGGCCTACTGAGTTTTGTACTCGCACCCTGTTCAGGCCGATGTTGGGTACCCGAGTAGATCTCTTGGTTGCAGGTCAGGACAAGGGAAAAGTCCATACACAAAGAAGTTGAGTTGGGCTTGAGATTTTCATGGGGAAGGATCCAGACTTACAGTTGGGACCCATTTGAAGTTTATTTTTTGGTCTTACTTTTAGTTTTTATTCACTTTCCACAACTAGTATGACATGACATTATTGTATTTGATTTTTGGTTTGTACCCCTTTTTGGGATATGCTTGGTTATACATGTTTATTGGTTAATCATATTGTGTTTTCTATTTATAATGTGTTCTATTGTTGCTTTTTCTAATAAAGAGGGTATAGTCTCCCCACGAGACTTGAGGTCATGTGACAACTCGGCTCGGAGCACTGGTTTAGTGGCTCTCGAGTCTAGGACGTTATAGATCCTATGCCAGTTCCCATGGAGAGCGAGGGGTACAACCATAGGGAACCACTCGGCTAACTCCCCATGGGAATATAACTACCAACATTTCATATTGACTCAATTTTATTATCTAAAGCCTTTCTCGATTTTGAAATTCAGAAGATAAGAGGAATATAATGTGCCCATTATATTATAAGAAGTCACCATAATGGAAACATGATCTTCCTCTCCTCTTCTAGATTTCAACAATGAGAAAGTTTTTTCTACTAATAACATTGAATAAATATAAAATATTGGAATCTTGACAAATAAAGGTAATGAAAAATGGAAAATGTGGTTACATTGGTAGAAAGAATAATTTTATCACTTTAGTGGCTTATTGTAGATAGTTGAAAGAAAAATATGACTTCCCAAAATATCTATGAAAAAAGAAATAAGTATTAGATAAAAATGATAAGAAAATAAGTTAAAAATAGTAGATAAAATGATGAAAAAATAATTAAATAGTAGTAGGAATTCACCTTTTCCTGATGGTTGTATTCATTCTTGATGCATTTCCTTATTTTCATTATCTTATTTGTAGGCTCGAAGTCCAATCCATTGCAATAATGAGCAGCTTCGAACAAACCACCCCAACTCAAACAAAATAATTCACTTGTATAAGAAAACAATTATTATATAAGTAATACTAAAAATAAATAAATTAAACATAAATATGAAATAATACCTTAATTCTATGGATAATGATTTTACTATGAAAACATTGTTAAACATAGGGATATGCTGACGGTAAATCAATAATGATGATAAAAAATGCAAATAGATATCTCCAAACAATCAATCAATGTGTGAGGAGGATGAGGAGAAAATAATATACATTGGATTGAAGCTTTAAATTGTCTGAGAGCAACTAAATATATACTATTAGGATCATTAAATATTCATTTTGTATAATAAATAAATAAATACACATAAGATATTCATTATCAAAGGTGAATGTTATAGATAATTCTAATAAGGGAAACTCAACATTTGATTGTTTCAAATAATTTGAGTATGCTTTGAAGAAAATGGGTAATTGAATATAAGAAAATAATTACTCTAATATGGTAGGTGTTATCCTCTGAATTCATCCAAATGTGAAAGTTATTGAAATTGTTCATCCTCATTATCTCATATTCTAAATAGTTATAATTGCATTTAGTTGTTTTACACTCATCCTCCATATCTTATGGGAATGCACCCATGTTTCTTGAAATAATAAAAGCAGCAGTCATTTATATGATGACTACTTCTCATAGTAGTACAAAAAACATAAAAGAGATGGGGGATGAGTCCCAAGAAATATATTAGAATAATAATTGTTTGGGATATGAAACTGATGAGGATGAAAGTTGTACTCAATTGTGTTCTTGAAAAGGGGTAATGCCTCCCATTTGTGATAATTATGTGGATGGTAATCAGAGACTCCTAAGGGTGCAACCAAAATGAAATGTTAAAGAATGATCTATTTTAGATGGATTAAATTAAAACATACATAGTGTTTATTAGATGTGTGATGAAAGAGATGAAGTGACTTTTAAGAATTATTAATGAGTGGGTTATCATTTCAAATATGGTTATATTTTTATCAACTGTATGAAATTCTGAAATTAATGAATAAAATTTCATTGGTGATTAGAAAGTTTTGGTGAAAACTCGAAGGAGTAAGAATATACAAAAAAACACATTTTTTTCTCAAGTAGAGCCTAAATCATTTTTAGAGGATGAAAAGGATGATAATTGGATCAAATCTATGCATGAGGAGCTTGATCTAAATAATAACAATGTGACATGGGAAATTGTTCCAAGGATAGAAGACAAAAATGTTATCAAACCCAAGTGGGTGTTCAGTAATAAACTCATTGACTATGGAAAAGTGGATCAAAATAAAGAATGGATAGTGTGCAAGGGGAACTCCTAGATTAAAGGAATTTATATTTATGATAAATTTAATCTTGTAGCTAGGATGGAAACTATTTTAGTTTTTTGGCTATTCTAGTGAAAATGTAGTTAAAAGTATACTAAATATATGTCAAATCTTTGTTCCTCAATAGAGTTCTTAAGGGGGGAAGTATACATTAAGAAACCATATGGGTTTATTATGGATTAAAATGAAAGAAATGTGTTCTAGTTAAATAATTATTTGTATAAGATAAATAAATTATTGAGGACCTGGTATTTAAGGTTTAATCAATACCTAAGAATGCTTGGTTTTTAGTGAGGTGGAGTTGATCACACCCTCTACATCAAGAAGGATAATGATCAAAGGATATTGGTACTCATATATGTAGAAGACATAATATTTTAGGATTTTACAAAGCACAATGCAATTTTTTGTATATCATATGAGGTATGATATCAATATTTTTATGATTGGTGAAACATTTTCCTTGGTTTATAGGAAAATCAAGGAAATAATATCACATTAATTTCGCAATCAAAATATAAAAAGGAGGTTTCTAAATGATTTTCAATGGAATATTCTAAACCAATGATAACACTGACTGCTATATGGATGAATTATTCAAAATTTGAGGATTTCAAAGAGGTAGATGTCATGGAATATAGGTATTGGCAGCCTATTACACCTCACAACAACATGACCCAGCATTGGCTTTGATATATTTCAATTTGCACAGTACCAGTGTTGTCCTAAGGAGAGCCACATGCTATTGGGGAACACGATGCTTCAATATATCTAAAAAACATTTAATTTTTGGTTGTATTATTATAGGATAGTGAAAATATACTTTTTGGGATGCACTGATGTGGGATGAGAAGGTTCAATGGATAACCAAGGGAAATTAGAGATATCTAAAAAACTAGATTTTGTTTGAGCCTTGGTTTCATTCAACCCTTGAATCGCTCAAGTCTTGGATTCGGCCCTTAGAATGGTTGGTTCCTTGATTCTAACCAAGATTCAAGCTTGGATTCGACAATGAGGAGCGATGGAAGCAGGTTACTTCCGCAGAGTGCTTTGGATATCGCGAACTAGTTCACAAAGGTTAGGGTTATTAAAATAGATCAGGACGCTTTTATCAGTGCTAAAAAATCACTAATAAATACTTATAATACTTTTTAAAAATATATATACTTTTTAAAAAATAGTATAATTATTATATATAATTATAATACTTATAATAATAATTTTATAAAATAATAATTTTATAATTCTTTAAATATATAATTATTTATTTATAATTCTATAAATAATTTTTAAAAAAAAATATTTATATCATTATATATAATTATATAATTATATATATATAGTAAATATATTCATTATTTAAATAAATTTATTATAAATTTATAATTATTTATTTATAATTATATAAATACTTTTTAAACAAATATTATTAATTTATTTATAATTATAAATGTATAAAAATAGTAAATATACATTTATAAATATATTTATTTATAAAAAAAATTACAAATGTATTTTTAACATTATTAATGAATATTTAATCTTAAGTGCATGCATGTTAAAAATGAGTAAAATTGATTATTTAAAAATGAGTTCAATATTGAAAATTTGTATAAGTTTGATTAATATAAATTATTAAAAAAATGGATATGTATTGAAATAAAGATGAATACATATTGAAATTATTAAAACATAGAAAATAAATATATATAAAATAAATAATATAAATTGATTAAATTCCCAAAAAAAATATTTTTGTGTGTGAGTATGTATATAAAAATACATTAATTGTGTATATTTGAAATCAATATAATAAATTTGATCTATGTTAAATTGAAAAATCAAACGACATTTAATTATATCCATTACTCGATGCAATTAGTCAGTATTTTTAAATCATGTTATTTTTTAATTATAAACCATTATTCACTAAATATATTATTATTTAATGCAAAGCATAAATAATATTTAGTATTATATAAATCATATTTATATACATTCATATATATCTATATATTTAATATATACTATTCATTAACATTATCAAAAATTATTTAATTAATAAAATGTTTAATATTTTTCTCAATTTACATTTTTCTAATTTTTATTTTTTTAATTTTTATTTTACATATATCTATATATTTAATATATACTATTTATAATTTATATATGGGATAGTCAATTTATTTATTTTTATCAATAATTATTTAATTAATAAAAAAATTCATATTATTTTAATAAAGTCATTTTTAATTTTTATTTATTTAACTATTTCATTTTATTCGTACTTTTATCAGCACTAAAAAAGTGCTGATAAAGGATTATTTTATGGGTTCTAAAAATAAATCACTAATAAAGAGTGTCTTTTATTAGTGCTAAACATAAATCACTGATAAATGACACCCTTTATCCGGGCTAAAACAATGTGCTGATAAAGGGTGCCTTTTATCAGTGCTAGAAAAAAACACTGATAAAAGGTACCCTTTATCACCATTTTTCTAGCACAGATAAATTTCATCGCTGTTAAAGGCATGTTTTTTAGTGGTGAGGCCATATGAATGAAACTAACCAATGCACAACCTTGAATTAGTGGTAGTGTTTTATTCTTTTAAGTGTTGGAGACATATTTATTGGGTGAAATGTTTTCTATGTATAATAATCACAAGATCTTAAAGAATATATTTTCTTTATGAGATCTATATCTCTGGTAGTATAGATGGAGTGAGTATATGTAGTCATTTGATTTTGAGATAGTATATATGTGTGGGAAGTGAAATAGTGTTGTTGGCACTTTGAGTATGAAAACACAAACTTAGGTAGTTTAGGAGTCTAGTTCTGAGTGGAAGATGATGAATTTGCTAGAAAAGATTCATTTTGTAGTTTAATAGGGCCAGGATAAGATGGACCTTGTATCAGTATCAGTGGAATCCATACTTTTGAAATGAATCCGGGAGAGTCAATATGATTATTTGAAGTGTTTGTCCTTGAGGGAAATCCTTGAATGTGGGGAGTCATCATTATATTGGACTATAGATGAGGATGATATCATCTATTTTAGGAACTGCATAGTTGTGCCTATGAGTAGGTGGGAGGAGCTGATGTGTGAATTTCATTCCTTAAAGTGGGAGGTGCATTTGAGTTTGACCAAAAAGTATCATGACTTACATCGATAGCATTGGTGGTCAGTCATGAAAAATGATATTCCAGGGTTCATTAAATGATGTTACACTTGTCAATAGGTGAAGGTTGAGCATCAATGAACTAGTGGTTTAATACATCCATTTCCCATTCCAAAATAAAAATGGGACGATGTTACGATGGACTTTGTGGTGGGTCTCCTAAGGACACCTCAGAAGAATGATGCTATTTGGGTGATTGTGAACATATTGATGAAAGTATCACATTTCGTTCCTATTAGGGAAACTTTCTCAGTGGATTATTTGATATGCTTATATGTTCATGAGATAATCCATTTACATTGGGTTCTGTGGAGTATAGTTTCAGACTGTGACTCATGTTATACTTCATGTTTCTAGAAAGGATTGCAGAAATATCTTGGTACATAGGTATTTCTGAGTATGGATTTCTACCCACAGTTGGATTTTTAGTTGGAATATACTATATAGGTTTTGGAGGATATGCTACAGGTGTGCATCCTATACTTTAGTGGGTCTTAGGAGAATCATTAACACTCATTTATTTCACCTATAACAATAGTTATTAAGAAACTATTCAAATGTCACTATATATAGATCTTTATGGTAGACCATGCATATCACCTCTATGTTGGATAGAGTCAGGTGATTCAAAGTTTTTGGGACTGAGTCTTTTGCATGAAATGTTAGATTAGTTTTAGATGATTCATAAATGTGTGGTTATGGATCAGAGTATGAATAAATTGTATGCTGATAGACATTGATGGACTGTTGAATTTATAGTGGGTGATCATGTGTTCCTTCAGATGTATCCTAGATTGGTTCACTATAGGATTCATAGATATGAAAATTTGGTCCCTAGGTTTTTAGGACCTTTTGAGATTGTGGAGAGAATTGGGTCGGTGGAGTATCGATTGGCTCTTCCACAAAATTACAATGCCATGCATGGTGTTTTTCATGTGTCACAACTTCAGTGGTATCACCCTGACCCTTCTAATGTGATTGATGTTGATGGTGTTGATCTTGAGACTAATGCGTCTTTTTAGGATCATCTGATACGTATTGTGGATCATAGTGATAAAGTGTTATGGAGAAAGATTGTGTTATTAGTTCTAGTATTGTGGAAACATGCTTGTGTTCAGGAGGAAACATGGGAGGGAGAAATGGATATACAAGCTTAGTGGCCCTATCTTTTTACCTAAGGATCTTAGAGATGCTTGGGAGTATAGCTCGAGGATGAGAAGTTATAAGGTGGGGGTTATAAGATCCCAACCTTTTATGGAGATGTATCATACTCATTTTCAGGTACTAATTTACTCATGTTTGGGTATATCTTGGGTGGGTTTTTGTTTCAGGGTGTTTTTGGTAAAAATTGAGAAATTTTGAAGAAAAATGGGCAGTGCACGGTTGGCATATGGTTTTACCAAACTGTGTACCCACCCCCAGCAAACCATGAAACCCCAGACAGAGGGGGGTTTCATGGTTGGTGCACGATTTGTAAAGTTGTGCACTATCTTAGGAGAAATTGTGCACCCCTAAGGAGGGGCACACAGTTAAGGTTCATGGTTTGAAAAACTATGCACCCCGAACCAGGAAACTGTGTGCGTGGTTTTCAATCCCCCGAAAATATTAATTAAAATTCCCAAACCCCCTATATTACAACCTCATTCACCCTCGCTCGACCTAAGAAGTTATATATCATTTTTTGTGGTCCTAGAGAGGGTTCCAATTCACCATAAATTCCTTTCTTGATGAATCAAATATTTGATTAAAGGATCTTCACCTCATCCGGTATGTAATCTCTTTCTGATTTGTTTCATCCCTCTCACCCATATCTCCTCACGGATGAAGAGGAATATTTTATCCTCAATTGGAAAGGGTTAGATCTAGTTTCAAGGATCTTAATCAGTTTATTCTTGGATCTATGTTTTGGTTATAAATCTTATATGTCATCCTAAAATTGATCCTTCCACATAAATTTGGGGATTATCGTTGGTGAGTGTCTGTCAGATCTTGAGGTAGGTGGTTTAAATTTCAATTCCCATAGTCTTAATTTTTATTTTCATGCATGAAATTGTGAAATTTTAATTTTCATAGTTGGGAAATTGAAAAAAAAATTGAATTGATTAAATTAAATTGCCATGTGATAATGAAATGGGTTGAACTTGGGGAAATTGTAATTCGTTCAATTGTGATTTTGAAATTTATGGGTTATTGGGATTATGAAATTGGTAGATTAATTTTTTTATGAATTTATTGATGATTTTAATTAATTTATGGTTAGATTAACCTTTAAGGGTTAATGGTTTATATGATTAAATGTTGTTAAATGGATTAATGGTGAAATTTTCATATTATTTCCGTGTGATTAAAGTGATGAACCATGTTTGTTTGATAAATTAAAATGGTGCACTATGATGTGAATAATTGGTAATAGGTTTAATGATTATTAACCTTAAAATATGTGATATATGTGATATTTTGATATATATGTTAATTAGTGTGGGACACATACTGATGCTTCAAAATCCCATATGTGAAAGCTATGAGTTTGGGATAAGGAATGATGCTTCAAAATCCCATATATAATAAAAATAAGGTGTGGGGTAGGGGATGATGCTCCAAATACCCAAGGGATGATAGACATGACATTCTTGGTCCAATAATTTGGCATTGTACTATGGTTCCAAGTGTCATTGATATGAAATTTGAATTAAATAATTGATGAAATAATATGTTGTAATGAATTGTGATTCCCTGGGATATATGGATCAGACTCCGACATGGGCCGAAGAAGGTATTGATGGTCCGAGTGTCATTATGAACCCAAGTAATTATGTGGTTAGTTAAACAATAATGAATTTTGAAAACAATTTACTTATTTTATTTCACTTTATTCTTTATACAAGTATATACATTGTTATATAATGGATATTTTTTTAGACCTCATTGGTGGTGGCCTACTCAGTTGTACTCACACCCTACTCAGGTTGCCTGATCGGTACCTGAATGGACTTCATGTTTTCAGGACATGATAAGGGGAAAATTGATGTGTTAGATGGATGAGTTGGGATGGATCATGGATTATGGATCCTAACATGGTGTTAGTAACCTCTTATGAGTTCTTGGTGTCTTTATTTTGGGTTTTTCATTTGACACTCATATGGAATGATATGTTTGCAGCTTTGGTTTGGATATTGTTTTCTATTTTGGTTTATCATGTATTACCGGTCTGTATTGGTTATGATATTATTCTGGTTATTTATTATTATCATTTGGTTATTGTATATTTATTTCCACTATTGTGTTACGCTAATAAAAAGGGTATAGTCTTCCCATGATACATCTATTTGACCCTCACTGCTATTTGGTAGCCTCTGGTGTACTGGGAGTCATGCTTGAGGTCATGTATGCAACTGGCTCGAGGCACCATTGTGTGGAAATAAGTTCGGGATGTTACATATTTTTAGTATAAATAATAAATTACCTAGGTAAAAACTAGCTACCATGGTGAAAAATAAAATTGTAAAAATGGGTAAACTTTATGGTAATAGAACTAACATATTTCTAATTAAGTGTTTGTGGTGTGTATCAACTTTTTATATTCTTCACTCTGTTATTTTTTAATTTTTTATCCACTTTTCTTGAGATTGGCTTCTCATTATTGAAAATTTTTAGGTATTTACAAAAAAACCACACCTTTTAACTTATAAAATGGGATTCACTCTCTTTACTTCTCCTCACACTAATTCCATTACGTTCATCCAAAAATCTTCCCAAACTTATACTACACAATCCTATACACATTAATGAGGTTTTAGTATTTTTAAAATACCATCTCTCATAGGTTTAATCCCATTCGCAAAGGTGATAATCCAAGGAGTGAGGTATGAGTTTCTAACATCTATTTTTTTCTATTTAATTGTGTTCTTTTCTTATTCCACAAATTTCTATTAACCATATTAAAATTATAACAAAAATATCATTATTATACTCGTATGTTTTTATAATAATGGTACAATCATTAACCACTGAAAATACTTTAGGATGTTTTGTAACATATATTGTATATGTTGTCAATAGTTTTTTGTAAAGTCAATGAGGATGTTGAAAAAAAGTTTATAAGTTTTAGTAGAAAATAATATTGAAAAATT
Source organism: Viscum album (assembly GCA_963277665.1). NCBI lineage: Eukaryota > Viridiplantae > Streptophyta > Magnoliopsida > Santalales > Viscaceae > Viscum > Viscum album. The sequence continues at coordinate 544,422,139 of OY728157.1, forward strand.
ATACTATAGAGATGATTGAGTTTCTAGATAATCTAAGGAAACTTTCCTTACAGTGATTAAGGATGTTTCCATATGAAGTGACAAAGGATGTTAAGGAAGTTTCCTTAACGTTGTTAGGAAACTTTTGATATAAAGGGGGAGATGAAGTTACCAAATAAAAACCACTAGAAAAATATCATCAGATGTCGAGTTCCAGACACATCTCTCTATACAAACCAAACATAGAATAAAGCTAACTGATATTTAGTGGTATGAATTCCATGGGGAGAGTATTAAAACTTAGTTATCTGATGAAGGCTACTAGACACAGACCACCGGATGAAGTCCACTAGATAGATTTTCCAAATAGAGATTTGTAAGAATCTTGAATAATGTCATCAAACACATATCATCATATATAGACATTAGACTAAACATAGTTGATGTTACAAATGAATATTTTTTTATAAGTTTTGGAGCATGGAAGTTGTAACTAGATATAAAATTTTCTGTAATAGAAAAATTTAGAAGTTTCAACAATGTTAAATCACATCAATGATTTGAGTGAAATGGATATAGATAGATGAAGTTTCCAGATATATGGTTTTTATCAAGTTTAAGTAACAAAGTCATATATTACATGCTATATAAAATTTGAATTCATGTAAGGTGATGAGTTATGAAGGAATTGGTTCAAGTCCATCAGACAAAGAACCATCAGACTGAGATGACTACATAAAGGTTTCAAAGGTGTTATGTAAGAGTAACTACTAATTTTTATAACCTATTTAAAGGTTTGAAGGTTATATTTCCAAATTTATTATATAGATTATATCCAAAAATATGTAAGTAAGTGCAACAAATGGAGAAAGATCCATCTAATATACAAGTATTAGATGAACATTTTTTATGTCATCGAATGGGAGATTCAAATAATTTGTAAGAAGACTAAGATAAAGGTTAAGTTTCATTGATTGGAAAATTAAAAAAGTCTTACCAATAATTACAGTGGAAATTGAATCGGTCAAATACACATTAGATGGATGAACAATAGATATAGCAATGTGATTCCATCAAAAAGATGATTCTGTGAAGATAAACTGGACTGAATTTTGTGAAACATGGTTTGTATTAAGTAGTTAGATGAGGTAGATTGATTAGATGGATGAGAATTGGATGGATGATTCCATTAGACATAATGATCAGATATTGGAGTGAACTAAAGTTCATCAGTAAAATATTTATGAGTGATTTGGTAAAGAATGAATATGAGGATAACTTGTTCAAGAAGAGATGATATCACTAGAATAAAGCAATGGTCGAAGAAGGTTGTAGATAGGAAAATCCTTAGATAAAGAAATATCATATTCAGAAGAAGAAGAAGAAGTACTCAAGATAGAATATTATTAATGAATTCGTCAAAAAACATATATTAGATAGAGTTTTGAGAAACTTTATAAATATTTTTAAAAACTATTTCTAACATTGTAGATGTTGTTCTAACCTATCAATGTTATATTATTTACATAAGATAAGTAATATTGAATAATTTTCTTAACACTAAAGTTAAGTTAGTAGAAGGTTGAAAATATAATATAATTCATGAAGCTTCAATAACATTCAAGAAGAATCTATAAGAATTGAGAAGAATCTAAAAAATACCATTGAGTGGGAAAACAAACTAAGTTTGTTCTAATTCTCCTACAAGTGCACCTATAAAATGGGTGCAAGCACAATATAGGAGAAACTATTGGTCATACATACATAGAAGAAAAGGTGTTGAAGTTTATAGAATAGTGAGGGTTTACAACTAAATTGGTTTAAATATATATAAATCAATAAGAGTAATAGAATAGAGAATTTAGAGTAAAGATACCAGATATATGGTATCAAAGAGAGTTTCTAAGAAAATTGTGAGGCACAATGGTTTTTTTCATTAGACAGGATGCACATTAGAAAAAGTAGACATAGAGTAATTAAGACCTGGACTGTAAAAGGTTTATTGGATAGAGGAATACCATATGGAGGTTTAGGCACACTGTATTGAGGTTCAGAATTCAGAGGCACATTGGAAGAAATTTTTGAATGGAATTTTAGGTGTATCAAACATACCATACCGAACGAAGGTAGAGGTGCACCAAATAGAGTACATCAAATGAAGTTATTTGATGTAAATTTCTGAATGAAGTTTTAGATAAATGGTTTAATTTTTATATTATGTTGTCTCAAAAGGTAAGAAAAGGTTGTAACTAATGAGAGTCATTATAATTAATTATTACTTGATGGGTAGGTATTTTCAGAATATATCTCAAATGTGTGATATAGTATAAATACCGATCACTTGTAATTGATGAAATGATCATTAGTGGAATAATTAATGGACTAATGTAGGTCACCATGGCAAGGATGTAGGTTCTCAAACTAAGGAAAAACCTTGTAAAAATACATGTGTGTCATTTTCCTTATATCATATGCATTGAATTAAGGTAAAAAAGTGAGGAAGGATTTTCTAAAGATCCATACATCTTAACTGATAACATAGGTTTGATAAAATTAAAGTAATAAAGAGTTTAAGTTTAATATAATTGGTAAAATTTGGTCATCATTAATTCAACCCTCCCACCCCCTCTTAGGGTGACTACATGATCCACCTAGGAATATCAATTGGTATCAAAGGAATCTTCCCTCTATTTGAATCCACAATTTTTGTTTCCTGTTGTATTTAATTTTTCTATATGAAGTGAAAATTTCCATAAGTTAATAAATTTCATCCTAAGATAAAGAATATAGAATAAATTTATAGTTGTAGAAACATGGATGTTTCATCCAAAACCATGAAAATAGAAATAAAAAAGAAGCTCAAAAGGAATGGAATTTAGGTTCTCAAAACCAATGGAATTAGGATCTAACACAACCTAAAGTTTTTGTGTTCAAAAATAATTCATATGAATCTAATAAAATTGATCTTCTAAAATAATCTTTCTTAATTTGTGACTTGGTAATAACTATTAAATATTTTTATTCTATAATCAAATCTTACATGATATATATTCCTATTGAAGTTACAACATATATACTCTCACATTTCAGGCGATAGAAGGATAAAATCACATAACTAAAATTGGAACTCTATAAATCAGTTAAAGTACAAGGAAATAAGATCCAATAATGTACATATCTTACTAAACTTTTTTAAGTTAAGGAATAAAAGTTGTTATGGTCACAATAAAAGGTCAATCTTGTGGAACAAATTTTGTATAGATTTTTTTGTGATAATTTCATTATTTAGAAAGTGCTTAAAGGAACATTTAATGTGATGGAAATTTTTGTTGAAGAAAATTACTCTTAGATGGAAGTTAAATTTAGAAAAATAGAATATCTTGAAATATTACAACATAATGAGAGTAAACTACATGAAGAAGGATTTCATAAGAAACACATGTGTGACACCATCACTAAATATAATAAGATTGAGGAAAAATCAGTAGTTTTTTATGAAGAAAAGTTTGTCCTTATAGAAGAATCATTGCTAAGAAGTTTTTTGAAGAAGATATGATAATAAAAGTTATTAAATAAAATATCCATGCAATAGAAGATAATCACAATGCAATTGTTGAGGTTAATAATTCTCAACTAGAGATCAAATAAAATTGAGTAATTTAACTTCATCTTTCTTTAAAAGAGATGATTAAGGTGTATAAAGAAAATATACAAAATCCATAAGTTGTAGGTGAAGATAAAATAATGGAGTTTTTAAAATCATAATAACACTTTAAATGTAAAATATCTTGAGAAAGTGGTGAGATTGATAAAAATAGAAATTTATTAAGACAAATTTTCATAAAATTATAATATAAGAATCTATAATGAAGATTCTAAAGAAATAATTACTTCAATAGAGACTCAATCTAACAATAAGAGTAATTTGATGTAACGCCCCGACCCCAGTTACCCAGAGTCGGTGCATTATTACATAACATTGGCATGATCACAAGAAAGATCAAATCTCGAAAGACCGATTGGTTTAGTAGCCTTGGAAACACTATATATATTCATAAGTTTTACATTACATCATAAAATGGAAAACTACTACAAAAACATAATGTTTCCACAATCCACACTATTAACCCCTCATAAAATCCCTACAGGTCATTCATAACTTACTTCTTCACATCCTGGGAAAAATAAAACATAGAAAAGGGGTGAGCTCAAATGCCCAGTAAGGATAACAATATAGCGGAAACTTTCATAAATAAGAATAAACATTTAAGGCAATGTATAACTAAAACAAAAGCCTTTTAAATATGAACTTTCAACATGGTATGGCATAAATAAAATGAAATAATGCCATTTACTTATTCACATGGATATTCTACTAATCGAATAATCACATGCAAAAATCAATAACCACTTTCATAATGTTGGAATGCATAATGCCAGACTATCATAACCACATAGCCAAGGCCTCGTGCCAAGACTACAAATAAGATTTTGTCAAGGCCTTGTGCCAAGACACTAGTTTGTCTCATGAGACCTACCTATGCATCGAGGAGCTATAGCGGGCTCCACCCATCACATATTAAGTCCAATTCATTCCCATATGAAAAGGTTTAAACATAACATAAACATTCGTATTAAAAATAGCATACGAAATGTCAATAATTTCACCATAAACTATGAATGGTATAAAAATAGCACATCCACAGTCAAACATATCACAAAACCTTCAATACAATATAGAAGTTTTGTATCATAATAAATCAACTTCAAATAAGCGTAAAATCCATCAAAGGATGTTGACATAGATGAAATCAAAACACTTTTTGGAGAAATATCTCTTTCTATTTTTGAAATCATTTAAGAGCCATATAAAATAAAACATTTTCTTGAAAATATTCTTATAAGCTTTTAAGGAAAACTTTGAAGATTTTATAATGGCAGAAAATAACCACACTCGCCGTATAAGTTAAAAAAAACATTTTTACCTCAATTCTGTCGAAAAGGTTAAAAAGGACCTTGTTTTGAAAACGACGGAAAGATTCCTTTATAAACCTCTTATAAAAAGTCAAACAAGGGTATAAATGACTTTAACCCATATTCTTGTAAATAGTAAAAATGTTTTGAAATACATTTTTAAGAAACATGGATGTGGATGATAAAGATATCCCAGTAGACTATTACATATAAACAACCTCGGATAATGAAGAGATTGTGAAATAACTCTTACCTTGTACTTTTCCTTGGTTGGGGTAGGTTAACCTCCTGTATAATGGTGAAATAGTTGTTATTAAATTATACAAGAATCATATATAATAATATGATATCATATATGATCTTTTAACATTGATTTGTTAATAATATCTTAGAATTATCGTCGTTTCGGGAGTTAACTTACTCATTTTATTTTATATGTTTTGTTACATAATCCATGGTTGTTGTATCTTATTCATATCCATAATGATATCTAGTCCTTAAACATCATTTTTAAATCATCAAATGATAATTATACTTGAATGGATATAATGGAGAATGAATCTCATCGCGTTCGTGGAGACGGTAGTCCGTACGTACGCACGAGCGACAATATCATTCTTTTGATATTAAAATAATATATAAATGGATGGTATATCATATATACAGAATCATTAACATGTTATATTTATTATTTACATGAGTTACACATCATTATTATACCCATCCAAATAATATTATATTGAATAACAATTACACCACGACGTGGAGACGGTAGTCCGTACGTACGCACGTATGGTGACATGTTATTCAAAGGGTGGATAGAATACTGAATATGGTTGTACCATATTTATAATAACATCACAGTATATGTGAGATACTGGAGTTATTATTTTAGAATGGTAAGAACAAAGGAAGAAGAAGTGGAAGAAGAAATGAACTTGGAGAAGGGTGGTGAAATCATTACCTCTTCTTCGGGTTCTTCCTTTTGATTTGATCAAAAGGGCTCCTTAGGTTGGCTTTCTGATCAAACTAAGGCCTCTAGGTTGTATTGAGGGATGTTGGGAGAGTATTTGGGCAGATTTTGTCCGAACCAAAAGGCTTTAGAGGTGTGAATAAATGAGAAGGAGGAGTGCCCTTTTATAAGAGGGGTGAGGGGCACCTTTGGAAAAGCTAGAAATATTAGTTTATAATAAATTCATATTCGGTTTACAATGGCTCCATAGTTTACTATTCAAAGTTTAAGGTGGGGATGGTTCGAAAAAAACTCAACCAATAGAATTTAGACAGGTTTGGGTACTTATATTAACCTTATCTTTAAGTATTAACTTTAAGTTTATTAGTTTCACTTTTACAATGTCTCTTTGTATTTTTATATAATATGGTTAATAAACTTACTACATACATACAAGAGACCCCCAAGTGGTCCATTAATGATGAACCTATCATGATATAAGTCTCTTGGCCGAACCTTAGATTTTTAGGAATTTAATATCAATTAATAATATAATATTTGTTTTAAGAACTCTTTTATGTCAATTTTGACACTATTCAATAGTTGATTTTTGTGAAACTCATAACAGATTGATTACTTCGAAAAAAGTCAATTAAATCAATCCTAATATATCATATTATCCTAGAAAATTAGTTTAATTCATTAAAAGTTTCATATTATATTTATTTTGGTATTTATAATATCAATTATTTTAATTTTTCACTATTATAGTAATTACTGCATCATCATTGTGTCATAAATAAAATAAATTATTTAATGTCTAAAAATTATAAATAAAATATCATTATGTAGGAAATCTTTTTATCTTTCTAATTAATATTTATAATCTAAAATCCAACATATATAACCCTATGTAAAAATTGTTTTTCTAAAAGATATATGCTTGTGTCATTTTTGTATTCATTTTAACTTAATTAAAATAAAGTGTCATTATCACTTACAAGTGGATCCATGGGGTCCCAAAATAGACCCAAAGATTCCCATGGTCGACCATGTATCAACCAATAGGGTTAAGAAACGTTTTAGGGTAATTTAGTATTATTTTAATATTATTTTTTAACCCTTATTTACCAGATTTACCCTTAACCATGGTAAATAAAATATTTACCGCAGTAATTATTCAAAATGTCTAAAAATAAAAGTTACCTATTTACACAATTTGAACATCCTGATTCCAAATATGGAATCCATTTTCCTAAATTCAAAACACAGAAGTGTCAGAAATTAATTTAAAATTAATTCCCGTTGTCAAAACAAAAAGCGTGTTTTTAAGAGATAATAACTATCAAAAGATTGACACTTGTTTATGTTCGGTTTAATTGTAAAATTATGTCCAATGACCAAAATTATATTAAATGGTAAAAATATATTCTAAATATACTTTAAAACCACTAAAATTCATAATTTATCACTATTAATTATTTTGATTAAAAAAGTTGTTTTTAATTAAAATTTAGTAATTTTCACTATTCATCAAAATATGAAAGTTATCCGAAATGTACCAAAATTTCACCTTAGGCTAAATTCGATATTCTGAATCCAAAGATGAAGTCCATTTTAAAATATAAAATATATATAATTTTAAAAAGTAGGTATTACTATTCATAACGGCTAGTTTGATTGGTTGTGGTGTGTGTTAAAACTCAAGGTTGCGTACAACACACGCTACTGTATTATTCAAAGAAAGTGTACCGTGGAAGCTTGGGATGTTTCATTTTAAATTTTTGATGTCCCCATTTAGTCAAAAAGTTTAAAATATTGTATTTAAAAAGGGTTCACTATTAAAAGTTGATAAAAGTGCAATACTGAAAATGAATTTGTTCTTGCATTATATCTAAGAAACTCATAATATGGATTCTAAAATTATAAGGATTATATAAAGTTTAAAATTTAGATAATACTATTCATAACCTCTTTTTAATGGATTTTTTTTTGTAAGTCATGGTGTGATTGAACTCAGTGTTGCGTGTAGTGCAAGTTATTGAATTATTTTGAAGAAATAACACACTATGAAATCTTAGGGTGTTACATTCTCCCCTCCTTCAATAAATTGCTTCCTCGCAATTTGAAATTGTTCTTCGAAAATAAAAGGTTGAAAATAGAAAATATATTTGTGGGAAAACCCACATCGGAAATTGGGTTTCTAAAATTTAGTCTTAATATGAGGAAAAGAGAAATGAAAGGGTCACCACCAAATTATGATCTTGATTAGGAGAACATTGGTGGCAATTAGAGACATATAATTGGAGGAAAAACGTAAATATTTATAGGTAGTGATTGAGGTCATCAATCACAAAAAAGTATAAAATTGAGGTCCTTAAACTCATCAATCTATGATGATTTGAAGTACCATCGGTTCAACAAAATATAGGGTATTGGGATAACACATTTTTGACGTTTCAAAATATCTTAGTTGAAATCCCACATCGAAAAATGAATTAATGAGGCCTCTATTTAAAATAAAGAGTGGAAATTATGAAGATTACCGAAAATAACACATACTAGGGTTCCATGTAGGAAAATATGGATATGGAGGAGAAATCTAACCATCAATTATCTGATGGAGAGTGGTAGAGAACATGACTATGAAAAGGCCAACAATCCCAAAGCCATAAATTAGTGATGATTTAAGGTACCATCTAGGGAAACATTTTTGTTCTAAGTTCCTTTTATTAATGTTGAGGAATTTATTTATGATATTGGCTAAGATCATAAGGAGATATACTTACTTTATAATCAGAGTTTTATCCATTAATAAGTTTCTACCACAAACTCATCTTTCACTCTAAAAGATAATAGAATGTAATTTTTTATTTATTTATACTATTCGTACAGGGTTCCAAAATAAATGAATTTATAATTCATCTACCAGATCTTTAAAAAAAACAACATTATTTAATCCAGGACATCTCATGGGCCAGTGGTAGGTGATACACCCTTGTCGCCCTTCAGTTGCGGGTTCAAGTCTCGCAGCCTTGCCGGACGCGACGGGTTGCCGCCCAACCTCCTGGTTTTCCTTTTATGGTAATCCAAAATAATCCAAACTAGAACTATCCAAAATACTTCTGTCCAAACTCACAGTCCAACATTTATAAGTAAGGTAAACATAATATAGATCCTTTTTACCCCGCAATAGCATATGAATACCTTCATCTTGTATTCTTTTAATAAACTGAAACATCTTGAATTACCATATTCCTTATTGATTACATTCATGCTCCCCTATTCTATATAGAATGCTGGATATACTTCATTAATCCAAAAATGTTTTAAAACCCAACAATGATGGAATATACAAATCATTAATCAGCTTCAAGGTAGTCAATAATATCCAATATAATTTATCCAAATCAATCATGTATTATTCTAAAATCACCACCTCGGTATCTGAACCATATTATGGTTTATCTTTCTCTCAACCATATATTTTCCAAACATTTAACCTGCTACTGAGTCACTTTTCTTTGTTCCACACCATCTCAAGTCCTTAATGAAATAGTACTGCAGTACAATCCTTATATACTCCATAATTATTATAACAAGTACATTGTTGATACAACACTCAATTGACATAATCAACATAAGAACTCTAATCATTCCTCTTCATCTGTGGTAGTATCATAACTTGGTTATTATCCAATAACATCATTTGCGGCATAGTCTGATGACTAGGACATAGGCTCGCGTAGTGTCCAAACTCCTTGCAAATGAAGCATTGTACATTTGAAACCATTTTCTTACCCTTGCAGTCACGTACTTTGTGCCCTTTTCCTCCACACTTATAACAAACTCTCATTCCTTTCAGGCAAGTTCCAGGGTGTTTCTTTCCACAGTTACCACATATGAGAAAATTCTTCTTTTCCCTCTTCCCTTTATCCATCTTTCTCTCTTCCATCCTTTTCTTCTCTTGCTTCCCTTCAAAGCCATAGGACTCAGTAAACTCTTTACTTATCTTATCAACACATGATATTATTTCTTCATATGATGATAATACATGGGAGACTATTTCTCTTATAAATTCTAGCTTAAGACCATAAAAGATATGATCCTTCCTTCTCTTTGAATCATGTGTATTTCTGGAGTTCTCATTCCTTCTACTGGGCACCATTTCTATACCATGGCATAAACTAGATCAGTTTATGAATCAAAACACATAATCCCATACTTATAAAACACATAACATAAATTGAACTATTTATGGATATAATCCATAATCATAAAAATGTTTTCTTTGAGGAAGTATATACTCATAAACCCTTCATAATTATTTGTAAAGAAAATGAGATTTATCCTAAGCATATCCCCCGGGAGTGTCGTAACCAAGAGTGCAGCAAGGCCCGTTGTCGTGCACCAGTTCTCGTTCGAGTCTAGCTCAAAGCGGTGTTTTCGGGTTTTACCCCTAGGTACATCTGTGCCAGAGCCGCCTCTACCTGCTCGTATCCAGACAGGGATTTATTGCTCGGAAAACTCACAAAATCTCTACAATACCAAAATTCTAGGAAGTTCTTCTATACTAATCCTCAAAGTTCATCTTAGGTCCACGTGCTCTAATCAGAGTTTATCTAAATCTAGCTTCCAAGGTTTGTACTAAACTTCCTCTGATACCAACTGTAACGCCCCGACCCCAGTTACCCAGAGTCGGTGCATTATTACATAACATTGGCATGATCACAAGAAAGATCAAATCTCAAAAGACCGATTGGTTTAGTAGCCTTGGAAACACTAGATATATTCATAAGTTTTACATTACATCATAAAATGGAAAACTACTACAACAACATAATGTTTCCACAATCCACACTATTAACCCCTCATAAAATCCCTACAGGTCATTCATAACTTACTTCTTCACATCCTGGGAAAAATAAAACATAGAAAAGGGGTGAGCTCAAATGCCCAGTAAGGATAACAATATAGCGGAAACTTTCATAAATAAGAATAAACATTTAAGGCAATGTATAACTAAAACAAAAGCCTTTTAAATATGAACTTTCAACATGGTATGGCATAAATAAAATGAAATAATGCCATTTACTTATTCACATGGATATTCTACTAATCGAATAATCACATGCAAAAATCAATAACCACTTTCATAATGTTGGAATGCATAATGCCAGACTATCATAACCACATAGCCAAGGCCTCGTGCCAAGACTACAAATAAGATTTTGTCAAGGCCTTGTGCCAAGACACTAGTTTGTCTCATGAGACCTACCGATGCATCGAGGAGCTATAGCGGGCTCCACCCGTCACATATTAAGTCCAATGCATTCCCATATGAAAAGGTTTAAACATAACATAAACATTCGTATTAAAAATAGCATACGAAATGTCAATAATTTCACCATAAACTATGAATGGTATAAAAATAGCACATCCACAGTCAAACATATCACAAAACCTTCAATACAATATAGAAGTTTTGTATCATAATAAATCAACTTCAAATAAGCGTAAAATCCATCAAAGGATGTTGACATAGATGAAATCAAAACACTTTTTGGAGAAATATCTCTTTCTATTTTTGAAATCATTTAAGAGCCATATAAAATAAAACATTTTCTTGAAAATATTCTTATAAGCTTGTAAGGAAAACTTTGAAGATTTTATAATGGCAGAAAATAACCGCACTCGCCGTATAAGTTAAAAAAAACATTCTTACCTCAATTCTGTCGAAAAGGTTAAAAAGGACCTTGTTTTGAAAACGACGGAAAGATTCCTTTATAAACCTCTTATAAAAAGTCAAACAAGGGTATAAATGACTTTAACCCATATTCTTGTAAATAGTAAAAATGTTTTGAAATACATTTTTAAGAAACATGGATGTGGATGATAAAGATATCCCAGTAGACTATTACATATAAACAACCTCGGATAATGAAGAGATTGTGAAATAACCCTTACCTTGTACTTTTCCTTGGTTGGGGTAGGTTAACCTCCTGTATAATGGTGAAATAGTTGTTATTAAATTATACAAGAATCATATATAATAATATGATATCATATATGATCTTTTAACATTGATTTGTTAATAATATCTTAGAATTATCGTCGTTTCGGGAGTTAACTTACTCATTTTATTTTATATTTTTTGTTACGTAAGTCATAGTTGTTGTATCTTATTCATATACAGAATGATATCTAGTCCTTAAACATCATTTTTAAATCATCAAATGATAATTATACTTGAATGGATACGATGGAGAATGAATCTCATCGCGTTCGTGGAGACGGTAGTCCGTACGTACGCACGAGCGACAATATCATTATTTTGATATTAAAATAATATATAAATGGATGGTATATCATATATAAAGAATCATTAACATGTTATATTTATTATTTACATGAGTTACACATCATTATTATACCCATTCAAATAATATTATATTGAATAACAATTACACCACGACGTGGAGACGGTAGTCCGTACGTACGCACATATGGTGACATGTTATTCAAAGGGTGGATAGAATACTGAATATGGTTGTACCATATTTATAATAACATCACAGTATATGTGAGATACTGGAGTTATTATTTTAGAATGGTAAGAACAAAGGAAGAAGAAGTGGAAGAAGAAATGAACTTGGAGAAGGGTGGTGAAATCATTACCTCTTCTTCGGGTTCTTCCTTTTGATTTGATCAAAAGGGCTCCTTAGGTTGGCTTTCTGATCAAACTAAGGCCTCTAGGTTGTAGTGAGGGATGTTGGGAGAGTATTTGGGCAGAGTTTGGCCGAACCAAAAGGCTTTAGAGGTGTGAAGAAATGATAAGGAGGAGTGCCCTTTTATAAGAGGGGTGAGGGGCACCTTTGGAAAAGCTAGAAATATTAGTTTATAATAAATTCATATTCGGTTTACAATGGCTCCAAAGTTGAATATTAAAAGTTTAAGGTGGGGATGGTTCGAAAACAACTCAACCAATAGAATTTAGACAGGTTTGGGTACTTATATTAACCTTATCTTTAAGTATTAACTTTAAGTTTATTAGTTTCACTTTTACAATGTCTCTTTGTATTTTTATATAATATGGTTAATAAACTTACTACATACATCCAAGCGACCCCCAAGTGGTCCATTAATGATGAACCTATCATGATATAAGTCTCTTGGCCGAACCTTAGATTTTTAGGAATTTAATATCAATTAATAATATAATATTTGTTTTAAGAACTCTTTTATGTCAATTTTGACACTATTCAATAGTTGATTTTTGTGAAACTCATAACAGATTTATTACTTCGAACAAAGTCAATTAAATCAATCCTAATATATCATATTATCCTAGAAAATTAGTTTAATTCATTAAAAGTTTCATATTATATTTATTTGGGTATTTATAATATCAATTATTTTAATTTTTCACTATTATAGTAATTACTGCATCATCATTGTGTCATAAATAAAATAAATTATTTAATGTCTAAAAATTATAAATAAAATATCATTATGTAGTAAATCTTTTTATCTTTCTAATTAATATTTATAATCTAAAATCCAACATATATAACCCTATGTAACAATTATTTTTCTAAAAGATATATGCTTGTGTCATTTTTGTATTCATTTTAACTTAATTAAAATAAAGTGTCATTATCACTTACAAGTGGATCCATGGGGTCCCAAAATAGACCCAAAGATTCTCATGGTCTACCATGTATCAACCAATAGGGTTAAGACACGTTTTAGGGTAATTTAGTATTATTATAATATTATTTTTTAACCCTTATTTACCGGATTTACCCTTAACCATGGTAAATAAAATATTTACCGCAGTAATTATTCAAAATGTCTAAAAATAAAAGTTACCTATTTACACAATTTGAACATCCTGATTCCAAATATGGAATCCATTTTCCTAAATTCAAAAGACAGAAGTGGCAGAAATTAATTTAAAATTAATTCCCGCTGTCAAAACAAAAAGCGTGTTTTTAAGAGATAATAACTATCAAAAGATTGACACTTGTTTATGTTCGGTTTAATTGTAAAATTATGTCCAATGACCAACATTATATTAAATGGTAAAAATATATTCTAAATATACTTTAAAACCACTAAAATTCATAATTTATCACTATTAATTATTTTGATTAAAAAAGTTGTTTTTAATTAAAATTTAGTAATTTTCACTATTCATCAAAATATGAAAGTTATCCGAAATGTACCAAAATTTCACCTTAGGCTAAATTCGATATTATGAATCCAAAGATGAAGTCCATTTTAAAATATAAAATATATATAATTTTAAAAAGTAGGTATTACTATTCATAACGGCTAGTTTGATTGGTTGTGGTGTGTGTTAAAACTCAAGGTTGCGTACAACACACGCTGCTGTATTATTCAAAGAAAGTGTACCGTGGAAGCTTGGGATGTTTCATTTTAAATTTTTGATGTCCCCATTTAGTCAAAAAGTTTAAAATATTGTATTTAAAAAGGGTTCACTATTAAAAGTTGATAAAAGTGCAATACTGAAAATGAATTTGTTCTTGCATTATATCTAAGAAACTCATAATATGGATTCTAAAATTATAAGGATTATATAAAGTTTAAAATTTAGATAATACTATTCATAACCTCTTTTTAATGGCTTTTTTTTTGTAAGTCATGGTGTGATTGAACTCAGTGTTGCGTGTAGTGCAAGTTATTGAATTATTTTGAAGAAATAACACACTATGAAATCTTGGGGTGTTACATTTGAAATCATTAGAAGCATTAACTTTAGATAACATGAAGAAAAGGTAACCCAAAACACTAATGAATCTATTTTCACTAACTCTTACAACCTTAGTAAAGGTTATAATTTTGCAAAAAATTGGGGAAAGAAATTTGTGAACCCAACCTCTTCTAAGAGGGTGAAAATTAGAAAATAAAAGGGAAAATTTTCCCCAATATATGTTCTAAAAAAAAGTTAAAATATGAAAGAAACATGTTTCAGAAGAAGATTCCACCTTCCATAATGTAATAAAAAAAATCCTAGTTTTAGTGGTTACTGTTAGTGTTTTGGAAAGATTTGAAATGTGTATATCATTTTTTGGTATAATATTCCAATATATGAGGAACAAAGAAGTTGAATATTTAGGGTGGAAGTTGAAAGAAAATGAAACTCAATTATGTTTACCCAACATTCACAAAATAATAAAGATCTACCAGAAACTAATAGATTTGGATATCATGAATATTTTTATGAGAGTTGTGGAAGAAATAACCATGATGAAAAATAGTGTTGGTTTACTTCTACTAGGAAAAAAATTTAATTATAATGTGAAGAGTACACAAAATCTAAAAGAAAATGAAAGAAATGTAGATTGTAAATCTACCTTAGTGGGAAAAAATATAAGAAAAGAAGAATATTACATCCAAGAAGAAAGCTTCATAATATTTAAAATCTAAGATAAAATTTTAATTTTGTGGAAGAAAATGTCACTTCATGGATAATTTTAAACTTTCCATGAATGTTCAAGATAATATAATAAATCATAATCAATAAATTCAATGAATCTGTGAAAGACATAAGAGGATTAGAATAGTGGAATATATCTCTAATGAAGAAGTTAATATTCATCAGAAGTCATATCAAAAGTGTAAACTTATAGAAGATAAGAAATTGTGTGGAAGATGTAACTTGATCAACCACACTTGTAAATAATACATGACTATGTTACTAGGTTAGTAAAAGTTTGTGGATAATAATAGAAAATCTTCGGAATAATATAGTGGTGTTGTAAGGAAACCTTAGCACAAGAAAAATGTTGATCATACTTCAAATACTTGTATGATTATATGGCTAAAAAATATAGAAGAATAAAGGAGGTTAAAAGTGTAATAAATCAAGAAAAATAAATATTGCCTGCTATATATAGTCAAGAAAACTCCATCACACAATGATGTAAGAAAAGGTGAGAAGAAGAAACCCATGCAACCCATGATGGTCAATGTTTGGAAAACAAAGGGAAAATGTATAAAGAAAAGTGAAGAAAAGAAAGTTTACAGGTTGGTAAAACTTTCTCAGCCCCATTTAGCTTTCTAATTAAGTAGATAAATATCCACATTATTCACTTACTTTTTTTCAACAAGATTACAATGTGAAAGGAGATTGAAGGAGATTATGTTCTAGGGGGATTCCTGAAGTAGAAATATGAAACTGGTTTTCTAGAATCTTTATATGGTGCTGAAAAAAGTCATTATAGATAACCAAAGTGTTCCAACACCATATAATAAAAAATAAAGATGATGTAAAATATTAAAAAAAAATTCATCCTCAAGGTAAAATTTCTATAATCCCACTTTCTTAGCAAAAAAATGATGTACAAATGAAAATAAAAATGTATTTTGATTGTGAAAATAATTTTATTAGCTTGAAATGGGTCAGAAAACTTGATCATGTTTATGATTTAATATTTTTTATATGTTTGTTAAAATGGATATAGGAAAGTAATATTGGATGAAAAATATGATTAATTTTTTCACTAATTGATGTCTTTGAAAAGTTGGAATCACTTGGTAAAACTTCATGGATAAATTTGATTTCTGAGTTAATCGCTCTTGTTTTCTACACCGATAATGGATGATATAGACTTAAAGTTGGTTGATTTGGGATTAATTATTTAAGAAATGTGATTCCTTAATTCTCTTAGAGATTTTAGAGCAGATACTATGAATTGTAGACAAAAAGAAGGGAAAAATAAAATGTGTGAAGAATGTTCCTCCCTTACCCCAAGATGTAACAAAATGAGGATTCGGATTCAGATCATTAAGGGGGGAGAAAAATGTTCCCTAACATAAATCTCTTATAAAAAGAAGAGACTATGAATTAATTTTCAATAAGGAGAAGAAAGGTCTCATTAAATTTAAATTAAATATAGTATTGAAAAAAAATCTAAAGGTGTAGATTGAAATTCCTTTTGGATGTTTTGTAATATATATTGTATATGTGGTAGTTTATTTTAAATTCAATTTGTATGTTGAAGGAAATTTTATAAGTTCTATAAAAAAATAATATTGAAGAATTTTTTTGAAGATATGATTGAGTTTCTAGAGAATATAAGGAATCTCTCCTTATAGAAGTTAATAAATTTTCAATAAGAAGTTCCAAAGAAAGTTAAGGAAGTTTCATTAACTTTTTTAGGAAAATTTCCTTATGAATGGGGAAATGAAGTTACTATATGAAGACCACTGAAAAAATATTACAGGACATAGAGTATCATATGTAGTTCTCCGGATAGACCAGACACAGATGAAATTGGATAGATATATAGCGATATGAAATCCATGGAGAGAGTAGTACAACATAGTTACCAGATGAAGGCTATTAAAAACAGAACATTAGATATAGTCCACTAACAATGTGTTTCTAATAGAGATTTGTAAGAATCTTGAAAAATGTCATTGGACAAAAATAATAGGATGGAGACACTGTCGGTAACATAGTTGATGTTCTAGATGAAGAGTTTGTAGGAAGTTTTAAATCATGGAAGTTTTAATTAAATGTAAAATCATCTAAGATAGAAGACTTTAGAAGTTTTTATAATGTTCAAGAATTTTAATGACTTAATTAAAATGAAAAATAAAAGATGAAGTTTATGGAAATATAGTTTTTATGAATTTAAAATAGAAAATCTCTATGTTACATGTTGTATAAAGTTTAGAGTCGTGAAGGGTGCTTATTTATGAAGACATTGGTTTGAGTCCATTGAATAAAGAACTATCAGACCAATATAACTCTGTAAAGGTTTTAAAGGTACTATGTAAGAGTAAATTTTGATTTAAATAACCTACATAAAGCTATAAAGGTTGGATTATTAAATCTATCATATAGAGTACATTTGAACAGATGTAAGGAAGTATAATGGATAGAGAATTATCCATCAAATGGATGAGAATTAGACAAACATTGTTGATTTAATTGGATATATTATTCAAAAAATTTGTATAAATACTAAGATGAATTTTAAGTTCTGCCACTTGGAAAATTCACAAAGTCTTATCGATCAGTGTAGTGGAAAGGGAATCAGTCAAAGATACATTATATGGATAAACAAAATACTAAAAAATGTGCTTCCATTATATGGATGATGTTGTGAAGATGAACCAGACCAAGATTTTTAAAACAACTTCTATATGAAGTAGTGAGTTATGGATGATTGATTGGATAGACAAGTATTAAATATAAGATTAAATAAAAAAAATGATCAAATAAATAAATTCAATAAATTTCATCATTCAACCATTTATGAGTGCTTTGGAAGATGAGGCATATGAGGAGAACTGGTATAAGATGAGCTGAGTTCACTAGATCGAAGAAATTGTTAAAGAAGGTTATAAAAAGGTGAATCATTGGACAAAGAAATATCATATACACCATAAAAATAAGTAGTTCACCAGACAGAATATTCTTAATGAATACATTAGAAAATCATGTGTTGGATGGAGTTTTGAGTAGCTTTAAAAATATTTTCAAATCCCATTTTAGCACTAATGATTTTGTGCTAACCTATCAATATTTAATTATCTAACTAAGATAAGGATAATTGAATAAATTCATTAACACTAAAGTAAAGGAATTTAGTAGAAGGTTGTGGATGTTGTAGAATTCATGAAGATTCAAGTACATTCAAGAAGACTCTAGAAGAATTGATAAGAATCCAATGAATATCATTGAGTGGTAAAAGAAACTAAGTTCCCACTAATTATTCTACAAGTGAATATATAAAAGGGGTAGAAGAATGGTGCAGGAGAAAATACTTCTCATAGGTACATAAAAGATGGAGTTATAAAATTATTAGATTAGTGAGATTTTTCAACCAAATTGGTTTAAGAAGAGAGAAACCACTCAGAGTAGTTAGACAGATCATTTTTAGTAAAGATACTGAACATATAGTATCAAACATATTTTTCATAAAGATTTTGAGGTGTAGTAGTTATGTTCGTAAGACCGAATGCACATTAGAAAAAGTAGTTGTAGAGTAATTAATATGTGAAGTAGAAAAGGAACATTGGATGATTAATACCATATAGAGGTTGAAGTACACTGTATTGAGTCATAGAATTCATTGGCGCATCAGATAGAAATTTCTAGATGGAAGGTGAGGCACATTGAATGAACCATATAAAATTAAGGCTAAGGCACATTAGATAGAGTTATCAGACAGACATTTCTAGAAAAATTTATAGAGATATTTTTTAATTTTTATATTATGTTATCTCAAAAGATAAGTAAAGGTTATAACTGATTGGAGTCATTATAATTATCTATTGGAATATAGGTAGAGATTTTTAGAAGAGAGCTCAAATATGGGATATAGTATAAATACCACTCACTTTTCATTGATAAAAATATTATTAGTGGAATAATACAAGGACTTATGGGAGTAACCATGTAAAGGATATGGGTTCTCACAATGAGGTTGAACCTTGTCAAAATGCATGTGTGTTTTTTTCATTAAATCATCTGTATTGCACTGAGGTAAAATGATGAGGAAGAGTTTTATAAATATACATACATATTAACCAATAAATTTGTTCACCATTGATTTACTCCCCCCCCCCCTCAAGGTCACTACAAGATCCACCTAGTAATCTCAACTACCCTTCCCTTTTCCATTAGGAAAAATGAAAACATGAATCATGAATTGTGCGGACAACTACCTCTATGATGCAATGTGTTTTATTTTCCTTAACCAATTTATAATGATGGTAATAATAGAGAATTTAATATATATAATTATGATACTTATGAAATATTTTAGATTCTAAAATGATAAACCATATTACTCCCTTTCCTCATTCTATGGAAAATTAAATCATCATACATGCGTATGAGTAAACTATTGCCTCCATGGAACGATTGATTTTCATTTTTCATTCATAACCACCCTAAATAGATGGTAATTGTAATGAATTTAAAGTATAAATATTATTTTTTTAATATGATTAAATTTTTGGTAATAAAAATTGAATAATCAACTTAGTTATATTAACGTTAAACAATTGTTATAAAATTAACCGTCTTAGATAAGAGAACTAAGTGGAAAACAATTTATTTATACTGTGGAATTGTTTTTTATCCATAAATTATTATCCTAATTATTTATAATTATAAAATATCACACTAATAAACAAAAAAATATCATTAATCTATTATTATAATGATATTGTAACTTAATCACCTCATAATCATCCATTAATCATGGTATGCTCATGTTTGGGTTGGTTTGACCACCCACTTGAAAAATGATATGAAATTATATCATGGATAATTATGAAAAAATATTTAATGATATAATAATAAATAATTATTTAAATAATTATTTTTTTTTGTTTATATAAAAGAAACATCAGTATTTAACTCACTAATTAGGAAAACACCCTTTGTAGGTTAAAAATCACCAGAAAATGTTCGTTGTCGATTTCATCTTCTAGGATAAAAATAAATTACTCATGAAAAGAAATATAAACTTCATATATCATTATAATTCATTAATTATAGTAACTATGATGAAATTGGAATGATGAATATTAGGATAATAATTAATAACAACACCATTATTATGAAACTAGCTCAAAACAATCAAGATTATCCACACCCAACATCAAAATGAGGTAATAACCAACTAATATAAATAAAGAGAATAATTATAAAGGAAGTTTATAAAAGTTTATATATATGAAAAATGTTCAATAATAGGTTATTAAGATATTTATGTTTTTTATACAGTTACTTGGAGTGTATTCGACTAAGCGGGGAAACAAGGTAAGGGTTTCTTTATATCATTCTCAACTCCATGGGACATGTTTGATATTGTGCACCATAATTTATTTTATATAATTTGAAAACTAACTAATTTATTTCACACATGAAAATATATTATATTTCATTATATTTTAATTTCCATTTCATTATCTTCCTCTCAAGATCCTTTTATCCTTACATTACAAATTTCATAAAAATTTTATCAACTTAATTTTTGATTCATTGGGGCATAATATTTTTACTTGAATATACATTTCAAGATTTCATTGATCCTAACATTTTAATATTTTATATGGTATTTCCCTTTTTTATCTTGGTAAATTACTTCTTTTTTTCAATAACTAATTCTTTGATAAAATGTTTTCCAAAATAAAATTATAATGTTTAAAAGAATAACTACCACTCTTACCAATTATTCATTCCTTCCATGTCAATAATTTATTTCCCACCAATGTTCTCCTATATTTTTTGGAAAGATAATATGGATTATTTTCTATGATTCTCATAATTTTATTTACCCCTTTTGAAAATGAAAATTTAATACTATTTTTACAATGTGGGTTTTCAAACAAAGGTATTTGAAATATTTTTTTAAATGGTTTTTCATCCTTTCAAAATCAAATGTTTTATCTTCCACCCTAAATTTATTTTTATAACATTTATTGTTTTTCAAGGATTAATTATTGAAGTTTATTTTTCAAAAATTAATGTTTTAAATGTTTTCAATTCATCTTTTGTGAAATAACTTTTGAAAGTAACCCCAAAATTCTTCTTTTTAAGATAATATTAAAAATGTTTTCTAAAGACTCTTTTTAATATTTATTCTATGTGAACATATATTTTCACAGAATATTTAATTTTATATGAAAATTTTCCACTATGTTTTCATGATTTCTAAAAGAAATATTTTTTATCCAAGTTTTATAAAATATTTATTTTAAAATGATTTCAAAAGTTCAAGGACGTTTATTATTTCAAAAGGGGGTTTTCCAAAACTCCTAAAAAAATTATCCATATAATTCATTACCCATTTATACATATTATTCTTAATTAAATATTATTCTTTAAATATTACCATCCACCATCTTTATTTGAAAATATTGTGTAATTTTATTCTCTATCAAAGATATTACTCCTTTTGTAAAATAATTTTTTTTATATCCTATCATTTATCAAGTTCATGTTATGTGATAAGTTTAATAAACCCAATATTTTTTAACAGGTTCATTAAGATATGTTTATTTTGATTTTAAATAGAACATGTAAGTATGTGTGATGATAGGTTGGGTCATATATCACCCTTCAATGCATTGATTTAAGTTTATATCTTGTGAGATAGTCAGGCATGGACATAATGAGTTTGTTTGCACAGATGTAGCCATAATGGGTTTACTCACATTTTCAAGCATGGACATAATGAGTTTGTTTTCATGGACATGGGAATAATGGTTTATCTCGAAAAAATTTTCCTATGCTTATGGTTTTTCAATATTTCAAAGTTATTTTCCTTAATATTACATACTTCTATGCTTATTATTATTCCTATGTTATGCTCTCATGGATCATGTTTATTAACTCACTCTTTTAATTCATGTATTATTTTATTTCAAGCTTTATTACATGATTTATGGCCTAATCTTATTTGGGTATAATTGTTTTATGTATAATTATTATACCTATATGATCATATTATTCTCACTTATGATATTTGATTATTATCACTTATGTTTACCCTTACTGAGAAAATGATCTCTCCCCTTTCTTATGTTTCCATTTTCCCTAGTTATGAATAAATTTAATACATAATTTGCGTCTAGAATGCTATATTATGAGAATAATTTTTAGGAGATGATAGAGACTTATTATGGGTTAAGAATTTTCTCTCATAGTAAAAAAGAAAATTATCCATTGTTTGAACAATACATGAGTTTTAAGACATATAATTAACATATGGTTAGGTATAGGATATCATAGTTCGTATCAGAGTAGGGTTTAGATACCTTTGTACATTAGGATGTTAGTTGATAATAATTTAAGGGTTGATAAGTTAAGGTTGATCATAAGTCCAAAGTTATAGATAACCCTTTAGGTTAGTGAGGTAATGTCAAATATTTTATAGATTAGGATAAGATAACATTAGTGAAAACCCTAGGGATAAGTCTAAAGGATAATTTTAAATATAGGATAATATCCTAAAATCTTATTAAAGTATAGATTATGTGGTTTTCCTAGTAATAAATCCATGTTTGGGTACTACAAGTGCATGCAGGATCTAGAAGAGATGTACCTATGGGTAATAACCTTGAAAAGGGCATATTGGGTATTGACTCTATCGTCGCCTGGTGAATGACAAAGAGTCTTAACCACACACTCTATTTGGAACTCCTTAGGGATATTCTTTGGTCAATTTCATTCTCTTTATAAACCATTATAAAAGATTTATTTCCTAATTACATTAAGGGGTTGGGTTAATGAGTATGAGATAAAATAACTTAACATAACTAAGTAGAACTAAGTGATTTATAGGATTAACCAAGTACAACATAGTTGAAATGAAAGTATAATAGGTTGAAATGAAGGTTTCATTGGAGAATATATCTTAGGATTAATCATTCATATTCATATACTCTAATTCTTTTGGATATTATAATAACCATTTTGGTTTTAGTATTTAGTTGAAACAGGACCATGAAAATGAAGCTGAAAAGGGTATGTATCTAGAAACCATTATGTCTTATAAAAAAATAAGGAAGTGTACTTAAATGTTTGAGAATATTGGTGTATGAATGTTATAATGGAAAGGTTTAGTTTCTTAGTCATGTATAAGGTAGTGAGGATGGAATCTTAATAGAAATTAAAATATTCTTAGTTATTTTCATTAAGTGATATTTATCGATGATATTATAGTATATTCTAAAATTAGTGAGGATTATGTGAAACATATAAGGATTGTTATTCAATAATTTTTCTTTAATGGTTTGGAAACATATATTAATTGTTATCAATAACCTTAAAAAGTGATTTGATGATGAGGTTATATTTTAGGGGATAACTATTGAAGAACACATGATTAAGGTATGGATAACTATTAGTATTAATATAAGATTAATGATGAGGTAATAAATGGTTGATTGATTTTGATAAAATTTAGTTAGATAGTATTGTAATTGATTATGGATTTATATAAAAGGTAACCCGTAATATTTTTTGGTGATGTTCGTCTAATTTTTGGGATTATGATATATATTGAATAGTGTGTGACCTTATGAAATAGAGTTTAATACATTTGATAGTTAAAAATAGATTTAATTTTTGGAAGAATATATAATATCATAGTGGATTTCATGAAGAATCAAATTATTTTAGGATAGGTATGTTATTAAAATATATGATTAGGTTATACACATATTGGGGTATATGGTTGTATGATTAATGTTGTTTTAGGGAAGATATATAACTTTTTATAGCCTAATAGAGTAAGATAGATTTAATATTAGAATTTATATACTGAATTATGGATATGTTAATATTACCCTCACCTGATTTCTTTAATTATTAGTAATTAAAATTTTGATAATGAAATTTCTTTAAGAGGGGAGAATGTAACGACCCGAGATTTAACTGTACATTTTCCTTAAATAAACAATGTGTTTGATACCTTGATCCACATTCAATACTGGAATAAAAAAATCAAAACATATTAAAATCTCATGAATAATATAATCAATTAAAAAAATTATATATTATGATTCTCTTTAATTAATATTTTAAAAATGATGTGTTTCAATGAACCATTTTCAAAAACAGGGTATATTATATTACCTTAATAAATTAAATTTATTTAATTTAAAGGTTTATTATACTAGGTAAAATTTATATTTTTTAAAATATTATTTAAATATTCAATGATTTATATATTTATATGAAATAATATTAAATACACTTGAAGTTTAAGAAATCTTTTTCCAATAAAAATAGTTTTTCTTAATATTTTTTATTTTTATATAAATATATAAATATATAAATTTTATAATTTTAATTTGATAAAAAATAATTAATTTTTTAATTTATAGTTTCCAATTATATTAGGGTTGATTTTTGGGATTTTTATAAAAATGTTGATTTTTAGGTAATTAGTAAAAAATATCGTTTTTACAAATGGAAAGACTTTTAGAACATTATTACTATATAAGTATGAATTATACATTCATGAAACCTTTTTATAAGACAAAATATGCATTTTATAAATGAATTTATAATTTTAAAAAAATTAATAAATTATAAACTCATATTTAATGTTTTATAATTTCAGTTATATTATTCAAAAAAAATTAATACATTATACATTTAGTATTCTAAAATTAATTTTTATCACTTTTAAAATTTAAATAAAAAATAATGGATTTAAATTTTTTAATAATTAGTTATATATTATATTATCAGTACCACTTTATTTTTGGCATAAAAAATAAATTACCTAGTTAAAAACTAGTTACTATGGTGAAAAATAAAATGGTAAAAATGAGTAACCTTAGTGGTAAAGGGTCTATCATGTTTAAAAAATATTTTTAATTGATTTTTAGAGATTTTCATGGAAATAATATCTTTTTCACTCTATTATTTATCAATTTTCGAGCCACTTTCCTTGAAAGTGACTTCTCATTATTGAAAATTTTTGGGTATTTATAAAAATTTCTCTCATTTTTCACTTATAAAAGGTGAACTCCTCTATTCACTTACCCTCAAACCAAATCCCCTTAATTTCAGCCCAAAATCTACCCAAAACTCTCTTAAACACTCTGATACACCTTAATGAGGTTTTGGTATTCTCAAAATAATATCCATCAAAGGTTTAATTCCCTTCTCAAAGAAGGTAATACAAGTAGTGAGGTATAAGTTCCTAACCTCTCTTTTTTTTATATTTATTTATGTACTTTTATTGTTACTCAAATTTATTTTCACCAAATTATAATGAAAAAATAAGTATAATTTATATGCATTTATTTTTTTATAATTATGTTACAATAATTAACCACCCTCCCTTTTTTCATTAAGAAAAATGAAAACATGAATCATGTGTTTTGCGGACTACCGCTACTACGATGCAACGTGTTTCATTTTTATTCACCATCATACAAAGATATTAATAATATATAATTTAATATATAATTATTATACTTATTTAATATTTTATATTTTTAAATAATAAACCATATTACTCCTTTTCCCCATTCGATGGAAAATAAAATCATCATCCATGCGTATGTGTGGACTACCGCCTCCATAGAATGATCAATTTATGTTTTTCATTTCATCACTACCCTACATGGTTAGTTATGAGAATATTTTTAAATTATAAATATTGTTTTTATGATATTAATATGTTAAGATAATAAAAATTTAATAATCCTCTTAATTATATGAACGGTAAACCATCATTATAAAATTAATCCTCATAAACAAGTGATGTAAGAGGAAAACAATTTAATCATACTATGAAATTATTTAGTATCCATCAATTATTATTCTAATTATTTATAATTATGATATATCACACTAATAAACACTAAATTATATCATTATTATTCTATTATATTGATATTTCAACTTAATCACCATATAACAAACCATTAATCATGGTATATTCATATTTGGGTCAGTTTGACCACCTACTTGAACAATGTTATAAAATTATATCATTGATGATTATAAAAACTTAATTAATGGTATATTAATATATAAATAAGTAAATAAATATATTTTTTTATTTTGGAAAAGATACATCAATTTTTAAATCGCTAATTAATAAAACACCCCACATAGGTTAAAAATCACCAAAAAATGTTCATTATCAATTTCATCTTCAAGGATAAAACTAAATTAATCATGAAATAAAATTTAAAATTAATAATTAATTATAATTAATCCATTATATCAATTATAATTAAATTTTAATGATGAAATTTTTGAGAATAATGAATAAAACATCACTATTACGAAACTAGTTTAAAACGATCAAGATTACTCACACCCAACATCAAAATTAGGTAATAACTAAATAATATAAATTAATTGAATAATTATAAATGAATTTTATAAATGTATATTTATATTGAAAGGTTTCTGAAGATGTGATTGAGATATTTTTTTATATAGGATCTTAGAGTGCATTTAACTAAGTGGGGAAACAAAGTGTTTTATTGTCTCATTTTCAACTCCATGGGACATGATAAATATTTTGAACCATAATTTATTTTATATGGTGTATTCACTGCCCAAATAATTTCACAAATTAAAATATATTCCATTTCATTTGATTTTAATTTCTATTTCATGATATTCCTCTTCAAGACCTTTGATTCTTGTGTTACCAATTTCATAAGAGTTTCATTGACTCAATTAATGAATTGGGTCATAGTATTTTTACTTGAATATACTTTTTAAGATTTCATTAATCCTAAAATTTACATATTTAATATAGTATTTAAATTTTTTTATATAGGGAACATAATTATCATCATAAATAACCACTTCTTTGTTAAAAATTTTTCTGAAATAAAATTATAACATTTGTAAGAATAACTCTCACTCTTAACAATGAATATTTCCTTCTATGTCCATAATTTCCTTCCCTCCAAAAGTCTCCTCTATTTTTAGGAAATATAATATGTATTTATTTATATGATTCAAATAATTCTCTTTACCCCTTTTCAAAATTTAAATTTAATAATATAATTTTGTTGTGGGTTTTCATACAAAAGTATTTGAAAATGTATATATTTTTTATAATGTTTTACATACTTTCAAAATCAAATGTTTTATCTTTCATGCCACATTTATTTTGATAACCCTTATTCCATTTCAAATATCCATTATTGAAGTTTATATTTCAAAATTAAAATTTTTCAATGTTTTCAATTCATTCTTTATTAATTAACTTTTTAAAGTAACTAGTAAATTATTATTTTTAAGTTAATATTGAAAATGTTTTCTAATGACTATTTTTAGGATTTATTCCATGTGAATAGATTTTTCACTAACTATGTAATTTTATATGAAACTTTCCCTCTACGTTTTCGTGGATCTAAAAGAAATTATTTTTCTTCTAGTTTTATAAAATATTTATTTAAAAATATTTTCAAAATTTCAAGGAAATTTCTTATTTAAAAAGTTATTTTTCCAAAAGTCCTAAAAAGTGTTCTTTATATAATTCATTATCCATTGATACATATTATGATTAATTCAAGGATATTCTTAAAATATTACCATCCACCTTCTTTATCTAGATGGATTATGTGATGTTATTTTCTATCAAATATATGTCTCTTTTTGGAAAATTAGTTTTTAATATCCCATGATTTCCCAAGTTCACATTATGTAAGTTTAAGAAACTCATTCCTTTTCAATGGGTTCATTAAGATATGTTTATGATTTATTTGAAGTGGAACATGTAAGTATGTATGATTAAAGTTTGGGTCCTATATCATCCTCCAATGCATTAGTTTAAGTTTATATCTCATGAGATAGTCAGGTGTGGACATAATGAGTTTGTTCATATAGGTGTGGGAATAATGGGTTTTTAAAAAAATTAAAGTACGAACATAATGATTTTGTTTACATAGGAATGGGAATAATGGTCCGAATAGCCTAAAGGCCTTATTTCTTTTTATTGATTTTTGATAACCCCACTTTTAAGGGATGAGGGGGAACCCTTACAAGGCCCATAGGCATAGATATTACATGACCCGTAGGTCTTAGGAAATATACAGGCTATAACTACATGGAAATGCTCCTCCCTAGCTTCTTTATCGTGATATTATCTCTCCACCTTTGCATGGATAGTTTAGCTAGGCTTCCCGTGAAAGCACAGGATGGTCCCGATGCAAAATGTCATACCCTCACTTTTTAACAAATCCTCTTAAGCTTCTTCTCTGGTGAATGTGCCTGCTCTGAATCCTCATCTGGATTCTTCTCCTTATAGATTCTGTCTGGTCATTAAGCCCAATTTTAGGTGACCTGAATCCCATGAGGTGGATTGAAGGCCTTGAGGTGTCCTAAAGGCCTTAAGGTGGCCTAAAAGCCTTACTAGCCTGAAGGCCATGGGTGGCCTAAAGACCTTAAAGGACCCGAGGCCCAAACCGATGGCCCGAAAGCCCAAACAGATGAATAGTCTCGGCTTCTACAGTACTAAATAGTACCTAATACAGTGCGGCTACAGTAACTCGGAAATTATGTCTTCACTCGGTTTTGAAATCGGGTCTCTTGGATGCACTTGTTGATTCCTCACCAACTAGGCTGAGGCTCTTGTGCGGAATGGGAATAATGGGTTTACTCACAACGTTTCTCACTTTTTCAGGAACAAACATAATTATTTTGTTCACATAGGCATGGGCATAATGGGTTTACTCACAAAGTCTCTCCTATTATTAGGGTTGTTCTATATTTCCACGTTGTTTTCCTTGATATTCCATATGTTTATGCTTATTCTTATGCCTATTCTATCCTCTCATGGATCATGTTTATTATCTCACTCTTTTGATTCATGTATTATTTTATGTCAAGATTTATGCCATGATTTATAGCCCAATATTTGTTCAGTATAGTTTTTGTATGTATCTTGATTATACCCATATGCTCATATTATTCTCACTTATGATTTTTGATTATTGACACTTATGTTTACCCTTATCAAGAATTTGATCTCACTCATTTATTATGTTTCAATTTCCCAAACTTATGAAAAAAATTAATATATAATATTTTTTTATAATGGTATCTTATGAGAATAATTTTTGGGATATTTGGAAGACTTGTTATGGGTTAAGCAGTTTCTCTCATAGTGAAAAGAAAAATTTCCATTAATTGAAAAACACATGAGTTCTATTAGTTAATGTTTTATCATGATTCTCTATAACTCTAAACCTAAAAGTCCTTGGGAATGTATTATAATGCAATATTTTCTTTAATACATGCAATTATTGAATGTTTAGGTCGGGATATTATATAATAATTTCCTAAAAATCATTTCCAATCATTTAAGTAATAATATCTCTAATATAATCACATTCCATCAAGATAAATCAAAGGAAAAAACCTAAGAAGATACACCAATTAAGATCCACTTTGGAAACTCTAACTACTCTAGGCTCTATAAGAACAATACTACAAAAATATATGATCATAACCATTCCAAAATAAGACTATTCTTGGAAAAAAGAGGGATAAAATCCTATAGGAAAGATAATCACCTTTTAATTTGAACATTTCTAGGAGGAAAAATAAAAGTAACATAGGATATAGGCCCAAAAAATACATACTTGAAAACTCAAATCAAAATAATCTAAATAAAACTAAAAGGCATGCCTATAAACATAATTCGCCAAATTAAAACACTTTCAAAAATTCACATTTTCCCTTCAAAACCATAAAAAAAATTCACCCTATTTAAACATAAAAGCTTTTCATACCACTTATAAAAACAAAAAAAACATATTTTTGAAAACTCCACATCATCCTTGAAATACTACATATATTTTTCTATTAAATCATTCATGTCTATTTCAAAATATTTTTCCAAATCCAATTTGTATACAAGAAGAGGCCACCTTTAAAGTTTAAAACATCAAAAGTTGAAATCATTAACATTTTAAAACTATTTAAGGAAAACTAGTGTAATTTATTAAAAAACTTCACACAAATATTTTTTTAAACTTTTAACACATACCATTTTTTCAAAACCATCTAATTAGAAATCCAAACACGAAGTTTGATTTTAAATTAATTTTAGAAAAACTAATTTATTACTTTCAAAACTAAAAACCTCACCATTTCAAATACAATATTTTAAAAATTAAAACTCAGTATTTACCCAAAAAATGAAACACGTCATAATCAAAATGAATTAAAATCAAAGTCCAACACAAAATTCAAAGGGGAACTAGTTTCTATGTGAAGCCCAGCTGTATAGATTATAAGACCATGTTCCAACTACACAACTAGAAATGGGAGTAATAATTAACCATGTAATTAAACTACACATATATTGGAAGGCTTTGTAAGCTCATCAGTCATCACCAGTTTACTCCCCTTGTCATCAACCAAAACACAAAAAAGAAAAAAAATCATATATCATAAGTAAACAATGGAAATAAAAAACTCAAGACTCAAAGCCTGAATTCCCCTGAAACTAGAGACTCAAAACATGAAAGATATAGCTAAACACTTCCCTTACATACCTCCCGAGTCCTGGTAGTCCTGTCTCTAATCTACTATTGATCCAAAAATAGAAAATGGCATTCTAAAACCTATTTTCTCTTAAAAACTTGATCTTTGATGCCATTTTATCATAAACCAACTCCATACCTCCTTGAACCAGGTGCCTCAGGTATATCACGGATAGGACTGAGTGCCCAATTTAAGGTGGCCAAGAGTTTTTTGTGACAATATATAAAATGATATACATTACCTTAATTTTGAAACATAGATTTGGTACTCAAAATGCATGACACTGATCTAATACCACTGAAGGTTTCTAGGGAAAACACTTCTTCAAGGTAGTGGAAAACAATAGAAACCTTATTCCTAATATCACTTTGAATTGAAACCAAAACCACATGTATATAAAATTAATAACATATATCATGAACTTATGAGACTATATAACTATAGTCAATCATATACTTGATAAATACCACTCAAGAATAGCCATCAGAATCTTTCCTTATGGTGTATACATGGATCAAATACTCTCCCAATGCTTGGGTGGGATCCTCTATGAATTTAAGATATTTTGGTATCTTTTAAGAGTCACTATAGGAAAATGGTAAGATAAAAAATGGATTTTTAGAGGTGGTTTGAAAACTAAAACAAAATAAATTCACATTTATTTCACAACATTTTTTAAAAAACTACCACATTTTTTAATACACTTTCCTATGAGATCCCCCTCCCCCAAAACCCTAATTTTCCCATTTCACCCTAATCCCTTATTTTTTCCCCATAACCATACAATATCTATGGTTATGTGTGGATATCCTAGCATAAAGTGATCCCTCCCTTTCCCCTTTCCCCCTTCCCTTAATCCCTCCCCCCTCCCTAAGCCCTCCCTAACAATGTGCAATCAACCCAACGATAATTGATGTTCCTGGAGATGTGTTATTCCTATTTATATTGAACTTATAATACATTTTAAATGATATATACCTAATTTTATTATTTATTTTTTTGAGAATTAAAAAATTAGAGTCCAAGTACTTAGATATTACTTATTAATAGTTATTCATAATTGAAATGATGTTTTTAACTATTCAATAGTGTTCAATATTTTTAAAAATAATCTGTGTTTATTATTTCATTACAAGATATATTATAACACTTTATTGAAATGGAAATATAATTTATTATTAGTATTTGATAATAATAACCCTTCTTTAACTTTTTTTACCGGAGATATGGGATCTCCCTTCATACTTTTATAATTTTTACTATAAATTTAAATTTGAAAATTAAAAGTTAATTATAAAATTTGATTTTAAAAATCAATTGAAACCTGATGGTTTTTTATTTTATAGCCATTTTAGGTTTCAATTTCTACCAAACATATGTTTTTAGTTTTGAAAATTTTATTTATTATTTCCTATATTCCTTAATATGGGTTAATGGAGATTTCAATATTAACACTCAGGATTCTAGAATGGGTTGAAGGGACACATTAATGTTGATTTTGGTCTGTTTTTTTTTATAGTTGGTTTTTGAGAGTGTGATTCACATATTATATATCTAATTATTTGGATTTTTTATATATTTTTAATGGTATTATTTAAAAAAAAATTATATGTGAATAGTTTAATTTTGAAAAATTAAATGTTATACTTGTTTTAAGATATATATTTTAAAACTTTTTTAGTTTTTAAAATTATAGGAATGTTGAGGAAAAAATGATTCATTGACATGAGTTGATTAACACCAGATATATCACCCACCATCCAGACATCACCAAATTTTCCTAATCATCACTCACATATTGAATATGGAATGCCCTCTAGCTCCCACCTGAAACATCCGGCATGTCCTTTGGCTCCCTCTAAATGGCATATGGCATGGTCTTTTTCTTCCTCCAAATGACATATGTCATTCCCTTTATCTCCACCACAAAAACATCTGGAACACTTCCAATAAAGTCATTAGGTTTTGTAGGCAATTTTCATGCATTAATGGAGTAGTTGGTCACTCCAGTCACCTCACGAGGATATTATAGGTTCATGATTATAGGTACAAAATATAATGTGAAAAAAATGTATTTCATTTTTATATACTAATATATTTTTTCATAATAGATACAAAAAATAATGTTAGAGAAACAAACATTGATAGTTTATAAGTTTGGAATCTAGATGGAATGAAGATAATTATACCATTTGATATTTTTTAGGTCCCAACAGAGGATATTGTGGGATTATTAATTTAGATCTTGAGCCATTTGTCTTGTGATCTAGTGACCCATCCCATTACATATTCAAATTGGTGGAATATGCCTCTATATTAGAAGAATTAGGTATTTGATTCACAAATGAAGGTAATTTTAATACATTATGCATTGTAGATTAAATTGATTGTCATTATTTAATTAAATTCTAATAATTTGAATGATTTTTTTATATATGTTCTTACACTTTACCATGGAAAATGTTATCATGCATCAATGGAATTTAAAAAAATTGTGTAAGAAATGGAATGATTTTAAATGGACGTAGTGGAATGAGTTTAATGATATGCCACTGACTATTCAATAAATGTATGATAAGGTACATGAAGGTGGACCTTTAGACTAGTGGATGTATTTTGTCTATAGTAATCATCATGAAAATCATATGGTATTGGATAATATAATTTTATATTAATATAGTTTTATATATATGTATAAAAAAATTATTAAATTACCTACTATTATTTTAGAAAGTTTCTATGAAAAATGCATTGAGAAGAGTGAAAAAGATAATCCATCACCCATCTAATTCAAATAGTTTTTCAAGAAACAGATCTATAATGGTAGTTTTTTTATGAATTCCAATATTTATATGATAATATTGCATTTTTTTATACTAAAATATTAATTTCTCTCTTTTTTATGTAGATGAATAAGTTGGGGTAAAAATTTACTCAGATATAAGTTTGATTATATATTCATACCAAACCCAATGGTAGTTATGTGAATGATCCTTCCAAATATATTGGGGTACAAATTTCTATTCCTCGTTATTTTTTCATTCCATAAAATCTGTTTTATAGTAATATATTTTATAGTATTCTTCAAATTCCTTATAAATTAAACATGTTTCACTTAATGATAGTGTTTTTTAAATTTCTCCATTAATATTATTTATTTTGTATAAGTGATCGATCTAAGGCATACACTACTCTTTATTATCATTGAGTGAAATTTTTAACCTGGAGGCACAACCCAAGAGATATCCTTCCCTTTGATGTATTTAGGTGTTACCACTAAGAAACTACCTTTATTTTCCTATTGGATTTTGGAAATGAGTGTCATTGGTCAAATTGATTTATTGGAATGAGTTTATTCAAGTTCTATATTTTGAATATAATGTTTATAGTTTTTGGGTTTTAAAAAGAATATGGGTATTATGATTTTTTTCTACCTTTTATTTTTAAATTAACTTTGTGTTTTTTGGATAAAAAAAATTTAAAATATTTTGAATATTTGATATCAATCATTTGAAATTATTCATGAGACGTATAAATTAGTTGTCTTCTATTTTTTTTTAATGTTTATTACTTTAAATTTGAATGATATTTAATGTATGATTAAAAATAAAATAATTGTGGGATTCCAACCATGTGCACTAATTTTTTCTCTCCCAGAATGATCCTATGGTCATTTCCTTGGGAAGGAGCATCATGGTCAAGTGCATGAGATAGGTTCTAGACCATTACAATCTTAGTTTTTTGGCAGGTCATCGGGGTCATTTTATGTGGTCACGTCTATTTCAAGTGGTAGTTCTTCTCTCCCTCCTAAATATCAAAGAGAATTTTTTATGATGAAAAACACAATTCAAGAGAAAGGGAACACAATATGGAAATTTCATAACCCGTCCCAATGGGGCTCATGTCTCAACTCTCCAATCCTTCCTCCAATAGGCTAGGGAATGAAGATTAGCACTGAGTAGGCATATCAGTAACATAAGCGGCCTTAGCCTAAAGTACTTGTACATACACACACATCTCCAAGCCCATACAACATTGAAATACAAAACAACTAAAAAACCATGCATCCATACATCTATATCCTACAACCAGAGTACGAAAACAAGTAATGGAAAGTAAATCGGTCCAAATACAAGCCCACCACAAAGAGTCTAAAAACAAGTCCAACCTGAATGTAAATATGGGGACTATTGTCAAGATACCGCAGAAACACACCTTGTTATGTCTGGATCACTAAGCACTGTCCGGTACTAGTCCCTCTAGGAGTCCATCAAAGGTTCGATTTTCTGTATAGGACATAACACGTGTGGCCAAATACCATTAAGGGGTAGTATAAAAAACCTAGTGGGACACCCTGAAACCACAAAGAATATAACAACAATAATAATAGTCATATCTACATAGGTATATGTATACAACACATATAACAAGAATATTCAGATATACTCAACAAATATACATAGTATCAAGGTAAAGTCACAGCCATAATGACATCCTAGGATTCCTTCTCGATAGTTACATGTAGCACTCATCGAGGAGAACACACTCCATGAGTTAGATAACACAGATAGCATTCATTCAAGAGGTAGTGCTTGTCAGGTATCGTCATAGTAAGGATATGCTGGAAGTCTAAAGAGATATGATACACAGATGAGGATCACACCCAAGGCCATGGGTTATACCAACAACTCAATCTGGAATAACCCACAAAGTAGAGGATCGAAACCTGTGTAGTGTTGGTTATAAAGATACAAAGAAATACACCTAGGGAAAAAATATGATATAGGATCTCACCCTGGGACTCACAGAAGGATTCCAAAAATTATGTCTATAAAGTCATTCTGAAGGGATCACCATCCTATGTGTAGGACATGATTCTATACTAACCATTAGGGAATTGATATAGGGAATACACCTTAAAAAGACTTGTCCAAGATATATAGGAAAAGGGATTCGAGCCTTCATTGAAGGAGTACACAGTATGTAATATCAGTATACAGTATGTCCCTTTGATACTGGGTTCTGCCCATGTAAGTAGCCTGTGTCTATGTCTATATCCAAGTACACAACTCTACCCATGTAAACATGTATGTTCATGTCCTTGTGGGAGTACACAACATGCATGTTCCTGTGTACTCCTAGTTGTGTATGTGTACCACCCTGGGTACACATCGATCCATCGAGGAGGAGTCACACACTGTGTGATAGAGTCATGCTCTGTTTGATACTTAACTTCATCTTGAAACACTAGCTTCCACTATGAGGGTCTCACAAGTCATGTTCCTCTGAAACACACACTGTGTAGATCAGGATTTTCTATAAATCCAAAACATTCCTCTGTGTGGTCCCCCACTCCTCTGGCCTCCATTCTAGCCATGAATCATGATGGGAAAATGTGGATCCACTCTCAGTGAGCCTCATTATGGCTGTTTGTTGGAATCAAGCCTTCAAAACTATTCGAGAAATGATTTCCATTGGTTCTTATCACTGTTTCATGCCCCACTCGAATCTAGGGTCTCTAATCTGGTCTGATCCTCTTGCTGCTACCATCGTCGTGTGATATACATGCCATAATGAGTCTATATTTGAGATATCGAATCGTTTCACCAAGAAACAAGTGTTCAAAGATCAATTCCTCAGTATTTGGGTTGAACACTACAAAAATATTTTTTCTTTAAAGGCATTTTTTTGCGTTTAGAGGGGGTTATGACCCTTATAAATTATTTAGCGATGATTATGATGAACCATAGCTAAAGTGGATGTGGTATACTATTAGATGTTGTTTTTATGAAACACGGGTAAAATGAAGGGAGAATTGGAAGTGGTTGAATTAGAAGGGGTCTAATACCCTTCTAATTTTGCCTTAAATTTACCCATAAAATTGAATTTTAGAAGGGTTTTATGATTTGGGGGGTTTGTTAACAACCTCTAGCTACACCAAATTTAGGGGCGATTAAAACCGCCCCTATATAAGCCCTTATTTTTTCATATATTATTGATTATTTTAAGATCCACTCCCTGTACCCCTCTCAAGTTCTCCCATCCCCTCTGGTTCCCCATTCCCTTTCTCTTTCCAGTTCTCTCAAGGTTTTCATGCCCCCTCTTGTTCCCAATTCTCCCACCCCGATAGATCTCTGACCGACTCCAATTACCATTTCCCCCCCTCCCTAGTTCTCTCTACCCTACTCGAGCCCCCGGGATAGAACCCCTCCCTCCTCTATGCAAATGTGGAACCTACTGACCCATCAACCTACCTTTATAAATCCCCTTCGTGCTTTTTAAAATCTCGTTCAACGGGATTCAAACCTTTTTCAGGCTCTTTCATGAGCGCCTCACTAACCCCATGCCCTACCATTGTACCAATTTTGATATCTGGTATATAAATACACCAATCAGTCTATTTATATACATTTCTTCATTTATTAAATAAATATTATTTATATAAACTATATAGTCATATGTATATTTACATACATTTGAGTAAGTATATTTTTACATATATTTATAATTTTATTTATGTTATGTTATACACATATGTTTATCTATTTTTAAATATATTCATATAAATTATTTATAAATTTCAATATATATTTATATATTATGTGCACGTTTATTTATATAATATATATATAATATATAAAAATAATTATATTTACATATATAAATATATATTTATAAATACATTATTATTTGTGTGTGTGTTTATGTATTTATATAATATTTATAGATATAATATAATTATAATATATATTTATATAATCATTTTTATATACTTATACATGTGTCTATGTGTGTGTGTCATAACAATAATATTATTAATTATTATTATTATTCTTACGCCTGTTTTTTAAATAATAAAAATTATATGTTTGTTTTATAAATAATATACATTTATTTTATGATTTATATCATACATATATTATATTAAATACATTTATATTATATATTTATTTATGTGATTATATA
Source organism: Viscum album (assembly GCA_963277665.1). Taxonomy (NCBI): domain Eukaryota; kingdom Viridiplantae; phylum Streptophyta; class Magnoliopsida; order Santalales; family Viscaceae; genus Viscum; species Viscum album. The sequence goes on from OY728157.1 coordinate 544,460,046, forward strand.
CATATATATTATATCATGTATAGGAATATATACATACACACATAACTAAATACATTCATATAATTAGAAATATATATATATATATATAATAATTAAATAATATAGTATATATTTAATACAATAATTTATAATTATTATAGTATAATAAAAAATTTATAATATAATTATATATTATATAAAAAATTATATTTATATTTATATTTTGTCTATATTATATATATTTGTATACATAATATAATACAAATGTATTTATACATAAATATATAATACAAATATATTTAATATAATATATGTATAGCATAAATCATAATTTAAATGTATTCAATTAATGTATAGTATCTATAAAACCGCATATAATTTTTATATATTTGAATAAATATATTTATATTATGTATACCAATATTTATATATGTATACATTTTTATTTATATGTATAAGTATTTATTTAAGGTATTTTTATAATTTATTTATATATATGTGTTTATAATGTATTTAAATATATTTATATACATATATATATACACACACATGCGCGCGCACGCACATATATTATAAATTTTGATTTTTTTAAGAAAAATAAAAAAACAAAGGGGGTTAAAAAACTAAAAAATGGATTTTAAATTCATTTGTATAATAGATTTATATTAGAGGGGGGTTAAAACCCCTATATTTTTTTAAAATAAATCCCATATAAATTATAGTTGGTTCTAAAAAATCACCTCTAAAATATATTGGAGATATTCTAAAAAAATAAACAATCTTATAGGGGGTTAAAACCCCCTCTAAATAACCATTGTTAAATACACTTTTTTGTAATATATGCTCATATAATGTATTTAAATACATCTATATATTTTGTTTTAATTATATATATATATATATATATATATATATTATTGAATTTTATTTTTAAGAAAATAGTGGGGGTTCGAAACCCCCTCTAATCTCTTAAATTAGATAGGGTTTTGAACCCACCCTAATTTATGATATTAGAGGGGGTTGGGAACCACTGCTAATATCAATTATTAGTGGAAGTTATAAACCCCCACTATTTTCTTAAATAAAAAAATTCTATAATATATATATATATATCACCTAAAAAATCCAACTGAATATTATATATATATCCAATATGTATATAGCACCTCTAAAATATGACTAAATATATAACACCACTAATTATTAAATTAGGGGTAGTTTTTGGAATAATTGTCTCTAAAATCCAACTGAATATTAAAAAAATAGTGATAAAGAATTATAGGGGGTTTAAAAACCCCTCTAAATTATATGATTATAAGGGGTTGTGTACGACCCCCTCTAATTTATACAGAAAATGAATTTAGATGGGGTTTTTCATAACCCTATTTAAATAACCATTGTTAATCTATTGTTTTTTTTCATGGAACCATAGGTAAAATAAAACCCTCATGATGAACAAGCATAGAAAAATGGGAGAAAACCAAGAAACACGTAAAAGAGGAACGAACCTCATCCATGTTTAATTATCCTTGATCTGTTGTAGTTACAACAACTAACTAAGAGCCAATAATAATCAAACAAATATCCTAATAAATCCCCATAGGTAAACCCATCCTACAATATGACTGATCTTCGAATCAATCCATTGGTCTATTGATTCTTTTTCATCATAGAAAACAATAATGGGGAATAAATCCAAATAAACAAACTTCCTGCCATGATTTGGATCGATCACTGACTAAGAAAGAAGTTGTGTCATTGTCATTGGTGAGATCCTATGATTCCATTGCACACTGATCATTGATCCCTGGTCTGGTTTTCATTCACCCACCAAATCTACTTCGACGGATCTCCAATGATTCTCTGGATATTAAAGGTTTAGAAATTAAACCTTATAATTCACTATAATCATATATTTAAAGGATAAGGTAGGTCACTGGATCAACGAATAAATAAAATATTTTATTTAAATTATTTCATTCATTTTACTCCTATGATAAAGTTTCTATAAAAAAACTTGCATCGACAAATTTTATGGCATGCCTAAGGTAAAATTCATGTTCTGAACTCAACGGTGCCCTTGTATTTCTAATCTAGGTCACTTTTTAGAAGTTATTTCACTTTTTTAGGAAAAATGTGCATGCATACTAATTAATATATTTAATATATTTCAAACATTTATTCTAGGAACATCGGGCCTTGGAATCACACGTCATCTCAGCTCTTGGTCTCAAAAATAATTCATACAATATCTAAAAATAATACATATAAAATATTATTTGTTACATTCTTCCCACATTAGGGATTTACTTCCTAAAAAGAATAAACAAATGACTGTATAAAAATATGTGGGTATTGAGCACGCATTTGAGCCTCCCACTCCTAGGTTCTTTTCAGAAGATTCTCATACTACCACTGAACATGCACCAAAGGAATCGATCACCCACAAAGGATTATCTCTTAATGATCCTTGGTCTCTATCGGGTACTCATCAAAGGTAGCTTCATCCTTGATATCTAGCTCACCTTAGTTGATAACGTGTGATGCATCGTGCATGTACCTCCTTAGTTGCGACACGTAGAAGGCATCATGTACCTAGTCTAACTATAGAGATAGATCTAAGAGGTATTCCACCTTTCCAACTCTACACAATATCTAAAAAGGGATAATGAATTTTGCAGATAAATTTCTGCCCCCATCCAAATCTATGTAATCCACATCGAGGTGAAACTCATAGGAACACATGGTCTCCCTCCTCAGATTCCAAAGTCCTTAATCGTATATCCGCATAAGACTTATGACAGATTTTTGTAGTCTTCATTCACACCTGGATGATCTTCACCTTCTTAGTAGTGGCTCACACCAACTATAGGCCTATAAGTGTTGACTCTCCTAGGTCAGTCTAGCAAAGTAGTGACATGTAGGGTTGCCTGTAAAAGGCCTTGAATGGTGTCATACTGATGGTGGAATGGTATCTATTTTTGTATGAAAACTACACCAGTGTTAGGTGATCATCCCAACTATATACAAAGTCCAACATGTAATATTGCATCATGTCCTCCAGAACATGAATGGTCTACTTAGTCTGGCCATCAGTCTGGGGGTGAAAATTCATTTTCAAATGCAACAAAGTCCCAAATGCCTCATGTAATCTCTTTCATAACTGATATGTGAAGACAGAATCATGGTCATAAATGATTATCAAGGTAAATAGATGGAGTCAGACTATCTTTTTCATGTATAGGTGTCCCAAGCTATTTATTGAACTCTACTCTCATATAGCTAGGAAGTGGTCTGACTTGGTGAGTCAGTCTATGATCACCTAGATGGTATCGTGACCCCTGGATGTATGTGGTAACCCCATAATGAATTACATGGATATTTCATCTCACTTACACTCTATAACCTCAATAGGTTGAGATAAACCCACTAAAACTAAGTGCTCAGCCTTCACTTGCTGACAAGGGATCAAGAGATAAACTCTGCAATTCCCTATTTCATCCTTGCCCACAAAAACTGATGTCAGAGGTCCTGATATATCTTTTCCACATTTGGATATGTTTCTAAAGTAGATTTATGAAACTCTATTATAACTCCATCCTATAACATCACATGTACCATTGTGCATCCTATAAAAAGAACAACATGCTCCCCACATTCAGAAAATCAATCAAGAGCATTTCTAGTGGATATATGAGTATATAGAGCCTCATAGTCAGAATCCCAAAGTTGTGCTTCTCTAACTTTGTTTAAAAGAGTATGGGTAAAAAACATCTACTAGATGTAAGATTCGCCATCTCCATCTATAAAGTATAAGTACAACTAGGCCAATTACTTTAATTCTGCATTCAGCAACTACGAACAAGATATCCTACTGAGATCATCTGCTACCACATTCCCCTTCCCAAAAGTGTAGACAATCTAAAATTCATAATCCTAGAGGAACTCTAGTCATAACCTTTGTATCAAGTTAATATCTTCTAAGATAAGATATACTTGAGACTCTTTTGTTCATAATAGATGATAAAATGCTCACCCATCTGGTAGTGTCTCTGTATCTTTAGTGCAAATCCTATTGTTGCTAACTCAAGATCGTGGGTCATATAGTTCTACTCATGTGGTTTAAACTAACATGGACCATAAGAAATCACTTCCTACCTCTACATCATAAAACAACCAAGCCCAATTATTCATGCATCACATAACACTATGTACTCGACACTGTAACGAACCAACTTGAGGTACCCTCAAACCTGGCACCTAACCCGATCCATTACATACTTTAAGGGCATTCCTGATCCCCATGAGTTGGCGATAAGCACCCGATCATCGAACAAAATGTCAAGGGAATGATTTCTCCTAGCTAGAATAAATTACATGGTAATATAAAAATATATATATAATCAAAGCAGAAAGAAATAAGAGATGACTGATATATATAGGTTCCATAACTATAAGAAGATAGTGGAAACAAGACAACCACTGAAGTAACTACAAAATAAAAGATACAAGTCCAACTAAAAAGCATAATTAAAATAAGAATATACTCTATGTGATAGTGTGGGAAACCTCCCACAATCTCATCACTAGCAACCCAACTCAACTGACAGGAAAACTCACCACCTTACTACAGTGCCTTGTCTTTCCCTACATCGAAATACATACAAAGGTCTATACACCGCCAAAGGGGTGAATGGGGTGTAATCTAACAAAATCAGTAGGATTCCACTCAGGTGTTCCATAACAAGTCTCTATATAACAATTCTCATCTGATCATTTCAATAAAACATGATATGATAAGCAGTAAAGAAGTTTTATAGAAAACATGGTAAAAATTTCTTATTTCCATAGTTCTAAAACAAAAGCAGGTATATCAATTTCAAAGAACATTTTCCATATAATCTTTCATAAGAATAAATATAAATATCAAGGTTAAAACAATACAAATCCAAACGGTACAAAACAACAGTAGCAGTATAGGTATCACAACATTAATGAATACAATAGGTCAAGTAGCAGGCTACTCATACCCAAAAATCTATGAACAATAAAATGTAGTACCTAAATCCAATTATCTACACTCCAGAACTAGGGATACACCCCAAAGTGTGAAACCCCAACATCATATACATACCTAGAGATAATAATCTACACTCTAGGACAATAGGAACACCCAAAAAGTAAACCCCCGCAATGATTGATGGCCTCAAGCTAAACCTTCCACCTAGTCCATAAGGTAACTCATGTTCTCATTTTCACAATCATCTCAATGTTTTGAAAACCATTTCAAAACAATTTATGCAATTCAAAATTTAATAGGTTAACCATACCTTCTTTTTTCAGAAATCATTCAATACTTTTAAAATTACCCATTTTCTTTCCATTTATCAAAAACCAAGGAAAACCCATTTTTCTTCAAATCCCTTTCCAACACACACACAAAATTATGCCAATTTCATACTAATTTATTTATAAATCAATTTATAAAAATAGAACAATATAGTTTATCAAACATAGGCTAGAGAAGAAACCACCTACCTCAAGACTTAGGTCGCACATGCCTGCAATGGAATCCACCAACAAGAAAGAAGGTGCAAAAGATCTAGGAACTTAACCTAGAAAAAATATTCATAAATATGGGGTTTATATCCATCAATCCCTAGATGATCTGTTAGACTCCATAGGATAAGAGAGTAAGAAATGGAGAGAATACTTACCCGGTATGTCACACAATAACCAGTACAAGGATCAATAGCTGGAAAAAGAAGACCTATAGGGGTTAGAGGGCTCCCAAAATTTCCTGGGGATGGCTCTAGGTCAAGAGAAAGAAACCTGAAGGGGAGAAAATTGAGAAATTCATCCATTCTTTCTATTTAAAAAAAATCATCAGCACTTTACATTATGTGTAACCCAATTACACTTCATGTAATTTTCAACTCCCATAATCATTGAGAAATCTGTCACCTTTTGATAAAAAGTGAATTTAATTTAATTTATGAGTTACACGTCATTTAACCCTATTACAAGTTTTGTAATTCTCCTATAGCCTACATAATCAAAAGTTTTCGTGCTAGAAATTCCAACAAATATCTAACTTCATCATTACAGGTATCCTCCCAATTCTTTCTCGACCCTACCCAGTTAATGAAAAGGAAAAACCATGAAAAGGTTTATAACATACCAATTAACAAGGTAAAGGGATGTTACAAACTCCCCATCATAGAAAATTTTTGTCCCCATAAAGCCTATTAAGAAGCCTCCATACTAAAAATATGAGGCAATTACTCTCTCATCAATGCCTCACACTCCCACATCTCATGAGAATCAAAACTGTGTTGACATAGCACTCAAACCAAAGGTATAATCCTCCCACGAAGAACCTTGGTTTCAGAATTGAATATCCTTATTGGCCGCTCAATCACAGATAAGTCAGGATCAACTTCAAGATCACGCCAACTAATAACATGAGATGGATCATATAGATACTTTCAGAGCTAAGATACATGAAACACATTATACATCAACATCATCTATGGTTGAAGTGATAAATGGTAAGAAACCTCACCCACTTTCTCCACAACCTCGAAAGGTCCCACAAAATGAGAAAAAGTTTCCCTTACCTTCCAATCCATCGATGGCCCAAATGGGGTGAAACTTTCAAGAACGCTTAGTCACCAACTAAAAAATCCAATAGCCTGTGATGATGGTCATCATTATATTTATACCTTTTTGTGCCATAAACATTCTATGAAGAATCAAATGAATATTTTTTTTCATCTCTTAAACCAAGATCGTCCCAATCAAGGAACTTTCACTAATCTCTAACCAACAAAATGAATATTTCTGAGGCCAACCATACGATGCCTCAAAAGGATCCATTATGATCATGGATTAGAGACTGTTGTTATAAGAAAACTCAGCCAGCCCCAAGTGATCATCCCAAGCCCCACCAAAGTTGAGAATGCAAGCACGAAGCATATCCTCAAGAATATTTATGGCTATTTCTATCTATCCATCTGACTATGAATGGTATTCCATACTCAAGTGAACCTGAGATCCCAATTCCTCCTAAAGGCCTTTCCAAAAGAAAGAAGTGAATCGGGGATATCTATTAGAAACTATAGCATATGTAACTCTGTGCAACCAAATAATATCTTTCACGTAGAGATTTCCCAACTCTTCAACTTTGGTTATATCCTGGATGGGTATAAAGTGAGCCAATTTTTTCAGTCAATAAATCACAAACCATACCACATTCTTCTTTTTTTGGGTATATAGAAACCCAACCACAAAGTCCATAGAGATATTATTTCCCTACCAAGTAGGAACTGGAAGTGACTGGAGAAAACCTGAAGGTTGCTAATGCTCAGATTTCACATATTGGGATGTATAGCAAAGAGAGACAAACTCAAAAATGTCGCGTATCATACTAGGCCACTAGAATTGTTGCCACATGTCATAGAACATCTTTGTGGTTCTCGGGTTCACTTCCCATTGGGAACTATGGAAATTCTCCATAACAACTCTCCTTACTGACTGTGGTGCCACAAAATGATTCTGGAAAAAAATAACATCCTCTTTGGAGAAAGACCACTCACCAACGGTCTCCCCACCTTTAAGAGATTCTCTAATTCCATGGAGCTCATCACCAAGCTATTGTTCCTGAAGAATCAACTCGAGAATAGTAGAGTTAAACTAAACACTGGTCAAAGATATCTCTTCCCTTGATTCCTATACTCCAATGTGAAACTGTGCAAAAAAAATCCATCAAGTTCCACTATTCTGATGATTCTTTCATTGCCTGGTTTGGAAGTTTCCTACTCAAAGAATCCACAACAATATTCCCCTTTCCTGGGGTGTAGGTGATATCGAAGTCAAACATATGAAGGTATTTTATCCATCATAAATGTCTGAGATTAAATTCTTTATGAGAAAATATATAACTCAGACTCTTATGATCAGAAAATACTATGAACCTCTACCTAAAAAGATAGTGTCGACAACATTTAAGTGCATGCATAACCACAGAAAGCTCTAAGTCATGAGTGGGGTAATTCTTCTGATGTGGTCAAAACTGAAGAGATCTATAAGCCACTACATGATCATCTTGCATAAGCACACAACCCAAACCATCACCAAAATCATCACAAAACACCATATATACTTTACTGGGATCAAGTAAGATCAGGATAGGAGCTGATGTTAGGAGACATTTTAGTTCATCGAAAGAAGACTAACACATTGCATCCCAAGTGAATTTTTCCGCTTTCCTAGTAAGGGCGGTCAAAGGTGATAACATTTTAGAGAAATATTTAACAAACAATCAGTAATATCCAGAAAGACCAAGGAAAATCCGAATCTCAAAGACATTTTTTGGTTCTTTCCATAAAAAAGACAGCCTTTACCTTTTCAGGATCAACTAACAAGCCATGTTCAGAAATCGTGTTCCCTAAGTACTTCACTTCTTGAATTCATAAAATACATTTAGAAATCTTTCTACACAAATGGTGACTTCTCTGAATTTCCAAAACCAAACTCAGATGGTGCTCATGCTCATGCTCGTATTTTGAATAAACCAGAATATCATCCATGAACACTACCACAAAATTGTTAAGATATTGATGGAATATATGATTCATCAAATCCATAAAAATTATAGGAGCACTATTCAAACCAAAAGGCATCAAAATATATTCATAATGGCCATACCTAGTCTTGAAAGTTGTCTTTAGTATATCAGACTTCCGAACTATGAGATGATGATAAAACGACTTAATATCAATCTCTGAAAACCACTTTACCGATTTAATTGATAAAAAGAATCATCCACATGAGGTAAAGGATACTTGTTCTTAACTATTACCCGGTTCAACTTCTGATAGTCCGCAAACAATAGAAGTGAACCATCTGCCTTATTGGAAAAGAGCACAGGGGCTACCTAAGGTGAAACACTAGGGTAAACAAAACCTTTTTCCAATGGGCCATCCAACTGAATCTTAATATATTTCATCCCTAATGGTTCCACATGATAAGTAGGTATTGATATCGATTGTTTCCATGGAACCAAGTTAGCCATAAACTCTACCTCTCTCTATAGAAGAAGACCATAGAAGTTGTCTAGGAAAGTACCAAACAACAATGGGAAGATCAACAACAAAAGAAATGTCATCAATATTAATAAAAAAATAGACAACAAACTTCTAAGATCTGGGCAAGAAGGACCTACATAACCAGACCTTGGGTCCCACTCCCCCTGAAACACACTATAGCTCCCATTGATAGAAAGAAAGAAACTACGCCAATGATAACAATCAAAATCGGCTCGATGAGTGACTATCTAATTCATACTGATGATGATGTCAAACATCTCCAAATCAAGAATGATAAAATCTCATACCAACTCTATATCAGCTATTATTAACGAAAAAGGAAAATGAAACCCCTGCTCTTTCCTCTTACTAAGGGGTGTCACTAATTCCATAAAAATGACATAAGTTTGGTTGGAAGTTTAAGCATATCAAAAAAACATGCAGATATAAATGAGTGAGAGGAACTAGTATCAAATAAAGCACTTTCCATAGAAAATTCAATAAAGATAGTACCTCTCATTATCGCTGGACCTGCATCAACTTCCATTGGACACTCATATACTACTTGAAAGTGCTTCATTTCTAAGGCATGTAGCCAGATCCCTATAGTCTTTAAAGCATCTGACTACCCTATAGTAGCCTTTAGAGCTGACGAACCCTGACCATAACAAGGCATATACATATCCTGATAGAAGTGTTGTAAATGACCAACACGTCCAAAGTTGTTTCACATTTTTATAGGCATAGGAAAAAAATGTTTGGTGTGCCTGATGTTTCCACACTGATAACAAGTTGTAGGTACACTGATAGCTGTAAAAAATGGTGTAGAGGAGGATCACTATTGATACCCACCTCCACCACCCCTGTGATGATCTTATCACTTAATTTTCCTTCCATACGCACCAATAAATCCACCACTAGATGGAAGAGAGGTGGTGAACAATCCAACCTTTTCTGTCATATTAATCTCTACTATAATAGTTTCATCTATTGTATCCACATAGGTAGAAAGATTTAACATAAATACCTATGATCTGATATCCTATCGCAAACCCTGTAGGTACTTTTGAGCCTTGCAAAATGGAAAATCTTAGAAAACCGGTTGGTGTACACTAACACCAAACACTATCCCTACTTCAAAGGAAGAAACTTCAAATATTTTTCCAGCATCAGTGACTCTGGACAAAACTGTTGGAGGAACTGGGTTTTTGAAACCCATCCAATACAAGTCCACATGTCTATATTCCTAGACTATAGAATCTCACTATCTATTAACAAAAACCCTTGATCCTAAATGCATCATACCTCACCTTAATGTTTTTGGGTTTCACCATAAAGTCAAAGATTTGATCAATTCTATCCAGATAGTACTCTGAATCTTAAGGTTCATTAATTCCTTTAAAGGATGGTGGCTTCTCACGCAAGAATCCATGCGATCAATATTTGTCTCCTTCTACTCCTGGATATACCCCAAAAATTGTTTTCTAAAATCATGTTACATTATGATCAATATCACAAAATGAATGTACTGTAGCCTTAATGAAATTATGATCTGTTGGTAGATTCCCTTGTGGAGCATCAGCTGCACCCTCCTGAGGAACTAGTGGAAGACGTCTCAGAGGCATAATGTTGCACACCAAAATAGAAGGAATGATCAGACAATAGAGTAAATCTTAGTTCAAATAAAAAAACCCATAAGTTGAAACAAATATTTAAAACAAAACCCAACACTAGAGACACATATACCAATGTCCCATGGTAACTTGAGTCTCATCATAAAAATATCTATCCAGAAACTTATCACAACATACCTCTCAAGCCCTGAAAATAATATCTCTAGTCCAACAGATGTTCCGAGACAAGGACTCTTGGGTATAGACAACCTATGATACCACTTTGTAATGAACGAATCTGGGGTATGATCAAACTTGTCACATGACCCAATTTGTTACATATCCAAAGGGAATTCCTGATCCCCACGGGTTGGATAAAGGCACCCAGGTATCAAACAACATGCCAAGGGAACAATTTTTTCCAACCTAAATGAAGGTCATGGAAATATATATACTCAAAGTAGAAGAAAATAGTAGAAGACTAATATATATAGGTTCCATAACTATAAGAAGACAGCAGAAATAATACAGCCACTAAAGTTCCAACTAAAAAGGACAATGAAAACAAGAAACAAATCCATGTGATAGTGTGGGAAACCTCCCACCATCTCACCACCAGCTACCCAACTCAGCTGACATGAAAACCCACTACCTCACTGCAGCACCTTGCCTTTCCCAGTATCAAAAGACATATAAAGGTCTATGCACCGCCAATGGGGTGCACAGGGTGTGAGCTAATAGGATCAATAGGATCCCACCCAGGTGTTTCATAATAAGACTCTGTATAAAAATTATCATATGCTCATTTCAATAAAACATGGCATGATATACAGTAAATAAGTTTTATAGAAAACATGGTAAACATTTCCCTTTTCCAAAGTTTGAAAACAAAATCATATATATGAATTTCAAATAACATTTTCCATATCATCTTTCACAAAAATAAACATGCATACCAAGGCTAAAACAATACAAATCCAAGAAATACAAAACAATAGTAGCATCAGAAGTATCACAACACCAAGGAATACAATAGGTCAGGTAGAAGACTACTCATACCCAAAAATCTATGAATAGTGCACTACGGTACCTGAATCTAATTATCTACACTCCAAGACCAGGGATACACCCCAAAGTGTAAAACCCCAACATCATATATGTACCTAGAGCCAATAATCTACACTCTAGGATACTAAGAACACCCAGAAAGTGAACCACCACAATGGACGATGGCCTCAAGTTAAACTTTCCACTTAGTACCCAAGGTAAACCATGTGCTCGTTTTTACAATAATCTCAATGTTTTGAAAACCATTTCAAAACCATTTATGTAATTTAAAATTTAATAGGGTAACCATACCTTCTTATTTTTCACAAATCATTCAATGCTTTGAAAATTACCCCTTTTCTTTCCATTTATCAAAAACCAAGGAAACCCCATAATTCTTCAAATACCTTTCCAACACACACAAAAAATGATTCTAATTTCATACTAATTTATTTATAAATCAATTTATAAAAATGGAATGAAAGATTTTATCAAACATAGGCTAGAGATGAAACCACCTACCTCAATAATTGGGTCGCACATGCCTGCAATGGGATCCACCAATAAGAACGATGGCACGGAAGATCTAGGAACTCAACCTAGAAATAAGATTTGACAATATGGGGTTTAGATTCATCAATCCCTAGATAATCTATCAAATTTAAAGGGATAAGAGAGTAATAAATAAAGAAAAGTTTTACCTGATATGTCACTCAATGACCAAAACAATGATCAATTGTCAAATGAAAAGACCTGAAGGGATTGGAGGGATCCCAAAATCACCTAGGGATGGATTTGGGTCGAGAGAAAGGAACCTAAATGGGAGAAAATTGAGAAATTCAGTCATGATTCCTATTTAAAAACAATCATCATAACTTTACACAATGTGTAACCCAATTACACATCATGTACTTGTCAGCTCCCATGATTTCCAAGAAATCGGTCACATTTTGATAAAAATTGAATTTAATTACATTTATGAGTTACACATCATGTGACCCTATTACACATCATGTAATTCTATAGAAGGCTATACAATTAGAAGGATTTGTGCCAGAAATTCCAACAAATATCTGAATTCACAATTATAGGTATCCTCCCAATTCCTTCTCAACCCTACCTAGTCAACTAAAAGGAAAAACCACAAAAAGGTTTAGAACATACTAATTAACAAGGTAACAGGATGTTATAGACACCCTCCTCTATAAATCTTAAGATGGTAGAACTCATCAATATCTATATCAACTCCTAAAAATCCTGATGACACCTCTCTATCCATATGAAAGGCTTCCCCTTATGGGTTAAATCTATCAAGGGAGCTGATATCCTAGAGAAGTATGATATGAATCTCTAGTAATAGCCTTCAAAACCAAGGAATCTATGTACCTACATCATGATATTGGGTGTCTCCCAAGATAACACTGCCTCGACCTTCATCAGGCCCACTGACACACTATCTACTGAGATAACATGTCCTAGAAAGTGGACCTCCTGAATCCAGAACTGACACTTAAAGAGCTTCCCATAAAGTTGGTGATCTCATATTACACCCAGAACCATCTTGAAGTTCCTTGTGTACTCATCCTCAAACACTGAGTACACAAGGATATCATTGATAAAGACTATCATGAACTAGTCTAAGAAGGGTTGAATTATTTGTTTCATGAGTCCCATGAACATTGTTGTGGTGTTCATTATACCGAAGGGCATAACCAAGTTCTCATAGTGACTATAGTGATATCTGAATGTCATTTTCAGTATATCCTCACCCCAACCTCACAATTGGTTATAGCCTGATCTGTGGTCACCCTTTAAGAACCATTGTTCCCTTATCAACTGATCAAATAGGTCATCGATCCTTGGTAGTGGATACTTGTTCTTCACGGTCACCTGGTTCAAGTGTTAGTAGTCTACTCATAACCTCAAACTCTCATCCACCTTCTTGGTGAACAATACTGGGGATACCCAAGGTTAAACATTGGGTCTAATAAATCTCTTCCTCTGCAAGTCCTCCAACTATAACCTCAGATCTTGAAGCTCTACGAGAGCCATCTAATATGATGGTATAGATATTAGGGTCACCCCAGGGTGTAGATCAATGCATAAGTCTATCTCTTAGTGGGGAGATAATCTTGGAACATCTTCAGGGAAGATTTCCTCATACTCTACCACCACTATAGGGAACTAGAAACTCACAACATCCACTGCACCGAGGGTCATGCTAGCTAACCGATGATTAATCAGTTGTATCCTCTTATACATGAGTCCTTCCTACACTTCTTGGGTTTCTTTCTCACCCAAAAAGGAAAACCGGGTCTCATTGTTGTGAAAATACCGCATCCTCTGCCTAAAATAGTCAATATGGGCATGAACTATAGATAGTAATTTCATACCTAAGATGACATCATAAGGCCTCATCATTGCTACAAAGAGATCCCAACATAAACCCTTGCCTCTAATATTCAAGTCACATTGTTAGAACAAGTGTGTTATCGCTGAGTCATCTCCAGTAAGAGTCTCTAAGAGAAAGAGTTGAGCCAAGGGCTCAACCAGAATCTCTAAGTCTCGAACCAAATATGTGGAAATAAAGGAATGACTAGAACTTATGTCTATCAATACTTCAAATAAGGTATAAAATACATATATCATACCTCATATCATCTTTAGAGCCTCTGAGTCATAAGCCTCAACTATCTGCAGTTTCCCTAGCCCCTATCCTCCAGCTCCCTAAGCCTAGCACGGACCACCTAGGGGTGGTGGTGGTAAAAAGTAAAAGTTCCTACCACCTCTATCTTCTCTACCAGATCCTATGTCATGTCTTCCTCCCTATGGACCAATCTGATCCTACCACTTCCTTCGCCTCGATGACTCGTCCACTATCTCCCTATCAGCCATGCAGTAAGTCGGACAATCTCATGTAAGATGCCCCTAGCCGTCATATGAGTAGAACCACCTCTACTTGGGATGAATAAACCCATCATGTGAGATCTAAATAGCAGACCCTCTATCCTGAGACTTCCTCCTGAAACACCTCGCACATCCAGGTCCTTGATACTGACTTTGTCTTCCTACTGGTGAAGTCTCTTCTCATGTGTGCCCACTGCCGAAAACCACTATAATGACATAATATTTTATCAATGAAATTTCTCTTCTTATAATTATTTCATATAGTAAAAATCACATAAATTCATATAGATAACACAATAAAAACTTTATAAATGAATAATGAATGAAATAAGAGGTATTTCTAGAAATTAAGGAACCTATACTGATGGAATGGTAACTTGACCGTTGGAATAGTAATATAACCATTAGGAATAGCAATCTGGCCAATAGAATAGTAACCTCACCTATAAAAATGTAAATAAAATTTTGGTATCTTATAAATAAAAATATAATATATTTATATTATGGAATAAGTAAATAAATGTTTTAAAAATGATAAATTAAGTATTTGTATTTTTTGTGAAACGTAATTGTTTATTTATAATTTTATAATTAATATAATGATTTAAAATAAAAATTAATTTAATGAAATAGATTCATAAATTAATATTTTTTTGTATTATGATTATAAGATACTTTTTTGAGACTTTAATTAATTTTTTAAAAGTGTTATACAATCGGTTATAATATTAAAATCAGTATTTTTTGAATAAATGATGATTTTAATTAAAAATTAAATATATCATATTTATAAAATTATTTTCATAAAATGGATTCCGTTTCTTAATTATACACACCAAAAAATGGTTGGGCTGAATTTTTTAATTTTTCTAAAATAGTTGAATTTTTGGTGAATAGTGAAATACGGTAATTTACGGTATTTACCAAATACATGAATTATTGAGTTGTGGATGATGTATGGATGATTTAAGTACCCATTTATTCGAACTCACATTCACTATTTACTTTACTTAGTCACAAGAATAAACATTATTGATAGTATTGAGCCAAAATAATAAACTAATGAATAAAATAATCAAATATACCCTTCTCCTCCCACTATAAATACCACCTCTCGCCAGTTATTTTCCTCACATCTTCAAAGACTTGAATCTTTTTCAAATTATGCCCAATCATATTCCCAAGTATCTCCCTCACGTATTGGATCCTTTCGTCTCAACAAAATACCAAACCCAGTTTCCCTGAGGTGGTTCTCAAGGAGAAGTTCAAGAGGTAAAATCCTATTTCTTTTTCTTTTAATTTATTTTCAAATTCTTTTCTTTTATTAACCTCTCATAACCTACCTATCAAAAAGTGGCATAATAACTCTAGTATCTTTTATATACTATAATTTTATTGTTTTAATGGAATAATCTATCATCAAATCTATTCACTCTTTCTTTTATTCTAAAAATGAAAACATCATATGTGATGTGTCGATTTACCACCATCATGGATGATGTGTTTTCATTTTCCATTATCGCCTTCATGTCTGGTCATAAAACCATTTTTATGGTTAAAAAATATTATAATATATGTATTACATCTTTTTTAATGGTTTGGAACTAGTTTATATGCATAATATTAAATAATAAAACAAAACTAGTTCGTGATGATCAAAAATTCACCAAAATAAACTAACATTCATAATTTACATTTTATCTAATGAATCATTATAATTTATATAAAAAAGTGATATATGGAACCATTTAAAATTATGTAGTATCATCAATATTATATAATTCCACTATTGTATTTTTTCTTCCATTTGACAAGAACATCTATAATTAAACTCAAGGGAACCAATCATACAATCATGAAATGAACACTCTAGGAAAAACGAAATTGAATCTTATAACTCATCAAAAATTCCATAAATGAACTTAATAAAATTATAATAAATAAAATAAACATATAATAGGTTCCGAATTAATTAATTAATGGATATAATTTGATTATCTTGGATATTAAGTGCAAGTGCAGAACACTTTCAGACATAAGGTAAGGGATTTGCTCTGAACCCCCATTTTTTCCTTTGGGTTATGATTTCTCTATCATTACTTCAATTTAATTATTAATTATTCTTATGTAATCCTCCTAAATTCTATGTTTATGTTTCATTCATATGTTCCTAGATCAATTTTTCTTTCTTTTATGGGGAAATACATGTTTTTATATGGTTCCCTTCTCAATTCCTCTCGATAAGAATGCCTGATTAAAGGGAATTTCCCAATTTCTTACCCATTTTGAACTACCATTCATAATATTTTTTAAGCAATGTTATTCTTATAAAATAAAAAAAATTATCATGAATATATATCTTGGTTCATTTCTGGTTTTATATAAAATATTATTCATTTTCCGCACTTTAATATTTTCCTTAAACTGCACTAAAATGTATCATTTATAATGTTTCTTAAACACTCTTTTTATATGTTTTCACTTTAGTTTGGAATCACTTATCATGATCTATTCCAATTTACCCTTATGAATTTCCAAGTATTGTTTAAATAAATTCTTTCCTGGACAACATTATGATATTACCTTTTTTATACCATATGACATGATTATGAACCCAATTCTTTCTATGGGTAACCCTTATGCTTGATTATTCATGTGGCACACATATGCATGAACATGTTATGATTGGTGCACTTGTATAATACTCTAATGCATTGGGTAATGTTTAGTCTCATGAGACATCTTGTTGGTATATCATGTAAACTTGATTCCTTTATGGGACGTTGTCCTCCATGTACAATGGTCTTGGTTGTTATCCTTGACTCATGCTTATGTCATGTTTCATTTTGTTTCCACATTCTTATGTTCCCATGATTACATGATATCATGTTATATATGTTATTATTCTATATGTTTATCCATTTTCTATGACTTTTTATCTCATCGTGTTATGCCTTCTAACCCATGTGTTATGATTTATTCCTATGTTTATTCAATTACTGGTCTTTTAGCTCATCAATTTGTTCATATAATTCCCTAGGTTATCCTATATAGATGTAATAGATCAAGGGAAGTTAGGATCCCATAATGGATATTAAATAAAATAAGTTTTTATTTTGGTTTCATGCTTTCTAATCATGTACCTAATATTCCAAAGACACTAGACTTTATGATCCTTGTTTGTATTTGATGGATAGTTGTGCTTAAATCATGTAATAATATGTTTAAAAGGCTAGGGTAATTATATTTTGTATCAGAGAAAGATCTAGTTATTTTTAAATATTATGACTAAGAAATTTTAGTAAGAACCCTAGGGATAATTCTATCACCATGGATAACCTATATTGAAACATAGGGAATCACATGTTATGATATAATTTCCATTTATAATTTTATCCTTCTATGTTCAATTTTCCTTTTTATATGTTTATTAGATAATTATTGAATCCCCCCTAATTGTGATTTATTTTTATTATTTAATGGATGAAAATAGTAGAACTCGTGACAATAATCAATGTGATAGAAAATGTTTTGATTTCCCTAATGAAATGAAAAATATTATGGGAATGGGCACTCAAAACTTTATGACAGTACTTGCTCAACTGACTCAAGTTAAGAATAATAACTTGAATTGTGTGGAACTCCCTCCTTCTCCTAAGAAAGAGCATGTTATGGTTGAATCCTTTATGCTATAAAGGCCTCCCATATTTAGTGGATCTTCTGATCCCATCATTGCAAAATAATTTATTAACTCCATTGAGAAGATATTCTTTGTCCTTAAATTCTCAGAAGAAGAGAAAGTCATACTGGAAGTCTATAATTTTGATGGGGAAGTTGATCAGTGGTGGACACTAATAAAAAAATTATAATGATGAAATTAATTCCATGGAATGGAAATATTTCATTAAAATATTTTTTGATAAATATTTTCCCTGAACTTTTTATCTTAAGATAGAAAGGGAGTTCCACATACTGAAGTACAAGGAAGATGAGTCTATCGAGGTGTATGAGGAAAACATTACAAGGCTTTCCTGATATGCCTATGGCTTTGTCATGAACACCTAAATAAAATTATATTACTTTTTTATTTAACTAAATAGGATACTATGAAAAGCCTTTGTGATCCAAGACTTTAACAACTAAGAGAAGATTGTCCATTGTGCCCTTAAGGTTGAAATAGAGATCTAAAACTCTCAGTGGTATCATAGGCTCAGAGATAAAAAGTAGAAAATGGATTCTAATATGGGAGGATAAATAGATAAATCTCATGATGGAAAGAAAATCCAACATCCAATGTGTCAAAAAGTGTGGGAAGAAGCATAATGGAAACTGCCTAAGGGGAACCAAGAGATGCATCAAATGTGGAAGAGAGAGGTGTCTGGATAATAATACCTAAATGAATATGAATAATCCCATAAATGTAGAGGAATAAATTAAGGTTCAAATAAAAACTCAGGCTATAGTGTAGTATTTCAACTGCAAGGAACATGGGAATTTTTCAATCCAATTCCCTAAGCCAAGGGTTTTGGGAGGAAAACACCAACAACAACCCCTAAGGCAACAAGGAAGAGCATATGTTATCACTACTGTTGAGGTGGAACCCAACAATGATATGGTGACAGGTACACTGGTTATTCATTAAATAATAGTGAACTTTCTATTTGATTCTAGTTCTATGCATTCTTTCATATCATTTATGTTTAGTAGAACTATTCAAACACCACCTCAAAATATAGAGGTTGAGTTATCTGGGAGAAAATATAATGGGAAAATTATTGAATACAAAGTATATAAATCATCCTCAGATAATTTTTGTGGAATTAACCTCCTATAAAATCTCATATTACTTAATTTGGTGGATTTTTATGCAATATTGGGCATGGATTGTCTATCTTTATACAAAGCCAACATCAACTGTCAGGAAAGGGAAATCACTCTTCACATCCTGAACCATCCTAAAATTATGTAAAAGTTTAAGGAGGAGGATGAATCTCCATCAAAATCATCATCTCAATTTTTTATATAATTTACTTATGAGAAATAATAACTAACTCAAATTATTTAGATAAAGGGTAGAATCATGTTCAAAGACATTCCCATTGTGAGGGACTACACTGATGTTTTACCTAAAGGCTTTTCTAGTATTCCTCGTGACTAAGAGGTTGAATTATCGATTGATCTTATACATAGATATCTACCTATATCAAAGAAATTGTATATAATGGACACCATTGAGTTTGAGGAACTGGATAATTAGTTACAAGATAATCTAGATAAGGTTTTTATACACTCGAGTACTTCACCATGGGGTGATACAATCCTCTTTTTCAATAATAATGATGGATCGATGTGCCTCTGCATTGATTACCGTGAGCTCAAAAAAATCATAATAAAGAACAAGTATCCCCTAACACAGATAGATGAATTATTTTATTAACTACATGGGGCCAAGTATTTCTCTAAGGTGGACCTTTGGTTGGGATATCACCAATTAAAGGTGAGGAATTAAGATATACCCAAGATAGACTTTCAAAAAAGGTATGGACACTATGAGTTCATAGTGATGACCTTAGGACTCACTAATTCTCTATCAATTTTCATAGACTTAATGAATAGAGTATTTAGATATTATCTCAACAAATTTTGGTAGCCTTTATCGATAATATTATGATATACTCCAAAATCAAGGAGGATCATGAGGAGAATGTGAATATTGTGCTAAAAACTTTACAAAGGGAGAAACTCTATTAAAAATTAAAATAAATGTGATTTATGGATGGAGGAAGTATCATTATTGGGGAATGATATCACCATAAAAGGAATGTCTATGTACCCTTCCAATACAAAGGAAATTGAAGAGTGTCTTAGGCCAACATGTGTAACAGAGATCAGTAGTTTCCTTGTTCTAGCTATGTATTACCAACAATTTTTGAAGAACTTATCTTGATTTTCAAACCCACTATCTAAGCTGACTCAGAAGGGAGAAAAAAAATTCTAGACCAGTGAAAGTGAAGACTACTTCAAAGAGTTGAAAATGAGGTTTATCACTACATCAGTACTCACACTTCCAACAAGTGGGGAACTCTTTGTGGTATACAACGATGTTTCAAAGAAGGTATTAGGTTGTGTACTAATTAAAAATGATAAATTTATATCTTATGCCTCAAGTAAGTTGAAAAATCATGAGAAAAACTATATCACGCATAATCTATAGTTGGAAGGTGTGATCTTTGTGTTGAAAATATAGCGGCATTATCTCTATGGGGAGAAGTGTGAATATATATACTGATTATATGGGCATAAAATATATATTTACATATAAGGATATTAATATTCACCATTGAAGATGGTTAGAGACCATCAGGGATGATGACTACTCAATCCACTACCATTCTGGAAAGGAAAATAAAGTGGCATATGCTCTAAGTATAAAGGATCCTACAACTTTATCAATGATGATAATTGAGAAGGATCCAATATTCTTATATTTTCAAAGGATTAACTTGGGAATCATTAAGGAAGGAACATCATAAATCCTTTATCAAGTGATTACTCAACCATAACTTATGAAGAAAATATAGGATGCTTAAAGAAATGATGAGGAAATTCAAAAAAGGTGGAAGCTTTCTAAAAAGTGAAATCCTAAAAGTTCAAAATTTGATGAGGAAGGAGTCGTAAGATTTTGGGACATGACTATGTGTACCATCTAATCTAGAGGTAAATAAAGATCTTTTGAATGACACACATAGCTCAACTTTATCTATTCACCCAGGAAGCACAAAGATGTATTGAGATCTCTGAGAGAACTATTGGTGGGACAATATAAAGAAGGAGATCACTGAATATACATCAAAGTGATTGGTATGTCAGTAAGTGAAGGCTGAAAGGAAAAAATCTAAGGGGATTATGAAACCATTTCCTATAACAACATAGAAATGGGAGAATGTCACCATGTATTTTTTTCACTAGACTACCAAAGATATCCATAGGAAGTAATGATATATGGGTTTTTGTGGATCTTATTACAAAGACAACTCACTTTATCATGATTTGATAGGAATTATCACTCGAACAACTTGCAAGTATATACATCACAGAAGTGGTGAGGCTACATCGAGTACCACTATCGATTTTATCTGATTTAGATCTTATATTTACTTCTAAGTTCTAGAAAAGTATCCTAAATTCTCTAAACACTGAGCTAAACTTCAGTAGGGACTATCATCCTCAAACTAATGGCCAGTCTCAGTGGACTATTTAGGCACTGTAAGACATGTTGATAGCATGTTATATGGAATTTAAAGGAGGATGAGACCAACATATTCCTCTGGTCAAGTTCTCATACAACAATATTTTCCACTCGAGAATCCAAATTTCTAAATATGAATACCTTTATGGTAAATGATGAAAAACACCATCATGTTAGGATGAATTCGGTGAACATAAGCTTCCAGGACCCGAAATGGTCTAAGAAATGGTAGAAAAGGTGAAAACCATTTAGCAGAGTATCAAGGAAGCCCAAAGTCAATAGAAGAGCTATGTATATAATCATAGATGAGACCTTGAGTTTAAGGTTTTAGACATGGTATTCCTCCACATATCTTTATGGAATAGGATCATGAGATTTGGGAAGAAATGGAAGCTGAGTTCTGAGTACATCAGCCTCTTTGAGATTCTTGATCATGTCGGAGTTGTGGCCTATCGACTAGAACTTCCACCTACCATGTCTCAAGTACATTATGTATTCCATGTATCCCTCTTGAGGAATTATATACCAAATCCCTCACATGTATTGAATCCAGAGGTGGTACAACTAGAGAATGACCTGTCATATAAAGAGTAGCCAGTGAAGATCTTGGACCGTGGAGATAAAGTTCT
Organism: Viscum album; assembly: GCA_963277665.1. Lineage (NCBI taxonomy): Eukaryota > Viridiplantae > Streptophyta > Magnoliopsida > Santalales > Viscaceae > Viscum > Viscum album. The sequence continues at coordinate 544,482,559 of OY728157.1, forward strand.
ACACAAAAAGACTACTCACCTAGTCAAAGTAATGTGGTAGAACCATAAGTATGAAGAGGTGACATGGTAACTAGAGGAATCAATGAAGGTTAAGTACCCTCACCTGTTTTCAACTTAGTTTTTAAAATGAAAATTCGAGGTGGAAATTTCATAAGGGGAGGAGAATGAAATGAACAAGAATTTTATCAATGAAATTTCCCTTCTTATAATTATTTTATATAGTATAAATCACATATATTTACATAGATAACACAATAAAAACTTTATAAATGAAAAATGAATGAAATAAGAGGTATTTCTAGAAATTAAGGAACCTATACCGATGGAATAGTAACTTGACTGTTGGAATAGTAATATGACCATTAGGAATAGTAATCTGACCAATAGAATAGTAACCAAACCTGTGAAAATGTAAATAAAATTTGGGTACCTTATAAATGAAAATATAATATATTTATATCATGGAATAATTAAATAAATTTTTTAAAAATGATAAATTAAGTATTGGTATTTTTGTGAAACTTAATTGTTTATTTATAATTTTATAATTAATATAATGATTTAAAAGAAAATTTATTTTCTTAAAATAGATTCATAAATTAATTTTTTTTTCTTATGATTATAAGATAATTTTATGAGGCTTTAATTAATTTTTCAAAGTGTCATAAAATCAGTTATAATATTAAAATCTGTATTTTTTAAATAAATGATAATTTTATTAAAAATTAAATTTTGCATATTTAGAAAATTATTTTCATAAAATTGAGTCTATTTTTTAATTCTAATCATCAAAAAATGGTTGGGGTGAATTTTTGAGATTTTTCTAAAATAATTGATTTTTTGGTGAATAGTGAAATACTATAATTTGCGGTATTTAACAAATACTTGAATTATTGAGTCATGGATGATGTATGGATGAGGTAAGAACCCATTGGTTTGAACTCACATGCACTAGTTACTATAATTAGTCATAGTAATCAATTCTATTGATAGTCTTGATCCAAAATAATAAACCAATGAATAAAATAATCAAAAATTCCCCTCTCCTCCCACTATAAATACCACCCCTCGCCACCTCTTCTCCTCAAAACTATAAATCCTTTAAGCTTGTCCAAGTTATGCCCAATCCTATTACCGAGTATCTCCCCCACATCTTTGAGACTTTGGTCTCAAAAAAATATCAAACCCAATTTCCCTAAGGAGGCTCTCAAGGAGAAGTTCAAGAGGTAAAATCCTCTTTCGTTTTCTTTTAATTTCTTTTCAATTTCTTTTCTTTTCTTATCCTCTCCTCACCTATCTATCAAAAATTATCATGAAAACTCTAGTATATTTTATATACTATAATTTTATTGTGTTAATGGAATAATTCATCATCAAATCTCTTCACTCTTCTTTTTATTCTAAAAATGAAAACATCATCCATGATGTGTCGATTTACTGCCATCATGGACGATGCATTTTCCTTTTCCATTACCACCTTCAAGGATGGTAATAAAACCATTTTTATGGTTAAACTAATTTATAATATATTTATTATAGATTATTTAATGTTTTTTAACCAGTTTATATGTATAATATTAAATAATAATAAAAAAGTAGTTATTGATGATTGAAAATTCACCAAAATAAACTAGCGTTCATCATTAACATTTTACCTAATGAATCATTCTCATTTCTATAAAAAATGATATATGGAACCATTTAAAATTATTTAATAAATATCATATAATTCCACTTATTTAGTTTTTATTTCATTTGATAAGAACTCCCATAATTAAACTCAAGGGAACCAATCATAAAATCATGAAACAAGCACACCGAGAACGATGAAATTGAATCTTATAAATCATAAAAAAGTCCATAAATGAACTTAATAAAAATAGAATAAATAAAATACATATATAATAGGTTATTAATTAATTAATTAATGGATCAAATGAGATTATCCATAACATTAAGTTCAAGTGCAGAATACTTTCAGACATAAGGTAAGGGATTCTCTCTGAACCCCCATTTTTTAATTTATGTTATGCTTTATCTCTCTTTACCCAAATGTAATTCTTAATTATTATTATGTACTCATCCAAAATTCTATGTGTATGTTTCATTCATATGTTCCTAGCTCAATTATTCTTTCTTTTACATGGAAATACATGTTTTTATAAGGTTCTATTCTTAATTCCTCCAGATAAGAAATCTTTACTAAAGGGAACTTCCCAATTTCTTACCCATTTTCAAGTACCATCCATAATATTTTTTAAGCCCCATTATTCTTCTAAAATAAAAAAAATTATCATGAAATTCTATCTTGGTTTATTTATGGTTTTATATAAAATATTGTTCCTTTTTCTCTCTTTAATATTTTCCTTAAACCGCACTAAAATGTATCATTTCTAATGTTTCTTAAACACTCTTTTTACATGTTTTTACTTCAATTTGAAATCACTTATCATGATCTATACCTATTTTACCTTATGAATGTCCAAGTGTAATTTAAATACATTATTCCTTAGACAACATTATGATATTCCCTTTTGTTATTACTTATGACATGATTATGATATCCAATTCTTTCCATGGGTAACCATTATGCTTGATTCTTAATGTGGAACACATATGCATGAACAAGTTATGATGGGTTCACCCCAGATATAACTCTAATGAATTGGGTAATGTTTATTCTTATGAGACGTCATATTGGGATAGGGAGTAAACATGATTCCTTTATGGGACTTTGTCTGCCATGTGCAATGGTCTTGGTAGTTATCCTTAACTCATGATTATGTCATGTTTCATGTTGTTTCTACATTTATATGTTTCCATGATTATATGATCCCATTTTCTATATGTTATTATTAAAAAAATTTATCCACGTTCCATAACTTTTTATATCATCATGTTATGCCTTCTAACCCATGTTTTTTGTTTTATTCTTATGTTTATCCCCTTATTGTGATTTTTAGCTCATCCCTTTGTTTATGTATTTCCCCAGGTTATCCTATGCAGATGTAAGATCTCAATAGAAGTTAGGAGCTCATTATAGAGATTAAATAAAAGAATTTTTTATTTTGGTTTCTGGATTTCTAATCATGTACCTAATATTCTAAAGATACTATAATTTGTGATATTTGGTTTTTATTTGATGGGTAGTAATGCTTAAATCATGTAATAATATGTGTAAAAGGATAGGGTCATTATAATCACTATATATGTCTGCTCATCTAGGAAACTATCAACCACTAAAGCTCACTATAACACCCTTGTATAGTTAGGAATTTATAGAGGTATACCACTGGCTCAAATGTCCCTACACAGTCCTCACTTGAAGGTCTAAGCCTGGAAAAACTGATCATGAACCATATCCATCAAGTACCTAGAGAGGTTGGTAAATGTCAATGAATACTCAGATACTATCATGTTTCCCTATTGAATCTATAGAATCTTCTGGATGTGCACAACCCTTGGTGTAGCTAGAGAGAACTCCTATCTGAAATGGTGATTGAACTTTGACTATGTTAGATCCTCCTCATCATATGACTCGGTCACTAAACCCCACCATTGTCCTGTTGAGCCATGGAGAAGCATCACTTCCAAAACCACCATATGATATGTCGATATCCTCAAAAGATGGAAAACTCACATCATCACCTAAATTCAAACCTCATATGCCTATGGTTTAGGCTCACCTTAGAACCTTAGGGGCTACTGTCAGTGAAACTTATGAAGTACACTCAGCATGTGCACCTCATCTGCTAGTACTGCGGGTGCCATCTGTTTCTCTAATGGTGGTGGTATAATCGGTGCACCACCTGGAGGTAACATGTATAGAACTAGTCCATTTATAAATTCCCCATCACTAAGAGGATCATCTTAGTGATCCTAATGCTAAATCCTAGCTGGCATACGTTATGGAGGCATCCTAAAATAGATAAGATGTGCCACAATCAATGAGTATATTTAGAGAGATGACTCAAGAAGGTAATAGAAACCACAACCCATTCCTACATGATGCATGTACCATTATTTTCCCTACAAATACTGTTCTCATGTACTGAGTTGAAAGGTAGGTGATCATATTCCTGAAATATGGATACGTCGGTTGTCGCACCAACATTGGATTCCCTGGCCTAAAATCCAATATCAAAATGCTTAAAAATGTTTCCCCAAGCCAATCTCATAGACTATGATTCTAAATTAGATCTGAATGGCATTGATATTTCTTTGTCACAACCTATCCCAATAAGGGCCATGTCACGACTCCCCAAGTTTCCTCCAATAGGTCAGGGGCTAGAAACTAGTGTCGAGTAGGCATATCTCTAACATGGGAGGTATTAGCCTAATGTACCCATAAACATGAACACATATACAAGCCCATGAAATAATGAAATGTAAAATAACTGAAAAACCATGCATGCATGTATCTACATCTCATAACCAGAGTAAGAAAACAAGTAATGGAAAGTAAATTATTCCAAATATAAGTCTACCACAAACTATTTTAAAAAAAGTCTAATCTGAAATTAAATATGGGTACTATTGTCAATATACCACATGAACACACTTAAGTCTTTCCATCTCACTAATAAATTCTTGGTCCTGGTCCATCTAGTAATCCATTAAAGGGTAAATCATTTTCATAGGACATGACACGTGCATGAAAATTCCATGCAAGGTTGAGTATAAAAATACCCAGTAGGACACCACGAAACCACAAAGAATATGAAAATAAGAATAATTGTTATCTCTACATAGATATATGTCTATAGCACATATAACAAGAATATCCAGATATACTCAATAAAGATACACACTCTCAAGGTAAAGTCATAACTATAATGCCATCCTAGAATTCTTGCTTGAATATTCCATGTAGCACTCATCTGGGAGCACACACTCCATGAGTCAAATAACACTAATGATGTCAATCTGAGAGGTAGTGCTCGTCGGGTCTCATCATAGAAAGGATGTGATGGAATTCTAAAGAGATACCATACACAGATGAGGATCACACCCAAGACTATGGGGTATACCAAAAACTCAATCTAGAATAACTCACTAAGTAGAGGATTGACACCCATGTAGTTTTGGTCACAATGATACCAAGAACTCTACCTAGGGAAAGAATATAATAGAGGATCTCACTCTGGGACTCACAAAAGGATTCCAACAACTCTATCCAAGAAATCCTATTGAAGGGATCACTATCCTATGAGTAAGATGAGATTCCATACTAACCCTAATGGAATGGATATAGGGAGTGCACCTTAATGATACTTTTACAAGATACAGAGTAAAATGGATTCATTCTTCTTTGAAGGAGTACACAACTTGTACTAGAAGTACACGATGTTTTCCTTCAACACTGGGTTCTACTCATGTTCATGTTTGTGTCCAAGTACACAACTCTTCTTGTATACACCTACCTGAACACGTATATGTGGGATTACAGGGTGTGTCAGTGTCCTTGTACTCTTATCCATGTATGTGTACCACCCTAGGTACACACAGAGCCATTAGGGAGGGGTCACATTCCGTGTGAAAGAGTAATACATCATGTGATACTTAACTTCATCCTGAAACCCTATCCACCACTATGAGGGTCCCACACAGTGTGTTCCTTTGGAACACACATCGTGTAGATCAGGGTTTTCCATAAATCTAGAACCTTCCTCCATGTGGTTTCTCGATCCTCCAACCTTTATTCTATATGTGAGTCATGTTTCTCCATACTAAGTGCGGATCTTAGATACTGAATCATTTCACCAAGAAATGGGTGTACAATGATCGATTCCTCAGTATTTGGGTAGAACCATTAGGGAAAATGAAACCTCGATGATGAACGCACATATAAAAATAGGAGAAACCCAAGAAACATGCAAAAAAGGAATGAACCTAGGCTATATTTGATTGGACTCAATATATTTCCATTAGAACAACAAATGAATAACCAATAATAAAAAATATATACTAATAAATCCCCACAGGTAAACCCATCTCACAATATGACTGATCCACAAATCAATCCATTTGTCAATTGATTCACATTCATTATAGAAAAAAATAACATGGAAGAAATACAAAGAAGCAAACATCCTACCTTGATTTGTATCGATAACTAATGAAGAACAAAGTTGCATCATTTTCATTGGTGATATCCTCTGATTATATTGCACACTTATCATTGGTCCCTAATCTGGTTTTCGTTCTCCCATGAAATATCCTCCAAAGGATCTCCAATAGCTCTCTGGATCTATAGGGTTTAGCAGCTAAACCTAATAATTCACCATAATGATATATTTAAAGGAGAATCCAGGTTGTTGTGTCAATGAATAAATAAAATAATTTATTTAAATTATTTTATTCATTTTATTCATTTTATATCTACAATGAATTTTCCACAAAAAACCCATGCCAACAAAGGTTATGTTATGGCTAAAGTAGAACCTGCTTTCTGAACTCAATAGTGCCCTCATATTTTTGATATGGGCTCCCATTTATAAGTTATTCCACTTTTTCAGTAAAATAACATGAACATGATAATTAATATATTTAATATATTTTAAACATTTATTATGGGCACAATGGACCTTGGAATCACACGTCGTATCAGAACCTAGTCTCAAAAATAATCAATAGAATACCCAAAAATAATACATGTAAAATATGATTCATTAAAAGGAAAAATGAGTCATAAAAATTCAGGATGTGAAGGTCATCATTCTATAAAATGTGTTATTTAAATTATATCGAAATATAATTAGATTTTTTCCCAATGAGATTTCTTTGATGGTTAGATAGAGTAGCATTTAAATTGAAAAATTTTATAATAATTTAGAACACAAAGTTTTATTTTTTTAAGTTGAAATATAAATATATTTCATAATTTAATTTTCAAATAAATTATAATACATATTTTGAAAGAAGAGAGTGGATATGGAGATGGAAATGATTGTCTCTCATCAGTAGGTAGTCATGAGAATTGATTTTGAACTCCGTGTCAGTGATATTATATAACTAAACTCAGTTATTATAACTTATTGTGTTTAATTTTACATATATGTATGTTGTTATTATTATTTTGTCTTATTAATGTATGTAAATGTTGTTTTTGTTATGTTTACTGGTGTATAAAAGTAAGGGGAACCCTCTTAATGATTACTTTTTTGATTGAATGTTTATCCTCTATACACATATTATTATATCCCATTTATGTATCTAAAATATTTTTATATAATGTTATTTATAAAAATAATATCTTCTTTCTACTTTCATTTAATTTTTTTATTTTTTTATTTTTAGATATTTTATATATAATGAGATTATTTAAAATAATATGTCCTCTAAATTTTCATATAATTTTTATTATTCTTCCTTGAGATTTACCTTATTTTACTTGAGTTTTTATATATATCCTACTCATTAGTCATATTTTAAACATAATTTGTGAAAATATTCTTATGTTTATGTAAATTATTGAAAATGAAATCATGAATACTCTTTCCCTTATTGTTGAATATTTCAGTTTTGTTAAAAACCTAAGGAATATTCTTTGAAAATATTTGATAATTTCAAAAATACTTTTAAAGTAATTTTTCATCTAATAAAATTTCATGTTACACCCTATGGTCATCTATTGTGTTATATTTTCCTCCTTTCACTAGATATATACAATCATGTTATAATATACATTCTTTTTTTGAATGGTTTTTTTACCTTGAGAAAATTTGTATATAACACATTTTATTTTTATGGGTTAATAATTATATGAAATTTCATCTATATATGATTTTTTTTCTTTTTTATGTGTCACACATATATATGGATGTAGTATCATGTGGTTGGTTGAAATGAAAATATATAAACCTACATTAAATTGGGTAAAGCATTATAACTTATGATATTATTATTCATGGGACTTGGGAAACTAGCCTAGCCTATTATTTTATGAGTGTATTGGTGGTTATCATTGACTTATGATAATGATGTACTATTATTATGTATGTGTTTCACCCTTATTATAAGTCACTATGGTTCATGATCATTTTATTTTTATAGTTTTATGTTTTGTATCATGTTCATGTTTTGATATCTACCTAGTTCTAATATATCCATTATATTATGTCTTACCTTATGATATTTTATGTATTTGATAGAGTTATTGATTATGTTTTCCCTTTACTTAGTTATTTATATAGCCTATTTTTTTATGTACCTACCCATGAAATCTCATGCAGTGATGTGTATAAGTGGAAATAAAGTGAGATGAAATTTCTCAATGAAATGTATGATATTTTTATGATAATATAAACATTTTTATTATGTTTTCTAGTGTATATATGAAGTTGTGATATATTTTTTATTTTTATGTTTGTGTTGGGGGTTATAGTCTGAATTTAATTTTTTTTTTGTACTCCAATAAATAGTAGTGGTTTAACCCACCCCTAAATAATAGTAGCTATTTAGTGGTGGCTTAAACCACTGTTATCCAAGAAGAAAAAATCCAAACCCAAAATCATCGATAAAAATATAAAAAACATTATGAAGAGAACATGTCACAACATTTTAATAAAACCTCCATAGAATTCGAAAAAACACCATGAAATATTTTCTGACACCACATCTAGTGGAAATTTCTTGAAACTATTGTAAAACTATTTAGTGGTAGTTTAAACCTCCACTAAAAAAACATACCACTATCATCCCATTTTCCTATAGAGAGTTAAATAATGAGGATAAATATACCTTAGAGGGAGGAGAAGAATCATCAGGGTCTAACATAAGGATCAGAGACCACATTCTCATGGATACTGTATCCTTATATAGACCTCAGGACACTCTCGGTCCTTCTCAAGAATTTACTTGTATGTTAGTAATGTATGATTAAATGGCGCATGGTTAAAAATCTTGTAACCATTGAATGATCGATCTCTCATTCATTTCACCTTATGAAACATTTATTAATGATACTCATTTAAATGGGAGATTCTTAAAGGATAATTATTAATGTTTGATTGTCAATCTTAAGGGTAAGTGTATTATGAACCATACAATACGATTCACTGTAATATGACATATCTCAATCATACATTACATCTCATTTGGAAGTATCATGATATTATCATAACCATTCTCTATGATATAGCTTTATCAAGGCATATAATATGACTTTAATAAGGCATAAAATATGTCGTTTCCCTATATGTCATACCATATGACATATACATATCATATAAAAATACATATCCAAAAAATTATATATAACAACCCATAATTTTCATATATAGATATTAAATCTAAATAGATCAATATTCCTTATATAACATATCAAAACCATGCCCGAATCGTATGGGTTTAGTGTCTTTGGAAACTTGAAAACATAAACAACTAGTTCATAAAACATCTACATCGTCTCCCGCTTATTACTTCATAACTATAACCCTTTTGACAAATCATATTTAATACCTTCCTTCATATCCCAAGGAAAATAAACATAATAAAATGGTGGTTGCAGATTCTCAATAAGGGTATACAAAGGAGATATATAACATAATCATAAGATCATGAACATAACATTTGAAAATTATACCCTGCATGAAAAATATCATAATATTGATTTATGAAATAAATAATATATGTTCATAAGACATGAATAATAAGAAAACATTATAGAATAATATTGGCATAAGATGGAGAATCGTGGCATAGACATAAGCATAGAAAATCATTTCTTTAGTAGTCAAGGCTCTTTGCCAATACTATCATAGTGGAATTGGTTCACATCCCAAACCATAATAGTAGTAAAGGATCACTCCAAATACTATCATAGTGAATTTTTTTCACTCCCCAACCCATCATAGTATCCAAGGTTCACTCCCAAGACTATCATAGTGGATTGGGTTAACTCACCAAACCATCGTAGCAGACAAAGTCCTTTATTGAACTAGTTTCACTTCCCGTTTCAGTCCTACCTATCTCATGTAATATAAATCATTACCCAATTCATTGGAGGTAGATACAGGTCCCAACTTTCACATAATGAAATCATACACATGTGTGCTAGAAGAACGTAAATCATATCAGAACCCATGAAAAGAAATTAGGTTTCATAAATATTTCATCATAACATAACCCATGGAAAATAATAGGTTTCATAAATGTCATGTCATAAAAAACATAAACAAGCCATAAAAATAATAATGTTGGTATTCATGAAAAATATTCCCAGTACAGAATAAGTAAAATCAAATAATATTATCTTAAATATAAAATAATTTTGAATGATTTCCTGAAATAATTCTTGAGGAAAATATCCTTTATGTTTTGAAAACATTTTATTTAAAAATAACCTTGTAATATTTTAAAGTAAGATTCAAATCATTAAATCATTATGATGGTGGGAAAATCCTCTCATGACATATAATTAAAAAAACAATCCTTTTGTATTTTTGTTGGAAAATTCATAAAGAACCTCACTTAGAAAATGACAAAAATAATCATTTCAAAACATTTTTTAAAAAGTAAAAAATGAGTAAAAATGAATTTAAAAAATGATAATATAATATTATAAACACTTTTGGAAACAATTTTAGAAAAAAATATGGGCATGGAAGAAAAATAGAGTTTTAAGGGAAACTTTAAAAAGATAAATTTTTTAAAAAAAGACCCTCATAAATATCATATCATTGAAGTGAGCATAAATAAAATTAATAAAATATGTGTATTTGATATAAATACACATAAAAAAGTGGATATATAACATAATATATTCAAAATTAATTTCAAAAATAAGCTTAGTTCATCATAATCAAGGAAGTAGAAGTTTAACCCAAAGAATGGAAATTGGGTTACGAATTCCCTTACCACTTTGTAATCAGTTAAATTGTATACCCCATAAAAGTAATAATTATCAAAAGAAAGATTTAATAACATTATTATAATTATATTCATGATATTATACATCAAAATTAATTATATATATCACATATAAGAAATAATTGGTGAATAATGTGTATATCTCACTGAAGTAAAAGTGAGACAAGAAATACTTACCTCACGATTCCATTTAGTTTTACATACTTTAACCTCCTGTATAAAGGGTTAAATTATGTTATTAATTAATTATATAACTATATTTACATTTATAATACCTTATTTGATGATTTTATAAGATCTTATGACTCATTTATTAATAATATTTCATTATTTTCATGGTTTCGGGTGTGTTAGTTTCATAGTGTCATAATCAGTTCATTTGTTTATAATTATGGATGTTCTTTTAAAATGTAATTAGAACTAAATAAGTGCAATTAAATAATTTTAATTCACTTATATAAGTATAAATGGTACCATATATCATTTTACTTTCTTACATGAGGATGATTCATTTGATAAAATGTTAGTGATAAATGTTTAGTTTGATTTGGCAGTTTTTTCAACCATCACAAAATTATTTCATTTTATTTAATATTATATATATATATATATTAGTTCCAAAACATTAAATAGGTAATAATATAACTATTAAAAACTATTTTAACCAAAATGATACTTTTATAACCAGCCATGAAGGTGGTAATAGAAAATGAACAAAATCATTATTTACGTAGGTGATTAACCGGTATAATTTGGACAATGGTTTTATTTATTTAAATAAGAGGAGATGAAAATTAAAATGGTTATTATATATTACATTGGAAATATAATACTCTATTATATAAATTATTTTGGATTTGTCATGCCTTGATGGATGAAGGAGGTGAGAATAAAGTAAAAGAAGAAAAGAAATTAAGAGGGGTGTTTTGAGAAAATTTCCTCTTGAATATAACCTCCTTAAAGGATCACTTAAAGACCTTGGAAATGATATTTGGGTAAGACCAAAAGAACATGGGCATGGGGGAGTGGTTAGGAGAGGGTTTGGTAGAGATTTGAGGATCTTCAAGGCTTGTGAGTGGAAATGGGGTGTAACATCCCAGGTAATGATAGAATAAGTATTTTTAATTTTTATTAATATTTATAAATTAGATAGAAATTTTACCTTAAAATTGATTCTAAATCCAATATAATACCCAAAATTAAACAATTATTTTCTCTGAAATCTTATGTTGCACAAAAGACTGAGTTATACTGAACAATGATATACTATTAATATTATTACTTTAAGTGGTAGTTATCACCTAGTAATTTTATCAGTGGTAATGAATAAAACTAATTATATTATATTTACACAAGTTTATTAAATGTTTTTATATTCATCCAATAAATTCTATAGGCTTAAAATAAGAATAAATCCAATTTTAAGTATAAAAAAGCTCTATATTTTTAAAAAGGTAATTTTACCACCTTTTAATGAAGAACCCATTTTAAATATAATTTTTAAAACTTTTATAATTTTTATATGAAAAAATAAACTTCATTTTTGAAATATAAATATCAAAATTTATTTTGGGTAAATTTTTGGTATTTTTCTGAGAACTTTCATATTTTGATGAATAGTGAATAATACGGAATTTTAGCTTCTTTTTTGTTTAATTTATTTATCTAGTAAAATTATGTTTTATTTTGTTTTAAAATATAATTAGATCAATTTTATATAATTTTAACTAATATAGGTCATTAGAAACAATTTCATATTGAATTTAGATATAAAAACTTAGCAAACTTTTGAACATTTTTACTTTAGAAATCCACTTTGTTGTCCCGTCTATGGGATTAAATTTAAATTAATTTACTCCACTTATGTGATTTAAATTTGGAAAAATGGATTCCATATTTTGAATCATAATAATTTATAATTTATAATAAGTTTAACTTAGCTTTTGAAAAAAATATTAGTGAATGTAATTAAAATTAATTATAGCGATTAAGAGGATAATTATCTTCACAAGGGACTAAAACATAAACTTAAGAGAAAAAATGACCTATGAACTTGTAAAAAAATAATTTAATGTTAATATTTAGAACCTATCAACTATTTTATATAATTTTTACCATTATTGGATCCACTTTACATGGGAAAAAAATGGGTGTAATTCCCTTTTAAAAAATTTACAATATTGCCACTCCTCCTCCTCTATAAAAAGGAACTCACCCTTCCCATTTTTCACACATATCAATCCCTTTGGATCTCCCAAACTCTAATAAAATAATATCCCAACATCCATCCCCTAAACCTATAATCCTCACCTTGGGAATAAATCCAACCAAGGAATCCCTTTGGTGCAAACCAAAAGGAGTTACCCAAAAAAGAGGTAACATCCTTCCACAAGCTCTTTTGTTTTATTTTCATTCTTCACCACCTCAATTATTCTTATTACATGATTATATGATAACATAATTATCCTAAATATATTTTTATATTTTTATTCTAAGGTTTTTACTTACACTTACATACACTTCCATCTAATGGGTAACGAAATTATTATTCGTGTACGGCGAACTACCACCTCACGTAATGATGTCATTCATTCTTCCTTTACCACCTATGATGGTTGGGAATTATGATGGAAACAATGTTTTTATATTATATATTTATATATATATATTATTTATTATTTATTCATACTTTTTTAATTTCTATATAAATATACCTTCATGTTTTCCATTTTGTGTAAATACGATAACATCATTTGTGGACGGGTGGACAACCGCCTCCTCAAAGTGATGTGATACATTTACACAATTAATGGAATGTATAAAGGGTGGGTTTAATTAAAAATATTTTACATACATAATATCCATATTATTTTCATGACAGAATTACTTTTCTAAAAATATAATATATCATTTTCTTTATTACCCTTTCACATACTGAAAAAGTGATAATGCCATTCATGGATGTGTGGACTACCGCCTCCTCAATGCGATGTGATTACTTTTACATCAAAGTAATTCTATATATGAGTATATATGATTAAATAAAATTATATTTATTATATAATTATCATTTTTTAAAGATAAATTTCACTTACCTTATTTCTATAACAATCATTGAAAAATGGGAATGTTACTCATGCGTGCATATAGACTACTGTCTCCATGATTGTAAAGTTGGTTCATTTTTCATGACCATATTTCATGATTGGTTTTAAAAGTGTAATTTATGTATAAATATGATAATTATTTATTTATTATTATTTTTTATATGTTTATATAATGACCCCTTTGACCATAGTTGACCTACCAAAGTTGTTTTTGACACATAAACTAAATATAGTCAAAACACCCAACGTAAACTTAATTGTTTAAGTAGTTGATTAAAAAATTGTAATAAGTGAAATAAAATTAATGATAAACTTGAAAAATGGTCCAAATAAATTAAATAATTAATATTATTTCATTATTCAGGAATATAAAGGCACATGTGACAAGTCAGACTCAAGGTAAGGGATTTCATCTCAATCTCCTTTCATTTATACATTTCTTGATGATATGTACCTTTATTATTTTAAAATGTGTATATAAAACACCTTTGAAATTTTATATCTATATTGTATCTATTCTCATGTTATTTAATGTTTTTTAAAATTTTATTCTTTCATGGGGATTATGTTTTAAATGTTCAAAGTGGTATGGGATGCTTTGAATGTTTAAAGATTTAATTTAAAAATATTTTATCCATTTAAATATTCATGATATTATTTTAAATATTTATTTATATATATATAAAAAGGATTATAATGGAAATTGTATGTCTATTTTAGTATTTGGATTCCTATACAAGCCTTCATGTTTTTAAAAGAAAAAGAAACCCCCCTTTCCCTTTTTTTGGGTATTTTATTATTGAAAATGGGTTTGAAAATGGACTGATTATTTCAATATATTAAAATGTTTTATTGTGATTTCAAATGATATTTTATAAGTGAAATGTTGAAAATTTAAATCTTTTATGTGTTATGATTATATAATGGTACTTGGACTTTTTACGGGTGGTTCCATGATAAACCAATGACGGATGGTTCCATGATAAACCAATGATGGGTGGGTTCATGATAGTCCTCTAATGCATTGGGTATAGAAGTTGACCATATGGATATTCCATTTGTAAGAGTGACATGTATGGAAGATAACTGCATGTTTATTCTATTTATAAGAGTGGCAAGTATAATGATTTCCCAAGATACCAATATGTTTTATCTATGCTTGTTATGGGTTTGATGGTTACAATAAAAGGTATAAAATGATATTATTATCAAAGGGAAGTATTTACTCCTTATTAAGGGTGAAAATTGTTACTTTATGATAAAGTTTTAATGGGTTTTAATTTTTTTCAATGGACCAATGGTTTCTTTCTTTTTATATCCCTTACTGGTCTTTTTATACTCATCCCACATTTTTTTAATGTTTTTTACAAGACTTAAGGATGATTAAGGGATTGGGATAATTCATGTTGATAATAATGAAGAGTTTTCATAAAAGAGATCATGATTTTCTTTTTAAAAGATTTATATGGTGAAAAAATGGATACTAATTGAAAGTATCCACTTTGTATTTTATATTTTTTTATGTATGAGTTATGGCCTAATTCTCTAAAACTCTAAACCTAAAAATATCCTCAATTTGAAAGAAAGTAAAATTCTTGACTTAACTCAAGATTATGTAATGTTTTAAGGTCAGGTCCTTATAGTTGGTATTAGAGGGAGGTTCATATAACTTTAGAGGTTAGAGTAATATTAATAACTTTCCCTTGAAATATTTTACTTTATGTTTAAGTTAAAATGTTATAGAATTTGAAGATTACTATATTAATTCATATAAAGTATGTTTTTTTAGAATGGTTTTCTGTAGAGGAGACAAGAAAGTTGTAGTGGGAAGGCACTGAGGGGGAAATATCCTTCAAAATTAGCATCTATAGATGGTTGGAGTTTTAACAAAGAAGTTTTTTTGTAGTGATGGATTAGTTTCAACAAGCTATAAATGGTGGTGGTGTCCATGCAATAGAGAAAATAGATCTACCATAGAGGAATATGATTATATTGGTGAATTTTATGCGACAATAACCCCTATCATTTAGAGGATCATCTAACCCCATGATAGATGAAGGATGGATTAAATCACTAGAAAAGATATTCGATGTCATGGGTTTCTTGGATCACCAAAAGGAAACTCTTTTAATTTATTTTTTTGAAGTTGAATCTGATCAGTGGTGGTCAATGGTTAATAATATCAGGGAAAGTGAAAATATTGATTCCTTGGAATGGAATTAATTTAATAATATTTTCCTTGAGAAATATTTTCCTAAGGTTTTTCGACTTAGGATAAAAAAAATCTTGGAATTGAGACAAAAGGAGGAATATTCAGTGGCTACATATGAAGAAAACTTCACTTGATTAGTGAGGTATGCACCAATTTTTATCTGAGATATTGATAGTAAGATAAATCGGTTTTACATAGGATTAAATCCAAGATATCAAAGTACATTGGCTTCTCGTGAGTTCAAGATATATGAGAAACTTGTTTGATGTGATGAGAAGGTAGAAATAGAGTTTTTTTATGACCATGTGTCCCGTGACAACAAGTAAAAGAAGAGGCCTAATTGGTAGGAAATGGGGAAACATTCATCAAAGAAGGTTGGAGGTAAGAAAACAAAATTTCCATCTTCTGATAAGTGTGGTAAAAAGAATCCTAGATAATGTATTTCAAATTCTAGGAAGTGCTTCCGATGTGGTAAGTTTGTTCATATGGCTCATGACTGCAAGAAAGATGATAAGGTACGTAATGAAAATCCAATGGTGAGATGTTTTAGTTGCAATGAGTTTTGGAAATTTTTTCAATGTGTGTCCAAAGTTGATTACCTGGGGTGGAAACTAGAAAAATAGAAAGTAAAAGGGAGCGTTAAAATATTTTTATACTACTATAGTTGATTTTGGGCCATCAAATGAAGTGGTGATAGGTATGTTACTGGTTTATTTGATTTATGTCAATACTCTATTTGATTCTAGATCTTCCTATTCTTTCATTTCTAATAAATTTTCTCGAAAATTGGGAATATCGCTTCATGAAGGTAAGATAGAGCTTTTGGTAAAAACTTTGGGTGGGAATATTAGAGCAACCAAGAATTATAAGGATAATCCTATTAACATTAGCGGGATGGTCTTTCCTACAAATCTTGTTGAACTACCCTTAGTGGAGTTTGATATCATTTTCAGTATGGATTGGATTTTAGTTTATCATGCTAAAATAGATTGAAAAGCCAATATAGTTTTATTAAATGATTTTATACATTTGATAACATACCAAGAATATGATAAATTTATTAAAGATGGTAGTGAAAGTTATCTAGATCATTTTTTTGAAAATAAAGAAACAGTTCTGATTAGTGACATCCTTGTAGTGAATGAATTTATGGATGTTTTTTTTGATGAATTGCTTGGTGTTTTTACTGACTAGGAAGTTGGATTTACTATTTAGTTAGTGCCTAATGCTAAGCCAAATTCTAGACCCCCTTATCAAATGGATCAAGTATAACTTGTGGGATTGAAAAACCAGTTACAAGAATTTCTTGGTAATTGTTTCATTTGACCAAGAACTTCACCATGGGGCACTCTTATTTTATTTGTGAAAAAAGAATATAGTTCCATGAGACTTTTTATTTATTATAGAGTCTTAAATAACATCATTGTTAAGAATAAGTATCTTTTTCCTTATATCAATGATTTTTTTGATAAGTTCTAGGGAGCTCAGTGTTTTTCAAAGATTGATCTGAGGTCAGGGTACCATATGCTAAAGGTGAAGGAGGATGACATTCCAAATACAACATTTCGTATGAGATATAGGCATTATGAGTTTTTAGTTATTATATTTAGGTTATCTAATGAACCTATTGTATTTATGAATCTTATGAATAGATAATTTCATTAGTTTTTGGATCAGTTTGTGGTTCTGTTTATAGACGATATTTTGGTATATTCTATAATCCATGAGGAACGTGAAAGTCACTTAAGTATTGTTTTGAAAACCTTAAAAGAAAATAAAATATATGTAAATTTTAGTAATATTGAATTTTGGTTGAAACAAATTGCATTCCTTGGATATATTATTTCTAAATATGGAATAACTGGTGACCATGCTAAAACCAAAATTGTGAAAAAGTGGCCAAGACCTACCAATGTCATAGAGATTCGTAGTTTTCTTGTATTAGTGGGTTATTACTGATGGTTTGTTGAAAACTTTTCTTGATTATCTATCCCACTATCTAAGTTAACGCAAAAGAGAGTTAGGTTTATCTGGATAGAAGAATGTAATGTTTTTTTCAGAAACTGAAAAGAAGATTGGTGAATGCCCTAGTTTCGGACCTTCCTTCCAAAAATGGTGATTTCATCATATACAATGATGCTTCGATAAAAGGACTTGGTTGTGTCCTGATGTAGAATGAAAAATTAATTGTTTATGCTTTATGTTAGTTGAAAACTCATGAATTAAATTACACTACACATTATTTGGATTTGGATACTTTTTCTTTTTATTTAAAAATTTAAAGGTGTCATTTATATGGAGTAAAGTGTGAAATATATACTGATTACAAAATTTTGAAGTATATATTCACTCCAAAATAATTGAAATTTCTAGAACTAATCAAGGATTATGATTTCTTGATTCATTATCGTCCTAGAAAATCAAAAATGGTGGTTGATGATTTGAGTTGAAAAAGTAATGCTACATCAACCATGTTATGTTTAGAATGTGACCCTTTGGTTAATTATTTGATTAATTTTTTCCTAGAAGTTGTGGATGCAGTGACATCCTCTATTTTTTTTTATGTTTCAGTGTAGTCAACTTTGTTATAAATAAGTAAGAAAACTCAGAAGGTGGATCAATATTTTCAAGAAAAGATATAATTCATTAAGAATGATAATTTTCTAAATTTTAATATTGATTAAGAAGGTGTTATATGATTTAGAAAAAGATTATGTGTGCCTTGTGATTCACAGTTGAGGAAAGAGTTGTTGATTAAAGCTCATAGTTCCCCATTTTTCGTTCATCTAGGTAGCACTAAGATGTACATAGATCTTTGGGAGTATTACTAGTGGGATGGAATAAAAAGAGACATTACTAAATTTACCATGAATTATTTGACTTTTCAGCAGGTTAAAGTAGAGAGACAGTTACCAAAGGGGATACTTCAACCTTTTCCATTAATAGAGTGAAAGTGGGAAAATATATAAATGGATTTTATGGTAGGATTTGTAAAGACTTCCCAAGGTAATAATTTGATTTGTGTTGTTGTTGATCAATTAACCAAATATACATATTTCTTTCCCATTCAAGATACAATATCTTTAGATCATCTTTCTAGACTTTATATAAAATATTTTCAGGTTACATGGAGTTTCTCTCTCCATTGTATCAGACTGTGATCCCATGTTCACATCCAATTTTAAGAAAGGAATTCAGAAGTTTTTGGGTACTGAATTAAATTTCAGTACAACTTTTCATCCTCAATCCAATGGACTTCCTGAGTGGATGATTCAAACATTGGAAGATATGCTTCATTCTTTCTCAATGGATTACCATGGAAGTTGGGATTGATATATTTCTTTGGTTGAGTTTTCTTATAATAATAGTTTTTATTCCAGTATACAGATGCCACCTTTTGAAGCATTATATGAAAAGTGGTGTTGGACACCGAATTTTTATGATGATGTAGGAGAAAGGAAGTTAATGGGACCATAGTTGGTAGAGGAAACAACAGATAAAGTTTAGTTGATTCAGCCACACATGAGGACAGCTCAAAGCAAGAAAAAAAGTTATACAAATTACTGGATAAAGGATCTTTCTTTAATGGTAGGTGATCATGTCTTTTTAAAAGTTTCTCCATGTGAACGTGTGACGTGTTTTGGTAATAAGGCGAAGCTAAGTCCACGATTCATTGGATCGTATGAAATACTATATAAATTTGGGTCAGTTGCCTATCGAGTGGATTTACCCCCTAGTTTATCCTAGGTACACAACATGTTTTATGTTT
Organism: Viscum album; assembly: GCA_963277665.1. Taxonomy (NCBI): domain Eukaryota; kingdom Viridiplantae; phylum Streptophyta; class Magnoliopsida; order Santalales; family Viscaceae; genus Viscum; species Viscum album. The sequence continues at coordinate 544,502,519 of OY728157.1, forward strand.
CAATGTTAGGGAAGTATGTATTAGATTCATCTCAAGTTTTTAGCCCTAGAGTTGTTCATCTAAAAGAGAATCTTTCTTATGAGGAACAACTAGTTTAGGTTCTTGATCACAAAGAGAAAGTGTTGCAGAATAAGAAAATTTATCAAGTTAAGGTTTTATGAAAAAACCATATGGTTGAAGTGGAAACATGGGAATCAGAAAATGATATAAAGGAAAAAATATCCCAACTTATTTCATAAGTAAATAAAATTGAGAGGATGCAATTTTCAAAAGGCGGAGGATGTAACATCCCAGGTAATGATAAAATAAGTATTTTCATATTTATTAATATTTATGAATTATATAGTAATTTTATCTTAAAAGGGATATTCCATCTAATAGAATACCTGACATGCAACAATGAGTTTCTCCAAAAAAAATCATTCCACGCAAAACTGAGTTATACCAAACAATAATATATTATTAATATTATTATTTTAAGTGGTAGTTATCACCTAACCGTTGTATTTGTGGGAATTAATAGGACTAACTATATTATGTTTAAAAAAATTTATTAAATTTTTTTACATTCATCCAATAAATTTGATATGCTTAAAATAAGAATAAATCCAATTTTAAACATAAAAAGCTCTATATTTTTTAAAAGGTAGTTTTACCACCTTTTAATACCAAACCCATTTTAAAAATAATTTTTGAAACATTTATATTATTTATATTGAAAAATTAACTTCATTTTTTAAAGATAAATATCAAAATTTACTTTGGTGAATTTTTTGTATTTTTCTGAGAACTTTCATATTTTGATTAATAGTGTATAATACTGAATTTTAGTTCAAAATTGATTTTCCATTTAATTTATGTATATAGTTAAATTATATTTTTTTTTTTGGTTTTAAAATATAATTAGATCAATTTTATATCATGTAAACCAATTTATTTAATTGGAAATAATTTCACATTGATTTTATATATAAAAACTTAGCAAACTTTTAAACATTTTTACTTTAAAAATTCACTTTGCCATCCTGTCTGCGGGATTAAATTTAAATTAATTTCTGCCAATTTTGTGATTCAAATTTTGAAAAATAGATTCAATATTTTTAATAATAATAATTTATGATTTATAATAAGGTAAAATTGGTTTTTTACCAAAAATACTGGTGAATTCAATTAAAATCAATCACAGTGATTAAGAGGATAATTAACTTAATAAGGAACTAAACTATAAACTTAAGAGCCAAAATGACCTATAAACTTGTCAAAAATACATTGATTGTTCATATATAGACCATATAATCCCTTTTATATAATCTTTAATATTATTTGAGCCACTTGACATAGGAAAAACGTGGGTGGAATTCCCTTTTTAAAAATTTACAAGATTATCACTCCTCCACTATAAAAAAGAACTCAACCTTACCATTTATTCACACCTATAAATCCATTTGGATCACCCAAAATATACTAAAATAATCTCAAAAAATACCTCCCCTAATACTAGGAGCCTCACCTTGGTCATAAATCCAACCAAGGAATCCCTTTGCTACAAACCAAAAGGAGTTACCCGAAAAAGAGGTAACATCCTTCCATAAGCTCTTTTGTTCTGTTTTCATTTTCCACCACCTAAATTATTATTATTCAATGATTATATGATAACATAAGTATCCTAAATATACTTATATGTAGTTATTCTAAGGTTTTAATCTATATTTACACACACTTCCATCTAATGGGTAATGAAATTACCGTTCGTGTGCGGCGAACTACCGCCTCACGTAACGATGTCATTCATTTTTCCTTCACCACCTCTCATGGTTGTAAATTATGATGGAAACAATATTTTTATATGATATATATATTATATTTATTATTTATTAATACTTATTTAATTTCTATATACACATACCTTCATGCTTTCCATTTTGTGTAAATACGATAACATCATTTGTGGGTGTGTGGACTACTGCCTCCTCAAAGTGATGTGATACGTTCACACAATTCATATAGTTAAGTATGAGTTTAATTAAAAATATGTGACATAAATAAAATAAATAATATATTAATGACATAATTACCTTTTTGTAAATATAATATATCATTTTCTTTATTACCCTTTCACACACTGAAAAAGTGATAACGTCGTTCGTGAACGTGTGGACTACCACCTCCTCAACATGATGTGATTCCTTTTATATCATAAGAATTATATATATAAGTATATATTATTAAATAACGTGTTATTTATTATATAATTATAATTTTGGAAATATAAAATGACACTTACCTTCTTTCCATAATGATCATTGAAAGATGGGAATGTTACTCATGTGTATGTACGACCTACCGTCTACATGATTGTAACGTTGGTTCATTTTTCATAACCATATTTCATGATTAGTTTTAAAAGTGTAATTTATGTATAAATATGATAATTATTTCATGATTATAATTCTGGATTTGTTTATATAATGACCTTTTTTACCATAGTTGACCTACCAAAGTCATTTTTGATACATAAACCGAATATAGACAAAACACCCAACGTAAACTTAATTATTTATGTAGTTGATTAAAAAATTATAATGAGTGAAATAAAATTAATGATAAATTTGAAAAAGGTTCTAAATCAAGTAAATAATTAACATTGGTACATTATTTAAGAAGATAAATACACACATGACAAGTTGGACTCAAGGTAAGATATTTCGTCTCATTCTCCTTTCATTGAGACATTTCTTGATGATATGCACCTTTATTATTTTTTAAAGTGTATATACATCCCATTTGACATTATATATACATATTTTATCTATTATTGTGTTATTTAATGTTTTTTCAAATATTATAATTTCATGGTGATTATGTTTTAAATGTTCAAAGTGGTATGAGATGCTTTGAATGTTTACAAATTTAATTTAAAAATCTTTTCTCCATTTTAATATTCGTGATATAATTTTAAATATTTATTTATATGGATATAAAATGGATTATAAAGTAAATTTTTATGTCTATTTTGGTATTTGAATTCTTCAAAAATCCTTTATGTTTTAAAAGAAAAAGAAACCCCTCTTTCCCTTTTTTATGGGTATTTTGTTATTGAAAATGGGTTTGAAAATGGACTGCTTATTTCAATATATTGAAATGTTTTCTTGTGATTGAAAATGAAATTTTATGGTTGAAATGTTGAAAATTGTAATCTTTTTTTTTATGATTATATAATATTACTTGGACATTTGAGAGATAGTTCCATGATAAACCAATGACGGGTGGTTTCATGATAAAATAACGACGAGTGGGTTTGTGATATCCCTCCAATGCATTGGGTATAGAAGTCAGTTTTATAGATATTTTATTTGTAAGAGTAAAATTTATAGAATATGACTACATGGTTATTCCATTTATAAGAGTGACAAGTATAATGATGTGCCAAGATACCAATATGTTTTATCTATGCTTGTCATGGGTTTGATGGTTACAATAAAAGGTATGAAATAAGATTATTATCAAAGGGAATTATTTCATACATTTTAAGGGTGAAAAATATTACTTTATGATAAAGTTTTCATGGGTTTTAATGTTTTTCAATGGATTAATGGTTTTCTTCTTTTTATATCCCTTACTGAGCTTTTTATGCTCATCCCGCATTTTTTTAATTTTTATCATAGGACTTAAGGATGATTAAGGGATTGGGAGAATTCATGTTGATATTCATAAAGAGTTTTAATTAAATATATCATGAATTATTTTTTAAAAGTTTTATATAGTGAAAAAATGGATACTGATCGGAAGTGTCCACTTTGTATTTTATGTGTTTTTTATGTATGAGTTATGGCCTAATTTTCTAAAACTCTAAACCTAAAAATATACTCAATGTAAAAGAAATTAAAATTATTGACTTAAATCAATATTATATAATGTTTTAAGGTCGGTTCCTTATATGGGGTGGTGATAGGTGGTATTTATACTTGAGGAGGGGTGGTTTTAAGTGATTAAATAATGATTATTTTATATTTAAAGCCAACCACATTAAGGTGGTATTAATTTCCATGAATTTGGATGATAATTAACATTGTAAAGATTTTTAGGGTCTATAATTACCTCAACCAAACATTTAATTTTGTATTTTTTAGTTATTTTAAAATTTTACCATTTAACTTTAACCCGTTTTATTATGTTACCTATACTGCGGTAAATAATTTTTTACCACGGTAACTTTTTTATGCCTAAAAGTGAAAATGACCATATAAACAAATTTTGACCTTCTGATTATAAATGTGTAATCCATTTTACCAAATTCAATTCAAATAATTGTAAAAATTATATTTAAAATTAATTCTATAAACGAGATGACAAAACAGGGTTTTAAAGAGAAAATGTTCAAAAGATTGAAATGTTTTTATATCAAAATTCAATATGAAAATGATTTAAATGACCCAAATTGTAATAATATATGGATAATTTAACTATTTTGACTTTAAAAACAATTTAAAATATTATTTAATATTATAAATTATTTAGATGAAAATTCAGTTTTCAATTAAAATTCAGTATTTTTCATTATTCATCAAAAATAAAACTTCTCTGAAAAATACCAAAAAATAAACCTAAGATAATTTTTATATTATATTTTCAAAAATAATGTTAATTTTATCAAATAAAATTTATAAAAGTGTCAAAATTTAGTTTTAAAACAAGTGCACCATTAAAAGATAGAAAATTACCTTTTAAAAAAATATAGCTTTTTATGCTTAAAATTGGATTTCTTCTTATCTTAAGCGTATCAAACTTATTGGATGAATTAAAAAACATTTTATTGAATATATAACATAAAAATTTCCCTAATATCTTTTACTAATAATAATTATTTTAATCTATTAAGTTAAAATGTCATTGTGGTCATAAAAATAGTTTTTTTTATAAAAACATATCCTTTTTGTTCAATTAGTTTTTATTTTCATTTCTAATTAATTGGTAACCAGTGAATTCATTTTATGAACATGTGAAAACTATATTTTAATAATTTGTTTAATCTCATTCATTATCTCTATTCTAATATCTAGGTGATAACTATCATAATTAAATAATAATATTTTGGAGTTTGTTTAAGCTTGACATTTTGTGCAAAGTAAGCTATGAAGAGATTAAATTTATTTAAAAAAACGAGACATAAGGTAAAATCTTAGGGTGTTAGATTCTACCCACTTAAAATTAATTTCACCCTCAAAATTCTTTCCTCTAATATAAACATGTGAGGATACCTCTGCCTCATCACATCCTCAGGTTCCTATGTAGCTTCCTCAAATTGGTGGTTTTTTTACAAAACTTTAACCATGTGAGTGGTATTGTTTTATAGAACTTTATATCTACAACCCAAAATCTATATTGGTTGTCCCTTATAAGAAATATATTTATCTAAGGGTATGAACTCTAATTTTATTGCATGTTATGGATTAGGTATGTACTTCCTCAGGAGAGATACATGTAATACATCATGAACTTGAGAGAGATTCAGTGGAAGATCCAATCGATAAACTACCATCCTAATACGATCAAAAATTTCAAAAAATTGTATCCTCTAAAATTTTAAATTTTACTTGAAAATAAAATATGGATGTTTAAAACTTTCATTTGTGGTAAACCCGCATTAGAAAATGGGTCAATAAAACTTTCTCTTAAAAATGGGGAAAATAAAAGGTGAAGATCGCCACATAACTAGGGTTCCGATTAAGAGAAAATTAGTGGAAATTAAAAACATGGGAATGAAAGATAATTATAAATATCAAGTTGTGATGGATAATGATATAGAACATGGTCATTAGGAGGTTAATGACCATAAAACCATAAACCAAATAGTCTAAAAAAGTTCATTGATATCATCATAAATGATGATAATAGGATAAAATTTTATTTCAAAATCATTTGAGAAGATATACTTACTTTATTTCATCCCATAGGTACAATCTCACTCTTTGGTTGTGCCTTGATCAATTTATGATTCATTTATTACTCTAAGGAATGAAGTTGCAATTGTAGTTCTTGCATAACCAGTGGATCATGAGATCCATAATGGGATGACAAGTCAATCCTTTCATCTCTAGTTATCATCATACAAAAATATTCAGCGTAGGTTATCAAATATGGATAAAACCTCACATGGTTAAGTAATACATTAATATCTAAAACCTCATCCTACATTCAACATAAACAACTTCATAAATGATTAGCCCTATAAAACTTATAAGAGATTAAAATCCAAAACTTTCGAATAAAGGTCACAAATTTTTCAAAATCAAATTATCATTAATCTCCCAAACAACTTGATGTAGCTATTAATTTTCACACACCAAACATGTGAAGATAATTATCATGTATTCTTTTAAAAAATATTAATAACTTGAATTACTACAAAAACTTGGTGAAAACATGCGTTCTTTCAAAAATTAACTCTTTCCTCATACCATAGATCCAAAAATTCTATAAAATCGATCCATAAACCACCTTGTCATCATATTACTATTTAGTTAAAAGTTCATAAATATTATCCCATTTATTTTATCACTATCAAACATCTATTTATCTATTTATTATCCCAACATTATGCACATATTAAGGGTTGTCTTTCCCTTAATCAAGTGTTCTCCAAAAATATCACCTTAACATGTCAATAACTTTCATGATTACCAGTACCATTAAACATATAATTTCAAATACTTAAGGAAAAGCTGCAATTGAATAATCCTTACATCTTTCATTATTCCATAATTCATTTAGAGGGAGATAATCACATGACATTTCACTAATATTTTCATGGGTCTCACTTATACAAAATCAGACATGAAATTCTTAAATAAGGAGGGGAGGATAAAGGTTTCTTAATTAACATGATTTACTTCATCCATTATAATTGAATAAGCTTTCCCTTTATCCTTTTCCTGTAAGGGTTGGTGTCCTCAGAACCAATTGTTTTGTACTTTGATTACATGAATGTTTACTTATTATATATTGTTCATTGTTCTTCATGACTATAATATGATAATGTCCTGGAATATTTGTTGCATTAATAAGGTCATAGCAGATCCCCGCTATGATGAGAACCTTGAAATTCTATAACAATATTCTTAAATAAAGTTCTGCGGTTGGATGACATACTATGATATGACACATAGTATACATACCGTCATGTGCGAGTACTCGTAAGAAGACAAGACTCTCTCTCATGGAGTTCGCACTTGATAATCTCCAAGATGGGAGATTATGAGAACAGACCCGCCAGTAGTAATTCCGCATGTCTTGGTGTCATCGGATATTGCTATCTGCGAGTGTGTGTAATGGTCCTTAGACTGGAATATTATCATTAACTCATGTCATGACTCGCGCACTTAGATTTACTGACGAAAACTGTCACGCAGACAGTTGGCGGGAAGTAGGGTACGTTGGGTGTGTCACGAGTGACATGTTGTTAATGGATAAGTCGAGGAAGGATTTGTCCCTTCCATTTATGGAAGTTGATATCTCAGCCCTTTGATTGAAATAGAACTGTCGCATTAAATTCCATGGCCATGGTGTAAACGACGAGTTTATTTCAGGTAGTCAAAGAACGACGGATCAAGCATATAGGTTTATGACACTTCCATGAAACCTGCTTAATGAGATATTGAGACAAAGGGATTAAAATACACAGTAAGCGTTCGTATGAGGTGATACGTCAATGTGGCGTCAACTTATTTCTCTTGGGTGCCTTGACCTGTTGCTAGACAGTAATCTTGGACTTTAGGCAAGGCTGCCTAATGCCAACGAGAAAGAGGCCTAGAGGGTCACACACTAAGTGTATCCAAGTATCTCAAGTTGAATAAAGATTATTCCCGTACGTGGTTTAATAATTATTCAAGGAAGCCTAAGTTGTCTTAAATGATGGAGGAAAAATAAAATAAAACAAGTACACGTCGTGTATTATTAAATGTACATGCCGTGTAGTTTTATTTTGGAAAGGAAATGAATAAATGAAAACAAGATATACATGTCGTGTACATTTAATGTACACACCGTGTAGTTTTCAATGAAAAACAAGTACACGCCATGTATTTATTATTACACGTCGTGTAGTTTTTTCAGTCGGGATTTTGAGGATATAATATCGTTTTATTAAATGATATTTATTATAATCAGCGTGAGCGCATGTCAGGGAATTAATTATTCGACATGACGGTTTTCAATAAGAGTTAATGAAATAAATGAAATGCGTAACGTGTTTATTTATTGTCATAACTCTACAACCTCAAACTCGATTATAAACATCCTCACAACCCCAACTCTTTTCCTACACAATAGAATCGTTGTGCACAACATCTCTGGAGAATTCTTTCAAGGCCGAAAGAACCTCCTCCTCCAAGAACGCTCTCAAGACCGAGAGAGATCCTCTTCCATCGGATCAAGACAATCTAAGGCGGAAAATGCAAGCAAAGGCTTATCCATGCTAGCACCCAGATAATCCTTTGGCGACGTCCAGAGATACGAGGTACACGTGTGGATCACCGCTAGAGAGATTCTACACTTGGCTTCTGCGACGCAACGACGGATCACATAGACAACATGATCAAGAACATCAACGAAGAAAGAACACCCAAAAGGTATTTCTTTATAATTAATTAAATTAATTATAATAAACCTGTAACGATCCTTGTTTGTGGTTCCGGGACAAACCATCTTCTTTGTCTTTTTCTATGATTTGATCCGTGGAGACTGGCGTTTATCGTCGTATTGATCCCGGATTGATCATTTCTAATGACAAAAAGCCAAGTGGGCACATCCACCCACGTGCTTCCACTGTGCCCGGAACCTTCAAATGGTATCAGAGCGAGGTTACAACGTTGATTATAGTTATTTAATTTTCGTTGATAATTTACGAATTCATATTTGATTCAATTCGAAATAAATCGTTCTATAAATCTGAATTAACGAGATCTATTCTTCCTCCTTCGTTTCTCGATTCATATCATAGAAACGACCTTTTAATTTTAATTTTTGATTAAAATAAAAATGAGGAACTCATCCGGAGGAGCCGCTCTTTCTATATGTACAACACGGGATTACACGGCATGTAATTAAAACTACACGCCGTGTACTTAGGTTCAACGAACCGGCACTGGTCCGCCAAACCATGCCGTGTGAATTGATTATGCCTAAGTTTTAATCACGCCGTGTTGACCAGAATTGAACGGCGCGTGGAAAAAAGAATACACGACGTGTATGTTGGAGCAACACGCCGTGTAGTTTGTTTCGACCCAGGTGAAACCGTGTACAAAGATAAGCTGCGTACCGCGTACACGGGATCACAAGACCAGTTACCGCGTAACAAGGAAGTACACGCCGTGTATGATTCATCTACACGCCGTGTACTCTAAAATTTCCAAAGTACAGAAAACACGCCAAAGCCCCGGCGTGTACTTTGGATAAAGGGTGAAAAGAAAAATGCACGCCGTGTAATTATAAACTACACGCCGTGTACTTTCCAAAAATGGAATTTCACCAGGTTTCCTCTAATGTACAAAGACCCGTACAAGGAATATGGATGAGAAGAATCTCAAGGAAATTCAGAAATGAATTTAAGATAAAGAATTGATTAATTATAAGATCATAATTAATTGAATTCGAGCGCGTCTTATCTTAAATAAAAGAACGATTAAAAGAATTTGAATTCTAAATATGCGTAAATGTCGTTGCATGCTATGGATGATCATGAGCTAGACCAAAGACCCTTTGTATGTGTATGGTTTCATTTAAATTTATTTAATTTAAATTTGTTGGCCTGTGAGCCTTCTTCCAATAAAATGTAGGGCCTGCGTGCCCATGGTTTCTTTAATGTAAACCCATGTAATGGAGGATCTCCCAAGCAAGAGGAGACGGTTCAAATCCCAAAGCCTAGGTGAAACCGACGCAAGAAGATACAAAGGTGGATAGGTGGGAGCTGCAAAACACGAACCATCAGGTTCAAGGTGTTTTCCCTAGGTCAGGGTTAGCTTATCAAAACCGCTAGATAAGATAACCAAATAGAAGATCATGATCATGCCATCTTATTTTATTTCTGTCTAATTGCATGGTTTATTTATTATGTATGTGTTGTCGCGGTCACATAATTAATAAAATGAACAAGCATGCAAAGATGGAATAAAATAAAAACCGGGCTATGCGTAAACATTATCGGAACATGGTTAATCACTTAAGCAAGCATCACTTAATATTAACAAGCATGTGATAATGCAAAAATACGCATAAAGAATAAAATCCCTCAAATACCATATTAAGTCAGACCAAGCCTTCCGTTATTGATTAAGGGAAAGACTTAATAAAACTATGTGTTTGACCAACCCTTGTTGGGACACTTGCTTTTATAAAGGAAGCTCTTATGAAAGGTTTCGGGTTGACTTAACCATATTACATCAAGAGAAGTAGCCCTTGCTAGACTTGGTGTAATATTGGAGGCAAGAGTTGAGGAAATCCAAGTCAGGATTTCAGGATTGGGGAGTCCACTCAACAGATCAAGGAACTGTAAGCTCACAGTTGGCAAAGACCTGCCTACCTAAATACCTTCAAATAGCTTGACCAACCCTTGTTGGGGTTATGCGAAGGAAAATATAGACCCTTGCCACTAGAATGTCAAAAGAAACTGGACATTCCGAGTTCAATGGTGAGGGCCATTGGGACTTGATAAAATAGTGGGAGAATTAATAAAATTTATTATTTCTCATAAAAATGTAATCAAGAAAGTACTAATAAATCTGCTCTTTTAAATTGTAGAATCAAGATGACAAACTCATCAACCACTTTTTCTCTGCGATCAATTCTGGATAAAGACAACATCCTCACCAGCAGTAACTTTCAGGAATGGTTTAGGCACCTTCAAGTTATCCTACGCCATGAACGAAAGTTTTATGTGCTGGAGTCCTCACTTCCTGATTCCCCTGCCCCAGGGGCGAGTGATGAAGATTTCCTAGTCTATGATCAACATTTGAATGATGCACTCGACGTTCAATGTTTGATGCTATCATCAATGTCTAGTGATCTCATGAAGTCTCATGAAGACATGGATTCTTATAGCATGATCGAGCATCTCTATGGTCTATACTAGGAGAGAGCAAGACATGAAAGGTTTGAGATCTCTAAGGATCTATTTCAGAGCAAGCTTGGAGAGGGTGCCCCAGCCGGGCCTCATGTAGTCAAGCTCATTGGCTACATTGAGTGCTTGGAGGTTCTAGGGTTTAAACTCCCCGAATAACTGGGTACTAATCTCATTCTTGCATCACTCCCCTAGAGCTTCTCAAACTTTGTTGTGAACTTCAACATGAACAACATTGAGAAGTCTCTGTCTGATCTTCTTATCCTTATTCGCCAAGTGGACAATGACATGAAGCGTGAAAATCCTTTTGTCCTCATGGTGAATAAAAGGAAAGGTAAGGCGAATAGCTTTAAGCCCAAAGCTTCTTCAAGGCCTTTTAAGAAAAGGAAGATGAAAGGGGAGGAAAAGGAACATGATGTTGTTTGTTTCGCATGTGGCAAGAAGGGTCACTGGAAGAAAAACTGCACCCAGCCAAGGAAGCAAGGGGGAGATTTAGGTGCGTTTGTTATCGAATGCAATCTATCTGTTTCTACTAATTGGGTATTAGATACTGCTTGTGGTGCTCACATCTGTATCCAAATACAGGAACCAAGTAGATTCAGGAAGATTGATCGAGGGGAGGTAGATCTACGAGCAACCAACGGATCCAGACTTGCTGATGTAGCTGTCGGGGACTACCACCTCACATTACCTACCGAGATGGTCTTGGTTTTGAAAGGATGTTATTATGTACCCTCTGTAACCAAAAACATTATTTCAGTATCCAGATTAGATACTGATGGATTCATCTTCAAGTTTGGAAGTGGATGTTGATATTTTTATAAAGATAACATTTGTTTTGGTAGGGAACATTTATATAACGGCCTTTATGTGTTAGACTACACAAACCAAGTAATGGAAATCGATAACAAAGTTAATTCACATGACTCATACCACATCCAACTTTGGCATCACCGGCTAGGTCATGTCAATGAGAAACGTTTGACAAAATTACATCAAGATGGGTATTTAGATTCTTTCGAACTAAAACCACTTGGTGTATGTCATGCGTGTCTACAAGGAAAAATGACTAAAGCCCCATTTAGTGGGAAAGGTGAAAGAGCTAAATAGGTTCTAGAATTAGTTCACACAGATGTGTGTGGACCATTTCCAGTTGAAGCAAGGGGTGGGTTCTCGTACTTCATAACTTTTACTGATGATTTTAGTAGATATGGATATATCTATTTAATGAGGTATAAGTCAGATTCTTTTGATCGGTTCAAAGAATACAAGAATGAAGTTGAGAACCAGCTTGGTAAGAAGATTAAGAAAATCCACTCAGACAGAGGAGGAGAATATCTTAATCAGGACTTCATTGATTTCTTATGGGAGTTTGGGATTCTATCTCAACTCACTCCTCCTTACACACCGCAGTGGAATGGTGTAAGTGAAAGGAGGAACCGTACCCTATTGGACATGGTGAGATCAATGATGAGTCATGCGAGTCTTCCATTATCCTTTTGGGGATATGCATTACAAACAGCAGTGCACATACTAAACCAAGTACCAACTAAATCGATAAATGGTATTCCATACAAGTTATGGAGTGGACGCAAAGCCATGTTATCAAATTTACATGTGTGGGGTAGCGAAGCATTTTTAAGGCCTCTTTAGGTAACAAACTCTCGCCCCGAGGCACAAAGTGTATCTTTATAGGATATCCCAAGGAAACAAGAGGATATTACCTATACAACCCCTCATACAAAAAGGTTACAGTGGCAAGACACGCCATATTCCTTGAGAGGGAGCACATCTCCAAAAGAGATAGTGGGAGAAAGATATACTTCGATGAAGTCGAGGCTCAAGATACACATGATTTGGTACAAGAACAGATTCCACAAAGCCCTATGGAAGAACAATATGTTCCAGAGACACAAGAACTACGTAGGAGCACAAGAGAGGTGAGAGAACCAGAACGATATGGTTTTCTTGTCACCGAGTATGGTGACTCATTATTGGTTGACAATGATGATCCTATTACCTACAAGGAAGCAGTTGAAGGCACAGACGTTGCCAAGTGGCAAGAAGCCATGAATTCTGAAATGGATTCCATGTACCAAAACCAAGTCTGGATTTTGGTAGATTCTCCAGTTGATGTAAAGCCTATTGGTAATAAATGGGTATTAAAGAAGAAACTGGACATGGAGGGGAAATTCAGCACCTACAAGGCACGACTGGTTGCAAAAGGTTTTAGACAGCGTCAAGGAATTGACTATGATGAAACCTTTTCACCGGTTGCAATGCTGAAGTCCATCAGAATCCTATTGGCCATTGCTTCTTACCATGACTATGAAATTTGGCAAATGGATGTCAAAACAGCTTTCCTTAACGGGAAACTCCAAGAAGATGTCTACATGACACAACCTAAAGGGTTTGCGACTCCAAAGGATGCCAACAAGGTATGCAAGTTGTAGAAATCCATTTATGGATTAAAGCAAGCATCAAGGTCATGGAACATTCGTTTTGATGAATTTGTTACGGAATTTGTCTTTGTTAAGAACGAATGTGAGCCTTGTGTCTACAAAAGGTTTAGTGGAAGTGCAGTTGTTTTCCTAATAGTATATGTTGATGACATATTGCTAATTGGAAATGAAGTACCTACCTTACAGTCAGTTAAGGCATGGTTTCATAAATGCTTCTCCATGAAAGACTTGGGTGAGGCGGCATATATTCTTGGGATTAATATCCATTGTGATAGATCCAAGATAATGTTGGGCCTAAGTCAAAGTACATACATTGACAAGATACTGAAGAGATTCGGTATGGAACAGTCCAAGAGGGGATTGTTTCTAGTGTCACATGGCATTCATCTTTCCAAGAAAATGTTTCCTCAGACACATGAGGAAAGAAAGAGGATGGCAAGGATCCCTTACGCATCGGCGATTGGGTCAGTCATGTATGTTATGCTATGTACGAGGCTAGATGTTGCTTACGCATTAAGTGCGGTGGGTAGATATCAAGATGATCTAGGAGACCGCCATTGGATGGAAGTCAAGACTATCCTTAAGTATCTGAGGCGTACTAAGGATATGTTCCTGTTTTATGGAGGATATGAGGAACTAGTCATCAGAGGACATGTAGATGCTAGTTTCCAGACTGATCAAGATGACATGAAGTCACAGACTGGATACATCTTCAGTTTGAATGGAGGTGCAGTGAGCTGGAAGAGCTCAAAACAAAGTGTGGTGGAAGATTCTACAGCGGAGTCCGAGTATATCGCAGCTTCTGAGGCAGCTAAAGAAGCAATATGTATGCGAAGCTTCGTCCAAGAGCTGGATGTTGTACCGAGCAGTAAAGATCCTATCACACTCTATTGTGATAAGACTGCAGCGGTGGCACTTGCAAAAGAGCCAAGGTCACATCAGCGGACAAAGCACATACTTTGGAAGTATCATCTCTTGAGGGATTTTTCTTAGAGAGGTGAAGTTGCAGTGAGAAGTATTTCCATGGAAGACAACGTGGTGGACCCATTGACTAAAGCCTTGACTCAGCAGAAACATGATCATCATGTGAGGTCTAGCGGACTAAAAGTCATAGGCTGTTGGCTCTAGTCCAAGTGGGAGTTTGTAAGGGTTGGTGTCCTCAGAACCAATTGTTTTGTACTTTGATTACATGAATGTTCACTTATTATATATTTTTCATTGTTCTGCATGACTATAATATAATAATGTCCTGGAATATTTGTTGCATTAATAAGGTCATAGCAGATCCCCGCTATGATGAGAACCTTGAAATGCTATAACAATATTCTTAAATAAAGTTTTGTAGTTGGATGACATACTATGATAGGACACATAGTATACATACCGTCATGTGCGAGTACTCGTAAGAAGACGAGACTCTCTCTCATGGAGTTCGCACTTGGTAATCTCCAAGATGGGAGATTATGAGAACAGACCCGCCAGTAGTAATTCTGCATGTCTTGGTGTCATCGGATATTGCTATCTGCGAGCGTGTGTAACGGTCCTTAGACTAGAAGATTATCATTAACTCATGTCATGACTCGCGCACTTAGATTTACTGACGAAAACCGTCACGCAGACAGTTGGCGGGAAGTAGGGTACGTTGGGTGTGTCATGAGTGACATGTTGTTAATGGATAAGTTGAGGAAGGATTTGTCCCTTTCATTTATGGAAGTTGATATCTCGGCCCTTTGATTGAAATAGAATTGTCGCATTAAATTCCATGGCCATGGTGTAAACGACGAGTTTATTTCAGGTAGTCAAATAACGACGGATCAAGAATATAGGTTTATGAAACTTCCATGAAACCTGCTTGATGAGATATTGAGACAAAGGGATTAAATTACACAGTAAGCGTTCGTATGAGGTGATACGTCAATGCGGCGTCAACTTCTTTCTCTTGGGTTCCTTGACCCGTTGCTAGATAGTAATCTTGGACTTTAGGAAAGCCTGCCTAATTCCAACAAGAAAGAGGCCTAGAGGTTCACACACTAAGTGTATCCAAGTATCTCAAGTTGAATAAAGATTATTCCTGTACATGGTTTAATAATTATTCAAGGAAGCCTAAGTTGTTTTAAATGATGGAGGAAAAATAAAATAAAACAAGTACACGCCGTGTATTATTAAATGTACACGTCGTGTAGTTTTATTTTGGAAAGGAAATGAATAAATGAAAACAAGATATACACACCATGTACATTTAATGTACACGCCGTGTAGTTTTCAATGAAAAACAAGTACACGCTGTGTATTTATTATTACACGTCGTGTAGTTTTTCCAGTCGGGATTTTGAGGATATAATATCATTTTATTAAATGATATTTATTATAATCAACGTGAGCACATGTCAAGGAATTAATTATTCAACATGAGGGTTTTCAATAAGAGTTAATGAAATAAATGAAACGCGTAACGTGTTTATTTATTGTCATAACTCTACAACCTCAAACTCGATTATAAATATCCTCACAACCCCAACTCTTTTCCTACACAAGAGAATCGTTGTGCACAACATCTCTGGAGAATTCTTTCAAGGCCAAAAGAACCTCCTCCTCCAAGAACGCTCTCAAGACCGAGAGAGATCCTCTTCCATCGGATCAAGACAATCTAAGGCGGACAACGAAAGAAAAGGCTTATACACGCTAGCACCCGGAGAATCCTTTGGCGACGTCCAGAGATACAAGGTACACGTGTGGATCACCGCTAGAGAGAGTCTACACTTGGCTTCTGCGATGCAATGACGGATCACATCGACAACGTGATCAAGAACATCAATGAAGAAAGAACACCCAAAAGGTATTTCTTTATAATTAATTAAATTAATTATAATCAACCTGTAATGATCCTTGTTTGTGGTTCTGGGACAAACCATATTCTTTGTCTTTTTCTGTGATTCGATCCGTGGAGACTGGCGTTTATCGTCGTATTGATCCCGGATTGATCATTGCTAATGACAAAAAGCCAAGTGGGCACATCCACCCACGCGCTTCCGCTACGCCCGGAACCTTCATTTCCTTCAGAGGTTATTATGGATTATCATTCATATTTTCTATTATATTTGGGCATTGATTTTCATAATTCCCAAACTCCTTTCATTTGAAACACTATAGTGTGGGTGGTGCATTCTATACATCTATCTCTCTATTCACATCATTAGATAAATTTTTCCCATCACTTCAGAAATCAGCTGCCCAATGACCTTACCTTACACACTTAAAAAAACTTACCATTTCTCTTATTTCCTTTATGTTTCTTCTCACATATTGAGCATAAATAAAATATCATATCCTTATCCCCATGGTTCTTAGAATTTCTTTTAAATTTTATTTTTATTTTCTTATCAAAACCATGAGATTTATGGGTAACTCTGATTTCCACCTCCACCTTGATAGTACATTGAACAATTTCTTCGTATTTACTAAATTCTCTTATAGTTAATTTCCTTATAAGACTTGATTTTAAACCCCCAAAGAATCGATCAATTTTACCTTCAGAATTGATAATTAAACCCGAGGCATACCTTACAAGCCTTGTAAAATTTTCCTCATATATACCGATGGAGTCGTCATCCTTTTTCTTCAACATAATAAATTCCTTCTCCATCTTTGTATATAGAATATGAGGGAAGTACATGTTAAGGAATATCCCCTTAAACTCATCCCATTCCATTGATTCAATTACTTCTTCTTTCCTTGTATTCTTGATAAGATTTCACCATTGATATGTTTCACCTTCCAAATGATAAATTAGTAGGACAACTTTTTCATGTCCTGAGCATTGAAGAATAGAAAATATTTTCTCAATGGTGTTTATCCATTGCTCAACCACTAGTGGATCAGAAGACCCACTGAAAGAAGGTGGATGTTGTTTCATGAAGGACTCAATAGAATGTTATTCCCTCCTTTTCTCATTTGGAAGTACAGTATGATTCATATCTTATGTGAGTATAGAAATAATATTTTTTATTCCAACTTCCATAACATCCGGTTACTCAGGAGGATGGTCATTGCATTACACGTCACATTAAGCATTAACATAGTTCCTTCAGGTTCCATCCATTGACTAAAACCAAAAAGAATAGCGTTAGAAGAAATAATCATACTGGGAAAACTACATAGTCAAAGGGAAATTACATATTAAATTTCAATCCATGACACCTTAGTTTTAATCATAGTTTATTCATGATTGTTACCAAAAATCTAGGATTATAACCTAAACTTACACTTAGGGTTCTTACTAAGGTTTTCTCATCCTAGTTTCCAAAGGTTAACTAAACCTTTCTTTGATACTAATTATAAAAATCCATACTTTTCATACATAGATATTACATCTAAATAGATGAATATTCATTACATAACATATCAAAACCACACCCAAATTGTATGGGTTTAGTGTCTTTGGAAACTTGGAAACATAAACAACTGGTTTATAAAAAATCTACATCGTCTCCTGCTTATTCCTTCATAACTAGAACATTTTTTACATGTCATATTTAATTACTTTATGCATATCCTATGGAAAGTAAACATAATAAAAGGGTGATCTCAGATGCTTAGTAAGGGTAAACAAGGGAGATATATAACATAAGCATAAGATCATTAACATAACATTTGAAAATTATACCCTGCATAAAAAAATATCATAATATTGAGTCATGGAATAAATCATATAATCCATTAAGACATGAATCATAGTAGATCATAAGAGAATAATATTGGCATAATACATGGTATTGTGTCATACACATAAGTATAGAAAATCATCTCTTTAGTGGTTAAGGCTCTTTGTTAAGACTGTTGTAGTGGAATGGGTTTACTTCTGAAACCATCATAGTTTTCAATATTTACTCCCAAAACTTCATAGTGGATTGGATTCACTTCCCAAACCATCGTAGTATCCAAGTTTCACTCCCAATACTATCATAGTGGATTGGGTTTACTCCCCAAATCATCGTAGTGGACAAAGTCCTTTACTAAACTAGTTTCACTTTCTGTTCCAGTCCTTCTTATCTCATAAGATATAAATAATTACTCAATGCATTGAAGAGATATATAAGTCCCAACTATCACATAATGAAAGCATAAATATGTGTTCTAGAAGAACATAAATCACATCAGAACCCATGAAAAGAAATTGAGCATCATAGACATTTCATCATAAGATAACTCATAGAAAATAAATAGGTTTCATAAATATCATGTCATCAAAAACATGAACCAACTATAAAAAGAATATGGGTGGTATTATTGAATAATATCTTGAGTAAATCATAAGTAACATCAAATAATGTAATCTTAAATGGAAAATAATTTTGAATGATCGCTTGAAATAATTATTAGGAAAATATCCTTTCTATTTTGAAAATATTTTCTTTGAAAATAACCTTGTAAGCTTGTAAAGGAAACTTCAAATCATTAAATCATTATGATGGCGGGAAAACCCTCTCATGCTGTATAAGTTAAAAAAATACCTTCCATATTTTTGTTGAAAATTTCATAAAGAGCCTCGCTTAGAAAATGAGAAAAAGAATCCTTTGAAATCATTTTGTAAAAATTCAAACATGATTAAAAATAACTTTAAACAGTCATAATAGAATAGTAAAAACACTTTTGGAAACAAATTTAGAAAAAAACATGGGCATGTAAGAAAAAGAGAGTTTTAAGGGAAACTTTAAAAAGATAATTTTTTTAAAAGAAAGTTCCTTATAAATAGCATATCATTGAAGTAAGCATAAATAAAATGAATCAAAAATGTGTATTTGATATAAAGAAACATAAAACAAGAGAAAATACAACATAAGATATTAAAAATTCATTTCACAAATAAGCTTAGTACAACATAATAAAGGAAGTATAAGTTTAACCCAAAGAATGAACATTGGGTTAAGAATTCTCTTACCACTTTGTAATTAGTTGAATCGTATGCCCCATAAAAGTAATAATTATCAAAAGAAACGTTGAATAACATGAATATAATGAGATTCATAATATGATACATCAAAGGGCAGTATATACACCACACACAAGAAATAAGTGGTGAATAAGGCATATATCTCACCAAAGTAAAAGTGAAACGAGAAATCCTTACCTCACGATTCCCTTTAGTTTTGCGTGCTTTAACCTCCTATATAAATGGTTAAAGGATGTTATTAATTCATTACAGAACTATATTCATATTATAATATCTTTTGTGATGATTTTATAAAATATTATGACCAGTTCATTAATAATATTTCATTATTTTCATGGTTTCATGAGTGTTCGTTTATGGTTTCATGATCGGTTCATTTGTGTATACTTATGGGTGTTCTTGTAAAATAGGATTACAAATCCAAAAGTGGAATTAAATAGTATTAATTCACTTAAAAAGGTATAAATTTTTCTATATATCATTTTGTTTTCTTACATGAGGACGATTCATTTGATAAAATGTTAATGATAAATGTTTAGTTTAATTTGGCGGTTTTTCTGACCATCGTGAACTTGTTTCGTTTTATTTAATATTATGTCTATATATTAGTTCCACAACATGAAATGGGTTATAATATACCTATTAAAATATTATTTAACTAGAATGATACTTTTATGACAATCCATGAAGGTGGTAATGGAAAACGAACAAAATCATTATTCACGAAGGCGGTTAACCAGCATAATTTAAACAATAGCTTCATTTCTTTGAATAAGAGAAGATCATAAATGAAATGGTTATGAGATGTTTCATTGGAAACATAACACTCTAGTATATACATGATTCTAGAGTTACCATGCCTTTATGGATAAAGAAGTTGAGAAGAAAGTAGAAGAAGAAAATAAATTAAAAGAAGTGTTTTGAGAAAATTACCTCTTGAATAGAACCTCCATGAAGGGTCTCTTAAAGACCTTGAAAATGGTCTTTGGGTGAGACTAGCATCACTTGGACGTAGAGAGTAGGGAGGAGAGGGTTTAAGAGAGTTTTGAGGAGCTTCAAGACGTGTGAGGAGAAATTGGGTGGTGATGGGTGATATTTATACTTGAGGAAGGGTGGGTTTAAGTAATTAAATAATGATTATTTTATATTTAAAGTCAACCACATTATGTAACATTAATTTCCATGAATTTGGCTGATAATTAATGTTTTAAAGGATTTTTTGGGTTGAGAAATACCACAACCAACCATTTAATATTGTAGTTTTTAGGTATTTTAAGTTTTTACCTTTTAACTTTAACACGTTTCATTATTTTACTTATATTGCGATAAATAATTTTTTTACCACGTAACTTTTTATGCCTAAAAATAAAAATGACCTTACAACCTAAATTGTATCTTTTGATTCCAAATATGGAATCTATTTTACTAAATTCAATTCGCATGATTGGAAAAATTAGATTTAAAATTAATGTTGTAGATGAGACGACAAAGCGGGTTTTTAAAGAGAAAATATTCAAAAGATTGAAATGTTTTTATATCAAAATTCAATATAAAAATGATTCCAATGACCCACATTGTATTAATAGATGTATAATTTATCTATTGTGACTTTAAAATCAATTTAAAATACAATTTAACATTATAAATTATTTAGACAAAAAGTCAGTTTTCAATTAAAATTGAGTATTTTTCACTATTCATAAAAAATGAAACTTCTCTGAAAAATACCAAAAAACCAGCCTAAGATAATTTTGATATTCCATTTCAAAAAAAAGAAGTTTATTTTGTTAAATAAAATTTATAAAAGTGTCAAAATTTAGTTTTAAAACATGTGCGCCGTTAAAAGGTGACAAAATTACCTTTTAAAAAATATAGTTTTTTATGCTTAAAAATGAATTTATTCTTATCTTAAGTCTATCAAACTTATTGGATGAATTCAAAAACATTTGATTGAATATATAACATATAACTTTCATTAAGATCTTTTACCAATAGTAATTAATTTAATTTATTTAGATAAAATTCCATTGTGGGTATAAAAATAGTTTCTTTATAAAAACACAGCATTTATGTTCAATTAGTTTTTATTTTTTAAAATTAATTTATAACCAATAAATTCATTTTATGAACATGTGAAAACTATATTTTCATAATTTAGTTGATCTCATTCATTTACGTTATTTCAACGACTATGTGATAACTATTGCAATTACATAATAATATTTTGGAGTTCATTTAACCTCGGTGTGTGCAAAGTAAACTATCGAAATAATTAAATTTATTTTAAAGAATGGAGACGTAGTGTAAAATCTTGGGGTGTTACATCATATGTTTTATATTTCCTTAGGCATATCTTCATCATTTTAAGCACTGAGAAAATCCATTTCTAGCGCTAAGAAAAGGAGATTATGTTGCAATGTTTTCTCAAGTAAATGAGTACCACTGATAAATAATAACATTATCTTTTTCAGTGAAATTATTTTTGAAGGATATGCAACTTAGTTATTATAAATTGCATCAGAATCTTATTACAAACCACACAAACATTTCTGCAAAAATTAATCTACCTAATGGACCATGGTTGAATCAAAGGAAATTTGATTGTCACAGAAGACCCGAAAACAAATCATCTTATATTGTAACCAACAAAGGAATTTTATTAAAAAAACAAATTGTTAAGTTATATATCATCATCATTGTAAGGGAAAGAAGAAAAATAGACACTTTTGAAATGTCTTAAAGTAGCCCATGGAATCTTTGAACAACCAAAACAACATTTTTTTAGGACAACGTGTATCATAGAGTTATCATCAACAAAATTGAAAAGAACGACAACAAGGAAATATCAATGGTGGGTGTGGGGCTGAACATTGTTATTGTTCAACTCAAACACATTGTTTGGTAAAAATAATATTGGGAGGAAAAAAAGACAATAAATATATTTCCTTGTCTAGATGAGAATGAGAAGATTCAAAGGTGGGTTTATTTTAAATTGTCATTATTGTTATTATTTTGAATCTATTAAAAAATAGGATGGATTCCAAATAAAATGATTTGGAGGGATAAAATAATATTTTCATTATCAATATCATCTCTTTTAAAAATATAATATTTCAACTATAAAATTATATAGTCTAAAATAAAAAAAAAATGTTTTTTGGACAAATAACTAGAGAGTCCAAGAATGGAAGAGGATATTTATTTGAGAGAGAACCAAGTTAAAAATAGAAATAAAAACAAAAATGAAACATGAGAAAAGTCGAAGAAAGTGAAGGGCCGTATGGTAATATAAGCAGGAAAGAGGGATTTCTAAGAACGAGCTTTACGACCCCGCCACCCCATCTCTCCCCATCTCTCTCTGTCCTATTATAGATAAGCTTCAAAAATTTCCCCCGAAGAACGCAGGCAGGATCTCACGAACAGATCGACTCTTCCCCTCCCACGTTCAGCAATCCATCGATCTCTATTTCTATTCTGGAAATGGCGGACCAGCTCAACGATGAACAGATCGCCGAATTCAAGGAGGCTTTTAGCCTATTTGACAAGGATGGCGATGGTCTGATTATTCTTCATCTCTCTGCCTTTGTGTTTGTTTAATATTTCCTATTTTTCGATCCTATTGCTTGTGCATTACTCTATCGCTTGATCAATCTGTTAAAAAAAACGGTGGTCTGCATCTAGATCGATTTCTGGTGATTTAATTTCTTTGTAATCCCTTCCAACTCATCTCCTTCAAAGATCCTCTTTTGGATTTCAAAATTTCATGTTTGTTTTCAGTTTAAATCGTAACGGAGTGGTGGGATCATGGATGTCTCTTATGGTTTGTGACGGTGCGCTTTTTGGTAATATCTGTATAAATTAGACGATGAGGTTAAAGGAATACACAGATATTTGCTTACTGTGTCTTCGTGCAAGCCGTTTGTCCTGTGAAGAACTTTGTTCCACGGGGGATGTGTAATATTCTGTTTTTAACGCAATCCCCAACATCGTCCCTGCACAGCCTCTCCCTGGCCTGGAGAGTTTGTGGGGCGATCCAAGAGTGTGTTCTGCCAACATGGTGAATGGGTCTTAGTTGGACCCAGTAACATATTTGTTGACATAGCCTGGATCATTGATTTGGCCTTGGATCAGCCTTGGCCAAGGTGATGATATTGGCCCCCCATTGTTTTGGCTTGTGGGTATTGTACAAAACCGTGCTATCATTTAATCAATCCAAATTTCACCCTGTCTAGCAATTCTGATGGTAAAAAGCAGGACATGCGTTGCTCTCATGCACTATTGTGGTGCTTAAAATTCACAATGGACCATTAGATCTGTTTGGAACACTGCACCATCATTAGATCTGCTCAGAACACTGCACCATTAGATCTGCTTGGAACACTGCACCATCATTAATGCAAGAGGGCATTCAAAGTAAGTTCTTTGGAAACACGTGCGGCATGTTTCCCCTTACCAAGCAATGTTATAATAACAGATAAATCAAAATCAAACAGAAGATCTGTTGATGGTAACTGATAGCATCAAAGAGTTTTTTCTCTTTAACAAATCATTCAAGATGATCTGTTCTGAATGGTTTCAATGAAAATATGGTCTTCAATAGAACTAATCGGCAGCTTTTGTTCCATGTAGCCGACCCCCATCTACTTGGTTTTAAGGCTCGTTTGTTGTTGTAGTAGTTTCGTTGAGTTTGTGTTTCATTATTAGAAAGTCATGATAAGCAGGGCAGACTCCTTACTCGTTTTGTTCAATTCAGCTGCTGAGTATGTACGATTGTTTTCTTGGCTGTCCTTTCATTTACGATGCACACACACATTTACAGAATTTATACAATGATTTGAGTAGTCTAATTTGTTGACATCTATTCTATATTTATAATGCTATTTAGTTGTTATTGTGAACAGAATAATTCTTTTTATGATACTATGATTAATGCTAAATTAGCTGTATAGAACAGTTTGATATTGAGAAATTTTCACTGATATGGGGTCATCCAGCTGTGTATCTGCTGATCACGTTCTTTCATGATGATTTAGCGTGTACTTTATTGGATTGCTTCCATTTAGCAATACAATAAAACTTGTTATTTCTCATGCCACTGCTGGATGAAATCCTTCAAACTCCATCCTTGCATAGAAAATGCATGCTTATTTGTGTGTGTGTGTGTTTGTGTATGTGTTTTTCAATGAATTCCTCCAAGTTTGTGTTACCTGGGAACATTTTACTACTCACGCCATTGACTGACTTCCTCTAACGCCATCCTCATAGAGTTAAGGTTGAGTGCATGCTAGCTCGTGCTTTTATGTAGATAGCTCGTGCTTTTATGTAGAGGTGGCAATTTGGGTTCATGGGCCTAGTTTGTGTCGGGTTGGCTGTTCTATGAACCCATTTAAGCTCAACTCTAATCTCATCTATTTAATTAAATGAGTTCTGAACTCATTTATGAAGGGGTCAACTTTAACCTATCCCATCAATCCATTTAACTTTAAATATATAATGTAGACAACATCATGACATGTCCATGTGGTTAATATCACGTAAACTCAATGATCTAACCAAAATGAATTATCATATTTGGACTAAAAATATCCCAATTAATTAATATGAAACACATGTTTTCAATGCTGCAACCTGACCCTCTTAAACCATTTAAAATAAATGATGTGTTATAAATATGTTGGATTATTTCAAAGTAAGTTGATTATAAGAATAAAATATTTTATAGAATTGATTATTACTATTTTTTTATTTTTTTTTATTATCATTATATTTTTAATGGGGTTAGACAAGTTAGGAACGGTTGCCTGTGTGCATTATTCCCATTATTAATCAGTTACAAGTTGTATTCATTTTTTTTCTTGGCTGGCTGTTTGGGATGCCTTGAGTTTGTGCTTGTGTTTACTTACCATCTTTATTTGTCTTCAAATGGTGCTGTTTTCATTAGTAATTTTCTTTTCCTCTTGCGTATATCCATGGGACAATTCCAAATGATGCTCATGGCTGTGCAATATTTTCTTTTGCAACCTCCTTTCAGGGTGCATCACTACTAAGGAGCTTGGGACCGTGATGCGGTCGCTGGGGCAGAACCCAACGGAAGCAGAGCTGCAGGACATGATCAATGAGGTCGATGCTGATGGGAATGGGACTATTGATTTCCCGGAGTTTCTCAACCTGATGGCGAGGAAGATGAAGGACACCGACTCGGAGGAGGAGCTGAAGGAGGCTTTTAGGGTTTTTGACAAGGACCAGAATGGCTTCATTTCTGCAGCTGAGCTCCGTCATGTGATGACAAACCTGGGTGAGAAGCTGACCGATGAGGAAGTTGATGAAATGATCCGCGAGGCTGATGTGGATGGTGATGGCCAGATCAATTACGAAGAGTTTGTGAAGGTGATGATGGCCAAGTGAGGGTCTATGGACTAAAACAACTCACACTTTTATGGTTTTATGGGATTAGAAAATGTTTTTTTATCTTTAACTCTGATGGTCATCTCTTTTCTCAGTTTGCATGGTTTTGAATTGCTCTGTGCCATGGATTTTCTTTGGGTTGGCTTTGGGTTTTTTTTTCTCTTGTTGTATCCTTGGAAGTACAAGACCTGAACTGCTGGGGTGAAAATATGCAATAGTTTTTTATAAGATAGATTTCACATAAATTTTCTATTGTTTAAATGGTCATAAAGGTTTAACCAAGTGTTTCATTTTTTTTTTCATTTTGATCTTCACAAATCACGATTAATATATATTTAATATTTTTATTCTTGGCATAACATCTAAATAGTAAATAAATTTTAGTTCACTTATTTGTTTTGTTTGTAAATTGCACCATCAACCATTTAGAATTGTCACAACTTTGTATTGGTCGATCGAATGTTTTGGTTTTTTGGACTCATTTATATCTTGAAAGTTATCAATCAAATTGGTGTACCATTGCTGATCATCCTTTCAATGTTTGAGGATCTTTGGAGGATACTAAGAGTGTCAAACATCCATCAACTAAATCATCAACTAGCTTATATATAAAATGTTTGGTACAACCGTGAAAGCGGAACACACACAAAGAAGAAAATTACATGTAAATCACAAGCTCGGAGACTTGACCCTGCGACCTGCCCCTCATCCCCCCAAACCCTTACCATCCCACCACCAACGGTGGAGCAACTAGCTTATATATATATATTTGCATTTCAATGCATGTTTGTATTTCTATAATTTCATTTCTACACTATATGAGCTTCATTTTGGGTGAAGAACCCTTCAAAAACATTTGTAAAACACATATTTATACTCCCATGACTTACGGAGGAAGTGCAATGAATAACCTGAGATAACTTTGGGAATATAGACCATTGTTGTAAATTCCTATGCATAGGAGCTCAGCCTTTAGTATAGGGGGTGTATTAACCTGATTATAATGAAAATATTGGTTGGGTGTAAGTCAAGAAAGAGGATTATGACGTGACTTTGACTCAAACCTTTGTAAATTTTATTATGATAACTTTATTTATCTTTGACATTCAACATATCATAAAAATTGCATCACGCGTGAAGAGTCCATGGATTTAGGGGAATTTAAAGACCCCTTGAATGGATTTATTATGGTTGTATTTTATTTTTTTGGGGGGGGGGGGGGGGTCCTCTATCACGTCACCATCCGGATCCCATGTGTTTCATATCGTATCTAGGGAATCGAAACCATTGATTCAGAAACAAGCCACCCTCATGCGGTCACTTCTAGAACTCAATTTGGGGAACAAGGTTATCAAAAGGTTCGGGATGCTACAACACACCCACAACGGAATCAACATCCAGGATTAGGAAGACCGAACACCTTAGCCACCGTGTTGATCCACCCTTTACTTCCAAATTGCTCTTAATAACATCTGTTAACTTCATGGTCTTTGACAAGATCTTCTGACCACAACGAACAAGCGAAAGCAAACACACGACATAAATGGAACACACTGCATCATTAATTAAGAGAGAAACTGAGTTATAAGGAATCCCTTCTTTCATACACCTTATCCAGCCCAAGTTACAAGGGACTTCATCTGAACAACTCCTTTCAAGCACTTTACTCGAAGAACCTCATCAACAACGCTCTCAACATCGAACACTCATCTCAAGCGCTTTGTGGGGAAGTCCCCTCATGGGGACGAATGCTATCTCATCCTTCCGGCTTCACCAGCCTTCGACATCACAACCTTCAGCTTAGCTCCACACAGATCAAGTGATCCCAAACCATCCTTTATAGATGAGCTTTGCAACAGCCATTTTGTAGCTTCTGGCTATGTCACCTTCCGATCTTTGTGGAGAGTATGTCTTTCAGTCCCGATCTTCACAGGCATCCCTCTACTCGGTCAAAGGCACCCACCGCCTCAACTGGTCGTTCTGATGAACAGTGCATGCTCTCGAAAACTCTGCATGTTGACCCTTACGTAATATTATGAACCCTTACTTAACTTTCGTGGATGCTGAAAATATCTTACGTAACTTCAAAATTTTACACACGTCCTTTGAGTCACTGCACGTCCATCACTCAGAATCAGTTGTCGTCGACTGCATCACTTCCTTCAGAACTTCCACCCTTCGGAGCTTGGTTGCTCCCAAAGTGTATGTGTGGTGTAGTGTTTGCTTTGCTGGAGTCCTTGCAACGACGTCTTCTTTAGCGTGCCTTCTGCCTCGTTGGTTCCTCCTGCTTTCCGCGGTTCGTCTGTTTAGGAATCTGTTGAGGGTTCTTCTGCGGTTTTGATTTGTCCGACTCCAAGCCCAGAGTGGCGTTGCTGTTTCTTATCTACTTGGATCCCCTCAATGAAGACCTTCCCTCGAGGTGCTATTGGTTCTTCCAGTCCTAGGTGGCGAAGACCCGGTTTCTTTCTCCCTGGATTGTCGTCCTCTTCGGGCTGCTACGGATGTGGTTGGAGGTTTTTCTGGCTGCGGTGGGGTGCTTCTGGAATCGTCTCTGGTGCTGGGGCTCTGAGGTGCTGAATGTTTGTTGGTTTGATCCCATTTTAGTTTTGGAATTTGGAATGGAAGGCTGTTGGTTTGAATGTTGTTTGATTTCGTGCTTGATTAGATCTTTTCCGAATTTTGTTGAGTTGGTTTTCGAGACTCAAATTATGAAGATTCAGCCGGTCTTGATTTCAAGGAACAAGCCTCAGAGGAGGATTCAGGCCAGGCGGTTCACCTATGCAGGCTGTATGGATTTGGATGTTTGAGAGGGTATGGCGTCAACCATAGGACCAGGCCTGTGCTTTGACACAGGACACTTGCTGGTCGTACAGTCTTGCAACGGTGGAGAGTTTTACATGTTTTTTATAATGCTGGGGAGAGGCAGATTCTTTGTGTCAGTCTGGTTTTATTTTCTTGATCTCCGGGTCATGTAATGTTTTAAGTCTTGAAGTCTGTTCGGGTTTCCCCCCCTTCTTCCCTTAAAAGGGGGTTTATCATAAAAAAAAAATCTAAGGCCTTCGGGCCATTGGAGGTTCCTCATTCTGCATTTCCACAGTTGAACAACATTGCTGCTACTGCTGCTTCCACTGACCTGAATATGGACATCCATTGTGATGGTGAACATTTCTCCATCTGGTTCTTCCAAGTGTAATTATGAGAACATAACTTCCAGAAATCCCAACACTAAATCAAAAAACGGTTCTCACACCAAAACCCAACAATCTCTCACTTGAGAATTGTTTTCGCAGATTAAAACAAACAATCTTTCACTCGAATACAATTATAAAGGCTTTCACCAAAGTCCGTTATCCAACTTCTGAAAAACATCTTTTGTTCATTCTCCCTTTGCAGCGCTACCATGGTTCCTTTCATGGCCATGATCATCCAGCCTCAAAATTTTACGCAAGTCCTTTGTGTTTATACACTTCCATCATTTTGAATTAGTTACTGTCGACTGCAAACTACGCCAAAATTTGTATTTCACAACGGTTTTTTTTTTTCGTTTAGTGGCGGTTTAAACCGCTGCTAAATCATTCTACGACAGTTTTGGAAAACCGCCGCTAAATCGTGTGTCGGGAAATAATTAGCGGTGGTTTAAACCGTCGCTAAATCGTTTTTAATTTTTTTAATTTTTTTAATTTTATTTATATTTTCGTTATTTATTTATTATTACTAAATCGTGTGTCGGGAAATAATTAGCGGCGGTTTAAACCGTCGCTAAATCGTTTTTAACTTTTTTAATTTTATTTATATTTTTTTATATTTTCGTTATTTATTTATTATTACCACACTCATGCTCATCTCCATGCATAAGTCCATGTCCATTCAATATATAGAAATTCTGCATTGGGTGAGATTTGAACCCCTTACCTCATGCTTATTCTCCAAAGACTACCACTCCAGCAGACTCTTCATGTGGTCAATAAATCGAATTTAATATACTTATACACATATATATTAATTGGAAAAACAAGTAATACATAACAAATAGATACACACTAAATAATTATTAATCAATAATGATTAATGATTAATCAATAATTAATAATTAATAATTAATAGTATATAATATCTAATATATAATATATAATACATAATATATAACATATAATATATAAGACATAATATATAATACATAATACATAATATATAATACATAATACATAATACATAATATATAATATATAATATATAATATATAATATATAATATATAATATATATTGTATATTGTATATTGCATAATATATAATATATATTCGATAATATATAACATATAACATATAATATATAATATATAATATATAATATATAATATATAACATATAATATATAACATATAAGCCCCACCGTTGGTGGTGGGGTGGTAAGGGTTTGGGGGGTGAGGGGCAGGTCGCGGGGTCAAGTCCCCGGGCTTGCAATTTAATGTACTTTTCTTCTTTGTGTTATGTGCTGCTTTTGCGGTTGTACCCAATTTTTTATATATAACATATAATGTATAAGTAATGTATAAATAATAAATTAATTAAAAAGTAATTGAATATATGATAAATAAATAACAAATAAATAACAAATTAATAAATAATAGATAAATAAAGAAATAATAAAGAAATGATAAATGATAAATAATAAATAATAAATAATAAATAATAAATAATAAATCATAAATCATAAATTTTAAATAATAAATAGTAAATAATAAATAATAAACAATAAATAATAAATAATAAATAATAAATAATAAATAATAAATAATAAATAGTAAATAGTAAATAGTAAATAGTAAATTGTAAATTGTAAATAATAAACAATAAACAATAAATAATAAATAACAAATAATTAATAATTAATAATAACTAATAATTAATAATTGATCATTAAGAATTAATATTTAATATTCAAAAATATATAAATCATTAATAAATTATTATTAATTATAAATAAATATTTAATAATTAAATAATAAAAAATTAATAAATAATGAATATTGAATAAATAAATAAATAAATGATAAATAGTAAATGAATAATAAAAATAATAATAAAATAATACTTAGTAAATTAAATATAAATTAATAAATAATAAATAATAAATAATAAAGAATAAAGAATAAAAACTAAATAATAAATAAATAAATAAATAATTAATAATAAATAATTAATAATAACTAATTATTAATATTCAATAGTCAATATTTAATATTTAATAAATAATTAATATTTAATTAATAAATAATAAAGAAATAAAGAAATAATAATAAAGAAATAAATAATAAATGAATAATAAACTACTAATAAATTAATATTTAGTAAATTAAAAATAAATTAATAAATAATAAATAATAAAGGATAAAGAATAAAGAATAAAGAATAAAGAATAAAGAATAAAGAATAAATAACAAATAATGAATCATAAATAAATAAATATATAAATAAAAAATAGATAAATAAAAAATAATTAATTATTAATTAAAAATAACTAATAACTAATGATTAATAATTGATTATTAATAATTAATAATTATTAATTACTAATTAATAATTAATATATAATTTTTAACATTCAATATTTAATATTTAATAAATAATTAATTAATAAATAATAATTAATTAATTAATAATTAATAATTAATAAATAAATAACGAATAACGAATAAATAAATAAATAAATAAATAAATAATAAATGAATAATAAACTAATAATAAATAAATAATAATTAATTAATTAATAAATTAAAAATAAATTAATAATTAATGTGAACATAATAACTAAATAATAAATAAATAAATAAATAAATAAATAAATAAATATTAAATATTAAATAAATAAATAAATAATAGATAAAAAATAATAATTAATTAATTAATAATTAATAAATAAATAAATATTAAATAAGAAAATAAATAAATAAATAAAAAAAAAAAATCATAAAACGTTAAGAACTTCTGAAAACCCTAAAAAAACTGAAATGACCATAAAATATGACCCGAGACTCCCTTTTCAGTGCCACAACCAGTCAAATCAAAGATCATGAAATGAGCTTCGATATGATATGTGGTACTGGCCGAACAGACACTTGTATCGAAAGTTATAATGGTTTGAATTTTAAGAAATCGGTGTTTGCAACTAAAATCTTTGTTTTGGAGGCCTTTTGGGCCTTTCTGGCAGAATAAAAAGAGGTACAATACTAAAAGAGTTGGTACCAGACCTAAGCGGCGTAGAGCTCGTTGTAGGTTTCGATTTGATATGTGGTAGAGCCCAAATGGACACCCGGATTAAAAGTTATGGCCGTTTGAAGTTTGAGTTCGATTTTCTAACTTTTGAATTTTGAATATATTTGTTCCTTTGATTATCACATGATTTAAATCTCACTTGGTTTTTTCTCATTTGATAAACTTTGATTTGACCGGTTGTGAAGCTGAAATGGACTCTCGGATCAGAAGTTATGGTCATTTGATGCTGAAGTCTGTTCTTCTACTTATTGAAGATTTGTTTTCAGTTTAAAAATATTATTAACTAATAATTATAAATATTAATTAATTGACACATTAAAAATATTTAAAATTATAAATAATAAACTGTATTTGATTGTAAATAATAAATAATAAATAATAAATAATAAATAATAAATAACAAATAAATATATATTTTTTAATTTTCTAAATTATTGCGGCGGTTTTGAAAAAATCGCCTCTATTTCGTGGTAGTTTTTTTAAAAAACCGCCGCTAAAAAATTGATTTTTTATTTAGAAGATATTTAAAAAAAAATTAAAAAAATTAAAAAAAAATTTGCGACGGTTTTAAAAACCGCTGCTAAATTTTTGATCGAAAAACATTTAGCGGCGATTTTAAAAACCGCTGTGAAAAAACCACAGCTAAAACATTGTTTTCTTGCAGTGACACCACTTCCTTTGGAACTTCCATCCTCCAGAATGTGGTTGCTCCCAAAGTGTATGTTACATCCCAAGTAAGTAATGAATAATAGATATTTTTATCTATGTCTATTAATGAATTAGATAGTGTTTTAGAGGCTTAAAATGAAAATTAATCCAATCTTAAGCATGGAATACACTAATATTTTTAAAAGATTGTTTTACTGCCTTTTAATGGCAAACCATTTTTAAATCTATCTTTTGACAATTTTATAAGTTATGTTTGTCAAAATAAACTTATTCTTTATGATTGGGACATCAAAATTTACTTTGTGTGAATTTTTGGTATTTTTCCGATAAAGTTCATTTTTAATGAATAGTGAAAAATGTTGTATTTTAATTCAAAACCTCTTTTTAATCTAATTTATTTATATGATTAGATTATCTTTTGAATTGGTTTTAAAGTAAAATTAGAATATATTTTTACCATTTAATCCAATGGTGGTCATTGGAATCAATTTCACTTTGAAATTGGACTTAAACTAGTGTCAATCTTTTGATACTTATTGTTTCATAAAAACACGCTATTTGTCATGACAGTGAGAATTAATTATTAAATTAATTAATGTAAATTATATGATTTGAATTTTTTAAAATAGACATCATTTTTGAATTCAGAATATCAAATATAGCTTAGGGTGAAGTTTTGGTATTTTTCTGAAAAACTTCAATTTTTGATGAATAGTGAAACCACTAAGTGGTAGTTAAAGAAACTGATTTTTCGTTTAAATAAAACTTTGCCACTTCTGTGATTTGATTTTCAAAAATCCGACATACATGGTTGTCATTAAGAAGTAAAATGTGGTTCAATGAGATTAAAATAATTTTTTGGTGAATAGTAACTTTTATGTTCTTAATCGCGATTAGAGGTAATTAGTGTAGTTTAAGGTAAAAATAATGTTTTAATAATATGAGATGAGCTTGACACATGTCCTACCCTTATTGGATGTGTCATGGCCGACCAAGAAAATCCATGGGTCAACTTGGGGACCCCATGGAGCCACTTTGGAAGGAAAATGACATTAATATCTTTTAATTCAATGTTAAAGTAAAAATGTCACAAACATGAGTTATTTTACTAAAACAATTTTTACATGGGGTTATACAAGTCATATTTTTGACTATAAATAGTCATTGGAAAGATAAAAATATTTCCTACATCATATTATTTTTTTTATAATTTTTAGACATTAAATAAATTAAATTATTTATGACATCATGATGATGCATCGATTACCTCATTATTTAACGATTTAAATAAAATGAAAAGATAATGTAAAATCTAAGACCTACACTTGTCAAAAACCTATTGGTTGGGTATATTTCGAACCCTTATCACCTTATCATCGAATTATATCAATGTGGGACCTTTTAAATCCGAAACTCATTTTAAAATAAAGTAACATTTCTTTACTTTCCAAGAGTGCCCCTCCTCTCCTCTTATAAAAGGCCCCCACCTCTACCTCCTTACCCACATTTCCAAAGCCTTTGGCTCATCCAACCCCTACCCATTTCATCTCTCCACATCCCTCTCTTCATCATTGAAGCCTCACTTTGGGCAGAATCCTTTCCAAGGAAGCCTTTGAGCTTAAATCAAAGAGAGTTACCCGTTTTAAAGGTAGTGTTTTCTCTTGTGTTCTTATGTTTTATTTTGTTTCTCCAACCCCTAAACTCTTTTTATTATTTTCTTTTGTAAAAACACCAGTATCTTCAATATACTAGGATGTTGTTATGTGAAGGATTCGAGCTACACTTACACACACCTTCGTCTAATGGTTAAAGAACATACTGTTTCTGTGGTTGGCGATTTTCTGCCTCACGGAACAATGATTGTTCAATATTCTTTTAACACCTTTAAAGGTGGCCATTATGATGTCACTATATTTTATATATGTTATATAATATGTTTATGTTTTCCTTAAGCTTCTGTATTTTTCATTTATGGCATACCTTTATGGATTCCATTATGGGTATACGCGATATCTTCATTTTAGGAAGTACGGACTACCGCCCCCTCAAAGTGATTTGATTCGTTAATACCATATGTGGTACGTATAAAGGATATATTTAATGATATTATATATGATACCATACTGGAATTAAAATACTATTATGTATCATTATGTTTTAATTCCATTAAATATGAAATAGAAATGGAAGTAGCGTTCATGCGTACGTACGACTTACTGTCTCCATGAACGGTGCATTTCATTTCTTACCTATAAATGTTATGTAATATTATAAATGCATTCATGTACTGGATATATATGATATATATGATATCTACATCATGAATAAAATTCTGGATATAATGGATATTTTACCACATGAACAACTTGTAATTATAAAGAGTTTATTTTTGACTCAAGTACCAATGATCGTTAAAACAACCGTTATTAACTTAAATAATAACATAGTGTTCATGAAATGGTAATAAGTGATATAAACGGAATAATTAACTTGAAAAAGGTTCTTAAGCAAGTAGAAATTAACTCAAGTTTATTATTCAGGAGATTAAAGAACGATCGAGTCAAGTCGGACCCGAGGTATGGGACTTCGTCTCAATCTCCTTTCATTGAGGCATATTTTGTTTTATACACAACCTTCTTTTATACGGTGTATAAACCCTTTGACTTTTACGTTTATTCAAAAGGAGTCTTTTTTATACGAAGCGTTTACTAAATGAAAAAAGGGAATGTTTTTGTCGTACGTATGCGGCGAAAACGACTTCTCCACCGCCGTGACCATTATTTGAGTTTCAGATCCCTCTACGAGCCACACTTCTTTTTAAAAAAAGAAAAAAATAAATACCATGTTTTACTTTTCTTTTATTTTGGTATTGAAAATGGTTTTCATAATGTTTTTACATCAATGTGTTGTATTGATATCTTGTGATTGAAAGGTGGAAATGTTATGTTTCCTTTATGCATGTTTTATGTGATACAATTATATTGTGGTTCTTGGGCATTATTATGAAGACGGGTGGTTCCGTGATAAACTAAGGGAGGGTGAGCCCAATATAGATCTCCAATGCATTGGGTAATGCGAAGGAGTGAAACTTTAAGGTTTATCCGAAGAGATTTAGGGAATATACTGTGATGGGTATTCCAAACATAACCAAGAGGGTTACTCCCTACATAAGAATGTTATGAATGCCTCAAGTTACCTTTATGTCTTATGATTTCTATGATTTATTCATGATTTGATGAGGTATGTTAAAGTTCTTATGTTTTATGGGTAAAGTATGATTTCATTCTTATGTATATATGTACCCATGTTTCCTTTCCATATTTTTTATATCCCTTACTGAGATTTTTATGCTCATCCCAAGTTTTTGAAATGTTTTTCACAGTTCAAGGGAAATGTACATGATATGATGATAGTGTCAAGGAAGTGTCAAGAATGAATCCATGTTTTATTTTAAATATGTTTCCATTGATGGGAAAAATGAATACTATCTTTTATGTAACCACTTTGTTTAAATGTGGAATGTAATGCATGTTTTATGATCTAATTCTCTAAAACTCTAAACCTGAAAAGATCCTCAAGGTGTAATCTTGTAATAACTCAAGATTAATTAATGTTTAAGGCTGGGGCCTTATAGTGTATGTGTCCTGATGTTCCTCATTCCACATTTCCACAGTTGAACAACATTGTCGCTACTGCTGCTTCTGTTGACCTGAATCCAGACATCCATGGTGATGGTGAGCATGTCTCTAACTAGTTCCGCCAAAGGTAATTATGAGAACATAACTTCCAGAAATCCCAACACTAAATCAAAAAATATTTTTCACACAAAAACCCAACAATCTTTCACTTGAGAATTGTTTTCGCAGGGTAAACCTAACGATCTTTCACTCGAAGACCATTATAAAGGCTTTCACCAAAGCCCACCATCCAACTTCTGAACAACACCTTTTGTTCATTCTCCCTTTGTAGTGCCACCATGGTTCCTTTCATGGCCATGATCATCCAACTTCAACTATGAAAAGACAACCCCATGCCTCTACACTTCGACAACTTGTTCTATTGAAATCACAAAACCATATGAATGCCTCCATGGAATTTTTACAAAGTTAACAAGCTTGCGATCCATCCGATTTTGTCTCATAAACAAGCACTTTGTCCTGTACTGTGTCCATGGCCCCTCTCCTTTTGGAATCATGCACTTTATAAACTCTATCACCGAGCTTCCACAATCCGGTAACTTTCTAGCACAACAAACTCTAGAGATACCACCAGAACTGACCTCCATCCAAGACATACTTTCAGAGAGTCTTGTATCATCGAATCGAAAAACTCCCACTAAAAAAACCCAACAACTTCTGGTCACCAATTCTCAGTGAAACCAAGGCATGCACTGCTTCTATTCTCCCAATGCATTCCAACATGGTTTCAAATCATCCAAGGCTGACCCCCATTAGAGAGGTCATTTCAAAACTCTAAAGAACTTCCAAAATTCTTTTCTAAAAATTCAGAAAACACCAAATTCTTCATCACTAATCCTTATAAAAAAACACACCCAAAACTTGGGGTTATCTCTCTCCCGACATCGACATGGTCATGAAATAATTCTCAAAGAATTTACAGATAATAAAAAAACAAACTATCTTACTTATAGGCTCAGAGTATCTCTAGAATATATTTCCCCAAAGGAAGTCTCTTTCTGCTCTGCAACACCTTCTAGCACACCAGGCTAAGTCTCCTCAAACTACAGACTACTCTTCTAGTAGATCTTTTAAAACTCCCACCATTCCCAAACTATCATCCTACAGACCTGATATTCAAGCATTTTTTTCTATATTCTGGTATACACAACACACCATGATTCTTCTTTGATGAAGGTTTCAAAAACACCTTAGACTTATGCTTTAAGAAATAACACCCGCACTCTCATGTCGCTTCTTCAATGAAGGTACAAAGTACAATGGCTCCATGAGAACAACTAGAACTGGCCAAGTTTTAATTCACCGGTGCCTCTCCTTTTGAAACAAGAATACCTCTTCCTTATCACTTCCATATGAATGAGGCACCCATGCCGCAACCTCTTGGTTTCAGAAGTCTGTTTCTCCACCATGCACGCTCCTTTTAAAAACCCATCAGGATATAAACTCCCACATTTCACACTTTTCCATAACCATGATCTTTGACACGAACCCCACACCATCTGCATATCTTCATCAATTTCTCTAACTAATCATTGAATTTACCTTCTAATAGACCAGGATAGTTCCATACTCCTTGTTCCCATTCCTCTTTTTCCACATAGAACCACCACTTCTCCAACAATCTCGAGTTCTCCCAAAACTAAAGCCACCATAAACAAACACCAACCCCCCTTCTCGAATATTGGGTGGTGAGAACCCCTAATCCAAGGGACCATGACTCAAGAAGGATAGTGAACAATTGGTAGTAGAACAACCACCCCATCTCAGCTACAATTTTTTTAAATCCTATGGAAATTTCCTTCTGGAACGAACCTTTTGGTCCCAATAATTCCCTGTTAAACCCTTTCCTTCCACAATTTAAGATGAAAAACCAGGTACCGATTGAATCACTTTGACTCAAAATTACTTCTCCTTAATCATATCATAGTGTTGACATATACCTTCCAGGTTATGCACCATGTTAGCTAGCTACACCATTCAGAACATTTCTATGTG
The DNA here is from genome assembly GCA_963277665.1 of Viscum album. NCBI lineage: Eukaryota > Viridiplantae > Streptophyta > Magnoliopsida > Santalales > Viscaceae > Viscum > Viscum album. Next base: position 544,541,085 of record OY728157.1, read on the forward strand.
CTCTCTTGTTTTGGTTTCTAGTTCTGCTATACAACTCACTTCCAACTAATTCACTATCAATGAACCTTCCAGATTCTCTAAGATTATAAAAACTAGCATCCTCCAAAAAACAAAGCTCCCATCATCGAACCATTAATCCATACTTTTCCCATCACAATGAGATCCTCTAGAAACAATGAGCTCCCACTAAGTCCAGAAAAGCATAAGGGATCAAGATTGTCTTTTGGAAGTATTCACCAGTCTTCCAAAAAAGTTCTAAATTCCACCTCAATAACAAAAAATGCTTCAAGTATCAAAGTTATGAAAGTATTTTGGTAAAAACATACACCTTGACAACACCTCTATCTTACCAGTGCCATTCTTCCAAAAAAATAGCCAACTACTTGACCATAGGTACCCAACAATCTTCAAACTTAGACCAACACCACTTGAAGATAGTTATTTTGAAACTCAATAAACCACTCCATTATTATTCTACAAAAAGATCTAATACCACTTTTTGGGGTATCAGAGAAGCAACCGACTCTAATAACACTTGTTGGGGGTATCAGAGCAACAACTATCTCTGATACCACTTATTTGGGATTTTACCATACCACATCACCATATTGATCCCAAGTATCTCATACTGCATCTAGGGAACTAGAACCATCAAATCAAAAAAGCCACCCTCCTAACACTGAAAGGTACTTTTAAACCTCAATGTGAAAAACATGGTTACTGGAAGATCCGAGATGCCATGACACACCCCCATCAGAATCAATATCCAAAACTAGAAAGGCTAGAAATCCTAGTCACCATGTTGATCCTCCCTTTACTTTAAATTTATCTTTATAAAATTTAGTAACTTTATGGTCTTCAATAAGACCTTCAAAAAATAATGAACACATAGAAACAAACACATGACATAAATGGAACAAGTACAACACACATAAATTACATGGTTCATACATTAGTCCTACTCCTCAAGGGGAACACATTGTATCTTTCATTAAGGGAGAAATTTAGTTACAATGGAACCCTCCTTCCATACACCCTACCCATCCAAAGTTACAAGGGTATCCATCCAAACAACTCTTTCTAGAAACCCTACTTGAAGAACATCCTCATAAATGAATTCCATGATGAACACCCATCACAAGCACTCCATGGGGACATCCCCCCTTGGGGATGAATTATATCCCATCCTCTTTCTGGCTTCACCTACCTCTCGAATCACAACCTTCAGCTTAAATCCACACAAATAAAGTGATCCCATCCTATCTTTTAAAGGTGATATCTGTATCATCCAGTTTGTATCTTTCAATTGTGCCACTTTATGATCTATATAGTGATTATTCCCCCTAGTTCTGATCTTCATAGGAATCCATCTAACCAATCAAAGGCACCCACTGCCCCAATTGGTCCTTCTAGTGAATAGTGCATGTTGGGAAGATTATTGAATAAATAAATCCTTTACATCATTTGTTTTGGAAATCAAAATATACTTATTAGTGAGCTTATTTAACTTTAAATGTTGTTTTATATCTATTTTTGGGTTGCAGGATGAAAATACAGTGAACTGAGGTTTCATGCCAAGATTAATTTCACTAGATGTACAAGCACTATAGCAGTGCAAATTTGACTTCATTAGAAGATGATGAGCTATTATATGTTCATTAGAAGATAACAAAGCTTCTTTAAATGTAGTTATAACTAACTTTGAAGAATGAAAAATCCTACTATTGTGTATTTTTATATAAATAAGAGTGATACTTTGAGGAAAAAAAGTAGAACAATGATTGAGATCTATAAAAGATCTTCTAATTCGTTTTGAATCTTGTAAAATATTTTTTTGAGTGTGCTTCCAATAGTTGAAGTTATTCTTTTTGATAGATTCTATTTGGGAATCCATTCATGAGGCTCTCATTATAACTTATTTAAGTTCTCTTTTTATAATATTCTATTTCTCATCATTGTGATCAAGGGATTCTAGATATAAGAATATAAATCTTTTTCCTATCATCCTGATAATGGGCTTTTGGGGATAGGAAGATAGAGTCACCTTCCAATGGGTTCACAGTCAAGGGCTTCTGGGGATAAAGAGACATGATACCTTGGATCATGTTTAAATATCTTCCATAAGCATGGATTAATAATATATTTTAAAGTATTATTTGGATTGTGATATAATACTCCATGTTTTGTAAAATTTTCCGCTCTACATATTTTGTAATTTTACTTTTGATAGATTTTTCTAAAGTTCCAGCAAACTAAATTTCCATTATTATCAATCTATGATTTTTTTCACTACATTTATACTGATTTAATTGATTGTTGAATTTCTACTGGATTTACTTTTATAATTTTATAAATTGTAATTTGATTGAAAGATCATATTTTCAATCAACTTACACCTTGAGGCCAATGCAAATTTTCAGTTTTTTTTTCAACTATAATTTATCCCTATTGTAGTTTTCTCTCCTTATATATCTAGGAACACACTTGGTATGAAATAATATCTCTACATTTGAGATTTATCCTGATCTTATTTTTCATTTTTTGTTGGTTTATCAGAAATATACCTCTTTCCTTACACTAACTATGTAGTGGAGATTTTTTTTAATGGCAGGAATATTTGTTGGATCTATAAACAATCTAAATCATAATAATCCTTCAGTTTGTTATGTAAATGGTTACAAGTACTGTCATGATCAAATGAAGACTTTTTTTATTAACACTAGATTGGAGAATTATTTGATGATGATAAAAAATTATAAAATTCCAGATGAGGAAATGTTGTAAAAAATGGTGGGAGTAATGAAGTGATAGATGATCCATAAAGGAGTAAAAAGGAAAAAAAAGAATGAGAAGAAGTTATTAGGGTACAAATATTTATGTGGTTTGATAAATGATCCCTACATCCATAGAGAGACATAATTTCACTAGTTTCAGGAGAAAAAAATACAGGGAGATCTCAAGGTATCTCACACAGAAACCCTAGCCCGAAATGAGATAATAAAGAAGATGAAGTACTGTGCCACCAACCACCTAAAAAGTTCACACTACTAAAATGAACAGTGGTTGGAAGTCTGCATCGCTACAATGCTGTGGCCACCCAAGTCCAGGATGCTACAGTGAATGATGATTGGAAGTCGGCATAACATAGTACAACTGTCTCCAAAGTCTGCACTGCTATAGTGCCCTATAAGTGTTGCCCGATCAGCTATGCTATAGTCAGTTAGAGTTTCTATAGTGCTTTAAAATTTGGGTTGGGGGACTTCAAACCTTATACCTTTAAAGCAAGGGTTAATTTCCCCTGAAACCCCCAATGAGCTCACTGTGGAGCTCAACCCATGAAGTTGTGGCTTGGTGTTCAGTATGGGATGCAAGAATTCAAATCAACATCATCCAAAGAGGACTAGGATACATAAATCCAACAATCTCCCACTTAGATCCTAATCCACTATACTGATATGCTTCTATGACACTGACTTAGACAACTTACTTAATCTAAGTTCCTCATATTCTTCACCCACCAGTGCGTTCTTTCCATTCAAAACTTCAATTTCAAGCTGACGATTAATGAAATACCAATTATTTTCCTTTTTGTGATCCCATAATGTCCTCCCATAATTTTCCTCTCATCCTCTATTCATCAGTAGAGACCAATAGAGGCACAATAGTACCTCAACTTCTATATTACCATTGGATTTGTCAACATATCAGTTGGATTGTTTGTTTCAACAATATTTTACAATTTAATTCAACCCATCCCGTATCAAGCCTCCGATAAAATGGTACTTCAACTAAATGTGCTTTGTCCAAGCATGAAACACTGGGTTCTTTTCAAGACGTATATAGCTACATTTTCCTCTTTCTTTCTACACAACTCATCCAAGAAGTTATTTATCCAAACCATAACCTTTCTAGTTTCTGTTACAGTAATGTATTCTACCTCTGTGGTGGATAAATCCACCACCTTCTTCAATTGTGATATCTAGCTTACCATAGTTCCTCTAAAAGTAAATAAATAACCTATGGTACTCCTCCTTTTATTGACGTTACTTCCAAGGTTATTATCCACATACCCCGAAAATGGATTTCACTTTCCAAAGCACAAAGATAGATCATTTCTTCCCTTCAGATACCTCAGTATCCACTTCACAGCTTCCCAATATTTCTTTCTAGGGTTATCCATGTAACTGATCACAACTCCCTCTACATGAGAAATTTCAAGTCGAGTAAAGACCATGTCATACATAAGGATTCCAATAGCTAATGAACATGAAACCTTTTTCCATGTACTCAACCTCTTCTGCCGTCTTTAGTGATTACTCCTTTGATAATTTGAAATGGACTACCAGGGGAATATAAACCATATTTGATTCCAGTATACTGAATCTTCTCAAAACCTTTACAATGTAGTCAACCTGTGATAACATCAAGGTTTATGTTGCATAGTCTCTCTTGATCTTCATCCCTAAAATCTTGTCAACTTCTCCAAGATCTTTAATCTCAAACTCCTCATCCATCTACCCTTTCAGCTCATTAATTCTCTGCATACATGATCCTACAATAAGCATGTCATCCACATATAGAAGTATTATAATATATTCATCACCAAAAGGCTTAATGTAGCAACATTGATCCATGACACATCATTTGTATTCATTTTTAGTCATGAATGCATCAAACTTTTTATTCCACTACCTCGGTGCCTGATTCAACCCATATAAGCCCTTATGGAGTTTTCACACCAGGTCTTCCTTCCCAGACTCAATATATCTCTCTGGATACTACATATAGATGTCCTCCTTTAAATCCCTAGGAAGTAAATTAGTCTTGACACCAAGATTCTCAAGGTATAAATATTATGATGCAATAATACTGTGAACCACCTGGATGGTGGTAAGATTCACTACAGATCAGAAAATTTTAGTGAAGTCCACACCTTCCTTCTATTGAAATCCTTTAACCACTAGACTTTCCTTGTACCTCCTCTCGCCATCATATTCTTTCTTGACCCAGTAAATCCATTTTTTCTATAATGATTTTTTCCTTATGGTAGAGGTGTCAACTCTCATGTATTATTGTCATGTAATGAAGAAATCTACTCCTTCATGGACAACTCCCACTTTCTTGACTTCTTCAACCACATTTCCTCTTGAAAATATTTTGGTTCTTCACTATCAATCAATAAAAAATAGTGTAATGATGGTGAATACCTATGAATAGTTATTCTTACCATTTTTGATCTCCTCAATTCCACTAGAGGAGTAGGCTCCACCAGTTTCAATGTCTCATACTCAAGTACACCTTCAAGATCTACTTGCTCTTTTCACTACGATTCTTTACTCCCATTTTCATATTTAGATACATGGTGATCCTTGTACATGAAACCTTCATTATATACCACATTATGGCTTTTTTATGATCATTTTTTTGAGATCATCCTGAAAACGATAACCAAACTCCTCAAAACTGTAGCCAATAAAGAAAAATGGTTTGGACTTAGCATAAAGCTTGTCCCTTTCATCAACATATACATGTAAATATTCCAAACAACCAAATACTCATAAATGTGAAAGTCTTACCTCCTTTCCAGACTAGATCACCTAAAGAAGGCATTCTCCCATTGGTACAAATGGACTCCTCTTGATGAGATATGCTTACATGTTCACTGCCTCTACCCAGAAGGTTTTGGGTAACCCCAAGTGAAATATCATACTATTAGAATATTCATTCAATTTAATATCCATCCTCTCAGCCACACTATTCTGTTGTGGTGTACATGAAATAGTTTCCTCCCACCAAATTTCCTTATTAGCATATAATTCCTTGAACTCCTGACTATCATACTCACCTCCATTATTAGACCTCAAGCATTTTAGACTTGATCCCAACTTATTCTCTACCATGGTTTTCCACTTTGGAACATGTTAAACACATCCAATTTTCTTTTCATAAATTAAACCCATACCTTCCTTGTTGATTCATCAATAAATTTCACATAATATTATAACCCCCCACAGGAATGTACTGGTGTAGTCCCCCAAACACATGTGTGCACCAGGTCCAGCTTCCCAATATTCGGTGTTATTACTTCTTTTTCAAATGATACCTTATTCTACTTTCCAAGGATTAAATCTTCACATAAACCAACTTCCACCAGTTTCATCTCTAGCATCATTACTTTTATCACCAATACCTTTATCCCCTTCTCACTCATGTGACCTAATTCTAGGTCCAACAGGGGCCTAGATACCCTGATTGGGGGGGGGGGGGTGAATCAGGGTATAAATATTTTATTTCAAAATTATTCTTTCCCCAAGGGATATTGACCTATTTATTATAAGGGTCACTTTGTTTTCTCTTTTGTGTTTATATTTCTCTTATCCTTTCCAGCATTTATCTACTAAAGATGCATAGAACGTAAACTAGGAAAGAAAACACAAGGTCACATAAATTTTTACTTGGTTCACCCTTACTGGGATACATCCAAGGAGAATACAATGGAAATGTGTTGATGTACCAAATACAATAAGTCTCACTACCAAAATAAGGTTTGGGATAGATCACTTTTATGCCAAGGATCATTGCCTTTACAATGTTTAGGGTATTCTCACTACTTTCCCAAGGGTCACTCTCTAACTCTCTTTAGATAGATCACTACTGGTGGAAAGGATCACCTCCTTCCTCTTCCTTTGTTCACTACTCCAGAAAGGATCTACACACAATTTATGGACATGTAGGTCATTTCATTATCAATAATGAATGCATCTTCAATTATATGTAGATGATATATTGAATCTATTTCTAGGTTTATCCTTCACTTATGTGAAAAAACTTGGATGAAACACTTCCACTTTCCAAACAATTGGAACAAAATTCTCTTTACTATAGAAATAGTAATTTCCACTTCTTTGGAAAGATCTTCAAGAGATTATAAGTATTCCTTTCACTACCTTGAATTTAGCATTGAATAAGATCCTTCTTCCAGTATTGTTGAATGGTAAATATCCTATGTATTCTTCTTCTCATTCATAATTCAGATATGATAATGATACTACTCATAGGGTAATGTAGACACATATATCCATGTGCAAGTTTCAAGTGTGATGCCCCTACTTGAGACCCTGGCACGTAGCCCCTTGTGAGAGATCCTGGTGCGTACCTTTGTGTGATATCCTAGCACAAGACCCTTTGCGTGATATCCTGGAGTGAGACCTTGACGCGAGACCCTACCATGAGACCCTAGTGTGAGACCCTACCATGAGACCTTGCTGTGAGACCCTACCATGATACCCTATTATGAGAAACTAGTGCAAGATCGTTTTCACACTTTGTATGAGATCCTGCTGTGAGTTCCCTTTTGTGATTTGTGCAAGAATTTTTTAAGATCATGAGAAAAACTTATGTGATGTCAATCATGTATACTCCTTTATAATATCTCTCTATGAGCCTATTTTGTGATATCTCTCCTCGAACCTCTTTCATGATATCTCTCCATGAAACTCTTTCATGAGATATCCCCACAAACCTTCTTCCTAGACATTTATCTAGATCAATATTTTTATAAATACTTCATTAGTTCTTATGGATGGTTCATGAGGTATTTATAGGAGAGTGTCCACCACCTTAAATCCACAAATCATGGACAGCCATCCATTCCACCTCCATGGTATCATGCACTTCGCATGATATTTCTGTGAGATCAAAAGTTGATCTTACGATTGTCAAGGATGTTGTATTTCAGTGATTGATATGATTCATTATGATATCTAAAGACAATCATGAGTGTTGTGCAAGATACAATTGAGAGATTAAAATAAAATCATGAGTGTTGTGTGAAATCCCATCACGAGACTCAAAGACAATCACGCGCTTTGCAAGATCTGATCGTGAGATCACAAGTCAATCTTGCGATTGTCAATATTTTTTTCTTCCAGTTATTTGAAAGATCTCAAATGATCATGAGATACCTACATCATTTACATATTTTTTCTTTGTCTTCATGCACTTTCATGAGATTAGGCATTCGTGCTTGTACAGGATCAGGCATTTGCACTTGCGTGAGATCAGATTGACATTCATGCTCTGTGAGCTCAATTCAGTATTCACGCTCCTTGAGATCAGTTTAGCATTCACACTCCACAAAATCAGTTCAGAATTTGGATTTGTGATATTAGTTCAGTACTTTCACTCTACAAGATCAGTTCAACATTTTCACTCCATACGATCGATTCAGTATTCATGCTCCGCAAGATCAGTTCAGCACTCGTGCTCTGTGAGATCAGTTCAGCATCTGTGCTTTCCATGAGATTAACCATTTTCTATTTTAGAAAGATCATACATTCATGATTTTTTCAATATTAGACATTCATAATTTCCACAAGATCATACATTTGTGATTTTCAAAAGATTATACATTCATGCTTTTCATGATATCAGAAATTCATGATAACTCTTCATGCCTTCTTTGACAAACAACCAACAACCTCAAACCTTGTTAACAAGCATAATCAACCCAAAAACACCATCATGAGAGATTTTTTCATAATAATATCCACCTTTGGGTTTGTTGACAACTCTTCATATTTTGATACCTCATTAAATCTTATTCCATATTCTTCCAAAAATTCACTTCTTATGATTCTAATAGCGATCATAGATTTACTCAACACACACTCTAATCCCACATGATCCATGTTCGGTTTGAGAAATAAGAGTAGCATGAAAATTTCATCAATGAAACACCACATTACAAAACCCACCCAACTTATTTCATCACAAACCCAATATATTGTGATATATAAACTTTGATCGATACTTTTTAGCATCGTCAGATATAAATCTCCCCCTACTTCACTACTACCCCTATCAACTTCTCCCCTATCTTGATTAGGACATTTTCTCCCCTTTATAGCCACAATTTCTCCCCCTTTTTCAATGAACCTAAAAGTTATTTCGTTATGGTCTGCAACAGGGTAAAGAACATAGTTCAACATATCTGGGAAAAACACATCATACTTTAGAGAGATGGGTCCCACATCCACATTTTTTCAAGTTTGGGGAGTCGACTGAACTCCAAGAGCCAATCGATGATGTTCAAATGCTTATTTGGGTAATGCCTTTTTCAGAATGTATGAAACCTATAGTTATGCAGGCACACACTCCAACTTTAAAAGACCTTGCTCCACCTCCTCCTTGATAAAATGAGACTAAATATCAATGTTATTTTTCCTTGAGTTTTGTACATGTTTTTTTTAAAATTTATAGCACTTGAATTATCGCAATGTATTTTGATTAGAGACTTCACTTCAACTCCCATATCATCAATCTATTGCTTCATCCACAATAACTACACACAATCTTGAGTAGCCTTAATATATTTAGCTTCTTTAGTGCTCAATGAAATGAAATATTGTTTCTTTCTTAACTAATAAATACACAATTTTACAAGATAGAATGAACCACCTGATGTTTATTTTATATCATCTTTTGAACGGACCCAATCTACATCTATGTATCCCAATAACTCTTACTGATATTTTTCATTGCACAACAAACTGAATTCCACCATCCCCTTAATATAACAAAGTATTATTTTTATTGAAATTAAGTGGATTTATTTTTAATTCCTTTGATACTGTGCTTCTTGGAATGCGTAAAAAACAATATTACGTCTTGTCGCTATCAAGTACAATAGAATGACAATTATTTTCCTGTATTCTATGACATTAACTGGATTGCCTTCATCAAACCATGATAGTTTCATCTGGGTAGACACCAGAGTCATCATATCCTTGGAATTATCCATTCCAAATATTCTCAAAACCTCCTTGGCATATTTAGATTCAGAAATGAATGTGACATTATTTCCTTGTGTCACCTGTAAACCAAATAAAAACATCAGTTCACCCATAATAGATATTTCGAACTCACTTTTCATGAATTCCATGAACTGATTTCACTGTGCTTCATCTGATCCACCAAATATTATTTCATTGACATATATCAACACTACCATCATTTTATTAATATAATTGTTTTCATATAGATTGTAACCAACTCCACCATGCTAAAAACCAAGATTCTTCAAAAACTGATCTAGTCTTGAATACCATGCTCTTAGTGCTTGCTTCAACCCATATAGGGACTTCTTCAGTCAACAAACTCTATTTTCATATTCACGAATGATAAAACCACATAGCTTCTAAATCAGGGTATGACAGATTAAAACAACTACCCCTTTAGATCTTATTGTGAAAAGACCCATTTGGTCCCAATGACATTCTTATTTGTTGGTCTCGAAACAATCTCACATTTTCTCATAGAATTAAATAGGGGATTCATTAAATCATAAATTTAATCCCCCTTAGTCAATGATCTATGTTCATTAGATTTATTATAATATAAAATATCATGAGGGGAATACATTATTCTTTTATCTTCTGAAATCCAGATAAAGAGGAATTACTCTCCCTTTTTGTTTAATCACTTCTGTAGAGCTCATGGGACACTATAGGTTGAAATTCCAACACCACCAGGCTATGTAAACTATATGAAATTTTACCTCTAACTCCATTTATCAAATTGGGACTTGAAACTTTGTTTTTTATAACTTTTTAATATTCGAGTCATATTATTCTTTTATAAATTCACACTACTGTAAGATTTTCAGAAAGTGAAATTACCACTTGGCACTGAGTTATTGACAGATCCTCTAAGCCTACTGAGTTAGAACTCTTTGTAGTAAACAAGCGTTTATGCTGATAAACACCAATGTCGTCCATGTCACTTACTTACTTCCATGGATTCAAGCAGCACGACTCTCCTCAATTCGTCATAGGAATGTCTCATCATATGAGGCTATATCTTTCTCTTGTAGCTTCTTAGTATCATGAAGATAATAAATTGATACCACATTGTTAGAAAAAAATAAATAATCATGAAATACATGAATGTTTCTTCTTCCTCCCAATTAGTCTTCTCTCAGTGGAGAACTATCACTTTAACTAAGGCATGATACTAGTGGTTGAATATTCAATGTGACTTGGAACCATTGGATAATCCAAGTATATATTTGACAACTTTTTAGTTTCACATTAGGCTCTTCATAATATAATCTCCTTTTTCTATAGGAAAAAACCTTTAGATTTAGATTTGAAAAAATAGAGTTGTTGTGTAATACCACTTGTTGAATCTGATATCATATGTGAATTTCAAGAGTTAATATTCTTCATGTTACATGTATATCATTCAACTAATGTACCCATTCTCTTTCATCACACACACCCCTTAGATCGTATCTCCCCTATAGTCTTGCACTTCATCCAACATATATGAGAAAAATTTAACATATAGGGACAGGGGTACCTCTAGAATCCCCAAGAAGAGGATTGTGGTCAATCCTGATGGATCAACCCTTTAATACTCTCTTACAAAGCACTGTACTATTTCTGTGCTTGTTCCAACTTCCCAGCCAACTTCAACTGTTCTGGACACATGAATAAACATTATTTACTCACATGTTGATTCTTTTTATGATATTTGGATTCTGTAGGCTTTTCCTTTTTCTAAATTTTGGGTTTAAACCCATTTGTAGAAATTTCATTCTTTGAGGCTATGCAGATATTCCATTTTTCATGACTCTTTCTTTGAGCATAAATCTTTATACTAGTCATATGCTCTTACTTCTTCCTCAATTGGAGGTATTTTTTTCTTGCCATTAATTCTCACCATGTGGAATGACATGTGAATTTTTCAAGGCATTCTTTATTATTTATTCTTTTATCAGTTATCCAAGTCACACCACCCTTTCTTGTTGGGGCTGATTCTTCCACCATATTTTAATTCCTTTTAATCACAATTAGAGAATATCCTTGTTTTTTCTTCCAAGTTCATTCTCATTCTTTCTAAGAGATATGTTGTGAGTGTAACATAGAAGGTGATTTATACACCTTTTGTTGAGTTCCTTATAATTCCCCTGAGGCTGTAATAACATTTTTCAACTTATCATGTTGTCTTCTAATATAATATTTTTTTTGTTATACCCTACTAGAGTTGGTGACATCCTTTCGAGTTCCTTTTCCTTCCCTACTTTATTCCAGCTACAATATCTTTTTAAATGAAAACGATTAGAACATATAAAGCATATCATATTAAAAACATACCTCATGTCATTATTTCTCGGATGAGATGTTGATGCATCTAGAGTTCTTCTTCTGACATTGAGCCCCCAGGTTTCTTGACACATACTTAGGTTGTGTCCCTATATGTCCATAATAATAACATCTGATAGATAATTTCTTCTGAGAGATGTTACTTTCATACTTTTCAAGTTTTTTATATTTATTCTTATATTTAGAAGTATTTATGTCTTCACAACATGAAATATATTCCAAATCCTCAATACAAAAACTTGAAGTATGACCATGCATCCCAAATAAGTAGTACATGTTGTAATTACTTACTATAAAATCCTTTTTAGGTTTTTCTTTAATGCCTACATGATTTTTCTTATTTATAGAAATATTCATATCTCTATTCCTATATTTCATGAGAGAGGGTACATCATATCCAATATTAGGTTTTACTAAACCGGGTGGCCTTTGAGATTAAAAAATAATTTCATGTTTTCCATATGAATTAGTATATTTTCTTTTCATTTTATTATCACCTGTTGAAGGATAATCAAATAGTAAGTGTTCACTGATTCTATTTCTTCTCCCAATTATTGAATTTTCTTATTCCTTTATTCAAGTTGAGTATTAAGTTATCTATTGAGATTCTTACCTCTTGTCATATCATATTCCAATCCCTGGGAGAGATTATATATCATGTTATATTTCTCCTTTATTTTATAATTCACCCAAGCAACAGAATCCTTACAACATGAATTCTCCTATTGCATCTTTTTCTTATCAAGAACTAGTTTAGAAAAGTGTGTAACAAGATCATCATTTATGTCTTTCAAATTATGAATTTTATTTGAGTCCAGATTCTTTCCCATTTCACCAGCCTTTAGTTTTTTTAGTTCTTTAGCTTGATAATCATTCTTCTCTCGTAGATCCATGGCCACTTCAACAAGCCTTTTATTTAATAATTTTAGATTTTTGGCTTCAATGTCCTGCACTTAGATCCGAATATCTTTAGATTTAATTGCTTCATCCAATTTATGATCCAATTACTTTTTCACATGGAAAACTTCCACCATTTTTCTTCTTGGAGTTTCTACATCTTCTTTAGTTTCAACATCACTTGGAATACCAGGTTCTTAACTCATTCCTACAACATCATTGAGTGAGTATATATTTTCATTTTATGATTCATACAAACCTTTCTTCACTACATTTTTGGTTTACTTAAACCGAATCACACACTTTCAATAGATACTTCCAAACCAAGGAATACCACCTAAATTCTTCTTCTTCTTTGCAGTTATTCCCTTTTCCATGGCACACCGAGATAAAAGCAAACCAAAATTTCAATTCCAACAGTAGAGTAAACATCATCATAGAAAACAAATCAGTAAAAGTAACCTATCATTTGATACTAATTTTAGGTCCAATAGGGGCATAGATACCCTGGGGGGGGGGGGGTGAATCAGGGTATATATATTATTTTTTAAATTCTTCCCACCCCACTGGACCTTGAACTATTTATTATAAGGGTCAATTTTTTTCACTTTGGTGTTTATATTTTTCTTATCATTTCCAATATTTATATAATGATGATGTATATAAATTAAAGTAGGAAAGAAAACACAAGGACACATGTATTTTTACTTGGTTCACCCTAACTATGCTACGCCCAAGGATTATGCAACAACAATGTGCCGATGTACCAAATACACTAAGGCTCACTACCAAAATAAGGTCTGGGATAGATCAATTCTATTTCTAGGATCATTAACTTTACAATATTTAGGGTCATCTCACTACTTTACCAAAGGACACTCCCTAACTCTCTTTCAATGACTCACTACTGGTATAAATGATCACCTTCTTCACCATCCTTTTCTCACTAATTTGAAAAGGATCCACACACAGTTTAGAGACATGTAGGTCTCTTAATTATCAATAATGAATGCATCCTCAACTATATACAGATGATTTTTTTGGGTTTCTCCTTAACTTTTATGAAAATACCTAGATGCAACACTTTCACTTTTCAAACAACTAGAATGGACTTCTCTTTACTATATAAACAAACAATAACTCTACATTTTCAAGATCTTCAAGAGATTCCAAGTCTTCCTTTCACTTCTTGGTATTTATTAGTGAACAATATCCTTTTTCTAGTAATTTTTAATGGGTGGAGATCCTATGTATTATTCTTATCCTTCATAATTCAGATATGGAAATGATATTAATCATAGGTAATGTAGGCATGTATCTTTATGTGAAAGTTTCAAGTGTGATACCCCTTCTCAAGACCCTGATGCGTAACCCCTTGTAAGAGATGCCGACACGTAACTTTGTGTGAGATCTTGGCATGAGACAATTTTCATGATATCTTGGGGTGAGAGCCTAGTACAAGGCCCTTGAACGAGACCTTGCCGCGAGAACCTAGCATAAGACACTGATACGAGACCCTATAGTGAGACCCTGGCACAAGACCCTAGCATGAGACCCTAGAGTGAGAATGATTTCATGATTTGTGCTAGATCTTAGTGTGAGTCCCCTTTCATGCTTTTCACAAGAATTTTTTTAGATCATGCGCAATACTTATGAGATGTTAATCAAATATACTCCTTCACAAGATCTCTCTATGAAACTATTTTTTGAGATCTCTCAATGAACCTATTTTGTGATATCTCTCTGCAAACCTTATTCCCAAATGTTTCTTCTGATCAATATTTTAAGAAAAACTTCTTTAGTTCATATGGATGGGTCATGGGGTATTTATAGGTAAGTTTCCACTACCATAACTCTAAAAATCACAGACAACTGTGCGTTCCACCACCATGGTATCACACACTTCACGTGATCCTTCTGTGAGATCAAAATTTGATCTTACAATTTTCAATGATGTTGTCTTTTAGTGATTGGTGTGATCCATCATGAGATCCAAAGACAATAATGATCATTGTTCAAGATCCCATCACAAGATCCAAAGACAAAAATGAGTGCTGTGTGAGATCCATCATGATACTTAAAGACAATCATGCACTTCATGAGATCCCATTGTGAGATCACAATTCTATATTGCGATTGTGAGTGTTTTTGTCTTCTAGTGCTTCAAAAGATCTAAAAATACCATGAGAAACCTTTTTTATTTACATATTTTTTCTTTTCCTTCATGAAATTTTGAGAGATCAAGCATCTGAACTTGTGCGGGATCAGAAATTTGTGCTTGCGTGAGATCAGATTAACATTCATGCTCCGTGAGTTCAGTTAGGTACTTGCGCTCAGTGAGATTGATTCAACATTCAAGATTTGTGAGATCATTTTAGAACTCATGCTCTACGAGATTAGTTCAGCACTCGTGATTTGTGAGATCAGTTCAGCACTCACACTCCGCGAGATCAGTTTAGCATTCATGTTCCGTGATATCAGTTCAGCATTTGCGCTCTGCAAAATTAGTTCAACACTCACGCTCTATGAGATCAGTTCAGTATTCATGATTTTGGTGAGATCAGACATTCTCTTTTCATGAGATCATACATTCATACTTTTTTCAAGATCATACATTCATGCTTTCCATGATATCATACATTTGTTCTTTTCACAAGATCATACATTCGTGCTTTTCATGAGATCAAACATTCATGCAAACTCATCATGTCTTCTTTGAAAACTAGATTTTTTCAATAACCTCAAACCTTGTCAGCAAATACAATCAACCCAAAATCACCATCATGAGGGTTTTTTTCCTAACACCTAACCTATAGTTACATAGTTGTTAATACCAAATAGATTTTATTGATTCAAGCATTTCCATGCTAGTCTTTGTCATGTAATACATTGTACCATTATTTTCTCCCCAAGTTATGGACATATCTCCCTTGGTAATATTCCAGGAACCACTAGTAAACATGGTACTAAATACTGCATCATAAATCTTCCCAACATAAATAAGATTTATTCTTAAACCAGGGATATACCTCATGTTTTCCAAAACCATAAAACTCCCATTATTGGTCTTGATCCGTGCATCACCCTTCCCCATGATTTTCAAGGGTTCATCATCATTAAGATGTTCCTTGCCAAAATTTACAGATACAAAATTGTTTAGGAAAATCTTCTCCGATGCGGAATATAAAGACACCCCTAAGTCTAAAATCCAAGACTCCATCGGTCTGTTCATGCCTAGAAGCAACACATCATTAGTTCCTCTGACCTATGTGTTTTCTTAATTGGTTTCATGTTCCTTACATCTATCCTTAAACTCCTTATCGACATGTCCTTTCTTCCCACAAATCTAATAGGTAGGACCACACCCATTTTCCTTGTCTCATCTTTTTCCTCTTAACTTTGATCATCCTATGCGATTGTCTCTCTCCACATATCTTTCTATTCCTTCAACATTTAGAGCAGAACTATAGAATTTTCTTGATTATATATATTAAATATCCTCACTAAGGATCATGTCCCATGCATCCTTTAGAGCCAGCTTTGTATTCCCTGAATAATTTCCCACACCTATTATAGTTACTTTCCAACTATAAGGTAATGAAGACAATAAAACCAATGCACTTAACTCATCATTAAGAACAATATCCATTGATTTCAACTTAATAATTATGATATTAATTTTTTTGAAATGATATACAAAAATCCCCACTTCAATCATTTTCACATTGAACAATCATCGCATCAGGTACACTTTGATTGATATTGAAGGCTTCTCAAACATATTTGAGAGAGATTTCATCATCTCAATCATTGACTTATCTTATTTGATGTTTAATTCCAAGTTTTTGGCCAATGTAAGGTGCATAAATCCAAAAACCTATTGATCTAGAAACTCCCACCCCTGTACACTCCATGTTCATTGGCTTTAGACCCAGAAGATACAAGTGCATCTTTTTCTAATAAAGATAGTCCTTGATCTGCACCCCCTAGTAACTGAAGTCAATTCCATAAAAGTGATCAATATTTACCTTGTATTATTCCATGGCCATCATTCAATTCAGGAAATACAAAATCAATATCTGATACCAGTTGTTGTGAAAAAGGTGGGAGCAATGAAGTGACAAACGATCTAAAAAATAGTAAAAGGGAAAATAAAAAATAATGAGAAGAAGATCTTGGGACACATAGATTTACATGGTTCTAGAAAGGATCTCTACATCCATGGAGAGGAAAAATTTCACTAGTATTGAGATAAAAAATATAGGGATATCTTAAGGTATCACACACATAAACCCTAGCCCAAAATGGGATAATAAAGAAGATAAATTATTATGCCACCAACCACACAAAAAGTTCGCACTGCTATAGTGAATGGTGACCAAAAGTCTACATCACTACAGTGTCACAGACACCCAAGTTCAAGCTAGTACAATGGTAGATGGATAGAAGTATACAAAGATATAATACCACTATCTCCAAAGTCTTCACTTCTACAGTTCCCTATTGACATCATTCATTCAGCTCTGCTATAATCGGTCAAAGTTACTGCACTGCCCCAAAATTTGGTATGGGGGACTTCATCCCCCAGACCTTTGGAGTAGGGGCATGTTTCCCCTTGCAATCCCCAATGATATCACCGTAGATCTTGACCCAAAAATTCATGTCCTTGTGCTCAGTATAGTATGAAATCATTTGACCCAACATCATCCAAATAGGATCGGGATATATCAATCCAACATGAAATTTCTACATTTTCTAGAGATGAGAAGATTGAATTTCAAGATAACTATAAAGTAAAAAATACTCTATTATTTTAAATGATGAGAAACATTTACAATAAAATATCTTCTTGTGAAATTTCTAATGGGATTTAGTAAAAATATAGAGGTTACTCATTTAGGAACATCCAAAGTTCTTGAAACTAGAATATCTATGTTACATGTAGACTATCAATCATTTTATTTTCTTCATGGAGTGTATGTTTCTCAGATGTATCAATTCTTTATGAATATTATGAATAATATACAATTTATTGGTGATAAGGAGCTATTGGATGATCAATTGGTGGAAAAAGTAATTAATATACTTCTAAAGGAGTGAGAATATCAACAAAAAATTATTTATGATATGAAAAATTTGACTAAGATAAGTCTTGATGTTTTGATTTGAACTCTCATATAATATTAGAGTAAATTAAAAATAGATTTGAGATGGATAATAGGAAGAATGAAGTTTATTTTACTTCAACTTCATGAACTGTTTTATCTAGAGTTATAAATTCTAGAACTGATCATAAAAAGAAGAAATCTAAATGTTTATTGGATATGAACAATGATGAATCTAGTAAAGGTTATAAATTAGAAATAATAATGAATAATATTATTATATATAAGAACTTTTGGTATGATCATAAAAAATATATAATGGAAAAACATGAGAAGAAATAATCTTCAAATTTAATTTGTTATGATTGTAAAATGACTGGTCATATAAGACCAAATTGCTCAAGATTAAAGAGTAAAGAAATAAATTCAAGGAGAACTTCTAAAATTATGGGGAAGAAAAGTATGAAAGCCTTGGATACTTGGAGTATATGTGGAGGAGATACAACCTCTAATATTTCATCAGAAGAAAGTGGAAGTGGTAGTCATAAGATTATTAGATTCTATGAAAATATTTCTAAATATGTGAAATGTCACATGACAAAGGTAACTGAAGAATCTCTTACCAATTTAACTTTTCATTCTAAATTTTCTTATACATTAGATGATGATTATTAAACTTCATCTAATGATGAAAAATTAAATTCATTAGATCATAGAAAAGTTAATTTATTAGATAACGCATAAGAGTTTACAACTTATGAAGAGATGGTGAGATATGAAACTCTTGTTTAAAAAGAGAATAAAAATTTGAATAATAATCATTATGTTTCTAAATTAGATCTTTCTAAATCTAACAATATAATTTATAAACATAATTTGAAATTTACTAAACTTACATCATAATTAGAGTCTAAATATTGTTCAAGTTCAACTTATATTGATTTGAATTTATTTGTTAAACTTAACTCTGAATCCAGTAGTCTAAATAAACTCTTATCCAAATTTACTTCTGGTAGAGATTTTTTTTAAAATATATAAACAACTAAAACCATACAAAAATTATAATGGAATTGGTTATACTTATGATAAATATCATATTCAGTCAAATTACTTTTTTCTTAAAAGTGAACCCTTTTAAGAAAATGACAAAGGGGAGGTCACCAGAGAAAGTTTTGTTCCTTAAGAATTATTAAATATTTTGGATTCCATATAGATTTTATTTCCAAAGAACTAGTAATTTTTCATCATAAGAGAGTTGAACAGACATGGGTTACTAAATTTTATTTTCTAAAATTTCTAGAACCAAGGAATCTTGGGTACTAAGAACTTAGTCTTAACATTTTCATGAAAAGAGGCTATGTAACAACATCTAGAACAAGTGGTATATAAACAATGGTTGTTCTCAACACATTAAAGTAGACAAGTCTAACTTTTATAACTTGAAAAAATTAAACGATGGGCATGCTATTTTTGGATACAACACATAAGGTAGAATCATCAGAATTGATGATGTATCTTTTCTTGGAAATTATTTAATTTAGAATGTTTTTTATGTTTTAGTACTTAAGAAAAAACTTATTAGAATAATCCAACTATATGATGAGGGTTATCTTGTGAACTTTAGGAATGATAAATGTACTATTAAAATTTCAGAATGTACTAAAATTATTTCCACTGATAATCATGAGAATATTTATAGACTTGACTTAGAGGTTCTTAAGAATCATAATTTTTCTTATTTAAGTTCTATTAGAGATTTTTCTTGGCTTTGGAATAGAAGGTTATGTCACTGCAACTTTTTAACTTAGCAAAAATTTCTAGAAAAGGTCTTATTAGAGATCTACTGAAACTTAAGTTGAACTAAACTAGAGTTTTTGATCCTTATTAATTTGGTAATAAACAATAGTATAGTTTTAAGACTATTAGTGAAATATCAACTTTTGGATCTTTAAATTTAGTTCACATAGATTTATTTAGTCCTATAAAAACTAGAATCATTGGGTGTGAAAACTATGTTTATGATTACACTAGAATTACTTGGACCTATTTTCTCACTCGAAAATATGAATCTTTCTTTTGTTTTAAAAATTTTCATGCTTCTATTTAAAATGAGAAAAACCTAAATAAAGTTAATATATAGAGTAATCATGTTGGTGAGTTTGTAAACTATGATTTTGAAACTTTTTGTAGTAATAAATTTAGTGATCATAATTTTTTTTACACTAGGAACACCTCAAAAAAATGAAGTAGTTGAAAGAAGAAATAAAATTATTTAGGAAACGACTCAAACTATGATGAGTGAATATTATATTACTAAATTTTTTTAGTATGAGGATGTGAGTACTATTTTTTATACTATAAATCTAGTTTTAATTCATAATTTTCTTAATAATACTCTATATGGGTTGTGGAATATAATAAAACCAAAACTTCATACTTTAGAGTCTTTGGGTGTAAAGTATTTATTTTGAATACTAAATATTAACTTTAGAAATTTGATCCTAAATATGATGAAGGAATTTTTCTAGGTTATTATATAACTAAAAAGGAATATAAAGTTTTTAATAAATGAAATAATATTGTTGAGGAAACATTTTATGTAAAATTTAATGAAATTGATCCTTTTGTTTTTATAAAATGTCAAGAAGTTAATCCTCCAAATAATGTTTTTGAAACCAATTATGTTCATTTACCGAAAGATGAACCACAATTGTCAGTAGTGAATCCTTAAAAATTTAGGTCAAAGAATTTTTAACATGATTAATCTACTTTAATGGATGATACATAATAAATAATAGAAGAAATATTTACAATTTTACCTAATAACCAATAGATCTTAAGGGATTATCACACAAATAATCTCATTGGAGATGTGATTCAACCAATCAAAAATTAGAATTCCTTAATAAATAAAGATGAGAATCTTGAATTCCTATCTCATTTAAACCTAAAATGATAGATAATTCCTTGGGTGATGAAAATTATATAAGGTATATGCAATAAAATATTAATCAATCGAATGTAATCAAGTTTGGACTTTGGTTGAATTACCTAAATAACATTCAGTGATTTGAGTTTTTTTTTAAAAATGTGACAAAAATGGAATAACTATAAGAAATAAAACAAGAATTATTGTTAAGGGTTATTATTAAGAAGAAGACATAGATTATGGTGATACCTTTTTATTGTTAGCTAGGCTTGAGTCTATCTAAATTCTATTAGCCTTCACAATATATTTAAATTTTACTTTATACCAAATGGATGTGAAAAGTGATTTTCTAAATGAATATGTTCATGAAAAATTTTACATTGAACAACCTCTTATTTTTGAATATATAAAATTTCTAAAACATGTATTTAAACTTAACAAAGTACTTTATGACATTATATAATCTCCAAGAGTTTGGTATAATAGAATTACTAATTTTTTTACTTCAAATTAACTTTGTTAATTGAAATGACAATCCAACTCTTTTCATAAAGAAATTTTTTAAAGAAACCATCATTATTTAAAATTTATGTTGAATACATTATTCTTGGATCAACCAAAAAATCTCCCTCTAATGGGTTTTTAGAATTTATAAAGAGTGAGTTTGAAATGAGCAGGGTGAACTCAATTTTTTCCTTAGTTTTCAAATTTATCAAAAACTGGAAGGAAACATTTGAACTCAATATAAATATATTAGATATTTAATAAAAAAATTTGTTTTGAAAATATTTTGAGTATTAGTACTCTAGTAGGAATCATAATTAAATTTTATCTTGATGAATATGAGAAACCAATTGATCAAAAACTTTATAGAGGTATGATCAAAAGTTTACTATATTTAGCTATTATTAAAACATACATTATGTTTAATGTATGTTTTTGTGTGATATCTCAATAAAATATAAAGTAATCACATTTAAAAGTGGTAAAATGAATCTTCCAATACTTGAAAGGTTCATTATAACTTGGTTTATTTTATTTTTTTAGGACTAATTTTACACTCAAAATTTAATCTGATGCTAAATTTAGTGTTTCTAGGTTAGAAAGTGTACTTCTGGAACATTACGTTTTATAGTATAATATGTAGTTTCATGGTCTAACAAGAAGCAACACTCAGTTTCATCCTCCACTGTTGAAGATGAATATGTGGTGGTTGGAAGTTGATACACTCAAGTGTTGTGTTTGTAATACACACTCATGATTTTGGTTTTATATTCACTCAAACTATAATCCTTATTGATAAAATTAGTGGAATTTCATTATTTTGAAAACCAACGTATTGATCATGAGAAAAACACATAGATGTAAGACACCATTTTATTTAGGATCACACAAAAAAAGAGATATTTTATTGACTTTATTGGAATATAAAATAATCATGTTGATATTTTCACTAAACATTTAATTTATGATAGATTTGAATACATTAAAAAAACTGTTAATGATTAATTTAAAGTGATCTTAAATTCACTTATAGTTTAACATATCTCCTGACATTAAAAAATTCTTTGAAAAAGGGAGGCTATTCTTTGTTTTAATATTTGTTCTATTGTCTTATGCAAGATATTCAAATTTATATTTCCAAAACATTTCAAATTTGAAATTTTATATTTATAAAAAATAAAAATAACACAATTTTTTTATTGAGGTTAATGTTTTCAAATTTTTTCAGCTCTAGCACTTATAATGATTCATTTTTTTGATCTTTAATTATGATATGGTTTAATTTATTTGAAAATGAAACTATTATTAGGCTTGTTTCACATAATCTAACTTCAATACAATATAACATAAGAAATTATGATTTGAATTTTTATCATAACCACCCTCAAAAGAAGAAGATCATCTGTAGGCATCATAAGATGACTTCAGGGAGGATATTGAACTTTCTTTATCTTATCTTTCACTAAATTTATTCTTAAGGATATAATTCACCCCCGCTCTTATATTTTTTCATCCTTATATATCTGAGACATTTTTTCACACTTCTAGAAACCCAATGAGTTTTCCCTTATGTAATATTCTAAGGAACCATTAAATAACCCTCACAAATGATAAGTATATCTTACATAACTTTATAATTTTATACAAGTCCTTTGAGTTTCTATACTTCCATCACCTGAAATCAGTTTTTTCTAAATACATCACTTCCTTTGGAACTTATATTCTCTAGAATATGGTTTCTACCCTTGTTTATACATCAAGATATTCCTCTTATATTCCCACACCCGGACATTACTTCTTTTTCCTCTATAATGCTTCCATTGACCTGAATATCAACATTTATGGTGAAGGTGAACATGTCTCTATCTGGTTCCTCCAAGTGTAATTTTGAGAATATAACTTATAGAAATCCAAAAAATAAATGAAAAAATCGTTATCACACTAAAAAACATTAGTATTTAGTGTCTGTTTTTTTCAATATGTTTGTCAATATACCATGATCTCCCATGTCACTTTAGTGAAAATAAATCCACTGAAAATTATTTACATGAGAAAATATCTTTGATTACAATAATTAAATTAATTCTATAAAAAACATATTGAACCATGTTGAATCATACTAAAGCAGTATAGAAAGTTTTAAATAATTTTGATAGATCTTGAGTTCCATTGAAGATCACAAATGATCATTTTGTGCCTAGAATATGTGTTGTGCAGACCATAGTAAACCAACATAGAACATTTATTAGCATACCATTAAAGAATAATTCAAGTGGATGAAGAACCACATATATCTTGTGATGGTCATGTTTTAAATATATACTAATGTGGTTAAAGTTTGAATGATTCAATTCATGAAGTTAGAAAACACAATACATGCACTCTTCAACACAATTTAGATAGTACACATAACAAACTATGTATGGCACAAAACACATGAGTTTTCCAACATGGATCTAAATGTAAATTAATTAATAAAGATTATAGAAGATATTAAAATATTAAATAATGGTCTGAGATAATTTGATAGGTACAAAACATAACATGGTGTTCATAACATAGGCACTGAATATTGACTTGAAACATGACTCAATTAGAGTTTCACATGAGGTTATTCTCAAAATAAAACATGTGAGATACACTTTTTAGAACATTTTAAGTTTACAATGATTTTTTTTCTTAAGTTGAATGAAATATATGAATTGAGTTTGAAAATAATGGATGAACTATCTATGAAGTATGTAAATGACTTAAAACATATTTGGATAGTTTGATAAAATTATTATAGATGGAATAACATTGGTAAAGATATAAAATATTTAAAGAATACACACAAAACGATTGTTTGTTCATGAAACTCTACTATAAAATATTTATTTTTTGAGTAATTAATGATTATATATTATTGGATTTAGTTCCCTAAAACAAACTATTTTGAAGATTAGAGTATCAGAATATTCATATTATTTAATATTAATTTATATCTTATCATATTATGTTCATTCTTCTTTATTAAATTTATGTTATAATGTCCCAAGGGTACTTGTAGCACCAAAAGGTCATGACAGTTCTCCGCTATGATGAGAACCATGAAGTGCTATAATAATATTATTAAATACATTCTCAATGTCTAGATGACATTATATAATAGGAAAAAATGATACAAGGTATTAGGGGAATTAGGCTCATAATAACTTAAGATTATGTCTCATGTAGTTTCTCCAAGTTAATCTCAAGAGAAAACATTATGAGAACAAACCTGTCAATAGGAATTCCACATGTCTTATGTGTCATTGGATATTCCTATCTGTAGATGTGTGTAATGGTCCTTAGACTTGATATTTTTATTAATTCATATCATGAGTCATGTACATTGATGTATTGATGAAAACCATGATGATATATGCTCATGGTGAGGTAGGATACGTTGGGTGTGTCGCGAGTTATATGGAATTAATGAATAAGTTAAGAAAGGATTTTCCCATTACATATAATGGAAGTATATATCTATGATCCTTTTATTGAAATGTAACTATTTGATAAATCTATATGTATATGGTGTGATTTTGATGTGTTCATTTCTTAAAAGTTAAATAAATATAATTCAAACATATAAGTTGATGAAACATGTGATGCAACCTTATTGAATGAGATATAGATGCAAAGGGATTATATTAAACAATGTAAATTCATATGAGGTTATATGTTGTTTCAAAATTAAAATTTTTCTCTATGGGTGACTTGCAGTTTTGTTAGGCTAACCATATACTTTAGGTGGTTCTGCCTAATTCCACTTAGAAAGAGGCCTAGAGGGCCACACACTAAGTGCATCCAGAACCTCAGTTAAATTCTATAAAATTTTAAAATGTTGAATAAGTATTATTCCCAGGCATTACTTAATAATTATTTATGTTTGGTTGATCACAAATATTCAGGAACCAGTTATTTGAGAGAATAAATGCGAGTTGAATATTTAATAAATATTTATTCACTATTTTTGTGAATATAATATTTATTTATTTATTGGTGAGTAATACAGTAATATTTATTTATTTAAATAAATAGTCATTATTGAAGGTTCAATAAATACCAAGGATTAATGACATGACAAGTTAATGGAAAGTTGAAAATGATATATTAAATATCATTTGAATAAATATTAATTTATTTATTCAAGAAATGATATTTATTTTTTTTGTGATTTCAACACATGTCAAGTAAATAATAATAATAATAATATTATCCAAACATGTGTTCACTATGGATTAAGAGAATAATAAGGACCCTTGTGTAATTTTAATCCTCTAACCCAATTTCCATATAAACCCAATTATATTATTCTCAACCCTAATCTTCGTTGTGAAAAATTAAATTATAGAGATAATTATCTCAATCCCTAGAGAGATCTTCCTCTAGAACTCTATTGAGAATGTATAACAATTCTTCTTCTCCATCCACTTGACTCAAGATAGAACAAAATAATCCTTTTAACTATGAAGCGATTCTTGTGGTGATCAATGATGAATGATGCTAGTGTTATAATTTTCTTCACTAACACCCGAGTATTTCTACAATAAAATTCTACGGTTATTGGTGCATGAGTGGATCACTTATAGAGGGATTATACTCTTGAATCCTCTAATAAAAATATGGTATGATGTAAACATATCATACTATTTGACAATGAAAGAAGAATTTCAATATAAGATAATTATTTATTTACATAAATTAATTATAAGTTATATGTAATGATCCTATCTCATGGATTTTAGGGTTTCTATTCATCCATTTATAAAAATAAATCCTAATAAGTTGAAAAATATACATTTCTGAGCATAGGACCAACCGTTTCTACTACGCCTTGGAACCTTCAAGTGGTATCAGAGCGGTCACATAATAATTTATAATAATTTATTATTCTTTGATCAATTATATGAATTTTTTGTTAGTTTTTTCATTAATAGGTTATTCATTATTTAATATAAAAGTAAATTAACATCTTATAAAAATAAAAAATTCTTCATTCAAGTTTCACATGATCTTAAATAGGTTAATAATAGGTGAAGAATGATCAAAGATTCCATATGGTGGCATCATAGTCTCTATATGATAGACATGGTTACATGATGTGTAATTAAAAAAAGTACACTCCATGTACTGAGGTTCGCCACACTTGGATGTTCCATAGTATACATGACACAATGAGTGGTAAATAATCTTCATTGTATTAAATGATCATCAAATGCACCGTATGTTGATCGGGTTAGATCGACACACAATTTTTGGATTAGATAGTGTGTAGCTAGCATACACACTGCGTAGTCTATGAATTTTCATAGATAATTTCATGGAATACATGTGGTAAAATTAATTCCATGTATTAATTAATATACATTGAGTGGGACTGGAAACCGGGAAACACGGAGGTTTCACATTGTGTAGTTTTCATAAACAATGTTTTCCTCATAATTGTCCATGTTTGAAACACATGCTGGGTCCTTAGGTGTGTTTCACACACACATGGTAAGATATATACATAGGGTATATCTCATTATTATATATTGTGTTTGTCACCCAAGATACACGCTGATTCCCTAGGTGTATATCTTTGATAGAAAATAAGTGAGAAACATGGCGTGTAGCTCGATAGTACACACTGTGTAGTCACCCTATAATTAACAGAATTAAATTACATGAAAAATAATTAATTGTAGCATTAAAAAAATTACATGGATAGAAAATGGTGTTATTACTATGTAACAAGTTTTTTTAGAATAAATAAATGCTCAATAAAATTCTATATAATTATATAAAAATATTGGTGAAGATATTTACTTTACAATTTTCCATAAATGATGGGAATATCCAAGACCATTCAGATGAACATTGAGATAAAAGAATTAATTAATTAATTTTTTAATTGAATTAATCCAAGAAGTTTTATCTTAATAATAAAGGTCAAATTGAATTGAATTCTTGATAGTGTACACTTGAGTATTTGTTTCATGTATAAATAATCATGATCTTATCTCAACTTGTATATGTGATTGATTTCATTTAATTTATTATTATTAAATTAAAATGATAGTGTACGTATCATCCCCTCTACTATACTATGTAGTACATGGGTTTCTATAATTTCTTTTATGAAAATCCCCTTAACTATTTGGTTTCCCTCACCCGCATGTGTGGAAAATCATAAGTAAAGTATAGAGCTACCAAGTGAGAGGAGGTGGTCCAAATATGGAGTCGAGGTGAAACCAACCTAGGAGGTACACAATAGCATATGTGAATTCCTTCAACTCAAATCAAGCATGATTCCAAGAGTTTTATCCCTAAGGTTAAGGGTCGGTTTATCATCCTCTAGATAAACCAACCAATAGAAAAACTCATGATCATACCACTTTCTTTATTTTATTTCTTTAAGTTTCATGATTATTTATTTATGGATGATTTATCATTAAGTAAATTAATTAACAAGAATGAAATATGGAATTAAAATAAAATTATATTGTGCATAAATTTTATCTGGAAATGGTTAATTACTTAAGTAAATTACACTTAATATTAATAATCATGTAATAAGATAAAATGGGAAATTTACACATAAAGATAAAAACCCATTAAATAAAATATTATTTAAAAAAGACTTCTATTACCGGGTTAAGATACAACCATATATCAAAGTTCTTGAGCAACCTATATTGGGGTTCTTTTAATTATTAGGGAGTTTTAACTTGAATTTTGGATTGAATTAACCTATTTCGCATTAAGGGATGATCGCCTCCACATGGCATAGAAAAACTAGTATAAAAGTGTTTTAAAAATAAAAATATGATATTTAAGGATCATAGAGTCCACTCAATGGATCTAGGAGCTTCAAGTTAACAAAGTTGGTAGATTATGCCTACCAAAATACCTTAAAATAACTTTATAGGCTTCTGTATGGGTTATGGGAAGGGGAATATGGATCCTTTCCACTAGGATATCAGCACGATAGAATATTCTAAAACCCATAGTGAGGACTACTAATTTTCAATAAAATAGTTGGAGACTAATAAATAAAATTTATTACGTCACATATTTTGGTAATCAAGATAAAACTAAATAAAATTTTAATTAATGGAGAGCATGGAAAGTGAAATCAACACAAAAAATATGATCATTCAGGACACAATTCATATCCCCACCAGCATATATTTCCAATCATGGTAAAGTTGTTTTATATGTTGAACCACTGTAATAGAATTTATATAATGCGTTGAAGTCCCCTACACTTGTTCAACCACCTCATCAAGTTAAGGAGAGAAGGATGCCTACAATTGGAACATGAGGATTCGCCAACTATCCATTATGTTGGGATATCAGTTATGTATGGAGAACTAATAATTAAACATAAGGATATGGATGACTATACCATGACATATCATCTCCTACATCTTGAGAATGATAAAGAGAGGATTTAGATAAATAATACCTTCACTATACTTTATTATTGTAAATTGTAAGGGTGTTCTTAGATATTGATCTTATACACAATATAATAAAGTATATCAATAAATTCATGAAGTTGAGCTTCTATATAGATAATAAATTATCCATCAATATAATACTTTCATACTCATCTTCTAGGTTCTATTTATTCATCTATAATTATGATATGAATAATATTGAGGAACATCTCATGAATCTTTTGACTAAGATTCACCATATAAATAGGAGTTTTTGAGAACTTGATTCCACAAACCTTATGGTGAATGAGATAAAGAGGAAAGGTTAAAATCCTATAATCAAATCTTGGTAAATGGTTCTTTTACAATATATTTTCAAGAGACAAAATATTTTGAGGTAATGTGGTGAACACGAGTCTATTTACTTCACATATGGGCAAAAAGTTCATTTAAAAGAAAACTACAATGAATTAAAGAAGAAGAAAACTATTTTATCTACATCAAGAATATATTCATCATAGTAGGTAATGTTTATATCTTGATTCTTAGGCATTTAATTTTTTTTAATAAAAGGGAAAAGAATTAAAAATTTGTTCTACCAGTTACTGAGAATGGGTGATTCCTATATCAATAGTGAGAAGCATATAGAAACATTATAATAAGTAATGCATGTTCTCCCAATAGATAATTCCTATGTCAGTAGTAAGAATTATACGACTTTATAATTTAGGTGAATTCTACTAGTGATTGATATAGAGTGATTCCTATATCAACAATGATAAGCACATGGATTTAGATTTCATAGTGGATAGATTCTAGTTGATGTATTGTTTGTATTAAGTGTTACTAAAACATTTATATCAGTGTTATATAGGACACAAGAGAAATTATTTCTCTTGAAATGATTGTTTTTATGGTACAATACACTTAATAGTTTGATAATAATTGAATAATTTATGTCCAATATCAATAATAAATTATGAATACAATTATAAGAATTTTTCCCAATTGTAGGAGATAATTTATTATCAAGTAGTTTTCTACCTAATATATTTTAGACTCTTTTAAGCTAAAACTATTAGGGGTTTTCAACACACTCACTTGTTGAATTCCTAGAAAAATAAAACTATATAAATAAAGGTATTCCAAAAATATTATTGAGTTATTTTGGATAGATAATAATAACCATTCCGTGGATAATCTCGAGGTAAATTCATGAACTCCATGATATTCCTTTAAGAAATTTTAGTAATTCTCAATGAAGTAATGAATCAACTAGGTAAAAATTATAGGACCCTATAGAAGGGATTTTTTGTATAATATCTTTACTAATTAATCAAAAATATTTTAATATAAAGTGAATGTTTCTCTAAACTCACATAAGACTTATTCACATCTTATAGATAGTGATAGTATAAGGTAATATTGATAAGAATTATTATATATGTATCAAAATCCTTATTGATTAATTTCTAGATATGTTTTGAAAATATAATCATAACAACTAACAATATGCCAACTATATTGAGCGATGAATATCAAATAAGTTATGATATAAATAAAATCCATAATGCCACAATCTTAGGCATTTTATGGGATCTATTTGTAAATCTAATAAAATGTAATGATTTTTGCCTTCCTAGACCATTAATTTTTTGGTTTTGTGGTTGGAAAGAACTTATAGAAGTTCTATAAGGGTTCTATGGAGGTGAAGCTATAGTTGTGTAGTATCAAGGAGGTTTATAGTGTAAAAGAGGGGTTTATGATGTAATTTTTTTTACTTTACATCTTGTAAGACCGGATGGTTTATGGCTTGTACATGGTAGAGGGGTGGCCATGAAATAATTTTATGCAGTAAAAGAGGGATTTATGGTATAATTTAATTATAGCTCAAAGAAACATGAAATTCTATGTAAAATGAATTTACATCCAAAAGGTTGGTTTTACGACATAAGCCTTATAGATCTTATAGAATATATAGTGTAAAAGTATAATTTAAACCATAAATTGGGTGAGTTATAGGTTGTTTATAATCCTAGTGTCACGAACCGTCCCTCGGGGCCCATTCTGTGACTACCCCAAGCTCGCCTTCTATAGGCCAGGGGCTGGCGACTAGCACCAAAAGGCATATCCCCCAAAAGGGAAGGAATTTCCTTTAAACATGTTCACACACACACACACACACCCCATACTATGGAAAGTAAAGCTGAAACTAGGATACCAACAACAAGTATGTCACACAAGGAAGAAAACACACAAGTAAAGGTGCAACTGAAAGGAAAAAAGGGCCATAATACAAACTCAACTAAAAAGGAAAGTATAGTAAAAGGAAGTACATGCTCCATAGGTCGTCTACCAAGGATACTACCTGAAGGGTAAGTGTATCTCACTGTCAAATGTCATTGAAGTGTACTGTGTCTATAGATCCAACTCAGAGCACCACCTGGACCTGGCTCTCCAAGATCCCATTCAAAGCTGTCCGTTGTTTGCACAAGACATAACAGGTGAGGGTGAAGCCCGTACAGGGGTGAGAATAACAATAATAATTAGGGACCCTGAAATAAACTCAGTTATCACATAAATCCACAAAGTAAATAAAAAAATAATTCACAAAGATTAGAGTCATAGAGTTAGCTCAACACAGGTATCACTTAAAGTGTTGATAGAAAAACCAATCATTACAAACACTGAACATCAATTAATACAAAGGAACTTGTCCCCAATGAGTCATTTACGCTAGTTAGGTTTCATATAACTATTCAGTAGCTGAGTCATGAATTCTCACTAATAGCTGAGTCATGAAGCCTCACTGGATAGCTGAGTCACAGAGTCTTGCTGGTAGCTGAGTCATAGAGTCTCGCTGGGTAGCTGAGTCACAAAGTCTTGTTGATAGCTGAGTCATGAAGTCTCGCTGGGTATCTGAGTCACGAAGCCTCACTAGTTCAAATTACGTGAAATCTTACTTATTGGATTTCATAAGGACCTCTCTATCACATGGGTCCCAACACCACAGACTGTGCGTCAATCAGACGCGCAGTCTGGGAGATACGTTCCTTTTTGTAAACAGGGGCCGGTTACATTCGAGCTTGGTCTGACTGGTTCGAATCGACCCGAACAACCTGAATTGGGGTCCCTCATGACCCAATACTGTACATCTAGCCCATTGGACTGGCCCATTGGGACTTACTGGACCTGAACGAGGTTGGTCGTGGGCTCAGTCAACTTGGTCACCTAGTGACCCGAAATTTATCCTACCCGGCTCGCACTAGCAGGCCAGTCTCTTTTCCTAGATCGAGCCGCCGCATGGCCCAACTTTATCCCATAATCCTGGTCCGATAAAGAGGACCAACTCAAAAATTTATCCGGGCCACTCAGGAAGCCCCGTCCGTTGGCCCGACTTGGCCCAGACCGGCTCGTCCAGTCTGGTTAGGGTGTGCGTGTCCGATCAGCCAGCCATCCCCTTGTTTGCATGTGGCCCACAGGGAGCGGGCCACCCCTCCTATGCGGCTCCAGGATGGTGCCACATCCATCTAGCCACCACAACTGATGGGATGCTGCCTCCTTCACCGCGGAGCACACCTAACGTGCCGCCTCCGTCGACGTGGCTAGCGAGAGTCGACCGCTTCATCCCGCATGCGGCGCCCGAGGTGGCGCCGCTGTGCCGGTGGTGCCGTGCCAGTGGAACATTCCACGGGCCGCTGAGTCTTCTCCAATGGTATGATCTCAATTCCACTTATTCCCTCGAGCCTCTAGGGTCGCCGCGATCACTACCACAGCCTCAGATCCACCTTGCCTCCATTTTGAGGTTGCGACCACGAAGAACACCCAAGCAGTGGGGCTCGGGCCTTGTTCATGTCGGCCAGCGCACTCCAAGTTAGAAGTTTAAAAATAGGGGAGTCTTGGGATCATAGTTCTATCGTATAATCTTCAATCCTAGTGCAAAAACCCCAAGGTAAACACCCTTCCATAAGAACACATGATCCACAGATCAACGTGTTCGTGGGTTGACCCACGTTCGTTGTTTTAGAATAAGAATGGGAAAAACATAAAATAATTAAACCCCTACCTGGTTTGAGGATCCATCGCTGATGAGGGAAGAAGCTCTGATCCATCGTCGATACTTGTTCGATTAACGTTCGTTGCCATCTGTCGTCTCTCAAATCCGTCCCACCGGTGTTTGTCGGTAGCATTTGTCGTTAGAGAGAGAGAGAGAGAGAGGTTCCACATTCGTCAGAGAATTTCCCAGCGTTGTTTCCCAAATCTAGATCCTTGTTTAATTAAAGGAAGGATACAAATTGTGCATCACCATGATATCTCATTAATGGGGTTCATTAATGATTCAACATCACCTCATCGTTGCACCTCAGTGTTGACTGGTCGTTGCGTCGCAACAGAAACTGTTTGAATAAAATAAACTTTTAAGTTTATTTTTTTTTCACTAAAAGTCCAAAATTTATCTTTTTCATTCAACCCGCACTGGTCGAGGTTAGGAACTTCTTATAATAATCCCGACATTCTAAATCCAATGGTGCCCTCAAATTTTTGATCCGAAAACCGGTTCAAAAGTTAGAAAAACCTACTTACATGATTACTTAACGTACTTTAAAAAAAGTTCTAAAATAAGTTCTAGATTCTCTGGACCTCATAATCACATGCTGTCTTAGAGCCTAGTTTTGAAATAATTCTATGTAATTAAAAAAAAATTACACGGAAAAAACCAGGACATTACATCCTCCCCACCTTAGGGATTTATGTCCCCAAAAGCCAAAACAAAGTCTAATAAAACAAATGGGGGTACTGAGCATAAATATGAGCCTCCCACTCCCATGTGATCTCTTGGAGGTTAATGTGATTCCACCAAATGTACACCAAAGGAATCAACTATCCATGAAGGAACCACTCCTATCAATCCTCTATCTCAACTATAAACTCCGCTAATGTCACCCCATCATCAATGTCTAGCTCTCCCTAGTCGATGACGTGCAATGGATCATGCACATACCTCCTCATCTGTGACATGTGGAAAACATCATGTACCCAATGCATCTGTGTGGGAAGAGCTAGGCGATAAACTACCTCTCCAACTCTGCTCATAATCTGAAAAGGTCTGATAAACCTCAAAGATAACTTGCCGTCCCGGGCAAATCTCCGCAATCCCCATCGGGGTGAGACCCGAAGGAAAACATAGTATCCATCCTTGAACCCCAAGGGTCTCCGTATCATATTAGCATATGATTTCCGTCTGATCTGTGTAGTCCTCATCCACTCTGGGATGATCTACACCTTCTTAGTGGTAGCCCGTACTAACTCTAGACCCATGAGTGCTGACTTCCCTGGGTCTATCCAGCATAGAGGTGATCTGCATGGTCATCCATACAAGGCCTAAAACAGTGCCATGCCAATGGTGGAGTGATAGATATTTTTGTATGAAAACTCCACTAGTGGCAGGTGGTCCTCCCAACTGTGACCAAAATAAAGGATGCAAGCATGAAGAATTTTCTCTAGGGTTTGTATGGTCCACTTCATCTGACCATCTGTCTGAGGGTGAAAGGTGGTTCTCAAGCGCAGCTGAGTTCCAAACACCTCCTACAATCCCTTACAAAACCAGGATGTAAAATGAGCATCATGGTCTGAGACAATCATCAAAGGCACCCCATGAAGCCACACTATCTTCTAGACATAGAGGTGTCCCAAGCCCTCTATCGATCCTTTCTCCCAAATGGGTAGGAAGTGAGACAACTTGGTGAGTCGGTCAATGATCACCCAGATAGAATTGTGACCCATAAACATGCATGGTAACCCTGTCATGAAGTCCATGGAGATACCATCCCAATTCTATTCTAGTACCTCAAGTGGCTGTGCCAAACCTGCTGAGACTTGATGCTCAATATTCACTTGCTGATAAGTAAGGAATCATAAAAGAAACTCTACCACCACTTTATTCATCCTTGGCCACCAGTATTGACGTTGGAGGTCTTGGTACACCTTTTCCACACTAGGATGTACTGCCAAAGGGGATGTATGGAAATACCTCAACAACTCCTCCTATAATGTCACTGATACTATGGTACATCCTCGGAAAAGGATGACGTGATACCCACCTATTGAAAATCCATTAGGAGCCTGTCCTAAGGATATCTAAGCACATTAGGCCTCACAATAAACATCCACAATTTGTGCCTCTATAACTCACTGTAAGAGTAGAGGAGTGACAGTCATCAAGTGAAGTAAATATGATCCATAATCATCCAAGAAGGATATCTAAATCATGGCTAGTTTCTCCATTGCCTCACTCAAAAACTGTAAACCAGACCTCCTATTGAGCGCATGTGCCACCATGTTCCCCTTACCAGAAGTATATACTATCTCAAAGTCATAGTTCTGGAGGAACTCCAGTCATCACCACTATCTCAAGTTCAGGTCCTTCTATGAGAGATATAACTGAGACTCTTGTGGTCAGAGTAGATGGTGAATCATTCACCCATAAAGTAGTGTCACCACATCTTTAAGGCAAAGACCACTACTTCTAACTCTAGGTCATGGGTTGAATAGTTCTGCTCA
Organism: Viscum album; assembly: GCA_963277665.1. Classification (NCBI taxonomy): domain Eukaryota; kingdom Viridiplantae; phylum Streptophyta; class Magnoliopsida; order Santalales; family Viscaceae; genus Viscum; species Viscum album. The sequence continues at coordinate 544,576,699 of OY728157.1, forward strand.
TACATCCCCAAATTCTTTGAGCTGTAGGAAATCAACACTCTCTCCTGCATCAGGACATAACCCAGTCCGATCCTTGATGCATCACATAAGACTACATACCCAAAAACCTCTTCTAGTAGTCTCAAGATGGGGTCACTCATCAGTCTCCAACTCAGCTCCTGGAAACTTTTCTAGCACATCTCTATCTAGACGAAGGGATTTCCATTATTTTTCAAAGATGAAAAGGGTGATGCTACTCTGGAAAAGTTGGGTATGAACCTATGGTAGTATCCAGCCAACCCCATTAAACTCCTCACCTCTGTCACGCTCCTGGGTGGATCCCAAGAAATCACTACCTCTATCTTCGCTGGATCCAATGTAACTCCAGCCTCTGAGATGATGTGTCCCAGAAAGTGGACCTCCCAAATCCAAAACCGGCACTTCGAGAGCTTACCATAAATATGGTTCTCTCGGAGTGTATCCAAAAGTATCCACAGGTGTGTAGCATGCTCCTACTTCGACACCAAGTACACTAAGATGTCATCAATGAATACCAATACAAAAAGATCAAGGTAAGGCTAGAAAATACTATTCATGAGTCCCATGAACACCACTAGGGAATTGGTCACACCGAAGGGCATCACCAAGAACTCGTAGTGGCCATACCATAATCTGAAGAAGGTCTTCAGTACGTCCTCATCCCGTACCTGAAGCTGATGATAGCTAGACATGAGGTCTATCTTTGAGAACCATCTCGCTCCCTTCAGCTGATCAAAGAGGTCATCAATACTCAGTAGTGGGTACTTGTTCTTCACATTCACCTGGTTCAGGTGCCAGAAGTCTACGCATAGCCTTAATCTCTTGTATTCCTTCTTGGAAAACAACACCGGGGCTGCCCATGGTGAAACTATGGGCTTTACGAACCCCTTCTTCTACAAGTCCTCCACCTGTACCTTCAATTCAAGAAGCTCCACAGGATACATATGATATGCTGGCGTGGATATTGGTGTCATAACTAGGTATAGATTGATGCATAAGTTTACCTCCCGACAGGGAGGTAGTCTTGGAACATCCTCAGGAAAGACATCCTCATACACGTCCACCACTATAGGAAATCTCAGACTCCTCTCATCCACCGCACCAAGGGTGAGACTAGCCAATGGGTGAGTAATTGGATGCACCATCCTCTGAGAAAGTCCATCATGTGATGCAGAAGTTATCTTCTTGCTGGTGAAGGAAAACCTCATCCCATCCTCACGGGCACACTTCACTTTGTGGCTAATACAGTCAATCTGAGTATGGACTATAGATAACCAGTCCATACCCAAGATGAGGTCGTAAGGCCTCGAATCCACTACTAGGAGATCGAAACTGAAGATCTTTCCTCCTAGAGTAAGCTCACACTGCTGGAACCAGTGTGTGATCATCGAATACCCTCCCGTAGGAGTCTCTAATCGTAAGGATCGAGACAACGTCCCCATCAGAATCTCTGAGCCTCGAACAAGGTCCATGGTAAGGAAAGAGTGACTAGAACCTATATATATAAGAACTTAAGATAAAGTGGAGTAGACACATATCATACCTCTAATCATCTCTGGAGCACCATGGTCATAGGCCTCCATCGCATGAGGCTAGCCCCACCCCTGTCCACCTACTCCCAGAGCGCGTGGTGGACCTCCTGGGGGTGGTGGTGGTAGTACCTCATATATCCTCCCACCATATGCCACTCTACATACTCCCCTACCATGTAAACCTCTATATAGACCACCCTATTTGACTCCATACCTCTTCCTTGGAGGTCCCTCGATCGCCTGCTGATCGTCGGTACGATGGGTCGGGCAGTCTCGAGCTATATACCCTTGCCCGCCACACATGAAGCACAACCTATTATCCTGCTAGTTTCCATTTCCTATGGGACCTTTCACTGCCAATCTATTATCACGGGGTCGTCCCATGGAGGGTCTGGTCCTCTTGGATCTCTGTGTCAGCTGTCGGCTGCCCGCTACCAAGGACTCTACTACCTGCCATCCGGTGGTAGCTCTCACAGTTAGTGCAAGTTCTTCTAGGAAGTTCTCCACTAGAAGAGCTCTCTCCAGCACCCCATCCTACACAGGGATCCTAAGAGAGATCATTGATGCTATGATCTCCCATCTAATCCCTATCTCAAAGGTTTGGGCCCTGAAGAAAGGTTCTCGCACCATATCATAAGAGTATCAAGAGAGGTCTATGAACCTTGTAGAGTACTTAGCCATGGTCAGGCTACCCTATCATAAGTGGAGCAACTTATGTATGCATAATGAGCATAATGTCCTGGGGAATAACTCCTCCCTGAAAAGGAACTCGAAGTCTACCCAGGTGAGGGTCACCTCCTCGCGCATCTGTAGTGTCAAGATCCACTATCTCCTTGCCGCGACCTGTAAAAGGATGGTGGCTAGAACCGCAATCTGGTCTGAAGGTGTCTTCACTAGGTGAAAAAATCATGTCACCACCTCTAGCCAATCCTCAGCTACCTGAGGATCTATCTCGCCTCGAAACCTCAGAGGCATCTACCTCTGAAACTCATGCAACGCGCTCAGTCGGCGTGCATCCTTTACTAGTAAGGCTAGTATAAACTACTACTCGGTGGGTGGTGGTGCCTCTGGTACACCACCCGAGGGTGCCATCTTAGGAACTTGTCCCCGCACCGATGCCTCGTCACTCGTTGGACCATCGTCGTGATCCTATACCGGGATCATAGATGGCTGTCTACATGGAGGCATTCTGAGAGAAATCAAGATGAACCATGGATAGTTAATTATACATAGTGAGCTAAATATAACTTAAGGAGACCATGAATAATATTTTAAAGACATAAGCAATCAGTTTTTTCATGCACTGAGTCAGAAAGTAGAATTTAGGGTCCTGGTGTATGGATACGTCAGCCGCTGCACCAACACTGAACTCCCCAAATTTGAAAGTTGAACTCGAAATATTTCACACTATTTAATAAATAAAACAACCAACTCTAGGCCTTTGAAGTATAACTGAGCACCTTTGATACCACTCTGTCACGACCCGTCCCCCGGGGCCCATGCCGTGCCTACAAAAATCCTTCCTTCAATAGGCCATGGGCTGGCGACTAGCACCAAAAGGCATATCCCCCAAAAGGGAAGGTATTTCCTTTAAACCTGTACATACACACACAACCCATAATTTAGAAAGTAAAGCTGAAACTAGGATACAAAAAACAAGTATGTCACATGAGGAAGCAACCACACAAGTAAAGGTGCAACTGAAAGGAAAAAGGGGCCAGAATACAAACCCAACTAAAAAGGAAAGCACAGTAAAAGGAAGTACAAGCTTTGGGGGTCATCCGCCAAGGATCCTACTTGAATGGTAGGTGTAGCTCACTGTCAGATTTATTTGAAGCATACTACATTTGTATATCCACCTCTGAGCACCACCTACCCTTGGCTCTCTAAGATCCCAGTCAAATCTGTCCATCGTCTGCACAAGAAACAACAGGTGTGGGCGAAGCCCGTACATGGGTGAGCATAAAAATACTCAGTAGGGACCCCAAAACCAAATTGGGTCTCACAGAAATCCACAAAGGAAATCAAAAAATAATTCACAAAGATTAGAGTCACTAGAGTCAGCTCGACACAGGTATAACTTAAAGTATTGATAGAAAAACCAATAGTTGCAAACATTAGACATCAATTACTACAAATACACTCATCCCTGGTGATTAATTTATGATATTTAGGTTTCCTAGACCTATTAAGTATCTTATTCACAAAGTATTTCTAATATATGAGTCACAAATCCTCACTGGGTAGCTGAGTCACAGAGTCTCGCTGGCAGTTGAGTCACGGAGTCTCGTTGGGTAGTTGAGTCACGAATTCTCGCTGCTAGCTAAGTCACAAAGTCTCACTAGGTAGTTGAGTCACAAAGCCTAACCATTTTAACTTCCATGAAATCTTACTTAGAGGATTTTATAAGGACCAACCCATCATGTGGGTCCTAACACTATAGACTGTGCATCAATCAGACGCACGGTCTGGGAGATACGTCCCTTTTTGTAAACAAGGCCCAGTTGCATCCGGGCTCAGTCCGATTGGTTTGGACCGACACGACCAACCCAACATGAGGTCCTGCATGAACCGATCCTATTCGTTTGGCCCATTGGCTTGGCCCATTAGGCCTTATTGGACCCATCCGTGGTTGTTCGTGGGTCCAGTTATCTTGGTCAGCCAGTGACCCGAAATTTATCCGGCCTAGCCCACACTGGTAGGCCAATCTCTTTTCCTAGCTCGGGCCACAGTGAAACCCACTCCACTAAAGAAGACCAGCTCAGCCAGTCCAGTTGGGGTATGTAATGACCTGAGTCCAGAGCCCCTCCATTGGTGCCCCATACCCGGTTCGCCACATGACCTCAAGCGCGTTTCCCTGAACGCCAGAGGCTGCCGACTAGCAGCGAGGGCCTTGGTGAGTAGGTGGGGAAACTATGCCCTCATTCGGTAAGGTATACAAGGTAAGAAAACAACAATAAATAGCGGAAGCAGTAAACAACATGAATAACAACAGAAACTAAATAGCGGAAGCAATGTAGATATATAACTATGATGACAATGATGTAGCAGGTACAAGTATCTAAGGAAAACAGCAAACACAACAACATGCTGAAATACAACTAAAACCAAGTGCAAAAGAAAACAAAGTAATCTCCTCAGCATCGCGAGCCACGGCTCGGTCCCATGCTCCCCAGCTCCTAGTGCAATCAAGATCCTGAAGTTTAAGGGTGCTTGCCCTTGTCTATACCTGCAACAACATAGTCTTCTTGGGCCCAAAAGCATGGCCCAAACAGGGTGTGAGATACAATCCCAGTAGGCAATCACCCAAAGATTTAGGCCTTACAGTCAAATGAATACATGGCAGTAAATAAACAAGAGGCAGTAAATAGGAAATCACAAGCAGCTACAATCCATAGCTCTAACAAGTAAAGCACACAAGTAAGCAGTCAACAACAAGAAGAAAACATGTAACCCTTTGGGTATCTCTCACAACCTAACCCCTATGGTTCAACCTATAGTACTAGCAACCATCTGGGAGGCACACACAGTCTCACCCCTCTGGTTCAGCTACGTAATTAAGCAGACTCTCTGGGGAAGCACTCACCGTCAATTCCCCCTATAGTCTCGTATCGTGCTAAAGGATCTCTGGGGAAGCACTGAATGTCAATTCCCCCTGTGGCCCGCATCGAGGATCTACAGACTCTCTGGGGAAGCACTCAATGTCAATTACCTCTATAGTCTCACATTGTAATTAAAAGACACTCTGGAGAAGCCCTTCCATCAATTCTCCCTTTGGTCTACTACTCTAGGTTCTCACAGTCCTGAGTATAACTAAACATGCTCAGTGCGCGTATATCGTCCAAGTAAACCTCAATAACTACTTGGCTATCATTCTATGGCTCAACAGAAATAACAAAACAACAGTTCCACTATCCTACAACTAGGCATGGAAACTGGAAAAACTCCCAACAGGAAAAACAATCATGGCAAAGCAATCTGAGCACAAAATAAATTACTCTACTCACAAGCAATAACCTCTACTAAAGCAAACAAGCAAAGAAAAAAAACAGCAGGGGAAAAATAGGAAACACACAATACCCCGTTCACGGGTATTGGTGGAAATTGCACATAATATTCATCAACTTTCTACAGAAAGGAACAAACCACCTACCTCAATCCTAGGAGATCGATATATGTGAACCACGATGAAAGATTACTCTTAGAACAACATAGATCTAAGAAAATACACAAAACGTTCACCCCACGATAACTTGGAAACGAGGAGGAATCAAGAAACAAGACTCAAGCAGAAGGAAGAACTTACCGCTGCGATTCCAACGCAATCAACCGCGCTTGAATCAGAGAATGGACGGCGAGGCGGGATCTCGTCAAAGATCCGGCCGTATGGTCGCTCTCAGACGGGTGAAAACTGGAGAAGAAGATGATTTTGGGGGTTAGGTGCGACCCCAGTCCGTTTAATGAAAAAAAAGAAAGTACACAGCGTGTACTTCTTGAGCACACGACATGTACTTCAATTTTTCTGTACTCTGAATTAACCGGCCTCCACCTCAGCCTTACACACCATGTGTGTGGCCCGGACATGGCCAGCACACGGCTTCGAGCCGAAAAAGAGTACATGGAGTGTACTCAAAAAGTACACGGCGTGTACTTTGAAAATTTCCAGAAAAATTCATTTTTCTTAAAAACTACAGAAAAAGGGAAAACGTACCTGAAAAGAAGATCCGGATTCTTACAAACTTCCCCCCTTAAAGAAATTCGTCCCCGAATTTCTCTAACGAGACGGAGAAAAAGAAACCCCGAACAGCTCAGGCCACTGTGATCATATATCGGCCTCCCTCTCCTAGGTCTCGTCCTATACTCGCCCGTGCTGCCATAGCACTTGTACCAGAGGAACAGACCGTCCGCGGAGAACCTTCATACTGTGATCGAAAATCTGGATAGGATGCTCCTAGAACGATGCATCCACTTCAAGCTCAACTTCCTCAGGCTGAAAGATGTGAGACGGGTCTGAAAATTAGCGTCGGAGCTGAGAGACGTGGAAGACGTCGTGCATGGCCCGATACCTCTGAGGTAGCTGAAACAGATAGGCGACCGGACCAACTCTCTCCAAGACCTCAAACGGTCTGACGTACCACGGTGAAAGCTTACCCTGTCTCCGAATCCTCTTGTGTCCCAACCTCGGTGCGACACGCAGGAAAACCTGATCACCGACCTCGAACTCCAGAGGTCGTATCCGCTGATCAGAATAAGACTTCTGTCGAGACTGTGCTGTAGCCATCCTCTTCCGAATCATCTCTATCTGCTCTGAAGTCTCCTGTACAAGAAAAGGTCCCAGCAAAGCTGCCTCTCCTGCCACCAACCAGCATAAGGGTGATCGGCATGGCCTACCGTACAAAGCCTCGTATGGCGCCATCTGAATGGTCTTCTGGAAACTGTTGCTGTAGGCGAACTCCACCAAAGGGATATGCTTCTCCCAAGAACCGCCAAAGTCTAGAATGCAAGCTCAGAGCATATCCTCAAGCACTTGGATCATGCGCTCGAACTTGCCATCTGTATGGGGATGGTATGTTGTTCTCAAAAGTACCTGTGTACCCAAGGCCTTCTGAAGTCCCTGCCAAAACTGAGAGGTAAAGCGCGCATCTCTGTCTAAAACAATAGAGCATGTAACTCCATACAGACGAACGATCTCTCTAATGTAAAGTCATCCCAGATCATCGACACTGAAGGTCTCCTTGATCGGTAAGAAGTGGGAAACCTTCGTAAGCCTGTCGATGACAACCCAAACAACATCGTTCCCTCGCAGTGACCTCAGCAACCCAGTCACGAAGTCCATCACAACATCATTCCACTTCCACTCCGGAATGGGTAGCTGCTGTAGAAGGCCTGATGGTCACTGATGCTCTGCTTTCACCTGCTGACAAGTAGAACATTACATAACGAAACCAGAAACATCCTTCTTCATACCTGGCCACCAGTACTGGCGATGAAGGTCCTAATACATCTTGGTGACTCCAGGATGAACTGCCCAAACAGAGGAATGGAAATCCCGCATCAGCTCCTTGCGTATGTCTGCTGGCACCCATACGCGTCCTTGGAAACACAAGATCTCATCCTCTCCCACTATTCATCTAGGAAGAGGGTCCTCTCCTGACACACTCTCCCGCAGGACTAAGCCTTCCGAGTCTGATAGCTGCCTCATCCGTACCCGATCAAGTAGCGTGGAGGTAACAACTACAGAAGATAGAAAAGTCTATCCTCGTCTGTCGTGCACCTCCAGATGCATCTCGGAGAACAGAGTCATTAGCTGCCACTCACTACTGGCCTCCTGAACTACCTGAATCTGAGTTCTCTTTCTCAACGCGTCTTCCACGGTGTTGCCCTTTCCCGGCGTATAGGCAAGCTTGAAATAAAAAGACTGAATATACTCAACCCACCTGCGCTACCTCATATTCAGATCACGCTGAGTGAAGATATACTTGAGACTCTTGTGGTCAGTGAAGACCACAAAGTGCTCTCCCAGAAGATAGTGTCTCCAACAGCGCAAGGAAAGAACAACAACTTCCAACTCTAGATCATGCGTAGGGCAGTTCCTCTCATGTGGCCTCAACTGCCGAGACCCGTATGCAACGACTCCATCTCCCTGCATAAGCACAACTCCTAGCCCGACACCTGAAGCAACACAATAAACAGTGTAGCTCTTGCCTGGCTCTGGCAAGACTAGTATCGGTGCTGACGCTAACCTCCCTTTCAGCTCCTGAAAGGCTGACTCACAAGAATCTGACCATAATAATTTCGCCCCCTTCTTGGTCAGACCTGTCAAAGGTGCTGCTAGACGAGAAAAGTCCTGAATGAAGCATCTGTAGTATCCATCCAGCCCTAGGAATCTCCGTACCTCAAAAACGTTCTTCGGCTGCTCCCAAAAAACTACAGCTCTCACTTTCTATGGGTCCACAGATACTTCTGCCTCTGAGATGACGTGACCCAAGAAGTGAATCTGATCCATCCAGAAGTGGCACTTTGAGAGTTTCACATAAAGCCGATGCTCTCTCAGTGTACTCAGAACGATCTCAAGATGTGTGGCATGGTCGTGTCGAGTGTGAGAGTACACCAAGATATCGTCCACGAAGACCACAACGAAGGAGTCCAAGTAAGGATGGAACACTCGGTTCATCAGTTCCATGAAAACTGCAGGTGCGTTCGTGAGTCCGAAGGGCATGACTGTATACTCATAAAGACCGTACCTGCTCCTGAAGGCTGGTAGAGGTATATCTGATGGTCTAACGCAAAACTGATGATAACCAGACCTCAAGTCAATCTTTGAGAACACCTAGGCTCCTCGAAGCTGATCAAAAAGGTCATCAATCCGCCGTAAGGGATATCGGTTCTTGACCGTCAACTGGTTCAGCTTCCGATAATCCACACAAAGCCGAAGGGTACCATCTGCCTTCTTTGCAAACAGAATAGGCGAACCCCAAAGAGAAGTACTGGGTCGGATGAAACCCTTAGCCTGTAGCTCCTCCAACTACTTCTTGAGCTCCTGAAACTCAGGTGTGGCCATCCTATAGGGAGGAATGGACACCGGTGCCGCTCCTGGCATGATCTCAATAGAGAAGTCTACCTCACGCTCTGGAGGCAAACCCAAAAAGTCCTCTGGAAAGACATCCCTGAAGCGATCCACTACTGGAGGAAAGTCCAACTGTGGAGTCCCCTGATCATCCAGATAGAGACTAGCAATCTGGGCTATCACCCCTCATAGCCCAAGATGCTCGAGTCCCGCCCGACTCGCCCGAACATCCCATTCACCTCTATGAAGAAAAGATTCACCATTTGGTGAGATGAAACTGACTCTGCGGCGATAACATTCAACGAATGCCTGGAAGGGAATCAACCAGTCCATGACGAGAATGACATCATAGCCTGTCATCTCTAGGACATAGAGATCCCATAAGAAGTGATACCCTGCCACCTCGAGAGTGAACTCTCTACACTGGCGTACACTAGATGTCCTCATTCACAAAGGTGTGTCTAGTGTCAACGAGTCGGTAGAAGAAAAGATGCAGAGCCCAAGGCTCTCCACGAAAACAATAGAGATAAATCTATGCGTATCACCAGTATCGAAAAGGGCTGAAGATAAAACTGAGGCTACTAAAATCGTACCTCGAACAGTAGAAGTGCCGGGATCCTGCTCATGATAAGTCTGCTCCATGAAAAAAGACTGGCCTGTGCCGCGACCCTGCGCCCCTGGCTGAACACTCTGAGCTGAACCTCCCTGTTGGTGTTGAGGAACTGGTGGATGACTGCCACGACCTCGACCTCCACCTCGGCCCGAACGGCCGAAAGAACTCCAGTTTCCTGACTAGTGAGAAACCGATGGGGCTGCTCCTGAATGAGGAGTCATGGAAGAACCCCGATCACCAACTGTTGGTGAGAAAACCTGGCAGAAACGCTGAAGGTGACCCATCTTGCCACAAGATCGACACTCCATGGGGTCTCTCTGGCACTGCGGCCTCGTGTGCCCTGTCCGGCCACACTGATAGCACGTTACCTGGCTGCCTGATGACGCATCTCGCTTCCTCGAATCACCGCATGTAGGATCCCTACAATGCTTCTTGCTATCATATGGAGGAAATATAGATCTAGAAGTAGAACCGACCTGACTCGCAGCTCCAGAGTCTCTTAGATTGCGCTCCGCAATCAGTGCCTGGTTGACGATGGAAGTAATGGAAGTCAGCTGGAAGATGTTAACCTGCGAGCGGATCTCCCGCATGACTCCATCCTCAAACTTACTTTCCAAGAACACCCCACTCCCATCCCGAAGGGGTGTAAAACGCTGCAGATTAGTGAAATGAGAGGAATAATCCATGATAGATAGAGTAACCTGCTCTAAGCTCATGAACTCCTAGGCTCGATCGGACCTCAAGGTCTCCGGGTAGAAGTAATCGTAGAACACATGCTGGAACTCCTCCCAAGTCATAGCCTGCTGCTGACCCGCCTGTGAGACCACGTCCCAACACCTCTTGGCAGAGTCTCAGAGCATGTAGGTGGAAAGCTTGACCCGCCTCTCTGGAGGCGTCTCTAGATGCTCGAAGATAGTAAGCATGGATTCCAGCCGTGACTCTGCAGCCTGAGGTCCTCCCTCCCCCAAGAACGTGGGAGGATGCTGCTGCTGGAAAACCCGCATCAAGTCTTCCATAGACGAGGCAGGAGGCGGTGCTCCCTGTAAGGCCTGCATCATCCTCATGAATCCCTCCCTGAACTATGCATCAGCGCCCGCAACTGGTATAACAGCCGGTGCCAAGGCTGGCCCGACTGGAGGATCGGCAGGAAGTCCCTGATCAGCCCTGTCTGGCGTCTGATCACTGCCTGAAGATAGACGTACGACCGGAGGACGTCTCGGAGGAATAGCTATGAAAGATCAAAAGCACACCTTAGATCAGGAAAACAAGGACAGAGAACACAATAGTACTAAATGGAAACATGGGAAGAAAACACACAAGATTGCAAAACACGAATACACGACATGTATAAAACTACACAGCGTGTCTTCTTAAACCACTGACATGGGCTTGTACTCCTTCCCTATAAGTTGTGTACACTTCAAACTACATGGAGTGTTGAACCCACACACGATGTGTACTTGAAAACTGTTCCCCTGCTCGAGTCTCCTTACACGGCTAACCCACACGGTCCGACTTAACCCGAGACTACACGGCGTGTTCGAAACAAACACGATGTGCACTAGACAAGGCTTCGGAGGTCCGTGTTTTTGAGTACATGGACATCTACATGAATGGTCCTTACACGGTGTGCTCCGAACAAACATGGCATGTATAGGCGAAGGCGACACCATCCTGTGTTGTTCGTGACACGACCGGGTACCTGGGCAAGACTATACGGCGTGTTCCGAACAAACACGGCGTGTGGAAAGGAAGGTAACGCCGAACCGTGTTGTTCATGACACGGCCGGGTACCTGGACAGAACTACACATCATGTTCCCTATGGACACAGCGTGTTCTACCCGTGCTTCCCCGACTCGTGTTGTTAGTGACACGGCCGGGTACATGGCTCCGAACTTACATGGCGTGTAGCTACCGTACACGACGTGTTTCTGAAGTTACTTCCACGACACCGTGTTATGATCACATAGTAAGTGACACGGCCTGAAAACTACATGGAGTGTTCCCGAAAAGTACACGCCGTGTATTTTGGGTTTTTCTGGGCAGTAGCTCAGAATCTGTGCAGAATTCCAGAAACACTAAAACAAGGGAAAAGATACCAAATTCCGATCTGGGAGGGCCCATAACACCTCAAGAACCAAAATTTGGTGTTCATTTTAAGCAAGGAACAAAACAATAGTTTTCTAACACAACAACAGAGAATCTATCAAACATCTATCACAACAGCATGCATAATCTACACAGAGCCTATCACAACAGCATGAAATCGCTAATGCACCCTAGATGGCATGGAAAGAATGCATGACATGTGATTTCTACAAGTGCCTATATGATGCATGAGATGGAATACCCTCATCTCATCGGGTTGCGATAGAAATAGAACCGACATATCAAAATAATAACCGCACAAGTCATACGAATCACTCTAGGTGAAAACATACCAACTATAAAATCTCAAAACCAGAAAACTACAATTAACGAGGTAGTATGGCTTTTACCTGTACACGGGTTAGCTACTCCTGGGCACATCTTAATACCAAGTACTGAATCCGTCCTATCCTTGGCTAAAGTCTCCAAACAGTAAGACAAGAGAAAAGAACTCCTCTGATACCACTTTGTAACGACCCGAGTCCGGAGCCCCTCCACTGGTGCCCCGTACCCGGTTCGCCACATGACCTCAAGCGCATTTCCCTGAACGCCAGAGGCTGCCAACTAGCAGCGAGGGCCTTGGTGAGTTGGTGGGGAAACTATTCCCTCATTCGGTAAGGTATACAATGTAAGAAAACAACAATAAATAGCAGAAGCAGTAAACAACATGCATAACAACAGAAACCAAACAGTGGAAGCAATGTAGATATATAACTATGATGAAAATGATGCCGTAGGTAAAAGTATCTAAGGAAAACAGCAAACACAACAACGTGCTGAAATAAAACTGAAACCAAGTGCAAAGGAAAACAAAGTAAGCTCCTCAGCATCACGAGCCATGGCTCAGTCCCATGCTCCCCAGCTCCTGGTGCAATCAAGATCCCGAAGTAGAAGGGCGCTTGCCCTTGTCTATACCTGCAACAACAAAGTATTCTTGGGCCCAAAAGCATTGCCCAAACAGGGTGTGAGATACAATCCTAGTAGGAAATCACCCAAATATTTGTGCCTTACAGTCAAATGAATACATGGCAGTAAATAAAGAAGAGGTAGTAAATAGGAAAGCACAAGCAGCTACAATCCACAGTTCTAACAAGTAAAGAACACAAGTAAGCAGTCAGCAACAAGAAGAAAACAGGTAACCCTCTGGGTATCTCTCACAGCCTAACCCCTATGGTTCAACCTATAGTACTAGCAACCCTCTGGGAGGCACACACAGTCTCACCCCTCTGATTCAGCTACGTAATTAAGCATACTCTCTAGGGAAGCACTCACCGTCAATTCCCCCCATAGTCTCGTATCGTGCTAAAGGCTCTCTAGGGAAGCACTCAATGTCAATTCCCCCTGTGGCTCGCGTTGAGGATCTAAAGACTCTCTGGGGAAGCACTCAACTTCAATTCCCCCTATAGTCTCACATCGTAATTAAAAGACAATTTGGAGAAGCCCTTCCGTCAATTCTCCCTTTGTTATACTACTCTAGGTTCTCACAGTACTGAGTATAACTAAAGATGCTCAGCGTGCATATATCGTCCAAGTAAACCTCAAGAACTACTTGGCTATCATTCTACGGCTCAACAAAAATAACAAAACAATAGTTCCGCTATCCTACAACTAGGCATGACAACTGGAAAAATTCCCAACAGGCAAACAAGCATGGTAAAGCAATCTGAGCACAAAATAAATTACTCTACTCACAAGAAATAACCTCTAATAAAGAAAACAAGCAAAGTAGGCAAACAACAGGGTCAAAATAGGAAACACGCAATACCCCGTTCATGGGTATTGGTGGAATTTTCACATAATATTCATAAACTTTCTACGGAAATTCACAAACCACCTACCTCGATCCTAGGAGATCGATATATGTGAACCACGACGACAGATTCCTATTAGAACAACGTAGATCTGAGAAAATGCACAAAACATTCACCCAACGATAACTTGGAAACGAGGAGGAATCAAGAAACAAGACTCAAGAAGAAGGAAGAGCTCACCGCTGTGATTCCAACGCAATCGACTGCACTCGAATCGGAGAACGGATGGCGAGGAGGGAGCTCGTCGAAGATCCAGCTGTACAGTCACTCTCGAACGGGTGAAAACTAGAGAAGATGATGATTTTGGGGGTTAGGTGCGACCCCAGTCCGTTTAATGAAAAAAAAGAAAGTACACGGCGTGTACTTCAATTTTTCCGTACTCCGAATTAACCGGCCTCCACCTCAGCCTTACACACCGTGTGTGTGGCCTAGACACGGCCAACACATGGCTTCGAGCCGGAAAAGAGTACACAGATTGTAATCATAAAGTACACGACGTGTACTTTGAAAATTTCCAGAAAAATTCATTTTTCTTAAAAACTCCAGAAAAATGGAAAACGTACCTGAAAAGAAGATCTGGGTTCTTACAGGGTATGTGTGGCTGGTCAGCTAGCCTCCCCCTTGTCTGCACGCGACCCATAGGGAGCAGGCTACCCCTCCTATGTAGTGCTAGGTTGGTGCCACGTCCTTCTAACCACCTCGGTTGATGGGACATGGCACCTACTGAGCATGCCACCTCCACCAGCACGACCAACGAGAGATGACCACTTCATCCCACACATGGTTCCTGGGGTGGCACTGCCTCCCGCCTGCAGCCGCTACTGGTCGTCGGTGCCACACTTGTGGAACCTTCCTCGGGCCATCAGGTCCATTCTGGTGGGTTGACCTCAATTTTTCCTACGCCCTCAAGCCTCTCAGGTCACCTCCATAACTTTCGCGACCTTATATCAACCTTTCCACCATTTCTAGTTTGCGTCCATGAAGAATGCACAAGTGGAGGGGATCCGGCCTTGTTCATGTTGGCCCTATCCCATTGCATTAAAAGTTTAAAAATAAGGGAGGCTTGGGATCATAGTTCTATCATATAATCATCAATCCTAGTACAAAAAACCCAAGGTAAACACCCTCCCATAATTACACATGATACACATATAAAACTATTCGTGGGTTGATCCACGTTCATTATTTTAGAACAAGAACATGGAAAACTTAAAACAATTAATCCCCTACCTAGTTTGAGGATCCATTATTGACGAGGGATGAAGCTCTAATCCATCGCCGATCCTCACTCCATTAGCATTATTAACCGTTCTTCTTCACTTGAATCCATCCCACCAGTGTTCGTCGATAGCGTTCGTCGTCAAAGAGATAGATATAGAGAGAGAGATATGTTCCACGTTCGTTAGATAATTTCCCAGTATTGTTTCCCAACTCTAGATCCTTGTTTAATTAAAGGTAGGAGACATGTTGTGTGTCACCACACTATCTCATTAATGAGTTTCATTAATGATTCAGAGTTGTCTCATTGCTACACCATAGTACTGAATGGTCGTTGCATCATAGTGTAAATTTTTTGAATAAAATAAACTTTTAGGTTTATTTTATTTTTCACTAAAAGTCCAAAATTTATCTTTTTCAGTCAACCCGTGCCGGTTGAGGTTAGTCACCTCTTAGGTGAATCTCGACGTTCTAAATTCAATGGTGCCCTCAATTTTTTGATCCAGGAATTATGTAACGACCCATCCCCCGGGGCCCGTATCGTGACTACCCCAAGCCCACCTTCTATAGGCCAGGGGCTGGCGACTAACACCAAAGGCGTAACTCCCTAAAAACTGGGAAGGTATTGCCTTTATAAAATGTAAACACACACAACCAGAGAACAAGCGGAAGAAAACACTAAGTAAAGCAGTAACAAGTGTGATGGAAGTACAAAGGGGCCGGAAATACAAGCCCAACAGAAAGGTACAACTACAACTGAAAGAAAGTACAACTGAAAAGACAAATAGATGAATGGTGAAGCAGCTCCTGGATCGTCCTCTGGGTTCCTACCTGAAGGGTAGGTACAGAAGTCCTCCTCAGCACTCCATGTCTATCGGTCCCCTCCGTGTGCCGTCACGCCAAGTATCCACCTTCAGTTACCGTCCAGTCCTCGTACAATCTGCCTCGGTTAGTGCTGTCCGTTGTCTACATCCAACACAACGAGGTGCGGGCATAGCCCGTGCAGGGGTGAGTATAACGATACTCAGTAGGGACCCCGAGACCCTCAAGGTCTCACTAAATCCAACAAGGATAAACCACAAAGAAAGATCTCAATAGATAACCTTTACTTAGGTATATGCCCATACATATACCTAAGTTATCAAGTAACCCATCTCAATCATGAGGAAAACACAAAGGTCAATGATTCAGCTCAAACCAGGATTTTATTCATGATGTCAAAACCACGACTGATGGAGAACTCCTCCTCTATCGAGTACAGTGGGCCTGCCGCTACAACCAAGCGCTTCCCACTAACCTTGGACTGCTGAAGTACTCCACCTTTCAAGTACTGTGGGCCTGCTGCTACAACCAAGCACTTCCCACCATGGGTCTACCGCTACAACCAAGCGCACCCCCTCATAGCCTACAGAGGTACTCCTTCTGTCGAGTACCATGGGTCTTCCGCTACAACCAAGCGCTCCTCCACCGTGGGTCTGCTGCTACAACCAAGTTCACCCCACTGGGCCATCCCAATCACTCCGAGTCGATCGATCAGTAGTCGTCAAGTCTCAGCCAGCTACTAGGTCTCTGCACTTTGTACGCTTGTCTCCGGAAGGGTCCGCTCCATGAGCTACTGGTTGATAATTCCAAGTGTCACGTAACCTCACATGGAAGTATCTCAAGGGACCGCCTCGTAATATGGGTTTCAACGCAACAGACGGCGTGTCAATCGGACTCCCGGTCTGTGAGTTATTAGCATTTCCGTTCTAGGGGCCCGATTGGATTTTGGGTACAATCCAACCCGACCATGATCAAACCACATCTGAATCCTGTGTACAGTATGCCAAAAGAACTATCTCATTAATAGGAAACCAATTTAATTGATGACACATCAATCGGACGTCCGGTCCTTATGTTATAAGCGTTTCCGCTCCGAGGGCCCGGTTGGTTTCGGGTTCGAACCAACCTGGATATACCCAAAATTTGCCAAAAACTTAAGTTTAATATACCAAAACGACCGTATCGATCCAAGAAATCCTACGCAAATGACGGTGCATCGATCGGAGGTCCAAAATTCAAGTTATGGCCATTTAACCGAAAATGGTCCGAAAAAGGGGGGGTCTGGGCCCGGTCCGACCCGACCCGACCCACCCTGGGTCGGACCAAACCGGGTCAACCCGAATTGGATCCAGGTCTGGCCCAGTTGGGCGCAGCCTGGCCCAGCTGGCGCGGCGCGGCCCGTGGCTGGCGCGGCCCGACCAGCCTGGCCGAGCAGGGGGGCGTAGTCTCCCCAGCTGGCGCGACTTAATGCCACGCTGCTTCACCGCCGGAACGGATCTACTGTTCCGGGCTCCTTCCGCCGCCGCGGCTCAGCCACGATGGTCTGCTCCAACAGCGCACCACTTCCATCGGACGCCGGTGCCGTCGTACCGGCGTGGCGCGCCAACAGCGCCTTCCTCGGACCACCGGACACGCTTTGGTGGTCCAATTCGCCCACTGTTTGCGCCTGCGGCTCTCCCGGGACCCGCTCTTCAGTGCGACAGCTTCAAATAGCCGTTGTGGTCCCGTTTCATCATCGCCCGTCAATCCGCGCACAAACAAAAAACCAGCGGAGGGTCTTCAGGCCATGTTTGTTCGGACCGCGCCCTCCGCGTTAGGCGTTATAAATTGGACAAAGACAAACATGGTTTCACGTAGAAAGAATAACAATTTTATTCAAATAAAATTGAAACAATTCACCCTACAATTCCCCCTCAAATAACTATTCCCAATCCGCAAAAGAAAACATCTGCGGATCAAATTGATAATGTGTTGATCCGCATTCTTTGTTTTAGAAGGGAAGAACATGGGAATATAAACATACTCAAATTAAACACCTACCTCAATAATTGACGTCGCACGTCGGGTGTCACAAAAGACGGCGTCGTGGGAAGAGGATTCGTAGACGACGTCGGAGTGCGTCTGAGGAGGAAGCGACATCTCCACACTAGTCGCGGAGAAGAAGAATAAAGGCATGTCATTGCTCTTCGTGGAGTCAGCGTTCTTCGTCGAAGAGGCGTCGTTCCTCGTGGAAGGATGGGTGTTATTTGTCGGAGAAGAAAACCATTCTTCGTTGAGGAGATGAATACTTCTCTCTCTTTTCTGAAGAGCTCTCTCTCCCAAAGTTTTTCCAACACAACAAAGCTCTCCCAAAATAAAATATTCGGCTTGGATAATATTTTATTAACACATCCAATTAAAAATTTCAAAACACTTAATTAATTAAATGAAGAGGTTCATTTCATTAATTAAGGTATGTTGGCAAAAAAATAAAGAGGGAGAGAAAGGGAGAGGAAGAGTCTCATTAATTAAGTGGGTTTCCAATTTATTTAAGGGAGTTTAAGGGAGTTTAGGGGGAGGTGAAAGGTTAGGGCTCGTGTGGGCCCCACCTCTCAAATATCCACACATGAGAAGTTGGGTGGTTGTGGGCCCCACCAATAACTTCCCTTGGTAGGGATTAACTTCCAAAGACATAAAATTGTCCCAACAATTTTATTTAACTTCTTAACTAAACCTCAATTTTTAATTTACAACCCGCATAAAACGCAACCGCGGTAAAGGTCCCCTTAAGCAATTACTGGCATTGTGAGTTCATCAGTTCCCTTAGATTTTAATTCCGAGCACTGGTTCAAAAGATAGAAAAACCCACTCGTTCATTCACTGAACGTACCCGAGCTAAACTTCGAAAATTGATTCTGGGCACACCGGGCCTTAGAATCAAGTGCTTTCAGAAACTGCGGACTCGTAAAATTCCAAAGAAATTAATAAAAAAAATTTCCTTGAAATTTCCGAGTCTTTACAAATTAGTTCAAAAGTTAGAAAAACCCACTCGCACGATTACTTAACATACTTTAAAAATAGTTCTAAAACATGTTCCGGCCTCTCTGGGCCTCAGAATCACATTCTGTCTCAGAGACTGGTTTTGAAATAATTCCATGTAATTAAAAAAACAATTACATGGAAAAATCCAAGACATTACACCTAGTTTGGAAAATTCTCTTCTCATTTGACTTTTTATCTCTCTCTCATTGTGGAATAACCCTTGGTGATTTTGGGATACTTTCTAGATCATCTTCTCTCACCTTGATCCTTAGGTTCTAGTGGTTGATCATTGGAGATCGGCGGTGAGTTAATTCCTATTTACACTCGTGTTTACTTATGTTATTATTCTAGGGATCTACTACAGTGGTGTTTCTTTGGTTTCGGGTGAGTCTAGGATGCATTTTTTATAACCCTTTGGTGTGGTTCAGGGTGATCATGGTATTCTATATATGATTTTGAGTTGCGGGTTGTTCCTGATTCTCCTTGTGGTGCACAGTGAGATCAAAAATCTTCTTTTAGATAAGGGGATTCTTATTATCTCCCCATTTATGTAATATTTATAGGGATTTCATGGTTTTTCTTACCTTTGGGTGGGCAGTAAGTGTTAGCATAATAAGATAATTAATTGGAATAATTGAAATTGATGTGTATGGGGATATATCACATTATTTTCTATTTTGATATATGTTATTGTTTGGATTATGCCACACTATTTCCATGATGAAAATAATAGATGTTGGGAGCCTTTATTGCATAGTAGATGATATGTGATGAGACCCTTGCTATGTTTTTGTATGGTCACACCCTAAATAAAATAATAAAGAATGTGTATATGGTTAATGAATTAGTTTCCCATGGAATTTGGTTTGTGTGATGATAACCATGTTAAATAAAGAAATAATTAAATAAAATACCTTGAATAAATGTTGAATCTGGGATATGTGATGTTGTGTGTGCTTGTACTTGTTGTGTTACCCTCTATGGTTTGGGTTGTTGTGCAGTGATGAAGGTGACCAACTAGGATGTGTGATGTTTGGGGATATGATGTAGTGGTTTTTTGGAATGGATGTGATGTGGGAAGTTGTGTAATGCGGTGCATGGTGGTTGTGACATGTAGTGGTTGTGTCATGCAGTAGTTGTGGTGCGTAGTGGTTGAGTTTTTCAGTGGTGATGATGTGTGGTGGTGATGTGTAGTTGTTGTGTGCAGAAGTTGTGTTGTGAGATGTGGCTGGGTTGTAAAATGTGTGGTTTTTATGGTAATATAGTTTGAATAGTGTGGCATAATGATGATGGTTTATGTGATATGGATGAGTTATTGTGCAAAGGTTTTGTTAGTTTCCTAGTTATCCATGGAATAAATTGAGATGATAAAATGAAACAAAATAGGCTAGTAAATAAATAATATTGTCTATAAATAGTTTTTCTATAAATGGATTAAATGAATTGAATGTTAAATGAATAGGCTATGTAAATTTGAATGAAGGGGATTAGTAATGAAATTTAGTGGAACTTATTATATTTGTAAGTGTTGAAACTATAAATTAAAGTAGAAAATGTTGTGTGAATTGTGTTGTAGTGGCATGGTGTGTTATATATATTAGTAGAAGTGGTTGTGACAGTTGATGTGTTGTGAAGTGGTGGTGGAGGTATACACTGATGTGGTTATTTTGAATCCATAGGTTGGGTATTGGGTGTTATCTATATATCATGTATTTTATGTTATTTCTATACATAACCCACTTCAATTAGATAACCTTACCAATGATCAGAAGTTCCAAGTTCTGTTTGTTTTTTCCAACATACTGAATGGTGGTGATATGGATGGCTAGCTACCCCCCCTTCACCGCTCTTCCTTCAGTAATGATGGCCCAGGTGTATTCAGGAAAGATGTAATGTGATGAATCATGTGTTTTTGGGTGAGATGAGATGTGATGAGGTAGTGACGAGATATGATATACGGTGGAGTTCATGCATAATAGGAGGAGGGCATAAGGTTTATGTCCTTTACACTCATGACACCCTACTGCTTTGGCTATGTGATGAAATGCGGTGTGATAGCACATGTGTCTTCGGGTGAGATGTATTGTGATGACCCAGGTGTCTTCAGGTGAGATGAGATGTGATGATTCATAATACTAGCACCAGATTCTAGGACTTATGAGGGTGGGGTAGGTAGGGATGCATCCCAAACCACATCAGAGATGGGTGGTTATGATGTGATGTGATGTGATACATATGGAAGGGATGAGAGCACATGATGATGATGTTGGGGTGTGAGAGTGGAAAATCTGTAGAGAAGTGGTAGTAGTGAACCCTGTTTTGTTACGATCTTGATGCTATATTACTATACTAGATGTGTTATTTGGTAAGTGAGCCATGGTGAGGTTGGTATTAGTTAGTTGACCTATTTAGGTGCTTTTTGGGTCTTCTGTTTGTTCACTGGTACTTTATCACACTCTTTCCACATGTTCACTTGAGACCCTAATTATGTCCCTTCTGAGTATACATGTTATGCTAACCCTATGTATATAAAATATTTTCAGGTTTCCAATAGGGATCCAAGGACTGATTTGAACATTTCTAGATTAGGGTTTGGAGTTTTTGTTGAGTCATTTCTATAGGACTGTATTTTGGTATTTACTTCAGATATTTTTTATTGTAATGTTTTATTTCTGTTCATGTATTGTAGGATGGTTTTTGGGTTACTTTTATATTATATGACGGATTTTTTTGTGGACATTATTCTATATTCTGATCATGTTTTATTCATAGAGTGTAATGACTCCCACATGTGATATTTTTATACCTTTAGTGATAGTCTCCAACCCAAGGCTTATTGGAGGTGGTAATCAGGGGGTCATTATCTCTCTTCTTTCATCATGGAATCTTTGGAGGGAGGGGGTCATTATAGAGTGGTGTTAGACGTTTTAGTTGAGATATAGGTTGGAGTTTGGAGTTAGGAACCATGAGGATTGCATGGTTTGGTAGGTAAATGATTCCAGCTAACATTATTGTGTGACATAAGACCAGGAGACCAGCTATGATATGGGATTTTAGGCCCCCCTATTATCCAGTGCGAGAACCCTGAGCTTATCAAAGAACCAAGAAAGTTGGACCTATTTATAGGGTAGAGACCTAGGATAGGTACATGAGTCATGATTGATTCTGTTCATATTGAGTTGGGTGATCTTGGGAAATTTAAAATGAATTAATTAAATAATATTTTATGAAATTACATGCTACCAAGCATAGAATGTTCTACTTGATTTTTGGGAATGAATCTTGGTCATCGTACGCAAGTGGATCAAGTAGTTGAGGTTCAACTAGATGATCTATTTGATCATTTAAGGGCTAACATTATAGAGGAGGATAATGTTTTACAAAGTGCTTTGTGTGACTTTTAATGGAAGAGTTTGGGAAAGTATAAGGGGAGTTTATTAGATCTCGAGACAGAGCATGGATGGAGGAGATCAATATCACTTTCGATCTAATCTAAGCATGGGATGAGTTCTGGGTGATGTTGGTAGTTAGTCAGTTTTGGGAAGTTGTACATCAGTGGTGGACAATATTTCTTGGTGACTATAAAGAGATGAATGTGTTGTGGCCCTACTTGTAGAGGATTTTTTTAGAGTTCCTTTCATCAATGATGAATACATAAAAGTAGCAGGAGTTTATTTCTATTTAGTAGTGGATATTGAGTGTGAGGAAGCTTAGGATAAGGTTTAAGGACCTCTTTTGTGTCCCCAAATGTTTTTCTATATGAGGAGTCCAAAGCATGATGTTTGGAGGAGGTTTTTTACCTAGTGATAAGATATAAACTCACTTTGTTTACACTCCCTATATACCTAGAGGTGTAGAAGAATATAGAGGTTATCAAGAATATTCTTTCCTTGGGGGTTTATCCTTGAGAGGGTTTCTATTATGGAACCTCTAAGTTCATAGTTTTAGGTAGTGGTCCGTATACAGTACGGTAGTTAGGGTTTCAATCAGTAGTGAGCCTAATGAGGCAAATATCTTCCCATTATTTTTGGGAAGGTGGATCCCAAGAACCTTCTGGAGGATTTATTTTTTTATGATACATATTTAGAGGACATGGGAACCATTAAGATTAGTGCCTGACTCCTTAGGAAGGCCAATATTAGGTGGTGGTTTAGGCCTCTTTTCGATAGTGAAACCAATTGCCTCTGAGGTAGTTTTAGTGGTAGGGACCACTTATTCTTGTTCATCAGTCAAGAGAATATATTTTTAGTAGAGGTAAACCTCTCAATAGTACCCATACATAGGTACCTAGGCTATAATGTATCCATATAGAACAATAATAGAGAGGTAGATGAGCTGTGTGTGGTCAGATACACACGTCAGAGGAGGCAGTGCTGGGAGAGCCAAAAGTTGTTTAAGGTACAATCACTTTATCATCTACCCTTGTTTGTGACTGGTTAAATTTAGGAGCCTCTGTAACACCATGATATTTTTATTAAATATTTTTCTTAAAATAATTTAATTTCTTTGATAACTTGTGTTTTACGCAATACTAGGTTTAAATGAACCATGATATAATATTAAAATATTATTATTCTAACACAACCATTATAACCTAGATGTTGAATTGGAGTGTATGAATAGGAATAACTATATTATGAAATATATATATTTATTAATTCTTAGTAAATGAAAAATTAATTTTTAACAAAGTCATTTTATTCTTCAAAAATATATTTTCTTCAAAAAAGATTTTATTTCTTTCCATGAGAAAATAAATATAATTAATTTTAAAATTTTTAGAAAATTTATTTGATAAAATATACTTCCATCCATACAAATCTGATTTTTATTCGAAAAAGATAGCACAACAAGGAAAAAGATCTAAGGGGGTCTGAAATAGTGTAAGCCGAGGGTATCCCCTCTGACCAAATTTGTGCCCTCTAGTTTCAGGAAATTATTAGAGAGGAGGAGAGTGATGATGGAGCTATGTTCTGATAAAGAGGCTAGATAATTTGTGACCCTATTCCCCTCATTCCAAGTATGGGTTACTCGAATGTTGTCACCCAGAAGGGATCTACATTTGCAAACAATGTATGCTATGGTCCAAGGAGAAGATCCTATACCATGCAGGGAATCATGAAGGATTATAGAGTTAGTATCTACTTGGGTGATTCCAAGGTTCTTCTACATGCAGAGGGAGAGTCCAGTGATCATCCCATTGTCCTCATCCTGATGGGAAGTGCCATTTTTATAGAACGATGTGTAAGCCAAAATAACATTTCCCCTGGTCTACGAATGACTCCCCTCTGCTTATGGCACCCATATTACATGACCCATCTAAATTCGATTTTAATTCATCAGGTCAAAATTATATTAGGATGAATTTTTGATAATTTTCTAAAAGGTTTGAAATTATAATGAATAGTGAAAAATATTGATTTACATCGAAAACTGTATTTTATTTTAAAATAGTTACAAAGTAAAATTATATTTTAGATTAGTTTTAAACTATAATTAGTTACTTTTGATTATAAATAATCTAATTTAGATCTTTTAAATTAATTTTATACATGAATTTAGTATAAAAAATTTTATAGTTAAAAGGGTATTTTTCAAAAAAATTGTTTTTCATTGCGTTTTGACAGTTTAATATTAAATTAAATCTATCCACTTATATGTTTTGAATTTTTAAGAATGGATTAAAAATTTTGAATCAGGAGTTCCAAATTTAGTAAATATACTCCTTTTATTTTTGATCAATATGAATAATAACTTTAGTAAAATTTGTTACCATAGTAAAGGGTAAATCAAGTAATTAAGAGTAAAAAAATATGACAAGGACTATAAAATTACCATAACACTTGTAATTTTTTTTATATGATTAATTTTCAAAAATAATCATCCATGGGTCTAATTTATTACATTTTGGTGCCACTTGGTTGACATTAAGCCCCTTATAATATTTTATTTAAAGACAAGTCAAACTTGTCACACTATTGTTTTTAATAAGTATAACATTTTTAATATGTCATTATACAAATGATATTTTTAAAAATAAATAGTATTTGGAAATATAAAATATTTATCTTCATCATGGTAATTTATTTTTAATTTCTAGAAAAAAATAATTAGCTTAAATTCTTACACAACAATGATGTAGTAATTATCAAATTAATGGAAAAATTAAATAAATGATACTAAAAATATTAAAATAAATACAATTTGAGATATTTAAAGTAATAAAAAATTATATAGATTATCATGACATTTTTAGAATATAATAAAATTATTATATCAAATTTGACTCCTTTTCTTGATGTTTTCATAGTCAAAGCAATGAATAATATCAAATTCGATAATAATAATATTTCATGAATATAATATTTTAATTAATTATTTAAAAACCATACAAATATTATATAAACACTAATGGGATAATATGTGGTCTAAAATTTCATATTCTATTCATTTATATTCCATTTATAATCATTTGGCTCTAGAATAGTCTTATTATATTTTAATATTTTGAGAAATTACAAAAACACCCCTCTCCTCCCTTATAAATACCACCCCCACCACCCCTTCTCCTCATACATTATAAGACTTTAAGCCTTTTAAAAATCTCTTACAAATACTCTCCTACCTACTCTCCCTATTTACAAGTGCTTCTGGTAACTACTCTCCCTACTCTCCCTATTTACTCTCCCTATTCCAAGTTTCTTAAGGGATCCTTCAAGGGGGTGATATTCAAGAGGTAACTTTCTTAAACCACATATTTTAATTTCTTTTCTTATTATACCTTATCCTTAACTATTTAATCCATAAAATCATAATAAATCTTATATCAGGTATATTATATAATTTTATATTTATAATGAAATATTTTCTATCTATCCATTTTTCTTATCTCCCCTTATTCAAAGAAAAAAAACCATTTTCCAAATTATGGCGGTTAACCGTCTTCATGGATAATGAGTTTTCGTTTTACATTACCACCTTCAAGGCTAGTCATAAAACTATTATTATGTTAAATAATATTTTAATAATTATATTATAACTTATTTCATGTTCTATAACTAATATATATACATATTATTAAATAAAATTAAAGTAATGCGTGATGGTCTAAAAAACCACAAAAAATAAACTAAACATTTATCATTAAGGTTTTATCAAATGAATCATCCTCATTTCAGAAATAAATGATACATGATAACATTTAAAATTCTAAAATTTCATGTATACCATATAATTTCACTTCTAGAGTACTATTCCCATTCGACAAGAACATTGATAATTATAAACAAGTGAACCAACCATGAAACCATGAAATGAACACTCCAGAATGAAGAAATTGAACCTTCTAACTCATCAAAATGGTCATAAATGAACTTAATAAAATTATAATAAATTAAATACATGTGTAATAGTTTCTTAATTAATCAATTAATGAATCAAATTTTATTATCCATGACATTAAGTGAAAGTGTAGAATACATTCAAACATAAGGTAAGAGATCTCTTTAAACCTCCATATTTACTTTGGGTTGCACTTCAAATCTCTTTGAATTAATTTAACAATTCATTATTATTATATAATTATCCTATATTCTATTTATATGTACAAAAAATATGTATTTATCTCAATTAATATTTATTTTAGGAGGAATTATATGTTTTAAAAGGATCCCTTCTCAATTCCTCTCGATAAGAAAAACCGATTAAAGAGAACTTCTCTATTCCTTAACAATTTTCAAGTACATTACATAAACTATTTTAATCCTAAAATATTTTTATAAAATTACTGAAATTTTCATGAAACACAATTTTAGTTCATTTTTGATTCTACGGAAATAATTATGTGTTTATACTCTTTTAAGACTCTTTATTCTTTTACCTAAAACTGCACTTAAGTGGAACATTTTTAAAGTTACCTAACCACTATTTTTAATGTTTTCACTTCAGTTGGAATTCATTATTAATGATGTATTCTTATGTTTACTTTATTAATGTCAAAAAATGATTTAAATCCCTTATTTCATGGATACCATTATGATACGCCATTTGGTTATGCCTTATGACCTGATTACGATACTCATTTATTTCCACGGGTAAAACTTATATTTATTCCTTTTGTTTGATTCTTTATGTTATACACATATGCATGAACATTTTATGATGGGTAAATGTAGATAGAACTATAATTAATTGGGTAATGTTTTAGTATCATGTGATGTTATGTATGATATTAAGGAGTAAACCTAATCCATTATGGGACTCTATCCACCATGTGATATAGTCATGACAGTTATCCTTGACTCATGTTTATGTCATGTTATATGTTGCTGTAACTTTCCTATGTTTCCATGATCATATGATTCCATATTCTATATTTCATTCTTCCATAAGTTTATTCAAGATATATGCCTTTTATTTTATTATGTTATGCCTTCTAAATCATGTGTTATGCTTCATTCCCATGTTTAGTCCCTTACCGGGATTTTTAGCTTATCCATTTTCTGTATGTATTCCCTAGGTTATCCTATAAATATATAGGATCTCAAAGGGAGTTATGATCTCATTATTAATATTAATAAAAAGATATTTATTTATAGTTCCATGTTTTCTAATTATGTACCTATTATTCCAAATACACTTGACTTTTAGATACTTGGTTTGTATTTCATGGATAATTATGCTTAAAATCATGTAATAACATGTGTACAAGTATCGAGTCACTATAGTTAGTTTTAGATCATGATCTAGTTATTTTTTGGGATTAAGACTAGAAAAATTTATAAATAACCCTAGGGATAATTCTATCTCCATGGATAACCTATATTGAAACATAGGTAATCATAAGTTAGGATAAAATTTTCATTTATAAGTTTATCCTTATATGTTTATAGTTTCCTTTTTATATGCTCATTTTCTAAGTATTCAAGCCCCATTTATTTTATTTTTCTTTTATAGTTAAAGGATGGAAATAGGAGAACCCATTCTAAGAAACAATGTGATAGGCAATGTGACAATTTACCTAATGAGATGCCAAACCTTAAGGGAATGAGAGATCAAAACTTTATGACATTAATAGATCAAATCCCTCAAGTTATGAATAATAACTTGAATCATGTGGACCACATTCCTTCTCCTAATAATGATCAATTTTATGCTAAATAATTTATTTAAAAAATGACTCATATATTTAGTGGACATTTTGATCCTCGTATATGGGAATGATGGATTAAATCCATTTAGAAGATATTATCTATCCTCCATTGCTAAGAAGAATAGAAATTCATGCTAGCGGTCTATCATTTCAATGGGAAAGCTGATTAGTGGTGGAAACTGATCAAGAACATGAAGTTTAATGAGAAAATCGATTCCATGAATTTTTAAGGATATAATAAAATATTTTTCAATAAATATTTTTCCCTAACTCTCCATCTTAATATGGATAGGGAGTTCCTTGAACTGAAGAAAAAGGAAGAAAAGTCTATCAGAGCATATGAGGAAAAATATACAAGGATTAAATGATATGCATATGGATTTTTCATGAAAATTTAAATAAAGGTGTATCACCTATTTAGTGGATTAAAGATGAATCTATGAAAATATTTTGTGATTCGAGACTTTGATAGCTAGAGGATATTGTCCATTGCTCCCTTATGGTTGAGATGGAAATTAGAGACTATTAGTGGTCTTGTGGGATTAGAGATAAAAATAGGAATATAGAGTTTAATATGGGAGTATCAAAAAATAAATATCATAGAGGAAATAAAAACCAATATCCCATGTGTAAAAAGTGTGGGAATAAGCATCTTGGGAACTGTCTAAAGGGAATCATGAGATGCTTCAAATGTGGAAGAGAGAGGCACTAGGCTAATCATTACCGAAAGGATATGAACAAGCCCACTAACATGGAAGAAAAAGGAAGGTCCAATTCAACACTCATCCTATAGTACAATGTTTAAACTATAAGGAACATGGAAATAATGTGATTCAATTCCCTAATCTAAGGGTTGTCGAAGAAAATCAATGACAACAACCTCCAAGAGAGAAAGGGAATATGCTATCATTACTAATGAGGTGGAGCTCAATAATGATGTGATGATAGGTATACTGGTAATTCATTCAAGAATAGTGAACATACTATTTGATTCTGGGTCTATGCATTATTTCACATCTTACAAGTTTAGTAAAACTATTTAAACACCACCTCAAAATATGGTGGTTTAGTTATCTATGAGAACAATAGATGAGGCAATTAACATATCTAAAATATATAAATCATCACCAGTTAATGTTTTTGGAATGAAACTCCTAGAAAATATCATCTTACATCCTTTGGTGGAGTTTTATGATATATTGGGAATGTATTGGATATCTTTATACAAAGACAACATCAACTTTTAGGAGAAGGAAATCACTTTTCACATTTTGAGACATCCTCTAATTCTGTACTAGTGTAAGGAGGTGGATGAATCTAATTTAGAATCATCAACTCAAAGTATGGATATTATTTCATTATGAGAAATCATATCTTGCTTAAATTATTGAGACAAAGGAGAGGATCATGCTTGAAGACATTCCCATTATAAGGGACTACACCGATGTGTTCCCTAAAGAATTTCTTGATCTTTATCCTGACCAAGAGGTTGAGTTCTCAATTGAACTTATAATTTGATCTCTACCCATATAAAATAATACTTATAGGATAATCACAATAAAGTTATAATAATTGAATAAGTAGTTAAAATAGAATTTGGACAAGGGTTTCATATGCACGAGTGCTTTACCGTGGGGTGAATCAGTCCTCTTTTTCAATAAGAAGGATGGATCAATGAACCTCTGCATTGATTATTGTGAGCTCAACAAAGTCACAATAAAGAAAAATTATCCCCTTCCAAATATAGATGAATTATTTGATCAACTACATGGGTCCAAATATTTCTATAAGGTGGAACTTCGATAGGGATATCACCAATTAAAGGTGAAGAAGGGATATATTATCAAGACTACCTTTAGAGTGAGGTATGGACACTATGAGTCCATAGTAATGCCCTTAGGAGCCACTAATGCTCCAAAAATTTTCATGGACTTAATGAATATAGTCTTTATATATTACCTTGAAAAATTTGTGGTAGTATTTATAAATGATATCATGATGTAATCTAAGAGCAAGGAGGAACATGATGAGCATTTGAATACCATGTTAAAGACTTTTTAAAGGGATAAACTATATGAAAAGTAAAGTAAATATTAGTTA
Source organism: Viscum album (assembly GCA_963277665.1). Classification (NCBI taxonomy): domain Eukaryota; kingdom Viridiplantae; phylum Streptophyta; class Magnoliopsida; order Santalales; family Viscaceae; genus Viscum; species Viscum album. The sequence goes on from OY728157.1 coordinate 544,606,701, forward strand.
TGGATGGAGGAAGTATAATTATTGGGGAATGTTAAAACCAGCAAAGGGATATCTATGGACCATTATAAGATAATGGAAACTAAGGAGTGGCCTAGACAAGCATCTGTAATAGAGATCTATAGTTTCCTTGGTCTAGCTAGTTATTATTGATGATTTGTGAATAAATTCTCACAATTTTCAAACCCACTAACTAAGATGAATTGAAAGAGAGTAAAGTTTTTCTAGACTAGTTAATGTGACGAATACTTAAAAGAGTTAAAAAATAGGATTATCACTACACCAACACTTACACTACCCACAAGTAGGGAACTCTTTTTCGATTCATAAGTTATAATTATTACTTTTAAATTCCTTTAGTTTTGGAAATCACAAAAACCTTATTGAAACTTGTTTACTAAATTTTTATGTCCAACGTTTTTTAGAATGTTTTTGTAGAAAAAATTATATTTTACCATACTTAGAATAATTTCTAAAGTATTATGAAAATAAAATTTACATTCTTCATTATGATTATTGTAATGAGTATGTGTCTGATTAATTGGACTCACCATTATTAGAACTAGGATTTATATTTTCTATTATGTCTATTGTACCAAAAAATTATTAACAATTGCATTGATACCAGTACCGATAAAATTATCTAATACTCATAAATTTTATCACATTGACATTATTAAGGAATTCCTTTAGACTGACTAAGTTCATAATCATAATACGGAAGAGTTGTTTCTAATGTAAGGAATCCGTTTGACACTGTAATGGTGTTAACCAACATGACATTGAAAAATAAGTTACAATATAGATTTTGATTTATAGGTGTCTAAATGTTTTGTAAAAAGCTTAAATAAATATGATCGTTTGGAGATCAACATGACAATTGGGAGGATTCCTATAAATACCAAGTAATTTGAAGAGTTTGGATCTACTTTATTAATACTCTATTCATTTAAAATTTCTCATTATGTGAGAGATATAAATATTTCTTATCATGAACATATTATTCATATTATTTTTAATTTTTTAGAGTTTTGTAGTTATAAGGAGACATTTTCAGGTTGTATCCTTACAAAATTTTTCATTGTAATATGTGTCCAATCATCATAATAATCAAGAGTTTCTGGGGATAGGAAGACAGAGAATCTGATCCATCGGATTGAGGGCTAACAAGGCTAGGTAGATAGAGAAAATATAATCTTCTTATCGAGGGCTTCTATGGATATGAATACATAGACATTACAATCTTCATAACAAGGAATTTCCTTGGTAAGGAAAGACAAAATTTCTTGTAATTATAAAACTAGGGACACCTTTAGTATGAGTTATAGAATACCTTTATTGTAAGGTTAAAAGAGTTTTATTCATTTAATATCTTATAATTTATTCTTATATTTGATAGCTATTGTAATACTTGTTTTTTAGAATTTTTATTTCCACTGCACATTTAATATATTATGAAACATCATATTTATATTTATATTATGTTTGTTTATTTGTACTATTATGGTTATGATAAATGAACTCTGTTTAATCAGATCTATATTTGACTCTGATCTTTTACTCTCTAATTTAATTGCATTGATTCTGATTATTATTCTATTACTTTGTTAATTTGACTGAGGTCTGATTCTGATATTTTTACTTAAATAGTCTTTGAGTTTGTTTAGTTTAATTATTTTAAACTAAGTTTTTTTAAACTACAATTCACTCCCCTCTTGTAATTATTGTGATTTAAGAATATATTACGATCTAACAATTGGTATCAGAGAAGGATTATATTATTAAAATACTTACTGATCTTTTGTTTCTTTACTATTAAAAGTTTTTTTATAATTTATTTGTTTATAAAACTTTGTTACACTAACGTGTACTTTTGGTAAAGAATATATGTGTTTTTAAGATGGTGGGTCTAAATGTTGGTTCAATTGAAAACCTGAATCTAAAAAATCACCTATCTTCGAAGGTGTTGAAAATGAGTACTGGAGAGATAGGATTAATAATTTTGTTATCAACACTGGGGTTGATAAATTTTTCATGCTTACTAGAGATTATAAAATACATGATAAGGAATTTAATTCCTTTACTCATCAAGAAAAACAGGAATTGTTCTCACTCAACCATAAAAGTGATTCATTGAAAATACAAAAATATAGAATTGGAGAGAAGAAAAATAGGAATATCAACTAAACTACATAGTAAGGAATACTTTGTTATGTCCAATTAAGAGAAGCATATATAGTCAAATTTATTCTTGTGAAGTTGATAATAGCATCTGGAAAAAATGTTAAGTTTCACATTTCGGTACTTACAAAGTTTTTGAGACCAGGAGAGCTATGTTAAAAGCATATTATCAAGCTTTGGATTTTATTCATGGTGAATTAGTTGTAAATATTCATAATATATTCATGACTATAATTAATAATTTACAAGTTATTAGAGAAAAATTACTTGATGATGAAATTATTGTGGAAAAGATAATTGATATTATTCCCAATGAATGAGAATCTAAGAGAACAATAGTTTATGAGACTAAAAAGTTAAACAATATTACTTTAGATGATCTCATTGGAACAATTATCTAATATGAGGGTACACTCAAAAGAGATGATGAAAAATCCAAAAAGAAAAATGGTGGTGTTTCCTTTTCTACAAAATCTACCTTACCTCATAAAGTTCAATCTATAGAGAAAGTTGTTAGAACTTCAAGAAAGAAGAAATTGGTTGTTTAATATGATTCTATGTACTACTGAACATTATGAAAATGATCTAGAAAACTTTTCCAGAAGGATGAACAAGATAGTTTTCAAGTAGTATTTTCAATATCATTATAATAAAGGTCATAAAGATAGAAGTGATAAGAAATATGAAGTTACATGCTATGAATTTAAGAAATATGGACACATCAAACCATATTTTCCAAACATAAAGAAGAAATATATGAAAGAAAAATATTCTAAAATAAATTCCAAAAAGTATTATAAATCCAAGGGTAAGAAAGTTCTAAAAAGATACTAACACATGGAGTTTCAGTGGAGGTGAAACTTTAAAAAATTCATATGATAATGAAAGTTCTAGACAGAGAAACATAGGTTTTTTTGAAAATGTACCTAGGGTAAATCAATGTTTCATGGATAAGGTATAAACTATTGGAAACCTCAAAAAATGTATTTAAGTGAAAATTATCATGATGATAAGTATTATACATATTCTAATGAATAATCTTCCTTAGAATAAGATAATACTCTTCCTTCTTATGCTAAAGTTTCTCATTTTTCAAAATTTCTTGAGAATGAAAATTGTAAAATTTATAAAAAACTTGATAATGATAATGAAAAACTTTCTAAGTCCGACTCAAGAATATATGTTTTGAAAAAGAAATATCAGATAATTCTAAAGATATTTATGAGACTATTTTTGAAAAAGAATATATTTCTAAATATTTTTAAAAATTAGTTTTTGAGAAACATGTTTTAGAAAAAAAATCAATTCCAAGACTAACACTAGTGAGGATAAAAATTTAGTTATAAAAATATAATATGAAATATCTTCTTTGAAGAAACTTTTTTCATACTTTACCACTGGTAAATAAAACTTTGATAAAATGTATAAACAAATTTGTCCTCATGGTATTAGTTCTCGAATTGGGTTTTCTTATAAAAAACTAGTTTTCAGTAATAATTTCTTTGTTATAAAAAGTGAACCTTTTTGAACATAATGCCAAATTAGTGGGAATTGGAAAAACAATTTTTCTTTAAATAAAGTTTAATCTCTATGTTTTCACAAATCCTCTTTTTCTAAACAAATATTGATTCCTAAAGTTTTGTTTTAAAAAATTACCAGACCCAAGAAAGTTTGGGTTCCGAAATTCTAATGTTTTTGTTTTCAAGAAAATAAATAACATACCAAAAAAAAAGAATACATGGTACATAGATAATGGATGTTCCTAGAATATGACTAGTAATAAATATTTTTTCAAAAATAAAATCAATATTAATGGTGAAAAAGATACTTTTGGAGATAATGTTCAAGGAGAGATTATAGGAATATATAACATTTGTATTCTTGGTAAAGCCTTAATTTCAAATATTTTATTTGTTGAAGGTCATAAGAACAACCTTATAAGAATAAGTAAGTTATGTGATGAAGGTTACCTTGTGAAACTTAGAAATGATAAGTGTCTAGTATATAGTTCCAAGGATCAATTAATTATTTCTTCTAATTGGCATGAGAATTTTTATACACTTAAATTAAAAGACCTTAGAAGCGAAGACTTACCTTTATTTATTGAAATGAAAGATTAATCTTGGTTATGGAATAGAATTTTAGGACAATATAACCTTATAAACTTATCTAAGTTTTCAAAGAAAAAACTTTTTAAGGATCTACCAAAACTTAGTTTTGATTCTACAAAAGAATGTGACCCTTATCAGTATGGTAAGAAACATAAGTCAAGTTTTAAATCTATTACTTAAGTCTCAACTTCTTACACTTTACAATTAGTGAACATGAATTTATTTATTCATAAAAAAACTAGGATTATTGGTTGAAAATGCTATGTATATGTCATAGTTGATGATTACACTAGATATACATGGGTTTATTTTCTCAAAATTAAATCTGACTATTTTTGTTTTTTTAAAACTTTTATAGCCAAAGTTAAAAAAGAGAAAAACATTCCATTGATAACTATTTGTAGTGATCATGATAGAGAATTTGTAAATTATTATTATGAAAATATTTGTAGTAAGAAAGGTATTGAACATAACTTTTCAGCATATAGAACTCCCCAATAAAATGGTGTAGTTGAAAGAAGAAACAACTAGAACTATGTTGAGTGAATAATCGATTGCTAAACATTTTTGAGATGAAGCGATTAGTACTTCCTTATATACTATAAATCAAGTTTTAATTATAACCTTTCTTAATAAAATTACTTATGAGTTGTAGACTAGTATATAACAAAATGTTTCTTACTTAAAAGTTTTTGGTTGCAAAGTATTAATCCTGAATATGAAATAAAAATTCCATAAATCTTCACCCAAATACAATAAAGGAATATTTTTAGGTTATTCCACTACTTTTAAGTATTATAGAGTTTTTAATAAAAATTATTGTACTATTTAGAAAATAGTACATGTTAATTTTGATGAAATAAACCCTTTTGTTTTCAAAAAACCAAAACCTACATCCTCCTCGGATGTTATTTCTAAAACTAATTTTGAAACCTTATTAGAAAGTTCTTCTCATAAGGAAAAAACTAAAGAAATAGTTTTAGAAGTTTTTCATCAGGAATTGATTCTATCTATTATTTAAGAAAAGACTTTTCAAAACCCAATAAGTCAGTTGTTTCTTAGGAATCATCCTTGTGATAGTATCATTGGTGTTGCTGATTAACCAGTTAAGACTAGATGTTCCTTAAGGAATGAAATTGAACATCTAGATTTCTTATCCCAAATTGAACCTAAGAATATTAATGAGGCTTTAAGTGAAAAGGATTGGAATAAATCAACATAATATAAACTAAATTAGTTTGAGAGGAATAAAGTTTGGACTTTAGTTGAATGACCTAAAGAAACATCGATAATTGGAGTAAAATGGGTTTTTAGAAATAAATGTTATGGAAATGGGATAATTATTAGAAATAAAGCTAGAACTATTTATAATAATTATAATCAATAAGAAGGAATAGAATACGAATAAAACTATGCTCCATTAGCTAGTCTTGAAGCTATTCGAATAATTATACCCTTTGAATCATTATTTAATTTTAAACTTTTTTAAATGGATGTGAAGTGCTCTTTTCTTAATAGAAATGTTCAGGAGGAAGTTTATGTTGAATAAACTTCTAGTTTTAAAAATAAAAAACATCTTGAATAGATTTATAAATTTACCAAATCTTTATATGAAATTAAACAATCTCTTAGATCTTGGTATAATAGGTTAACATGATTTTTTCTACAAAAAAACTGTGTTAAGGGAGCTGCAGATCCAAAAAATTTCATAAAAGATGTTAAAAAATATTATGATTATTTGAATTTATGTTGATGAAATTATATTTAGACCAACTCAAAAATATTTAACAGATTCCATTGAGGGTCTTATGAAATATGAGTTTGAAATGAGTGTAATGGGTGAGTTAACATATTTTCTTGGTTTTAAAATTTAAGAAAAAATAGAAGGAACTTTTATATCTCAACATAATTATATAAATATATTCTTAAGAAATTTTGATACAACAATACTAAAAGTATGAGTACTACCATCGGTACCTCAAATACTTTAGATCTTGATAAGTTTGGGCAACCAGTTGATCAAAATAATTTTAGAGATTTGATAGGAAATTTTTACATAACTTATAATCATATAAGTTTAATGTTTTTTGTATTCCTATGTACAAGATATCAAGAAAATCCAAAAGAAACCAATTTAAAAATTTTAAAACAAAATTTTCATTATCTTAATGGAACTATGGATTTAGAATTATTTTATTCTTTTGGAAATGTTTTTGAATTAAAAAGTTTTTTGGATGCTGAATTTTTTTGGTTGTAGAATGGATATAAAAATTATATCTATAACATGTAATTTCTTAAGAGATTCCTTAGTTTATTAGTCATATAAGAAAAAAAAAACTCAGTATCACTTTCCACTGTTGAAGCTAAACATGTGGTAGCTGGAAGTTTCTTTTCTCAAGTGTTGTGGATGCAACACACACTCATTAACTATGGCTTGAATTTTACCAAAACTAAAATAATTTTTTATAATACAATTTCTATTTCCATAAGTAAAAACCCATCACATCACTCATCTGATAATCACATAGATATAAGACACCATTTCCTTTAGGAGCATACATTGAAATGAGAAATCATTTTACAATTCATCGGAATTAAAGATCAACTTGCTGAAATTAAAAAAAAACTTTCTTCTAATAGATTTGAATACATTAAACAGAATATTGGAATGATCAATGTAAGTTAATCATTCATATTTACTTATTTTTTACCCATTTACTTATATTAAGTTACTAATTTTCAAATAGAGAGTACATATGTTTGTTGTTTTTAAAAAACTTTTAGTTTTCCTAAAAATTTTATCATAAAAAATTTGTTGGATTCATATTTATTTATAAATTTTTTGGAGTTAGAATTTTCAAAAGGTTCCTCAGACTCATAAAATATTATAAAATTTCGAGGCTCAAATTTCCTTAAAAACATTTCAGATTCAAAAAGCTTTCATAATGAGTTTTTATTTTAAAACCAACATATTTAGTTTTTTTAAAACTATCAAAATGATTTTATGATAAAATCTATCGTAATTAGTTTTTATACTAAAAATATCATATTTAGTTTCTTGAAACTATTGTGATACATTAGTTTACAAAAATCAAGAAGAATAGGTTATTCATAGTGATGAAAATTTTCCACTCCAAAAGGTACTTTTCAATTATTTTAATTTTTTAATTATTTCATTAGGATTAGTTTATAGTTTTTTTGTTATAATTTTCGTTTTATATATTTTTTTGATTTTCAATATTTTTAAAACCTTTCCTAATCAGATTCAACCTCAATTTGATAAATTTTTTAAAAACCTTAAGAGTTCAACAATTTATTTAAAACTTTATTTAGATCATTGTCAACCATTAGATCAGAAAAGTTTTTATACCAAACATTTATTAAATTTTTTAGGTTCAACCATAAAAACTAATTTCAATATAAAGAGGGACCCCCTCATGTCCCAAATCTATTGTTCAAGAAATTTTCTCCCAATTTTCTAACCCCTTCAACCTGATATGTCTGAAAGATCATCTTTTCATCCGTTTTCTCTTATAGTAGTTTTGATATGGTGGAGAATAAACAGGATTTAATGAATTGGTATGTGTTAATGGATAGGTTAGTTGAAATATATTTCTATGAGAAATTTGATTCAACTTTGAATAAGATTATTGTTTTTTAAGGTTGGGAATCAGTGTGTGTAGAAAAACCTGACAAAGACTTTGATCTATTTTACCCTGATTTGGTTTGTGAATTTTATTCATATGATATGTTTTTCAAGGAATAAGGAAAAGATATAATTTTTTTAGGATATATGACAAGATATATAAGTTTTCACCTAAGAATATTTCTTGTTTTATTGGAATACAATTCAAAGGAGATGCATTTTGTACTTCACACAAATTTACAAATGATCTCAGAACATTTAATAAGAAAAAAGAAAAAGATTATTTTTTCTATCATTATTAGAAAGTTAGGAAGGTTTCCCACATGAATTTAGATAATTAGGTAGTTTCCTTATAGATTCAAGGATTGATCATTCAGAGGAAAGGGGACCGAGATACTCTAAAAGTTTTAGATGCATTTTTTTGGATTACCTTATAAATATGAGAAAGATAGACCTTGTGGTTTTCATCCTTCCCAAAGTCAAAAATATTAAATCCTAAACAATAAAATACAAGATTATAATGTTTATAACTTTTATAAGAAAAAAGGTAGAAAAGTTATTGGAAGTTTTAAATGTTTCTAATAAATCAAATCCAATGAGAGAAAAGATTTCATTCATAAGTGATGAAACAATGAACATAATGAGGATGATTTTTTATAAAAAGTCAAAGAATTTTATTAATAAGGTTTATGGAGCTAAATCAGAGGAAAATTCATTAAGTATGACTAAGACAGTTGGAAAAAATAATAAAATTAAGGTTGATACCTCCCCACCAAAAAAAGAAAAGAAACAAAAGAAAGTTCCTCATGAAGTTTGTGAAGAATGGATGAAAAAGAAAGATGAAAAGAAGTTAGGAGATCAATAAACTGGAATCGATCTAGTAAAGGAAAAGGACTTAAATATTAATGTTGGCAAAACCCTATAAGAATAATCAAAGAAGAAAAATAAAAATAAAAAGTTGACATAAGCCTATTTATGTAAATTTTTTTTGAATGATGCTGAAAGAGAATTCAATAAGTTTTTTTTCCTATTCTCATACCAATAAATTAAATCTGTGATCTGAATTATCTTTTCAAGAAACTTCAGTTGTTCATGAAGAAGTTCCTTTTGTCACTAATAAGGGGAATTTTTTTTTTAAGAATTTGTTCCTACTTTTGTAGAGAAATATTCAGTCCCAATCATTAAAGAAAATCAATTAGAACCGAAGCCAACCGGTAAAGCAGTTCTTAGAATATCTAGACATCTTGATGAAGAGATTGATAAGGAAATAAATGAAGAAGTTAATGGGAAATAAGGAGAAGGAAAATATGGTGAATAAGAAGAAAAAGAATATACTAAAATTGATGAAGAGGTTGAAGAAGAGTTATAGGATGGCGAAAATGGGAATGAAGAAGAAGATGATTGTGGAAAATATCAATCCAATATGTCTTAGTCAAATTCTTTATCAGAGTCATCATCCTCTAATATACCTTCTAAGGCTAATAAAGATGAAAAATATGAAATTTTTCCAGAAGAATGATCATCATTAGAGGATGTTGAATCCTTTTTTGAGAAAGAGGAATGGGATCAAAATTCCAAAACCAAAGTTTCTGAAAAAGTTCATACCAATGATGTGGAAATCATGGAGTTATCTGATGATAAAAAAATTTATAAAAAAATTGAGAATTATATTTCAAAGAAAGATAAATAAAAAGGAAAGGATGCTAATGCCAAAAAAAGTAGAATAAAACCTCCTAAAGTTCATTAAGATCAATGAGACTCAGTTAGAACTATTTATTTTGAAGTAGTTGGTATATTATTCCTGATTTGAAAAGGTTAGAAGTAACTATTCATTATTTTCTGAATCTTGAATCGAGATTCCAACTTATTCAATAAAGTATTAATGAAAATTATGAATCGATAAATGTTTTAATAGAGAAATTTATTCATCTTGAATCTCAGTTGAAAGTTTTTCAAGAAAGTTACCAAACTCATATAAATTCATGTAATCAGATGGTTAAATGGTATCATTAAGTTGATGTTGATCTCATATTTCATGATGAGAATTTTAATGATGCTAATAAACTCATGAATGAATCAGAATAATCCTTCAAACATTTATATAAAGACATGGAATATAGGGTGAAATTTGTGGAAGTTTTTAGAGATGATACCAATGAAATAACTAAGGATGTTAATACTATAAAAAATAAGACTAAAGATATGGATATATAGTTGAGAAGTATGAAGTAGGTTTAAGATGATGTTATCTTACTCATAGAATAGAAAAAAATAATTGTTTGATATAGTTTGGATTTAAGAATTAAAAGTTGACATGCTAGAGCAGGATTGAAAGGAATTCAAAAAGATGAAGTATTTTGTAAAAACATTGACGAAGAAAGACTATATTTCTTTTGAACTCTTGTTGTATTTTGTATTTATAAAACTTCTGAATAGTTTATTCATGAATGAATTATCTTTTTCATCCAAATATTATTTTTTGAATGTTTTCCAATTATTATTGGTTAAATTTTATTTCATATTTTTTGGAAGATTAGTTAATTCATTATATAGTTTCATATATATTTTTTTATTCTCTACCATTTTAGGAAATGTAGAATTAGTTCCCCATTTCTTTTTAAAAATCACAAAGGGGGATAATTTTATATAACGAGGGAGAAATTATTAAATGGGGAGAAGTATTTATAAAGAGTATATTTTTATTTAAGGAGGGAGAACATGATCCTTAGGGGGAGATATATTTATAAGGGGGAGAGGTGTTATTTAAAGAATATTTTTCTAATAATCCATCATATTCACAATCGTATTCATAAGAGTTATAAAATCAGGGGTATTTAAGGATTAATGATTAACTCTGAATACAAAGTAATTAAAAGTACATGTACGGTAATTTTTTCAATGTTTTTTTTTCATTTCAGTTTTGGGTTTGTGATTTCTAAAAAGGGGAAGATTGTTGAGTCAGAAGTTTTACTTATTACTTTTCCATTCCTTTTGTTTTGGAAATCAAAAAAGCCTTCCTAAATTTTTTTACTAACTTTTATGTCATAAGTTTTTTAGAATTTTTTTTAGAAAACATTATATTTTACCATACTTAGAATAATTTCTAAAGTATTATGGATATAAAATTTATATTCTCCATTATGATTATCATAATGAGTATGTGTTTGATTAATCAGGATTACCATTAGTAGGACTAGAAGTTAGATTTTATATCATGTCTATCATACTGAAAAAGTCTTACTAATCAGACTAATACTAGTACCTATTGCATCATAATAATACTCATAAAGTTTATCATATTGATATTTTTAAGTAAGTCCATCGGACTGTCTAAGTTTATAAGAATAATAAATAAGACTTATTTCTAATATAAGGAATATTTTTAATACTACAATGGTGTTTACCAATATGATGCCGGACAATCAGTTACAATAGATCCATTGCATTCCAAGTGTCTAAATTTATTGCAAGAAACTCATAGAAATATGACTGTTGGGAGTTCAATAAGACTATTAAGAGGATGCCTATAAATACCAGGTCATTCGAAGATTTTGGAGATGATTACTTATGTCTTTCTTAATGATTGATTCATTTGAAATTTCTCATTATGAGAGAGATATGAAGATTACATAGTGTGAAAATATTGTTCTTAGTCTTTTTAATTGTTTAGAGTTCTATATTTCTAAGGAAACCTTCTCTAGTTTTCTCCTTATAAACTTTTTCATTGTTATCTGCATTCAATCATCATAATGATCGATAAATTCCAATGATAGGATGAAAAAGAATCCAATCCATCAAATCAAGGGATATTAGGGCTAGGTAAAAAGAGAAAATCCAATCTTCATATCGAGGGATTTTGAGGATAGGAAGACAGGGCCATTCTGATCTTTGTATTAAGGGATTTCCTTGGTAAGGAAAGATAGACTTTCCTATAAGTATAAAACAGGGGATATATTTAGTCTGTGTTATAGAATACCTTTATCTTAAGGTTAAAAGAGGTTTATTATTTTAATATCTTATAATTTATTATTATATTTGATAGCTATTTTACTACTTTTTTTTACAATCTTTATTTATGCTGCACATTTAATATAAAGTGAAACACCATATTTATATTTCTATTCTGTTTGTTTTATTTGTACTATTCTGATTACGATAAATGAACTCTGTTTAATCAGATCTATATTGGTTATGATCTTTTACAATCTGATTTAATGATATTGATTCTGATTATGATTCCATGACTTTGTTAATCTAACTGAGGTATGAATATGATATTTTTACTTAAATAGGATTTGGGTATGTTTAGTTTAATTCTTTTAAACTAAGTTTTTTAAACTAAAATTCACCCACTCTTATAAGTATTGTGATTTGAGTAGATGTTATGATCCAAAACTATTTATGGTATACAATAATGCAAAAAATAAGGGGTTAGGCTATGTATTAATGAAAAATAATAAAGTAATAGCCTACACCTTAAGGAAGATGAAAGTTCAATAGTAAAAATATCCCATTATGATCTAGAGTTGGCGGTTGTGATAGTCACATTGAAAATCAAGTGGCATTATCTCTACAAGGAGAATTGTGAGATATATACTGATTAGAAGAACCTCAAATATATATTCACATGGAAGGACCTTAATATGCACCAACAAAGATGGATAGAGCTGATCGAGGACTATGACTACTCAATCCACTACCATCCTGGTAATGCAAATAAAGTGGTATATGCTCTATGTAGAAAGGATCCTGCAAATTTATCAATAATGAGAATTGAGAAGGATCCAATATTCTTAGACATAAAAAGGATGGACATGGAAATCATAAGGGAAAGAACATAATCATTCCTTTCTCAAATGATTAATCAACCATCCCTTATAGATAAGATAAGGGATGTTCAAATAAATGACATGGTAATTCGGAAGAAGGTAGAATATATCAGAAATGGGAAATCTTCAATGTTCAAAATTGATGAGAAAAGAGTCATAATATTTTGATCATGATTATATGTACCATAAAATACCAAGATAAAGAGGGATATTTTGAATAATTCACATAGCTTGACCTTCTCTATCCACCTTGGGATCACAAATATGAATCACAATCTCTGAGAGAACTATTGGTGGGACAATATAAAGAAGAAGATCGCTGAATATACATCAAAATGTTAGTTATGTCAGAAAGTGAAGGGAGAAATGAAAAATTATAGGGGTATGATGCAACCATTACCTATACCTATGTGGAAATGAGAAAACATCACCATGGAATTTATCATTGGACTTTCTAAGAAATCCAAAAAAAATAATGCTATATGGGTTGTTATGGATTGTATTATAAAGACACATCACTTTATTTAAATTCAATAGGACTTCTCACTCAATAAATTTTATTGGATATAGATTATATAAGTGGTAAGGTTTCATGGATTACCATTATCAATTATATTCGATTAAGATTCAATATTTACTACTATGTTCTAGAAATGTCTCCAACATGATCTAAACATTGAGCTAAACTTCAGTATGGATCATCACCATCAAACTAATATTCACTTTAAGAGGAACATTCAGACACTGGGAGACATGTTGAGAGAATTCTCAATGGACTTTTAAGTAGGATGAGATCAACATATTACATTGGTTGAGTTATCTTACAACAATAGTTTCCACTCAAGCATCCAAATGACACTATATGAAGACCTTTATTGGAAGAGATGTAGAATAATTTTCATGTTGGGATGAAGTTAGATAACATAAGCTACTAGGACTTGAAATGGTCAAAGACATGGTAGAAAAGGTAAAGGCCATTCAGTAGCACATCATGGATTCCCAAATTCTATAGAAGAGCTATGAAGACAATTGTCAATAGGACTTAGAGTTTGAGGTTGGAGATAAGGTATTCCTCCACATATATCCATGGAATAGATTCATGAGATTTGGGAAGAAGGGAAAGATAAGTCCCAGGTACATCGGTCCCTTAAAGATTTTTGATCGCATTGGAGCTGTGGAATATCAACTACCACTTTCACCAACCATGTCTCAAATACATGATATATTCCACATATCCCTCCTAAGGAAGTACATATCAGATCCCTCACATGTACTTAATTCATAGGGGGTATAGTTGGAAAATGATCTCTCTTATGAGGAGTAGTCAGTGAATATCTTATACCGTAGAGATAAAGTTCTATGAAACAATACCACTCACCTAGTTAAAGTAATATGGAGGAACCACAAATACAAATAGTCTATATGAGAACCAGAGGAAGTGATGAAGGAGAACCACCCTTACCTGTTTTCACCTTCGTATGTAAAAAGAAAATTTGAGGGAGAAATTTCATAAGGGGGGTGGGGGAGAATGAAACACCTTGATATTTTTATTAAATATTTCTCTTTAAATAATTTAATTTCTTCGGTAGCTTGTGTTGTACGAAACACCGAGTTTAAATAAACCGTGATATACTATTAAAATATTATTATTCTAACATGAACATGATAACCTAGATTTTGAATTTTAATGTCTGAATATGAATAAACATATTATAAAATATATATATTTATTAATTATTAGTAAATAAACACTTAATTTTTAGTAAAGTCATCTTATTCTTCAAAAATATGTTTTCTTAAAAAAATGATTTTGTTGCTTTCTATGATAAAATAAATATAATTAATTTTGAAACTTTTAGAAAATTTATTTGAAAAATTATACTTAATTTTTGAATTCATAATGTTAAAATCATCTTAGGATTATTTTTTTATAATTTTCTAAAAAGTTTGAAATTTTAATGAATAGTGAAAAATACCGATTTATATTGAAAACTGTATTTTATTTTAAAACATTTACAAATAAAATTATATTTTGGATTAGTTTTAAAATTTAATTAGTTCATATTGATTATAAATAATCTAAATTTGGTATTTGAAATGAATTTTATGCATGGATTTAGTATAAAAAAATTTTATACTTAAAAGGGAATTTTTCGGAAAAAATGTTTTTCGTTGCATTTTGGCAGTTTAATATTAAATTAAATTCTTCAAATTATATGTTTTTAATTTTAAAAAAATTATTCCATATTTTTACTCATGAGGTCAAAATTTATAACATATATCCCATTTATTTTTTTTTCAATATGAATAGTAACCTTAGTAAATTTTGTTACCACAGTAAAGGGTAAATTAGGTAATTAAGAGTAAAAATAATATGTTAAGGACTATAAAATTACCCTAAAAATTGTTACAATTTTATTATATGAGTAATTTTAGACCATAATCATACATGTTTAGAATTTATGACCTTTTGGAGCTACTTGGTTTACATTAAGTCCCTTATTGTATTTTATTTAAAGAACAAGTCAAACTTGTCACAATATTGTTTTTAATAAAGTATAACATTATTATTATGTGGTTATCCAGAAGATATGTTCTAACATAAATATTATTTGGAAATATAAAATATTTATATTCATCTTGGTAATTTATTTTTAATTTTTATGGAATAAATAATTACCTTAAATTATTACACAACAATGATGTAATAAGTATTAAATTAATAGAAAAATAAAATAAATTATATGAAAATTTTAAAATAAATATAATTTTAGATATTTAAAGTAATCCAAGAATTCTATATATTATCATGATAGTTTTATTATATAATAAAATATTTGGTTCTAATTTAAATCATTGTTTTGATGTTTTTATAGTCAATGTAATGAATAGTATTAAATTTGATAATAATGATATTTCATGAATATAATATTTTAATAAATTATTTAAAAATCATAAAAATGTTATATAAATACAAAGGGGATAATATATGATCTAAAATTTCATACCCTATGAATTTATAGTCTAATTGGAATCATTTAGCTCTAGAATAGTCTTATTATATTTTAATATTTTGAGAAATTCTATAAACACCCCTCTCCTTCCTTATAAATACCACCCCTCACACCTTACAATCTTTTAAGCTTTAAAAATATATAAAAAACACCCTCCTCACAACTCTACCCATTTACAAGTTCTACTAGTGTCACCAAAAGACCAATTCTAATTTTCTTAAGGGATCTTTCAAAGAGGTGATATTCAAGAGGCAACTTTCTTAAACCACCTCTCTTAATTTATTTTCTTCTTATAACTTATCCTCACCTATTTCATCCATAAAATAATAATAACTCTATTATCATGTATATAATGGAATTTTAAATTTCCATGGTAATATTTTCTATCCATCGTTTTTCTCATCTCTTCTCATTCAAATATAGGAAACAATTTTCCAAATTATGGCGGTTAGTTGTATTCATGGATAATGAGTTTTCATTTTAAATTTACACCTTTAAGGATGGTCATAAAGCTATTATTATGGTTAAATAATATTTTAATAAGTATATTATAACTTATTTCATGTTATTGAACTAATATATATGCATATATTAAATAAAATGACCAATATTTTTTAAGATCACTCAATTAATCATGAAAAAATATTTTATTTCATTTTTGGTTTTATGGAAATAATTATTAATTTATCCTCTTTAAATAATATTTATTATTTTACATACAACCTCACTTAAGTGAAACATTTCTAAAGTTACCTAACCAATATTTTTAATGTTTTCACTTCAGTTGGACTTAATTATTCATTATATATTCTTATCTTTACTTTATGAATGTAAAATAATTTTTTAAATCCCTTATTTCATAGATACCATTATGATACTCCCTTTTATTGTGCATTATAACATGATTATGATACCCATTTCTTTCCATGGGTAACCCTTATGTTTATTCCTTATGTTTAATTCTTTATTTGTCACACATATGCATGAACATGTTATCATGGGTGTTCCTAGATAGAACTCTGATGAATTGGGTAATGTTTTAGTATCATGAGATGTTATGTATGAGATTAGGGATTAAACCTAATATATTATGGGACTCTTTCCACCAAGTTATATTGTCTTGGAAGTTATCCTTAACTCATGTTTATGTCATGTTATATGTTGCTACCACTTTTTTATATTTTCTTGATCATATGATTCCATGTTCTATTTTTGATGCTTCTATATGTTCATTCAAGAGTCATGCATTTTATGTTATCATGTTATTCTTTCTAACTCATGTGATAAGCTTCATTCTCATGTTTATTCCCCCACTGGGATTTTTAGATCATCCCTTTTATCTATATATTCCCCAGGTTATCCTATAAAGTGGTAAGAGATCAAAGGGAGTTAATAATTCATTATGAATATTAATAAAAATATGTTTATTTCTAGTGACATGTTTTATAATTATGTACCTAGTCTTCCAAATACACTTGAATTTTCGATCCTTGGTTTGTATTTCATGGATAATTATGCTTAAAATCATGTAATAATATATTTAAAAGGATTGGGTCACTATATCCTTGAACTACTTTCTTTCTCCCACTTCAATCTATTATTTGGGACTGTATGTGAAGAGGCTTACATTTACCCTAGTGTTATATATGTGGTTTTAGGCCAGTCTATATTGTTTTATGTGCTCTATGGGTGTATTTTAGTGATGTGGTAGAACCATTTCATGTGAGATTTCCTCTTATTACAGATACAACTATATTATGCTATCCTTGACATGGATTGGATGTATTCTATATGTGTAGTCATTAACTATTTCCGGAGGAGAGTTTTGTTTTCCAATGTGGAGGGCTGTGAGTAATGTTTGTTGGAAAGCAAGGTTATCATATGGGTGGTAAGAAAGTGGAGCCTATTTTGTCTCAATTGAAAGTTCTATCAATGGAAGCACATGCAGGGGATATCGCTAGAGTTATGAGGTATTTCTTGGATGTTTTCCTGGGTGAGGTTATGAAACTACCCCCACAATGTGATTTTGTGTTTGGGATAGATTTTCAACTAGGTGCGTCTCTAATTTTGATGGATCCCTATCTAATGGAACCTAAAAAGATGCATGAGTTGAGGTTGTAGGTGGATGACATGATGTAAAGGGGTTTTATCTGACCTAGTGTGTCTCCTTAGTGTGTTATAGTGTTTTTCTCCAAAGAGGAGGATGGTGGTCTAAGGTTGTGTATGGACTACCATAGGTTGAATCAGGTAATGGTAAACAACTATTACCCTCTTCCAAGGATTGATAATATGTTCAAAAAGTTGTGAGGGGATAGTTAGTTTTTAAAGATTGATCTTTTGTATGGATATCACTAGTTGAGGGAAAAATATGTGGATATCTTAAATACCAACTTCAGATATAGGTCTGGGCACTTTGAGTTCATGGTTATGCTATTCAGTGTCACAAACACACCAGTTGTATTCATAGGGCTCATGAAATCCATGTTTCAAGAGTTCTTAGAATAGTTAATCATTATGTTCATTGATGATATCTTGATCTAATTAAAGTCATAGGAGGATCATGTCAAGCATCTCTGATCTATCTTGCAGGTTCTTCGACGAAACCACCTATTTGGAATTTTTTTCAAGTGTGAGTTCTAGACACGAGATGTACATTTTCCTAAACATTTAGTGTCTTAGTAGGGTGTGTAGGTAGTCTCATCTAAGGGTGAGGTAATTATTTATTGGTAAATACCCAAGAATGTAAAATAGGTTTACAGTTTCCTTGTGTGGATTGATTAGTTCTAGTTAGTATTCAGTCACTTGAAGTTGAATTTGGTTAGTTATCCAGTGCTTTAGTTTCTTTAGGAGGGAGTGTTGTTATAGGGTTTATGTGATTCTTCATGTCTAGTATTGGGATATGTGTTGATGTAGAAGAAAGTGGTGATCTCTTATTGGTCATGGTAGTTATGTCCCCATGAGAATAACTATGGAACCCATGATTTGGAGTTGGAAGAAGTAGTGTTTGTGATAAAGCTATGGTGAAATTACCTCATCGGTGAGCACTTTTTGGTTTTCACAGACCATAAGATACTGAAATATGTTTTCTCTTAGTGAGATATTAATCTACACTAGTGTATGTGGATGGAGTTCCTTTAGGATTATAATTTTGAGATCTCTTACACCCTGCTAAAGAGGAATTTTATTGCTGATGCGTTGATTCTAAAGTCTCTAGGTGATGTGGTTTGGGAGTATAGAGATGTTTGAAAAGGGATAGAGGATATTTTAGAAATGCATCTTTATGTGGAAGAAAGTAGTGCCCGTGCTTGTTTTTATTAGATGACTATTGAGTATTCCTTGATACAGATAGTGGAGGAGTATCAGTGGGGAGACTTAGAGGCAGAGGTGATGCATGACCATGTTGTCCATGTTGATACTCCGATAGGATGGTTTGAGGATGGTTAGAACAAGATGATGTTTCAAGGGAGGTTGTTTTTACCACATGAGATGTTTATGGGAGTTATTTTTGTGTTTCATATATCACCATTATAAGTACATCCTAGTGTGACCAATATATATTGAGGTTTGAGGAGAAAAATTTGGTGGCCAGGGATGAAAAGGCTAGTGGCATAGTTTTTGGAAAGGTTTTTGGTTTTTCAATAGGTTAAAGAAGAAAACCATGTTCTTGGAGGTTTTTTTATAGTCCTTTTATTTTCTTGAGTGGAAATGAGAATATATCTCGATGAATTTCATAAATGGTTTACCTCAACCTTATAGAATATGTGATGTAGTTTGAGTGGCAGTGGACTGGTTGATAAAAAGTTGACCCAATTTTTGGTTATCCATGATTTGAGTGCCATGGATGTTTTGGCGAGGCGGTATGTGGATGATGTGGTTAGTATTCATAGGGTACCAATTACTATCATCTTAGAGAAGGATCCTTATTTTACCTCATTGGTCTAGAGGTGATTGTAGTATGATTTCGGTTCTCAGTTGAAACTTATCACAACATTCCACCCTCAGATAGATGGGAAGACAGAGTAGACCATTCAGACACTAGAGGATATGTTGTTATCTTACATCCTAGAATTTGGTGGATCATGGGTAGGGAACCTACCTCTATTCGAGTTTTCATACAACAACAAATATCACTAATATATTATCATGTCCCTGTTTGAGGCATTTTATGGGAATCCATTTCATTCCTCTTTATTTTGGATAGATGTTTGAGAGTTACCAGTTCTTAGTCCTGATGTGGTGCAGATCATGATTGATAAGTTTTAGTTAGTCTTAGAGAGGATAAGGGTTGAACAAGACCATCATAAGGATTACTATTTACATATAAGGAGGCCCTTAGAGTTTTAGGTTAGAGAAAATGTGTTATTTAGAGTCTCCTCTCAATATGGATAGTTGAATTTTGGAAGTAGAGTAAGATTTTCCCAAGTTTTTTGAGCCCTTTGTGGTGTTGGTGGATATTGGGAAGGTGGAGCATCAGTTGTCATTGCCACCGTGGTTGGAGAGGATCCATGATGTCTTCCATATGTCTCATATTCATTGGTATCTCCATGATGACTCTCATTTTATTGACTATGAAGAGTTAGATATTAAGGATGACATGATATTCATGGAGTGGCCAGTAGAGATCCAGTATCATTGAGAGAAGATGTTTTATGGATTAACCATTCCCTTGGTTTATGTGTTGTGGTGTCATGGTGGCTTGGAGGAGAGTACATGGGAGTGAGAGGCTCATATGTGTTCTCAGCACCCATAGTTTTTTTTAGTTTTTCATTTCTTTTTTTTATTGAAGTGTGATGTTTGGATGTTATTATTTTATGAGACGTGGTATTTCCTTATTGTTATGGTGTGTGATAAATATTATTACATATTAAAGAGGGGAATAACTGATTCCTAATATAAACTTCTTATACCTTTACATGATTAAAACCATGTGGGTGAGTTAGTGCCACCCAAAGAAGATAATATCTTGACATGGAAGATGAAATTCCCTGATTTTTATGCTCAGGGAATTGGTGTGTGTTGGTTGTGGTAGTGGTTGCTTTGGGCTATGCCAAGTTTGAGATGTTTATGTGTATGGTTGTTTGGAAAGTAGTGGCTTGTGGATGGTACCAAATGAGTGGTGTTGTTCTTGATGAGAGATTGGGATACAGTTGTGTGGTGATGTGGTTATGTGGGATGTTTTGTGGGCATTTTGTTTTGGCTTGTTTAAATGGTGGTAGTATTGAGGTATAATGATATCCTCGAGAGGTATCACTAGGTGGCGGTTCAGACCCCTCTCTTTTCTCCCAAGTTTGGTTTTGATTTTCTAGGATAAAAACCATTTGAAAAGTATATAATGTAATGGTCCATTCCTTCTCGACTTGTTACTTTTCTAGTTTTGAGGTTGGAAAGTTCTTGTAGGAGGTCCCAGAGGGTTCCATAGTGGAGGAGCTGCAGTTCTGTAGTATTAGGGAGGTTTTTATTGTAAAAGAGTGGTTTACACTATAATATTTTTCTTTATATCTTGTAAGGCTGGATAGTTTATGGATTTTATGTGGTAAAGGGGTGACCGTGAAATGGGTTTACACTATAAAAGATAAATTTATGGCATAAAAGTATAAATTATGACAAAATTGGGTGAGTTACAGGTTGTTTATAAAACTAGTTTGGCTGATTATCTTATCATTTGGACGCTCATGTCTCTCTCATTGTGGAAGAACCCTAGGTGATTTTGGGATACTTTCCATATCATCTTTCCTTACCTTGATCCCTAGGTTCCGGTGGTTGCCCGTTGGCAATAAGTGGTGAGTTCATTCCTCTTTACACCCGTGTTTCCTTCCATTATTCTTATGAGGATCCACTATGGTGGTGTTTCGTTCATTTTTTATGAGTTTGGGATACATTTTTTATAACCATTTTGTGTGGTTTAGGGTGGTCATGGTTTTGTATGTGTGTTTGTGAGTTATGAGTTATTCCTTCTTCACCCGATGGTGCGCAGTGAGATCAAAAATCTTCTTTAAGGTAGGGGATCCTCATTATCTCCCTATTTAAATGATATGTGTGAGGATTTCATAATTTTTCTTAACTTTAAGTGGATATTAAGGGTCAACATAATAAGATAATTAATTAGAATAATTGAAATTGATGGGTATGAAGAGATGTTGCATGATTTTCTGTTTTGATATATGTTTTTGTTTTGATTATTACATGTTATTTACTTACAAAAAATAATATATTTTAGAAGCCTCTATTACATATTAGATGATATGTGCTGAGAACCTTACTGTGTTGTTGTATGATATCACACTAAATAAAAGGAGAAAGAATATATATATGATTAATGAATTGGTTTCCAATGGAATCTAGTTTGTGTGACAATACCCTTGCTAAATAAATAAATAATTAAATGAAATACCTTGAATAAATGTGGAATTTGGTTTGTGCGATTTTTCTTATTTTGTTTCCATGTGTGGTTTGGGATGTTTTGTAGTGATGAAGGTGATCGACTGGGTTGCGTGATGCATGGGGATATGATGTAGTGGTTGGTTTGAATGGATGCTATGTGGGAAGTTGTGTGATGTGGTGAGTGGTGGTTGTGGTTCGTAGTGGTTGTGGCGTGTAGTGGATGTGGTGTACAATGGTTGAGTTGGGTAGTGGTGATGATGTGTGGTGGTGATGTACAATTATTGTGTGATGAAACTATGTTGTTATATGTGGTTGGGTTGTGCAATGTGTGATTTTTATGGTAAGATGATTTGGATGGTGTGGCATGATGATGATTTTTGATGTGATATGGGTGAGTTGTTGTGTGGAGGTTGTGTTAGTTTCCTAGTTAGCCATTGAATAAATTGAGATGATAAAATGAAACAAAATAGTCTGATAAATAAACAAGATGGGTTGGAAATGGTAGTGTGGTAAATGGATTAAATGGATCGAACATTAAATGAACGAGCTGTGTAAATGTGAAAAAGTACCATATTAATGAAATTTAGTAGAACTTGTTATATTTGAAAGTGTTGAACCCATAATTGAAAGTGGAAAATGTTTTGTGAGTTGTGTGGTAGCGGTGTGGTGTTTTTCATCTATTAGTAGTAGAGGTTGTGATGGTTTATGTGTGGTGCAGTGGTGGTGGCAGTATATTCTAGTGGAGTTGGTGATAACCCATAGGTTGGGTATTGTGTTCTATCTATATATAATGTATTTTATGTTATTTATATATGTTCCCTACCCAAATTGGACAACCTTACTAATGACTAGAGGTTACGGGTTCCCAGTTTTTCCCCAACATCTAGGGTGGTGGTGATACAGATGGCTGGATACCCCTTCTTCCCCACTATTCCTTCAATAATGATGTCCTATGTGTCTTTAGGTGAGATGTGATGTGGTAGACCATGTAATTTTTGGGTGATAATAGATGTGATGAGTTAGTGATGTGATGTGATATATGGTGGGGGTCATGCATGGTAGGAGGAGGGTGCGATGTTGATGTCCTTCAGGTTTATGATACACTGCTACTCGGGCTATATGATGAGATGTGGTGTGATGACCTAGGTGTCTTCAGGCGAGATGTGTTGTGATGGATTGGGTGTCTTCGGGAGAGACAAGATGTGATTATTCTTGATGCTAGCACCAAATTATATAAATTTTTAGGGCAGCATAGGTAGGGATTCATCTTGAACCATATTAGAGATTTCTAGTAGTGATGTGATATATATAGAAGGAATAGAAGAACATGACATTCAACATTTGATTTCTAGGTGTCTTGCTTTGTTATCATCTCAATGCTATATTACTATACTAGATGTGTGAATTGGTGAGTGATCCATGGTGAGGCTGTGATTGGTCAGTTGACCTATTTAGGTGCTTGTTGGTTCTTTTATTTGTTCACTATCACTTTAGCATTCTCTTTCCACATGTTCACTTGATACCTTGGTTATGTCACTACTAAGTATACAATTTATTCTCACTATATGTATATAAAATATTTTTCATGTTTCTAGGAGGACTTTGGGGATTGATCTAGAAATTTCTAGCTTGGGGTTTAGAGCTAATGTTGAGTTGCTTCTATAGGACTATCTTTTTAGTATTTACTTTGAATACTTTTTATTGTATTCATTTATTTATATTATTGCATTGTGTAATTATTTTGGGTTACATTTATATTATATTATGGAGTTATTTGGTGGTTTTTATCCTATCTCCCAAACCTATTTTATTCATAGAGGTTAGTGCCTCCCATATGTGACATTTTTATACACTCGGTGCTAGTTGCCAACCTGGGACCTAATGGAGGCGAGACTCAAAGGACATTATCTCTCTTCCTTCATTACTATACTTGATGCATGATTTGTTTAGTGAGACATGGTGAGGCTAGGATTGGTGAGTTGATCTATTTAGGTGATTTTTGGTTCTGTTTTTTGTTCACTGGTGCTTTAGCATGCTCTTTCCACATGTGCACTTGAGACCTTGGTAATGTACCTAATGAGTATACATGTTATGATCACCCTATTTATATAAACTATTTTTAGGTTTCTAGGGGGAATTTGGGGACTAATATGGATATTTATATCTTAGGGTTTGTAGCTTTTGTTGAGTCACTGCTATATGAATGTCCTTTTGGCATTTACTTTGGATAATTTTTATTATGTTAGTTTATTTCTATTCATTCATTATAGGTTGTTTTTGGGTTACTTTTATATTAAATGTCAGAGTTTTTTGGTGGTTTTTATCCTATAACTAGACCCTATTTTATTTATAGCGAGTAATTCCTCCCATATGTGAGATTTTTATACCCTCAATGCTAGTTTCCAACCAAGGGCCTACTAGAGGCGAGACTTGGGGGTCACTATCTCTCTTACTTTATTGTTGAATATTTTGAGGGATTGGTCCATGACATATAATATTCAAATATAAATCATAAAATACACAATATTCTTATTAGTTAATGATCTTGTTTCTAATAATGATATTAACAACCCAAAGATATAAAAGGTATCGATCATACAAATTATATTTCTATGAGGGAAGCAATTTTTTTGAATAAGTGGTAGAAAGAAATAATTCAATGGAATCTCATCTTCAGATGCATAATTTATAATAAGAACAATAAACTCTATAAGTGTTAGTGGGGGGAATTATTCTAGAGACACATACAATATAGGAGGGTTGAAACTGTAGTGGTGATTTTATACTCACCATGGTAAGTGATATATTATTAGGTAATATTAATAAATCTAATAGGGAGTAGTAAGTTTCAACTATCTATGATTGAAAAGTTCTTATAAATTCAATGATAGATTCTATACACCAAAATAAAATATGTATTTGGTGGTTGATGTGAATCCATTGGTGGGTAGTGAATAAATATCTACATGGATGGTACAAACAAGGTACCAAGGAGGATCAAATGGTTATAGCAAGTCATCATGATTAAATCCATTTGAATTGTACTTATCATTGAAACTATGATCATTATATTAGGCCTCATATTTCAAGTCTACCTCCCATAGATGAAACTTTATGGAACATGTCTATACGACATGACTAGAAAGGTTAGCGACCTCAAAGAATTACAATGTGGAATGTAATTTTCAAGGATCTATTTATGGGTAAAAATAAGTATAATGATCATAGTATATTAATTTGGAATGAATTGTTGTTAGGTGTCTATAAGAGGTTAGTGGGAGAACTATATTTTTTCAATATAGATATATTTGAAAATATATAAGAATCAAGTAATTTTTTTATGTTACTACTAATGTTAATTTCTGCAAAATAACTTAAGTAGCAACCCAAGTTCTAGGGAATATGATCTACTAGTTTAGATCTACTAGGTTTCTTAATCCATGTCATAGTACACAGTTGACATGGTATTTAAAAACACAAGATGGAACAATTTACTGAAATTGTTTCCATTTTGAAATGGTATTCTTGTGATGAATATAATATATATGACTAAGAGTACATTGGAAATATATCTCACATTCCATGATATGTACTTAAGTTTTATCTTTCTTTTAAATAAATCATAAAATGAAAATATGAAATAAGACTAGGAGAACTGCATAGGATAATAGCAAAAACTCTCTGATAGTTATTAGGAAAGAAAAACTAAATGAGTTACTGGTAATTAGAGAAATCAGAATACTAGTTTTTAGTATTTATAAAACTAATCTTCTTTAGATTAGTTTGATATGTAATAATAGTAAAGATAAGGTACTATGGAATGGTAAAACTTATTATAGTTAGTATTTTCTATATCTACATTAAAATGAGTATGTTTTAGCTTATGATAGTGCTTAAGAAGAAAGTTTAGAAATTATTTATTCCAGGTTTTTGAGTTTTACCCAAATAATAAAATCCAATCATATTATGATGAATTTTAAATATTGTATTATCCAAGATGTTAGGGATGGTATAAGAAATATAATCATTGATATTATCTCCCGAGGTATTTTCTCTGAGATATTTGGTCTAACTAAGCATAAAAACCATAGGTAGTATGGTTGTCTCAATAGTTATAGTGATATCTCAACAGTAGTATGTTTATCATGTAAGTATAACCAATTAGATATTTATAATATTTATCTAGTGAAAGTGATATTCTATTGGATTCAGTTCCTAAGAAACAACTACATTGAACATTAGAGTATCATAATATTCATAGTATTGAATATTAATCTATATCTTATCATATGATGTCCATTCTTATACATGGAATTTATGTGATAATTTCCTAAGTTTAATTGTCACACAAAAAGTTCATAGAAGTTATTTTCTATGATAATAACCATGATTTGATATGAAATTTTTGTTAAATACATTTTGTAAAGGACCATAACTTCCAGCCTATTACTTTGTGGTAAATATAGTTATATAAGTGTTTGGGGGCGGTCCTAAGGTTTTTTAAGTATCTAGGAGGTAAAAGTGGTGTTTTAGAGGATGATGGTAGATCCCAATGGTAGATCCTAATAGTAGATCCTGATGGTAGACTACGAAGTTAGCTTCTGATGGTAGCTTTTGGTGGTAGTAAACTTAGTCTGGAGGTAACTTCTGGTGGTAGCTTATGACGATAGCTTCTAATGGTAGCTTCTGATGGTAGATTCTTGTAGCAGCAGACTTAGTTTGGAGGTATCTTCTAGGGGTAGCTTCTGATGGTAGAATTTGGAAGTAGATTTTAGTGATAATAGGCTTATTCTATATGTATCTTCTAATGGTATATTTTGGTGGTAGCTTCTGATGGTAGCATCTTGTGGTAGTAGAACTAGTCTGATAGTATCTTCTTATGGCAGCAGACTTAGTCTGGTGGTAGATTCTAGCGATAGATTATGGTGGTAGATCTTGATGGTAGATTTTGTTAGTAGCTCTTGATATTATATTTTAATGGTATCTTATGAAGCTATCTCTTGATTCTATCTCTTGATGGTGGCTATTGACAGTACTGGTAGTAGCATGTTCCAATTTTTCCAAAATTTATATTTTTTTCCCTTTTTAGGTTTTTTAATATAAAATGGTTTTAAAGCCTTAATTAAGGGTATTAAGAGCTATTTTAAAATAGGATATTTATATCCTTATTTTATTAAAAGTACCAATCTTTTAAATGGGTCTTCTTCATTGAATTTAATGAGACCTACATTAAGAGTCAATTAAAATCATATCTACGATCTAAAATCCTTATTGTTTCATATCTATTGATTATAAAACAAATATATTTCCTTTATTATTTATTGATTTCTTTCTATCGATATATGAGGTTTTGAAGCCTTTACCCTATAGTCATGAAACCTTGTTGTTTCTTTTGGTTCAAGTTCTCACTATGGTGTTCCCATCCTATGTGCACCACCCCTATTTTGGTGCAACAAATTGTGTTAAGATTCTTTCTAGGGATATGAGTTCCTTCATTTATCACCTAGTGTATCATGTGGTATGGGTTTATTCTTATTATCTCTTGAGAAGATGACTTCATCTGTATTAGCTAAGATAAATGAATCAGTTTAATTGAAACTGAAAGGTGAAATGAAATGAAATTTCATATTTTTACCTTTTTTTATTATTGACATTATGAATTATACGAGATAATGACCTGGTGAAAATCATGGCTATTTGGTGTATTCTATTATGCTGTATTTTTAATTATTATGGAATCCATATTGTATGTTTTTTTGTTTGACATCACCCTAAATGAAAATTTTTAATCACTTATACTTGGCTAAAAAAATGGTTTCCCCAGGAAAATTCTAATTATGTGAGAATACCCTTAAAATTAAAGTGGAATGTGATATATCCCCATGAATGAATCTAAATTTTTTCATATGTTTTGTATTTAATGCGTTAATTAAAGTGGATGTGTGGTATGATTTTTCTATTTTGGTGCATTGTATAGGCAGTGGATTTATTGTGGCATATTTGATGGGGTGATGTGAGGAGATGTGGTTGTTATGGTGGAATGTGGAATGTGGTGGAAAATGGTGGAATGTGGCTATTGTGGATAAAAGTGGTTGTGTATGTGAAATCGTAGTGTTGTGTGGGGTTGTTTGAATGAGGTTGAGGATGGTGGGGTTGTTGGGATTTTTGTGTATTCTTGTTGTTGTGTGTTGTGGTAGTTTCCTGATTAGTATTGGAATTAACATGTTTTGGATAATGGGATGGAAATACTAAAATGAATTGGATAAAAAAAGAATAAATTGTAATAGTATCTATGGTTTAAATTGTGGGATGTTAAATATAAATTAATGGTATGGAAAATGTGTAATGAACTGGCTATTTTAATTAAACTGGGTTATAAAAAAAATCTAGAAATTGTCTTGGATTGTAATGAGAAGATGAAAAGTGGCTTGTGGTGTTGTGTGGTGCATGTATAAGTGTTAGTGAAAGTGGTGTTTTTGTGAGTTGGTTATTGTATTTATAGTGAACCCATAGGTTGGTTTTTCAGGGATATATATATATATGTCTATATTGTATTATTTTGTGATTTATTTATGTGCCCCACCCATGTCGAGTACCTAGTACTGATAACCAATAGTTTTGGGGGGTGTTTTTTTCCAACATCCAAGTGGTGAGGGTGGATGGATGGCCAACTAATCTTCCTCGCTCCCTCTTCCATGAGATGATGAAATACATAGGCTATGATGAACATAATTCAAAAGTTCCACTTTTAAGATGTGATGTGATGTAGTGTGATGTCCTAGGTGTCTTCAGGCATGATATGGTGAGATGAGATGGGATGAACTATGGTGGGAATTATTCATAGTAGGAGGAGGTCATGGGGTTGATGTCCATGTTCACAATTCCCTACTACCCTAGTTATGTGATGATATGTGATGTGATGGCTCAGGTGTCTAAGGGTGGGGTGTGATGTGATGTTTTGTGATACGAAAGAGGTGGGAGTACCAGGACATTTTCGGTTGGGGTGTAAGAGTATCTAATCAGTGGGAAAGTGGTGCAGGATACATTTCATAGATATTATTCATATTATGTTATTATACTTGGATGCGTTATTTGGTGAGTGACCCTTAGTAAGGTTGGGTTTGAATAGATGACCCGTTTCAGTGCTGTTGGTTTTTCTGTTTGCTCATGGGTGCATTAATATGTTATTTTGACATGTGCTTGAGAGAATTTGGTTTTCCTATTGAGTATACCTATATGATCATCTAAAGTATTTATAAACTATTTTTAGGTTTTCAGGAGGACTAGTTGGACCATTCTTGACATGTCTTTCTTGTCCTTTTGGACTATTGTCTTGTTTCTACCTTAGTTTTCTTTTGGGTATTTTAATTTGGAGGATTTCATTTGAATATATTTTAATTATTAATTCATTGTGGAATGGTTTTTGGTTATTTTTCAATATTATTTCATGGATTTGATTGATCATTGATATCCTATCTCCAAATCTTAAATATTTTATAGTGGGTAATGCCTACCATATTGATATTTTTATATACCCTCAGTGCTATTTTCTAACCCAAGGTCTACTGGAGGTAGGTCTAGGGGGTCATAATCTCTCTCCTTTAATTATAATATCTCTATGGGGAGGGGGTCATTATCGAGTGGTATCAAAGTCTTTGGTTGATAGCTAGGTTGGATTTTGAAGTTAGGCATTTTGAATATTACATGGGTTGGTAAAGCAATGGTGTTAGTTGATCTTGGTGTGTGATATTGTCTAGGAAAGACTAGCTAGGACACATGATTTTAGGCTCCCTTTGTGATCTGATTCAAATAATCTTGGACAACTAAATGACCAAGTGAATTGGCTCTACTTTTAGGAAAGATACCTAGTAGAGGTAAATTAATTATGTTTTACTTGTGTTCTTGTTTGAATTTGGGTGGTTTTGGGAAAGTAAAAAATAAGTTAAAATGAATTAAAATGAATTAAAATGAATTAAAATGAATTAAATAAGTCTTAATAAAATTACATAATACCAAGATTGGGAAATATCTATTTATTTTCAGCTATGGATCCTGGTCATTTTCCTCACATGGATTAGGCAGTATAGGTTTATTAGACGAACTAGTTGATTGTTAGAGGGTTGATCTGGTTGAGGAGGATGATCAGTAGTAGAGAGTGCTACACACTTTTCAGCAGAAGGCTTTGGGGAAGCATGAGGGTAGTGTTTCAAATGTGGAGATAGAGAGATGTTTTGAGGATCTAGAGATTGAATTTAGTTTGATTCAGGCCCTAATAGAGTACTGTGTCTCATTGAAAGTTAGTCTAATGTGAGGAGTTGCACATCCATGGTGGGAACTATACCCTAGAGAGAGGAAATAGTTATATGTTTCATGGTTCAACTTCCTAAAAGAGTTTTGGATAGAGTTTATTTCATTGATCATGATGTTAGTGAAGTGGAAGCATATTCTCTCTCTTCGATAGTGGATCATGTCAGTACATGATCTAAGAATCAAGTTCAAGGACCTTATGTGTTTTTTACCAGATCTTTTTTCTAATGATGAGTCTTTTGCAAGAAATCTTGAGGAGGCACTCCATCCTTTGATCCAGTACATAGTTACTGCTTTTATATTTCCAATGTATTTGGAGGTTCAAAATAAGGAAGATGTGATCAAGAAGATTCAATCATGGGAAGGTTTACCATGATCGGGTAACCACATGGTTCTTTGAGAGGAAGAGTTGTGAGTAGCAGTTTTCAGGCACTGGGTCCTTTGAGGTTTCGTCCAGTAAGGAGTCGACCTCAGTATCCTACCTTATAGACTTCTAGGGCCAATGGTTTTTGTGATTTTCCTAAGGTATTTGAGCTAGTGTGTTTTGTCTATGGGGTATGTGGCCATCATTAGGATTAGTTCCTAGTAGTTCAATGATCTTAGTTTTGTATAGGTGGATAGGTCTAGCATTAATTTCAACAACAGTTTCCAGCAAGGCCATTACAACATCAAGGGTAGCAAGATTATGACCCAGTGAGTGGGGATGGATTAGGTAGCAGTTGTACTTAGGATGTTTTTCATGTTTATGGAAGCTTACTTGAGTGTGTCTATGGAGGTGGTCATTAGGATTAAGGAAAAGTATATGGGTGTGTTCAGTAGTGGAGACAACATCACCAGATTGGCTAGATATCATTAGAGGTACAATTAGTTTTTCATCCACTATTATTTTTTCTTTATTTGATTTAATATCTTTACACTTTTTTATTGTACCCTCTATAGTCCATGCTCTTGGACTAGATATAGAGAGGCTTCCTGTACCTCTAGTGTTGAATATTCCTATCAGAGTCTATACTAGATTGTTTGATGTGTTCCAGGGATGTAGACTAATGATGGTAGCACATCATTTTTGTGGGGACCTCTTCTTGATATATATGTAGCCATAAAATGTCATTATCAGCACAAAATTGTTATATTATATGCCTGCGATCATTTACTTGTTCTGGAGGAGAATCATGTTCTTAGATGTGGATAGACAGTGTGAATTTCTCATTGGTGAGTAGAGTTATCAATTGGTAAGTAGGTGTGTGTAGACCCTTATTTCCTTGGTGGATAAGTTATACGTGGAATCGGTGGATGTTGTGATGGAGGAGGATCCTAGGGTTGTCAGGGAGTTTTTGGATATTTTTCTTGAGGTTGTTGTGATCCTACCCTCATGAAATGATGTTGAGTTTGGGATATACTTGTAGCCCAGTGCCTCTCCAATTTTAATGGCTCCTTATCAGACAACACATTCTAAGTTATAGGAGTTGAGGATTCAGATATATGATCTAATGCATAAAGGGTTCACCTGACCTAGTGTGTCACCATGGGGTTCTCTAGTGTTGTTCACTAAGAAGGAATATAGTAGTATGATCTTGTATATATAATACCAAAGGTTGAATCTGGTGAAGATCAAGAATCGACATCCTTTTATCAGGATCAATGATATTTTCAACTAGTTGAGGGGAGCTAGTTGGTTGTCCAAGACTGATATTCAGTTTAGATATCACTAGTTTAGGGTGAAGGAGAATGATGTTCTGAAGACTACCTTCATATTTAGGTATGGGCACTTCAAGTTTGTGGTCATGTTGTTCGGTGTCATGAATGTACTAGATGTGTTCATGGGGACCATGAACTCTATGTTCCATTAATTCCTAGACTACTTTGTAGTGATTTTCATCGATGATATATTGATCCAATTGAAGTTAGAGGAGGATCATACTAATCATTTCAGAGCTGTATTACAGGTTCATTGATGCCAAAAACTATATGGGAAGTTATCCAAGTTTAAGTTTTGGAAATGAGAGGTTCATTTACTTGGGAATGTGGTGTCCAAGTAGGGTGTTTTCATAGACTCATTGATGGTTGAGGTAGTAGTTACTTGGGAAACACCCAACAATGTGCCATAGGTACATATATTCTTGGGTCTTGAAGGATATTATTAGAGGTATATGTCTAATTTCTCATGGATTTCATCCTCGTTGATATCTTTTACTAAGAAGGACCAGGATTTTATTTGGACTGATCAGTGTCAAGCAGTGTTTGACTACCTAAAGGGAAATTTGGGTAGTGATCTAGTACTTCATTTACCAGTTGAAGGGGTGATGTTTGAGGTGTTTTGTGATTGTTCCCATTTGGTAATGTGATGTGTTTTAATGCATCGGAAATTAGCGATATCATATGTTTCTAAGAAGTTACATACCCATGACTGTAACAATTTCACCCATGACCTGGATCTTACAACAGTTGTGTTTTCACTGAATTTGTGGTAACATTACATTATTGGAGATAATTTTTGTGGTGTTCATAGATCATAATAGTTTGAGGTATATCTTTTCTAGGAGTGATCTAAATTTGATACAATTTATGTGGATGGAGTTTCTTCAGGGGTATGATTTTGAGATCTCCTATACCTCAAGAATGGAGAATGTTGTAGCCAACACTTTGAGATGTAAGTCAAAAAAGGATGTTATTCTGGAGTTTGAGGATTCTTGTAAAGTTATAGAGGATTTAACATCATTTCACTTGGATGTAAGGGAGGTTGGTGCTGGTGGTTGATTGTTTCAGATGACAGTGTAGTATTCTCTGATGAAATAGGTGTTGGAGTCTCAATGGGGTGACTTAGAGGTAGAGGTGATGTGCGATTGTGTTGGCATGGTGATACTCCAGAGGGATGGTCAGAGGATGGTTAGAACCAGATATTGTTTTAGGGTTTGATGATTGTTCTACTAGTGATTCATGAGGGATTCATAAATGAGTTTCATAGATAACATTTTTCTTTACACCTAGAAGTTTCCAAGATAGATCATGGCTTAAGTACATAGTTTTTTTGGCCCAGGATGAAATGGGAAGTGGTAGAGTTTGTGGCTTGGTGTTTGGTTTTTTAGAAGGTAAAGGTAGTACACCATGTTCTTGGGGGGTTTTTTGCGGCCTCTAAATATCCTAGAGTAGAAGTAGGATGACATATAGATGGATTTTGTCACTAGGTTACCCTGATCATAGGGTGGTTGTAATGTTATATGGGTGATCATGGATCAATTGATGAAATCAGCTCACTTTCTAGTGATCAAGGAGCCAGGATCCATATAATATTTGGCTAGGAGTTATGTGGATGAGGTGGGGATGTTTCATGGAGTTATAAGGTCTATTGTATCAGACCAAAACACTCATTTTACCTCATGAGTTTAGAGGGGATTGAAACATACTTTTATAACTCAGTTACTTCTTGGCAATGATTTCTACCTTTAGATAGATGGGAAGAAAGAGTGAACCATACAAACACTGGAGGATATATTACAGGCATGTATTTTGGAATTCGGTGGATCTTGGGAACATCACTTACCTTTGGTTGTATTTTCTTACAAGAACAACTATCATTCATCCATTTTCATGGCCCCATTCAAGGCTTTGTACAGGTGGACATTTCATTCTCTATTATACTTGGCTGAGGTTGGGGAGTCAACAGTTCTTGGACTAGATGTGGTATAGAGAATGATAGAGAAGGTTTCGGTTATTTCCAAGAGAATGAAATTAGTGTAGGATTGGAATAGGTATTATTAGGATTGAATTAGGAGGACCTTGGAGTTCAAGGTTAGATACCATGAGTTCCTGAAGGTCTCCCATTAGTGTGATAAATGGAGGTTTGTAAAGGGGATTAAGATTTCTCCCCAGTTCATGGGGCCTTTTGATGTTTCATCATGTGTTGAGGAAGTGGATTATTATTGGAACTTCCTCCCTGACTAGACCAGATTCACAAAATCTTTTACATCTCTCAGATATATCAGTATCTTCACAATGAATCTCTTGTCATTTATTAGGGAGAGTTATATATTGATGATGATGATATGTTCACAAAGTATTAAGTGGAGAGCTATGATCATCAAGAGAAGTATTTTCAAGGACAAACCATACCCTTGGTTTGTGTGTTGTGAAGGCATAATGGCCATAAGATGATTACTTGGGAACATGAAATGTAGATGTGTTCCCAATACCTTGATTTGTTTTGATATTTTCTTGTTTTACTTTTTTTTTTGTTGATGTGATCTTTGGAACCTGATGTTTTATGATATAATCCCCTTTATTAATATGATGTGTGTTTTAAATATTCAATTATATGAAGAAAAGAATACCTAATTACTAATTGATATGAGTTATAATTTTACTTGATTAAAATAATTCAGGAGAATTATTTCCTCCCAAAACAGATAATATCTCGACATGGAGGATAGAATTACTTAAATTGTGTGTTTGGTTCCTTGGTTGTGCAAGTTTTTTCATAAGTTTTAGTTTTTATAGTGTTTGGTTAGTGATTTAGTTTTAGTTGTAAGGATATCCTTGAGTGGTAACTCGTGGGATATATAGAGACCTAGTCATAACATACATGGATATTACATCATTTTAGATGAATATTTAGCACATTACAAAAAATACATGCCCAAGGACCATAATAGTTTAGTGTATTTGGAAACTTGAAAATATAATATTCTAAATTGGTGAAAGATCTTTAACATCTCACTTTAAGATATTCCCCTTTAGTAATCCTATTTAAAACCTTTCTTCATAACTTGGGGAAAGGAAACATAATAAAATGGTGAGATCAGATGCTCAGTAAAGGTAAACGAGAGAGATATGTAAGCATAACACGAGAATAAGGGTAGGAGAATATGATATTAACATTAGAATATCAAACCAAACATATAAAATATCATAATAAAGAGTTACGGAATAAGTATTGGTAGTTTATAAGACATAAATCATAAGGAAATCAAGAGAATAATCCATGATATCATAACATAATCATAATACATATAATCCTTGTAATACACTAAAGCATATAAAATGATTTCCATAGTAGTCAAAACTTAATTCCAAGGCCATATTAGTGGAATCGGTTCACTCCCCAAACCATATTAATAGTCATGGTTCACTCCTAACACTATCTTAGTGGACACAATCCTTTACTAAATTAGGCTCACTCCCTATTCCAACACTACATTACTAAACCCGGTTCACTTCCCATTCCAGACCTATATTAAAGAACTAGGTTTGATTCCCATTCCATCTCTGTATTAATAAATCAAGTTCACTCCTTATTCTAGCCCTATCATACTGAATCGAGTTCATGCCTTGTTCCATCCATGTCATACTGAACCGGGTTCACAGGTCATTCCAACCCTATTATACTGAATCAAGTCCACTCCTCATTCTAACTCTATCATAATCATGAGATATAAATATTTACTCAATTCATTGGAGGGAGATATAGGTCCCACACATCTCATAATTAAATCATATGTACTTGTTCTAAAAGAACATAAATAGTCATATCATAACCCATGAAATGAAATGGTTGTCATAAACATGTTATCATATCATAACCTATGGAAAACAGAAAGGTTTAAAAATCATTTGAACAAATAATAACCCTTTAAAAGACGTGTGTTTTAAAAAAATATAACCCTTTAAAGGGAAATAGGATTCAATAAACATCATACCATCAAAACATAAACATTTATAGAAATAATATGAATGAAACCTTTGGATCATTTTCTAGAAAGGCATGAGTAACATCAATAGATTTCATATTAGATGGAAAATAATTTTGAAATATATTTTAAAAACATTTATTAGGGAAAATATCTTTTCTTCTTTCAAAAAGGTTTTTTAAAACATAAAACTTTTTTTAAAACCATTTTCTATGAAAATACTATGAAAACATATAAAGAAGGCTTGCAATCATTTTGAAAAACTTTTTCCTTAAAAACTTATAAAAGAATATTGAAAACATTTTAAAAACCTTTTTCTTTGAAAATAATTTAAAAAATTATTAAATAATCTTTGAGATCATTATAATCCTTTTTTTGAAAAAAAAATCTTGAAAACATATAAAATAATCTTTTAAAATTATTTAAAACAAGTTTTAAACATAATTTCTTTGAAAACCATTTTTCTTTGAAAACTATTTTAAAATATAAAAATTATATAATATTTAATAAAAATTTATCTTACAAAAATAACCTTGTAGTCTTACAAATTTAGCATCGAGTAAATGATGGTAATGACGGCAGGTATGTCTGTAAATGAGGAATATTCCTTTTGCACCTTAAAATTTTAAAAAATTGCCTTGATCAGAAAATGATAATAATATTCTTTTTAAAACCATTTTTAAAAAGGTAATACAAGGGAAAAAATTTAATTTAAATATTATAGGATAATAATAAAACATTTATGCAAACATTTTTTATAAAACACAATTTTGAAATAACATAGATTTCTGACTAAAAAGAGAAATAAAGTTATATTTTCATAATTTTTTTTCTTAATTATCTTAAGTACAAAAGAGTGGAAAAATGAAACCATTACTTGGATATAACATTAATAAATATATAGTAAGAAAATTTATGAAATGTCTTGAGATATGGGTCATAATATTTCATCAATGTAATAATAATCATAAACAAATTTTGATAAACGATGAGATTGTAGCAATAAATCATTACCACTTTGGTAACTTTGAATCATAGTAAAATGGAAAGAATAAAATTAAATAAAGATTAAAATATCATAAAAAATTATATTCATTATATTATATGTGAAATGCAGTACATACACCTCATATAAAAACATAGGTGTATAACATGACATGTGTCTCAAAGAAGAAAAATTCAGACAAAATTACTTTACCAATTTGGTAAATTTTGAAATATAAACCCCATGATAGAAATATCATAAAATTGATATGTAAATACCCATAAATTTAATTATAATAATCATATAATACATTCATGTTTCGTATACACACCACATATAAGAAATAGAAGGTGAACATGGCTTGTGTCTCACGGAAAATAAAAGTGAGACGAGAAAACCCCTACCTTAAGTCTTAAATTTTTCGTACATGTTCAAACCTCTTGTATAATAAATAGATGTTTATTATAAATCTACCACATAACTATATTATTATATCTAATACCATATGTTATTTAGTTATTACTTTATATTACGCATTTATTAACAACACCATGTTAATGTTACGTTTTGGGTAATATCTGCTTTCTTTTTCGTATAAGATTTGGATTTTTATTCTTGATCCTATTACTTAGATCATGATTTAATTATTTATAGAATGTAAAATATGATATAAATATCATATATATTCATTATATATGTATCTATAATAGTTTATAAAATATATAAATATGAAATGTAATACACTGCTCATGGAGATGGTTGGCCATATATAAGCATGAAAAATGTTTCCATTTTATTGTCATATTGAAATAAAGTAAGTAAAAGACACACACACACACATATATAATATCATTTTAGTAGAATTATTATATAATATATATCATATAAGTTCACTAAAACCATCTTTAATACATTCCATGTAAAGTGTGAATGAATCACATCTCTTTGAGGAGGCGGTAGTCCACAAGTCCACAAATGAAGTTATCGTATTTAAAAAAATGGAAGTCATAAAGGTATGTTTTATATAATAACTACAGAAGCATAAATAAATCATATATATCATATATATCATATAAAAATATATTTTCCATCATAATTCCCAACCATGAGATGTGGTAAATAAAAACAAACAACGTCATTTCGTGAGGTGATAGTTTTCTATACATAAGAATGATAAGTTTATTATCCATTAGATAAAAGTGTGTGTAAGTGTAGGTAGAAAAATTATAATAAAAACATCTCAGCATATTTAGGATACTTATTTTGTTATATAATCATGGAATAATAGGATTTTAGGGGGTGTATAATGAAAATAAAACAAATTATCTCGAGGAAATATGTTTCCTCTTATTTGGGTAACTAATTTTGGTTTGTACAAACGGGATTCCTTGGATGGATTTCTTACCAAAAGGAGGCTTCAGAACATTATAAAAATACATGCATGATGAACATAATGGTTTAGTTTCTTTGGAAACTTGGAAACATAATCTTCTAACTTGGTGAAATATCATCAATATCACCATTAATGATATTACCCTTTAATACTACTACTTAAAACATTTCTTTATTACTTAGGGAAAGGAAACATAAGAAAGGGATGAGCTTAGATGATCAGTAAGGGTAAATAAGGAAGATATTTAATCATAACATGAGAATAATGGTATGAGAACATGATCTTAACATTAGAAGATAATACCCTGCATATCAATGATCACAATCAAGAGTTATGGAATAAATATTGGTAGTTTATAATATATGAATCATAAAGAAATCAAGAGAATAATCTATGAGATCATAACATAAGAATAAGAAATAGAATATGTGGTATAAAAAAGCATATAAAAATATTTCCATAGTATTCAAGGCTTAATTATAGGGCCATCTTAGTGGAATGGGTCCACTCCCCAAATTATCTTAGTAGTCAAGGTTCACTCCCAAGACCATCTTAGTGGAAAAAGTACTTTACTGAACCAGGTCCACTCCCTGTTCCATCCTTGTATTACTGAACTTGGTTCACTTCCCATCCCATCCCTGTATTACTTAACTGGGTTCACTTCCTATTCCATCCTTGTATTATTGAACCGAGTTCACTCCTCATTCCAACCCTTTCATACTGAACTGAGTTCATGCATTATTCCAGCCCTATCACACTAAACTAAGTTCATGACTTGTTCCAGCCCTGTCATACTAAATTTATTTCACTCCTAATTATATCCTTGTCATACTCATGAGATATAAATATTTACACTATACATTTTATGGATATATTGGTCCCACCTATCTCATAATGAAATCATATATACATGTTCCACAAGAACATAAAGAATAATAATAACCCATGAAATGAAGTGGGTGTCATAAACATGTAATCATATCATAACCCTTGTAAAATAGACATGTTTCATAATGATTTCATCAAATCATAACCCATGATAAGAAGCGGGTTTTGTAAATGTATAACCCGTGAAAGGGAAATAAGTTTCAATAAATATCATGCCATCAAAACATAAACCATTCAGATAAAGAATATGAATAAAACCTTTGGATCATTTACCATAAAGGAATGAGTAACATCAATGGATGTAATCTTAGATGGAAAATAATTTTTAAATATCTTTTAAAAAAATTTCTTGATGAAAATATCCTTTATTCTTTTAAAAAGTATTTTTAAAACATAAAACCTTTTTGAAATCCATTTTTTGTGAAAATATTATGAAAACATAGAAAGAAGGATTGAAATATTTTTGAAAAACTTTTTTTTAAAATAATTTCAAAAATTATAAAATAATCTATAAGATCATTTAAATAATTTTCTTTGAAAACAACCTTTTAAAAATATATAAAGGAATCTTTGAAAATCATTTAAAATAATTTTTAAACATATTTAAAAAAAACCTTTTTCTTTAAAAACCATTTTAAAATAAAAAAATTTATAGAATATTTGGAAAAAAATTCTTAAAAAAACATTTATACTTGTAAAGGAAGCATCATAGAAATAACGGTCATGACAGTGGGTAAGTCTGTACATACTGAATATTTCTTTTTCACCCTAAAAGTTTTGAAAAGTGCCTTGAACGAAAAATAAAAAGAAGATTAATTTTATTTTTTTTTAAAAATGGTAATACATGGGTAAAAATTTCATTTAAACATCATATTATAATATTAAAACATTTTTGAAAACATTTTTTTAGAAAAAATGATTTTGAAAGAACAAAGACTTCTGATTGAACGGTGAAATAAATACGAATTTTCATAATTTTTTTTCTTAATAATATTAAGTAACAAAGAGTGGAAAAATGGTAAAATTAATTGGATATAAAATTAATAACTTTAGGGTAATAAAATTCATGAGTTTTATTTATATATGGATCATAATATTTAATCAATTAAAGCATAATCATAAACAATCTTGATAAATGATGAGATTGTCGCAATAAATAGTTACCACTTCAGTTACTTTGAATCATAATAAAATGGAAATAATAACATTAAATGAATCTTAAAATATAATTAAAATAGGGTTATTCATGATATAACATTTCAAAGGTAGTATATACACCTCATAGAAAAATATAGGTGTATAACATGGCATATGCCTCAAAGAAGGAAAATTGAGACAAAATTACTTTACCAATTTGGTAAATTTTGAAACCTAAACCCCATGGAAGAAATATCATAAAATGGATATGTAAATATCAGTAAATTTAATTATAATAATCATATAATACATCCTTGGTCAGTATACACACCACATATAATAAATAGAAGGTGAACATGGATTGTATCTCAGGGAAAATAAAAGTGAGACAAGAAAATCCTTACCTTAAGTATTGAATTTATTCGTACACATTAAAAAATCATGTATAATAAATATAAGTTTATTAAAAATCTAGAAAATAACCATATTATTATATCTAATACCATATATTATTTGGTAATGGCTTTATATTACACATTTAATAACAACTTCATGTTAATGTTATATTTTGGCTAATATATGTTTTCTTTTTCGTAAATGATTTGATTGTTATTATTTATACTATTACATAGATCATGATTTAATTATTTAAATAATATAATAAATGATATAAATATAATATATATTCATTATATATTTATTTATAATAATATATTAAATATATAAATATGAAATGGAATACACTGTTCA
Organism: Viscum album; assembly: GCA_963277665.1. Taxonomy (NCBI): domain Eukaryota; kingdom Viridiplantae; phylum Streptophyta; class Magnoliopsida; order Santalales; family Viscaceae; genus Viscum; species Viscum album. The sequence continues at coordinate 544,648,004 of OY728157.1, forward strand.
TGGAGACAGTAGACCGTACATACGCATGAACGTTGTTTCCATTTTATTGTCATATTGAAAGAAAGAAAGTAAAATAAACACACACACACACAAACATATATAATATAATTATAGTATAATTATTTTGTAATATGTGTCATATAAGTTCACTAAAACCATCCTTAATACATTCTATGTAAAGTGTGAATGAATCACATAGCTTTGAGGAGGCGGTAGTCCACACATTCACAAACGAAGTTATTGTATTTTAGAAAATGTAAAGCATGAAGGTTTGTTTTATATAATAATTAAAATAATAATAAATAAATAATAAATATTATATATATCATATAAAAGTAGAGTGTTCATCATAATGCGCAACCATGAGAGCTGGTAAAGGAAAAATGAACAACATCATTTCATGCGGCAGTAGTTAGCAGTACACTAGAAAGGTTATTTAATTAACCATTATATGTGTGTAAGTGTAGGTATAAACCATAGAATAAAAAAATCTCAGTATATATAGGATATTGAGGTTATTATATAATAATGTAATAATAGGAGTTTAGGGGGTGGATAATGAAAATAAAACAAAGGGGCTTGAGAGAGTATGTTACCTCTTCTTTGAGTAAATCCTTTTGGTTTGCACCAAAGGGATTCCTTGGATAGATTTATGACCAAATGGAGGATTATAGGATTAAGGGAGGGATTTTGGGAGACTATTTGGGCAGAATGCTTGAGACGTTTGAGGAAGGGGAAGAGTGAATGCCTTTTTTTAGTAGAGGAGGAGTGACATTCTTGTAAATACCAAAAAGTAAGCACTATTGGGAGGTCTCCCTTACCTAAAGTTATTCAAAAATGAACAAATAATGGATTAATGTTAATTTATGGTCGAACCAAATCCCCACCACACAAAAATAAGTGAATTTTTATAATTGTGTTCCTTACTATTTAAGTTTCCTTATATTTTTCATTTAGGTAACTACTTTTCCAAACTATGTAATTTAACCATTAAGACTAAATTAAGGTGAGATTTATTTGAAAATATATTCAAATTTAATTATAAATAATATATCTAATTTAAAAAATAAAAACCAGGTAGAGGCATATTTCCGGGTACTGTAGCAGCACTGTAGCAGGTACTGTAGTTGTACTATACACTGTACGGGTACTGTAGTAGTACTGTACACTATACTGCATCCATGAGACCCAGGTTCAAAACCTGGTGGAGACATATTTATGGGTTACTATAGTAGTACTGTAGTAGGTATTGTAAACTATATGGTACTGTAGACATTACTATAGCAAGTACTGTCTGGTACTGTAGTAGCCAAAACTATTCACCTTGGGCCACCCGTTTGGGCTTGGAGTCCTTAATGCCTTCGGGCCACCCAGAACATCAGATCATTAGGAATTTCAGGACACCTTTAAGGTTTTTGGGCCACCTCAAGGCCTTTAGGACACATGCAGTTCCCCCTGATAGCCTGTACAAAAAATAAACAACCCCCGAGGAGGATTTAGAGCGGGCACACTCACCAGAGCAGAACCAACAGATTTGGAAGAATGAGAGGGTATGGCTATGACATCTGGACTAGCCTATGCTTGCGAAGGAACTTAACCAGATGGCCATGTGAAGGTGGAGAGCTACCATTATGATGCAGATGTTGGAGAGGTGTAGTTCCTTGTAGTTATAGTCTGGTTGAATTCTCTAAGACCTTCAGGGTCATGTAATGTATCTTAAGCCTATGGGCCATGTAATCACTAAGCCTACGAGCCTTGTAAGGGTTCCTCCTCATCCCTTGAAAGAGGGGTTATAAAAAATCAATAAAAATGAACGACTTCGGGCCATTTGTGTGTTTCAAATTAATTTTAGAACAAACGCATGTAACACACAAAACACTACTTTAACCCAAATCATGGTAACAATGTTTTTACTATTTAAGGATCTATATGTTCATTATAAAAGAAAATTTGGTCTATTAATAGATCATATTTTATATTTATTAACACTTAAAAACACTTGGAATAAGGTACTATGTTTTTTAAATTTTAAATCATTTAATAAAATATAAATTATTATAAAATAAAATTAATTTCAATTTTTACATTATTTTTTTAATTTTAATTTAAAAATATAAGAACATTATTGGAATTAAAATCTATTAAGTTCAAATCTGGTTAATATGATATATTAATCTAAAAAAAATAATGTAACACAAAAATTCATTAAATTTACTTTACTTTTAATGTTTTTATCATCATTTATTTAATTTAATTATTAACTAAATAATCCATGTGTTAACGTTTGTTAAGAATTTAATGTAACTAATTAATCTCTAAAAATTAATGATAATTAATTATGATAAAAATAAATTATTTATATTTCAAAAAGATATGTATAACCTAAAATATGTTGTTTTTTTCTATATCTCAAAGTTTTATAAATGTTAATGGCAAGGAAAGTTCATTTTTTGTCTTTTTCCCTTAACTTATTAAATAAGGAATTTTTTTTGAATAGTATCCTAATAAAAAATAAAATTAGAAAAATGAAAGTATATAGTCTAAATATGGGAATAAAATGAATTTTTTACAAGTGTATAGGTCATTTCAGACCTTAAGTTTAAGGTTTAGTCCCTTATTAAGCTTAATTTTATCTTAATCGCTGTAATTAATTTTAATCACTTTCACTAATATTTTTGGTTAAAAATCAAGTTGATCTTATTATAATATAAATATAATACTAGTTACAACCATGTATATCTATTTTTTAAAATAAAATTCACAAAGGTGGCTAAATTAAATTTAAAGCTAATCCAACAGATGTGGCGAGAAAGCAAGATTTTAAAGTAAAAATGTTAAAAAGTTCAATAAGTTTTTATATCTAAATTCAATATAAAAATGATTAAAATGACCTAAATTGTATTAATATATGAATAATTGATCTATTATTACTTTAAAACTCCATTTAAAAAATAATTTAACATTAAAAATTATTTAAACGAAATGGCAGTTTTTAACAAAAATGCCATATTTTTCACTATTCATAAAAAAAATGAAACTTCATAGAAAAATACCAAAAATATACCCTAATATAATTTTGATATTATGAATTCAAAAATGATATTTATTTTTACTAATAAAATTTATAAAAGTGTAAAAATTTAGTTTTAAAATAGTTATGCCATTGAGAGGAAATAAAACTCGGCCTTGCTTATAACACAAGCTATCAAAGAGACTTAGTATTTCATGTAATAAAAACCAAACATAGTGTTGAATGTACCAAAATATAATCTAAGTGTTGCATGTATCATAATATTTACTTGGTGTTTCATACAATGAAATCCAAAGTTAGTGCTTTTATATAAAAAACTATATTCAGTGTTGCGCGAAATGCAAAATATTAAAAAGATTAAATTAATTCAAAAAAAATATTTCAAAAAATCTCAGGGTGTTATAGGATGGTTGTTCAAGCCTCATTTTCAATTTCCTTTATGGGTTGGTTTTTATTCTCTAGGTTGATAATGGTTTGAGAGGTATTTTATGTAATGGATTAGACTTTACAACCCATTACTTTGCTAGAGATCTAGCGGTAGTAGTGTTAGGGGTGGTACTGAGGTGTTTGGAGGTGTATAGGAAGAAAAAAGGATGCTTTAAAGGATAAAGGTAGATCCTAATGGTAGATCCTAATGGTATATCCTGATGGTAGATCCTGATGGTAGATCCTTGTTAGGACCAATAGGGGCTTATATACCCTGAGAGGGGGGGGGGGGTGAATCAGGGTATGGATATTCTATTTCAAAGTTCTTCCTACCCCACTGGATCTTGACCTCTTTATTACAAGGGTCACTTTGTTTTCTCTTGTGTGTAAACTATGATCACTTCTTTACTTATTTATCTAATGATGATGCTTTGAATGCAATGCAGGGAAGCAAACAGGCTGACACATAGATTTTTACTTGGTTCACCCTCACTGGGCTACGTCCAAGGAGTATACGCCGACAAGTTGCCGGTCATACCAAATTACACTATTCTTCACTAGATGTGGATAAAAAGTTCGGGCTAGATCACTTCTATGCCCAGGCTCACTTCCTTTACAAAGTTTAGGGTCATCTCACTGCTTTCCCAAGGATCACTCCCTGTTTCTCTCTCTCTGGCTCACTGCCGGTGGAGAGGATCACCTTCTTTCTCTTCCTTTGCTCACTGCTCTTGGAAGGAATCCACTAATAGTTTATAGACCTGTAAGTATTTTCATTTTCATGAAAGAATGAATCTTTTTCTATATGTAGATGCTCTGTTGAAGTTCAAATTTTACCCGTAGATGAATCTCTCTTTTCACCAAAGGTATCGGGCAAACTTTCAGTTTCCACGCAGCCCGAAAATCACTGCTAGAAATAATCCTTATTTGGAGCGCAAGTCAATCTCTTCATGCAATTATCGGTGCACAAGTCACAACTGGCGCGCAAGTCCTCCTCACACACTTGTGCGACACAAGCTTCCCCAACTCCAAACCTGCGTGACTCTCTTCCTTTTACTCCCAAACCAATATTGGCGCGCAACTGCCAACCGGCGCGCAACTTCAACCACCTGCGTGCAACATCACTTGCGCGACCCACACACCACTTGCACGACCACCACACCTGCTCGACGGGAGCTCTGATTTCTCAAAGTGTTGAACTCCGGTTAAGAATGAAGAGGGGTGGTCCAGTATTTATAGGAATTTGGTCACCCCTACGCGACGATGCGCAAGTCTCTCCTCGACGCGCAAGTCTCACCGCGCAAATCTCTTCTCCTGAAAGACACTTGCGCGACCTAATTCCAAACTTGCACGAACCTCTTTCCTTTGTCATATTTTGATCTTCTGATCTTGAAAAACCGCAGGCGCGCAAGTTCTCAAGCTTCCAAGGCATCGGCGCGCAAGTCTCTTCACGACGCGCAAGTCACCTACGCGACACCACCAATACTTGCGTGACACTTATCCCTTTTTCCATATTTTGATGATCTGATCTTGAAAAAAATATGGCGCGAAAGTTTCCAAGCCTTAATGTACATGGCGCACAAGTCCCTTTTCCAAAAACCACTTTTCTTCATTTGTCAATTTTCAGGCCCAAAAATTTGGAAAACACTGGAAAACGGCACCACCTTGTATCTGTTCTTTTGTACCGCCTCCAGACCATCCATTCCTTTTGTTGACGTTCTTGAATCAAACATGGATCGTTGAACTCAGCTCTTGAACTCGACATTCCATCATGAAATCCTCTTTGTCAACAAATTTGTATGTCATTGTTTTGCTTTGTCAACAATCACCACTCAGATGTACACTTTGTCAACAAACACAATCACCTCAAAAATGCTTCAATGATACCTTGAGGGATTTTTTCCCAAAAATCATGATGGTAGATCCTGATGATAGATCTTTATAGTAGCTTCTGATGGTGTCCTTTAACGGTAGCTTTTGGTCACAATAGACTTAGTCTGGTGGTATCTTCTAGCGACAACTTATAGTGGTATCTTCTAAATTTAGCTTCTAATGGTAGATTCATATGGTAAATTCCAATGATATAAGTCTTAATTTGGTGGTAGATTCTAGTAGTAGCATATAAAAGTAGATTCTGATGTTAGCATCTAACAATATTAAACTTAGTCTGGTGGTAGCTTCTTCCAATAAAAGATTTAGTCTGGCAGTAGAATTTGATGGTAACTTCTGATAATTGCTTCCGAAGGTAGCTTTTAATGGTAGATCCTGATGGTATATTTTGACAATAGACCTTTATGGTAGTTACCGATGGTATCTACTGAAGGTATCTCTTGGTGGTAGCTCATGATGGTATCTCTTGATAGTAGCACCTAGTAGTGTCATGTTTTAGTTTTTAAAGCCTTAATTAATGGAAATAAGATATATTTTAAAAGAATATATTTATATCCTCCTTTTCTTAAAATTGCAGAGCATTTAAATGGGTATTCCACAAATAATTTAATGAGACCCACATTAATGGTCAATTAAAATTATATCTGTGATATAAAATCACAACCATTTCATATCTATTGATTCTAAGACAATAAACTTTATTTTATTATTTATTTCTTGATTTCTCTTGATACTGGAGGTTTTGAATCCTTTCCCTTAGAGTAGAAGAACCTTATTGCTTCCATTGGTTTGATTTCTCCCTATGGTGTTCCCATTCTTTATGTGAATCCCTTGTTTTGGTTGAACAAATATTGTATTGCTTATTTCTTTTAGGTAGGGGTTCCTTCATTTCTCACATAGTGTATCATTCAATTTGGGTTTATTCTTGTTATATTTTGATAATATGATTGTATCTATATTAACTAAGATAAATGAGACAGATTAATTGAAATTGAAAGGGGAATGGGAATGAAATCAAATGATTTTAACATTTTTTATATTATTGATGTTATGAACTATACATGCTAATGCCCCTCTAAAAATCATGGTCATCGGGGGAATTTTCTTATTTTTTAGTTTTAATTTGTGTGGAATACATGCATGTGTTTTTTGTTTTACATCACCCTAAATAGAATTGGTTAATCACTTATACTCGACTAAAAGCACGGTTTACCCTATAAAATTATTATTGTGTGAGAATACCCTTAAAAGTAAAGTGGAACATGATAAATCCCCCTGAATGAATCTGAAAATTGTTATGTGTTTTGTGTGGAATGTGTTGATGAAAGTGGATGTATGGTGTGGTTTTTATATTTTAGTGCATTTCATGAGAAATGTATTTATTTTGGTGGATATGATGGGGTGATGTGAGGAGATTCGGTGGCTGTGGTAGAATTTGGCATGTGGTGGAAAATGTTGGAATTTGGAAATTGTGGAGGAAAGTGATTGTAGATTTGAAATGGTGGTGTTGTGTGGGATTTTTTGAATGAGGTTGAGGATGATGGTGTTGTTGGGATTTTAGTGTATGTTTTTTGTTGTGTGTTGTGAATGTTTCTTGAGTAGTATTGGAATTAACATGGTTTGTATAATGGTTTGTAAATATTAAATTTAATTGGATAATGGAAGAATAAATTGTAATAGGTTGTGTTGTTTAATTGGTGGGAAGTTAAATATAAATTAATGGGATAGAAAATGTGTAATGAAATGGGTTTTTTAATTAAAATGAGTTGGGAATGAAAATTTGTAAATTGGACTGGCTTGTAATGATAAGATGAAAAGTGTCTTGTACTTTTTGGCTCATGGTGTTCTGTGGTGAATGTAGAAGTGGAAGAAAAAGTGGTGTAATTGTGATTTGGTTTTTATCTTTGTAGTAAAACCATAGGTTGGGTTGTGCGTAGATTTATTAATATATATAAACCATATTATTTTGTGATTTCTTTACATGTACCACCCATATCGAGTACCTAGTACCTATAATCAACATTTTTGGGGGTGTTTTTCCAACATACTAGTGGTGATAGTGGATGGATAACAACCCACTCTCCCCCACTACCTCTTCTAGGAGATGATGACATGAACATTTTATGATGGCTAGAAGTTAAAAGTGCCACTGTTAATATGTGATGTGATGTGGTGTGATAGACTAAGTGTCTTTAGGCATGATATGGTGAGATGGGATAAGATGACTTATAGTGGGGGTCATGAATGGTAGGAGGAGGGAACAAGGTTGATGCCCTTCATGTTCATAGTACCCAACTACCTTGGTTATGTAATGAGATGTTATGTGATGTCCTAGATGTCTGCAGGTGGGATGTGATGTGATGTATTTTGATACGTAAGAGGTGGGAGAATTGGTATGTTTTCTATTGGGGTGTGAGAGCAGCTGATCAGTGGTAAAGTGGTGTGGGGTACCTTTAATCAATATGATTCATATTGTGTTATTATACTTGGATGTTTTATTTGGCGATAAAGACTTAATGAGGTTGTGTTCAACTAGATGACCAGTTTAGGTTATTTTGGTTTTGTTGTTTGCTCACAACTGAATTAGTATGTTCTTTTCACATGTTCACGATAGAATTTGGTTTTCCTACTGATTATGCATGTATTCTCGCCCCATGTATATATAAACTATTTTTAGCTTTTCTATAGGACTACATAGACTATTCTAGACATTTTTATTTTGTGCCTTTGGACCGTTTCCATGTTGATGCGTTAGTTTTCTTTTGGGTATTGTAATTTATATACTTTCATTTGTATCTGTTCAATTTATTCATGAATTGTGGGATGACTCTTGGTTATTATATTATATTATGTAATGGAGTTGATTGATCAATGATATCCTATATCCCAATCCTACATATTTTAGAGAGGTTAATTCCTACCATATTTAAATTTTTAGATACTCTTAGTGTTAATCATCAACCTGGGGCCTACTGGAGGCGAAATTTGGGGGTCATCATCTCTATCCCTTCATTTTGGTATCTCTAGGGTGAGGGGGTCATGAAAAAATTTCTATGGTTGGATGAAATCATTTGATGGGATACAAATGATGTGAACTATCTGGGTTAGGAGGCTTATAAGATATTGAGACTACTTTCCATATAGTTCATCCTTGGTAATCTCAAGAGAGGAGATTAAGAGAACAAACTCACCAATAGTAATTTCACATGTTTTATGTGTAATTGGATATTCATATCCATGGACATGTGTAATGGTTCTTATAATTGAGATTATTATTAATTAATATCATGAGTCATATAATCTGATGTATTAATGAAAACCATGACAACGTGTTCCCATGAAGAGGTAAGATACATAGGGTGTGTTATGAGTTATATAACATTAATGAATAAGTTAATAAATGATTTGTCCCTTCCAAATAATGGAAGTATATATATTAAATACTTTTATTTAAATGGAACTATTTTATAAATCCATTTCCATGGTGTGATATCAATATGTTCATTTCTTAAATGTTAAAGAAATAGAATTCAAGCATATAGGTTGATGACACATATGATGCAACATTCTAAAATTAGATATAGAGACAAAGAGATTATATTACACAGTGTATGTTCATATGAGGTTGTATATCATCGTGAAATTAACTTCTTTATCTCTATGTGCCTTAGTGTGTTGCTAGACATTAACCTTGGAATTTAGGAAATTATGCATAATTCCACTTAGAAAGGGGTCTAGAGTGTCACACACTAAGTGTATCCAACACCTAAGTTAAATTCTAAATAAATTTAACATATTGAATAAATATTATTCCTGTGCATGGTTTAATAATTATTCATGTTTGGTTGATTGAAAATATTCATTCACTAGTTATTCAAGAGAATAAATGTGAGTTGAATATTTAATAAATATTTATTTAATATCTTTGTGAATATAATATTTATTTATTTATTGGTTAATAATGCAATGATATTTATTTATTTAAATAAATAGTCATTATTCAAGGTTTAATAAATGATAAGGAGTAATTCCATACCAAGTTAATGGTCTGGTGAAAATGATATATTAAGTATCTTTAAGTCCCCAACCTTAAACATTACATAATATCAAGTTAGGCCAACAATTTGAATTTATTTTACATTGAGAATCTTTTCAGGTTTAAAGTTTTAGATAATTAGGCCATAGATATTACATAAAAACTCAAATTTATACAAAGTGGATACAACTAAAATAGTATCCATTTCTTCCACAATATAAAACTTTTTAAAGATAAACATGATTTATTTTCTTAATAAAATTCTTCTTGACTTCTTCCTTCATCTTACACATCTTTATTCCCTATGTAAAATATTTCAAAAACTTGGGATGGGCATAAAAATCTTAGTAAGTAATATAAAATAAGGAATAAAACCATTAGTCCACGAATATTTTAAACCCATGCAAACATTTTCACAAAATCATAATTTTCACCAATAAAACATAAACTCTATATCATAAGTGATGATATCATAATATTTCTGTAAGACTCAAAGAAATCATAAATCATAATTCATAATGGTAACTTATGAAATCCATATCATACTTACATTGTAGCTTTCAGAGATACATAGGGAGTAAACCTCATGGTCACTTTTGGAATACCCATCATAGTATATTCCCTAAATCTCTTAGGAGAAACCTCATCATTTACCTCCATCAAGTTACCCAATGCATTGGAGAGCTATCATGGGATCAACTGCCCTCAGTTTATCATAGAACCACCCATATACATAATCAATGCCCAAATAACATAACATAATCATAACACATAAAACCATATTAAAGTAAAAATAACATTTCCACATTTTCATTCACAATATATAATTTATAGATATTGACACAATCAATCCAATTAAAAAAACATTTAAAACATTTAAAAAGAATATTTTTGAATCAAAGTGTTCCATACCACTTTGAAAATTTTAAAGGAATTAACATTTTAAAACATTAATGTATATAAAAATAATTCCTTAAAACCATTTTTATTACATTTACATTAATGATAAATATTTATAATAACAAATATTTAAAACATTTAAAATGATGTTTTAGTTAAAGAGTCCCGCAACAATTGAGAAATACTTGAATAAAAATAATTAAAGAATAAAATCAAATGAAAATTTAAATATCACGAGAATATATAAATTCATGATATAAAATTTCAAAAGGGTTGTATTTACACCTTATAGGATAATAAAGGTGCATAATATCAAGACATGCCTCAATTAAAGGAGATTGAGACAAAGTCCCTTAAAAAGACAGTATCATTAGATTAAGTATAAATCAATGGCCTAATTATGTGTGGAAAATATAAATACACCCAATATAAGTGGATATTTAGTGTAAAACAATAAGATTACATTCACAAATATTCTTGAAAAAATAAATCCAATGACATGGATATTTAACTCAATGAAATGAGATTGAGTTAAGATTTCCCTTACCTTGAGTCCGACTTGTCTAGTTTATTATTTAATTTCCCTAATAATAAAATTAGGTTAATTTATAATTTCTTAATAACATTTTTAAATATTATTATTCATTTTATATAAATTATTACCATGTTATAAAAATTACATAATTATTTAAGTTTATATCGGTTGTTTTGTCGATATTCGGTACTTGAGTAAAAAATGAACTTGTTTTGATGTAAATTGTCCATGTGGTCAAAATTTCATCATCTAAAAAATATTTTTCATGATTTAAATATCATATATATCCATTATATATGTGTTTATAATAGTCCATAACATTTTTGGATAATAAATGAAATGCACCATTCATGGAGGCGGTAGGCCGTACGCACACATGAACGCTACTTTCATTTCTTTGTCCTATTGAAGGAATGAAAACTAAAGGATAAATATGTATATTATAATTAAATTCTAATATATATGTTATATATGTTACATAATTTCATTAAATCTATCATTTATACGTTCTAGGTATGGCATGAACGAGTCATATCACTTTGAGGGGGAGATAGTCCACACTTCCTCAAATGAAATTATCGTATTTACACATTATGGAAAGAATAAAGGTATGTTGTAAATAAAAATTACCGAAGAATAGAGAAAATATAAATATAATATAGATCCTATAAAAATATATTTTCATCTTAATGTCCACCATGAGTGGTGGTAGGAGAAAATTGAACAATCATCATTTCATGAGGCAGTAGTTCGCAGTACACAGAAACAATATGTTCTATATCCATTATATGAAGGTGTGTGTAAGTTTTGGTATAAAAATTAGCATAAAAAATCCTTGTATATTTAGGATACTATTTTTGTTATAAAATAATGTAATAAAGAGAGTTTACGTGTTGGAGAAAGAAAGTAAATGAAAGTAGTTTGAGAGAAGACGTTATCTCAAAATCGAGTAACTCCTTTTGATTTTAGCAAAAAGGCTTTATTGAATTGCCTTATTACCAAGTTAAGGCTTATATAATTAAGTTATTAATGTTTGGAGCTTATTTTATCAGAATTTTTATGAGTCAAGGGGTTTTATTTGTGTGATTAATTGGGTAGAGTTCGTGGCCTTTTACAAGAGGGAGGAGGGGCACTTTAGGAAAGTCTTGAAATATTATTTTATTATAAATTGATTTTCAAATTATAATAGATCCAAAGTGATATATTTTTAAGTTAATATGAGTATGGGTAAAAATAATCTCAACCTATAGGTTTTATACAAGTTTATCTCACAAATTTAACCATATCTTTTCGATTTAACAATTAGTTAAATAAATTAACTCTTACCATGTCTTCTTGTATTTTTATACTATATGGTTAATATGTTTACTATAAAATGAAAATAGAACCTAAATTAGATCATTAATTAATATTTTATAATTATATAAGTCATTTTGAAGAATCTAATATATTTATTACAATTATATCATTTAATAAAATAGTATTTGTTTTAAAAACCCATTTATGTCAATTTTGACACTATTTAGTAATTGATTTTTTGTTAAAGTCATATAAACTTGATTAATTATAAAAACTAAATTAAAGTAAATATAAAGTGTCATAATAGTCCATAAATTTTTTGTATGGAATCCAAATTTTAAAATTAATGTTATTTTAATATTTATAATATCATTTATTTGAATCTTTCATTAATAAGGTAATCACTGCATCATCATTATGTCATAATAAAATTTATTTATTTAATGTCTAAAAATTATGAATAAAATACCATGATGTATGAAATATTCTAATATTTACAATGAATACTTATAGTCAAATAGAAAAATTATATAACCCTATATTAAAATTATTTTAGTAAAAAGATACATGTTTATGTTATATTTCTCTTTACTTTAAATTAATTATTATAACATGTCATTATCACACCCAAGTGGCTCCTAAATGCAAAATGTTTAGAATAAGGATTTTATTTGGTCTCCCATGACTCATAAAATAATATTATCTCATGTGTTAGGGTATTTTTATATTATTATAATATTATTTTTACCCTTATTTACCTAATTTACCATTTAACCGTGGTAAATAAAAATAATTACTTAAGTTACTATTTAAAATTTACAAAAATAAAAGGTACCTATTTACGTAATTTGGACCTTATAATTCCAAATATTGAATCAATTTTTACAAATTAAAAATACAAAATTTGCAGTAATTATTTTAAAATTAATTCCCATTGTCAAAACGATAAAATGAGTTTTTAAAAAGTAATAACCATCAAAATATTGATGTGAATTTATATATAATTTAAATGTGAAATTATTTATAATGAATAAAATTGTATTAAATAATAAAAAAATAATCCAATTAAACTTTAAAACCAATTAAAAAGATAATCTAACTATATAAATAAATAAGATGAAAAGAAAATTTTGAATTAAAATGCAGTATTTTTCATTATTCATTAAAATATGAATTTCATCAGAAAAACACCAAAATTTAAACCAAGGTAAATTTTTATGTCCTGATTCCAAATAAGAAGTTTATTATGTTAAATTTAACTTATAAAATTTTCAAAAACTATATTTAAAAAGGGTTCTCCATCAAAAGGCGATAAAAATGTATTTTTTTGGAAAAATACTTCTTTTATCTGAAAAAATTGAATTTGTTCTTATATCATATCTAGAAAAAATATAATATTAATCTTAAAAAATATGTTGAATATATAACATATAAAAATCCATAAAGAGTGATATTATTTTATAAACACAAGTATTCTCTTTTAAATAGGTTTTTATTTAAACACATCCTTTATATTCAATTGGGTTTTTTCCATTTATAATAAATTTAGTAGCCAATGAATAATTATTTAAACATATTTAAACCATATTTTCATAATTAAGTTGATACTAATTCATTACTTCCATTCCAATGACTAATTTATAATGACAACATTTAAATAATAATATTTAGTTGTTCATTTAAGCTCGATGTAGCGTATCATGTATGCTATTGAACATAATGTTTCTTTCTTAAAACTCACAGGATGTTACATAATCCCTCATTTAGTAAATTCCATCCTCTAAATTTTAATTTGGGGTTGGTAACTAGGGTATGAATTTTCAAAATACCTTTATTTCAAATCCACATCGTAAAAAGGGTCAATAAAACTTTCACTTTAAAAGATAGAAAGTGAAGTACAAAGGTCACCTGAGATAACACATACTAGGGTTACATATAGGAAAACATATATATAGAAGAAAAAATATGTGTAAATTTCTAATATATAGTGATATAAAACATGATTAGGAGAAATTTAACAAATATATAACCAAAAACTTGTGATGGGTTAAACGGTCTTTGATTTTGCAGAAGGAAAAGTAAACAATTTTTTTTTGTTTTAAGATCCTTTTCATAAATTTGAGGAATTTATTTATGATCTTGACTAATAAAATAAGTAAACACACTTACTTGACATGTATAGTTTTATCCATAAATATAATTCCACCACAAAATCGTCTTTTTCCCAAATCGATGAGTATTTAAGATGACTTGGTTATTCTTGAAGCACTGGAATGAACTACTAGAGAATCAAATAATACAAAAAATAGGAACCTTACATTTCCCATATATTTAGACATTAACCAAAACAAAAATGGTTATTACAAGATCATATAATCCCCCCAAAAGAATAATCCTTTATAAGGAGAAGGACTAATTTTAATCTCTAAAATTCAACAGTAATACCCAAAGTTCAACATAGACCATTCAACAAACAAATGTCCTTAAAATTCCTCATAATAATCAAAAAAATATTTAAACCCAAAATTCATAAGGATTTTATCATATAGTCTTCAATAATAAATATTAACATTTTTCTCCAAATAACATCAACTACTCTTAAAGTCTTATACTAAAAAGTAATTAACCTAATCATATATTCTCCATGATAGGTTAATCATTTCCACAAATAACACAAATCACCATATGTCCACAATAAAAACATATATTATTATAAAATAAAATTAAACCACTAATATTTAAATGAAATACCATAGTATTATATTTTCGTTAGTCATATAGTGTTCCCAAAATAGCGAACATCTTCCAAAATAACATTTATCACTTAATCACCAAATCATTTTTCTATACTAAGGATATCCATTTTATAAGACATAAGTTCACCAATCAACTTATTATTAATCCATAAAATAATTTAACTAAAAATAATAAGTCATACTAACTAGGGACATCACGTAGTCCAGTGGTAGGTGATAAATCCCAATCGTACTTCAGTTGTCGGTTCGATTCCCACATCCTTGTCTGACGCGATGGGTTGTCACAAAGTCTGTGTGTTTTCCTTTTTCAAAAACTATATAATTTTATAACATTCCCAAAAATGAGATAAAATACTCAAAAATAACCATTACACATTTTAACCACAAATTTTATCTTATTCATTTCATTTTTCATCTCAAAAAATAATAACCCATAATTACCTCAAAAATATATGTCTCCAAAAATACCATTAATTACCTTTAAATTTCATCACATAACCTCAAATAGGATTTCAAAGATACTTATCTTATGATCAAACTAAAAATTATAAACTCATGATGATATACCTAACTCTTAAGAAAACATCATAGTATCCAAATTTGTCTAAACTGACCTCTAATACCAACTATAAGGCCCCAACCTTAAACATTACAAAATATTGAGTTAAGTCAATAATTTGAATTTATTTCACATTGAGGATCTTTTCAGGTTTAGATTTTTAGAAAATTAGGTCGTATCTATTACATAAAAACTCAAATTTATAAAAAGTGGCTATAACTAAAACAATATCCATTTCTTCCACAATATAAAACTTTTTAAAGTTAAATATTATTTCTTTTCATGATAAAATTATTCTTTACTTATTTATTTATCTTACACATCCTTATACCTTGTGTAAAACATTTAAAAAATTTGGGATGAGCATAAAAAGCTCAGTAAGGAATATAAAATAAGGAATAAAACCATTATTCCAGGAATATTTTAAACCCATGAAAACATTTTCAGAAAACCATACTTTTCACCAAAAAAGCATAAACTCTTTAGCATAACTCATGAAATCATAAGATTTCTATAAGACTCAAAGAAATCATAAATTATAAAACACAATGGTAACTTGGGGAATCCATATCATACTTACACTGTAGCTTTCATATCTATATAGGGAGTAACCTTCATAGTTACATTTAGAAAACTCATCATAGTATATTCCCTAAATATCTTAAGATAAACCTTATCGTTTACTACCTTCATGTTACCCAATGCATTGGAGAGCTATCACGGGCTCACCCACCCTTAGTTTATCATGGAACCACCTCTATAAATAATAAAATCCAAAGTAATATAACATAATCATAACACATAAAACTAGTTTAAAGGAAAAATAACATTTCCACATTTTCATTCACAATATATCATTTAAAGATACTGACATAATCAATCCAATTAAAAAACACATTTAAAATGTTTAAAAAGAATATTTTTGAATAAAAGTGTCCCATACCACTTTGAAACTTTTAATGGAATCAACATTTTAAAACATTAATGTACATATAAATAAATCCTTAAAACCATTTTGAAAACAAGGACATTAATGGGAAATATTTAGAATAATAAATCCTTAAAACATTTAAAACAATGTTTTAGTTAAAGAGTCCTCTAACACTGGAGAAATACTTGAATAAAAATAATTAAAGAATAAAATCAAAAGAAACTTTAAATATCACGAGAATATATAAATTCATGATATAAAATGTCAAAATGGTTGTATGTACACCTTATAGTATAATAAATGTGCATAATATCAAGACATGCTTCAATTAAAGGATATTGAGATGAAGTCCCTTACAAAGATAATATCATTAGATTAAGGATAAATCAATGAAATAATTATGTGTGAAAAATAAAAATACACCAAATATAAGTGGATATTTATTTTAAAACAATCATACATCATTCACACATATTATTGGAAAAATAAATCCAATGACATGGATATTTAACTCATTGAAATGAGATCAAGTTAAGATTTTCCTTACCTTGAGTCTGACTTGTCTCATTCGTTCATTAATTTCCTAAATAATAAAATTAGGTTATTTTTTAATTTCTTATGAAACTTTTTAAATATTATTATTCGTTTTATATAATCTATTACCATGTTATAAAAATTACACAATTATTTAAGTTCATATCGGTTGTTTTGTAGATATTCGGTACTTGAATCGAAAATGAACGTGTTTTGATGTAAATTGCCCATGTGGTAAAAATTTCATCATCTAAAGAATATTTTTAATGATTTAAATATCACATATATACAGTATATATTTATTTATAATATTCCATAACATTTGGAGATAATAAATGAAATTCACCATTCATGGAGACAGTAGGCCGTACGTATGCATGAACGCTACTTTCATTTCTTTGTCATATTAAAGGAATGAAAACTGAATGATACATAGGTATATTATAATTAAAGTATAATATATATGTTATATATGTTACATAAGTTCATCAATGACATCCTTTATATGTTCCATGTATGGCATGAATGAGTCATATCACTTTGAGGGGCGGTAGTCCACACTTCCTCAAATGAAATTATCATATATACACATTATGGAAAGCATAAAGGTATGTTGTAAATAAAAATTAAATATTCATAGAGATAATATAGATATAATAAATATATTATATAAATATAGTTCCATCATAATTTCCACTATGATAGGTGGTAGGAGACAATTAAAAAATCATCATTTAGTGAGGCAATAGTTTTCCATACACAGAAATAATATGTTCTATATCCATTAGATTGAGGTGTGTGTAAGTGTAGGTTGAAAAATTATCATAAAAAATCATAGTATATTTAGGATACTTTTGTTTTTATAAAATAATGGAATAAAGATATGTTAGTGGGTTGGAGAAAGAAAATAAATTAAAGGAGCTTGAGAGAAGATGTTACCTCTAAATCAAGTAACTCCTTTTTATTTTAGCAAAAAGGATTTCTTGAATTTACTTATGCCCAATTTATGGATTCTATGAGGAAGGTAGGGATGTTGGGAGATTATTTGGGTAGAATTTTGATGAGACAAGGGGCTTTAGAGATGTGAGTAAGTGGGTATAGGTGGCGACCTTTTATAAGAGGGAGGAGGGGCATTTTAGAAAAGTCTTGAAATATTATTTTATTATAAATTGATTTTAGAATTATAATAGATAAAAATTAATATATTTCTAGGATAATATGATTATGGGTCTAAATACTCTCAACCAGTAGGTTCTAGATAAGTTTAGGTTACAAATTTAACGTTATCATTTGGTTTTAATCTTTAGTTAAATAAATAAACTCTTACCACGTCTTCTGGTATTTTTACACTATATAGTTAATATATTTACTATAAAATACCAATTAAACCTTAAGTGGATAATTAATTACATTTTTAACATTATATAAGTCATTTTTCAAGATATAATAATTTTATTACTATTATATCATTTAATAAAGAAATATTTGTTTTAAAAAATCATTTATGTCAATTTTGAGACTATTTTGTAATTGATTTTTGTTAAAGTCATAAAAACTTGATTAATTAAAAAAACTACATTAAATAAAATATAACATGTCATAATAATCAAAAAAATTAGTTTATGGTATAAAAATTTTCAAATTACATTTATTTTAATATTTATAATATCATTTATTTGAATCTTTCATTAATAAGGCAATCACTACATCATCATTATGTCATAATTAAATTTATTTATTTAATGTAAAAAAATTATAAATAAAATTCCTTTATGTTGGAAATATTTTTATATTTTAATTAATATTTATATTCAAAGAGATCAATTAGATAAACCCAAATTAAAATTGTTTTAGTAAAAAGATACATGTTTATGTTATATTTCTCTATACTTTAAATTAATTATTATAACATGTTAGTATCACACCCAAGAGGCTCCCAAAAGAGAAAATTTCTGAATAAGTATTTCTTTAGTCTCCCATGGCTCATAAAATAATATTAATACATGTTTTAGGTTAGTTTTATGTTATTATAATAGTATTTTTACCCTTATTTACCTAATTTACCCTTTAACCGTGGTAAATAAAAATAATTACTGAAGTTTCTATTAATAATGTCCAAAAATAAAAGGTAAATATTTACATAATTTGGACCTTATAATTAAAAACATGGAATAAATTTTTACAAATTCAAAACACATAAGTTTTAGTAATTAATTTAAAATTAATTTCTATTGTCAAAATGATAAAACACGTTTTTAAAAAGTAATAACCATCAAAAGATTGACGTATGTTTAAATCCAATTTAAATGTGAAATTACTTAAAATGACCAAAATTGGATTAAATGATAATAAAATAATCCAATTACACTTTAAAACCAATTAAAAAGACAATATAACTATATAAATAAATTAGATGAAAATATAGTTTTGAATTAAAATCCAGTATTTTTCACTATTCATTAAAAATATGTATTTCATCAGAAAAAATACCAAAATTTCAACTATGGTAAATTTTTATGTCGTGATTCCAAATAAGAAGTTTTTTATGTCAAATAGAACTTATAAAATTGTCAAAAACTATATTTAAAAATAGTTCTCTATCTCAAGGCTGTAAAACTGTATTTTTTTGAAAAATAACTCTTTT
Source organism: Viscum album (assembly GCA_963277665.1). NCBI lineage: Eukaryota > Viridiplantae > Streptophyta > Magnoliopsida > Santalales > Viscaceae > Viscum > Viscum album. Next base: position 544,667,542 of record OY728157.1, read on the forward strand.
ATCCAAAAAAATGGATTTGTTCCTATATAATATCTAGAAAACATATAATATGAATCTTAAACATTACATTGAATATATAACATATAAAAACCAATAAATAGTGATATTATTTTATAAACACAATTATTCTCTTTTAAATAGGTTTTCATTAAAACACATCCTTTATATTCAATTGGTTTTTATTTCCATTTCAAAGAATTTTGATAAATAATGAATCATTATTTAAACATGTGTAAACAATATTTTCATAATTCATTTTATACTATTTATTCCCACCATTCCAATGAATAGGTTATATTGGTAACATTTAAATAATAATATTTAGTTGTTCGTTTAAGATCGATGTAGCGTATCATTTTTATTATTGAACATAGGGTTTCTTTCTTAAAACTAGGGATGTTATAGTATCATTTAATTAAATATTAATTTATTTATTCAAGAAATGAAATTTATTTATCTATGAGTTTATTTCATGTAAAATAATAATAATAATAATAATAATAATAATATTAATTAGATATAGGGTTTTACAGGGATTAAAATAATAATAAGGTATAATGTGAAATTATTATTCTATAACCATAGATCTATTTAAATATAATGATATTGTTATCAACCCTAATCATCTCTGTACACAATGAAAGTATAGAGAGAATCCTCTTATGCCCTATAGAGTTTTTCCTCTAGAACTCTCTCAAGAATGTAGAGAAATTTTCCTTCTCCACCCTCTCGACTCTAGAGAGAACAAAAGAATCCATAAAACATCTAAGAAATTATTATGAAGATCAATGAATAATGAAACTAACATTATAATCTTACATTCTAGAACCCAAGGATTTCAATGGTGATGTTTTGAGGTCCGTGTTGCATGTGTGGATCACTACTAGTGGGATTCTACCCTTGAATCCTTTGACACAATAATGATACGACATAAATTTATCATCTAATTCGATAATGAAGAAATAATTCCAACATAAGGAAATTATTTATTTACATAAATTAATTATAAATTTTATGTGATGATCCTATCTCATGGATTCTGGGGTTGCTATTTGTCTAATTATAAGGATAAATATGAAGAAGTTGATAAATTTCAATTGTTGGTAATGGGCTTGACCTCTTATACTGTGCTCTAGAAACGTCATGTATTTGATAAATAGTTATCATGGACCGTAATAATGTATGTTATAGATTTTTCCTTTTAAATTTTATCCATATAACATTTATTATGGAACCTGATTTGGAAAAGGGGTTGACACAAAACATTTCTACATAACTATTTGTTCATAAAAAATCATACATGCCAACTAAGAATAAGATTGGATATGTTTGTGAAAAAATATATTTGATGATTGATTTAAGATTTTTTGGAGGTTTATTTAGTTAAAAATATGAATATAAGAAGACTGTAACCTTGTAAAATTATCTTATATATTTTATAGAATTTAAGTTCCAAGATTTTAAGAGATTTTATTAAAGTTTTAAATTAAGATATTTGGTGATAGACTAGATTAAAAGACTCGATATTTTTTTTGGTATTTTGAATTATTTTTTCCGAGATCCTTAGAATTTTTTTGATTAAATTGGTTAAGATCCTTAAATATAAAATATATTAAAACAATTTTATATATTTTGAGTCAAAGTAGTATATAAAAATTATATTTTAATGGGATTTGATTTATTAATTAATTTATGATATTTAATCAATTAATTCCTTATAATAAAATATAATTAGAGGAAAAAAAATTAACTTAGGGAAATCAAGAATAATTATTATTCAACAAAAATAGAGAATTTAGGATAGAAGGAAATAAATCTGTACTGAAGAATATTCCATAGAATTGATGGTAGAAGAATTTAGTGAGAAAATATTGATGAAGAAAAATAAAATTATTGAGGAGGAACTGAATTGATAATCATATTAATTTAATAATAATATAATTTAATAATTATAAGCAACAGAAAATTAGAACAGGAGTCAGACCAGTGTGCATGAGTTCTCTTAACTATCATTCAACATAATCTTTATTGCATTGCTTTGAAAAGAGGGAAGGATGATCATATTAATAATTAATATTTATTATAATTAGTCCTTAAATACTAAAGTGTATCTATAATTTTTTTGTAAATAGTTCAATTTTGGATTCGAGGAGAAGTTTCTTCAACACTAACACTCGCTTTGAAGGCATGAGTTGGTGTAATGATTATAATCTTGGAAGGATTCCTAACATGGAATCATGGATAATTCCTAATAATTTGTATTATGATTTATAAAATAATTATATGATATATCCCAAGTATGATACCATAAAAAGGGTGCAACTGACACAATTTATGTACATATGTATATTTATGTATATGTATATTATCATGAGAAACTGGAATATCCCACCATGTTTCAAAGAGTATGCCATCTCTATCGAATTTTGTTACCTATAATAAATTTATTTTATAATTTAGATTACCAGAATATATTTATCTTCACCATATAATGATTATTATTTTGTGTAAAATTAATGTGATAATGCCCATGGAGTATTGGTTGCATCAAAGGGTTATAATAATTCTCTGCTATAATGAGAACCTATAGATTCTGTGACAATATTCTTAAATAAAAAATATTTTTTTAAATAGGTTGAGGGTATATAACTATACTATTAATAAAAAATGAAATTCCATTTTAGATTTGAAAAAGAGGGAACCCAATGCATGGATCATAGGCCTAGAGGCACAAAGGCTTAAGAGAATATAACCCTAAGTTCAAAACATGGTTCAAAGGACCCAGTGACCTGAAAGATCAGAAGACGCCACTCATAAAGAGATGAATTGAATGCCCCAGAGGAAGTATGATTCACACCAAGTGCCAATAAAATGTCTCACCACCCCCTACTAGAGAAATTACACCCATGTTTCCACTTAAATATTAGGAATCTAGATATATCAATATGATGGGGGAACAAATGATGTTTGACTATCAGGTGCTGGAGGATCATAATCATTGAAACTTCTTTTCATCAAGTTCATACTTAGTGATCTCTAAGAAGAGAGGTCATAAGTAAAAAAACTCTAATAGTAATTCCATATGTTTTATATGACATTGGATATTCCTATTCATGAGAATGTGTATTTATACATTTACTTGAAAAAATTATTAATTTATATCATGAATTATGTACTTTGATGCATGTAAAAAACCATGATGACATATTCTCATAGAGAAGTATCATGCATTAGGTATTCCGTAAGAGATATGGTATTAATTTAACAACTAATAAGGTATTTATACCTTTTGGATTAATGGAAGGAGTCATATATGAACCTTTGGTTGAGATAGAATTATATGAAAAAATCTATGGCCTTGGTTATTATAGAAAAGTTCATTTTGAAAAAATAAATGAAAGATAAATCAAGCATATAGCGTGATGATACAAGTATGAATCCTACTCAAAAAGATACTAGTTTACAAATGGATTATATTATACAGTATCATTCATAAGAATGATACATTCTCAATGGGTATATTTACATGTTGATAGATGCTGATATTGGACTTTAGGAAAGTTCTACCCATATCTATTAATAAAGGGTCTGAGAGGGATACACACTAAGTGTATCAAAAAAAATTTAAATTTTATTGAATTTAAGTTTAAGAAAAAATTTATTCCAAACTAGTGAAATGATATTTATTCTAGTTTAGATGATTATAAAAATTCAATCATGAGATATTTGAGTTTATAATATTCAAGTATAATTTAATATATTTATTATTTATTCATAAGTTTAGTGAATATAAATATTTATTTATTCCAAAGTTAGTGAATAATGTAAAATAAAATTTCATTCATATTACGTGAATATATATTAAAATAAATATTTATTCACCAGTTTAGGGAATATAATATTTATTTTATTTTACTGAATGAATATATTTTTATTCAAGATTTGATAATTTTTATTGGATAATATGGATCAGGTTTAATGATCCATTATAAATGATTTATTTTATTTAATTAATTAATTAAGTATTTATTTATTTAAGAAAAGATATAAGATAATTAAAATTACTTATGAAATAATGATGTTTTATTATGATTATTATTTTATTAATTGAAACATGAGGAATAACTTATATTAAATAAAAGCATAAGGCCCTTTGTTTAATTATATTATTTTAACCTAAGCATATATTATAAAGTATGTCATTTTTATCATAGATAATTTAGATTTTCATAGATGTTGTTTAATATTCTCTCAAGTCCTAGAGAGAATTATCTAATTCTACGTCTCTCAAGAACTTGGAGAGAAAAAAATATATTATTGTTGCAATCAATGATGGATGATTTAAATCATCTATTCTTCTCATGCTTGTACTCAAGAGATCAAGAACATATTTCAAAGTTTCATGGAGCACATGTGGATATGTCTAAAGGGATCATCAATTGGATTCTTAAATGCGATGAAAACATAATAGAGTGGTTAAAATCAATATTTTAGTAAGAATAATATTATGGTTGGGGTAATTATATTTAAATTAATTATAAATTAAATATGTGTGATATTTATTTATGAAATTATAGGAAGAATGTTTCATATTATTTGGATTTTTATCTGTTTAATATGATGAAAAATAATTTTTTTATTCCAAATAACACTTATGTTGTTCCCCCATAGTATTAATGTGGTATCAAAGTGGTCACATTTTAATTTATAATTATATAAAATTATTTAATCAATTTTTATATACTGGGTTTCTAGTATTCATGTTTATGTTTTCATTATGCAACCAATAGTTTAGGAGACATCTTAATATGACTTTTCATGGCCAAGAATGGGCCAAAATCATGTAAAGAACACTCAAAGAATCTATTAGGAGGTGCTAAGGTTGCTAGTTTCATGACATGACTACACTATGTGTAGTTATAGAGCACACACCATGTGATAGTTTTTACTCAATGAAAGTTACACACAACCTATTTTGTGGTATTTCATGTGGGTCAATAATCTATGTCATTAACACACCACATATTGACCGCCAGTGTGGCATGTAATGTGCAATGGCTGGTCACACACTGTGTACATCACAAAGCTTTCCAGCACTACATGATGAGGTGTATTGTGTGGTCATGCACACTACGTAGACTATATGGTTTTACCACACAGAGTTACATGCTATGTATATGACAATATGCAGTATGGGAGTTACATGTCATGTGATACCTGATGAAGCTCATATTTTCACATATTTTATTCTTTAATTAAATTTTTTTAAACCTAAAATAGTGTTATTTAATGGGAATTTATCAGATATTTAGGTTTTTTAAGTATTTTGAGCTTAAATGCAAAAATTTCCTAATTCTGGATTTTTAACATATTTTTATGTCTTTGGTATTTCAATAATATCTTTTAAATTATTGATCCAAATTGTGTAATTCCTTTTTTGGAAGATTACTTGATTTGTTTTTTAAGTATATATCAACTGGAACAAATCAAAATTCGAATATCTAAGGCCCAAAATAAATTTATCTTTGTGGAAAGTTTTTATGGACAACATGGTGGACCCCACATCACTAATTAAAGCATAAATCTAGATAAATATGTCCAAATTCAATGATTACACTTGGATATCGAATAAAAATGATAGAATCAACTCCATGTTAAATTTAAATGGAAAATTTGCTCATGAATGATTGCATTGAATGAGTCAAACAAAGGGAAAAATTTAGGAAACATTCTAGAATAAAAATGTATAGTACATAATTAAATCATAACTTTCTCATAGAGTTTCAAAATGATATTAAATTTTCATGGTAAATAGAGAATTGAATTTCTAACAACTCTCTAGAAGTGTCCAAAGTGAGATTAGACAGATAAAGGGGTGTACACGACGTGAACTCCTAGAACATGTTGCAAACATGGTCAAATAGTCAAAGAAGCGTCCACAGATTCAACGTGATGTGGAGAAGAAAATGGATCTAAAGTAAATTACATGTAACCTCTACACACATCATGACGATTAAGGGACATTGAAAAATAAATGCGACGCTACAATTTCTACAAGGGATGTGGCCTATAAATAGGGCCCTTAGTAGTCCTTCCAAAGCATTCTGGGCATTCCTGGGGAGCCTAGACCAAAGGGAGCTATGCTGGTGGAGATCCTCTCAAGAGGAGGAGCATTACACGAATTAACCAAGACATGATGGGCTAAAACTCCAAGAGGCGAGTGTAATTAAAGATCCAAGGGCATTCCTCTTTTGAGTTTAGGCTTTTAATTGTAAAATATTTTATTTTAAATTATCCTGGATATTGTTTTATTTATTTAAGGAGGTATCTTTCATTATTGTTTTCATTTTATTCTAAATTGATATGGATTAATTTATATCTTATGAAAGTAAATTGGTTTATCTCATTATTTAAATTTATTTGGTGAGGTATCACCTTTGAGCACGATGAGTTAAATCTGTTTTGATTGTTTGGAGGTCTTTGGATAATCGGATCACTTTTACAAGAGGTTCAACACCCATATTTGAGGTTTCAATATTGTGTCTTGTTAATTTAGGTGTTTAATTTTAGGTCTTAAAGTATACATTGGATAACTTAATTGGAATACATTCGTAAACAATGATAATGGGAATGTCCAAAGTTCAATGTTTTTCCACCACTGCCTTCTTAGCTTATTCTTCTTAGTATGATTTACTTTTTATTTCTAATCACTAGCTTAGATTTATTATTGCATTCAGAATTTTATAGTTTAGTTATTTTTAAGCCTTCCCCAAACTATACTAGTTTAATTTAATTATATTATTAAAATAATAGTGGTAATAGAAAAATGGTGCGTGTGAGTGGCCTCCTTGAGATCGACCCTAGGGTGTTCCACTATGGTACATTTTTAGAAAAATAAGAAATTAATTGAATAGTGGTTCATGAAAAACCTCTACCATCAATTTGTCATCATTTTTTTGGGAGGCCAAGCGCTTACAAATGTTTTTTTTCATAAAAAAAATAAAAAACTTCAAAAAACAAAAAAGATAGAGATTCATTACAAATCATTTTTTTAGGTCAAGATGGATTATTTTAGTAATTTATCATATTATTGGCCTAAAGATCATTTATGTAGAAGGGGAGAATTTTTGAAGAAAAAAAGTGAGGAGCTATAACTCCAACTAGAAAACCTTTCTACCCTCATTCAAGAATCCAATGTCCGATGGTCGGAACCTGAGCCAAAACCAAAACCAGAATGAATGGTGCAAGAAATATCACCAATAATTTTTTATATTAAAAAATCCAAAGTAGGTTAGTAGGATCTTCTAATGGAATTAATTACATCATCCCTTACTCAACCATTGCTTGAGGAGGTCCCTAAATTACACATTCCAGCTGATGCAATTATGAGAGATCAAAAGTTTTTGTAATAATCTTAGAATAGCTTTGTTGATGATAACTTGAAACATGATCTTCCCATTCCTGGTAATGAAACATCCACACTTTTCTACCTCTCTTTTTTTGGAAGTAAATGATGAATATGCACCTGTTGAGATTGAGCTTCCAATGGTCCTGCCTGAAGAGATCAACATTCAATCTGTATTACATGAAAGGGAAGATTTTTTTTGATTCAGCATGCTTTAATATTATTTAGTTTAAATTGTTTTCTAACTTCCATTATATTGAAAATTCTAATGCAGTGAATGATGAGAAGTCCCTGGATGAAAAATAAGAGTATGGAGAAGTCATGGAAAAAGAAGAGGAGGACCCATTATTTCTCCTACCCCCATCATTCTAGTTATACCATGTTGTAATGAGGGAGGAGCTGGTGTACTCTATCCATGGGTTCCTCCATGATTGGTGAAAGCTGAAAAGCACTGGAATAAAGAAGTTTTGGTAGTTCATGAACAAGAAACCCCATCCACCTTCAGATTGGGGATAATCCATTATAACTTCCTGAATAAGGGTAGTAAAAACCTATCACCATCTTGGGGGTAAAAAAATCATTATCCCTCTCATTTCCCCTATCTATTCATTTTTCATTATTTTCCTATTGTATTTTTATTTACTACTTTGTAGGAAAAATTGGTAGTAGCTAAGAGCTTAACTCAATGCTACCTCTGGAAAATAATGTCAGGGTGTATCTTTACTTCTCTTTAGTTTTAATGCCCTTATTTATATTTTATTAAGTTGAAATGAAGGGTAGTGAAATTTAAATGTGGGGGGAGTTTCGACCAACTTAGTTGTTTTTGTGTTCCTTTTTGTTTTGTTTTTTAATTTTTTAGAAACCTTGAGATTTAATGAATATTCTGATCATTTTTTATACATTAATTGATTTTGAGAAAATTTAAATGATTTTTGAAAAAAATGGGTTTTAAATGATTTTTGATGCAAAAACCTTTTCCTTGAAGCTAATTTTCAAGTTTTTTTATGAGTTTGACTAATTTCTGAAATCCATGCCCATGAAACACTGAACCAAATTATTTTTATAGTCATGTGAGGTATTTTGAAAAACTTTGAAATATTATTTCTAAAACCCACACTTCCTTGAGGGAAATTAGATTTTGTGTGATAACTATAACTTTTGATTTTTCTCTTTTGAATCTTTGGATTTTATGGAATTTTTTTGATATGATTAAGGCACTACTTTGGATAGCCACATTTTAAATTGAGACCCACTTTTACATCTATCCTTTGTTATCCCTTAGAATCCATGAATTTACTTATATGTTTAAGCCACATTACACGCAGATTTATCCTTACCTACCCACACTTTCAGTATTTCTACATGGATATTTCAAAGTTTGAGTATGGGGGAAGGGAAAGTACTCAGGTGAGATGGCTTCAGGAGGGAGATCAGAATTCGGGGTACTTCCATGCTTTCATTAAGGAGCGTTGGAGAATACAGAGGCCAAACATCTGGAGGGAGGACAAATCTTTTTCTACAGATCGGGAGGAAATTGGGGTTTTGGAAAATGAAGAGGTGTAGTCCCTAATGGCTGGTCCTAATCTGAGCATGGTAGGGGGATACCCGAGGGGGGAGGAGGAGTTTTTTGAGGGTATTCAAATTATTTTTTTGGGGTTCATTGATGAGGGCATGAGGAGACTTCTGGTGGAGGATGATGTGCATGAGGCAGTTTGGTCCTTGAACCCGGACAGTGCCCTGGGTCCTGATGGTTTTCTTGGGTCTTTTTATAGGGCGACTTGGGACATCATTAAAGGTGATCTGGTTCGGGCTATCCAGGACTTCTTCCAGGGGGGTCTCTCCATCGTATTGCCTGTGCATCCAAACTGGTACTCATTCCTAAGGTGAGTAATCCTTAGTCCATTGACCAATACATTCCCATTAACATGTGTAACTTATCGTAAAAAATCTTGTCCAGCATACTCAATAGGAGAATGGACACCCACTTGGACTCATGGATTAATCCTGAGCAGCATGGATTCATTAAAGGTCGGCCAATCCAGGGTGCAATTGGTTTGTCCCAAGAAATGAAAAGTGGGATCAATAAAAAGTCCATTGGGGGAAATCTTGTGGTCAAATTGGATATGATCAAGGCGTATGATAGAATGGAATGGTGCTTTGTACTAAAATTCTTAAAGTTCATGGGATTCTCCAACTGGACAATTGATCTCCTCTTTCGTTGCTTCAGCTTGGCGTGGATCTCTACCTCGTTCATGGGTAAAAAATTTGGCTTCTTCAAGGCCTGTTGGGGGCTCAGGAAAGGGGATCCTTTGTCTCCCACCATCTTCATTCTTGCTCAAAATGCCTTTAGCTGCTACATCAATAAGGGCATTGTCATAGGGAAAATTCTCACCTACCATAGCAGGCATACCATGAGAGGAATCTCACACTTGATGTTTGCTGATGACACAGTTATGTTCATTAATGGTAGTAGAAGATCAATGAAAGGGTTGAAGAGGGTTCTTAAGTAATATTGCAAGTGGAGCGGACAGGTGGTAAATTCCGACAAAAGCCTCTTCTTCACAGCAAGGAGTGCCTCTCCAAGGAGGAATCAAGACTTAAGGGCCATGCTGAATATGAATAAGGGCATTTTTCCCATGGATTATCTGGGAGCTCTAGTCAGCCCATCTTGCCTCAGGGTGAAGCATTTTGATAAGCTCATTAGCAAGCTTACTAGGCGTATTAAAAACTAGAAAAACAAGTTTTTATCCTTTGGAGGCCGAATCACTCTGGTTAACTGTGTGTTAGTCTCCACGACGATGCATGTTTTGTCTACCTTGAAGGTTCTGAAAACTGTGTTTTCAAACCTGGATAGAATAATGGTGTCATTTATTTGGGATGGGCAGATGGAGGGCCATCATCATTGGGCTTCAGGTAAACGGCTGGCCAGACCCCATTTGGAGGGGGGAATAAATTTAAAGAGATTCCCTCAACCATTCAAGGACTGCATGCCAATCTCTCTTGGGAGGTCCTAGAAGGAAGAATTCTATGGGGTAGAACAATGCAGAATTTTCACGGTCTTAATGGGAATAGTCAGAGAAGGCATCCTTCAAAGATATGGAACCTAGTTCAACCGTATTTGGAAACTCTGCAACAATATTCTCAGTGGATTATCGTAAGAGGGGACATAAGATTCTGGCAGTAGGATTGTGGGGTAGGGAGGCTATGATTCCCAGGCTGTCTGGCTCCAGATATCACCTTTAAAGAGGCTTCCTTCCATACGAGGTTCCTTAAGGCCATCCTCAAAAGAAACCAAAAGGATATGTTTAAATCTGTTTTTTCAAATGATGACGATGACCGATTATTTTTCACAGGTACCTCATCGGGTTCTTTATCCATCAAAGAATTTGATATCTTGACAAGAGAGGTGGTAAACGTCGACCAGTGGGGGGAGACTCTGTGGTGTAAAGTGATTCCTTCCAAATTAAATTTTTTGAAGTGGAGAGTGAGACACAAGGCTCTACCAACAGATTCTAACCTTCAACGAATAGGGATCCCAACGGTCTCCCGGTGCTGGTGCTGCAGGTCTCCGTGCACAAAATCTTGTGGGGCAGCTTTTTTACAATAGTGAATGGGCTAGGGAGTCTGGAAAACCTTCAGGGCCTTTTTTGGATGGAACGACTATGATGGAAACTCAGAGGACTTTCTTCATTCCTAGTTTAGGGGAGCTGAAAATGAAGGTGATGAAAGGAAAGCAAGGGTACTCATTCTCACTGCTGGGTACTGAACTATATGGAAGGCCTGGAATAACAAGCACCACAGTATATTCTCGGTCTCTTAAGTCATTATTCATTTTAGTGTTAAAAACACTATGCTGGACCTGCTTAGGCTGTGGTCGGACTGCAAGTCGGCCCCCTCCTTACGCGCTGAAGATCGATGGGCTGGCTTTCTTGGACTTGGGAAGTGGGTGAGTTGGAAGGCACCACTATAGGGATTGAAGCTTAATGTCGATGGCTCGTTGATCGGAGGGGATATGCGGGGAGGGGGTGTCGTGCGGGATCAAACCAGCTCTGTACATTCAGTGTTTTCTGCTTCGTTTGGGGGAGGTGATGCGCTTCAGAAAAAAGCCCGGGCTATGGAAGCAGGTTTGCAGCTGTGTGTGAGCAGGAATATGGTGATTTCTTCGGTGGAAACTGATTCATTGGTGCTGTTCAATGCACTGCAAAAAAAAAGCAAGATACCATGGAGCATTATTTATACAGTCAGGCGCTGCCAGACTGTTATTGGGGTGTGCATAGAGATCTCTCAAACCTGGAGGGAGGGAAACATGGTGGCGGACTTTATGGCATCTACGGAAACATCAAACAATACTTTTTCTTCCTTCTCATCTTTGGGGTCCTTTCCTGCCGAGGGTTTGAAGTTTGTCATAGATGATGATTTGGGGTTGCATTAATTTCGACCCCCGTGACTTCTTTCCTTGTATCAGGATTATTGATTGAAATAAAAATGTTAACTTTCAAGTCAAGTATGGGGGAAGGGCCTTTCTTGTGCATTATTTGGGTTGTGTTTCATTTGTTGGTGATGTGAGGTGTGTATCAACATTTTGAGCAATGAAGAATGAAATAATTGGGAATGAGTCATCATTTTCATTTGTTTCATTCGGTTCTCCTTCAAAAAAAAAAGAAAATAAAGAAAAAAAAGAAAATAAAATATACGCCTTTCTGGAGATTTAAAAAAAATATAAAAAAGAAAATAAAGTTGTGCCTTTCTAGAGATCTAAAAAAAAAGAAAAAATGGTGGAGAACTTGGATGATATAATTATTTTTAATCAATGATTGTCTCATATCCCATGTAAAAAAAATTGTTGTGTTGTGTTTCACATTTTTAGGGAGATTGAGTGAAGAATTTCATACATTTTCACTTGATTATTCATGTATTTTACTCAAGAGTCCAACCTCCTCTTTCTAGCCATAAATTATCATAATAATTTTCCCACCAACCCTAGTCCATAGAGTCATTTTAACCTTTAATTAAACCCCTCATGATTGAAAATGTTTTCATGTTTTATGCTGTAGAGAAATGATAATTTTTATAAGACTATGGCGATATATGCAATTTCCAAGTATGAGAATAACTCCAAAATTAATTTCTCTTGAGTGAAGTGTGACATAAAATTTAATGTGAGGTTGGTTGTGATTGGGACATGGATGGATTTATGAGGTTGAAAAAATTTAAATGCGAGGAATAAAATGACAGGGAATTGTTTTTCACATAGGAGACATGATGGAAATCTATTTTCGATAATATCACATATGTTTTCTTATTTTTGATTGTCGCGTGGATTTTGATTTTAATATATGATAATTGATCGAGAGTGAAATGGTTAAGTGTGGGGGATTGATGAAGCTCATATTTCCACATATTTTATTATTTAATTTAATTTTTTTAAACCTACCATAGTGTTATTTAATGGTAATTTATCACATATTTAGGTTTTTGATGTATTGTGAGATTAAATGAAAAAATGACATAATTATGGATTTTTAATAGATTTTTATGTATTTGGTATTTCAAACATATATTTTAAATTATTGATTCAAATTTCTTGATTTTTTTGGAAGATTCCTTGATTTCTGTTCTAATTATATGCCAACTGGACCAAATCACAATTCAAATATCTAAGGCCCCAAATAAATTTACCTTTGTGTAAAGTTTTTATGGACAACATGGTGGAATCCACATCACTAATTGAGGCATAAATCTAGATAAATATGTCCAAATTAAATTATTTCAGTTGAATATCAAATAGAAATTATATTTTCACTTCCATGTTAAAATTCAATTGAAAATTCGCTCATTAATGATTACATTGAATGAGTCAAACCAGGAGAAAAATTTAGGAAACATTCTGGAAGAAACATGTATAGCCTGTAATTAAATCAAAACTTTCTCATCGAGTTTCCAAATGTTCTGAAATTGTTAGGGTAAACAAATAATTAGATTTCTAACAACTCTCTAGAAGAGTCCAGAGGGATATTCGGCTAATAATGGGTTTTACACGATGTGAACTCCCAGTACACATCGTGTACTTGGTTAAACAATCAAATCAACATCCACAGATTCAACATGATGGAGAGGAGAAAACGGATCTGATGTACATAATGTGTAACCTTTGTACACATCGTGACAATGGTGGGAAACTGAAAAATAAATTCAATGCTGCCATTACTATACAAGATGGGGCCTATAAATAGAGCCCTCAATAGCCCTTCCAAAGCATTCTGGGTATTCTAGGGGATCCTGAACTAGAGGGAGCTGTGACGGTGCAGATCCACTTAAGAGGAGGAGAATTCCATGTATTAACCAAGCCATGATGGGATAAAACTTCAAGTGGTGGGTGGAAAAAAGATCTGAGGGCATTTCACTTTTGATTTTATGCTTTTAATTGTAAAATATTTTCTTTTCAATCATCCGAGAGATTGTTTTTTTGATTGAAGGAGGTATCTTTCATTCTTGTTTTCATTTTCTTCTAAATTGAAATTAATTGATTTTCATCTTATGAAATTAAAGTGGTTTGTCTCATTTTTTAATTTTTTTTGGTGAGGTCTCACCTTTGAGCACGATGAGTTAAATCTGTTTTGATTGTTTGGAGGTCTTTGGATAATCAGATCACTTTCACAAGAGGTTCTACATCCATATTTGAGGTTTCAATATGGTGTCTAGTTAATTTAGGTGTATACTTTGAACTATTAAAGTAAACATTGGATAATTTAATTGGAATATATTTTTAAACAATGATAATGACAATTTCCAAAGATCAATGTTGGTCCACCACTTCTTTCTTAGCTTATTCTTCTCAGTATTATTTTCTTTGGATTTCTAATCGCTAATGTAGATTTATTATTGCATTCTGAATTTCATAGTTTAGTTCTTTTAAATCATCCCAAAACTATATTATTTTAATTTAATTATATTATTAAAATAATAGCAACAATAGAAAAATGGTGCATGTGAGTGGCCTCCTTGAGATCGACCCTAGGGTGTGCCACTATGGTACAGTTTTAGGAAAATAAGAAATTAATTGAATAGTGGTTCACAACAAACAACTACCATCAATACCTAAAAAATGACACATTCCATATACAACATGTATCACATGATGTGGCATGTGTCATTACATTCCATATGATAATTAAATCTCTATATAAGGGATTTAATATTAAGAAGGCTATATATTCCATGTAACCTTTTAAGTACACACCATGTACGTAATTATTTTAAATAAAATTAAATTTATTTAATAATAGTCAATAGGATTCTTTAATACATATTAAATACCATTAATTGGACACAATTTTAGATAAATATTTATTTTTTTAATTTATCTTAAAATGTAATAATAAAAAGTTAATTGTAGAAATTACTATATGTGATTATCATTTCATGTTGTGAATGATCATGAGTTTTGACTAACCAATGCATGTGTTGAATTTATTTATCCAATTTAATTATTTTTTATTGTTTTATTATGTGATAATTATTATTAAATTAAATATGATGATCTTTGAATCATCCCACCCTCCTTTATTCAGTATGAGTCTCTATGTCCAATGATTATTTAATATAACCCTAAAACCCGAAACCCCTCACTTTCATGTGAGTATACATTTGTAATGGAAAAGGATATTAGTCAGAGGATATGGTTTAATACCTAAGTTGAGATGGATCCAGACAAGTAGATACACAAGAGAATAACATATGTTATAATTTTAGTCAAGTTAAGACTCAATGAGTTCTTTCCCCTAGGGTCGAGATTGGTTTATCACCTCTCAATAAAACAACCGGTATATTAATCTCATGATCATTTCACATCTTTATTTTATTTTGTCATTGAATGGTTATTTTTTTTATGTGATGAATGGTTTATTCATTTTATTAATTAAATGTTATCAAATATTGTAAATAAACTAAAAAAAATGTTTAGATAAAATAGAATAAATAATATACAATTTATTTTATTGGTTATAGTTAATTATTTATATAAAATATCACATAAAGTAATTAAAAAGTGTAAAAAGGATAAAATAGTATATCTTATACAAGTATAAAAATTTCAAAAAACACATAAATTATTTTATCAAACATGGTTAATTATTTATGTAACTTTAACATAAATTTTTAACAAGCATATAAAGAATAAAATAAGCATATTTATGCATTAGTTAAATAATTCCCTCAAAATAAAATATTAAATCATTAAACACATTCCATCCTTTAATTTAGAATATAACCATAGTTCAAAGTCTTATTCTATCCCTCTTTAGGGTTCTTTTAATTATTGTGGAGTTATAATAAATTTTTTTAGGCCAACTTAAAAAAATTATTATCCATAGAAGCATCACAAGAATGATTGGTGTAATTTATTGTCTTGTGTTGAGGAAATTTGACTATAATATTTCATGATTTTGGATTCTACTCAAAATATCAAGAAACTGCAAGTTAATGAAGTTAGAAAGAAAAAATACAACCTAAATAAATTTAAATAATTTTTAAAGTCCTATATATAGAAGAGAAACATGTATATTTTATAATAGAATATATTAGAAACTTTATATTCCAAAACCAATAATGAGGGTCTTGGGATTTGAAAAAAAATAGCGGGATACATAATTAAATATTTAATTAATCATTTAATAATCAATAATCAAGATAAAGGTACTACACTGATATTTAATTATTTATAGTTAATGATAATAAATACTAAAAATACATTATCAATGTGATCAAATTAGGATGAAGAAAATTTCCTAACTAATGAAAATTTCCAAGAGTGGTTTAAGTGTTTACACTTCTTACTATGATAAGAGTGCAAGTGCTATATACTATAATCTCAAAATCTAGTTGATCCTCCTTAGGAAGCTAGTGAGGATGATAATGATGTCTACAAAATAAATTTTGATGATATGTTATATGTTCAATGCATTTTTTATCATTAATGAAAAGTGAATTATAAAATCATCATTAAAAAAAATATGCATACTCCATATTTTCTCATCTGTAGAAGTTTTACCAGGATGGAGTTAGACAAGAGATATAGGAAATAAAAAAATAAATCTTCATGTGAAAGTTAGGAGAGGGATTACCTACCATAACTCATATACTCTATATGATAGGTGTATTTATCATTTAGAGAATTTGGGATTCAAGCTTCACAAAGAGTTATCCATAGATCTTATTCTATCACATATACCTCCAAGTTTCTTAATTTTAATTGTTAATTTTAACATGAAAAAATCTGATAAATCACTTCTCGTTATTTTAAAAATTATTCACCATGTTTATAAAAACATGAATAAATACAATCCTTTAGTCTTTATTATGAACAAGAAGAAGTGTGGTCCTAAGAGACTAGTGATAGAGTCAATTTAAAAGGAGTATATGTAATGTTATTTTAAGAAATAAAAGATTTTTTAGGTAGAGAAATGGAAAAGAAGTAGTTTTTTATGAATTTGGAAAGAAAGGACATCGGAATAGTAACTTCAATGTAGTGTAGAACCAAGGAAAAACTTCAGGTATATTCATCATTAGAAGAAAAATGTTCTAATTCTATAATTTTAGTATTATATCTAGTTTATGACATTTACATTTGTATCTATATACATGGTCCATGTAGATTATGAAATATTGAAAAAGGTAAAGTGGAACTTCAATATATTAATGGATAAAGGTTATCTATATTAATTATAGAATATTAACATTTAATATTTCCTAGTGAAATAATTCTCAGTTTTGTAAACTTTTATCATGTGTTTTTCATAACCATAAAGCTATTTTTGTGTCAAGTTTAGGAACAAGTGAATTTATTTCATGATTCAAAAATAATAGATCATCTTTTGTTATAGAAAAACACATTTAAATAATGGTTTGAAGATATAGTTTAATTTTTAAATCCTAAGTTAGAAATAAATAACAAATTAAATTCACAAGAATCAATGGGAGGAATTATCTTGCTTTGTTAATTTTATTGATGTTATTAGTTGATATAGATAGATCTATTTGATGTGTTATAAATCTTAATCATTTAAATTATTAAGTAATATAAATATAAATTATATAATTAACTTAGTAAGAAGATAAAGAAAATTTTATAATATTAATTTATATAAAATCTTAACCAAGATATAATTGATCTTGAGTCATGAAAACTCTTCCATAAACATGCATTACAAGAAATAAGAATAAAAACTTAACCTAGTGTGCCGACTAAGGCGATAAATATAATCTCATAAAATTTTAGTTTCAAAGTATATTTAAACTCTAACATATATTTTTATAGTTATGTAAAGTGTTTTTAAGTATATTTATAGTAATATACATGCATCATAAGACATAAAGTGTATGTTTAAATTGTAAGGACCAATGTTTTGCTGGACTATAATTTGAGTAGAAATTTGAATTTTTGACTCTAGAAGATTATAAGGGATAAAATGGTTATTATACCATAGAATATGATCTAGGATAATTTTTCTTACCACTATGTTAGTCCCAAAATATGTTTATTACCCTAGGACAAGAGTTTTGGTTGAAATTTGAGCAGTTTGAATTTTGTGGAATAATTTATAATTAATAATTAATTAATTAAATATTAATTTATTTTTACATATTAATTTGGATATATATTTTAAATGGAGCTTCATATTTAGATTAATTATCCTCTATTAAGTTTATAATGGTGTTTTTTTTCTAGGTGAGGTATAAGCTCTTGTCGAGCATTTGGGCCAGGCCTGTTCCCCTTTTCCATTTTTTATTATTCTTTTATTTTATTCCTTTTATTTTTATTATTTTATTTTATTCCCCTTCCCATAGTTTAGCATGTACACCTTTATGGGATCCCCCTTTTTGAAACTAATATAGAAAAGGTCGTGGTAGATATAGATATATAGGGAAGATGACAGGTGCCACATTGGAGCTCAGGAGAAGTCGAATCATCGTACAACAGTTGTGGAACCTGAATACAGGTGAAGCTTTGGGTGATTCTACCCAAAGGTAGGAGTTTTTATATTTATAAAATAAATCATCATATATTTACTTATTTATAATTTTGAGGCACTATTATTACTTATTTGGACCCCTTGAGGGTTGATCTATAGCTTTTATAGAGAAAATTAGGGTTTTGACTGTTCAAAAGGGTTTCCCATTCAGAAATCCCAATAACATAATGTGTAGTTTAAGAACACATGCCATATGTTATTTATATTTGGGGAAGATGAAATTTTATAAGTACATTCCTTTTATTGGGATTATACACCATGTACTAGTTCTTGGAAATGTAGTCGAGCACCTTTCCAAACAACCTATGTAGGGGTACCTGGTTGTGTTGAGTAAACGTACAGAACCGAAGCTGACTACACATCGTGTATGAGTACACAACCTAAAAAAGATACATGGCCAGGCCATGGGAGGTACATGGGTAGGTATCCCATGTAGGGTACATTTTGTTTACATGTTATATATGCTGTGAACTTGGGTTTTACATGCCAAGTTAGGATAGAGTTCACACCAAGGTGG
Source organism: Viscum album (assembly GCA_963277665.1). Taxonomy (NCBI): domain Eukaryota; kingdom Viridiplantae; phylum Streptophyta; class Magnoliopsida; order Santalales; family Viscaceae; genus Viscum; species Viscum album. The sequence continues at coordinate 544,686,494 of OY728157.1, forward strand.
GGCTTTGAGAGTACACTCCATTTACTAGGGTACACACACTATGTAATTCTCCTTATCTACCATTTTTAGGTGTTTTCATATTTTTATGTCCAAGATTCATAATTGGATGTATGATTAGTTCATATTGATAATTTTTCATATATATTGCGATATTGGAACCCTGAATGTGTTTAAAGGACTCATAAGAAGCACTTGAGGGAGAATAAGATATAATGGAGAGGTTATTCCTCTAGTAATTGTATTCATTTATCTCATGGGAGTTAGATGGATTGGTTGGGTGTTCAGACCAACCTATAGTGAGATCTTGATCCAAGATGGGCCATGGGCCATCTCCCATAACCGATTATTATGTATCTTTTCCTTTGAGGATGTCTCCCTTGTGGGACATGACCTTATATCCCCGGAGGCCATGAGATTAGTTATTTTTGAGGACCCATTATAGAAAACTTCTGCTTATGTTTTAACCTAGAGGCACTTATGTTTCAACCTAGAGGATATTGAGTAGGATGACTTCTCTTACCCACTTCTTTCAGAGGATCCCATGTAGGATGCCTCTGCTCACTTACTGCTTCCTAGGATCCCAAGAGATATGATTTTACTTACATGATATATTAGAGGATTCCATGAAGGATGTTTCTCTAGTGTTTTGGCTTGAGGAAACTAGTGGGCACCTTGGTGTTTAACTGACCATTAGATAATACATCAGGTTTGGGTAGAAATGGTAGTGGGTGTCACCATAGAACCCATATTGAACTTGTGAGCCCAAGGGCTATGGAATTAATAGTGGGTTTAGGCATTTGAACACTATCACTCATTTATTTATACATTATTCTACTAATCATTTTTTTCATTTCAAAAAGACGGTTTCCGGGTTCCCGGTACCCCTCTATATGAATCCAAAACAACCACTTTCACCATTACACAAAAACATCAAAAAACAATGGAAATTCCCAAGAAACGATGAACCAGGGCACAAGAACATCAGAAAAGCTGGCCAAACCTCATAAAGGGTTACCTTGAACGCCCCCCGACGTGACCATCGACACCGGCCCAAATCCTCCCGTCGGCAAACTCCAGCGGAATTCACCCAGACTTCAAGTGAAATGAAATGGACCTCTAGGAAGAATCCATCCAAAAAGGACGTCAAAGAAACCATAATGAATATGGAAAGATCCTGACGCCGTTAGCACCCTGATTCGCAGACAACTCAGAAGATCCACCTTTCCCTTGAATCACAATTTCTCCTTCACTATCATCGCATAACCATCCCTCACATCCCAACCATCCCTCACATCCCAACCATCCAACATTCCATACCAAACAAAAAATTCATCAAAATATCGCATAGAAAATTCAATAAGATCAGCTGGTTTGTCAATCATGCCAGAAGATCAAGCACGAATACAGAAATCCAGAAAAGCTCACACTGAAAACAATGAACCCGGAGAAATCATTTTCATTCCGGACCAAAAAATCAAGAACCACGACTGAACTTCCAAAATCGCATATCGAATCCCAATCCAATTCAAATATGCAAACCAAACATATCCAAGGAAGAACCACACAACACACAGCCGAACAAGAAGAACGCATAAATCATGAAACTGGAAAACGAGTGTCGAAAGCCATTACCTCAACCAGTCACCCAAACACCAGCACGTCAGAAGAAAGAACCACTACAAGCCAGCTCTGAACTCCCATCTCTGCCTCCAATACCGACTCGAATCCCATCGTGATCCTCTCAACGGATCCAGATCATCCATGGTTGCAACCCACAGACACGGAACATGGCCTCCGATCCTTCACTGCGCCACCTTGAACCAGGAAGAAAATGGTGGAAACGATGGAAGAGGAGCCCCAAAGTCACAAGAAACTCCCTGAATCACCGATCTGAAGTACTGAGGGAGGACGCCACCGGATAGAGTCGGAGAAGAAGGAGGCAGCGGAAGGGGGAAACCCTAGCTTCTGAATGCCCCTTACGGACTCATCTATACATTCACTTGATCATTATTGATGCAAATATGATTAACAGAAGTTATTCTTGGTTTTTGGTCGATGATCCCGATGTGATGCAATATTAATTATTAGGATGCGCCTATATACTTCCTGAGATCAAGATTTTAATCCTGCATGTTTGACTATTATATTATTGGGATAACTAGATAAACTTCCTGGGATCTGGTTTTTGAGACTTATGATTTAAATTACTGAACATGGAACTCCATAGTGGACATGGTGTTCCACATATATGATGGAGATTAGCGAACATGACATTTCACAATGGACATGAAATTCCCTAGATATGATGGAGATTAGTGGACATGGAATTCCACAATGAACATGGAATTCCATGATTATGATTAAGATATTCTTAAAGATTTTATTATTCCCTACTCAAGTTTTGCCTAGGATAATCCCAAGGATCTTGTGGACACACCATTACTACATGGGATATAATCATTTGGGGATGAGACTATTGAGATAGATATTGAATTGATAGTGGGTGTCACCATAGAACTTGTATTGAACTTGTGAGCACAAGGGATGTGGAAGTAATAGTGGGTTTAGGCATTTGACCACCCTAACTCTTTTATTTATACATTCACTTGATTAATATTGATGCAAATATGATTAACAGAGGTACATATTGGTTTTTGGTCGATGATCATGACGAGATGCAATATTAATTATTAGGTTTCTCCTACGTACTTCCTAAGATTTAGATATTGAGCCTTCATGTTTGACTATTATATTATTGGGATAACTAGATGAACTTCCTAGGATCCAGATTTTGAGACATATGATAGAAATTAGTGGACATTGAACTCCATAGTGAACATAGCATTCCAAAAATATGATAGAGATTAGTGGACATGGAATTACATAGTGGACATAAAATTCCCTATATATGATGGAGATTAGTGGACATGGCATTCCACTGTGAACATGGAATTCCATGATTATGATTGAGATATTCTTGAGGATTGTATTATTCCCTCCTTGAGTGATGCCTAGGATACTCCCAAGGATCCGGTAGAAACACCATTACTACATGGGATAAAATAATTTGGGGATGAGAATATTGATATAGATATTGAATTGATCATGAGTTATGATCCTATTCTAGGAGATTATTCCTTACATATTTGTCAAGGTTCATCCCCATTAGGGTTTATTCAAGCTACAATGTCATGAACGCCTATGGACAAGGACCTAGGTCTCATACATCAGGATGAATTTACATGGAATGAGTTTCATGACATCTATCCCAATTCTGTATTTATAGGATGTTTGGTTATTACATAGAATCCTTAATTATAGTAGTTATAGGTGAGTGCAGGTGAACCTAGGGATATGACATGTATCCCCCTATGGAGATGTATCTTGACCATATAAATTTTTGATGTTGGACAAATAAGGTATAATTGATCAGGATTATGGACCAAAGGATTGACATATTTATACATATCTTTAGTGATAAGATATATAGCTCAGTTCCCCTGTCACAGGATGTCCATTCAATCAGATCATGAACCCAAAGTTCAATTATGGATTGAGTTATTCATTTTATTTTTCACCTTACTTATATAAATACATACACACACAAACACACATATTTATGGGTATATATATATATATATATATATTTATATACATATATACTTATATATATGATGATATGTTTTCAATAGGATCTGGATCATGGACCCAAGGATCGGCTGTGGACTTAATTCTTTTATTTATTTTTTTCCTTTATCTTTTTTTCATTTGTTTCTTAGCTAGGCTGAGAATATTACATGATCATGCACTTATAAAACCATTTTATAGGTTTACCATTGGGGGTGGCCTATTGAGATTTATTTATCACCCCTATACATGCACCTCATTGTTTATATGGACCTTATGTCTACTTTTAGGTTGATCATGGATACATGATGGATAAGTTTGAGGTCTAAGTTTTCATGATCAAGTGAAGATTCTCATGTGGATTATTATTATTGGGCTACAACATCTCAAAAGTGTCTTAGAGATCAGGTATGTGGTTTGGCTTGGAGATAGTAGTATAGACTTGTAATTTTATTTCAGTTCCTTTATATAATCATTCATGTATGGTCAACCTATTGGGTGACCAGTGTTGTATGTATGACATGAATATTATGGATTTTATATCATTTAATTTATTATTATAGTATGATTTTTTACTTTATTTATTGTGTTTAGACTATGCTTATTTATTTATATGGATGTTTCTTGTTTATTTACACTATTTTCTTAATATGATATGAAGGCATAGTCTCCCACTATTACACGTTAGGCCCTCTATACTAGCTAGAAGCATATGGAGTATGGGGAGACGTTCTTGAGGCCTTGTGAAGAACTGGATCGAGGCATTGTTTTAGTGGATCTTGAGTTTAGATATTACAAAGTGGTATTAGATGTGTTAATTACTATTATATTATTATTTGGGATATAGTAAATAGGAGTATTAGTAATGTGTAGGATCCTATGATGGATATTAGACTAGTGTGTCGAGAATACCTATTCTGGTGACAAGTCTTGGTTTCTAGGGATATGAGATTTCTATTCTTGATATGTGATATTACATTTGTATATATATTTTTTCTTTTAGTGATGCACATGTGATATATATTTTATGTTTTATTATGGATTTATGGATCTTGGACCATTGAAAATAATCCAGTGACTAATTTTATCTCTTAGATGGAAAAGTCAAGAAGAATTTCATACATCATATTTAGCACATAGTGTCTACTTGTTATAGGCCTTCTAGTGTGTGATTTTATCGACGAAAGAGGCCAATTGTTTAAAGTTTTAACAAAAACCTAAATGGTGTTTTACTATATTGGTTCTTGGTGGAATTGTACTCAATTTGGAGACTTACATATGTATTTCCTTCTAATTCCAAGTCACATGGATTTACGGTGAAATGTTTAATAGTGAGAATGATGACTCACTCCTCAGGCATTAGAGGTGCAATGACCCTAGTAGGTTGATAAGGCACATGATGACAAAATTTTAGACACTTTTTGGGGTGTTGTTTCTTAGGTTTGGTTACTTAAAGTGTCAGTAGTAACCTATACAGTGTTTCCTCACATAGATTTGAATCACACTCTACTTAACTAAACCACGTGCTTATAATATGAATGGATCATTGATATGATGATGTATTCATACTATTGACCACCATAGTTTATTGTCATATTTACCTTCTTTATAGAGGTTTTAACTTTTGGGCTAGGTGGTTGGACCTAGTTATCCTATTATGAGACTTAATCAATAGGGCTGGGTGGGAGACCTAGAGGCCCTTAGTTGTGACTCAGAACCTTGTAGGTTGGCATTTGGTTTGATCAAGGGAAAACTATAAGAGGGGTTGGACAAGGTTTATATATTCCTTATAAGGTAGTGAAATGTAAACTCATTTTGAAATCAATTCATCATAGGTTCTCGATTTTTTGTGGTATATGAAGGTTGATTCCTTTAATTTTTGAGAAATTACCTAGGGTTCTTATATATTGAGTTTTAGTTAAAAATAAATAACTATTTGGGATCCTAACCCTTTTGACCAATTTATGATTTTTAGAAGCTTTTTATAGTGTTAGTAGACACTCATTATGGTAATTATGTTTTGTTATGGGTGATCGTGGAATAAATTATTTCACATATAAGGTTTCCTATTTGAAGAGGTGTTCCAAGGGATATTTAGGATCTATGAGACTGATATGTTGTGTATCACCATCATCTTACCCTTATAATGGATGAATCATGGGAGCGCGATTAAAATGATTACCAAGTGGTATGGGTTTTTAATCTTAATATTTTTTGTGATATAGAAAGGTACACATCAGTTGTGTGTGGTACCATTTAAATTATAAATTGGTAATTAGTCATGTACAAACCAAAGACTGATGGTTTAAAATACATTCTATGGGAATGGGTTTCCCAAGGCTTGTTATTGAATGAGAAATTTACCTTTTTAGTAGAGGAGACATCAGAAATAGATCAGGTTCCATGAGATGGATGACCTATGGCTGGACATAGACATGCATTATCGGGAGATGTGGTGTCATAAGTTGGTTAAAGGAAAATATATCCTGGTTTTATGTGAGCATAGACCGAGGATAGATATAAACACCTTTTGATTAAATATTAGTATACTCCTAGTTAGATATGGTCATACCCTATATCTTGACATAATCCCGAGTATGTTGTGATATTATCGACTATAAACTGAGATTTTTAAATATCTTTCATGGTTTTATGAAAGAACCTATTGAGGTTATGCTTGAGGATAATTATAAGGTAAGAGATATGATGGAGAGTTTACCATTTTCCATTTGAGGGTGGTGACCCTTATCATGAGTTGGAATTTGGGGTTTTCTATGGAAACCATTATTAAAAAGTGAGAATAGGATACATTTTGATGATTTCATGTTGGCACTATTTTATAAGTGGTTCTAGAAACTCTATTCATTGATGTGATGGATGGAGGGTGGAACTTTAGGATTGGAGATTAGTTATGACACAATGATAATGATACTTCTATGGTGAGGAGTATTATATTGGTCATGATTAAATTTATTCCTTGATGTAACAGTTGTTAACATTGAGATACCGATCATTGGATGGTAAAGATAGCATTATTTTATAGATGCTTGGGATGATATAATGACTATGTTTAACCACCAAGTATTCTTAGGGATGAGAAGGGTTTCAATGGGGATATTGTAAGAACCCATGTTTATCCGAACTAGAATTTGAGCAGAAATTTTAATTTTTTCTTCCAGATTATTGTAAGGTGTAAAATGATCATTTACCCCTAGAATATGATACCATATAAGTTTTCTTACCACTCCACTAGTCCCAAAATATGGTGTCTACCCTTGGACTAGAGTTTGGTGTAAATTTGAGCTATTTTAATTTCACAAAATAATTAATATTTAATTTATTAAATATTAATTTATTCACACAAGTTCATTCACACACACACACACACACATATATATATATATATATTTTAAATGGAGTGTTAGATTGAGATTCTATATTTTCTACTGAGTCTATAGTGGGGGGTTTTTCCTAGGAGAGGCATAAACTTATGTAAGGAACTGGGGATGTTCCCCCTTTCCTTTTTTTTCTTTTATTTTCTTCCTTTTCCTTTTCTTCTTTTATTTTCTTCTCCTTCCCCGAGATTCTCACATACGCCCAATGAGATTCCCCTTAACACAACTGAGAGATAAAAGGGATAGGGAGAGATATAAATAGATAGAGTGGGAATAAGAGAAGTGTCACTGTGGAGCTCAGGAGGATCCATATCATTATATGATAGTAGTGGAACATGAATATGATAAAAGCTTCAGTGGATTTCACCTAAAGGTAGTCCATTTTTATGTTTATTCCATAAATCACTATATATTTTCTACTTTATAGTTTTAAGGCACTATTATGACTACTTAGGATCCATTTAGGGTCTATCTATAGGTTTTTTGGACAAAATTAAGGTTCAAGTTATTTTTAAGGGTTTCCTATTTGTAAATCCCGATCAAATGACCAGAAGTTTAGGAATACACACAGTGTGTTATTCCCATTCAATGAAGAAGCCTTTTTGGAGGTACACACCATGTACTGGGATACACATCATATACTGGTTCTTGTCCAAGTAGCAAAGAACCTATCCAGATAGCCCGTGTAAGGGTACTTGGCCGTGTATAGTACACACCCAGACCCCGAGTGGGATACATGCCATGTATGAGTACACAACCAGACAAAGATACATGGATAGGCCATATGAGTATACAAGTAAGTACCCCATGCAGAGTATATGCTGTGTAAATTTTATATATTTCATGTACTTGGGATTTACATGCCAAGTCTAGAGTACATGCCCTGGTGGGTCTTTAAGGGTACACATTGTGTACTAAGGTATACACACCATGTACTTCTCTTTCTATACCATTTTAAGATTTTTTTTCACATTTTCACACCCCAGAGTCATAATTGGATGTATGAATAGTCCATTTTGAGCATTTTTTTTACATAGATCATGATATTTGAACCCTTGGGGTGTTTAGAGGACTCCTAATAATTTCTTGGGGAGAATGTGCTATAATGGAGAGGCACTTCCTCTAGTAATTGGATTTAGTTATGTCCTAAGATGAGATGGATTGGTTGGGTGTTTGGACCAACCTATAGTGAGACCTTGATATGATATGGTCCATGATCCATATCCCATGACTAATGATTACATATATTTTCCTTAAAGGATGTCTCCCTTATGATACGTTCCCTTATGTACCTAGAGGATGCAATATTAGTTACTTTCAAGGATCCCCTGTAGGATTCCACTACTTACATTTAAACCTAGAGGATCCTAAGTGGGATGAATTATTTTACCCACTTCTTTATGAGGATCACATGTAAGAGGCCTCCACTCACTTACTGATTCTTAGGATCCCAAGAGGGATGATTTTCCTTACATGATAACTTAGAGGATTTAGAGTAAGATTTCTCTTCAGTGTTTTGAACTAAGGGATCCAGTGGGTTCCATGGTGTTTGACTAACCTTGAGCTAATATGTTGGGTTTGGGTAGATATGATAGTAGGTGTCACCTTAGAACCTGTAACGAACTTGTGAGTCCAAGTTGATATGGAATTAGTGGTGGGTTTAGGAATTAGTCCACCCTCACACTTTAATTTATACATTAACTTGATTACTCATGACGTAGCTATGATTTCTATAGGATTTTCCTAGTTTTTTACCAATAATATTAACTTGATACAATATTAATTATTTTGATTCCCATACATAATTCATAGGATCTGACTATTGAGCCTGTATGTTTGACTATTGAGCATCATGATTGAAATTAGTGGATCTCGAATTCCAAAGTGGACATGGAATTCCATAGATTTGATGAAAATTAGTGGAAATGGAATTCCATAGTGGACATGGTGTTCCATGATTATTATTAAGGTATTCTTGAGGATTTGATTATGTTCTCCTCGAGTGATGCATATGATACTCTCTAAAATTAGGTCGAAACACCATTAATACATGGCCCAAAATCATCTAGGGATGAGGCTATTTAACCATAAATTTAATTGATTGTGAGTTATGATATCAAGCCAGGAGATTATTCCCTGTAGATTGACTAAGGGTAATTCCCCTTAGGATTTATCCAAGGTCTAATGTCATGAAAGCCTACAGACTAGGACCCATGGCTCAAACATTAGGATGGATTTATATGGAATGAGTGGTATGAATTCCATCTTAGTGCCATATTTATAGGATGTCTGGTTATTACCCGGAATCCTTCATTATAGTGATTGGAGGTGAGTATGGGTGAAACTAGTTCTAGTATGTAAGAACCCATGTTTTTAGAATGGTTCAAAATACCGACCCTGTTTAAATTTTTGACTTGTTTCTAAGAAAACTAGAGAAAATGGGTAGTTTTTGGAAATTTCCAGACTACACGCCATGTAATTTAAGTACACGCCGTGTATGTGTAGGTGAGTGACCAACTGTGTGCTCGACAAGTACATGCCGTGTCATAGACGTGTAGAAATTTCTTACTACATGGCGTGTAGTTTTGAGACACGCAATGTACCCTTGGCCATGTGGAGGCCATACATGGCGTGTAGGCCTGATGACTAGGTAAAATCATTTAACCAAGTACACACCGTGTCCTCCTTGGACACGCCGTGTAGTCTGGCCGTGTATGAGGGATATACATGGCATGTAGGCCTGTTGGCCGAGTAGATTTTCTTAACCAAGTACACGCCGTGTTCCTCCTGGACACACCGTGTAGTCTGGCTGTGTATGAGAGAAATGCATGGCATGTGGGTAAGTCATCAAGGAAGGGAAGAAAAACCACGTACATGCCATGTATCCCTAGGTACATGCCATGTACTCATGTCGACAGGTTATGGAAAGTAATTCAGTGGAATTCCAGCCCTCATATGAACAATTAAATGATATACCTGGCATGTAGTCCTAAAGTACACGCCATGTATTTTTTTTTGCGTTAAAATGGGAAGTAGCCTCGTATTAAGGCAAAACCTCATATGTGTTGCCCAGTTCCATGAACCAAGCCATCCGAACCTTAATTCTCTCCTCGTATCTTCGTCCGAAGTCTGATTCAATCACCGATAGATGCGTTGGAACCCCCTCGGTAAGGCCTTGATTCCTCTTGAACCGTTTTGTCTAATTTCTATTCTAGAACGAGTTATAGGGGTTTGATTGGTTTTGATTCTTTTGTAGATCTACCACGTTTTAGACCTAATTTGAGGCTGTTATCGAAGGAGTAGCATCGTATGAGTCTCAGGTAGGTGGTGCATACCACTTTTTGTGTTTTCTTGGTATTTTGGGTGATGTGGCCTTCATTGCGTTTTCGGGTATTTTGAGTGGGACCCACTTTTATCTAATATCACATATTATTTTGTTTATTGACATATGGGATACCTTTGGGTACGCCCTGTTACCAGTTTTTCTTGAGTGGGGCTGAGTGAGGGGCCATTGCTCATCCAGGAATTTTGGCCGGTGGATGCCAAAATGGTTTAATTTGAATTGTTATAAACTGTTGAGTTTAGTGTTTTGAACTTGATATAAATTTGTTAGAGGAATTCAAGACCTTAGTGCTGGTATGGGATAACACCTTGCATAGTTCAATTCAACTGTTTAGATTGTTTTGCCTATTTATGATTTTTTGTTTAAATATGTCATATATACAATTGCTGAATTGCATATGCTGGACCCCTTTGGGTGGTGTTGGGCATGACCTAGATATTGTTGAGTGATGGTGATCACAGGTTTGGCTTGGCCCATGTTACGTTGGGTGGTTTTGACCATTATATTGGGTGTCATGGACGTCAGCTTGAGGTAGTACGACTGTTAGGTTGGGCATGGCCCGAGTTACTTGGTTGGCAAGGCCATCATACTTGAGCGACATGGTCGCAGGGACACGAGGTGTCAGATGTGTGGTGGCTTAGGTACTATTTTGGTGATTACCGCTCACCTGAAACTTTGAGTAGTGTGCACATAGATATACTCTGTGATGAGGTGGTTTTGACCACTCGTGTGGGTAGAGGCCCCCATAGATGCAGTTTAGGTACTTTTGTTGGGGGTTCTTTCCATAGAAAGCCACATGGGAGGTGAGAATCCTTCAGGGGATAGCATTGAGGCTATCAGGTTGGGGCAGAGGCTCGCCATTATTTGAAGGCAGACATCGTTGTCCCTCTGGTTACTTGTTTTGAGGGCAGACATCACTGACCATCCGACTATTGTTTGAGGGCAGAAATCACTGTCCCTCCGGTTATTTTATTTGAGGACAGGCATCACTGTTCCTCCAGGTTACTTCTTGGGAGTGACTTTGGGACGTCGGTACTTGAGGCACAAGGTGTAGGGAGGCACATGGTTCCGGGTTACATGAAAGAGATTCCAGCATTAGTCGAAGCATGTGACACTCCACGGTGGCTGCTGAGCAGTAGTGGAGTTTGTGTTTATTGTGAATTGTTATTTTTACTCTTTTCCTTATAAATGCATGCCTACTTAAACACTTATATTAGGTATGCACCATCGGGTGGTATCCTACTGAGATTTTTCTCACACCCTGCACGGGCCCTTCGAGACGCGTGCAGACTTTAAGGATTTACGTGCAGGTAAGAGGCCGGATTCAGGAGCTGGGCTGCGTTAGTTGTTGAATGAAGATGGTATAGACCTTGAGGTCTTACCTAGCTGGAGTTACTCTGTTTTGTTTTGTTTTCTGTATCAGCTGTTTACTTGTTGTAGTTATAGTTGGTTAGCCATTGGCGGCTTTCTATATTCAGATATGTATGACCTTCTTTGGATGCATGTTTATTTCTCAGTTTTAGTTACATGTGATTATCATTCTATTATGTTTATTTCCACTACTGTTGTTATATTTATTGCTTCCGATGTTTTTTTGATATTGAATGTGCTTCCGCTCTGTGGGTATGGTTCCAGTCTGCTGAGTCATTTATTCTGCTATATCTTTATTGTTATACTTGGACCATTATCGTTATTATTATCCTCCGAGAGGGTATAGCCTCCCCACTATACCTTTCAGACCCTCACTACTAGTCATTAGCCTTTGGCGTTCGGGGAGGTGCGCCTAAGGTAGTAGAACCCGACCCGTTTAGCACTGTTCGAGTGGCTGTTCAAGTCTGGGTCATTACAAAGTGGCATCAGAGGAGTTCTTGACAAGGATTTAGTAGCATAATTTTAATGTATACTAATGATATTGAGACTTCTCATTTATTTCTGCTAGTTTTACTATTTGGGATATGGTAGACTAGAGATATAAGTTGTTACTGGAACTGGGTTTCTAGCTTGTGCTTCGGTGCCTGCAGCCCCATGTACGAGGGATGGACCAAGTTTCCATGAGTGGGAATTGTTGTTTGATTTTTTTATCAAATTACTATTTATATATGATTTCCACCTTGGTGGCTCACTTGGTGTGTGATGTTATTGATTGTGATATGTGACCCTTGACCCGGTGTGGTAAGGGAGAATTGGACCATGGCTCAATATGACAAGGCTTGTTTTCTTGGCTTTTGATAGGCACATTTTTAGGGTATTTCAATTTCATAACTGCACATATGCTTTGTAAAGTAATAATACCATGTGAATAAAAATCAATTGTCATGATTTATATGCTTTGAAATGTGAATAGGTGAAATTCCTGATATAATTGCTTGTTGTTGTAATGTGTATTCCATGCTTTATATTTGTAGAATTACATGTGGTAGGATATTTGGGTCTGGCTCTTGTATGAGTAGGCAAGTACTATTGGTTGAGGTGATTTTGATCACTAGGATTAGGTGACTCGGTCGTTGTTTTGAGGAAACATTGGTTGTCAGGACAGGCATGGCTTGAGGTACTTTTGATACTTGGATCCGTTAGGGGCGGGTAAGGAGGCCATGAGGACGAGATTTCGTGGGGCTTGGGTTGTAGTGGGGGAGAGTAAGAGTAGTAGTTATGCACTGCCTTTTACTGATTTCTTATCTGCGTTGAATATATATTGTTATATATATATATATATATATGAGCTGTCTAACCATTTATGGTATTCAATGGGTTCCTTTTTGGGCGACTCAGATGGAGCGTCAGATGGGAGATGGTACAGAGTCGTAGGTGCAGGATCAGGTTCAGGATCCGTTTCAGGCAGAGTAGGAGTCGCGGGCACAGGCTCATGGATAGGATTAGGTTCAGGATCTAGTGGAGGCAGGGCAACAGCCGAGTTTTTCATCGTTCGGGCCATGGCTCGACAAGCAGCTCCGAGCTAGCCTGGTGCGTGTCTTGTAGGGGATCGATAAAGGCGCACATGGTATAGAGCCATCTATGGCATATCTGACGTGGGAGTTCCAGTCGCAGCACCCGCCTATTTTCCAGTGTGAGGGTGGTCCGCAAGTAGCTGAGAACTGGATCGAGAGCATGCAGATGATCTTTGAGCAGCTCGAGATGCCTCCAGGGCAGAGGGTCAAGCTGGCGACGTACATGCTGTGAGAACCGACAAAGCGTTGGTGGGATGTGCAGGTTCAGGCTCATAGGCATGAGGGACTGACATGGAAGGACTTCGAGGACAGGCTCTTTGAGCACTTTTACCCAGAGACACTGAGAGCAGAGAGTGCTCGGGAGTTCTTGAGTCTTCAGCAGGGAGACATGTCCGTCATGGACTATGCAACTACTTTCACTAAGCTGTCTCGCTTTTCACTTGGTATGGTAAGTGATGATGCGGCTAGGTTGAGGAGCTTCAAGGATGGCTTACGACATGCCATTCGGGTCCAGGTGAATATTTTTAGGCTGGGTTCTTTTTCAGAGGCAGTGAATCAGGTGCTCATAGCAGAGGGAAACCAGAGGGATATTCCCCAAGTTGGCCTGGCAACAGCTTTAGGTGATGGTTCAGACAGTAGGAAGCGAGGACGAGATGAGTTCCAGTAGGGAATTCAGGCCAAGGACTTAGCTAGACCACCTCTTAGTAGTTCTATAGTGGTTTTTTCCAGTGTGGAAAACCACAACATTTTTGGACTTAGTGCGATAGGCCTCCAAAGGAGTGTCGGGAATGTGGACAGGTCGGGCATCTAGAGAGGTTTTGCAGGAAGCCTTCTCAGACAGCCGGCAGGTAGGGACCAGGACAAACGATGGAATCTGGAGTTGGTTCAGGTTGGGAACTGGGAGAGGGTAGCCGAGGTTCAGCTGCACATGGAGGATGTGACAGAGACAACGAGATCCAACTAAGGGGTTAGTGGCCGGTGGCTGGAGCAGCACCGTAGGGAGGTCAGACATCAGGTAGCCGTACTTCAGGCTAGGTGCATGATGTGGAGCTACCAGAGGCTGAGTAGGCTAGTGAGCCGACGGCAGTTAGAGTTACACCATGGGTGTGACCATGATTTCCATGTTTCCTTTTTGGGCATGACCTATAAGAGGCATGTCCGTTTTGAGTGCACGCGATGCACATGATCTATGTAGACTAATTGGATACAAGTCAGTGGGATTGGCACCATATCAAGTGCGTGAAATATATATATATATATATATATATATGAGATGCGTAGCATTAGGGGAATCATGGATGCAGGTTACTTGAGGTGCTGTGGGCATCAGGGCATCGTGGATGTAGGTTACATGAGGTGTCGTGGGAATTAGGGAATCAATGATGCGGGTCACTTGAGGTGCCTTGAGTATTAGGGCATCGTGGATGTGGGTTAATTGAGGTTCTAGGCACCAGGACCTCATGGAGGCGAACACCGATGCGGTGCGGGATACGTTGGTCGTTGAGAATGACACAGGAGCACCATTGAGGTGCAGGAGTGACGATGCATCACAGAAGGACTATGCATCTAGGAAGAAGGTTAGTAAACCTTGTTTTCTTTGAGTTTTGTTGGGTTGTGACCAAGTTAGGCGATTCCTAAGGTGGGGACCCCCATTGAGGAATTTAGCCAGGACCTTTGAGACAGGGTAATTCTGGGTTACTTTGATCGGGGTGGTATGTTTGGTGCCATCTCTGGATTTTGTTTGATAGGTCGGGGAAGAGCTATGTTAAGGTGGGGAGATTTTAAGAACTCGAGTTTTTAGAAAGAGTCAAAATACTGACCCTGTTTAAATTTTTGACTTGTTTCTGAGGAAACTGGAGAAAATGGGCAGTTTCTAAAAATTTCCAGACTACATGCCGTGTACTTTAAGTACACGCCGTGTATGTGTAGGTGAGTGACCAGCCGTGTGCTCACCGAGTACATGCTGTGTGATGGCCGTGTGGAAATTTCTTACTACACGACGTGTAGTTTTGAGACACACCATATACCCTTAGCTGTGTGGAGGCCATACATGGCATGTAGTCCTGATGGCCGAGTATAATCGTTTAACCAAGTACACGCCGTGTCCTCCTTGGACACACTGTGTAGTCTATCCATGTATGAGGGATATACATTGCATGTAGGCCTGTTGATCGGGTAGATTTGTTTAACCAAGTATACGTCATGTTCCTCCTAGACACGCCGTGTAGCCTGGCTGTGTATGAGAGAAATACATGGCATGTGGGTAAGTCGGCGAGGAAGGGAAGAAAAACCATGTACACACCGTGTATCCCTAGGAACACCCCATGTACTAATGTCAGTAGGTTATGGAAAGTAAGTTGGTGGAATTCCAACCATCATATGAACAATTAAATGATATACACGGCGTGTAGTCCTAAAGTACATGCCATGTAGTTTCTTTTTTTTTTTTGTGTTAAAATGGATAATAGCTTCGTATTGAGGAAAAACCTCATATGTGTTTCCTGGTTTCACGAACCAAGCCATCCGGAACTTAATTCTATCCTCAGATCTTCGTCTGAAGTCCGATTCAATCGCCGATAGATGCGTTGGAACCCCCTCGGTAAGGCCTCGATTCCTCTTGAGCCGTTTTGTCTAATTTCGGTTCTAGAACGAGTTATATGGGTTTAATTGGTTTTGATTATTTTGTAGATCTACCGCATTTTAGACCTAATTGGAGGATGTTATCGGAGGAGTAACATCATACAAGTCTCAGGTAAATGGTGCACACCTCTTTTTGTGTTTTCGTGGTCTTTTGGGTGACGCAGCCTTCGACGCATTTTTGGGTATTTTGAGCAGGACCCATTTTTATCTAATATTGCATATTATGTTGTTTATTGACATATGGGATTACTTTGGGTACACCCTGTTACCAGTTTTACTTGAGCAGGGCTGGGTGATGGACTGTTGCTCATCAGGGTATTTTGGCCAGGTGATTCCAAAATGGTTTAATTTGAGTTTTTATAAACTGTTGAGTTTAGTGTTTTGAACTTGATATAAATTTGTTAGAGGCATTCAAGACCTTAGTGCTGGTATAGGAAAACACCTTTCATAGTGTAATTCAACTATTTATATTGTTTTTCCTATTTATGATTTTCTGTTTAAATACGTTATATATGAAATTGCTAAATCGCATATGCTGGACCCCTTTGAGTGGTGTTGGGCATAACCCGGATATTGTTGAGTGATGCTTATCACAGGTTGGGCTTGGCCCGGGTTACGTTGGGTGGTTTTGATAATGGGATTGGGCATCATGGACATCAGCTTGAGGCAGTACGATTGTCAGGTTGGGCATGACCTGAGTTACTTGGATGGTGAGGCAATCAGACTTGAGCGGCATGGTCGCAGGGACATGAGGTGTCAGATGTGTGGCAGATTAGGTACTATTTTGGTGATTACCACTCATCCGGAACTTTAAGTAGCGTGCACACAGAGATACTCCATGATGAGGTGGTTTTTACCACTTGTGTGGGTAGAGGCCCCCATTGATGTGGTTTAGGCACTTTTTTTGGGGGTGTTTTCCATAGAAAGACACGTGGGAGGTGAGGAGCCTTTAGGGGATATCATTGAGGCTATAGGGTTGGGGCATAAGATCACCATTATTTGAGGGAAGACATCATTGTCCCTTCGGTTACTTTTTTTGAGGGCAGACATCGCTAACCCTCCGGCTATTGTTTGAGGGAAGACATCGCTGTCCCTCCGGTTATTTTATTTGAGGACAGGCATCGCTGTTCCTCTGGGTTACTTCATGGGCGTGCCTTCAGGATGTTGGACTTGAGGCACGAGGTGTTAGGAGGCACATGGTGCCAGGTTAAATGAAAGATATTCCTCCGTTGGCTGAAGCAGGTGACACTCCATGGTGGCTATTGAGCACCAGTGGAGTTTTTGTTTATTGCGCATTGTTCTGTTTACTGCTTTCCTTATAAATGCATGCCTGCTTAAACACTTATATTAGGTATGCACCATCAGGAGGTATCCTACTGAGATTTTTCTCACACCCTGCATGGGCCCTTTGGGACGCGTGCATACTTTATGGATTTATGTGCAGGTAAGAGGCCAACTTCAGGAGCTGGGCTGTGTTAGTTGTTGAATAGAGATGGTATGAACCTTGAGGTCTTACCTAGCTAGAGTTACTCTGTTTTGTTTTCTTTTCTGTATTATCATGATTACTTGTTGTAGCTACAGTTGGTTAGCCATTGGTGCCTTTTTATATTCAGATTTATATGACCTGCTTTGGATTCATGTTTGTTGCTCAGTAGTAGTTACATGTGATTAGCATGATGTTGTGTTTATTTCTACTGCTATTGTTATATTTATTACTTTCGCTGTTTTTTTGATATTGAATGTGCTTCCGCTCTGCGGGTCTAGTTCGAGTCTACTGAGTCATTTATTCTACTGCATCTTTTCTTTTATAATTGGACCAGTACCGTTATTATTATCCTCTGAGAGGGTATAGCCTCCCCACTATACCTATCAGACCCTCGCTGCTAGTCGGCAACCTTTGGCATTCGGGGAGGTGCGCCTAAGGTAGTAGCACCCGACCCGTTTAGCATTGTTCGGGTGGTTGTTCGGGTATGGGTCATTACAAAGGACATGTACCCCATGTGGTGACATAACTTGCTCATATATATTTTTGGAACTGGATGAAGAAGGTGTCATCGATCAGGATTATGGATTGTAGTATCTACTTATTTATACATGACATGAGTGGCGAGACATCCAGCTCAATTCCCTAGTCATAGGATATCCAGTCAATCAAATCATGGATCCAAAGATCAATTATAGATTGAATGATTCATGTTATTTGGAACTTTAATTATATATATATATATATACATATATAAACACACACACATATATTTACATACATATATACTTATATATATGATGTAACTTTTTACAGATGATCTGTATCGTAGACCCAAGGATTGGCTATGGACTTACTTCTTTTATTTATCTGTTTCCTTTATCTTTTTGAATTATGTCTTAGCAAGGATGATCATATTTAATGAGCATGAAATTATGGTAGTAATTTATAGGTTTACCATTGGGTTATCCTACTAATATTAATTTCTCACCCCCTATAGGTTCACCTTAGTGATCAAGTGGAGACCCTCGTATAGATTATTATTATCAGGTAGGAGTAGATCGATAGTGTCTTATAGATTAGGTATGTGGTTTGGCTCAGAGTTAGCAATTGATCCTTGTACTTTTATTTCAGTTCTTATATGCACTTCAGCGTGCATGGTCTACCTAGTGGGTGACCAATGTTGTATGCAATACATGGATGTTTGAGATTTTATAGAATTTCATTTATTATTAAAACATGATTCTAGTTTTTTTATTTACTTATTAAACACACTATTTTTTTATTTATATGGATGTTTCTTGGTTATTTATACAGTTTTATTACTCTTATATGAGGGAATAGTCTCCCCACTATCACTCCCAAGTCCCCTACTACTAGTCAAAAACGTATATCATATGGGGAGGCACACATGAGGCCTTATGGTGAACCAGATCTGGGAACCATTTTAGTGGCTCATTGATTAAGATGTTATAAAAATGACACTAGATAGAAAAGAGAATATCTTTAAAGGGATCATATTTTTGAAAGGGATACTGGGATAAAGATAGACTTTAGTGATGTTAAAGATCAAGATTCACAAGAGCTGGCACATAAACATAAAATCCATAAGACTTAGTGAGATTAGTTTTTCCAAAGACATAATATATCATACAGGATAACATAGGGAATTTATAGAACTATAGATATATAATATTCTATTCACAAAATAAGGTGACATATAATTCATTCCGAATAATAAAATCTTATCCTACAATAAGTTTGTAAAGAAATATTTCTATAGATGGTTGGTGGGAGTTTTAAATTTAACCTAGTAATATGTGTCAAGGGCATATTATTAATTAATACATGATACCAGTCTTACAACTAGTTAAGATATGGTTAAATAAATATTTCACTAATATAAAAAGTGGGTTTTCATATCGGTTTTTTGGGTTTTTAACATCAGTTACCTCACGATGTTATTGTAGGTGAAATTGTAAATAATTTTTGCCCATCGATTATAAAAAAACTAAAATTATAAATGTGATATATTTGAAGGTGATTTTACACATTAGTTATAAGAAATATGATATGGAAAATAATTTATCACATTGGTTTTTAGAAAAAAACGACATGATAAATGAATTATCATGTCTATTTTAAAATAACTTATGTGATAAGTTTTGTAATAACCTTCACAGAAACTAGCCTAAAAATAAATATTTGGATGTGGTTTTCCATGTCAATTATATGAAAACTTATGTAGAACACTATTTATCATGACAGTTGTTTGAAAAACTGATATGATATTGTATTTATCATGTTTATTATTAAAAAATTGATGTGATAAATCTTAAATTTTCAATTTTTGAAATTTATTATAAAATAATTTATGTGAAAATAATTTTTTTAATTAAAATAAATTAAATGACCATCCTAGAAGTATAAAAATAGGATAGAAATAAATTATTAGTATAACCAGACTAGAAAATAATTTCACAAATCAGTACATTTTAACATTACAATTTGAAATTTAAAATTTACAATGTATATTAAAAAAAACCCAATTATACCTATGATATAATATACCCATTCTCTCTATAAGTGTCTTACCTCTTATCTAGTATAAGTTTGAGGGTCATCAAAAATATACAAATTAAAAATAAATCTTTGACCATGTATTCTAAATATAATTATTAAAAAATCAAAGGAAAGGTTTATAACAAAATATAGCCTTCTATAATTTTGTAAGTATCCTGGTTGTAATTATTTTAAACATAAATATTATAACACATTATCCATATTCCTTTAGTTCTTATTTAAAATGAATCTTTAGTTTAAAATGAAATTTTCAATTCAAAATAAAATTTTAAATACTTATGACCAAAATATAGTAATTATAAATGAGAGTTCACCTTTTCTTTTACATATCTAATCATTGAAAACTTATTTAATATTGTTTCTGTAAATTAATCCCATGCCCAGTTTGAAAATTATATTTATGAAATAAATTTAAATATCATTATAATATATACAAGTATTCAAATATTCAAAATTATGTGTTCAATACATGCTTAAAATTATCTTTCACGTCACCATGGATAGAGAATAACCAGTAAATTATTTTCTCCTTTTAAAAAAAACTACCAAACATAAAATGATCACTGATATACAAAAAAATATAATATAAGTGGTTATTACATTAAGAGATATAACACTTAAGGAAATATATGTTCCATACATTTGAAGATAAGGAAGCATCCAACACTGAATTGAATTATTTTGAAATATTTCTACAATATAAAATATTATTTCTATATCACTCACTGTCCTCTCTATAGTTTAAATAAATTATGGGTCCGTAAATCCATATACTGATTTTGTGTCATGATACAAAAAAACTGTATAAATATAACTAATAAAAAAATATAAGTAATAATTTTCAATAAGTTAAAATAATTTAAAGATATATGATAACCAAATTACATGGAAAATAATTCCATCATGTTGATTCACAACTCATATCTAGTTAGAAGCTCCATGATATCTTTATTTAAAAGCATCATAGTCATTTCACACCCATAAATGTTAGAATCCACTGGAATGAAATAAATATATAACAACAAATTTTAATATGTTGATAATCTATCAAATACTGAAGAAGTTGTATTTGAAGTCATACCAATCTGTAATGTTTATCGTCTATAAATTATGTATTTAACTTTAAATTATTTATATATATATATAAATTTTAAAATGTTAAAAAAAAATTAACACCAATATGAAATAAAGGATATAACTTACACATACCTAAATAGTAATTTTTCAAACATGTCTAGATGGGAAAACTAAAAAATAGATAATAATATGTCCACTTGTAGTTAAATTATCTATAGAAAAGGGTATTTCTGATGATCTATCTATAATATCCTATACAGTGACCATAATATTCTCTATCTCTATCTATTGATGATGAAAAATATCCCCAATATAATATGTAATCCCATATACAATAATATGATGATAGGGATACTCAAAATACAACTCACAATAAATGGGAAGCTATGGAGAATGAGGTGTAGGAGTTAGATAAGTAGTTGGAGGAGTGAGTTCTATAGGAAGAGGTGGATGAGTGGGATCAATAGTCTGAAACCGTATTTTCATGTCTAAAAACATCAACTGTACTGAAGCTCAGATCCTTTCCTCCATTATCTCACCCGAATTCTAAACTTTTTCTTCTAAATCTTTTATTTTTATTTTATAAACATCCACCATTGATGAATATTTACAATTACCAAACATTTTTTTTACCAATACACCTACTGGGTATCTGTTTCCTCACGGATTTCGGGGATAACCTCGTTGATTTGAGATTCAAACGTTTCGATCGGTTTCTAGCGGGTTTGTTCGTAGAAACGAAAACATCCAATGATTCCACATCCGTTTGGACCTACTTTCCAAAGGTAGGCTCTCATTAGCTTGTGGACTGATGAGGCTTAGGAATTTGCATTGGCCGAGAGGATGGGAGGTCGAACTCATCACACCTTTTTGAGGGGAATTATTGTCTACTCCGGGACTCTCTTTATAGATTTAAGTTATGTTCGTGAATCCTTATTACATTACCAAGTATAAAATGTGATTTCCTTTAGTTTTAACAATCAATGATTAAATATGCAAGAAATTTAGAGAATCTTTTATATGTATTTGAGGTTCTTCATCAATAGAGAATCATCTATATCTGTTTAGAGATTCTTGATCAATGGTATCCTTCAAAACATTTATATAAAAGTCTCTTGGTCATTATGATGACCATGATGGTTTTAAAGCCACTTAGTGGGGCACTTGAAGTTTATCGTCATTCAGAAGGACAGGGATTATTTCAAAGTTGGGATCGAACCCAAAAATGGGCTACCTACGTATCCTTTGTTTTGGAAAAGGAATCAGAACCCACGTAGTTCGAGTAATGGAGTATGATGTTTATGATTGATGGATCAAAGAAGAATGTCATAATTACTTTTACACTATAAGATCACGTGAGTCATGCTCAGTGTGAGAAACAAGAGGTATTGGTAAAAATTAGACAATTGTGCCATGAAAGATGCAATCATAAGAATTTGTTTGGGGATTATGTATGTATGACTGCCCAGATAGATGAAGGTTTAAGATTCACTTTTAGGGAGAAAATCCATGAACAGGGTCCATAAAGTTATATGTGCTTCATGGAGATTTGAATAATCTAATCTTGGGGCTTACTCCTAAGGAGGATGCCCAAGTTAGGAGGGGACTTATGATTGGGTTTTACTCCTAAAAAGGAAACCCAAATCAAGGGTAAATTAGGACTGGTTAAGAGAAATTTAAGGGGGATTGGGGTTTACTCCTGAAAAGGAAACCCAAGATTATGACTGGGACTTACTCCTAAAAAGGAGGCCCAGGTTAGGGGACGTGGGGCTTACTCCTAAAAAGGAAGCCCAAGATTATGACTGAGTCTTATTCCTGAAAAGGAGACCCAGGTTAGGGATTAAGGTTTGGGGCTTACTCCTGAGGAGGATGCCCATATTTGAGGTTGGGGCTTACTCCTAAGAAGGATGCCCATATTAAAGGATTGTGATTGGGGCTTACTCCTAAGGAGGATGCCCAAGTTAAGGAATTATGTTTTGGGGCTTACTCCTGAGAAGGATGCCCAAAGTTTGGGAACTTTAAGAATTTGGGGCTTACTCTTAAGGAAGATGCCCATATTTAAAGGATTTATAACTGGGGATTATTCCTAAAAAAGGATACCCAAGTTAAGGATTCTCTCATATTTGAAGGATGAGGTTGAATGAATGAACTCTCCATATTTAGTGACATAAGGATATTTAAATCACTAGGTTTTGAGAGATATTCCACAGAATTCCTTTCAGATAGGGAAGTCGAATCAAGAAATCATGCCATAAATGGCTTTGAAGAGTGTCTTGAGGACTGAATCTTGAAAAGAAAAGGTGTAATGGCTTAATAGGGGTAAAATGGGCAAGATGGGCACCCAAAAAGGTAGGGGCGCGCAAGTCTTGAAAGGCGTGCAAGTCTTGCGTGGGCGCGCAAGTATTGGTCGCGCAGGTATACCTGCGCGACACATGGTGTACTTGCGCGATTTTCAACCAGCATTGAAATACTTGAGCGACTCTTTTTTAAACCCTTTAGAATTTTCTTGAGGTTCTTCCAGAAAAGGGACGCGCAAGTTATATTGAAGGAAATAAGTCGGCGCGCAAGTGTTGATAAGTTTCAACACTTAGGCCTTCCTTCTTCTCTTTAGATCTTCCGTTCTAGGTAAGAAATTACCTTAGAAGTGTTCCGGAAGCTTTGAGAAGAGACTTGGGCGTCGGGAGCTTCAATCCGAGTTTCTGGAAAAATATCCTCTCGAATGGGGGGCCCACAGGGTCTATTTATAGGCAAAAGAAGACCCCGGGCAGTTACCGGGTGGTTACCACTTAGGTCGCGCAAGTCACTTGCGCGACCAAGGGTGCCGCGCAAGTGTACTTGCGCGACAGTGAGATAACTTGCGCGGTGCAGTTGCTGTTGATCCTTTGTTCATGCCTTTGTCGATTTTTGATGTTTTCTTCAAAGGATGAATCACTTTGAGCTCAGATATTCCCCTTTTCCGATCTTTAGATTCTGTGACGAAAGGAGCGTCAACAAAAGTCCCCCCTCAGAGTTGGATCCGGAGAGAAATGAGGATTTGACTCTGAGGAAATCGAATCCATCCAAAGGAAAAGGGTGGCGCGCAAGTCTTCAGTGCACAGAGGGCGGAACACAAGTTTTGCGTCTCGCAGGACTTAAGCGCTCTGGGTACGGCGCGCAGATAGGCTTCTTGGCCTATAAATACACCGCTTTTGGCCGTGGATAACATCTGATCCCGAATTTCTCGAGCTCTCGCCGCACAAGTCTTCCTCGCCGCGCAAGTCTCTTTTTCCACTGTTTCCTCGCTGCCGCGCTACTATCAAGGTAATAGGGCTTGCACGGTGATACATGCGCGACAGAAACTTGCGCGGCACATGTAACACTTGCGCGACATCTCCATACTTGCACGCCTTAATGCCTTAGCCATTTTTTCCAAATTCTTTCACAAATTTTATGAAAAATAAACCCATTTAAGAGTTTAATTTATTCAACTTTTGTGCAGATTCAATGGCTCTTAGACCTGGATTAATTGATGAACTGGCTAGCAAGCGGATAGATGATATGATGGACATCATTGGCCATGATTACTATGATATCTGCGACAGCACTCTCCCAGATTTGGATAAGTACTTGAAGAAATATCATCTTAATTTCCCACAGAGCATCTACCTATCTCTATGTGGTCATGGTCACTTGCAAGGAGTCAATGTTCCAAATGCAAACAACTATACACCTGAAATGCAGCTGCGCTGCTACTCCTTCATTTCGGTTATGCTGTGCATTAAGAGAAACAACAATGGTGTGAACTTTCAAATTCTCCTTCCATGCCATTTCCTTGCAGATATGAAAATGGCAAACCCATGGGCTGAAATGTTTTCCACTACCGGTTGGTGGAGAGAAGACAAACATGGTATTAGAGCAATATCTGAAAAGAGTACTCTCTCCAAATGGCTCTTTACTTCCAATGCTCCATTATCAAATCCATGTATCCATCTTCCAAGTCTCTTGGAAAGAAACAGAGTCACTGTTTGATCAACAGAAAATTTTCTCAAACCGTACTCAAGAACATCCTCTTACAATTGTTCCAAGAAGAGCTGGTATCACTGCATCTCTTTTTGTATCCAGTTGAATGAATGAATTCCAGTGGTTGTTGATGAAGCTCGGGATTCCGTAAATCAAATGAAGTGTTATGTTGAAAGACTCTTGTAATTCTTGAAAAAGAGAAGAGACTCCAGTCTGTGGATGTCCTTCTAACTCTTGTGTATCAATGAAAAACACTTTCATCTTCAATCATTTGTACCTGCATTCTTTCATTACCTGCTTCAAATTTACTTAAGCCAATGGACCTAGTAAGCATAGTTTGATTTTTACTAGGATTATTACAAATAATCCTACAAACTTTGAACCTTTTAATTGCTCAATATTACCTAAATCATACAAAAATGTATATTTAGTGAGCTGGAACTTGACTTTTATTCAGAGTTCCTTTGTCTTTTGTGGGCAGTTTAAAGTCATGCATGCCGGACATAAAGGGGATAATGTTTAAGGTCGAAATAGATTTGACCGAAATGGATTAGAATTGACACAATTCCTTGAAAATTTATCTGAAAACATATTACCATACTCAAGTATGAGAGAAAATATGTAAACTATGGCTTAAGAATATTTGAATATGAGGAATGATATAAAAAAGAGCTAAAAGGCATTAGAAGAAGTAGTTTCCAAGAATGAAGTTACTATTATTTAACAAAACCCGTTAGGGGGTTGAAATATGCAGGGCCACCTAAGGGCATTGGCTGCATGGTTAAATAAATAGCATCTTTCGGCTGACAAGTCTGTTATATGGACTGTTTATGCAAGGCCACCTATGGGCACGTGCTGCATAGTCAGGCAAAAGAACTCCCAGAAATTTACTTTCCTAGTGCTAAAAGCCAGTGAAAGTTTATGGAGATTCAAATTTTCTAAAGTATAGAGTTTGTTGTATGGAAAGAGGTACTTGAATATGGAGAAGATATTTCCGAACAAGAATATCGAAGAACTGGATGAATATCACTCCTACGAAGGTCTGACCCAAACGTAGGGAAGAAGAATAAACCATAGACTTGAATACTTTCAGATCATGAAAAAGGATATGGGACAAATATGTTAAGGATGGCTATTTTTTGCGGATCTCTACATACTGTCGTTTAAGACAAATAAGGACAAAAGAGGCATTCTTCCCAAGAATGGAATTACCATCATTTAAAAAACCCGTTAGGGGGTTGAAATATGCAGGGCCACCTAAGGGCATTGGCTGCATGGTCAAATAAATAGCATCTTTCGGCTGACAAGTCTGTTATGTGGACTGTTTATGCAAGGCCACCTATGGGCACGTGCTGCATAGTCAGGCAAAAGAATTCTCAGAAGTTTGACATTTTTGTGACTAGAAGTCATGAAAAGGGTTATGAAGATATGAAAATATTTAAGGTTAGGATTATAACACATAAATATGGGTATTGTCTAATGTATATAGAGATACATAGGTCAATGATAACCATAATCATGTTGTGGCTGGGTCCTGAATTGAAATTTTGGACTTCACTACGTATCTCATAAAAATGAGAATCAAGCCATACATAGTTCTTGAAATGCAGTTTAACGTCGTGCAGGATGAAAGTATGAGAGATCTTAGTTTAGGGTCATAGAATTCAAACCATAATAATGAATACACAGTGTGTGTTTTCATGAGGACTTTTCAGCCAAGGGACTGAAAGTGAAATTTGGGGTTAGGCCCAAAAGACTTGGGACTGGATTCGAGGGATACTCGAATGTTCCTACGTATCCCATAAGAATGGGAATCAAGTCCACGTAGTTCTAGAACTACCCTTTGTACAAATTTGGTTCGTACATGTGAAGGGTGAAAGGGGACTTTAGTGCAATGATGGTTTAACCTGAGATAAAAAATTTAGGCATTACCATGTATGCACGTAGTCTTTTTGAAATGAAACATGATTGAAAAATCAATGTCAATAATAGTTCTCTCTCAAGTGAGGAGATCAAAGAATATTGTAGTTTATTGTCGTACCAGACAAAAGTGTTGTATAGTTTAACGTCATATAACAAGGACGAAAGTGAATCAATGTAAAGATATTGATTCCAGGGGCGGTTTCACAAATCAACATCATATGAGATGGTGGTGAACCGATGTGAAGAGATTGTTTTTGGGCTTGAACCCTGGGAGGTTTCCTACATACCCAGCCTGGAGGGCAAGGATCAAAGTCCGTGTAGTTCAATTAAAGAATGAATTAATGATCAAGTTGTTCTTGGGGACAACGATCTAATAAAAAATGTTGTTGGGACTTACACATGACTAGCGGCCCAAAGAGAGTGTTATGGTTGATGTTTGCTCTAAGCTCACGTGAGTCATACTCGGTGTGAGAAACGAGAGGTAACAACAACCTTAACGATGCACAGTTTAATGTCATGTAGGACATAAAAAAAGGGACTATGCAGTTTAAAGTCTTACAGTTAGGACTATTGGTGATGCACAGTTTAGTGTCATGTAGCAGGGACAAAATAACAGTTTAATGTCATGTAGGACATATCAAGGACTTTCTGTACAGTTTAGCGTCATGTAGTTAGGACGATGGGGACAATACAGTTTAACGTCATATTGGACGAAAGGGGGACTGTGCAGTTTAATGTCATGCAGTAAGGACAAAATAACACACTATTTATGTCATGTTGGACAAAAGTGCGAATAGTTTAAGGTCATATTCATCGACCGTGGATGGTGAAGTTTAATGTCATGCTGGACCTTTGATGATTATATAGTTTAACGTCTTTCCGGACGTGAGGTAATTTTATACAGTTTAGCGTCATGTAGTTAGGACGTCACAGTTTAACGTCTTGCTAGACATAAGGGATTTGCAAATAGTTTATGGTCATATACATGGACCAGGGATGATACAGTTTAAGGTCATGTTGGACGGTTTAGGGAACTTTTTCACAGTTTAATGTCATGTGGGACGAAGTTGCAGTTTAAAGTCATACTGGACCATTGCTGTATAGTTTAACGTCATATAGCAAGGACGAACTGGTGCTGTATAGTTTAAAGTCATGTAGCTAGGACTAAGGTGAACCAATATGAGGATATCAGTTCTGGGGACTTTTTACAGTTTAACATCATGCTGGACGATGAAAGTGCCACACAGTTTAATGTCATGTTGCTAGGACACAATATAGTTTAATGTCATCTCGGACAAAATATAGTTTAATGTCATCTCGGACATAATAGTAACCAATGTGACAGTTTAACGTCATGTTGGACGATAAGGGAACTTACACAGTTTAACGTCATGCTGGACGCTGAAAGTGCCACACAGTTTAATGTCATGTTACTAGGACAAAATATAGTTTAATGTCATCTCGGACAAAATATAGGAACTTCTGTACAGTTTAACGTCATGTAGATAGGACATAATACAGTTTAGTGTCATGTCGGACATATATGAACCAATGTGACTGTTTTGGCTCTGGGAATAATATTTTGTGTTTATACAAAATACTTCTTTAGAAATCTGGCATTAGTTTGAGTCGTGATGTGTTCTCCATCCATTGAGATTAGAGAATACGCTCCATTGGAGTAGACCTTATGTATTGAATAAGGTCCTTCCCATTTTGGTTCAAGCTTGGGAGGCTTCTTTCCTGGTATCATTGGTGCTCTGAGAACCAATACCAATTCTCCCTGAATGAATGAACAAAGACGAACTTTTTTTGTTAAAAGCTCGTGCTATTCGATTCTGATAGATTTCCAAGTGGTGCAAAGTGCACAATATTTTCTCATCTAACTGTTCCAATTCATTCAACCGCTTTTGGGATTGCTCATCTGTAGATAACTGATCACAAATGGCTATTCTGAGTGAAGGAAATTGAACTTCGATTGACAAGACTGCTTCTGTTCCATATACCAATGAATATGGAGTTGACCGCGCTGCATTGCGAGTGGTAGTCCTATAAGCCCATAAATCATGAAATAGTTTATCAGGCCATGAACTCTTATCTTTATCCACCATCTTTTGCAGTATATTTTGAAAGAGTCTTGTTGAAGGCTTCTATCTGGCCATTAGCCGCCACATGATATCGAGATGAATGGTTGGACTTAATGTTGTATTCTTGATACAATTTCTTTACCTCAGAAGAACAGAAGTTGGTGCCGTTGTCCGTCAATATGGTACGAGGGACACCAAATCTAGTAATGATGTTAGACTTGATGAAGCTAACAATGCATTTAGAACTGACTTCTTTGAGAGGTACTGCCTCTGCCCATTTGGAAAAGAAATCAGTAGTAGTAAGAATGTACTTAAACTGCTTGGCCGTAGCTGAAGGGTAAGGTCCCACCACATCCATTCCCCATGTGGAAAATGGCCATGAGTATTTAGCTGTATGAAGCAACTCTGGAGGTTTATGAATGAAGTTGGCATATACTTGGAATGAATGACACTTCTTTGTGAAATTAACACAATCTTGTATCATTGAAGGCCAAAAGTATCCAAGCCTTCGAATTTGATCAGACAGTCTATGTTCAGACTGGTGGGCACCACAGACTCCTGCATGCACTTCTTTTATGACAGCCATTGTCTCTTCACCATCAATACATCTGAAGAGAACTCCATCAAAACCACGTTTGTAGAGAATTTTCTCGAGGTGGTTTGGGCTATCATAAAGAGTAAACTTGACCACACGTCGCTGGATTTGTTCTTTCTTGGCTCTATCAGGTGGAAGTGTTTCATTTTGAAGGTATTCCCTGATAGGTGACATCCATCCTGTTGTATGACCATACGGTTCAGGAATGGGACTAATTTCATTAATTTCCTCTGTTCTGACTTGAACATAAGGTGAAATTTCACGACGGTGGGAAATACAGATGGTTGTCTCGTCCCGATTTGGATCTGCTAAAGCTGTGGCTATATTAGCCAGTGCATCAGCTTGAGCATTTTGTGATCTTGGGACATAAGAAAATGTCGGTTCTGAAGGGAATTCCGACATTAACTCTCTGACGTAATCATACAAAGGGATTAATTCTTCTTTTCTGATGGCATAATCCCCATTGACTTTTTTGATTACTAGTTCTGAATCACCTTTCACCTTTAAGTGATTCACTTGTGCTTGAAGCGCTAATTCCAAGCCTGTAATGAGAGCTTGGTATTCAGCTTCATTATTGGTACCACCTTCCCACAACAAAAAGGAATAAGGTAACACTGCCTTATCTGGAGAAATGAGCACAATTCCTAAACCAACTTTGTTGAATTTAGGATTTTCCATTTTCTTCCCTGTTGGACTTATAGAAGCACCATCAAAATACATTTCCCATGTTTGAGGACTCTCTTGAATAGAGAAAACTTCCTCATCAGGGAGTTCGATATCTGAATACGTGTCTTCCACTGAAGGATGTT
This sequence comes from Viscum album, assembly GCA_963277665.1. Taxonomy (NCBI): domain Eukaryota; kingdom Viridiplantae; phylum Streptophyta; class Magnoliopsida; order Santalales; family Viscaceae; genus Viscum; species Viscum album. The sequence goes on from OY728157.1 coordinate 544,716,997, forward strand.
CAGCCAGGAAATCATCCAGAGCTTAGCCCTTAATTGCCTTTTGAGACACATACTGAATGTCGAACTGCTGTAGAATAACCGCCCACCTTGCCAGACGTCCTGTAAGCATTGGACGACTAAGGATGAATTTGAGCGGATTATTACGAGATACCAATTGGACCTCATGATGTTGCAGGTAGTGTCTCAGTTTCTGAACTGCAAAGATTAATGCTAGGCAGCACTTTTCAATACTTGAATACCGGGTTTCTACTTCAATCATAGTTCTACTGAGATAGTAGAGACTATTTTCATTGCCAGCATCATTCTTTTGAGCGAGAAAGGCACCCAATGATCGCTCTAAAGCTGTCACATAGAGGATAAGCGGTCTACCCTCAACAGGTGGCATGAGTACTGGTGGACTCAAGATGTATTTCTTGAGAACATCAAATGCTTCTTGACATTCTTCAGTCCACTGGTAAGTGACTTCTTTCTTCAATAATTTGGTAAAGGGTAAACTTTTGCCTGCCAAATTGGCGATGAAACGCCGAATATAGGCTAAGTGTCCTTGAAGTCCTCTTAATTCTTTCAAATTCTGAGGATGTGACATACCAAGGATTGATTTGGTCTTCTCAGGATCGACTTCAATACCACGATGGCGTACAACAAAGCCAAGGAATTTTCCTGAGGTTACCCCAAAAGCACATTTTAAGAGGTTCATCTTCAAATTATGTTGTCGAAACTTGTGGAATATGACTTCCAAATCAGCCAAGTGATTAGAACGTTGTTTGGATTTAACCACTAAATCATCTACATAGCATTCAACAAACTTCCCTAAAAGAGGTTTGAAGATACGATGCATGGCGCGTTGATATGTTGCACCTGCATTCTTTAAACCAAAGGGCATCACCCGGTAACAAAACACATCTTGAGGAGATATGAAGGCTGTATATTCCTCATCTTCTGGGGCCATTTGGATCTGATTATATCCAGAATATCCATCCATGAAAGAAAGTACTTCATAGCCAGCCGTCGCATCAATTAAGAGTTCTGTAATCGGAACTGGGAAATCATCTTTAGGACAATACCGATTAAGATCTCTGAAATCGATGCAAACCCTAATTTGTCCGTTCTTCTTCTTTACAGGGACAATATTAGCCAACCACTTGGGATATTGAACTTCTCTGAAGAAGTTGGCTTTGATCAGCTTATCCACTTCAGCTTCAATTTTGGAAGCATAGGTTGGGTGTGTTCTTCTCGCGGCTTGTTTAAAACCTCGATGTTCTTTTGGTAAACCCAAATGATGAGTAGCAACATCAGGATCAAGCCCAGGCATTTCTGTATAATTCCAAGCAAAAATATCTTTATTTTGCTTTAGAAAAGAAATATACATCTCTTTCTCTTCAAGGGTCATGGCTGCACTAATTAAAGTGGGGCGTGGATCTTTCTCTGTACCCAGATTTACTTCTCTGAGTTCATCCACAGTGGTAGAGATACCCTCTTCAAATGCTGGAGGAGCATCTCTAAGATCTTCCTCTTCCTCTTCATCATGTGTTATTTCTTCCGTTTCTACTTGCAAAGTAGATGAAAAAACGAAATTCTCATGATCATAAGAGATGTCAAAATTTTCACATTTTGAAGAAGAAGCTTCCATTTCCGACCCTATTGATGATAAAGGGTCTTCTTTGGGAAATAAAGAGGAGATGATGGATTGAGAATCGACATCATTATTCACCTCTAGTGTTGCTATAACTTCTTCTGGCCTGATTAGCGAAGTATAGACTTGTTGGACTTCATCACCACTTATGCTTTCATCACTGCTTGGTAGGTTACCAATTTCTCCCATGTTGTCTGGCTCGATCGCCGTAATTGACATTATGGATCTTTCCATAAGAGTATTTTGATTTGGGCCTATTTTGTCAATTTGACTGATAGGTAACACATAATCTGTACTCATATGTGAAAATAGATTTATTGGAATTTTCTCCAAACCATATGGAGCATTAACTTTGGTAATTTCCTTCATTGTAGATTTTTCTCTTCCCTTCATGTGATAAAATTCCGCCTCAATGTATTGAGACTCACATGTCTTGAACGGGTCCTTATCACCATACAATGTTCCAACTTGACCATTGAAACAGTATTTGAGACATTGATGGTATGATGAAGGAATAGCTGCATGCTGATGTAGCCAGGGTCTTCCAAGCAAGATATTGAAAGCTGAGTCTTGATCAACAATCATGAAATCCGAATTGGATACAAGATCTCCAAACTGAGTTCTGAGTGTAACTTCTCCCAGTGGTTCTTGTTCATTTTTATCATATCCTTGTAACATCATGGTATAAGGAGATAAATTAGATTCCGTGAGGCCCAATCGATGAAGTGTACGAATGAGCATGAGGTTGACTCCTGAACCATTGTCAATGAAAGCTCTTCGAACATCTACACTATTGACTTTTCCAGATAAGTACAAAGGTTTTATGTTCCCATGCACAACATCATCTTCATATTTATCAGTAAAAGATATCACTGCATGGAATTCTGCATGATTATTCTCTATGTGATAGATTTCAGCTGCAGCAATTTCAGCTTTAAACTCCTGAGGACTTGACAAAGCTTCGATGAGTGCTTCCCAAAGATCTTTTGACAGATTCAAAGCATCCAAAATTGATAACTTGGCTGGTACTTGGGCCAAGTGTTTCAATATATCATACTTTTGATCTAGAGGTCTGCATTTCCCAATAGGAATATGCAGTTTAGCAGGTACCTTAGAAGCAGATGCTTTGGAAGCTGATGCATCTTGTATTGAAGTTGGAAACATCCTTGGTTTTGGAATATTAGACTGATTAGATCCATTTACCTGCTGAGATAAAGAAGATGGAACCTTTAATCGGTCTTCCAAAATAACTGTGCCAAAACTGAGTTGGCCATTGGCAGAAGAACTTGCTTGTTCTTTTTGAGCTCGCTGAAGGGCTCTACCACGAGTTTCTGCTGCATATACAGTGCTAGCAGGGGTAAAATTAGAGTAGTGGCTTTGGAAAGATCCACGTCTTCCCCTGTATCCTGAACCTCTAGAACTTCCTCGGATTCCCTTATTTGATACAAGGAATTCAGGCTCATCAAGACTGGAATATGGATCTGTTAATTGAATCATATTAACAGAACCAAAGATAAACTCTTCGTCTGATAAAGACTCTGCCTGGTTAGCCTGTTTAGGCTGTGCCGTTTGGTGGGATGGTGCCCGTGGCTTTGAAGTAGATGGCATGAAATCTGCCAGAGTCAAAGACAATTTAGGCTTTGATACATACTCATCTTCTCCTGATTCCTCTTTCTTCTTTGAATTGCGCTGCCCTTTTGAGGATTTGTCTTTTGATGGAGGCTTTACTGCAGCTTTTGTAGGAGACACAATTGGCTTCTTCAATTGTGTTCGCAAAATGGAATGAGTCCGATTGATTGTATTTCTGACCATCTAATCATTATATTTTTTTTGCAGTTTTGCTTTTGACTTCCTGCCACTCGCCTCCTTCCTCTAGATTTGTAGCGGTAATACACGCTACATGAGCTGAAGAACCCTTCAATTTGACTTGTCCCAAGTCGACCATCTTTTGCAGGAGGTCTTTAAAGACAAAACACTCCTGGATGGTATGCCCCAACATTTGATGAAAGGGACAATAATTGGGACGGTCTTCATCTCCTTCCTTGTTTGGACTCTTGGGCACTGGTAATTGAACCAAATTATTTTCCAGAGCTGAAATGAAGTAACCAGGAACTTGCTCACTCCGGAAAGAGTATGTTTTACTCTTCAAATCCTCAAATTGTTTTCGTCGTTGATCTCTTTGATCATTTGGATGAAACAGCCTTTGTTGTTGGCATTCAGGAGGTGGATCCCTTCGAGAAGATGAAGGTTTTGAAGTAGAAATAGGTACAGGTGCTTGTTTAAGCATAACTGTAGCAGTTTCCGCTTTACCCATTCTCCTTCCTGGAGCTGATGGAATTATATGAGATTTAACCTTAGCCTGTATAAGGGAATCTTCAATTTGTTGAGCGATTGAAGTAAGGTCTCGAAACCCTCCTCTGTATTTCACAGGGATCAATGGCGTGCGTAATTCGTCACGAAAATTTGCCACACAGATTGGCAACAGTTCCTCCTGAGGGAGTGCTAAACTCAGGGAATACGTTAATCCCTTACAACAAGCAATGAAATCAGAGACTCTTTAATTCTCCCTTTGCTTGCAGTTTGTAAGATCGAAAACTGTCGTTTTTGGCAAAGTTGAGCTAAACTGAAGAAGGAATTTTTGACGAAGATCCTCCCATCCGATGACTGACCGGGATTGCAAGCTTGTATACCAGACAAAAGCTGGTCCTTGCAAGGTTCGCACGAAGCATCTGAGTTTCACTGCTTCTTGCTGCTCTGGAGTTCCCATTATAGGATCACAACAAGTCACGTAATGCGTCAAATGTTGTTCGGGGTCGCCTGATCCATTGAAAGTAGGGAAAACAGGGTTTCCAAAACTGGATGGAGGAGAAATTGAATCTACCCATTCAGGGTAAACTTTCTTTTCAGGTTGAACTTGCGCCCGTTTCCCTTCCATAGTTTATAACCGAGCTGTTAATGACTCAATAGTAGTTATTAACTTTTGAGAAACATCAGGTTGAACTTGGTTTTGGGTAGGTGCAATGAATGGAGCTTGGACAGACGTGGTGGTTGGTGCTGCAACTGATGGTAGTGCTGCCAACCGTTGTTGCATTTGACCCGTAGGATTAGACCTCTGAGGGTGTACTGATAAAGGAGGATATTCCTGATCCATCTCAGTAGTTACAACAAATTCCTTCGGCTGTTGGACTTCAGCATTCTTAAGAAGAAGACTACTCTGAAGTAGTTCTGCATTCAACCTTCTTCATTCTTTCATTTCTTCCTCCTGTTGTGCAAAAATTTGCTCTAATGAGAGCGATTGACCTCCTTCAGAGGAAGGGTGAGAAGTAACCTGATTCTTTCATTTCCCATTATTGGATCCTTTTCGGAGAGGGGGAAGTGGGTTACTTAAAGGAATACCCAGATTCTGGGTAAGCCTTTGATTACGTGTGCGCAGACCTTCTTCATTTAAGTTTGTGTGCGCAACTTCTTGAGCAGGAACCTCTTCGTCTGATCCCTCTGATTGAGCCTCATCTGGTGAATCAGCAGCAATGGCATTGATGACATTAATGGATGCATATTGCATGGAATCCTTTCTATCAGCATTTCTGTGATATTTTCTTCTTCCATGTCCATGATGAGACATGGAATTCCGTTGACTTGATCCCTGAGGAACTTCTTGGAGAATCGTCACTTGGAGAGAATCTCCTGATAGCTTGGCTCTTCGTTCCTCTTGAGGCTTATTCCCTAATCGAGAGAATACTGAATTTCTCTGAGGGAGGGATTGAGGATTTGAAAAAGTCCCCAGTCCGGTGGACTGGGGATGTTTCTGCTACTTCCGCTCAACTCCTCGAATCCCATTTGTTGACTCTGAGGGTTGGTTTAGAGAAGTCCCCAGTCTGACAAGCTGGGGTGTCTCTTGACATGCTATGTCTGAGATCTTCTTAAAATCTCTCTTGATCTTGCGAATCTTAGTTCGGAAATTAGCTGGATGCATTAACCTGTATCCACTTTTATCACCTGGTTCAACAGACCGTTGGATGATTTCCGAAACTTTTGTCATTTGATGAAGTGTTTGCTCCAGACGAGAGGCTTGTGAAATATTCTCGCCTGCTTGATGTAGGAGAAATTCAACAACTTGTTCTCTATATACATTATTTTGAGAGGAACTAGTTGAAGCCTGTTCTTGAGCAAGTTTTTGATTATGAACAAAGCCCATTGACTGTGGCCGGCCATGGGCAATAACATTGCATGAGACCATTTTCGGTGGGCTTTGCTGACTGGAAAGCACTGTGAAATGTAGTGCTCCGTGAACACCCCATCCACTGATATGAACATCAGATGGAGCATTGGCAATTAACTGACGCAATTTTCTTAGTGCGCCAAGGCATGAACGTTGAAGGGTTCTCTGTTGCTTTTCAGCCTTCAGATACTGAGAGACTGATAGAGATGCCAAATCAATCTGGCGTTGTAACCCTTCTATTATCTTAATATTTTTTTCATAATCACCGTAAGATAATACTTTCTTCTTCAATTGACAAAGAGTCTTCCATATGTTGAGACGAATATCATGGATTCCATCATCCGTCAACATCTTTGGAATATCGTACTGGGAGTCAGCCAAAGGCCAAAACATGACTGGTACTTCACCTTTTGCCAGTTTTTTCCTCATGTTCAGCATTTCCTCTTTATCATTAAATGAAGATTCTTCTACCTGTTTGGACCAGAGCTGGTGCTTCCTTGTTGCTTCATTAGGTTCGACAAGGTTGGTAGAGAGTCCGCTATTCATGCTGGAAGATGAATGACCTGGGGATGGTTCGGATAATAACCTGAACCCCAGGCTATCCTCTGATGGAGAAAGAGTTTCACCTGCCGATAGTAAAGCATCAGACATGACTGGCTTTACGTTTGCAAGTGCCTCGAGATAGGAGGGATTTCTCGTCACTACATTTCCTTCTGAAGAATTTTCGAGACAACTTGAATCACTACTGCGGAGAGGACTTTCGCAGCGAAGTTCATCACCATGAGGAGGACCGTCATGATGGGTTACAACCAAAGATGAAATCTCTTGCTCCTTGGTCTTCTGACCACACAGAGGGTTCCTGTGGCTCTCATCTGAAGAAGAAACTTCATGATTGACCGAACTTTCATGAAGCAAGCCTTCATGAGGAAGTGTCTGTTGAAGACCTTCAAAATTAATGTTCCCGTTATTGGGAACTGAGGGAGTAGAATCTTGAATTCCGATAGATAAATGTCTGAGGGCTTCAAGAACTCCAGCATCGAGCAAGGCCTTGTTGTAGATTGGCCTTTGATCTCCTGACTGTGCTGGGTGGATCTTTTTCTTAGATGCCTTCTTACTCACTTTAGAAACCACTTGTTGATGAAAGTGGTTACTCTGAGCAGGTGTATGTGCCTGATCAGGAAATATGGTCAGGTTAGGCTGACGATCTCCACTCAAATCAGGTGTATGTGCCTGACTTGGTTGTCCGTTTGATATGGGGGAGTATGCCCCATAACTCTCTTGGACTGGAACAGATGTGTGTGTCTGTTCCGGAGTGAATCGTTGATGTGTCACTCCAATTCTAGGGATAGATTTATGTGTCTGTCCCTGAGATGATGCTGAAGCTGTTATGATATCCTCGCAAGCATCCAGAATATGAGCAGGAATTTTCTTCTGCTCTTTCACCATTGACAAAATATGTTTGGTGACTTCAGCTGCCGGAACGGGGATATATGTCCATTCCGGGATTGGAGTAGGTGTATGTACCTGCTCCTGTCCTCCTTTTCCTGTCAGTGAATCCTGACAGTACTCAAGTGTGGAGGCAGAGAGTTGAGTCTGCCTCCTATTTGTCGTCGGGGCTTTCCGACTGACTTCTCCGTGCGCTACCAAGCGAGACTGTTGGTAGGCTTGATTAGTATTAGCAGGTGTATGTGCCTGCTGATTACACTTCTCCAAACGCGGTTGACGAGATCCATCATATGTAGTCAGGCGAGCCTGCTGACTAACTGGTGATGTATAAACAGGTGCATGCTCCTGCCTATGGTACTCCGCCGGAATTGCCTGGCGGGATTGGCGTGATGCTGCCAGACGAGTCTGCTGGACAGCAGAATTAAAAGGGACAAGTGATTGTGCCTGCTCGTTGTTTTCCACCAAGTTAGGTTGGTGGACTTCTCCGGAGATGGCAGGGATGACAACCTGCCCATTGTTCACCGGATTCCGTCTCTGGCGGTTCATCTTGCCTGCTCGGGTTCGAGGAACCTGAGCTGAATGACTGGAGTCGGTACCCTCATCATGTTGAGGGCGCACTACCGCACAAGTCTGGTGGCGATTGTTGATGGGAGACCTTGAGAAGGACTCCTATCTTTTTGAATTAAGGTCCTGCGGGACCTGCTCATTCACTTCCTCAGAGTAAGGGAGTGAATGGAAATTGCGTTCCGGGGATAACGACCCGAAACGGTTGGAGACGGTAGTCAGCACCGCCTGCTTCTTGATCGCTGGCCGCCGTTGTCCGGACGACCAGGTAGAGTTGTTAACTTGGAGGGCTTGACGAGCGGCCTCCAGAGTTGGGATAGTACCATTGCGACGGTACTCCTTAACCAGTGCATTAGAAACCCAGCATTGAAGACGCTGAGTTGGTGATGCCATCCTCAGAGCGGACGACGTTCCAGCAGGAGTAGCAACATTGGTTTTCACAGCAGCAGACCTCACAGTAGAGGTGTTCACAGCAACAGTATTCATAGGGGTGAATTTAAGGAAATCCATTTTGCAGAAGATCTTGAGAAAAGAGTGCCTGTTCCATATAACAGACATAATCAAGATGAATCCGGCCACTGCATCTTTTGGATGAGCACATGTCAATGATTACTTTGTTGGCCCAAGGGGCCTAACAAATAAGAAGAACATCACTTTAACTTGGTTAAGGATTCACGTTGGGTTCACCATTTTTGTTTCCTCACGGATTTCGGGGATGACCTCATTGATTTGAGATTCAAACGTTCCGATCGGTTTCTAGCGGGTTTGTTCGTAGAACTGGAAACATCCAATGATTCCACATCCGTTTGGACCTACTTTCCAAAGGTAGGATCTCATTAGATTGTGGATTGATGAGGCTTAGGAATTTGCATTGGTCGAGAGGATGGGAGGTCGGACTCATCACACCTTTTTGAGGGGAATTATTGTCTACTCCGGGACTCTCTTTATAGATTTAAGTTATGTTCGTGAATCCTTATTACATTACCAAGTATAAAATGTGCTTTCCTTTAGTTTTAACAATCAATGATTAAATATGCAAGAAATTTAGAGAATCTTTTATATGTATTCGAGGTTCTTCATCAATAGAGAATCATATATATCTGTTTAGAGATTCTTGATCAATGGTATCCTTCAAAACATTTATATAAAAGTCACTTGGTCATTATGATGACCAGGCTGGTTTTAAAGCTACTCAGTGGGGCACTTGAAGTTTATCGTCATTCAGAAGGATAGGGATTATTTCAAAGTTGGGATCGAACCCAAAAATGGGCTACCTACGTATCCTTTGTTTTGGAAAAGGAATCAGAACCCACGTAGTTCGAGTAATGGAGTATGATGTTTATGATTGATGGCTCAAAGAAGAATGTCATAATTACTTTTACACTCTAAGCTCACGTGAGTCATGCTCGGTGTGAGAAACAAGAGGTATTGGTAAAAATTAGACAATTGTTCCATGAAAGATGCAATCATAAGAATTTGTTTGGGGCTTATGTATGTATGACTGCCCAGATAGATGAAGGTTTAGGATTCACTTTTAGGGAGAAAATCCATGAACAGGGTCCATAAAGTTATATTTGCTTCATGGAGATTTGAATACTCTAATCTTGGGGCTTACTCCTAAGGAGGATTCCCAAGTTAGGAGGGGACTTATGATTGGGTTTTACTCCTGAAAAGGAAACCCAAATCAAGGGTAAATTAGGACTGGTTAAGATAAATTTAAGGGGGATTGGGGTTTACTCCTGAAAAGGAAACCCAAGATTATGACTGGGACTTACTCCTAAAAAGGAGGCCCAGGTTAGGGGACTTGGGGCTTACTCCTGAAAAGGAAGCCCAAGATTATGACTGAGTCTTATTCCTGAAAAGGAGACCCAGGTTAGGGATTAAGGTTTGGGGCTTACTCCTGAGGATGATGCCCATATTTGAGGTTGGGGCTTACTCCTAAGAAGGATTCCCATATTAAAGGATTGTGATTGGGGCTTACTCCTAAGGAGGATTCCCAAGTTAAGGAATTATGTTTTGGGGATTACTCCTGAGGAGGATGCCCAAAGTTTGGGAACTTTAAGAATTTGGGGCTTACTCTTAAGGAAGATGCCCATATTTAAAGGATTTATAATTGGGGATTATTCCTAAAAAAGGAGACCCAAGTTAAGGATTCTCTCATCTTTGAAGGATGAGGTTGAATGAATGAACTCTCCATATTTAATGACATAAGGATATTTAAATCACTAGGTTTTGAGAGATATTCCATAAAATTCCTTTCAGATAGGGAAGTCGAATCAAGAAATCATGCCATAAATGGCTTTGAAGAGTGTCTTGAGGACTGAATCTTGAAAAGAAAAGGTGTAATGGCTTAAGAGGGGTAAAATGGGCAAGATGGGCACCCAAAAAGGTAGGGGCGCGCAAGTCTTGAAAGGCGCGCAAGTCTTGCGTGGGCGCGCAAGTATTGGTCGCGCAGGTTTACCTGCGCGACACATGGTGTACTTGCGCGATTTTCAACCAGCATTGAAATACTTGAGCGACTCTTTTTTAAACCCTTTAGAATTTTCTTGAGGTTCTTCCAGAAAAGGGACTCGCACGTTATATTGAAGGAAATAAGTCGGCGCTCAAGTGTTGATAATTTTCAACACTTAGGCCTTCCTTATTCTCTTTAGATCTTCCGTTCTAGGTAAGAAATTACCTTAGAAGTGTTCCGGAAGCTTTGAGAAGAGACTTGGGCATCAGGAGCTTCAATCCGAGTTTCTGGAAAAGATCCTCTCGAATGGGGGTCCCACAGGGTCTATTTATAGGCAAAAGAAGACCCCGGGCGGTTACCGGGCGGTTACCACTTAGGTCGCGCAAGTCACTTGCGCGACCAAGGGTGCCGCGCAAGTGTACTTGCGCGACAGTGAGATAACTTGCGCGGTGCAGTTGCTGTTGATCCTTTGTTCATGCCTTTGTCAATTTTTGATGTTTTCTTCAAAGGATGAATCACTTTGAGCTCAGATATTCCCCTTTTCCGATCTTTAGATTCTGTGACGAAAGGAGCGTCAACAATATCATCATACATGAAGTGGGTGTTCATGATTTCCCAACACAATAGCTAAAATATCCTTCCTACCCTCACCTATGATGGTCCCCTGTGTACTCTTCTCCTCAAGGTATTACAATATAGATTATTTGAAAAAATCAATAGTGAATTACAATACATAAATAATTTATTTAATGTAAATAACATAAATAAATTAAATAACTTCTTATAATCCTCTCAACTATAATCCTCAACTCCTCCATAAGATATTATCAAATTTTTCTCATCTAGTACCTCTTCCATTTTTATGTATATATGGGGGGTAGGAGGGCCAACCTACATGGAGCTTGAAGAATCAAATCTTAGTTTTTTATTTTTTTTCAACTATTATTTGTTCTTTAAATAATGTATACCCTTAATGAGATAAAGTATAAGGGTATGAGTTTTTATATTATACCTCTTAATAATATATCCTCATTTGTTATAATTTAAGAATAAACAAATCATTAAAATTACAATTAATATAAAAAACTTCTAAAAGATAAGTTTTCGCTTACCAAAAAGTCTTCCTTTCATTTACTTTCAAAAAAACGATTCCATGTACCTTCATATAAAAATAAAGATATATCATATAGATTTTGATGTTATATATCCCCAAAAATTAAATATAATGTCAGGGTTGATTTAAAAATACCTTTATCTACAAGAAATAAATCCTAAAAAATTTCCTCCTAGCTCCCACAGTATCAAGTATATCATATGTCATCTGATAAGAAAGGTAAAAACTATATTTGAAAAAAAAATCATGATAAGTAAAATAACAACAAATTATCTTACCAAAAATTTCTCCCATAATTGATATAATTTCACTTTTTCAATACTTATGTAATCAAGGATCAAAATACTAACTTTATCTTTATCCTGAACTACAATAATAGTCTTAAATTATTTTGAATTTGGAACCCTAGAAATATAATTATCATCAATGTAAACTTGTATCCTCTGGTACCTACTATGGGAAACTGATAATTTTGGTAAATGTTTGCAACCACATTTACCAACCCTCAAAGTCTTATATCCCCCTTTATAAGTATATGTATCCTATGAAGAATGGTGAGGATGATCCTCAATAGAAGTATGTGTATAGTCCTTCCCAAATATATGTACATGGTCCTCCCTATAAGATTGTAGTGAATCAGACGTTTCATCAGCCATTATTTTATAAATCAAAGTAAAAAACAATTTTTAGACAAATATATACAACCAACTATTATATATAAAATTAAATAAAACATAAAAAATGATCTAATAAAAAGTAAACTAAACTAAACAAAATTTTATTCATATTATAAAATAAAATTATAACAACATTAATGAGAGATTAAATGAATTAAACAAGTGAAAACAAATCCAACTATTATATGAAAATTTTAATAAAAATTTTAAAATGACACAAAAAAAAACAATACTAAACAAACCACTATTTATCATATTTATTAGATCAAATCCACTGTAATAAACCATTATGGAGTAGATTTATTCCAAAAATAGTGCATAAATATTAAAAATACTCCAACGTATTACACCATTTTTACACAAAAAATAATATTCTTTGAATACACGGTTTTATACATTTTTTTTTGTTTTTAAACATAATAAATTAAAATTAATTTTTTTGTATAAAATCCAAAAAATACAAAAGTAATATAAAGGTAAAAATAATTTAAGTATGGGTAAAGTAAAAAAAACTAAACTAATTTTAAAAAAAAATTTAAATTATTAGTTATAATATGTGTTTTAATAAAAAATAAAACTAATATATCAAACATTTTATGAAATTTAAAAAAGTAAACAAGAAATAAATATGTGTTGCCCGTAATATTAGAAAATTACTAAAGGATTGTTTTCCCAAATTACTTACTCATGATTTTCCAATATGGAACAAACCATGTCAACAATGCAGCCATCAATATTATCTATTAATATTTCGATATAAGTAGGGATGTCACATAAAATTGAAAATTCATCAAGTTTTTCATCACAAATATACTATTTTTTTCCTTGTAAAATTATAGAAAAATGCATATAAAATAGAAAAATAATATAGATTTTTTTTCACGTGCTTCAATGATAAAAGGGTCACTTTTTTATTCCAATATATTCAGATTAACTAGTGTCATACCAAATTCATTTTATCTCACACTATTTGTAATGAACCAAACTGTTATAAATAAAATTCCCCCTTTTGATTTATTTAAATGTCTCATCATGAAATATGGTTATAGAAAACACATGAAATTATTTTGTTTTATTATATCCTATTTTATTTAAAATACCATTAAGAATCATTATAATTGGTAATATATCCATTAAACAATGATTACATGATTAGTATAAATATAGGGTTCTAACAAATCCAATTGACACAGAAAAAGGAAGTGATGGCCTAAATCAGTAGGATCGTACCCTATGAAGCCCTTTTATCAGAGCTTATGAGGGAGATATAACTTCTAAGATTTTCCCTTGATGAAGCCCAAGATTAGATCTAATAACTTATGCATGATATAAATTGTTTATGGGATAATTTCAAGCTCATCGAGATCACGACTCAAACCAAGTTTGCTCAACCACCCCATGAAAGTCCCACCATCACACACCTTACTCTTAAGGAATTTACTAGTGTATTAAAGGGATATTTATCAATACCTTATCAATATAAATATGTACATTAGTTTTCATATAATAATGAATATATTTTCATCCTATTATTTTAACTTTGTAAATGTTTTTTATTTTGACACATTAAAGAAAAAATTATATTTTTGGTTAATATTAAAATTAAATTAATGAATTAATGAATTAATTTAATTTTTAAATAAATAATATTTTAATGTAATTAAATAATTTTTATCATATATAAATTATCATATAATTTTTATGAATTCAAATGTAATTTTTATAAGGGTTCAAAAACTGTTATAGTTAAAAAACCCAACATTTATTAATAAATGTTGATTTTATTTTAAAAGTTAAAATTAATATATTTTGAAAATTATTTATATAAAATAAATATTATTTTGGAATTATAACTTCTAAATTATCTAATGGTGAATTTTTCATAATTTTGTGAGAAAGTCGAATTTTTAGGTAAAAATTAAATATTGTATAAATATACTTTGTATTTTATGACATCATAATGACAAAAAAAGTGATACAATAATTAATATAAATAGTATCCACGAATAAATATATGTTTAATTTTAAATTAATTTGATTTAAATTTATTTTATTTATTTTGAAAAGCCATTATGAACCCTCCAAAACTTACAGTATATTTTATGGTTTTGAAATCCTTTGTTTAAGAGTGTGACTCAACTCCACATACACAAGGTAATTATTATAATAAGTTAATCACTTTTAATTATAAAATAATTATAATCACTCTATTTTGGAATAAACCATGGGAAAAAATCCATGGGATGGTTTGTGGTTTTGGATATTTTATTATGTAGAGTCCAAAACCTAAATAATAAAGAAATCCCCGTCTTTTCCTATATAAACCCACCCAAGATCCCATTTATCTTCAATAAAATTCTTATAGAATTAAAATAAACTTCCTTAAACTCTATAGAGTCCTCCAAATGTGGCTAAATCTCTCAATAATCCCCGCCCAAATTTTTGAAGTCACACACTCAAGTAAGGGATCCTCACTTTTCTCCCTTTCTTTCAATTCAAGCACCTTATTTGGAATTTGTCTTCCTAATTGAAAATTTTTATGATGTAATTTATTTATAAAAAAAATATACTATCCAATGTATTTTTTTAATTAGTTATAATTTATTCTCTCACATTTTTACCTTTAACTAAGCTGTTACTATATCGAAATTCCATAAGGAATTTCTATCTTCTCATTTCCATTCAAGAAATACCTTTATGTTATGTCTATTAAATTAAATTTTTTATGGGATATGTTATTAAATATTCCCATTAATATACATTTAATTTATAAATTATCAGATTCCCCTTTTCACTCTCATTAATCCTCCCATGATCCTTTATATACACCTGTTACCATACTAAAATTTCATAAGGAATCTTTTCCTTTCTCCTCTTTATTCAAGTATCTTATTTACATTATGTATTTTATATTAATTTATTTATTATGGGATATGTTATTCAATATCACCATTACTTTTCAATTTATTTAAAAATTATGATATACCCATTTCTCTCTCATCAATCTCTTTCATGAATTTTTATGTAACACTGTTATGCTACCAAAATTACAACATGATTTTTCCATGCCAAAACATTGTGTAGCGAATACCATACCCATTTTTATATAAAATTTATTAATATTTATGCACATATAATTATTTATTTGTGACTTGAATTTATGCATTACACATTCCTTGGTCATGGAATAAATTTTAATGATGAATGAATCTATGTTTTATGATCTATGTGGCACACTTAAGCATAAGAATGAAATGAAAATGATGGGTGCACCCATATAGTTATCCAATGAATTGGGTAATGTTTAGTATCATGATACATCACATTGGTTTAGGGAGTGAACCCAATTTCTTTATGTTACTTTTACACCATGATGTCTTGGCATATTTAGCCTTGACTTATATTTATGATTCAGTGTTTTAAGTTATTTCCACATTTCTCATGTTATGATTATCATGTTATATCATGACTTATTATTCATGTTCCTTTTATTCCTCATTGATATGAAAATTTTCTATCATTTATCACTTATTCCATGTTTATTCCTTTTCCGGGGTTTACATTTCACCCCTTTATTATGTATATACCCAGGTTATGCCATGCAGTTTTAAGTTCAAAGGGGTATTTTGAGCATGTTAAAGATGTTAAAAAAAATGTTTATTCCATGTTTTATGTTGTTATTTAATATACCTAATTCGAAAAGACATTATATATATAGATCATACGAGTTATATTAATATTATTCTTATGTAATATATAAAGTATTAATGTAAAATAAAGAGTAGGGTTGTTATAGTTGGTATCAGAGTAAAAGTTTAGTTATTTTTGGGATTAGGATTAGAAAACTCTAGATAAATTCTTATGGATAGTAATAATAATAATAAAAAATACCTAAATTTTTGTTAGTATAGTGTAAGTGAATTATCAAGAAAATACATACCTGTCTAAATGCTATAATTGGATGTGGTTCTGGTATAGATGTACCTTGGTGCAAAAAATCTAATAGGGTGTTTTGGGCCTGACTCAGGGTAACCTGGTACATGAAAATAATCCTTAATACACACTTGGTTTGGCAATCTAGGGGGATATGATTTGGTAAATTCATAATCTCATTATGAACCATTATTATGGGAATAAAAAAATTCCATAAGAATATATGTTAGGAAATAGATCACGGATAACTTAGTTGGAATATTAGAGATTAATAAGATAATGAAATAAATCTAATTTATAATTTATCACTTTAATTTAATTAGATTCCCATTTATGCGTTTAATAGTTTAAAAATACCCATCCCTAATTTTTCCTTTATTCTAGACAATGGCTGGAAATAAGAGGAATCAAGTAAACAATCAATGTGAGAGGTAATGTGATGAATTCCCCAATGAGATACCTAACCTGATGGGAGAAAAAATAAAAAACTTTATGAAGATACTATCTCATATGAATTAGGTTTTGAATAGAAAACTTGATCAATATAAGCTCCCAAACCCCCTTAAGATAGAACAAGCCACAATCGGGAGCTTTATGCGACAAAGGCCTCCTAATTTCAATAGATCATTTGATCCCTTAATCATGGAAAGATAGATCAACTCCATTGAGAAGATATTATACATCCTTCAATGTTATAATAAAGAGAAGGATCAATTTTATGTTTATACTATGAAGGGAGAAGCTGAACAATGGTGGTCCTTGATCAAGAATATGAATCCTGATAAAGAGATCAAAGTGATGGAGTGGAAGGAATTCCTGAAAATGTATTTTGATAAACATTTCCCTCACACTCTCTGAATTAAAATGGAAAGGTATTTTCTTTCCCTCAAGAAAAAATATGACAAATCAATTGGTGTGTATAATGGTAACTTCACAATACTTTAAAAATATACCTCCTTCTTTTTCATTACCCCAAATACAAGGTTTAACACTTCTTTGGTGGGATAAAACCTAGTCTACAAAAATCCTAGAAGATCCATGAATTTGATTGCTAGGAGGATTTTTTTTAAGTTCCCTCAAATTCAAAATGGATATCAGTGAATCTCTAGGCTATAATGATGATAAGAAGAATAAAGTGGAATTTAATTCTGGCATCCAATGGAGAAATCGAACCGTGATAAGGAATTTCAACATCCCACTTATCAAAGGTGTGGGAAGAAGAACCCTAAAAATTTACTAATGGGAATGAATAAATTATTTAGGTGTGGGAAGGAAGGACACCTATATAGCAATTTTCAACAATATAAACCCACTAATGTGATGGAGGAAAGGAATTCCCCAGTCAACCCTTAGCGCATTTTTCATTTATTCAACTTGAAGGAACCAAAAAACTTTGCAAACCAATTTCATTAACCAAGGGTTTTTAGATACAACCAACAAAATCCAAGGAAGAAAGGGGAGATTTTTCCATCAAAACCACTAAGGTGGATCTTGATAATGAATTTTTGATAGGTATGCTAGTTATTTATTCAAGAATAGTGAACATACATTTTGATTCTGGTTCTATTCATTCCTTCACATCACTAAAGTTTTGTATAACTATTCAAACACTAACAAAAATTACTGAGATCTATCAGTGCAAATGAAAAATGGGGAAATTATTTCATCCCAAGTATATAACTCCTCCCCTATCAAAGTTTGTGGGATGAACTTTCCAGCGAACCTTTTCATATTAGATTTGGTGGAAATTTGATGCAATTCTAGGCATGGATTGACTTTCCTTATATAGAGCCAACATAAATTTATATGATAAGTAAATCACTCTCCATATTTTGAATCCACACCCAATTATGTACAAGTTCAAGGATGAGGATGAATCTTCTTTAGCACCATCATCTCAAGCATGTATATTATTACCCTATGATCAAGTGTATCTAGCTGAAATTATTGAGTATAAGGAAAAAATAATCCTTGAAGACATGCATATTGTGAGGGAATACATTGAAGTGTGTCTCAAGGAATTTCCTAGTCTTCTTCCTATATGAGGGGTTGAATTTTCAATCGATTTTATACCTGGGGAATTACCATTATCCAAGACTCCATATATAATGGATATTTTGGAACTTGAGGAGCTTTAGAAACAACTATAGGAGAATTTGGATACAGGGTTCATACACCCAATTTATTCAATATGGGGTGCACAAGTCCTCTTTTTCAAGAAGAAGGATGGGTTAATGCACATTTTCATTGATTATTGTGAGCTCAATAAGATCACGATAAAGAATAAGTACCCTCTTCCTTAGATTGATGACTTGTTTTATTGGCTATGTAAGATCCTGGATTTCTTCGTAAGGTATGTTCTTGTTTATGTTTTAGTTTAAGTCCCTATTTTTGGTTAATTGAGTGTTTTTCCAAGTCATTGAGAAGGATCATGGGTGTTCCGAGGATTCAGGACATGAAAAAGGGGAAAAAGGGGATTTTTAGAAAATCCGCACGGTTTGTGCATAGTTTTGAAAACCATACAAGGGGAGACCGTGTAGGAAGTATCAATCCACATGGTTTGCATACGATTAAGAAAACCATGCAGAATTCCTAGGGAACCGTGCGAAGGGGTAATTTTTGGGCAGTAGATTCCGTATGTTTTTTCACACAGTTTGGTAAACCGTGTGGGTAAATCGTGCGGCCCAGAAAAGTTGTAAAATTTAAAAAATTTCCATTCTGGGATTTTAAACCCCAACTTAGGTTTCTCCTAAATTTCACCACCATGAAACCCTAGTGACAAACTTGGATGAACCAAGCTTCACAAGGGTTGTTCTCCTTCGATTTTTGGCTTCTTGGAGCACTGTTGGTTGCAGATCGAAGCCCCGGGTAAGTATAATTTCCTCCTTGCTTCCTCTTTTCAATTAGGGTTTTTATATTTCTACCATATCCTTCTGAAGGCATAAAACCCTCCTTTTTGGGTGATATTTAGTTTAAAGATTCAAGGTATGTTTGAATCTAGATCTAAGGCCATGATTGATAGTGCGTTCATCGTCGGATTCGAGGTAGGTGGTCTACAAGTATTATCCCATAGTTTTATTTTGGATTTGTGCATGGAAGTTGGTGTTCTTTTTCCCCCTTTTTTTGTTCTTGGTTCCATTGAAGTGTTTGATAAAAATGGGTGTCTAAGTGACCGATTGAAACCCTCACGATCCCTATGGGATGCATTGAGGATGACTTGACCATTTTAGGGCCACCCATGGGGTGCACCGGAAATCCCAAACCCGGAGAGTGTTAGGGTTAGGTGAAGGATTGGTGAGTAAAGTGTAAATCCCATGTATAACATGTTCAATGGTTGATTAGGTTGTAAATGTAATGATGATAAATATGCCTAGGGAGATAAGGGAATAATATGTTGTTGGAATGAAATGAAAATGGGTAATTGGGTTGAAAGATATTATGTTGATTGTTTCATGAATTTGAGTTAGAAATGCCTAAGGGGATTAGGGAATATTAAGTGGTGAACTTGCAATTGGGTAATGGAATGGGGAATGGGGAATGTGTTAATGGGATGTAATAAGGGAATTGATGAATTTTTTGAATGGGTTAATACATCATAATTAGGTGGTACACCTAAATGATTGAATGCGATAAAAGGATTGTGTTATGTGATATGAGAATTTTTCTTGAAATGAATAAGTGGGTAAATGATTGTGAAAGGATAAATGGGATAAATGGGTTAATGAATGGTAAATGATGAATTTGGATAAGACATAGGGGTTGTTGAATACACCTAATGGGTTAAGGTTCGAGAATGTGAATTTGGCTAGATGACTATGAATTATAATTGGTTAATGTGTTAATGGTCTATGGCATGATATTGATTCCCATATTATTGTCATGTATTGTGAATTCTAATGGAATTGAATATGCTTGTTTGTGTTATGGTATGGTTGTGGTGACTAGATAAATAAGTATGTGAACATGGCTTGGTAGAGTGGGGTATTGACTTGAGGTTCTACGCCCACGGTTCGAGTTAGACCGAGGATCTAAACTCCACCCTAAAATGCATGGGTTAGGGAAGGGGACATAGGCTCTATTTCCCTAACAGATTCATTCCACCTGAACTGAGGCTTTGAGGTGAGGATAATGTGTTGATGTTAGATGTGGATACCTAGTGATATAGGGACTTTATTTGTTTCCCATATGCATTATTATGGATTTCCTTATACCCCATTGTGTAGATGATAATTATGCCTAAACCATAGAACCTGTGATCGAAATGGCTTATGTGATGAAGATGGTATAAGAAATGGAATTGGGATGAATTTTAGTCATGAATTAAATGAAACTTGTTAACTAATGGCACCTAAACTGTCCTTATTTACTTACCATTTATTTTATACTTGCATGAACAATCTAGTAGCCTGTATATTTTTTAGTCACCATTTGTGGTGTCCTACTGAGTTTTGTACTCACATCCTGCTGGAGCCACCATTGGGTTCCTGAGTAGATCTCTTGGTTATAGGTCAGGACAGGGGAAGATGCCCTACTCTAAGATCTTGATTTGGGATTAGGATGTACATAGAGAAGGATCCATACCTAGAGTCAGGACCCATTTGAGATTTGGACGTTTGTTTTTCTTTTGGGATTTTTCACCTTGTACTACCAGTATGGCATGGCATGGTTATATTTGATTTGTGGTTTGTACACTATTTGGGAAACATTGGTTATGCATGTTTATTGGTTATTTCATATTTCTTCCATTATTTATATTGTGTTCTGCTATGGCTTACTCTGGAAAAGAGGTTATATTCTCCCCACATTACTTATTATACCCTCACTACTAGTCGGTATCCTCTAGCATCCGGGGAGGCGCACTTGAGGTCATGTGACGACTCGGCTTGGGGCACTGGTTACTGGATTCTAGGTCGGGGATGTTACAAAGTGGTATTAGAGGAGTTATTTTATCTTTATTACTATTTGGGGATTGTAGAAAAGAGATTAGGACAGTGTTAGACCTTGGTAATGATCTCGTTCTTGGGAGTAGCTAACCCATGTACGAGGGAAAAACCAAGTCACCCTAGGTGGGATTTTTTGTTCTTGATGTGTGTTCTTATAGTTGAATGATATTTCACCATTTTTTGATGCACATGTTGTGTGATTTGACTGATATATGATATTTTTCACATGGGTGAAATGGCATGTGGTTGTGCATTCATGTATCAATTTAGGTGCCTAAGGATATAGGTGGCATGCATCGTTATAGGCACACACATGAGATGGGTGTGCATGGCATAGAGAGTAGAATGAATTTTACTTCTTTGATAAATATGAAGAAAATGGTGCCTAATAGTGGTAATGAAAGTGGGTGAATGAAAATAATGCAAATGAATAGTTAAGTAATATTGTGAATAAAGAAATATTGTGACTGGGTTAAAATTTTGGTTTGTGATAAATTGTAAAGGTTGTATTGACATCTAAAATAAAAGGGGTTTCATAATTACGATAAAATTGTTAATAAAATTTTCCCAATAAAAGGTATAAATGGGTTAAAATTATGATTTTAACATGTTGTGAAATGATAAATGCACCTAAGAGGAAGGTATCGTCTTGTAAAAGAATAGTTGGTTGGAGATATGTTGACAGAAGACATGTGATTAAATAAATTGGTTACCCCATGTTGACCATGACCACAATAGGTATGGTAGAGGGTAGTTTTCTAAATGTGATGATGACCGTTTGGATAGAGTATGAAGAATGGGTTGTTTAAGGTTGATAGCGTGAGACCTTTTCTATCTGTGGTTAATTTTTTTTGGTCATTCATCGAAGCGTCAGGTAAAAAATAAGTTTAAAATGAGAATGATTGAGTTCAATAGCGGGTATTCTCTTTTTTTTTCAGTTGAACCCTTGTAGGTGTGGTTTGGGGCAGTGAGAGTTCCCTAGTTTGAGACTTTTTATTTGGATTGTGAGGCCTTTGCAGTTATGATATGGCCTAGGTGGTGTGTTTAGGTAACGCTTAGTGGGGTTGTGGACTTTGGGTTGTGAGGTGTTGTTTGATAATGGGAGTGGGGAAACTCTCATGGTTTGTGACCGTACAGAGTACATTTTGAACCCTATGGATGGTGCCCAGGTCTTGGTGACCGTGTGAGTAGAGACCCTGCGAGTTGTGTTTTGAATCCTGGAGAGGATGTTTTTCTCGTAGTTCCGATGAATGTGTACACCTTTGGTGTGGAACCTAGAGTAGATGGTTGTTTGGTGATCTAGGCATGGTGTGCATCAGAATGGGAGTGAGAGTTTCATTCACGAGCATTGCTTTGTCCGTGTCATGATATGTAGGGTTTGGAGAGAGGACCAATTTTAACATACCAGGTAAATAAAGAATATGAAATCTTCATATTTATTAATATTTGTGAATTAAATATTAATTTTAATTTTAATGGGATTCTATGTCTGATAGCGTACTAAACACACAACAGTAGGTTTCTTTGAAATCATATGTTGCACACAACTTTGAGTTATACCAAAAAATAATATAATAATATTATTATTTTAAATGGTAGTTAATGACTAACCACTATATTGGAGGGAATGAACATAACTAACAACAATATTATTACAAATGTTTGTTAAATGTTTTTACTTTTATCTAATAATTTTTATAGTCTTAAAATAAGAATGAATCCGTTTTTAAGCATGAAATACTTTAATATTCTTTAAAAGACTGATTTACCACCTTTTAATGTCGAACCCTTTTTAAATATAGTTTATGTAAATTTTATATGTTCCATTTAATAGAATAAACTTCTTATTAATAAGAGGGACATCAAAATTTACTTTGGGTAAAATTTCGGTATTTTTCTGATAAAGTTCATTTTTTTAATGAATAGTGAAAAATACTGCATTTTAATTCAAAACTCCCTTTTAATATAATTTATTTATATGGTTACATTAACCTTTTAATTGGTTTTAAAGTGTAATAAGATTATATTTTTACCATTTAATCCAATTCTAGTCATTGTAAGTAATTTTACTTTGAAATTGGACATAAACAAGTGTCAATATTTTGATAGTTATTATTTCTTAAAAACACACATTTTGTTTTGACAACATGAATTAATTTTAAATTAATTTCTTCCACTTATGTGTTTTGAATTTAGAAAAATGGATTCCATATTTAAAATAAAGATGTCCAAATTGTGTAAATATGTAATTTTATTTTTAGACATTATGAATATTTACTTCAATAAATATTTTATTTACCATGGTTGAAGGGTAAATCAGGTAAATAAGGGTAAAAAATAATATTATAATAATATTAAATTACCCTTAAACTTTTTTTAACCCTATTGGATGAGATATTTCTGACCAAG